>OX388352.1:28920760-30231845 GCA_947579665.1 Sympetrum striolatum
AATTGGTCAACTTTGACCCCCTGTAGAATTGTAACGCGTAAGAATCAACAAAAATGATTTCGCACTTATATGTAGAATTTATTTAAGAATGACCATGCGAAGTTTCAAAGTCCTCACTCAAAAAAGCTCTTTCTTATTTTTGGCCAGCTTTTTCCGATTCTAGCCCACAGTGCGACGTCAGATCCGCCAGAATAAAGGTGCCCGTGAGTCCGGTGAAGACACCGTAAAGGTTTGCGCATGCGCAGTAAGGTTTCCGGAAATTATCGGTACACCGTTAAGTGCTTGCTAAAACTCTCTAATGTTGAAACAACTCTTCTCTCGAAACGAGATGATACCAAGCTTTCTACTAATACGGTTATAGTTTCATCCTACAGATATTCCAACTAAATCAATTACTTGTGGTAAACTTCGCAACGCATAACATAACCGCCGCTATTTTCAAACCCCTTTTGTATAAAAGATTCCATTCTCACAATATGAACTTGATTTAATTCCCTTCATAATCTCGCCATAGTTTAAAACCCTAACTTCTGTGAAGATTATTCCTAGCAATAATTAGTGTGAGTAGTTCCGTTTTTATCATTACCATTTCAGAAGAAAGGTTTTGCCATTAAAAGCGTACGTATTATATTGTTCCCTAAGGAATAATTTAAAGCATTACCTTTCGATCTATTTAAGAGATCATGTTTTAGTTGATGTTCTGTAATGTTCTATTTCAGAGTTAACAGAGCGGAGTGCCATTGTATATAGAATCGTCCATCCTACAAATGCATCACCGTAAACGGAGGTCAATCATATGAATGGCTTTGGTAAACTATTACTGTAACATGTTTAAGATATTGTTGCAGTCTTAGTTTATCAAGTTTATCCATATATCAAATTCTACAGCCTACCTTCATTTACTTCGTAGAGATCTTATGCAGATGGATTTGCACTACAATTACATCACCGTAAACGGAGTTCAATGGTATGAATGGCTTTGGTAAACTATTACTGAAACATGTTTAAGATATTTTATCAATATATCAAATTCTACAACCTACCTTCATTTACTTCGTAGAGATCTTATGCGGATGGATTTGCACCACAACTACATCACCGTAAACGGAGGTCAATCATATGAATGGCTTTGGTAAACTATTACTGTAACATGTTTAAGATATTGTTGCAGTCTTGGTTTATCAAGTTTATCCATATATCAAATTCTACAGCCTACCTTCATTTACTTCGTAGAGATCTTATGCAGATGGATTTGCACTTGCACATCATTCCTCTGGTTCTCTGGTACAATTCATTTTCAATGTCTCCAAAAGGACGACGATGACGACGACGGAAGATCCATGAAACGTCCTGGCAAGGTAATAAAAAATAACTTTAAACATGCAATTTATTTACGAAATAATTGTGATTTTTCGTTGTAAAAGAATTTTTTAATAGTTTGAACATCGATAATATGTGAATTCAAATATACTTCAGAAGAGAACAAGAGCCTCTTAAGCCAGTGGAAGCTTATACTACATCAATGCGTTGCAAAATCTTGCTCACATTTGTTTAATAGATGTACTATGACAATAAGGAAACAAAAGAAAAGGAAATGGATTAAGACATCAAGAAATCGAACTAAATACTAGATATCCATTCCATACATTGATAATACTTGTTTCCTCTGTATTAAAACAAACATTTCACACTAATAAATTTTGTTTGAATCCTATTACAGACTGAGAGACATTTCAGTAATAATTAAAGGTGGGGCTGCCTCCTAGCGTCTTAAAGTAATTCCTAGTACTATTCCACTGGCACTTGGGATGATAATGAAGAATATCCTGATTGGAGTATAATCTATTGTTCCTATAATATGCTTAAGTCATTTAGGTGACGGTTCCTTTAGCGAATCATGGCAGTTATGTGACCGAAATGTCCAGATAGCCGTATTCAGAGCCATAGAATGGATTACGATTGCCACTAGCGATGGACGTGCCATCGTTATTCTTGACGGTATGTAAAACCTTCTTTCATTTCATCAATCATATATCTTGAAATATTTTCTTTAATTTTTCTTCTCAATGCTCTCTTTACAGCTCTATCTCACAGATTATCGATTTCGTGGTACGAATGCCTATCTTTCTGTTGCAAAAACAACATTAAAAGACTAATTGAATTCATGTATTTTTTTATTTTCTCGTCGATAAGATAATTAGTATGTAATACAATTGAAGATTGTAAGGTATCTTTCCATAAGCCTCGGAGTTTGGAATGGAAAATAGGCTTTAAGGAAAGAACTATCTTCATACTTGAAGCAAAACTCTGATAGAAAATCCAGCCTTTACGTAGATTTAAGAGAATTATGAAAATGTCCTCGAAAAATTAAATTTTCATCTTACCATTGAAAAATCTACGTTTATAGTGATTCTGTGTAAAGAAATTAAAAATCATAAAGCAGATTCACGCATATGCTAAACATATCCATGTCTGTATCCATATATATCATATCATATCCTAGTTAGTATCAATTATTACTTGAGAAAAAATATCCAAACGGTAAAAAATGAAATTTTTAGAATATATAGTATTATTTTAAGCGATACGTAATTTAGAACACATAACTAACCGCGATAAGAAGAATATATGCACAAAGATCTAGTGTATTACCAAATATTTTATTTATATATGTATATTTATATATTTTATATATATATATATATACATATAGGCCAAAAAGCCTAGTTTTAAATATTTTAAGATATCAATTTCGACAGTAAAAATTAATTGTAACTTCACCATTGATATAGAAAAAGATTTCTTTGTTGTTCCTGTTTCCCAATTTCTAATTACGATGGGAATCTATACGTTGGAGGACTTTCTGGCTACGTTCAACGGCAATGGTAGATGAATTTTAATTGATTTTTTCATTTTAAATGCCTTCTTATCTTTAATACCTCATCAAAATCGTTAATTTATAAATAAAACTTGGTAATATATACTTGTAATTTTCCAATTATGTAAAATTTTAACGATAAATCAAAAAATCTTACATAATCAGATGAATTCAGATAATATTTCACGGAAAGTCAATTTTCCCATTCCGTATAACGCTGAAAACGCAACTATGATTATGACAGAAGACGTTATTCCATGCAAGCACTTCAGAAGTATTTGGCCAGAGGGAGTCAACATTATCCAGATTTGACCAGCAATGCATAGACTATTATACATTTCTTACTTTATTGTTTACTTTAAATTCTTGCCTTAAAGGAAATTGTGTGATATAATAACAAGGTAGTGTCATTGGAAGATGGTTTACGACTTCCGTTACTATTATGAGGGTCGATGTATGTATTTTAGCCTTGTTTCAACAATTGTCTCCCCATAACAGAAAAATCTGCTACTACAGAATATGCCAAACTTCAAAAGACAGAAAAGTGCAGTAACGTACAGCAAACAAAAATCTGAGCCCGTTAGGTTAAAATTGATTTCATTTTCAGATTCAGCGCCACCAAAATACATTTTTGTACCATGATTCATATTGTCCAATTGCAATGTCCAATTTTCCATACTCCTTTCCTACATTGGTAATCTGTACTGACTCTCTGAGTGCCATACAGGCCATTTCATGCTTCTCCCCCACACATCCACTTGTACAGGAGATACATTTATCCCTTATTGACCTTCACTCACGAGGGGTTAATATAATCTTTGTCTGGGTCCCAGGGCACGTTGGCATCAGAGGCAATGAGGAGGCTGACTCAGCCGCTAAGGCTGCCCTACAGAAACCAAATATAGACTCAAGACATATCACTTCTCATGACCTGAGAAACATACTCAGAGAAAAGATACATGATAGCTGGAAGCAAAAATGGCAAGATCTTGAGGGAAATAAACTAAGGGACATAAAACCAGTGGTTTCCCCATGGCACTCTTCCCATCGTAGGAATAGACGAGAGGAAGTAGTGATTACAAGACTGCGGATAGGTCACTGTGCATTTACACATTCATTCCTATTTACAGATGGGGAGATGGCACCTATGTGCGATAGCTGCAACTCGCAACTAACCATTAAACACATACTTACTGATTGTGAGCAATACCATGCCTTAAGAAACAGATTTGACATCAGGGGTGAGCTCAGAGACATCTTAGGCAATGACGCAGAAAATCTCAATAGAGTTTTACAGTTTCTTAAGGAAGCTGATCTATACAAAAAAGTTTAAGTCCACAACCATCCTGGACAAAGATGTTTTACTATGCTTCTTATTTATTTATTTACTTTATTTATTTATTTTATCCATTTATTGGTGGCTATTTTTTAATGGATTTATAATTATTTATTTAACTATTTATTTTATCTATTTATGCTCTTCAGAGCCTAAAATGATAAAACTGACTCTATTTAATTAATAATACACGTATGCCGTAATTTTTTATTTGTCAGTTTTGTCAAGTATTGGCGCAAATAACCTAAGGGTTGAGGCGCCTTAATCTAATTCTACTACTGCTACCAAAACTTGGATATAGTTAACCTAAATACGGAATTAAATGGGAGAGAGGATCCATAGCCGCCATGATGGTGGAGTGTGTAATTTTATACCACTCCCACCGATCTCTGAGAAGACCCTCATCAGGAGCCGAAGATATGGATGGACTGGGTCTCTTCTCTTCCATGGATGTGAATAATATTCCATCGAGGTGAAGAAACCCTGATCATCCATATCATACTTACAGCAACGCTAATGTAATAACTCGTTTCTCTAATCGAGAAAAAGTTATAAGTGGGATTTGGTATATTTTAATTCAATTTTCCAATTCCATTTAGCAACCGATTCGAAAAAATAAGTATGAAATAGGCCCGGCGATGGATTACACCAGCAGGGTGTAATCTATCTTAAATTTTTAATGTTTATAATGTTCATGGAGTGTGTAACCTTACATCACAGCCATATTTCCTGAGAAGACCTTCATCTGCAGCCGAAGATATGGATGGACTGGGTCTCTTCCTTTTGACATATGTGAACAATATTATATCAAAATGAAGGTGCCTTGATCATCTATATTATACCTACAATAACTCAAATGTAATAACTCGTTTCTCGAATAGAGAAAATAGTACAACAAAACTAATGAATTTCAATTTATTGATAATCTGACTGAAACAAATATTTAGGGGCGACTCAAATATAATTAACATAAAATACGGTATTACATGGAAGTATCCAAGTTCGCCATGATGGTGGAGTGTGTAATTTAATCAATTTAATGCACAATATGTTACCCGGTTAACGACGAAAGCTTAAAGTTATTGAATGAGCCGAGTAGAATCGTTTTTATGGTTATCTACCTTTTAACCTCACCTACATAACGACCCAGGCCTTCAATTTTAACTAATTACCTTGTAGATAAGAACGAATAACAATATTACTAAATCTATATTCAGGAGCTGTGTTTTGACCAACGTAAGATTATCTGGGTTTCCTTGGTGAAGACTACGAGAAGGCCTGATGTTACGTTTGAAGCAAACATATGGGACTTTGATAAATTCAAAAACTGAAACTTCATCGCTAATTTCTATTTAAGGTAACATACAAAATCACTCAATTAGCCCTTAAATTTAATTTCTTGGCAGATTGCGAAGAATAATGGATACCACTTGATAATGAACTCTCTGATTAATAGATTTCAGTGATATATTTTTTAATATAATTAATTTATGTAAATGACTTTTCTTACAGGTAAAACCTGGGTTGAAAATTCCTAAGCAATCATAGAGAAGGAATCGTTTACTTCGAAAGATTCAACATAAGATGCTAAATACATGCCAACTCCACGATATGAAGGAATTTCAATGCATCTCGGTAGTCATGCGGCATTATCTTCCTGAAATATAAACGGTGCGAAATTGTTGAGGCACAAAGTTTTGTGCTAGCATCTTCGTTCCAAGCAATTAACGATGAATTTCAGGTGAAGCTTTACTTTCAGTTGAATTTACCGTAGAACAAAAAGAAATAAGATCGTATTAAAACTACATTCGGAAGCTTCTTTCCAAGGAGCGTCTGGAAATCTGATGTAACTAATTATAGTCATCGAGAGCAAACGATGATGCCGATGATGTAGCGATCAATGCTTTGAATATTACATGAAATAAAATAAGACTGAGGTATCATCGTTCATTCTTTGATTAAAATCCTATTTATGAACGAATTTTAAGTACCCATATAGCAATAACAATTATTCACTTGGCCATGGGTAGAAATTAATGAATATCACATGACAATTGAAATTCTATAAATTAATTCAGATGATACCATTGTATATCATATACATAGAGTTTTGATTCTTTTCTTGCATGAACACCCAGGGAAAGAAAATCGGAAATGGACGTTGCATAAAAGAAATTTACTTATATAAATCAACAATTTAAACGTAAAGTACAAGCCATTTTCATCAAACAGTGCCTCTTGGTAACGCTCAAGGTTACGAAAATTGGATCATCTGAAATGTTGCTCTATCTCCTAAAGGTAAAGAAATGTTTTTAATAAATCGGCAATTTCCTAAGGCTACACTTCAAATGAAAAAACTAATTTTCTTCCAGGATAAAATCATTATCAAATAACATTTATTAACGTCTTAACACCATAAAGCACCTCCTACCATTAGAAAATTCGTACATGAATGACGGCCATAGCAGGAGAAGAAATGGCGCGCAAGCATACGACCGGACCTTTGACACTTTGTATGGGAATTTACGTCCGAGTTGTAGGTAAGATTCTATCTTCTTCATGTTCTGTTTATGATCAATATGTTTTCTAATTTTTGATACGCAATTCCTCAAATCGCTCCGACCTGTCTCAGATGTTCTCAATTGTTTCTACGACTGTAAACTGAATCAATAACTGGTAAATACGATATTTGATGCTCTGAGTTGTGCCAATGCACAATGCAAATGCACTTGCACAATTCTGTGAATTGGCCATTTTTCTTAATAGTAGCAGCGCGTCACATCTAACTACAGAATAAACTGAAAGATATCAACACTTATTGAGTAACAGAATTCAGACAACGTTTTGAAACGTCATTATTTCCTCTTGGAAAACAATGTAAAAACAAACAAAACGTTCAACATACACATAGTTTAGATATAGCAGAAAATTAAATGTCTTCACACGTTTTCAGGGTTATTCTATCAATTTTTACCAAATATATGCCATGATAGGGTAATAAGGTCTCTCACCTCCATCCATTGCTCCATACATATTCATGTGGTGATTCTGAGATTCTTACATTATACAATTTCAGGATTGGATGATTGAAGGCTAAACTTGGAGAAAAGGATTACCTTTGTAACCCTATATTTCAAATGTGGAGCTTACTTCCCAACATAGACCATTGCATTTTTTTCCATAGGACATAAAATTCCACTCAAATTTGGAATAGCTTTGTTGTTGAAACGTTGATACCACAAGGACCACATACTAACATCATGTATCCTCTTGCTCCATTTGATAGCATTGGGGGAATATAAGTCCTTTTCAGCGATGGAAGCCTTCAACCTTCATTCCACTGAGAGCAGGTATAATGGCTAAACCCTAATCTCCCATGGACATCGTAGTGATAATGAATCGATATCGTAGATATTGAAATCGATATTTCAAAATGCAAAATTCAGAGAGAGCCTGATACAATGTGGTAAAGTTAAGCTGTTTTATGGATGTCAGGAATCAATCAGGAATGGTTCAGAGAGGATGATTATGGATAATGAGAAATATACCAAAAGTTTTTAAACGGATCACTTCTAAGGTAAGATACTGAAATATCTACAAATATCATAATTTGATAAATACCAATAAATTTTATGATGAAATGTTCGTTATCTTAGAATTTATGTATTTTTATATAAATTCCATGGAAAAATTGGAACATCTGATCCATTATTGGTCGACGCACGAGTTTAATAGGATTTATTTAGCCGAAATATCAAATTAGTAATAACGAAATTTTGATGCAGTGTCTCCTACATTTATAAAAAAGAGGAATTAACCAATCAGAATAGCCATCTCCTAGAGACTGATTTAATTCATTATCTAGAATAAATATTTTCAAAATAAATTCATTTCAACATATTAGTACCTCAAATTTTCTTCCATGTTTACCAAGTTTTGATTTGAAGAAAACCAGCATGGGAAAGGAGAATCATGGATAATGAGAAATTACTAGAATTATTAAAAGGAGACTTTTAAGAGGTAAGATCTGATACCCATACTTCCAGTATCTAAAATACGTTTATTGATTCCTCTTCAATTTTTTCTTTGGAAAACACGAACTTCTTAAGAATTTCTTGTATCATAAAGTAATTGAAGTAGCTTAGGATGATATTATTAGACAGTTGAGATATCAATGAAATGAACTGTTATATCTGAATGCAATGATTTTGTTTTACCTTCCATGGTCACGTTATAAAGGTTAAATTTTAAGTATTTTTTGCAGCTAGGGGTATTGCTATCTTTTTAACCTACTTATTACTGAAAAGCCATTGGTTATCGGAAAAGATGGACAGTGTCAAGGATATCCATTCCTGCCCACAAGACTCACCTACTTGAATGTACGGATGATTGCTAGAATTTATTAAAGGAATCTATCGTAAGGTCAGATCTGATGGGAATTCTACCATTATCTGAAAATGTTTGTTGATTCTCTTTCAATATTTTGCTTTGGAAGTCACGATCTTTTTGGCCATGTTTAAGGGTAAGTTCAATGCTTATTTATACTTCTTATAAAAACTAGAAAAAATTTCGGTGACAAATGCGGTGAGGAACTTTCATAGTACTTGTATTGAAGCCAAAATAGCTTTCCGAAAGACGATATTGTAACATTATATTTTTTTCAGAAAGAAAAGAAATAATTATTATGTCTGGCCAGATACACTCTGCTACGGTAATGGAGTAGATCGTACTGCCAGCGACTCAGAGCCGAGGGACGCTTTGCAGAACGACATAGATTAGGTGCCCGACAGACGCCGTTGGATAGTGATGATCAACCAATGGGTAAGCGATTCCTTCCTTATTTCTTAGTTAGAACATTACCATCCCGTCTTATCACATACTAGTTAAATTGGGCCATTTTCATTGGCAAAATGTCGTTCTTTTAATAATTAATCAATAATATAATCCTCTAATATGCTAACAACCCGCAAACAGCGGATACATTTTAGTGTCAGTTTTTTAGATATGAACATGCAATGTCATCTTGTTGTCTAAATACCTGTATGTTAATAATAAATCCATGAATTTTAGCAATTTGCTTGGTAATTTACCTTTCCTCTTATGTTTTTCTTAGGTTAGTAGTCGAATGGTTTTTATTCCATGTGTGATAATTTTTACGCTCCGGATTTTTTTTTCGTAATTTTGGTTTAAGTTATGCTTTTCACGTACGATAAAATAATACAATTGTTTGATCATAAAAAATGTATTACTTCAATAGCACAGCGAGCAAATATCTTATTTTCAAACGAGAAATAATCTGCCTAATTCATTGTATCCCATTCAACGAAAGTAATACGTTTTCCCTCATACGAGATGTAAGACAATATGTGTTATGCGATGTGCATTGAATTTGACTTGTGCATCGCAATGTACAGATTATTGTGTGCAGAAGATTCTACTTGATGTATGGAATCGATATCTCTGTAATGTAATTCAATGACATTACAATGAATGGATGGACAGTGGAATGTGGAGAATGGATGACAATGAAATAACAAAGACTCGAGGGAATGGATATTGCTGAGAGTGATCCCCTAATATGTCGTTATCGAATGATGTCAGGTAGAATGGACGTATCCATTAGATTAGAGTTTCCCAAACTATGTTCCGTAAAACACCGATGTTCCGCTGAACATGAATAGGTGCTCCGCGACAATTTGGAGTGTCAATGGAGAATAGGAGAACAAAAGTCATTATATGATTTATTGATTCAGATTTTAAGTTTTTATTACAATATTATAGTTTTATATGCAAAAATAATTACCAAATAAATAATTTGTTGTAATTAAATGATTTTTTCAATTTCACAAGTACAATTACCTAAACTAAAAATAAGCTTAGTGTTCCGTTAAACTTCCCAGGTTTGCCAAGTGTACCGATGCAGAAAAACTTTGGGAAACCCTAAATTAGATGATGAGGTTACTTGAGTAATAGTATTATAGATTTGGGCTAGAGTTCGTCAATTATAATCTAACATGTTTTGAGATAAGCACTATGTAGACTTTGATGTAATTACAATGTTTAAATTGGTTCCTTTCCTTTCTTTATATTTTTAAATGAATTCTAACTTTATAGGTAACTCTGTTAAATCATTAGTCTAGTCACTGGAAATCAGAATTCTTGTTAATTGCGTGTATCTAGAGGCTTATTATCACCATAATAATACCAGGAATGCTTCAACAGGATTGTAGAAACGGTTACATGACAATTTACATAAGTAAAAAGCTGTTTCAGCTGTATTAGAAGTCTACATGATACGCATCAAACATTTCATTATCAACTGGAATTAACAAACGATAAATTCCGATATATTCTGGAGATGATCCATCATAATGATAAACATGAGAAAAAGATAGGAATTTCGTATCCTATAAACCCCTTCCTTAAGCAATTCTTAAAAGTTCCCAAAGAGAATATTGTATTTCACCTTATATAGAATATGAACATTAAATATATATTGAGAGACATTAACACGATCAATTCTACTGGAATTTGGGATGGATACTTGAAATACCTTCAAATGATTATAACATATATTTGCTCATACTCTAGTCCAAATTAACAGTGTAGAATCATCAGATTTGAGCTATAAACATTGAGGAAGCAAGAGTTTCCTGAAGCATTTATCATCAAAGAACCATTCCGAAGAGAGTACTTTCTTGGCCACAACTATACACAGTGAAATGAAATGGAAATAATACGAGTCAAAATGAACGTTAAATCGATTTAAGAATTTACCCTACTACCTGTAATATAACTTTTTTGAATTATCTATGTCAAAGTCTGCAAATATAGAAACAACACAAATATACTGATGACATTATTGCAAAATAATCTACATAAGCATCATTACCATAGAAGCCAGTCTCTAAAATTGGTTTTACAATTTAGAAAAAGCTTCCATTCAGATGGATACCAATCTACAAAATATGATGATGTGAATGACTTGGGTGACCTATCGTGCTAGTATGTTACTGATATTATTAGCACCTTAGGTTACCTAGAATATCTTCTTTCAATCTCTAACAGCGGTAGTAGTAACTAAAACTACATAACAAATTGGTTTTTCTTGCATGCTCGAGGGATGTTGTTATGGCTGGTAGGGTCTGCTTGCATGCGTGGCAATTTGACACCAATCTACAATATATGATGATGTGGATTGCCTGGGTGACCAATCGTGCTTGTATGATACTGATATTATAAGCACCTTAGGTCACCTGGATCATCTACATTGAATCTTCAACAGCAGTAGCAGATACTTAAACTATTTTATATATCGATTTTTCCGCATTCTCGAGAGCTGAAGGTATGGCTGGTGGAGTCTGCTTGCATGCTTGAAAAATTAAAAAATATTGTTTAGTTGGCGAGTACCTTTGATTATTCATATTCTTCTTCCAACATTCATTTGAGATTTGATGTATATTTCACAATTCTCACGGTGGATCAGAGATCATACGCAGAACCGCTTGCTTAATTTTTTATGATACTGCTTCAAAACATAGGTGAGCCATGATTGAATCGGGAGACAGAAATTAAAATGCAATTGAACATGAATTTCGATATTGAATAGAATAATATTTGGATCAGACCTACCACATGTTTAATGATCTTTACCACATAAGACATTTACAACCGAGTTGATGTTACTCAAGGTATAATTTTTTCCTAGATGAAATGACCAATAGAAAGAGGTATCAATCTTCTACAATAAAATCCATGTTCTATATTTTAGAAAGCCAAACCTGTACAGATAAAAATAATATAATGTAACAAAAAAGATAAAAAATTATCTGCTGTCATCGAAACCGCGTCGTCGGGACTAGGATTTGACATCTTCTTATGAAAACCAAGGTTCTTTCTAAGGAACCCTAATATTTCCCAAAATAATTACGTGAATCAGTCGAAATAGCAAAATGTCCGATGAATTTCATTAGAGAGGGTGGCTCCTTCTCAATACACAACGCTGTAGTATTCCGATAGAATTTTACTCGTCATTACAATTTTTTTTATCCTCTTACAGGTAATTATGGAAGAATTACTCCCATCAAAGAGGTTCTACCATCATCAAGATAGACAAATAGACCAATTGTTCTACAGGCTAAGGAAATAAATTTATTTTTCGCCATAAGATTATTACTACTCTGAGTATGAATACATAAGATAAGATTTGAAAACATTACAAATTCTAGCAAAATTAATCTACTTCTATTATTAAGTATACGAGATAAATATATTTGTTATTGGTATATATTACAAATGATGTTATGTTAAGCGATATACCTAACTAATAAGTAAAAATGTATGCAATATTTTCAATAAACTAAAATTATTGTCTATAATCCATATCACTTTTACTATATAAAGTAATTACTGAGGTACAACGGACATCTATTAATTATTCTTAAGAATTAGGTAACTCATCATCCACGAATAGCCAACTTTCGATAATATTCACATTTTTCATAATTGAAACAGTCTATCCAAAGCTTCGAGATTACATTTACGCCTTTTCCGGGAATGCTGGAATTAATGGCAAAATACATTCTCTTTGGATATTATGAATATCAAACAAGTATAAACACCATAAATAACACAATTATGGTTTATTTATGTGTACTTAATTAAAATCAATTGTCCTAATCCTAACGACCTTAACTACAATGGAAGTAAATTTCTGATGCTTCACGAAGTCTAATCAAGATTATATAGATACAAGATCAAGGAAGCAGCATAGCCATGGAGGCCTTTAACATGGTTGGTCCACCTGAGTTCTAGCTTAAGCTTTAATTTAATATTGCTTGAGGTATTGCTCAGGCCGATCATCCATGTTGTGAATCTACGAACAATCATCATTCAAGATTTCGAGTAATTAATACCGCTCAACATGTATCATCATTGAGTAGCTGAAGAGGCAAATAATCTGCATACTTATCCGAGATCAAGGAAGCAGCTTTAAATCCATAGACGTTGTCGACTTGGATGTTCGACCTGAGCTCTACCTTAAGCATAAATTTAATATTGCTTGAGGTATAGCTCAGCCCGATCATCCATGTTGTGAATCTACGAACAATCATCATTCAAGATTTCGAGTAAATACCGCCGCCCACCACCATTGATTAGCTGAAGAGCTAAATAATCTGCATGCTAATCCAAGATCAAGGGAGCAGCTTAGAGTCCATAGACGTTGTCGACTTGGATGTTTGACCTGAGCTCTACCTTAAGCATAAATTTAATATTGCTTGAGGTATAGCTCAGCCCGATCATCCATGTTGTGAATCTACGAACAATCATCATTCAAGATTTCGAGTAAATACCGCCGCCCACCACCATTGAGTAGCTGAAGAGCCAAATAATCTGCATGCTAATCCAAGATCAAGGAAGCAGCTTAGAATCCATAGACGTTGTCGACTTGGATGTTTGACCTGAGCTCTACCTTAAGCATAAATTTAATATTGCTTGAGGTATAGCTCAGCCCGATCATCCATGTTGTGAATCTACGAACAATCATCATTCAAGATTTCGAGTAAATACCGCCGCCCACCACCATTGATTAGCTAAATAATCTGCATGCTAATCCAAGATCAAGGAAGCAGCTTAGAATCCATAGACGTTGTCGACTTGGATGTTTGACCTGAGCTCTACCTTAAGCATAAATTTAATATTGCTTGAGGTATAGCTCAGCCCGATCATCCATGTTGTGAATCTACGAACAATCGTCATTCAAGATTTCGAGTAAATACCGCCGCCCACCACCATTGATTAGCTAAATAATCTGCATGCTAATCCAAGATCAAGGAAGCAGCTTAGAATCCATAGACGTTGTCGACTTGGATGTTTGACCTGAGCTCTACCTTAAGCATAAATTTAATATTGCTTGAGGTATAGCTCAGCCCGATCATCCATGTTGTGAATCTACGAACAATCATCATTCAAGATTTCGAGTAAATACCGCCGCCTACCACCATTGAGTAGCTGAAGAGCCAAATAATCTGCATACTAATCCAAGATCAAGCGAGTAGCTTCGAATCCACGGAGGCTGTCGACATAGATGGCCTAGCTGCGCTTTATCTTAAACATTAATAAATATTGCTTGAGTTATAGCTCAATCCGATCATCCATGATGTGAATCTACTAACAAACCATCATTAAAATTTTACGTAATTATTACTGCTAATCGTTCTTTATCTCTCATTTGTATTAAATTGTGAGAAATATCCCAATACTGGATTTATTCTGCTACTACAGTGAAAACTGTCTTTAGCGGAACCTGTATAAGGCGGAAACCTCTCTTATGCGGAAAAAAAATTTGGTCCCGACATACGCTATGGAGTTTTAGTGTATTCTAACCTCGTTTTAAACGGAAACTGTCTAACGCGGAAACGGAATAGATTTTCGTATGTTTGAATCTTTGTTAAGCGGAATACCTAGGTGAATAGCGGGAAGATGGGAAAGAGGAGGGGAAAAGTGGAGCCAATAGGTTTGGCCCGGAGAGGGCATATGGAAGACGCGAAGAATTGAAAGTACGAAGTGTAGATTCGTCGGGCGTCTGTTGCTTGTCTCTTTACGTATGAAAAGGGTTGACTATTCCAACGTTTAGGCGGGTTTTCCAGGGGACGGCATCCGTCCGTTGCGATGAGCGGATAACATCAGGCGCCTTGCAGAGACGACTTCTTCAATACACACAAACTAACCAAAATGTTTTGCTAGGTGGTGGAATGAAATGACCGGCTGCGGAAAGAGCCGAGTTCTTTCAGAGGAGTCAATTTAGAGAGGATGCATTCTCGGGTCTGCTGCTTCGAGACCACGGTTCCAACATTTCAAATCTTTCATTTGTCACAATGCTACGTAACGTGCTATCATTGAAAGATAAGTTGGCATTAATTGAGAGTTTTGAACGAGGAAAACTATCCATGACGCAGCTACAAGAGAGATTTATGTGTGGCAAGACTCAGGTCTATGCAGCAATGAAGAAGAAGGAGTTAAAGAAAGATTTTGAAAAAGGTAAAATAATTTCGAAAAGTTTTTGGAGATATTCTAAACAGAGGTGGCAAGTGAGGCACGAATATAATCACAGCCTTGTTACCTATTTTTCAGGTCACAGTTTACGGTCTAAAAGGATAACTTCCTGCCAGAATAGTGAATTAAATAAATTAGTTTGAGAGTGGTTTGTGCAGGCAAGATCTCGGAATATTCCTTTGTCTGGGCCAATAGTCCAAGAAAAAGCAAAGGAGTTTGCAGTGGCTTTAGGAAAACATGACTTTAAAGCCTCGAATGGGTGGCTGGAGAGCTTTAAATGCAGGCATAATGTTGTGTGGAATAGTGTATCTGAAAGAGTCAAAGGAGCGTTTGACTATCTTCGTTTGCGGAAATATGGCAGGGGAATTGTTATCGCCGATGGTTATTGGAAAGTCAGCATGGTCTAGATTTTTTAAAAATGCAGATATTCAAAAACTTTCGGTCCTCTGGAAAAATAATAAAAAAGCTTGGAACATCGCGTCAATAATGGAAGAGTGGTTGAATCATTTCAATTCAGATATGAAGAGAAAAGGAAGGAAAGTTATTCTTTTTCTAGATAATGCAACCTTTCACCCGAAAGTCAATCTGACGAACGTAGAACTAGCATGGTTACCAGCAAACACGAGCAGTATTACCCAGCCAATGGACCAGGGAGTAATTAAATCTCTGAAAGCAATGTATAGAAAGCAGTTGATGCGATCTTTGCTGTCCTCAGTGGATTCCTCAAACACAGTGTCAGATGTGTCCAAGAAGATAACGGTGCTAGATGCCTTCAATTGGATACATCTGGCTATGAAGGAAATAAAGCGAACCACTGTTATATCAAGTTTCGCTAAGGCTGGATATATGCTAGAAGAAGACTCTAATATCGGTAAAAAATGCAATTATGCCTTTTTATTGAAAGTTTTCTTTATAATGCACATATTAACTTAAAATTCAATTTTTCAGATTCGACAAACGATCTTAAACAGCTACAAGACGTGATGGAAAGCAATGTAGGTGC
This sequence comes from Sympetrum striolatum, assembly GCA_947579665.1. NCBI lineage: Eukaryota > Metazoa > Arthropoda > Insecta > Odonata > Libellulidae > Sympetrum > Sympetrum striolatum. The sequence continues at coordinate 28,937,033 of OX388352.1, forward strand.
TGAAGAGTTCATAAATTTCGACAACGATATTCCTGTTTGTAATGAAAGCGAGATACTGGTCAACCCCACAGAGAGTGGATCAGAAAGTGAGTCGGACGTAGATTTAAGTTCATCAAATAATGACAACAAGAAAGAATCTTATAAAGAAGTATTAAAAACTTTAAAAGATTTGGTTGATTCTAGTTTAAATATAGGTAATTCAGATTTATATAATATTCTTAATGAAGCGATATTGAATGTAGAAGATCTATTATATGTGAAAATAAGTTAAAACAATCAAAAATAACAGACAATGTTCGCATTTTGTAAATGAGATGTATTTTACACGTTTTATATTAAACAATATTATATAACACATACATGATGATTTTATTTTTCTCTCTACCTACCTATGAATGATTTAAGTCAAATATCTCAGATCTGTTCGAATCATACAGACGTGTTAAAATGAAGCCTCTCATTCATCACTGACGGCCGACCCCTGCATTAAGCGGAAAACTGTCTTATCCGGAAAAAAATCGTGGTCCCAATGAATTCCGCTAAAGACAGGTTTCACGTATATGCTTGATTATCGTGAAATGTTATATTAAAAACCTAATAGTGGACTGCAATTTAGCCCTCCGCAAGGAACACCGTGACATCAAGCATATAGTAGGAGATGAAATCCGGGATTGGGATAATTCTCACAATTTAACTTATCATTCATCAGATTTTAAAATTATCAAATATATCAATAAAACTTCGACTAGTGAGAATCTCGTAATTCAAAAAGCTGACAAAGAGATTCAATATTAATTATGGACAAGGATTCGTACATTAGAAAGTGTCTAGATTTTATTGAGAACAACAAAATTGAGCTGTTAACTAAGGATCCCGCCAAATCTTACCAAATTCAGTGCAAAGGTGCAGTGAAGTCTTGCTCATCGCTTTTTACGCCCAGAGAAATACACAGTGTAATCCAACTGAATCCAATAGTGCCCCTATTCTTCGGCTTGCCAAAGATTCATAAGCCATCCCAACCAATTCGACTAGTAGTATCGAGTGTGTCAGCTCCTTCACAAATTCTATGCCATAAACTAAACTGTTTGTTCAGGCAATTTTGCAATTTCACTCCCAGTTATTGTGTGAAAAATGTAAGTGATCTCGCGAAAACCTTATCTCAAATCGTGTTGCCTAAGAAATGCGTCCTCGTCTCCTTCGTTGTGACTATCCTATTTACAAGTGTTCCTGTATCCAGTGCTATACAGTTAGCCGAAGAACTACTCCTGGCTGCAAAAGTTCCTACTAATATCACAAGTGAAATATGTACTTTATTAAAACTGTGCACCGAACAAAACTAATTTAAATTCAATGGACAATGCTGTAAACAAAAGGAAGGGATCGCTACTCTCCTCTCTACTAGCAGATATTTTTATGAACAATTTCGAAGTGGAAAGGTTTAACTGAAACAATTCTTTAGTAAAACAAGTTTTCAGATGGTACCGTTATGTTGACGACGTACTTTGAATTATGACAGGTTCAAATAGACAGTTGAGTAATTTCCTTAATTTCCTGAGCTCCAAGCATAAGAATGTAAAATAACGTGTGTAAAGGAAGTCAACGGGTCTCTCATTTTTACTTTCTCCATATACGAAGTCTATGTCTATGTCTATGTAAGAACCCTGCAAGCCGCCTTTCGGCGTGTGGCAGGGGGTGCAAGCACCTTGACTCTATTTTCCTAAACGGTTGCTTTCGCGTATACTTTGCGGAAAAAATGAATTTTTGAAACGATTCGTTTTAGCATCTATTTCCTTAATCTTTCGGGCAGTATCAGCACGGCCCATATAACAGGGGGGTCGCATTATATCGGTTACAACATCTGAAAACGTAATTTCTCTGAACTTATTTAATAAATTTATCCTTTGAATTTTTCTTCTATCTTCTAATGATTCCCATCCCGCGTCCTGTAACATCTGAGTGACACTCGCTGTTTTATCGTAGCAATTCTTTACAAATCGTATCGCCTTCCATTGTACTTTTTCTAAATCCCGAATATGACATTTCTCGGCGGGGTCCCATACACTACATGCATACTCAAGGTGAGGCCTAACTAACGCTAAGTAACATCGCTCGCGAACCTTTTCTTCGCTCCTACCGACTATTCTTTTAACGAAGCCGAGTTTCTTAAGTGCTTTTCCACATATATTTCGGATGTGGGCACTCCATGATAGATTATTCGTGAGAGTTCCTCCAAGATACTTTACCGATTCTACTGACATTAGGCTTACCCCTCGGAGACTATAAGAATAGAGAGTATAAAGAGAGAGTATAGAGAGAGAGAGAGAGTGTGTGTGTGTGTGTGTGTATGTGTGTGTGTGATAGTGGGCGCTCTAACGTGAAAACTGTTCGTCGAATCAATACCAAAATTCATATATAGTACTATCGTGTGTGCTGTCAGAGTTGATTAGTTTTTGGAGTAAATCAGTATACCGGAAGTCGAGCTTCATTCATCAAAGCTCATTTCCGGTTTTCATAATATCTCCATAAATATGGCATATACGTAAATTGTATTACTGATAAAAGTTTTAGATTATGTAATTTACTATAACTTTTGTATTTAACATATTTTTGTATCACCGGTTGATTAAGAGTTATTCGTGAAATACTGATAAACCGGAAGTAGCTGATTATGTACTTTGTGGGCGCTCTATCATAAAAACTATTTGTTGGATCAACACCAAAGTTCATATATAGTATTTTGGTAGATGTCATTAGAGTTGATTAGTTTTTGGAGTAAATCGGTTGACCGGAAGTTGAGCTTCATACTTCAAAGCTCATTTCCGGTTTTAAAAATATCTCCATAAATATGATATTTACACTACCGGTCAAAAGTTTGGGTCCACTTCACAATGTTGATGAAATGTTCAAAAAACCATGGTTGTCTTCGTTCGTTATTTTGTATTATCAATATTTATGAAAAAGTAATAATTTTTTAGACAAAATATGTCAACTTACAAAGAAACGCGCAAGTATTTATTTATATTTTTGATTCTTCGAAATATCCATCTTTTGCTCGCATAACAGCAGCGCATATTCTGGGCATCCTCTCAATCAATTTATGCAATGATTCCGTCGTTATTTGATTCCAGCAATTCTGTAAGAACGTCCTAAGCTGTTTTGTATTAGTTGGTTACAATTTTCTCACTTGTCTGTCCAACTCGTCCCACAACAACTCGATCGGGTTACAATCCGGCGACTGAGGAGGCCATTCCATATATTTGAGTTCTTTCTGCTTCTCTTTGGCTGCGATGTAATCCCGGCAAAATTTATAAGTGTGTTTAGGATCATTATTTTGCTGAAAAACGAATCCGCGACCCACAATTCTTTACCCACATGGAAAAGCGTGCCGTTCGAGAATGTTGCGTTAGACCGGTTTTTGTCCATGATACCCTCAATTTTCACAATGTCACCAACAATGTCCCCAGCAAAGCATCCCCAGATTAACACTGACCCTCCACCATGCTTGACTGTCGGGATCAAACATTTGTTAATCATGCGTTCGCCAATCAAACGACGAACATATTGTCGGCGTCGTTTGTTGAAAATTTCAAATTTTGATTCGTCCGTGAACAAGACTTTAGACCATTGTTCAGTTGTCCAATCTTTATGTTTTTAGCCCAATTCAATCTTTTAACTTTGTTTTGCTTGCGTAGTAATGTTTTTTTAGCGGCGAAGCATCCTTTCAAGCCATAATTTCATAGACGTCGCTGTACCGTCGAAACAGATACTGGTGCTTCGCGCGCGGAGTTGAGTTATTCGCGAATTTCGGGGGCTGTGAGAGAACGATTTTTCTTGCTTACAACCCGGATGAACTTGTCCATTTGTTTTGACGTAGTTTTACGCCTCCCAGAACGATGGCGATTCTGATTACACCCTGTTTCGCTCTTTCTTTGTAAAGCTCTAATGACTGCATTTTTAGAAATATTACATTTAGAAGCAATTTTTGGCGTTGAATAACCTTTTTCATGTAGTGCCACTATGACTGCTCGTGTCTCTACACTCAACTATGCTTTTCGACCCATTTCTCTACGAATGAAACATGAAATATATAGATTTATTCACATTTCAATAATGAGATGATATTAATTTACTATAACTTTTGTACGAAACATATTTTTGTATCATTGATTGTATAGGAGTTATTTGTGAAATACTGATAAACCGGAAGTTGCTGATTATGTACGTTGTGGGGGCTCTGGGCTCAATGGACCAAAGGCCAATTTCATCGTTTTTCATCGATCATGTCCCGAAAAACATTATTTATAATGTTTGTGACGTCAAAGATAATAATATATACATTAATCACTCATCTTAAAAGATTAGATAGAATATAGAGTTCGAAATTACTGTCGTAGATAAATATTTATATCTTATATATGGGGAAAGTCATGTGCTGGCCACATCAGATTTTTTCCGAAGCTTTGAGGCGCGATTGAACGCAGGTTACACATGATTGATTTTTAGAAGAAATGAAAGAGGAAGTATTTTTCCGTAGCCAGGAATTGAGTGTGGATCTTTGCCTTGCTTTCACATGCCCGGCGGATTCTTTAACTAATTAAGTGAATTGCATGCAATTGAAAATTGATTTGTATATTTATGGTATCCATGTTTTCGAACTATTAATTTTTCTTTTTAGATGTTCTAGTGATTTGTTTTTCGATTCATCGGTTTGTGTTTCCACCTTTCAAGGCAAGTTTTGTGTCCTCTTTGTATATTAGATTCCGTCCTTGTACGTGATCGCTGGAACCTTTCCATAAAAAGAGGCCGATGGCACCTAGTACGTTATTTAGGATTGCTTCTCGCAGTGCATGATTTTGTTTGTATATTATTTGCATGGAACACAAGATGATTAATTTGGTTATGAGCTACACTTCTTATTGCATTAATCCTTAGTACGTATCCGCAATAATACGAATAGATAGCAATGCTCTACATCAAAGACGGGCATGTAATAGGATTTTTGATGAGAGTTTTGCTCCTTATAAGAAGTACAAGTCTGCTCCTGCCTTAGGAAGGAAAAAGGAAACACTCAATTAGAGTGACCCATTTCTATATTTTGCGACTTCACAGGTGCTTAAAGTTGATTAAAAATCCAAAACAGCCACAGTGATGAAGCTGTGCTGCTCCAAGAGTGGAGAAAGGTATATTATACAGATTGCTAGCGTGGCAAAGAAATTATATCAAGAAATAAGTAGAGGTCCAAATATCCCGTCGCATTATCTGTGTACGGACATTTGCAAATTATTTTGGTAAAAAAATTGAAACACTCAGTTTAGGAGAATCGATGCCGCACAGAGACCAATATTCCCAAAATACTCTTACATTCTCCGCAATTTCGTAATTCGAGTATAACTACTATTGATTACATTCATAAGACGGAATTCCCTCCCTCTAAGTACCGTACCGAGGTAAATGTTTTCCGACGGAAACGCTGAGAAAGTTCAATAACTCGGTAATCATAATAATATACATTTATTTTATACGTAAGGAATACTAGTGCTTCAATAGCAGGCTGTCGCAGAAAACCAGGGATATCTTGTTACCACTGAAGGCTGAAGGTGTATATGTTTACTAGAGCATTCTATCATCTCCTTGTTATGTTATTTTGATATTGTTAATACTTATTAACAAGGAAACATTCTGCATTTTATTCCTTCTTTAGGATGATTCCAGCGTGTTTATTCAAGGGAACTTGTCGCCTGCTGATTGCAGTAAAATTATCTTGTAATTAGCAATCGATATGTTACTTTACTTATCCAAATCGTCGAGCAGCATTAAAGGTATATCAAATGAAGTTAGAGTTCCTGAAGTGATTCCTGTACTAGCATCTCCTTTATTGTACTGATGAATGCATACTATTCAAAGAATTTTTTAAGGAAACGCTCCCAGTTTCATAAAACATTGAGATTTAGTTGAGAATCATAGGGCATGTACTTTCTATAGATATTTCTGTTATTATGTTCAGTTCTATATACCCATCATGGTTCATTTGAGTTCAAGTAACTTCTTGTATTAATAATAACTAACTTCCAATAATAGCGCTAAATTTAGTGAAGTGGTACTACCAATAAAATAAGAAATCATTATTAGTTGTAAGGTAAAACTACTTAGTTGTTGGAATATTTCCTAGTTTGAGCAATTTATTAATTTTCGTTGTTTTATTTCAGGTACTTTCTAGGGTGTTTTCGAGTGAATTGCTTGCGACTGCTTTTTGGTTGGCACATTTTGAGTTTCCTGTTCGGTGACCGATCATTTATTTTTTCCTAGATGCTTAAATGAGTTTTTTAGTTCAACCAGTTGTTTTTCTACCTTTCTTTGCCACTTTTGTGTCATCGGCGTAATGGATAATTCCGTCTTTTTACAATTTCTGAGAGACAGTACTTATCTCTGTTGTACTGTGAAAACGTAAATTCCTAGAAATTCCTTATAGGTCCTTGTTTTGTAATGTTAATTCCTTTTACTTGAAATATGTTTTCATCAGCAAACAGAAAACACTGTAAGTTATTCCTACTTTAGCACGATTCTCTGCGTGGTTATTTAAGGGAACTTGTCGCCTGCGTATTGCAGTGCATTTGACTTGTCGTATGCAAGCGACTTGTTACTTTATTTGACCAAATCGTCGAGCAGCAATAACTGTATATCAAATGGAGTTAGAATTCATGAATAAATCCTTAACTAGCATTTCTTTAATTGTATTGATTACATATGCTGGTTTCACTAGCCCTAAATTACCCTTATCCATTCCATCTAACTTCGCTCAGTCCTATGTCATCTAGATTATTTTTTTCAATGTCTCTTTTAAAGTTCTCTATATTTTCACATTGTAACATTGTCCCTGTATTCCACATTCCTACTCGAAATATCCTTTGATGACTCTGTGTTTGTTGCTTCCCTGGAGACCCAACTGCAAGGTCACACAAATCATACTCAATCTATGCGTGGTTGTTAGAGTCTGGACCTATAGTAAAAATATTGAGAAACTTGGTTCAGAAGAATCGACGCCGTACAAAAAGCAGCAATCCTAAAACACTGCTCACATATTCAGAAAGTCTTTATTCCATTATAATAACGATGGAATTCTCTCTCTCCAATTACTGGACTAGTAATTTTTTTCCAGCGGAAAGGCTGAGAAAGTACAACTCGCTCATCTTAATAATACACAATTAACTTATATGTAAGAAATACTAATGATGTAATAGAAGGGTTGTAGTAGTAGATCAGGGATATCTATTTCCCATTATCAACGAATGCGAATTTACAGGTAGACAGCAAAAAGATTTGAAGAGATTGTGGCATGAACTCTTTTTTTTATAGGAGCTATGACCTGTGAAAAAAAATTAATTCAAAATATTCAATCATTTAAACTGATTCCATCCAGAAATAATATATTCTATTTCATATCAGGCGAGGAAAAAATAGCACCTACTTGTAATTATACTATAACATTGCGTAAAAAGAATTGATCACATTGAAACTCTTTCTGAAACAACATTCCAACCAACTGACGAACACCGTCCGTAGAGTAATATTGTGGTTTTCCTGAAAATACTACGCCTCTCACCTCTCTCACCGGAGCTACCTTATACGAAGTGCTAGCGCGGCAAACAAATTATATATCAAGAAATAAGTAGAGGTCCGAAAATTCCATCGCATTTTCTGTGTTAGGGTCGATGCCTATTTTAATTATAAATATATTGAAAGACTCGGTTAAGGGAATCGACGCAGCATGGAGAGTATTATCCCTGAAACTCTCTCTCACTTTCTCGGCTCTTTCGTCATTCGAATATAACTACGATTGATAACATTGATAAGACCGAATTCTCTCTCTCTAACTACCGAGCCTAGTCCTCTCCATTTACTGGACAGGTAAATGTTTTCCGGCGGAAACGCTGAGAAAGTGCAACAACTCGGTAATCATAATAATATACATTTATTTTATGTGTAAGAAAAACTAGTGATTTAATAGCAGGCTGTCGCAGAGAACCGGGAATATCTTGTTACCATTATCAGCGAATGCAAATCTCTTAGGTAGCAGAAAAATACTTCAAGAGATTATGTCATGATCTATTTTTTTTGAGAAGTTACAACGTGCGAATATATAACAGTTTGTTCTATAAAATGTTTCCATACCCCTTGCAATACGCCTGATGACAGTTCGCTGGATAGTAATGTATATTTTAATGCGTTCTACTTCAAGGGTATTGACGGTTCTGTTTTCAAGTTTTACTAAAATGAGACGGAAAAACAAAATATTCAAGCCATTCTCGGGTATGGTATATTTTGTTACGCATTTTAACATGAAAGCGAGAGTTCCTTAGAATAGGCTTAGTAATACGCTACTCAATATAATCCGATTATATATTGTTATATCCGAACGTTTCGGACATTTGATTCTCATAACCGATAATTATTTAAGGTGTTATTATTAAAGTATATTATTTTTTGTTTGTTACAGTTATTTTCGTGAGTGTTTTTGAGTGAGTTTCATGCGATTGAATTTTGCTTAGCGTATTGTAAGTTTCCTGTTTTTTCGACCGATCATTTATTTTTCTTAGATGCTTAAATGTTTTTTTTTTAATTCAACCAGTTGTTTTTCCACCTATTCATGCCACTTTTGTGCCCTCGGTGTCCTTGATCCACAAACTCCCAAAGCTTAACTTAGCATCGATAACATGTATTTCTCTTCTCAAAATATGTATTTTAATATTTCTTAATGTATCTTTGCACTATAAACATTTTAGGAACAACCATTAACTCACTTAAATATTATAACTCAACATTGCTGAATTGTAGTTCACTTTTCGAATGGTTTCAAACCCAACAGGTGCGTTTTCGGGTGATTCTACTCCAGATGCATGAATTTGATATTGTATCTGCTGTACGAATCACTTGATGAATCACCTTGTTATCACCTGGAATCATGACATTTATAGCGAAGAGGAGGAAATTTCCAATAATAGTATATCAAGATGAAGGGAACCTTCATCATCCATATTAAACCAACAATAAAGAAGTGTAATCTATTGCAGTTAAGGAATTTCTAACTGGAGAGAGCTGCAATTCAATTGACGCAACGCCAAAAAATATCCGCTTTTCATAACCATTTCAATTGTATATACCTATAATGAGGTGAGTATAAGTATTTGAGGAAGTTTTGAAGCAATGCAAGACTGCTTTTAAAATGAAAGCAGCTCTGGCTACCTTTTAGAATAATTTTTATTTCTCTTCAACAGACCATTCTTTCTTCCTTTTTTGTTTCCAAATCGTACGGAGGTTTTGACGGCCATCCTTTCGACAAATGCGGTGAGGAACTATCATAATAGTTGTATTGAAGCCACAATAGCTTTCCGAAGGACGATATTGTAATATTATATTTTTTTTCAGAAAGAAAAATATTAGTTATTATGTTTGGCCAGATACACTCTGTTACGGTAATGGAGTAGACCGTACTCGAGCCCAGGACGGTTTGCAGAACGACATAGATGACGTGCCCGACAGACGCCGATGGATTGTAATGATCAACCAATGGGTAAGCGATTCTTTCCTTTTATTCTCAGTAGAACATCACTATCCTTTCTTATCACTTATTAGTAAATTTCGGCAATTTTCTTTGACAAAATGTCGTTCATTTAACAATCAACTAATGATATAATCTTCCAATGGGATTACAAACCGCACAACTAGCGGATATATGTTTGTTTTAATTGTGGAGATATGAATCTGCAATGTGTTATTGCTGCCTAAATACCTCGATGTTAATAATAAATACATGAATATATGCAATTTGCTCAGTATTTGACCTTTCCTCCAATGTTTTTCTTAGGTTAGTAGTCGAATTGTTTTCATCCATTTGTGATAATTTTGACACACTGGAATCTCTTTCGCAATGTTATTTTCAGTTATACTTTTCACGTAGGATGAAATAATACATTGGTTTGATCATAAAAAATGTAATATCTTGACAGTACTGCGAACAAATGTCTTTTTTTCAAAGAGTAGATTTTAAGAGTCCGTCGATATTAAATTAACATGTTTTTGAAATTAGCACTATATAGGCTATGACAAAATTATAATGAGTAAATTGGTTCCTTTCCATGCTTTATATGTTTAAATGATTTCGAACTTTATAGATAACTCTGGAAAATAATTAGTGTTAAAATTATATTTTAGAATGTCAGTTGAATTGCTTTTATCACCTATTTAATACCAGGAATGCTTCGGTAGGATTGAAGAAAGGGTTACATGATAATTTACATAACCAAAAACTGGTCCAGCTGTGATAAAAGTCTACATTTTACGCATCGAATATTTCAATATAAACTCGAACCAGCAAACGATAAATTCTGATAAATTCTGGAGATCATCCATCATTATGATCGATATTTGAAAACGATAGGAATTTCGTATCCTATCGTTTTCCTTCCTTAAGCATTTCTTAAACGCATCCCAAAAATAATATTATCTTTCACCTTACATAGATTATCAACAAAGAATATATTTCGAGAGAAATTTACACGACTATGGCAAATAATACTAGCATTTGGGATGGATAATTGCAATGCATTCATATGATTAAGTTTTTACTAAAAATCTAGTCCAAATTAACAATGTAGAATCATCAGATTTGAGTTATAAACATTAAGAGAGCGAGAGTTTCCTGTAGCATTTACCATGAAAAGACGTGTCCGAAAGGTTTCCTTTTTTTGGTCATAACAATACACAGTGAAATGGAAGGGAAATAATACTATTCAACATGAACGATAAATCGAATTTAGAATTAACCCTACTGCCAGTAATAAAGCATCAAAGAATGATCTATGTACAAGTCTGCAAATAAAGAAACGGCACAAATATAGTAATGACATTTTTGCAAAAATTATCTAAATAAGCATAATCAAAATAGATGCCACTCTCTAATATAGGTATAACAACTTAGAAAAACTTCCCTTCAAATAGATACCATTCTACAAAATATGATGATGTGGATGATCTGGGTGACCTATCGTGCTGGTATGATTCTGATATTATTTGCATCTTAGGTCACCTAGATCATCTACATTGAATCTTCAACAAAAGTAGCAGATACTTAAACTATTTTACAAATCGATTTTTCCGCATCCTCGAGAGCTGAAGGTATGGCTGGTGGAGTCTGCTTGCATGCTTGGAAATTTAACAATATTGTTTAGTTGGTAAGTACCTTTGATTATTCACATTTTTCTTCCAACATTCATTTGAGATTTTGATTTATATTTCACAATTCTCAAGGTCGATCAGAGACCATACGTAGAACCGAATTGTCAATTTTCTATGATACTGCTTTAAAAACATAGGTGAGCCAAGATTAAGATAATTAAGATTTCCGTTTTTGTTTTCCAAAAGGCAGGGAGGTATAACGGCCATCCTTTCGACAAATGCTGTGAGGAACTATCTTAATACTTTTAGTAAAGCCACAATAGCCTTCCGAAATATGTTAGTAAAAATATTTTTCTTTTTCAGATACAAAAAATTCAGTTATTATGTCTGGCCAGTTTCACTCTGCTACGGTAGTGGAGTAGACCGTACTGCCAGCGACTCAGAGCCGAGGGATGATTTGCAAAACGGCAGAGATGAGGTGCCCTACAGACACCGATGGATTGTGATGATCAACCAATGGTTAAGCAATTCTTTCCTTTTATTTTCCGTAGAACATTACTATCCCATTTTATCAATTAGTAGTAAATTTTCTTTTACAAAAAGTCGTTCATTTAACAATCAACTATTTATATTATCTTCCGATATGATTTAAAACCGTACAACTAGCGGAAAAATGTTTCTTTCAATTGTGGAGATTTGAATATGCAATATTTTCTTGATGCATAACCTCGATGTTAAAAACTAATACATGAATTTTTGTTATTTGCTCGGTATTTAACGATAAACCTAATGTTTCACTTAGGTTAGTAGTTGAATGGGTTTTCATCCATCTGTGATAATTTTGACACACCGGATTCTTTTTCGCCATGTTATTTTCAGTTTTGCTTTTCACGTACGATAAAATAGTACATTGGTTTGATCAATAAAATGTATTATCCCTACAGTACTCAGACCAAATATCTTTTTTTCAAAGTGCAGATTTTTAGAGTCCGTCGTTCATAAACTAACATGTTTTTGAGATAAGCACTATGTAGGCTCTTACGTAATTACAATGAGTAAAATAGTTCCTTTCCTTGCTTTATATGTTTAAATGAATTTTAACTTTAAAGGTAACTCTAGTAAATAATTAGTGCAGTCCTTAGACTTCAGAATTCTTGATGAGTTGCTTTTATCTAGAGGCTTCGAATCATATATTGACTACCTGGAATGCCTATGCAGGATTGTAGAAACGGTTACATGACAATTTGAATAAACAAAAAGCTGTTCCAACGTTGTGAAAAGTCTTCATTTTACAAATCGAACATTTCATTATAGACACGAACCAGCGAACGAAAAATTCCAATACATTCTGGATATCATCCATCATAATGATTGATTTGAGAAATAGAAAGGTATTTCGTATCCTTCAAACCACTTTCATAAGCATTTCTTAAAAGCTTCCAAGGAGAATATTATCTTTCACCTTATATAGATTATTAACAAAAAATATATTTTGAGACACATTTACAAGAATATGGCTAATTCTACTGGAATTAGTGATTGATGGACTTAAACACTAGTCCGAATTATCCGTGTACAATCACCGGATTTGAGTTATAAACATTAAGAGAACAACAGTTTCCTGTAGCATTTACCGTCAAAAGACCTCTCTGGAGGGTTTCCTTTTCTTTTTGGTCATAGCAATACAAAGTGAAATGGAAGGGAAATAATACGAGTCAACATGAACTATTATTCGATTTTAGAATTAACCCTACTGCCAGAGATATAGCATTTCTGAATGATCTATGCACAAGTCTGCAAATATAGAAACACAAATATAGTGATGACATTATTAAAAGAATTATCTATATAAGCATCGTTAACATAGAATCCACTCTCTAATATTGGTATTACAACTTAGGAAAACTTCCCTTCAAATAGATACCATTCTGTAAAATGTGATGATGTGGATGACCTAAGTGACCTATCGTACTAGTAAGTTACTGTTTTTATTAGCAACTTAGGTCTACTAGATCATCTACATTGAATCTCCAACTCCGTTAGTAGTAACTTAAACAACATTACAAATCGATTTTTCCGCATCCTCGAGGGATGTGGGTATGGCTGGTGGGGTCTGATTGGATGCTTCAGATTTGATACCAATCTAAGAAATATGATGATGTGGATTGCCTGGGTGACCAATCGTGCTTGTATGTTACTGATATTATAAGCACCTTAGGTCACCTGGGATCATCTACATTGAATCTTCAACTGCAGTAGCAGATAATTAAACTGTTTAAAAATTGATTTATTTGCATCCTCGAGAGCTGATGGTATGGCTGGTGGGGTCTGCTTGCATGCTTGGGAATTTAACTATAATGTTGAGTTGGCGAGTACCTTTGATTATTCATATTTTTCTTCCAAAATTCATTTGAGATTTTGATATGTATTTCACAATTCTCACGGTCGATCAGAGACCATACGCAGAATCGAATGTTCAATTTTCTATGATACCGCTTCAAACATAAGAAAGTCAAGATTGGATCGATAGACAAACATTAAAATGCAATCGAACATGATTTTCGATGTTAAATAGAGAAATATTAGCATCAGGCGTACCACATGCCTAGTGATTTTTACCACATAAGATATTTACAACCGAGTTGATGTTACTCAAGGTATAATATTGTCCTTGATGAAGCGACCAATAGAAAGAGTTATCAATATTCTATAATAAAATCCATGTTCTATATTTTAGAAAGCCAAACCTGTACAAGTAAAATAATATAATATGATAAGAAAGATAAAAAATTATCTCCTGTCATCGAAACCGCATCTTCGGGACTAGGATTTGATATCTTCTTATGAAAACAAAGGTTCTTTCTAAGGAACTCTAATATTTCCCAAAAGTAATACGAGAATCAGTCGAAATTGCAAAATTTCCGGTCAATTTCAATCAAGAGAGCGACTACCTTCTCAATATTCAACGCTGTTTTATCCCGATAGAATTTTACTCGTCATTATAATATTTTTTATCCTCTTACAGGTCATTATGGAAGATTTACTCGAATCAAAGAGGTTCTACAATCATCAAGATAAACCAATTGTTCTATACGCTAAGGAAATTAATTTATTTTTCGCCATCAGATTATTCCTACATCAGAATTTTGGGATTGAATTAGGCGATGAACAACGACAGCCATGAATTTGAGATAACCGTTTACAAATTGTTTGACGAAACAAAAATTTTGGGATGGAATTCGGCGATGAACAACGACAACCATGAATTTGAGATAACCGTTTACAAATTGTTTGACGAAACAACAATGAGGAGATCGGTTTCCTTGCTTTGTATTACATTTTTAATGAGCTCGGTGTATTTTGAGTTAATCTCTTATGTGTGCAGTTCGGTTTTTGGAATTTAAAACCTTTTTTAATTACCAGAATCTAGATAATAATATTTCTATTTTTGATATCAGTACTGGTTCAGGATTGTAGAAACGGTAATATGACGACATTCATAAATGAAAACCAGTTTCAGCAAGACTTATTATAAAAATATGGAATATTTCAGCATGAAACTCATTCCAAGAAATAATGTATGTAGATATGTTTCGGAGAGCTTATTATCCACAATTCCTTACCCCTTCCATTATCCCCACATTGGTGAAATAATTTTGGAATAAAACCTTATTTCTTTAGAGTTACATCAACTTTGCTTCATTCAACATACTGTGTTGATTTTACAGAAAAGCTTACATAACTACAGCCGAATGCATCATACAAAGATCCTAGTTACCCAGTGCATTTCTGTCATTATTTATATGACGTTAAATTTATTGTTCAGTATTACTATTAGTCTCGTTATGCTTAAAGTTCTACAGGTTTAGCGATTTGGCTAATGTAGAAATATGTTCTGTCGAAACATTCTCTTTTTATAATCGATAATGGTCCTTTCTTCCAAATTCACAAGATTAGTAAAGTCAAAAACTTTTAAATGATGAAGAGATGAAGATGAAGAGTTTCAGCGGAGAAAATTAGCACCAATAATGACATCTCAATCATCGGAGGCTGAAGATATGGCTGGCGAGGGCTGCTTGCTGGTATGGCATTTAAATTAAATTGTTGTATCTGCGGGCAGCCTTAATCATTCATATTTTACCAACAACGATCTGCACACATCTCCATTTATACTCTTCACTTCTCACGACATGCGCTTTATAATTTGACATCATTTGGTGGTGCTGCCTCCATCCTTGCCCGTCCTCCTAGGGAGCTCCTTCGGGCTGGTGGGCTCCTTCGTTGGTGGACCTTCAAGGATATTTTACCTCCACTTTTTCCTCCCTTTTGGGGGGATTGCCAAAGTTCCTCCTTGCGAGGAGATGGGCCTCCGGAAGAAGTCGCGCCGCTGAGGGGTGTCCAAAGCCAGTCGCTGGAGATGTGCATATTTTCTGGTAGGAAGGCGGGCAAAGAAGGCCTTCGCTCGTATGGTTGCCAATTCCTGAATTGGGGTGGCTCCAGTCAATATGTAGTTGGTGGGATTAGCAAAGCGCCAGCCAAGCTGCAGGATGGTGCGAAGGACGGCTCTCTCCGCCTTAGATGGAATTTCCCACGTGGTGCGGGTCAGGAACCCGCTCCAGGCGGGGGAGGCGTACAAAAGAGCACTCAAGATGGTTGCCTGGTATAGGTGCAGCCTAACATGGAGCGGCAAGTCCGGGGACATTAGGAGCGGCAGGAGGACCCTCCGGCGAACCCTCGCTTTTATGGCAACCTGTTGTGCATGGTTGCGGAGAGTGAGTCGCCTGTCGAGGGTGACTCCAAGGTAGACTGCTGTGCTTCGCCAATGGACTTCCTCAGCGCCGACGATGATTGGGTCCGGGTCGTCCGCCGGTCGGAGCATTGAGAAGATAATGGTCTGTGTCTTCTTGGAGTTCACCCCTAACCTCCAGGTGTCGTACCATTCAAGAAGCTGGTAGGTGGCCCGCTGCAAGTATTTTACAGCAAGTTTCCTGGAGTAGGACTTCGCTAGTAGCGCAGCATCGTCAGCATAAAATGCTGTCATGCAGCCGTAAAACTTTGTGGGAATGTCCGCACAGAAGATATTGAACAAGATTGGCCCCCAGATGCTACCCTGGGGAACTCCCGCCCTGATGGTTCTGGTGGTAGAGGTGATCCCGCCGAAGAAAACGTGGAAGGTCCTGTCCGAGAGGTATGAGGCGATGGTGTTTATCTGCCATGTTGGAAAGTCCAGTCGACGGAGCTTATGGAGAAGGCCAGCATGCCACATTCGGTCGAAGGCCTTGGTGATGTCGAAGAAGGCCGCTGCAACGTGCCTTTTGTTGTTGAAAGCAGCACTGACGAATTGCAGGACGCGCAGAAGTTGGTGGGTTGTGGCGTGCTCCTCTCTAAAGCCGTATTGCTCCGCCGGGAGGATATTCCTTTCTGATAGTGTTCTCTGGAAAAAGGGTAGTATGGTCCTTTCTACAATCTTCCCCAGTCCGTCCAGAAGCGATATGGGGCGGAAGCTATCTGGGGAGGAGCGAGACTTTCCAGTTTTTAAGATCGGGATGATCTTTGCTCTTTTCCATAAAGCTGGGAAGTGGCCCAGTCTGATGATGGCGTTTGTGATGCATACCAGCCAGAGAACCGCCGCGGACGGAAGTCTTCGGAGTATTTCGTTTTCAATTCCGTCCGGACCGGGAGCTTTTCGAGTCTTAAGGCGACGGAGAGACGCTTTCACGTCCATGGCGGTGATTGTTGGCGGGTCTGTGTTAATGGGAAGCTGATGTGGAGGCATCTGAGGAAGTTCAGGACCTGGATTCGGAGAAAATGCGTCCTCTAAGTGGTCAGCGAAGGCCTCCGCCGTGATGGTGCTCGGCTCTACGGTGGGTATGGTAGCATGACTCCGGAGGGTCAGGCCTTTGGTGAACTTCCACAGAGAACCGTCCTGGGTTTTAGTGGAGGCGATCTTCTTCTCCCACATCTGGGTTTTCCAGGTAGAGATGCTGGTCTGAATATCCCTCTGCAGTCGCCGGAATTCCCGGCGTAAATGCGGTTCTCCAGTGCGCGTCCATCGGCGGCGGATCCTATTTTTCTCCCTAATGGAGGCGATGATGGTTTGAGGAAGTTCCAGTCTCCCTCCGAATCCCCTAGGTTTTCGTGGGATGGTGGCGTCAGCAGCAGCAGTGATGCTAGAAGCGAGGTTGAGTGTTGCAGCATCGACATCATCAGGAGTTTCCAGCTTCCCTGGTGATGACAGACGGGCTGTTAAGTCCTCAGCAAAGGCCTCCCAGTTGGCCTTCCTGAGGTTCCTTTTGGTAGCGATGGGTCGAAAGAGTGGTGATGTTCCGAAGAAAGCTGCGACTGGGAGGTGGTCGCTAGTCAATGCCGGGATGGTGTACATTGTCCTTGGAGGTGGGGACGCGCTGACGAGATAGATGTCGAGTACATCTCCTTTCCCAGTGTGGGAGAACCGGGTGGGTTCTCTTGGGCCGAGAACCTGGACCCGGTTCGTGGTGGCCCAGCGGCGAAGCTCTCTGCCAGATGTATTGTCTCTAAGGGAGCCCCAGTCGCCGTGCTTTGCATTAAGGTCCCCCGCAAAAATGGTAGGAATACCTGGCAGGAAGACATCCCCGAAGGAGGATTGCCGGAAGCGGTGCTGTGGTGGAAGGTAGCACGAGGTGAACTGCATTTCCCCCAGGTATGTGCTAGCGACGATGGTGATGGTCTCTAGCGAATGGAGTGAAGTTGGCTGCGGGTCAAGAAGCCGCGCTGCAATTTTGTTGGAGACCATTATTGCGACGCCCCCTCCGCTGGATCTGCTGCCATCCGGGTTGTCAGGGCGGTCCTTTCGGTATATTGTGAAGCCAGGGGTAGACCATCGGGTGTGTGGAGACAAATGTGTCTCCTGCAGAAGAATGATGTCAAAATTTTGTTGCCCAAGGAAGTGTAGGAGCTCCGGTGTCTTCCGGACAATAGCTCCGCCCACATTCCATGTGAGGATGGAGAGCGCCCTTCTTGTGGTGGTTTTAGGGTCCATTGCGCGGTGCTAAGAGATCGCGGAGGCTTAAGGCGAATTGTTGGAATTGGGAGATGATGGTTGCTTGAAGGCGGACCATCATCTGCTCCATTGCTGTGATGATGGCGTCAGGTGGGTGAGGAGTTTTGGCGCTGGTGCTGGAAACAGGCGATATTCTCTGCTTTTGCCGCAGTGGAATGCTGAGTTCGGCTGCTGTTTCTTCATTGCTTCGGCATGGCTGGGGAAGGGACGGGAACTCCATATTTAGCGTTTTCCTACGCGGAGGTTGGACCTGCGAAGGCACGAAGAGTGGTGTTGAGTTCGACCAGGCGTTGGTGGTAGGTGGAGAAGCAGGCTGGAAGGTGGGTGCATTTGGTGTCGGACGCTGCGAGGGGCTGCTGGCGGATGTAGATTGCATCTTCCTCTCTTTTGCGGCAATCCAGACTGGGCATTTGCGAGACATCGCAGGGTGCGCGCCGCCGCAGTTGCAGCAAAGGGCTTCCTCGGTTCGTGGTTTCGTGCAGACGTGGCCTTGATGAGGACCTGCGCACTTCCAGCAGCGCGGGGCGGCGTGACAATGGGCTGAGGAATGCCCAAACCTATTGCACCGGAAGCACATCTGCGGCTGCTGGTGTTTGTAGGGGCGGATAGTCACCCTACAATATGACAACGCTGTAATTCTGCAAATATCAGCGGGTTTCCATTGAGCGGTCGATGGTGCCGAGAAAACGAAAAGCGGGAGCGCTCTTTGTTCCTTATCTCTGAGCTGGAAGGCCTTCCGCACCGGAATGCCGAGCGCCAAAAGATCCTCTGTCAGTTCCTCCTTCGCGGTTCCGGTGGACAAGCCGCGCACAAGGAAGGAGTGGAGCTGGTCCTGCCGCTCAGCCCATGTTGAGTAGGCGATGCCTTGCCCGTCGAGGAATTCCCTCGCCTTGCGGTAGTCGCACGTGGAGTTCACCGACACTCGGCAAACCTCCCCGCGCGAGTCGACGTTCGACGGAGTCGGGAGTCCAACGCGTGTCGCCACGAAATCGGCGCCATTAAGCGCTTCTCGGAGATCCCTCGCTAAAGCCCTAATGTTAAGAATCCCATACAATTGAAGGGCAGGCGGGCGAGACCTTGCCCCGCTGGTCGGTTCCGGCCGCTGTGTTTCCCCGTCTGCCTCAGGGGTGGATGGCATAGAAGGGGAGGGTACCTCCATTTGACATCCTCCCGAAGTATCAAGGGCGTTGCGTTTTGTTTTCTTCGCCTCAGACGGCGCGAGTGGTTCGAAGCGATTTTTAAGAGCCAGCGGAGCAACTGTTTGCTCGTCTAAGTTGAGGAAATATCTCCTGGGCTTCACAGTAGTAAATGATTCCTCCTCCTCGGTGGTGCTGGCGATCTCCATTGTATCCTCAGCGAGTCGTTTAAGTCGCGGGTCGCGGGAGGAGAGACCAGGCGTGGGGGATGGATTTGCCGTTGACATTCCCGCGGAGACGGTAAATCTAGGAGGGAGAATAACGTTCTTGATGCCGGGTGCCGGAAATGATGCAGGTGATGATGACAAAGGTGTGGGAGTAATCCCTGGAGCAGTCGATGTCTCCATCGGGCTCGAGGTATTGCTCGAGTTGACGGGGCCGCTGGGCGAAAACTCGCCGGCTGCCGACAGCTCGCTTGCCGATAGTTCCTCACAAAATTATCCGTAAACAGCTCACTCAAAACACGTCCTACCGCCACGAAGGTCGAGCTAGAACTCCCTTCACTTCTCACGGTCATTCACAGGACATTCACGGAACAGCATATCTCAATTTCTATGTTCTTCAATCATCAAACCTGGATGTGCCAAGATTAAATCGACACAAGAGGATTGATAATGAAATTGAATATGGAATTGCTTCCTTGAATTGATAAATTATGAATCGTAAGTAACATAGTTTTATGGATAAGTTAAATAAAATAATTTTTACTCTGCTATGTTTAGATAGAATAGTGTAGGTCTGGAGTACCACAACCGTCTTCCACATTAGAAGCATGCTAATACATATGGATCGATGGTATGGATGTTCCAGTGCCCATTTCCTCCATCAGAATTTAATTGAATTCTGATGGAGAAAATCATCCATACACTATCTTCAGCAATCAAGAGTTACTACAAATATGTTATTGGCTTCTTCAAACGTAAGTTGGTATTACATAATAAGCATAGGTAGCTGGAAGAAATCAATAAATTATGCATTTTTTAGCAACCGTAGGAGTGCATGCTCATTGAAAGGAATTTTCTGCAACATTTAATCAAAAACATAGTCAAATACTCTCATGATTTTTATCAGAAATGAGATTTTTATATGAATGAAATCAAGATGTTCAGGCGTTATCTTATACTTTAATTAATTTTCCATTCAAATTTAGTAATCTATTTATTTATAATTACCTTGAAGATTGAGTATATTTTTATCATTACTAATATTTTAAATACGTTGCTGGATTATTTAAACAGGTGTTTTATACTATCATTCAACAAATTTAAGTTGAAAATTTTATCAATGTTAAATTTTGTCTAAGGTTCTATAAAGGTAACATAATAACTCCTTTCTCGAATCGATATAAAAGAATAGCACGCTCTAATGAAGTACAAATTTCAAATAATGGACAATCTTACTAAAAGAAATATTTTGGGGGCAACCTAAATATAGTTAATCTAAATATGGTATTGCATAAAAGAATCCGTAGTCGCCTTGATGGTAGAGAATGTAATTTGATACCACTTACACCGTTCTCTGAGAAGACTATCTGGAGACGAAGATATGGATGAGTTGGGTCTCTTCGCTTTAACGTATGCGAATAATAGTATATCAAATCGAAGGAAACCTTCATAATCCATATTATACCTTCAATAAAGAAGTGTGCACTGTTGCAGTTAAGGAATTTGTAACTGGAGAAAATATTAATTCAACTGACACAACGCCAAGAAAACACCCGCATTTCATAACCGTTTCAATTGTGCCTGTGTCATGTAGACGCAATTCGTGCATAATAAGGTGAGTATAAAAGAATTTGAGAAATTTTTGAAGCAATGCAAGATTGCTTTTGAGATGAAAGCAGCTCTGGCTACTTTTTAGAATGATTTTTATTTCTCTTCGACAGATCATCGTTTCTTCCTTTTCTGGTTTCAAAAACGAAGGGAGGTATGACGGCCATCCTTTCGACAAATGCGGTGAGGAACTATTATAATACTTGTATTGAAGCCACAATAGCTTTCCGAAAGACGTTATCGTAATATAATTTTTTTCAGAAGGAAAAGAATTAATTATTATGTCTGGCCAGATACACTCTGTTACGGTAATGGAGTAGACCGTACTGCCAGCGACTCAGAGCCGAGGGACGCTTTGCAAAACAGCATAGATCAGGTGCCCGACAGACGCCGATGGATTGTGATGATCAACCAATGGGTAAGCGATTCTTTCCTTTTATTTTCAGTAAAACATCACTATCTCGCCTTATCACATACTTTTTAATTTCGGCAATTTTATTTGAAAAAATGTTGTTCGTTTAACAATTAATCAATTAGATAATTCTCCAAAATAATTACAACCCGCACAACTAGAGGAAAAATGTTCGTTTCAATTGTGGAGATATGAATATGCAATGTGTTCTTGCTGCCCAAATACCCCGATGTTAATAATAAATTCATGAATTTTAGCAATTTGCTCGGTATTTTTCCTTTTCCCTAATGCTTTTCTTAGGTTAGTAGTTGAATGGATTTTCATCAGTCTGCGATCATTCTTATGCTCCGGATTCTTTTATGCTACGTTATTTTACGTTATGCTTTTTACTTACGATAAAAAAATGCATCTTTTTGATCACAGAAATTGAATTATTGCAACAGCAATGCGACCAAATATCTTATTTTCAAAAAGTAGATTTTTAGAGTCCGTCGATCATATTCTAACATATAAGGAAAGGGTAAAGGTGACTTTGCACATAAGGGCGTGCACCCAGGAAAATTCCCCGTATATTATAACATGTTTTTGAGATGAGCACGATGTAGTATTTGACATAATTCTAATGAGTAAATTAGATCCTTTCTTTGCATTATATTTTTAAATGGATTTGAACTTTATTGGTAACTCTGTTAATTAGTTAATCTTATATTTTACTGACACAGGACCAAACACACACCAACATTTTAAAATCATCTTTTTGGAATTACAATCTATACAGTTCTATATTTGATGAGAATTATTTAAAAAAATTAACGGAAAAACATAAAGGATGCGTTAACGTACATCGTTAGAAAGATTGTTTCAAAACTCCAATCGCTACTCCTAAGTAGATAAATAATAATTGGGATATTTTATGCAATATGTGGGCAAATAATATTGTTAATTTGGCAATGATTTTGAACGGAATGACCCGGTTAGTCAACAAAAGAATTCACACCGAGAAGTAGTGTCTCAGAACTTACTATTCCTTTGTCTTACGAGATAAAGGACTATCACAATATCTGTTGTGAAATGGCTATGGCTTTCAGAAAGACAACGCAATATTGTAATATAACTAGTTCCGTTGGTGCACTACATCCGACGATGGACCGTGAAGTTCTACCAATGGAAGGAGATTCTTCCTTTTTAATGTTCAGAAGAACATTTCCGATTTGTCTCACGACATAATTATGCCATATGACGACGATCAAATTTCGTCAGATCTTAAATGTAACTAGCATATGAATATCTATTTTGAACTTTGCTAGAAAACTCTGTGGATGAGTTCAACATTTCTGATGTTAAGACAGCACCGGGAAACAAAAAGAAAATCATGTCAATATAACTCTTCACATTAAGGTTCAATTTATTAATCTGTTGTATATTCTCAGTATCTTCCTTCATCCTTGTCAAATACGCTCATACCAGCCACGTTTTAGCTAATTGCTCGATATTTAATCTTTCCGCTAATATTTTGAAGAGTTCATCATTAATTTATTTATCTATGGGTTTTAAGGGTAACTATGAGAATATAAACATTTTTCATTGGCTAACAAAGCGCCAATTGTGTTCACTTCTCTAATAGTGATTTTATAGTTTTTATTTACATTGTTTAATTAGTTAAAGAGCACTGCGGCCATTGTCTTCTTTATAAAATGGTATCAAGCTGAATATTTCATTACATCGATTTTCATTAAAGGCATAATATTATGATTAATTAAGGTACAATAATATTTACTGTGCTACGTATTGATAGATTAGAAATATTAAAATAATTGGAATCCTGAATATCTGATGATATAATCCATCACTTATGTCAGTTTTTAAAAGGATGAAGAGTACCAGCGGATAACATTGGTGGAGAACAGAATTACCAATGACATCCCCGTAATAAGTTCTCAATGCTCCAAGGCATAGCATATGGCTGGTAAGGGCTGCTTGTTGGCTTGGCTTATAAATTAAATTGTTGAGCCTTCATGCAGCCTTGATCATTCATATTTTATCTACATAGATATGCTCTCATTTCCAAGTATATTCGTCATTTCTTATGGTCATTCACGGACACGAATCTTCCAATTTCTACCATGTATCTTCAGTGAAAGAAGAGCCCTGACTGAATCTATATAAAAGCATTTATAATGAAATTGTTCCTTTGAATTTCGTAAAATGTGGAGCTGAATATGCCTACCACATGATTAATGTAGGATAAGACATTTACAAGCCGTCTTGATATGAATTAAGGTAAAATTTTGTTCTAAAGAGACCCATGAAAACAGGAACGGCTTTAGTAGAATAAAAGCCATGTTTTCTTTTTGATAGAAATCAATAGCCTTACAAGTAATAATAAAACGATTTTCTTTTTCAGATCAAGGACGTTCTATAAACATCAAAATGATTGCGTATGATTGAACAGGAACAGGAAATTAAATGCATGTTGCCATTTGATTATCGAAAGATTAATTGTATCCATTTATACCGTATAAGATTAGCTTCTCCTCTTTCATAATCGTTTCTTCTATTTATAGCTCCATAACCGCAGTGATTTATGACTGATAATTATTCAGCAATTTGAGCCAAGAACTATGTCAATACAATCGGATATATTTTTTTGAAATTCGTTATTATAAATGCATTTATTTTCAGATAGTAAAAGGTTTGTCTAAATTTCTGGCCACTTACATTCTGCTACGGAAATGGGGTAGACTGTACTGCCAGCGACCCAGAGTCAAGTGATGAACTGCAAAATGCCCGAGATGAGGTGCTCGACTAACTACAGCATGTAGTTGCCATATCTTTTCTAACTAAGTTACGTGGACGCAATACGTGAATAATATTGGTGAGTAAGATCCAATGCGAGATTAATTTTAAATATGAATATTACTCAGTAATGGTTAGAAAGGATATTTTTTTATTTTACCGTCCATTTTTTACAGACAATACCAGTAGTTAAGCCGCTATAGCTTCCGCAAAGAAGTTATTGGAAGTTCACTTGTTTTCTCAAAGCAGAGGGATAAGCTGCAAAATGATCGTGATGCTCGATATCTCTCTATGGATCCTGAGGTTCAACTAAATGGTAGGAGAACCTTTAATCTCTTGTTTTTATCAAAACAATATTGCCGTCCTGCCTCATAACATACCAGTGCCCAATTGCAATTCACGTCGAATATCGTTTATTTCTCAAACATTGTATAGTAATAAACACCTCTAATTTGAAAAATTCTCGGAAAATCAGATCATTTCTTTACTTATTTTTTTATGCATTAACTGCTCGGCTAACTTAAAGCACAGAAGAAGAAGATCAATCACAATAATATTATTTACATTAAGGTATCTGCTAATGAACCTAGGATCTTACTCGGCAACTTTTTTTCTCAAGAATAAATGTCATAGACGAACGTAGCTTATTTCTCAATACTTAATTTAGTCGAAAATACATTTAATGTTTTCATTAGCTGTATATGGGTTAGGGTGGTACGAAAAAAACTTTTTTTTTAATTTCAGATCGCTATAATGCGGAAAAGTTGCGATTGGTACAGACGTGAAAAAAGCACTAATTATAAATTTTTTTTAATAAATTTGTCTTCCGGTCGCGCAATGCCATCAAGTTAGCAAATAATTGTGAAAAACCTTATTTTTTCAAAAATTTTAAGCACGCCAGATCGTTTTAATTGCGTTCCTTTACCATAAAATAACTACTGAAAGTATGTGAAATCAATATATATGCACTTATTATACATTTCTTTACATTACATTTACATTATTATGCATTTTATTATAGAACGCTCATCTTTATATTATTTTAAGATAACTACCACCAATTTTTTCATTAAAAAAGGAAAAAGGCTCCATTATTCATTCGAATAATTGTTTTTTCCATACTTATCGCAAAGTATATAATTGAACATTATAGCTGCCTTAATATGACGAATGATTTTTATCGAGAAATTATCCAGTTCAAAGCGCTTAATTTAAACATGAATCCAAAGTGTCGTTCAATCCGCATTTAAACAATTAAGGAAGCAAAAATTGAAAACATCTCGCAAATAAATTTATATTCATTTAGATATACGCCATTCTTCATACACCATGCAACGAAGAAATCGATGCATAAGGTTTTGTGCAATCTCATCCCTTAGGGCGGAAGCCACGTTAACTGATACGTTCCAAATTTTTGATTACTTCTAGGTATTTATATCAAAGTAACTTATTCTAGCTGCACAGCTACGAAACCACGGTGGCCGCTAACACTGATGGCCTAATCCCTTGTAGCATTTATTTGAAACTATTTTCTGGCTTGAGCAGTCAGATCATCCATATTGTGATTCTACGTGCTATCGTTCGACATTTCGAATAATTCTCAACGATTATCAACCATTACCATTAAGTATCAAATGAGAAAAATAACAATATAGTAAACGTGGCCAAGCTACCGAATATCCTATTCTTCTAACTCGAATCATCCTAGATTCAAAGAGATGATAAATGTGATTCTAAAATAAATGCGAGGGGAATGACATATTATTTTGAGTTGCGCAAGGTCGCTAAATTAAAATACAGTTTGGCAAAAGAAATATTTCCGATAAGGAAGAAAATTAAAAACATCTCTAGCATTGCATACTGAGAACACCAATGATTTAATTTTTCTAACGATTTACCCTGATTATCAGCACTAATGCCAGTTTTAAAAAGATGAAAAGTTTAAGAGGAGATTATCAGTACAAATAATAAGCTCTTAATCCTCGAAGGCTGTGGATATGGCTGGTGAGGGCTGCTTGCTGGATTGGCATTCAAATTAAATTTTCAGTTCTACAAGCAGCCTTCATCATTCATATTATACCTACAACGATATCCTCTCATTTCAATGTATCATGTGTCAACGGACATTTACAGTCAGTCAGAACAGTCAGATGGTGTGATTATAGGAGCAACCCATAGTTCAAGATTTCGAATAGTTACCAAAGCTCATCAAACACTGTTATAAGAGGAGAACATTGGTGGAGAACAGAATTACCAATGACATCCCCGTAATAAGGTCTCAATGCTCCATGGGATATGGCTAGTAAGGGCTGCTTTTTGGCTTGGCATATAAATTAAATTGTCGATCCATCGAGCGTCTCTGATTATTAATATTTTATCTACAACGATATGCTCTCATTTCCAAGTATAATCTTTACTTCTCATGGTGATTCACGGACACGAATCTTCTATATTCTACCTATACTACTACTACTATATATTGAATCTATATACAAGCATTGTCATGAAATTGTTCCGTTTAATGGAGTAGTATTTAAGCAGAACATGCCTACTGTGACGTTTAGCGCCTTCCGGCTTGTTTACTCCGCCCTTTCCTTTCGCATTTGTTTCCTTCGCGGGTCGCGGGGGGGGGAGGGCGGAGGGTATTTAGATCCGGTGTCGGACGACCGAAGGAGGAATTTTTGCGTTGGGAGTCCTCGTGTGAGGAGCCCTTCGTAAGGCGCGATAAAGTCTTTGCGGGTCGTGTTCCTGCGTTCATTTAGATAAGTACCAGTTTAGTTTCCTTTTTTTTTTGGCTTTCGATTTTCTTCGCCTTCATGGGGTAGTTTTGTTGTTCGTTTTTTTTGTTTCTTTCCCTTTTTCCTCTTTCCTTTTTCCCTATTTGTTACCCTTACCTCTACCACCATCCTATTACCCTGTTTCCTGTGATGATCGGCGTCGGAATCATTGAGTGAATGATCCGCACCCCGAGGCTGAGGAAACTACCTATTTTCCCTATAACGTTCCTTTTTTTTCTTTCATACCTAACCCCCTCCGAGTGCGGGCGGAGGCTTGCTCCCTGCTCTTCATTTTCTTTTATTCTCCCGCACTGGCGCCCAAACTATAAAATTTTGCGAACCCACGCTAGAGCCCGCCCGGGGACCCAAAGGGGTCACACTACCACATATTAAATGGAGGATAAGTAATTCACCAGCCGTTTCATTGTTATTTAAGGTATAATTTTGCTCTTATGAGAAGAACCCATTTAATCAGGAACGAGTTTAAAACAATTAAAGCCGTTTATTCATTATTACAGAAATCTGTATCGTTACAAGTAGTTATGATTGATTTTCTTTTTACAGAAGTATATGAGAGATTTATTAAAATCAAAAAGGTTCTCCTAACATCAAGATGATTGAGTATTATTCATCAGGAACAGGAAATTTAGTTAGTTTTTATCATAAGATTATTTCTAGTAAGACTAAGTGTGCATTTGATGAGTATTGAAAAATAATTGCAAAATCTAGCAAGATAAAATTTGTCCATCTATGCAGTAGAAAGGTAAAATCAACCGTAAATATGGTAAATAAGTTAAACGCAATACACCGGCCAGCCAACAAACAAAGTTATTAGCAACGACTAATATTTCGTATCCAACCTCTTGTTTTCGACACAAAAAAAATATATATATATATAGTATAGGTAACAAATGTTTCAAATATTGCGCTGTTACCTTAATATTTTATCTATATCACTCATTTTTATTTTTTTAAAGTTTAATATAAATAAATATAATCTACAAAACTTAATAATATGGGTATGTAAGGAAAAATAATCTTACTGTGCTCTGTGTAGATAGAATAGAGATAATTTAAAAAAATTTAACCTGAATATTTGACGGTGTATTCCATCGGAGGTACTATATATGTATATTGATGTTCATATTGTCCATTGGGTATGTAACCTACCACCATTGCCACCATCGCCGGAGAAGACATTCATATAGAGCGGAAAATATGGATGGTCTGGGTCACTTATCTTTTCCGTAGTTAATTAATATTATCACAAATATGGGGGACCTTGATTATCCATACAATTTTGATTCGTCCATGTTTTTTGGTTCAATTTCTTGTGAGTCTTGTATACAAATAGTTACAGACAAGTGTCAATTAACACATTTAATGACAGGTTTCAGAAAATTGCTAGTTGTATCGAATGACTAGAACATCAAAAAGTAAATCTACAGCATATTTTTATATTGGAAACATCATAAGCTTAAAAGTTATAAATTAACATACAGATCTGTAATGTGTCCTTGATAAAAGATATCTTCCAATACCTCCAATAAGCACATAAGGAAAGGATTGAGGTGACTTTGCACATAAGGGCGTGCACCCAGGAAAATTCCCGGCCCTATCAGACTTTTTTCAAGTCCGTTTTTCCGTGGGAACCTCCAATAAGGTTACGGTACCATCAACTAAGTATTCTCGTGTTACACTCATCAAACGAACCATTTATATGAGGTTTAACAATACACATCTTAGGAATTACCTTTATTTTTTAAATACATTATGAAAAATAATGTGAGGAAACATTTAGGACATTAACATGGACCCATTAGTACAGGGCATTCATTCATCCCATTTGCTTCTGAAAGCTAGGGGAGTGGAAGTATCCTTTGTCTGGATTCCTGGACTCACGGGGATCACTGGGAATAAGAGAGCTGATGCTGCAGCTAAAGCTGCACTTAGAGAGAATGAAATGGGAGACTCACACATACCAGCGGTAGACCTACGAAATTTATTAAAACAGAAAGCAGTACAGAAATGGTGTAGTCGCTGGTCCTTGATCGCAGAAAATAAGTTACGCAGTATTAAACCCGATACTGTGGAATGGCCATCTTCTATTCGAAATAATAGGCGTGAGGAAGTTTTGGTCACCAGACTAAGAATAGGGCACTGCAAACTAACTCACTCATATCTCTTCACAAGAGAGAAAGAACCACCAAAATGCGAGCATTGTGAATCCCAACTAACTATAAAACACCTTCTCACCGAATGCCCTCATTACCTGGGGAGACGCGATAAACACAATGTCAGAGGAAAAATGAAGGAAATAGTGGGTAATGACCCCATTATGGTGGACGGAATATTGATTTTCCTTTGATTATGCCTCTTATTAACCAGATAGTACACATAAGACAGGGATTGATTAGCCATTACTGGAATTTTCGAGATGTTCGAACGATCCATAATCCTTAAAATATGATTTCTCTTAAATTATTCTTATTCAATTGCTCATAACGAGATCTACGACTTCAGTCAACGTGTAATGGTGAAGAATTTGTTCCTGTTGGAAAAATATATTTTATCGAATTCAATTACCCTATCTGTTTACATCCTTGATAACGAACGACGATAACAAAGGAAATGACCTTAATAAATCATCAGACATTGAGAGAGAAGATAATTTCCAATTAAGACAAAATAGGATATTTTATTAAGAATCAAATTATTCTTCGAAGTTCTATAAATAAAGCAAAATTTATGCATTGAACATGAAATATCATTCATAGAAATCCTTCAAAACAGTTTGTATGCATAACTGCTGCCATAGTCCACCCCAGACCAATTTTACTACGCATGCAGATGACAAGGCAGTTAACAAACCATGGAAGGCGTCAACGTGGTTGGTCTGATTGTTCATCCCATAGAGCATTAATTTAAAACTGTTCTACGGTTTAAACAGTCAGATCATCCATGTTGTGATACTACGATCAAGCCATCGTTCAAGATTCTGAATGGTTATCACCACTCATCAACCATTATCAGATGCTGTAATCGACCTGAGTACCTGTTTCACAATGTATTTCAATCACTGAGGAAAATGTACGAACGCCGTCAAAATGGATGGTCTGATTGTTCATTCCATAGAGCATTAATTTAAAACTGTTCTATGGTTTAAACAGTCAGATCATCCATGTTGTGATACTACGATCAAGCCATCGTTCAAGATTCTGAATGGTTATCACCACTCATCAACCATTATCAGATGCTGTAATCGACCTGAGTGCCTGTTTCACAGTGCATTTCAATCACTGAGGAAAACCTACGAACGCCGTCAAAATGGATGGTCTGATTTTTCATCCCATAGAGAAGGGGTTCCCAACCCTGTGCCTGTGAGCACCATGGCGCCCGTGGAACGATTTGTATGCGCCTGCCACTATTCGACCGAGACAGGATTTTTACATAAACTTTAATTAAATATGTGTATTGTTTTTATTTATTTGTTAGAGTTTTAATTTTTTTGAGTGCTTAGGTTTATTAAATACGTTTGTATGTTTGCGATATTGTATGTATGATTAGTTTCTTTGCTGCAACCCTGTGCATCACAATCACGTGTTATGTGAAAGAATGTTCATAACTTAATTCACCTACGAGGCCTATGGCGCTAGTATCTTGCGTTTCGATAGACTTCGATATATTTTTAATCTTGTGAAGTGGCAGCTCTGACCGCTCTGAGAATTGTATTTTGAATAATACTTACACTGTCAACATCAATAACAACATAGTTATTAAGTCACGATTGGTGATTATGCGTACATTCTGATTATGGTATTCTGGCTCGTTGAGAAAAGCAAAGGAAAACTACTTCGCCTCTAACCTATGTAAACTTATTATGCTTCACTCATGTGGATATATACATTACGAAGTCCGACATCGTCATACTATGTAACGCAAAGTTGACGTCTGCTGGCAGCCAGGGGCAGATCCAGGCACTAGGCATTGAGGCACTTGCCTAGGGGCCTCCACCATCTGGGGGCCTCCAGCACTTGAGAATTTATTTTTAATAATACGTATTTGTTCTCATGTATAAAAACACAAGCTAGAGTTTCACCAGTATAGCAAAAAATGCGGCCGTAATTGCCATTTCAAATTTCGTGTGTAGCGGAAAAATCTGCCTTACCAAATGCCTATTCTTATCATCCCCTTAGGGGGGATTCCCCTGAGCTTAGCAATCGTAATTCTCCGCCTTTAAGTGGGCCTCCACCAGTTATTTGCCTGTGGGCCTTCGCACCCCTTGATCCACCCCTGCTGGCAGCTTGAATACACACTCGTATGGTCTGGCCTGTAGTGTGGGAGGTGACATAGTATGTTTTTCAGAGGAGTTGAGATACTAACAGGCTTCCAAACGGAATAATTAACCAACAATTATTATTAATATTAATTAGTAATTATTACTGTGGGATTATTTGTAGCCTTCTGAGTCACTTTCGCAGTCAAGCTTAAAGGAACCTTTGACCAAGGAAAGGTCAGTGAACCGTTTTTTATAAATTATGGTGGTGTAAGGTACAGTTTTCTGATTTACTTCGCTTTGCTGAGAAATGTAGTTTAGAGTCAACATTCAGTCGTTTACATTACACCGAATTGTTTATTATTTCTGCAAGATGATGTTTAGTTTTGTTGTCCAGTGTCAATTTCTTATCGGAAAGATATAATAATGGACATTATGTTTAATAGTTTCAAGAAATACATTGTTCCATTACAGTTTGTGTTAATTGGTAATTGACGTTTTATTTTTAATCTTAATTATGTTGACTTTTGTAATATTCAATTGCATCTCCATGTTGATCATTTCCTTGCTATTCTAACGTTACTTGACACAAAATTAACCTAGCAAATCGATGAGTTTGAAAATTAAAATTTAATATTTTTGCTACATTAATAGTCATACTTATTAGTATTAGCTATGATTGTTAATCTACGATTTTGCAAGCCCACTTTTATGTTGCTGATGTTTAGCATAGGGTCGAAGGTTTCCTGATTCAAAGAATTTTGCAGTGAATATTATTCTATAAATTGTCATGAATAATGAATTATGAAGTTAAGGGCAGAGTTTTTCCATT
Source organism: Sympetrum striolatum (assembly GCA_947579665.1). Classification (NCBI taxonomy): domain Eukaryota; kingdom Metazoa; phylum Arthropoda; class Insecta; order Odonata; family Libellulidae; genus Sympetrum; species Sympetrum striolatum. The sequence goes on from OX388352.1 coordinate 28,969,305, forward strand.
AGTGAGTTCAATAATTCTTGTACTTAAGCTTTAGTGTCTACAATTAGTGTATTTTATTAAGGAGAATTTGGGCCTTGATTTGAAATCAATGTTGCAGCTACCTAAAAGATTTATATTTTTTAAAATCGATTTAAGAAGCCTTAACAATGTGGAATTCCATACTAGGAATAGAAATAAAAAACACTGTGTCGAAAATTCCACTTAAGTAAGTAGTAAGTAAGTTAGTAAGTTAGTAAGTAAGTAAGTTACTTAAGTGGAATTTTCGACACAGTGTTTTTTATTTCTATTCCTTTTATATTTTTTGTTAGAACCATTTGCATTATCATTTTCATATGTCTTGGGATACACCAAATAGAAAATCAATACCCAGCATTAGTTTGGAATGTTCAGTCACATTCTTTCATCCTAACAAATCATACTTGCATTGATTATTCTATTAAAAATAGTTCTTTGGTCTGAACAGTCAGATCATCTATGTTGCGAATCTACGATCAAGCAATCATTATCATGTGGTTTTCTGCCGGAGGCAGGTCCCACATGCCTGCTGTTTCCATTCCCTTCTGTCCACAGCCTTCTCGTAAGTCTCTCTATAATTCCCTTTTTCAACCTCATCACCAGAAAATCATCATAGCAGCTAAAGAACCATGGAGGCCGTCAACAAGGTTGGTCCGATTGTTCTTCGTCTGTGACATCAATCTAATATTGCCACAGTGATAGAAACAGTCGGATCATCCAAGTAGTTATTCCACGATTGAGCTATAATTAAAGATTACCAGCAGGTACCATCGCTCATCAACCATCACCCAACGTTCGAATGATTTTGTATCCTTAATATATGAATTCTGTGAATCAAATCTTCCTCTAATTCACTCTTTGGTCAATATTTTGCAAATGAAACTTCAAAATAGGTTTTTAAGTTAACTTCAACATTTAGGTAGATCCTGATTTCAAGTTCAATTTAACAATTTCCTAAAATAACAAGCGCTTTAAGACCGGAGTGTCTGTTCCACTATGTATTTCAATCACGGAGGCAAATCCACGAACGCCGACAACATGGTGATGGTCTGATTGTCCGTGCCAGGGAGCATTAATTTAAAACTGTTCCTTAGAATGCTCAGTCAGATCATTTATGTTATGTTTTTACGATCAAGTCATCATCATCACATGATTTTCTGCCCGATAGCAGGTGCCGCAAGCTTGCCGTCTCCAATCCGCTTTGTCTGTAGCCTTCTCCTTAGCCTCCCTATAATACTTAATTTTCACCTCATCCACCACTTTTATTCTTCTTCTACCTCTCATTTTCCTCCCTTCAGCTGAGACTTCTTATCTACTTGTTGTTTGTTATTTCCTATAGTTATTAGCCCTAACCCTTCAGGTTTCCTTTTCCTAGTTTTCTTAATCGTCCCTATTTTTTCTTACACTTTATTTAAGATCTCCTCGTTTATCAGCATAAAATATGCCTACTACAAGTTAAATAGAGGATAAGCCACTCGCAATCCATTGCCATGTTTGACTTTACGTTAATTATAAAAAATATGCATAATTTATTTAGTATATAATCCTTTCCTCTAGGAAAAAATTTTGTGAAATTCTTATCTTTGATGAGAAGATATTTTGTCTATATATAATGGCAGTTCAACGCTTCACCGTCTTTTTTATTAACTAATGTTATAATATGACGAAGAAAGCTCCAGATTTTACATATGTAACACATATGCTCTAAAAAGGACTTAAAGATAAGTTACGTTAAAATTATAATAAAATGTAATAAGATAAGAATACTTTTAAAAATTGGCAACTTGAATTTATGAGGGTATATTCCATCGGAGGGATTCAATTACTACGTATAAACTATCACAGGACTTATTTTACTATGTATGCAGCATATGTTTAAAACTGTTCTTTTGCATGATCAGTGAGATCTTCCATGTTATTCTACGATCAAGCCATCGTTCAAGATTTTATTGGTTATCACCACTCATCAACCAATATGAGAATCCTGCGGAGTACCTGTTTCACAGTGTATTTCAATATCGGAAGAATATCCACGAACGCCGTCAACAAGGATGGTCTGACTGTCCATGCCAGGGAACATTAATTTAAAACTGTTCCATAGCATGCTCAGTCAGATCATTCATGTTGTGCTTCTACGATCAAGCCATCATCATTACGTGATTTTCTTCACGACAGCAGGTGCCACAAGCTTGCCGTCTCCAATCCGTTTTGTCTGTAGCCTTCTCCTTCGTCTCCCTACGATTCCTAATTTTCACCTCATCAACCATCTTTATTCTTCTTCTACCTTTCATATTCCTTCCTTCAGGTGAGACTTCATATCCACCTGCAGTTTTCTTATTTCCCTTTAATTATTTGGCCTAACCTGTAAGCTTTCCTTTTCCTGATTTTCCTATTCGTCCCTCCTTCACTCACTCCACTTTCAAGCCAACCACAATCCATCTTTATGTTTTATTTTACATTAAATTTAAATCATCTGCATGATTTATTTGATGTATTATCCTTTCCTCAAGGAAATAATAGGGTGAAATTCTTTCGTTTGATGAGATGGTGCTTTGTCTTTATAGTATGGTAAGTTCAACGCTTGACCGTTTTTTTATTAACTAAAATTATAATATGACAAATAAATCTCGAGATTTTACACCTATGCTCTAAGAAAGACTTGGATATAAGTTACGTTAAATCATATTCATTGATCTATGTAATGATAAGTTAAAAATACGTTTAAAATCGGCAACTTGAATTTTTAAGGGTATATTCCATCGGTGGGGTTAAATTATTTTGTATAATCTATTGCAGAACTGATTTTACTACGTATGCAGATCACCAATACAGTTAATAAACCATAAACCCCGTCAACATGGATGGCATGGATGCCATACGTTTTTGTGATTAATTTAATATTGTCGCACTCGTTAGCCATTCTGGTCATCCAGGATGTGATTCGACGTACAAGCCATCGTTCAAGATTTCCAGGAAGTACCACCAATTATCCTTAACATAAGGTAGTGGAAGGATCATATAGCCTTCAAACCAGGAACATCTACCTACTACTATATTCACTATGATAAGAAATCATATGATTTATATACTTACTAAATTGGTAACACGATTAATAGATGCACATTCCATCGAAGGGACTAAATTACTACGCACCCCGGTCAAGGAAACAGCTAAGAATCCACGGTCGTTAAAAAAATGGATAGCCTGATTGTCGTTCTCCTGTTGCATTTAGTTTATTTTTTTAATGTACCTAAGTAACTCATCGTAGTTTTTCTTTTAAAACCTACAGAAGAGTTTCTCAAAATACCTGCTGTCATAATATATCGGGGGCTTATCTTACTGTGTATGAAGATCGCCATTCATGTCCTTCGTGTGTGTTAAGAAATTAAAATTGCCACACTCGTACAGCAGCAACATATGCTGAAAATAGCAATTTCTATAGTGTTCGGATTAAGATATTAGTCAAAATGAGAAATGGATCGATTAGCTATTACTTAAAATGTCGAGACGTTCGAATGATATTGAATTCTTATAATATGATATCTGCGAGAACTATCTTCTACTAATGCTTATGTGGAGATCTATGCCATCATTCAATGTGTAATGGTGAAAAGTGCTCCTCTTGGAAATAATCTATTTTATCGAATTCAGTTACCCCAGATGTTTACATTCTTGATGATGAACGAGAATACCATAAATAATAACACTGAAGAATTGTCAGACAGTGAGTGAGGAGACAATTTGCAAATGAGACATTAAGGGATATTTTATTAAGAAACATGTAATTCTACGAAGCGATTTGAAGAATAAACAAAGCGACATTTATTCGTTACGCATGGAATACTATACATAAATATCCTTTAAAACAGCTTCTTTGAATAACTGCTGGTATGATCTACCACAGGGCCGATTTAACTTCGTTTACAAATCACATTAACCAGTTTATAAACCATGGCAGCAGTCAAAATGGATGGTCTGATTGTCCATGCCATGGAGCATTAATACAAAACTGTAACTTGGTATGAACAGTCTGGTCATCCATGTTGAGATTTTATGAGCAAGACACCATTGAAGATTCTGAATAATTGTTGCCACTAATCAACTATTAACTGATGCCATTACTATTTATCGTAAGGCTCTTTTACAGTGTATTTTAATCTCAGAAGCAACTTCATGAAGACCTTTAACATGGATGGTCTGATTGTTCATCCCAAAGGGCATTAATTAAAACTGTTCATTGGTTTGGACAGTCAGATCATCCATGTTGTGATACTACGCTCCAGCCATCCTTCAAGATTTCCATTAAGTACCAATTCATCTGTAAACGAGGAAAAGCTACCGGAAATTTGGCGGCGGTGGTTCAACTTAAAAACTTTAATAGAAATACCAAGAACGTTCGCCATTTGATAATAGTGAATAAAGTGGGAGACTTGTATTCGAGTCGCCGAGACTTTATTTTTCACTTCTCGTAAATGTTTTTACGATTTTCAAAGTTATTTTTTTTACATATGTATGTATGTACCACCATTCATGAACCATCAACCAACGTTCGAATGGTTTTGTTTCCTTAATGTATTGTTTCTGTTAAATCAATCTCCTTCTAATTAACTCATTCGCAAAAATTTAAAATTGGTTACTAATATGATAAGAAAGTTAACGGAATACACCTGCCATTAAACGAACAAAATTATCATGTGAGAGTAGTGTTGAATTTCTAATCTACAGAAGAGTTTCTCCAAATACTTACTGGCATAATATATCGGGGGATTTTTTTATTATGTATGAAGATCACCAATGCAGTCAACAAACCATGGAAGCCGTCAACATGGATGTCCTGAATATTCTTCGAGTGTGTCATTAATTAATTTTGTCACACACCTTGAATATTCAGTTCATCCATGTTGTGATTCAACGAACAAGCCATCGTTCAAGATTTCCAGTAAGTACCATCTCCTATTATTAACATTAAGTAGTTGAAGAATGAAATAACCTTCAAACCAGGAAAATCTACCTACTACTATATTACGCATACTGCAAAATGTTCTCTTCTTTTGTTTCCCCGATTAAAAATTATTGCATTCGACAATCCCTCAGCAGAGGATGTTTCCACTCATCTTATCTAATTAACTCATACCTTAGCTGCATATGGAATATAATGATGTTTCTAATTTTATTTTGTTTCATATCATCGAAAGAAATCATTTCCTGGAAAAGTTTATTAAAAAATATATGCTTTGCAATATGCAGTGTATTTGACTCATTTCACGCATGATACTATTTATATTATGTATCATATTTTTCTAACAGATAACAGAGATAGTTAGCTCCTTGATTTGATTGAAGGACCTTGATGAGTAATAATATACGTTTTTAGCAATTTTTTTAAATAAGCAAAAAAAAAACATAACAGTGACAGCGGAGAAAACCCCGATGTTCTTCGTGCCAAAAAATACAATTAATGTAATTCCATTGTGATTCTCGTGAAAAGAAAAGAAGAAGAATCTGAGATACAAGAATCGTGTTGAGGAAGGCAAAGGTAATCTCATGTTACGAATAAGATATTTCCTTGAAAACCTCAATATCGGATGTTGCAAAGAAAACATTAACCACTAATAATAACTCAAATAACGCTATCACCAGCCGATAGGACAAATTTCAGTTCAAGTTACATTAAATAAATTCATCATGAAGATGGAAGAGTAATGGCTTAAACAAAAGGGGCCATAACGATACAATTGAAATAATTAAAAAGTGTGTAACTTTGATATCTGATGACGTAATCCACCAGTGGCACTAATTTACTAAGTATGCCGATAATGGAAACAGATGACGATCTACGCAGGCTGTCAACATGGATTGTCTGATTGTACTCTCCTCAAGGAGAATTAATTTAAAAGTGTTCGGGGGTTTTACCTGTCAGATTATCCATGTTGTGAATCTATTATCAATACCTAGCTCAAGATTTAGAATAGTTATCAACGCTCATCAGCCATTGTTATTACGTAGCAAATTAAGAAAATAAAAATGCGGTACATGTGACAAATTAACAGCATATTTTATTGTTAGAACTCAATTCATTCTAGTTTCGTTGATTGATGTGATTCCAAACTCAATGAATATTCATAATTTTTTTATCGTGAAGGGACTTGGCCACGGAATTACTATACAGCTTAGAAAAAGAAATCTCTACGTAGAGCATGAACATTGGAAACGAGGTTATGATTTCATAGTGAGAAAACAAATAATATGTCCTTGATATAACGATGTAGCATGATTATCAAGATTAATGTCAATTTCTAAAAGGATGAAGAGTTTCAGCGGCGAATATCTGTATATACCAATATTAAGCTCTTAATCCTGAAAGATTATGGATATGGCTGGTAAGGACTGTTTGCTGGATTGGCTTCGACTGGATTCGAGTTAAATTGTCACTTCCTCAAGCCACCTCAATCATTCGTAATTTTCCTACAAAGATATCATATCATTTGGATTTGTAAACAACACTTCTCACGGTCGTTCACAGAGCATTCGCGGAAACGCATATTCTAATTTCTACGATAGATAAGAAATGATAGTTGTGCCAGAATTGATTCGCTATACAAGTATTGCTAAAGCTATTAAAAATGAAATAGCTTCGTCGTATTGAGTAATATTTGGAGTATGATATCCGCACTACATTTAAAATAAATAATGAGACATTCACAAGCCGGCTTGATAAAAGAGATTTAAAAAAGCATTTAGTTCTTAAGAGAAGAATCGATGAAATAAGATCGAGTTTAGAACAATAACAGCCATGTTTTCATTATTATAGAAATCGATATTCGTACATGCAATACTAAAATGATTTTCGTTTTAGAGATTTTAATTTAGAAATTATTAGCATAAAGATATTTCTCCAAGCAATATGATGACGAATGATTCAACAGGGACAAGTAGTTTAGTTAATTTAGTCATAATATTATTTCTTGTAAGAGTACGAGATTATCTAACGAGTAGTGAAATTTCAAAAAATACACGTTCCAGTAATATTTATATTGTTCGTTTATGCAGAATAAGCGAAAGGTTAATTAATAATATGGTTATTATTTTAAGCGGAACGCACCCGTCAACAAACAACATTTCATCGCTGTGCTATTACGTATGACAATGACCAAAGCAGGTAATGTTTGCTAAGGCTGATGACATGGATGACCTGATTTTTCTTCCACTTTGGTATTAATTTAAAATTGTCAAAGGGGTTGAAAAGTCAGATCATCCATGTTTTATTATTCTATGAAGGAGCTGTCATTCAGGATAAGGAGTAGTTATCACCACTCACCAACCATTCTGATTAAGTAGCCGATGATGCTAATAACAATCCATCATAACAGGCTAAGCTCCCGCATATTCTACGGCGAGGGTTGAAACGTTAAAGCTCATGTAAACAGCAAATACGTCAGCAATTTGGTATCGAAGAACAATCCCCATAGGAATCAATCTTATATTAATGTATCTGATAAACATTTGCGCAGAATATCTCCTGATTGGTAATAAGTGGTGAAAGAAGGTGTGGTATTTTCTAATAGATGAATTATTAACCATCATATACACATAACAGGTGGATATACAAACACTCATATTGAAATGTGCGAACAAATCGTAAACTAGAAAAATGGCTCTAAGGATTACTTACGTAAACTCCCTGGCGACTGTAGGTTTTAACTGCCCACGGGAGGTTTTTGGAGGTGGTTTTTTGGTGAATGCCGGATAGATTAGAATTTATATCCTCCTAAACCGTTGGCACCTGGTATTAATACCAACTTGCGGTGTTAAGATTTAATAAATAAATTACGAAAATAATATTCAGTACTTTGTGAATGTATTGAAAAGAAATTACTAAAAAATTGGCAACCCAACGAAGGGTCTATTTTACTACGCATGCCGTTCATAGAAACAGTCAATAATCCAAGGAGGCCGTCAACGTGGATGGCCAGAATGTTCTTCTCTTTGTACTCCAATTTAATACGGTACATTGAGACGAACATTCTGATCATCCATGTTTTGACTCTACAAGCAAGCCAACGCTCAAGATTTCGAATGGTTATACTTAATACGAATATATCAATTAGCCTCAGCCATTGTGAGTTGAAGAAGATCAGATAAGGCTGAAGGACAACCTGGAAAGTGAGAAATTCTTATGTTTGCAGTGATTTTAACCATAAACGATAAGAGGAATGACAGATAAAAGGAGATTGTGATTCTACAAAGAAGCGATCGCTCAAGATTACCATTGATTACACATCCTTCATTAGCAGTATAGCAATTAAATTACCTGTAAACAAGGCAAAGATACCGGATACTCATCGGCGGGGATTCAAGCACAAAACACAAAGGTTGTCCGTATTTCTAGTATAGAAATACGGACAACCTCAACCATTAGGTAAAGGTGAAGAAAGTGGGAGGCCTGCATTCGAGTCATTCAGAAACGTATTTGGTATTATAACTTGATTTCAGAAAGAAATTGGTAATAGCGTTAATTGATAGTAATAATTGTCTGGCCAGATTCATTCTGCTACGGTAATGGGGTAAACCGTACTGCCAGCGACTCGAAGCCGAGGGATGAGCTGCAAAACGGACGGGAAGGTGTGCTGGACGTACGTCAATGGACCGGGTGCCCATCCAATGGGTAAGAGTTTCTCCTTTTTTAATATTTTGAAGAACTTTTTCGCTCTCACTCAAAACATGTGTGTGACCTTTAGTAATTTACAGCCTACATATATCATTTAATTTGCAAATATTTATATATATATATATATATATATATATATATATATATATATATATATATATATATATATATATATATATATATATAATGTAATCTGCTGATCAACCTCCAATGTTACGTTGGCACCCAACTCCTCAAGGTTAAATACTACTTAATGTAAATAGGTTATTACTAGATATTTTATTTTCTCCCTTTTGTTTTCGATTTTACTCTGCCCTTAATTGTAGATACAAGTAACTTTATGATGCTTTTATAATCAAACTTCCGGGTGCTATATGTGCATGCTAAAATTGCAACAATGCTTTTCACTTTACAATGATACTATGATTCATTTTACATAAATTGTTTTATTCTAGGTCAATAATGTTAAAAAATTTCACGTTGTGTTGTCAGAAGTAGTTTAATATATTTTTATTTTCTAAGCAAGAAGTTGCGAGTATATTCATTATTATCTAAATGGAATTAATGACAATATGTCATTCAATTTCTTTTCATCAAAAACAATGATTTCATGGAAAATTTAATTAATATAATATGTGCTCCTCCATTTATCATGTACTTCACTAGTTTCGCGTATTGTCCGCATAGAAGAATTTAGCATGAATGGTCTGATTGTTCATATCATAAATAATGAATTTAAAACTGTTCTTTCGTGTGGACAGTCAGATCATCCATGCTTAGATACTATGATCAAGCCATAGCTCAAGATTCCGAATGGTCATCACCACTCATCAACCACTATCAGATGGTGTAATCCACCGAAGTGACTGTTCCACAGTGTACTTCAATCTCGGAAGGATATCCACGAACGACGTCAACATGGATGGTCTGATTGCCCATGCCAGGGATCATGAATTTAAAACTGTTCCTTTACATGGTCAGTCAGATCTTCCATGTTGTTATTCTACGATCAAGCCATCGCTCAAGATTCTGATTGGTTATCACGACTCATCAACCATCATCAGATTGTGAAATCCACCGGAGTGTCTGTTGCACAGTGTATTTCCATCTCGAAAGGATATCCACGAACGACGTCAACATGGATGGTCTGATTGCCCATGCCAGGGATCATTAATTTAAAACTGTTCCTTTACATGGTCAGTCAGATCATCCATGTTGTTATTCTACGATCAAGCCATCGCTCAAGATTCTGATTGGTTATCACGACTCATCAACCATTATCAGGTTGTGTAAGCCACCGGAGTGTCATTTTCACAGTGTATTTCCATCTCGAAAGGATATCTACGAACGCCGTCAGCAAGGATGGTCTGACTGCCCATGCCAGGGAGCATTAATTTAAAACTGTTCCTTTACATGGTCAGTCAGATCATTCATGTTGTTATTCTACGATAAAGCCATCGCTCAAGATTCTGATTGGTTATCACGACTCATCAACCATTATCAGGTTGTGTAAGCCACCGGAGTGTCATTTTCACAGTGTATTTCCATCTCGAAAGGATATCTACGAACGCCGTCAGCAAGGATGGTCTGACTGCCCATGCCAGGGAGCATTAATTTAAAACTGTTCCTTTACATGGTCAGTCAGATCATTCATGTTGTTATTCTACGATCAAGCCATCGCTCAAGATTCTGATTGGTTATCACGACTCATCAACCATTATCAGGTTGTGTAAGCCACCGGAGTGTCATTTTCACTGTTTATTTCCATCTCGGAAGGATATCCACGAACGCCGTCAGCAAGGATGGTTTGACTGCCCATGCCAGGGAGAATTAATTTAAAACTGTTCCTTAGAATGCTCAGTCAGATCATTTATGTTGTGTTTTTACGATCAAGTCATCATCATCACATGATTTTCTGCCTGATAGCAGGTGCCGCAAGCTTGCTGTCTCCAATCCGCTTTGTCTGTAGCCTTCTCCTTAGCCTCCCTATGTTTCTTAATTATCACCTCATCAACCATCTTTATTCTTCATCTACCTCTCATATTCCTTTCTTATCTGAGACTTCATATTTGCTGGCAGTTTGTTACTCCCCTTTTATTATGTGGCTTAACCAGTCAGCTTTCTTTTTCTTAATTTTCTTAATCGTTCCTCTTTTTTCTTTCACTTTATTTAAGATCTCCTCATTTCTCATCATAAAACCAAATCATAGAATGGTAAGTTCAACGCTTGACTGACTTTTTTATTAACTAAAATTATTACATGACAAATAAACCTCAAGATTTTACACCTATAACCCATGTGATCTAAAAAAGACTTAAAGATAAGTTACGTTAAATCATATTTACTGATCTATGTAATAATAAGATAAAATACTTAAAAAAATTGGCAACCTGAATTTCTGAGGGTATATTCCATCGGAGGGAATAAATAACTAAGTATAATATATCGCAGGACTTATTTTATTACGTATGCAGATCACCAATGCAGTTAACGAGCCATGAAAGCCGTCAACATCGATGGCATGAATGCCCTTCGTGTGTGTCATTAATTTAATATTGTCGCACTCGTTGGCCATTTAGTTCATCCAGGTTGTGATCCTACGAACGAGCCATCGTTCAAGATTTCCAGTATGTATCACCACTTATCATTAACAATATGTAGTGGAAGAATCAGATAACCTTCAAACCAGAAAAATCTACTTACTACTATATTCACTGTGATAGGTAATGATATGATACTTGATATGATAATGATATGATAATGGTGATAGGTAATGATATGATACTTTCTAAATATACTTGTGAGCATTGCATCCAAATAGTTCAAGACAATTGTGAATTAACTCATTTAACAAAAGGATTCAAAAAATTGCTAGTTGTATCAAATAACTTGAACATCACAAGGTTAATTTTCAGAATTTTTCATATAGTGGAAAAATCAGGAGCCTCACAGTTATAAATTAACATAAAGATCCTTAAAGTCTCCTTGATAACGGATATCTTCCAATATTTTGAATAAGGTTGAGATACCATCCACTATGTATTCTCGTGTTATACTCATCTAGCAAACCATTTATATAAGATTTGATTCAAAATTTCAATGTAGAATTCGCCTTTATCTCTTTAATACAATATTTATAATAATACGAGAAAACTTTTTGGGACAAATGGCAACGCGTCGCGCGATCGAATATTTTCGAAGTAAATGCTTTAGCTTGGCTACACTCGATGTCCTATTATATAGGAAATTGCAAAAGTATACAGCCATAGGCTATTTATATAATGTTATGCCTCTTATTAGGATATTAGTCAACATGAGACATGGATCAATTAGCTATTACTCAATCTGTCGAGACGTTCGAATGATCTTGAATCCTTAAAATATGATTTCTACAAAAAAAATCTTCTTCTATTGCTCATATGGAGATTTATGTCATCAGTCAATGTGTAATGGTGAAAAATGCTCCCTTTGGAAATAATCTATTTTAACGAATTCAGTTACCCATGATATTTACACACTCTATGACTAACGAGACTACTAAAACAAATAACAGTGATGAATTATCAGACAGTAAGCGAGGAGAGGAGGAGTGGTTTCTAAATAAGACATTTTCCATAAGACTTTTTACACAGCGGTGGGGTGTCTCACACGGACACTCAGAGAAATGGACAAATGCATGGGTCCAGGAAATTTTATATATTTTGGTTGAAAATTTCTTAAGCAAACTTTCTTGATTCACTAGTCATAATCAAAAGAATTATATTCTATCACACAGCTTCACATTCTTATCATCATTTATGTTGTGACCCCTTTGGGTCCCCAGGATGTCGCAAGCGTGGGTTCGCAAAAAAATAAATTTAATTTGATTTGGGCGCCAGTGCGGGAAAATAGGAAATAAGGACAAGGGGTAGGCCTCCACCCGCACTCGGAGGGGGTTAGGAAAGGAAAATGATAAATAAAATATAGTTAGATTCCTCAACCACGGGGCGCGGACCATTCACGCAATGATTCCGACGCCGATCATCACAGGAAACGGGGGATCAAGGATGGGGGGAGAGGTAAGGGTAACAGGGGTAAGAAAGAAAGGAAGTCGACCAACTAAACTGACCTTGTCGGCGAAGACAACCAAACGCAAAAGAAAATAAAGGGAAAACTAAACGGGGACTTCCCGAATACTAAACCTCCAACACGAAGACTTACTCGTGACCTTCTCACAACTCCCCCCTTGAGGTCCGTAAACGCATATTGTTACCCATATTGCAAAATCCTTTCTACTTTTGATTCCTCGATGAAATATTATTGCATTAAACAATCCTTCAGAAGAGTAAATCTCTTTAACATAATGCAATACACTAGAAAGTGGTCAAAAGTGGTTTAAATAAGGTCAGTGCAATGTCAATTTTAACTCATTTATTTAAATCATTCGACGGAGTCATTATATTTGAAGTTCCATCCTACCAGTAAACAAGCCACGGAAGCCGTCAACATCCGATTGTTCTTTGTCTGTGAAATTAATTTTATATTGTTGCAGACCTTTTGCAGTCAGATCATCCAGGTTGTGATACGACGAAGCGGCCATCGTTCAAGATTTCCAGTAAGTACCACTGTTTATTACTCAATATCATTCAGTAGTTGAAGACTCAAAAGACTGTAAGTGAGGCCAAGCTACCGAATACTCGGTGGCGGTGGTTCAATCACAAACCGTAATAGATATACCAAGAACTACAGCCATGATTTAATAGTGAAGAAAATAGGAGTCTGTTCGAGTCCCAGCCGATTCATTATTTTTCACTTCTAGTAAAATGTTTTCCACTTGCAATATATTTACTGAAGCTCACGGAAAGGCATGATCGGTGGGTTAATTCAGAAATTCCTAATATGGTTTAGAAATTTCCACCGATACTCACAGTGAGATAATTAATTTCTAAGGAATTATAATAATTAAATCTTCCGAAATTATTCTTGTTCTCTGATGCCATATAAGGGCAATTTTAATCACATTTTGAGAAATAATTTATACCGGATGAAGTGGCCAGTAAAAAAAAGTCTATAAGGAAATCTTAACCATCCTTTTCTAACCTACGGTATGGGGACAAAATACATAAATAACATAACAGGAAATGATCGATTCATATCATTAACTTCGCTGACGATAATGGAACATATCGTCGTAGGCTAACTCATGGGATTTTTAGATAGAAATCAATTCCTCGACGTGAACCACTATGGAATTTTCGAATGTCCCGATCATGTTATACCCAACTTGCTGTATTTGTACACGATATTTTAAAGTCTGCCGAGAGCAAAAAGCAAGTGGACGCTATTTTCCTCGATATCAAAAAAGCATTCGATAGAGTCCCCCACTACAAACGAATTTACAAACTAAAACTAGCGGGCATTAACAAGGAAGTAGTCGACTGGGTTAAAGGATATTCTTAGATTTAGGCTTCCTATGGATTGCAAAGGACATTTCACAATTATTTAGACTAATATTAATATCCAGGAAATTTAACGAGTGGCTGGATTCAAGTTCATGCGTGAAAGTAAGAGAAGGGTGTAGAGAGTTTAAGAAGCTGAGAAAATGGAGGATCTGGCGATTGGTTCCTTTCCAGATACAGAGAATATCATCAAAATCTCGATGCCAAGACACAATATTGGGAAGGCTTATACAGTTGGCATTAAAAAGTGAACATTCGGTTTCATTTACAAAAATATCTGCTAGAAGCGGAGAGAGAGGGCTGCCCATAGCAAGGCTTTTCTCTTGTTTATAACACGTCCCATTAAAAATAAATTAACTAGTTACTTTATTTTTAATATGTAATTAATTTAATCTATTAATTAATAAATTTAGACATCAAATATGTTTCTGTTTTTATCAATAGAGTATCTACGTAGAATACGACCTTCGTTCAATAAGATTTCAGTCAACGAAAGACGGATTTATGGATGGTCAGGGTCACCTAGTCTCTATATATTTCAATCAGATTATATCTCAGATTATGTGGCCTTCATCCTTCATATTTTACTTAGCCAATTTCGACTTTTCCTGAGAAGACCTCCGACTCCATCTACTCAAGAAGATAACTAATACTCATTGATAGTCGGTATAGCTAATTTAAGACGATTATCACAATCTATGAAACTCTAATATGAAGAACTATAGAGAAGTCATGGTAAATGAATTGTAAGTAGTCCAACTAAAATCTTTGTTTTATATTTTAGCAAAATAATAGTATTCCTATTTTATATTATAGAAATGCAGCCACTCAACACTATGCCTGGGAAAAGACATTTGCATCTACCGCAAGGATCTAGAATTCCACTAATTTTATAATGGGGATGTTCTGGGTTGTCTTTTCTGGTCTCATTTTTTTTGTATTGTGGCCAGATCTGACGACCTAGAATGTCTTCATTAAGCTCTCAACAATAAACAGTGTATGTTGAAATTTAAATGTCCAAATGTATGACAGCCGTATCATAGTTTATCTTTTACTGCCAAATGTCGCGAGCCGCTGCCAACGCTTAAGCACAGAATGTGAGTAATGCTGTGAACCATTTATGTCCTATTTTTACATTCTTAAACTCAATATCTAATAATTCCTTAACCAATTCGAGAGCAGCTTCTTTTCAGGATACAGGATCTTTCACTTTTGAGGATTATTTACTAATATTACCTCAACTGAACATCACTGACTCCGAAGCGACTATCCACAACGAATTGATATACTTATCCAAGACTACCTCCGATCAAATAGGTATAAATTTAAAACATACGGTTATGTTTGCCTCTGCCACAAGGATATGGAATTTCTCGAAATTTTATCATGAGGTTGGTCTTGATTGCATTTTGTGGTTACATTTTATTTAATATCGTTATCATATAATGCAATCTAGATCATCTTCATTGTGTTTTCAACGATCGAACGCGTTTATGAAATTTTAAAATGCCCAACAGTTTATCCGTGGTACCATATTGTTTCTGTTACTGCGAAGTGCTGTGAGCCACTACCGACGTAAGAGCCCAAAATGTGAGTATTGATGTGAACCGTCTATTGTTCCATTTTTCCCTTCATTAACTTAACTTCTTATCATTCCTTAAACAATTTCAGAGCAGCTCCTCTCCAGGGATTACCTTTTATCGCCTTTAAGTATTTATCTAAAAAAATGACCTCAATTGATCATAATTAACTTCTCAGCGCCTTGGAACATCAAGTTTATCTAAATATCCATGGAAACCGCCAATCACAAAGGTGAGACTTATTTCACATAATCAAAAAACAATATAATCGTTGCACATGAATAAAAATTGTTTACATAGTCGCTTACTAAGAGATATGATGTTTCTGTCTTTATCAACAGAGTATCTACTTAACCAACATGGCCTTCGTTCAATAAGATTTCAATCAACGAAAGACGGAGGTATGGATGGTCAGGGTCACCTAGTCTGTGTATATTTTAATCGGATTATATCTCAGATTATGTGGCCTAGCTCATTCATATTTTACTACCTTGATAATTTCGACTTTTCCTGAGATGACCTCAGTTACTCAGCGTATTACCTCCAAAATCATCTACTCAAGAAGATCACTAATACTCATTGATGGCCGGTATTGATTATTTAAGGCGATCATGACTATCTATGAATCTTCAATGTAAAGTAGTATAGGGAATCCATGTTGACTAAATTGTAAGTAGTTCTATTAATATCTTTGGTTTATGTTTCAGATAATATTTGTATTCTTTTTTCCTAATATTATAGAATTAAGGTCTCTCGACACTATGCCTGGCAATAAACATTTTCATCTACCGCAAGGATCTAGAATTCCACTAATTTTATAATGGGGACGGTCTGGGTTGTCTTTTCTGGTCTCATTTTTTTAGTATTGTGACTAGATCGGACGACCTAGATCGTCCTCATTGAACTCTCAACAATAAACAGTGTGTACTGAAATTGAATTGTCCAAATGTACGGCAGCTGTTACATTGTTTATCTTTTACTGCCAAATTTCGTGGGCCAATGCCAACGGAAGAGCCGAAAATGTGAGTAATGCTGTGAACCGATTTACTTTCTTTTTTACAAATCTTTAATATCTAACCTTTCCTTAACTAATTAGAGATCAAGTTCTTTTCAGGGAGCAGAATCTTTCACTTTTATGGATTATTTACTAGCATTGCCTAAACTGTACATCACTGACTCCGGAGCGACTATCCACAACAAAATAATATAATTATCCAACACTACCCCTCCAAACAAATATGTATGAATCTACGCAATACGATGCTGTTTACTTCTGTCACAAAGATATGGAATTTATCAAATTTTTATAATTTTGATGGTCTGGATTGCATTTTGTTGGGACATTTATTAAATATTGTTATCGCATAATGCAGTCTAGATCATTATCATTCATCTTCCAGCGATAACCGGGTCTATAAAATTTTAAAATGTCCAAATATTTAACCACGGTACCATAGTGTGTCTGTTACTAAAACTTTATGTGAGCCACTACCAACGTGATAGCCCTAATGTGAGTATTGCTATGAACCATCTATTGTTCCATTTCTCACTTCATAAAGTTAACTTCTAATCATTCGTTAATCATTTTCAGAGCAGCTCCTCTTCAGGGAATACTATTTTTCGCTTTTATGGTTTATCTAAACAAATTACCTCAATTGATCATCATGAACTTCTCAGCGCGATTCCTAAACAAGTTTATCTATATATCTAAGCCAACCTCCAATCAAAACGGTAAGACTTGTTTTACATAACCAAAAACCAATATGCACGTAGCAGAAAAATTAAATTGTTAACATAGGCATTTACTAAGACATCGCATATGTTTCTGTTTTATCAACAGAGTATCTACGTAGCCAATACAGCCTAGGTTCAATAAGATTTCAGTCAACGAACGACGAATCTATGGATGGTCAGGGTCACCTAGGCTCTATATATTTCAATCGGATTATATCTCAGATTATGTGGCCTTCATCCTTCATATTTTACTTAGCCAATTTCGACTTTTCCTGAGTTGACCTCCGACTTCATCTACTCAAGAAGATAACTAATACTCATTGATCATCGGTATGGATAATTTAAGACGCTTATCACAATCTATGAATCTTTAATGGGAAATAGTATAGATAAGCCATGGTGACTAATTTGTAAGCAGTTCTATAAATATCTTCGTTTCATATTTTAGGAAAATCAGTTGTATTCATTTGTTCATATTATAGAATTGCAGCCACTCAACACTATGCCCGGCAAATAACATTTTCATCTACCGCAAGGATCTATAATTTTATAATGGGGACGATCTGGGTTGTCTTTTCTGGTCTCATTTTCTAGTATTGTGACTAGATCAGACGACCTAGATCGTCCTCATTAAGCTCTCAACAATAAACAGTGTGTATTGAAATTAAAATGCCCAATGCGGTAACATGGTCAAACTTTTACTGCCAAATTTGTTGGGCCACTGCCAACGGAATAGCCCTAAAAGTAAGTAATGCTGTGAACCGTTTTATGTTCCCTTTTTCAATTCTTAAACTTAATACCTTACCATTCCATAACCGATTTGAGAGCAGCTTCACTTCAGGAAACAGGAACTTTCATTATGAGGATTATTTACCAATATTACATCAATTGAACATCACTAACTCCACAGCAACTATCCATAACGAATTAATATACTCATCCAAGGCTACTTATCCATGGCTATCCAATCAATTTGGTATCAATCTACAAAATACGATGATGTTTGCCTCTGCCACAAGGATATGGAATTTCTCGATATTTTATAATGAGGACGGTCTGGAATGCATTCTGCGGTGACATTTTATTACGTATTGTCACTACTTTATGCGTTCCAGATCGTCCTCATTGTGTTTTCAACGATCAACCGTGCCTATGGAATTTTTAAACGTCCCAATTTTTAACCACACTACCATATTGTGTCTGTTTCTGAGAAGTTTTGTGAGCCTCTACCAACGTGATAGCCCTAAATGTGAGTATTCTTCTTCTTTTTATAATTACGTTACTAATTTCAGAGCAGTTTCTCTTCTGGGAAAACTATCTTATGCTTTTATGGATTATGTAAAGGAAATACCTCAATTGATAATGATTAACTCCGTAGCGACTAGGCACAGCGAACTTACATAAATATCCATGTCAACCTCCAATCAAAATGGTTTCAATTTACAAAATACGATGATATGATTGGTCAGAATGTTCTATCAGGCTTATGGGTAGCTGATATTATGAATGTGATAGATCCTTTTGATTTAACTATATTGCATATCTCCAATGGATAAACACAATTTCTAATTCCGAATTTAAGCTATACTAATTCGTAATTCGGGTGAGGAATAAATTATATTAAAATATAATTTGAACTTATTATAGTTTTTTCACATTATGAATCTTATCTTAAAAAAAGATGATAAAATTGGACACCAATATAAGAAATGATGACTTTCTTTATTGTATAACTAAGGAATTGTCTCATGTCGTCAAAAATGTACATGAAGATTGGGCATGAATAATAATTATAAGCATAATCGCTTACCTGCCCCATAATTCTCCTTCATTATGAAAACAGTAACTACGTAGCCTCAAACATCTTCAGCCGATTAGATTGCAATGAACAAATGTGAATGTTGGATGTTGTACTACAAGTAGTTACTATTTTCTCTTTTATCTTATATTGGCTTCTAAAACATGTTCCTATCATCCGCTAACCTTTTTTTCTGGACATAAGTAATATTAGTTTTTTATCGCATATATTTACCGGAGGATTTATTATTACGTTAAAGATTTCATTCGTACAGTCAAATCATTACGAAAGTAAGAACTATTAAACTAACGAGCGATGGCTGAAAAGATGAAAGAAAATCTTTTTGGACATAAAAATGAATCATATCAACTGTTGTGCAACCGAAATTGCTTGAAAATAAATTTTCAGAAAGCAAATGTTTTCATAACATAAATGACGGATGCAGAGATACTTGGCAGAGTAATTGGATGGGAGGTTCTATTTCGACCACATCAAAAATATCTAACATGAAGTGGAATATCGGATTAAAAATTTTTACCAATCTACACAGCGTCAGGGAGAATTGTGTTCAGTTCATTCAGACAATCTTCTCGGATCACCAGTCTGGTCAACTTTTAATCCAATGTGAACATTTTGATTGGGGTTCCTTGGATATCAAGGTATGAGTTCATTTCTTTATACTCATGGAGTCGTAAATTGGGTCCAATAAATATATAAATTTTGCCTCTATGTTATTTCAGGAGAAAAATAATAACTATTAAGTCTGGCCGGATAAATTCCGCTACGGTAAAGGAGGTAAAGGTAAAATTCCGCTACGGTACCGTACTGCCAGGAACTCAGAGCAGATGGAGATCCGGCAGAACGTCCAAGAGAACATTTTTACGCCTTTGGTCACTTATCATACAATTAAGGAATGATAACCCAGAAGGAAAGGTAATACAAGGTATGCTTTTAGTACAATAAATAAACTAGCTTTCTCGATATAAAATCATTCTCTTGATGCTAGCATTTTATTTGTCTGTTACTTTCACAGATGCAGACAATTTTTAATGGTTTGGATCAAGAGGAATTTCCTAGAATTGGAGGTTGTCTTAAGCCCGCAATACTGACTATCCTCACCTTACAACGAACAACCAACAATCAACACCAACGAACAACCGTGTCTATGAAATTTGTAACGTTAAAATATTTATCTGCGGTTTCATAGTTTGACCTTTACTGAGCAATATCTTGAGCCATGGTCAGTGTGAAAGCCCAAAATGTGAGTATAACTGTGAACCGTCCATTTATTCTTTTTTCACTGTTTTTAATTAACATCTAATCATTCCATAACCAATTTCAGTGCTGCTTCGCTAGGAAATACTATCTTTTATGGATTATCTTTAAAAATACCTCAATTGAACAAAATTAACCACATATCGAATATCCACAAAAGTCTGGCTGGATGAATGATGCTATTGTAATGGAGTAGACAGCAATGCTTGTAACTCAAAGAAGATGCAGGTCCGGGGGACAGCTAATGAGATTGAGTTTTGCGCTAAATTGTCACTTACTTCGATTAAAGAAACTTCATTGAGATATGGATACCCAAAAGGAAAAATAATATGAGGTACACCATGTATACAATAAAGAAACTTACATTATCGATGCTTACGGAAAAGATCATAGTTTTTATTTTTACGTTGTAATTTTTCTCAAGATCTTAAGTATAGAATGTTCTTTTTTACTGAAGACGTATTTCAAGAAACAAAAAATCAATATAAAAAGTGTGATCGATTAATAATTTTAACATAGTCATATACTTAGCATTCGTATATGTTTCTGCCTTTATCAACATAATATCTACATAGCGTACTCGTCCTTCATTCAATAAGATTCCATTCAACGAAAGACGAAAGTATGGATGATCAGGGTTACCCAGCCTCCGTAGATTTTACTCCTATTAAATTGGAGTTTGGGTTATTTTGATCATCCATGTTTTACTCGCAAATTTTAACGTTTCAAGGGATGACCTGAGTAACTCAACGTACTACCAGATGAAATCATCCTCTCAAGGATATTACTATTACACATGGATCGTTGGTGTGGATAATTTATGACAATAACCACAATCTATGAATCTTTTATGTGAAGTGGTGTAGAAAAACCATGGTGACTGAACTGTAAGTAGCTTAATTAATACCTTTGGTTCATATTTCAGCAAGAGAATGATATTCCTTTTGTTTTTCTTTATATTATAGAGTTGCAGTAACTCAACGCTATGACTGGCAAAAAACATTCGCTTCTGCCAAAAGGATCTAGAGCTCCTCTAATTTTAGAATCTGGATGGTTTGGGTCGACTATCCAAGTCTCATTTTTTTATATTGTAGCTTGCTTAGTCGGTCTAGATTATCCTCATTCCACTTTCAACAATCAACAGTGTGTTTTTAAACTCAATGACCAAATGCTTAATAGCGGTTCCATGCTTTTACTGTTACTGCAGAATATCGTGATCCGCTGCCAACGTGATAGCCTATAATGTGAGTATTGCTTTGATCCGTTTTTGATCCTCTATTCAATTCCTAAACATTCAATATTATCATTCCTTAACCAATTTGAAAGCAGATTTTTGTGTAAACACGATCATTCACTTTTGCGGATTATTTAGTAATATTACTTCAATTTATCATCAATAACTCCACAGCTACTAGACAAAACGAATTAATCTACTTATTCAAGACCACCACCAATCAAATACGTATCAATCTACAAAATACGATCATGTTTTTTTCTGCCGCAAGGATATGGAATTTCTAAATATTTGATAATCAGGATGTACTGGAATGCATTTTACTGTGACATTTTATTACGTATAGTTATCACAGTATGCAATGCAGAACGTCCTTATTGTGTTTTCAACGATCAACCGTGTCTATGACATTTTTGAACGTCCAAATTTTTACCCGCACTACCATATTGTGTCTGTTACTGCAAAGTTTTGTGAGGGTCTACCAACGTGATAGCCCAAAATGTGAGTATTGCTGTGAACTGCCTATTGTTCCATTTCTCACTTCATAAACACAACTTCTAATCATTCCTTAATCATTTTCAGAACAGCTTCTCGTCAGGGAATACTTTTTTTCGCAGTTTATGAATTATCTTAAACATTACCTCAATTGAATATAATTAACTTCTCAGCGCCTTGCCAGAAGAAGATTATCTAAGTATCACAGTCAACTACCATTCAAAAAGGTAAGATCTATTTCACATAACCAAAAATCAATATTAACGTTGCACATGAATAAAAATTGTTTACATAGTCACTTACTAAGACATAAGATATGTTTCTGTCTTTATCAACAGGATATCTATGCAGCCAACACGGCCTTTGTTCAATAACATTTCAATCAACTTAAGACAAAGGTATGGATGGTCAGGGGCATCTAGCCTATGTATATTTTCATCGGATTGTATCTCAGATTATGTGGCCTTGATGAATCATATTTTACTTTGCCGATTCGACTTTTCCCCGAGATGACCACAGTTACTCAGCCGATTAACTCCAACTTCATCTACTCAAGAATATAACTTATACTTATTGATCGCCGGTATTGATAATTTAAGACAATTATCTCAATCTATGAACCTTCAATGTGAAGTAGCATAGAGAAGCCATGATGACTGAATTGTAAGTAGATCTATTAATATCTTTGGTTCATATTTCAACAAAATAAATGGTATTATTTTTTTCCTAACATTATAGAATTGCAGCCACTCAACATTATGCCTGGCCAAAAACTTTTGCATCTACCGCAAGAAGCAAGAATTCTACTAGTGTATATTGAAATTTAAATGACCAAATTATTCGTGCAGTCAAATCATTAATAAAAGTAAGAATTATTAAAACAACAAGCGATGGCGTAAAAAGGTGAAAGAAAATTTTTTCGGACATAAAAATGAATAATATCAACTGTTTAGCAACCGAAGTTGCTTGAAAATGATTTTTTTGTAAACAGAGATATTGGCAACAGAAATGACGGATGCAGAGATATTTAGCAGAGTAATTGGATAAAAAGTTCTATTTTGACCACATCAACTATATCTAACATGATGTGGAATATCGGATATAGAATTTTAACCAATCTACACAGCGTCAGGGAGAATCGGGTTCAGTTCTTCCAGACAAAATTTGCGGATCAACAGTCTGGTCAACTTGTAATCCAATGCGTACATTTTGATTTGTGTTCCTTGGATATTAAGGTATGAGTTCATTTCTTTATACTCATGGAGTCGTAAATTGGCTTCAATAAATATATAAATTTTGCCTCTATGTTATTTCAGGAGAAAAAAAATAACTATTAAGTCTGGCCGGATAAATTCCGCTACGGTAAAGGAGTAGACCGTACTTCCAGGAACTCAGAGCAGATGGAGATCCGGCAGAACGTCCAAGAGAACAAGTTTTACGGCTTTGGTCACTTATCATACATTAAAGAATGAAAACCCAGAAGGAAAGGTAATACAAGGTATGCTTTTAGTACAATAAATAAACTAGCTTTCTCGATATAAAATCATTCTCTTCATGCTAGCTTTTACTTTGTTTGTTACTTTTCACAGATGCAGATAAATTTAGAATTGTCCCTTGCTTCATCCATATTAAATCTTCATCAATCAAACATTACTTCAAGTAACTCCAACCTCTTCAAACGTCAAGTAAGTTATTTTCACGTACTTAACAGGTATTTACCTGAAGTAAACATTGTTAAAGTATATGTTCTCGCATAAGCGATGATCCGTGACACTCCGTGTATAAAGCTCTGGTAAACCACTATTAGCTTCCAAACCAAGAGCTATTCGCCAGTTACCTACTACTATGGTTTCCATAAACAAATGCATGTTGCAAATTCTATAAACTTTTACTATGGATAAAGCCCGATATCGCTAAAGTAAAATACAATACGCACAAAAAAATTGTTATAATTTCTATTCTAGGAGATCTTATCTTTGTAATGTAATTCAAACAAAAGGAATGTTCAGTTGCAGTAGATGTACCAAGTGACCAGATATATCTAAACTCATTGTAGGATTAGTGAGCAGACTTAAAGGTCTTGCACTTCCTGCAGCTAAATAAGGAGTAAGTGATTAATGCATTTTTTTAGCTATGAATTTGAAAACTAGCCAAATAAGTTTTAATGATACCACATTTTTCTTATTTTCAGGAAGGATAGGTAAATTATAAAGTCTGGCCAGGTAAATCCTGCTACGGCGATGGAGTAGACCGTACTGCCAGCGACTCATTTCAGGTAGAAACTGCGGCGATAACCCTGTGAGATTGGGAGATGCATCTTTAACTGGTGTGACCTTGATTTAAAAACTACGCAGACAAATTTTATTTCATCCTCTGGAGGTTCACAGGTACTTATCTATTCCGTTACGGTTAAACATAGTGATGGTCATTGTCTTAACAGATGAAAAGGGTTTTCATATATATTTTAAATGGGAAGAACATTCTAATTTTCTCAACATTAAATGGGACACTTCGTCATACAAAAATATGTCAATGTTCCTCTTTACAGATACGCAAGAGGTGAGGCAGTAGATTTTCCATACGTGGGCCAGCCAAACTTGTTGCAAATATTAAAGACTCTTCTGACGGTGGAAATAAGGATTTAAGTTTAGTATAACCCCTTTTCTTTTTTTTGTCGATTTCTCATCCACCAACCTTAACATTTTACCAACAAGCTAATGAAAATATTTCTTCAGCAATAATGTTTCCTCCAAAATAAACGAAGATTCATTTAATTATATTGTAAAAGTGAATCATTACTCAGACAATATTTAAAAAATCTGATGTAGCCAGCACATGATTTTCTCCATATACATGTATAAGGTGAAGATATTTAACAAAGAGCACAATAACACACGCGATGCAATGCAAAGCGTCTTTCTTACGTACCTTTTCTAAAAATTTAGCTCTGGCTGATTGATAAGGTTTTTTTCATTGTCTTATTACTCCATTTACGATCTTTTTCTGTTTTCTTTTGTGAATTTTACTGATTTTCGTTGAACTCTGTTACTTTTTCAGTTTCCACTGTTTAAATGTGTGGTCTTATTTTTTATTAATCTTTTTGTGTTGTCCGTATGTTACTTTGCTCTTCGTTCGTATATTGATATTGTTTCAATCGCCTATTATATTGAAATGGATACATAATCAGTTCCGTGATTATCCATCCTATATCGGTGCTTGTAGTACACTCAAAAGGCCAATAATGCCTTTTTTCATAGAACATCTCGAAAAACGTCATTTATTATCTTTGTGACAGAAAACCTAATATTATATAAATTTATCAATGATAAATCTTCCAAGTTTATATTGAATGAAGAATTACAGATTATTGCCTTAGATAAATGTCGGCA
This sequence comes from Sympetrum striolatum, assembly GCA_947579665.1. NCBI lineage: Eukaryota > Metazoa > Arthropoda > Insecta > Odonata > Libellulidae > Sympetrum > Sympetrum striolatum. The sequence continues at coordinate 28,994,931 of OX388352.1, forward strand.
TTCTATACAAGGAAAAGGCATGTGCTGGCAGCATCACATTTTTCCCATAAGGATACAAAGCGAGGGTTTTCGAAAATAATTTGAGGGCATTTCCCGGCAAATTTGAGAGTTGATTACTGGGCGGTGTGCGTATTCAACGAAAACTACAAAGACACACTCGAACATAATCCATGGTTCGACGCAATGTTGGGGGAATTATTCTACATAAGAAATGCACAATAAGCTACTTTTTACCGTTTGCAGGCTTCATTTAAATAGAAAAATAAAATGAGAAACAATAGGGGTACGAACCGTAGACATGTACCAAGAGAAAATATATAAAAAAATTCATATTTTAGTCATGTAACAGCGGTTGCGAATCGAAGTTATGAAAATTTGGGAAAATAAATGAAAAACTTGTAAAAATTCTTCGTAGTAATCAGAGAGCCCCACTGGGGAGCAAGGCGGTCGTTGAATCCGAGCTCGAGCGTTTTCTCATTTGAATGCACTTTTGGTACTGATTTCCATCACATTCATCTACATCTACATTAATACCCTGCAAGCCGCCTTTCGGCGTGTGGCAGGGGGTGTAAACACCAGTTGAATCTATACTACTTCCTTATTCGGTTATTGTCACGTATTGTTAGCCGAAAGAATGAATCTCTAAAACGATTCGTCCTAGAATCTATTTCTCTTAACTTACGGTCATTATCGGATCGACCGAGGTAATAGGGGGGTTGCATGATACCGATTGTATCTTCCGAAAACGTAGTATCCCTGAATTTATTAACCAATCGCAGCCTAGCTTCCAATCTCCTTTCTTTCAAGGATTCCCAACCTACATCTCAGAGCATTTTTGTAACGCTTGCTTTTTTATCGTAGCATTTCTTAACAAAACGAACCGCTTTACGCTTCACTTTCTCGAGTTCGCGAGTACACGTTACATCCGCCGGATCCCATATACTTGCCGCATATTCCAGAAGGGGTCTGACAAAGGTAAAATAACAACGTTCTCTCACCTTTTCATCGCATTTACCGACAATACGCTTTACAAAGCCAGGCCTTTTACTTGCTTTGCCGCAGATTTTTCGAATATGCGTGCTCCAGTTTAAGTTATTAGTAATGTTGATCCCAAGATATTCAACTGTATCTACTACTTTGATACTAATTCCATTACTTTTGTACGGGTGATTTGGACTCAAATTTTTCTTTTCGTAGAAATTAACTACGGAGCATTTACCTACGTTAATATCTAATTCCCATTTTTCGCACCACCTTTGGATGAGGACTAAATCGTTTGAGAGAGATGTCCGGTCTTCCTCGTTTGTTATTTCCCTATATATAACCGAGTCATCCGCAAATATCCTCACAATGCTATCTATCTCGTCACTCAAGTCATTGATATAAATAAGGAAAAGAAGAGGTCCAATTACACTACCTTGAGGTACACCAGAGGTAACTTTGACTCTATTTGTGCTAACGCCATCCAGTACAACTTGTTGTTCCCTCTCGTAGAGAAAATCCTTAACCCAGTCGACTACTTCCTTGTTAATGCCCGCTAGTTTAAGTTTGTAAATTAGTTTGTAGTGGGGTACTCTATCGAATGCTTTTTTGAAATCTAGGAAAATAGCGTCCACTTGCTTTTTACTTTCGGCCGACTTTAAGATATCGTGTACCAATACAGGAAGTTGAGTTTCACATGATCGGGACTTACGAAAACCATGCTGGTTCGCGTCGAGGAATTCATTTCTATCTAAAAATCCCTTGAGTGAGCTTACGACAATATGTTCCATTACCTTTCCGGACAGCGAAGTTAATGATGTGGGTCTATAATTTCCTGGGTCCTCCTTTAATCCGCTTTTGTAAACAGGAGTAATATTAGCTAATTTCCAATCGGATGGGACCCTACCTTCATTTATCGATTTACAAAATATAATTTTGAGATTAGGGGCGATGCTTTCTGCCAGTTCTTTAAGCACTCTTGCTGGAATGCCTTCTGGCCCTGGCGACTTATTTGGCTTAATTTTGCGTAAGATTTTAACTATGCCATCGGTCGTAAAAGTTATATTTTTCATGGAATCCAGTATATTAACCTTACGGAGGATCTCTATGTTACAATCTGATGTGAATACGCTCTGGTAAAATTCGTTTAGTATGTTCGCTTTCCTCTTTGAATCGCAAGTAATGTTACCTTCAATATCCCTTATCGAGCTCACTGTATGTATCTTTCCCTGTACCTCGCTAACGTAGGACCAGAAAGCTTTAGGGTCTTCCTCTAAACATTCCCCAAGAATTTTCTTTTTAAAGTTGCTGTGGGCGTTACGCATACCTCGCTTGGTGTCGCATTTTGCTTTCTTGAGCTTTTCTAGCAATAGTGATCGTGGTGGATTTGGAACAGGCTGATCTATTCCCGTAAAAGCCTTTACTTTTTCGTGCAAATCTCTCTGTTTGCGGAGAGCCCGTCTAACCTCATTATTGTACCATCTTGGCTTGCAATCATGTTTAGATTATTTCGAAGGTATATACAAATCTATATATTTATGCATTATCTCCACGAATGATTTCCATGTATCCTCAGTGTTGTTGTTGCTTACGCGCGACTTAAATGAATTAAAATCGGTAGTTAGTTTTCCGTTTAATTCCTCGAAGTTGGATTTGGAATGGAGATAATTTTGCGTTTGGGTTTCTTATACTAGCTAAGGTTTATCTCAATATCTGCAAAAACGCCTTTGTGGTCTCCAAGACCTTCGTCAATCGAAATGTTCTCTATGCGCTCAGGAAAGTTAATTAAAAGGAGATCGAGTAAATTGTCACCCCTGGTTGGCGATTTTACTGCTTGGCTTAGCGAGTTTTTCTGAAGTAAATTTAATAACTTTTTACATGAGTCGACATCCCGGGCCCTTTTCTTTATGCTTTGATTATTCCAGTCGATGTCTGGAAGATTAAAATCCCCCCTGATTATTGTTATACTCTGGTTGTTCTTACTCGTGTAGAAATTTATTTCGTCGTTAAGATTTTGCAAAACCTGTCGAGAAGAGTTTGGTGGTCTGTAAAACGCACATACATTTATGTTCGGCTTTTTTTGTTGGCTTATTGTGCACCAGACGCTTTCTATATCGCTATCACTCAAAGTCCTCGGCTTGCTCTGAAGGGATGATTTAACCGCAATAAAAACACCGCCACCTGTCTTTTCCTTACGATCCCGGCGATAAATAGTGTAATCCTTTCGAAATATTTCATTGTCGCTTATATCCTCATTAAACCAGCTTTCTGTACCTATAAAAATATCGGTGTCGTGGCAGCGAATAAGATGCTCCAAATCGGATACTTTATTTTTAAAACTCCTACAGTTAACTATCGCAATTGATATTTTTCTTTCGCAAACAAATTTAGGTGGGATTTTCCGTAAATCTCGCTTATTATTCGTTTCGCTCCTCGCCGCTTTTTCCATAATTCGATCGGCCGAGTATTTCGTTCCCTTCAACCCACTAACTGGACTACTCTTTATCCTAAAAAAAGGATATAGGTATCATACTTTATACATATATTATCTTCAGTAATCAACTATCAGTTCGTTCAAATATCTCTCCATCTCTACGTGGTGGATTACAACAACCTACATCAACGCGAGAAGCAAGCTAATCTTTGTGGATCGATGATACGGATGGTCCTAGGAACTTTTCTAGCATCAGATTTTAAATGAATTCTGATCTGGAATTGCTCCTAGACTTATCCATATTTTATCTTCACCAATCAACCACTACTTCGAATATCTCCGGCTTCTTCATAAATTAGGTAAGTTGTTATCACATAATTAGCAGTTACTTACCAAAAGTAAATCATGGTGCAAGTTTATATCAACCAGGAAGAGCAAGCTAATTCGAGGACATTTTTACCACTCTGAATAGAAAGGTAAATTTTACAAAATTGTTTGATCAATGATACTTGAATCTGTTTGCATGTTTTATTTACTTTCCGTTTATATTTAGTGTTTTATTTATTAATTAAAAAACCTAGGTTATATGATTGTTTTAGTTTTATTTTTTCATATAAAGTTGGACGTAATTTGGTTTCTATTCTCCGAAACAAAAATACTAGACAATAATAATAGACATTTATGGTTTTACAGTTTATGAAGGACACAGGTAGCATACTTTATCCATATATTATCATCAGTAATCAACTGTCATTTCGTTCAAATATCTCTTCATCTCTACATTGTGGATTGCAACAACCTACGTCAACGGGAGAAGCGAGATAATATATATGGATCGATGATATGGATGGTCCCTGGAACTTTTCTAACATCAGATTTTATATGGATTCTGAGTTAGAATTGTTCCATGACTTATCCATATTTTATCTTCATCTATCAACCACTGCTTCAAATAACTCCAGCTTCATCAAACGTCAGTAAGTTTTTTATGCAACGTATAGTATTTTAAGCATACCCTTGCTGAGTGCAAACAACTTTTACTCGTATATCATATCATATCCTTGGTTGGTATTGATTATTACTTGAGGAAAAATATATTTTTGGTAAAAATATGAAACTTTTAGAATATATAATTTTATTTTAAGCGAAACGTAATTTGTAACAGATGGATAGCCGCGTTAAGAAAATATGTGTACGGAAATCGACCAAAAAATAATATTTTAGCCTACGTTTAAATGTAGTAAGTTATTACGTTCAATAGTAAAGTTAAATATAACTTCACTATTGATACGGAAAATGATTTCTTCCTATTAAATATGTTAATATTGCTCCCGGCGAAGCCTAACTGCCAGCCTTGACGTCGCACAGAGGGCTAGAATTGAAAAAAGGTGGCCAAAGATTAAAAAAGTGCTTTTTTTGAGCGTGGACTTTGAAACTTCGCATAGTCGTTCTTGAATAAATCTACATATAACTTTGAAATCATTTGCGTTGGTTCCTATGCGTTAAAATTCTAAAAGGGATAAAAGTTGACCAAATTTAACGAAAAATGCGGGTCCTCGATTTTTCGCAAAATTCTTCAATTTAGAGCCAATCCTGAACGAAAATGATCTAAATCATCCGGTAAAATACAATTCAGTATTATAAACCTAATCCTTATGCTTCATAATACTGGGTTTTAACGATCACTGTTGAATACTTGCTTTATTTATACCACAAAATGGCGAACCCATATTTTATGGCAAATTTCTACCTAAAGTGAGGAAAATAGTAGTGATTAAGCGCGATGTACGCAAAGTTCTATCTACATACCACAATGTTCTTTGAAGCTTTTTGAAGAAGAATATGAAATAAAACCCTGCGACAATACAAAATTGGCGTAAATTTTAAAAATTACCTATTTTATCTTAAAATTATGCATCTATTCAAAATATACAAAATTTATCTTCATATATAAATTCATTTAAAAAACAATACATATGTGTTCTACAAAATTTATACAAACGGTTATAAAAATATATAATTTAATAATGAAGTTATAGACATTAACAATGTATTAACCAGTTTTTAATTTCTCTTTTTGCCACTGAAATTATATTAATAAAATGTAGAGTTTTTGGTAATGTATAAAAAAGAGTTGGAACTTTAATTTTCAGATTTTGTTTTCAATGATTGTGGTAGTAATTTGGAATACTGTACCTAATATTTAGCCTTTTATTCATTTTGTGATTAGAAGTTTTTCAAATCTTTGTATTTGTTTGAATAATAGTTGTCTGTAATAAGTATGTAATAATTTTAGTGGGAGAATGTTCAATTCTTTGTAACAATTTAAGTCAGTAGTTTTAACATTAATTTTGTTAAAATAAATATATTTTACAATTTTGTCTTGAGTTCTCATAACACATAGTTGTCTAGTAGAGGTCGTTGCTCCCCAAATAATTAAACCATACCTGATAACAGATTCAGCAAAAGCTGCATAAATATTTTTTTAGTTTTGATAGGTAAAATATCCTTTAGATAGTACATTTGATTAGATATCTTTTTCAATTTTTTATTGACATGTTTAATGTGCATATTGAAAGTAAAGTTTTCATCAATGATCACTACTAATAATTTATGTTCTGAAACTTGCTCTAAGATTAATTCAAATATTGATAATAATATTTACGAGATTTCATTATCACATTTGATCAAATTGGTGATGGATATAGGTGCGATACTTTATACATATATTATTTCAGCTATCAACTATCAGTGAGCTCAAATATCTCTCCATTCTCCGTCTCTCTATCTCTCCACGGTGTATTTCAACAACCTTATTCAACGCAAGAAGCGAGCTAATGTTTTTGGATCGATGATATGGGTGGTGCAAGGGTCTTTCGCTCATCAGATTTGATATGAATTCTGATGACGATAGTGCCTTGCGTCATCCATGTTTTATCTTCATCAGTCAAGCATTACTACAAATAACTCGGGCCTCTTCAATTGTCAAGTAAGTTTTTCTTTTTCAAAAATTAGGTAAGTTTTTATCACGTTATTAGCAGATACTTACCAAAAGTAAATCGTTGACAAGTTTTATTAACATGGCAGTGCATGCTAATTCGAGGACATTTTAGCCATTTTGAATAGAAAGGTAAATTTTTTCATAATTTTTTATGAATGATACGTGACTCTGTTTGCATAATTTATTTACTTTTGACACTTATTTCCATCACATTTGATATAGTTTGTGACGGGCATAGGTATCATACTTTTTCCATGCATTATCATCAGCAATCTACTATCAGTTCGTTTAAATATATTTCCATCTCCACAGGGTGTATTACAACAACCTACGTCAACGCAAGAAGCGAGCTAATATTTATGGATCGATTATATGGATGGTCCTAGGAACTTTTCTAACATCAGATTTTATATGGATTCTGATGTAGAATTGTCCCTTGATTTATCCATATTTTATCTTCATCAATCAACCACTACTTTAAGTAACTCCAGCCTCTTCAAACGGCAAGTGAATTTTTTTCATGCAAAGTGCTATAGTATTTTAAACATACCCTTGAAGAATGAAAGCAAATTTTACTCGTGTATCATATCATGTACTTAGTTGGTATCAATTATTACTTGAGGAAAAATACAAGTATGGTAAAAATATGAAATATATATATAAATATATCATAAAGTCTGGCCAGGCTAACCCTGCTACGGTGGAATTTACGCGTGTTTTGTGTTTTCGAGTACGATTTAATAAAGACCGTCGAGCGTTTTCTCATTTGAATGCACGGGGATGTTTAGCCTGTACTATATCAAAGGTAACGACTTATACCAAAATTTATGAGTAAGTAACCATTTTATAAAATTTCAATATATTTAAACTATGATATGTAAATAGCAGGGAGAATATCACAGCCATTTTGGCTACATTCCGCGGGATTTCGAAAATATTAAGGGACTTCCCGGTAGGATAAAGAATTCAGAATTATGGATATCCCAGAGAAGGCGCTTTTCTAAATTAATGATCATAAAAATGTCACCAAATGTCCGTGAGTTCAACGTCAGGTGATTGAAAATCTCCCCCTCGAAAGACATTGCGGCGAATTTCAAGAATTTAATTAATCACTTACCTATAACATGGAAACGTAAAACTCGGTATATAAATAGAGGTCATAAATACTATTTATAAATGCAGTTTTCTGATTTCATAATGAGCCTGAGTTCGATGCCAGATCGCCATTTACATTCATTATTGCATTTCGAAGTGGATAAACGGGAATATCATTTTCGGGCCTACCAAGTATATTATCAACCTCAAAGTTTGATTTAAATTAGTTCTTTCGCTACCAAGTTGAAACACGTAATCATATCTTGCTTAACGGTTCTGGGTTCGACAGCAAGTGATCTTAATTATCTCTTATGGAGTGAATGTTGGAGATTTCAAGTATTTCCCAAACCCAGCATGTGTGGAGCGGTCATGAACAAGCATCATAAACGCAATGCACAGATCTCCTAATGGTCCTTGGTTCGATTCCAGGCAACCATCTAAAAGCGTACATGCATCCAACAGGAATACAGAGTTTCCTTTGAGAAGTTTCCCGATATATCGACGTGAAATTCTTACAACCGTCTAGAATTAGAAACCGTCAGAGACCTTTGTATGGTCCATTACTTTAAAAACATTACGCAAAGAAAGGCACAAATTTATCATTCATCAACATGCATGCAGAATTCAAGTGGCTTTTACTCGTAAAACCATATATCTCTTTCCTTATTCATTCTTTCCCATTGCCTGTGTGAGTGAGGCGTGACTGATTATTTTAATCTCGCAATGCTGTCCAGAATTTATTCGGCTATTTCGTAAGACTCACATCTCAGGCAGTCGGAACTAGAGAATAGGTGAGGCAACATTTAATTTATTATTACATTTTGTTGTACGTTTTAGTTGATCATTATATGCTGCTTGTGTATCTAGCAATACGTCAATATCACAATTTTTTTATAAAAAATCTTTTAAGTTATTGATTGACTAAAAATTAATGTGTAATTGGGGGTATTATTTAGTATTTTCCGATACTTCTGTTAGCGAGCTAATGGATCGATGATATGGATGGTCCCAGGAAATTTTCTAACATCAGATTTTATATGGATTCTGATGTAGAATTGTTCCTTGACTTATCCATATTTTATCTTCATCAATCAACCATCACTTCAAATAACTCCAGCCTCTTCAAACGTTACGTAAGTTTTTTCATGCAAAGTACTTAGTATTACTTAGTACAAAGTATTTTAAACATGCCCTAGCTGAATGCATGCAACTTTTACTCGTCTTGTATACTATATCATTGGTTGGCATCAATTATTACTTGAGGAAAATTTTGGTAATACTAAAAATATGAAATATTTAGAATAAATAATATCATTTTAAGCGAAGCGAAATTTAGAACAGATGGCTCGCCTCGTTAAGAAAAAATGTGTGTCTAAAAATTACTATTTCGACTAAAAATTAATATTTTAGCCTACTTTTAAATGCAGTAAGCAATCAAGTTCAATAGTAAAAGTTACTTGTAACTTCTTCATTTTTATTGAAATAGATTTCTTCCTATTAAATGTGTTAATATTTACGAGATATCATTTTTCATTTATGTAAGGTATTTTTGCCAAATTTATCCTTCACTTGTGTTAGAACCATATAAAAAAGATATCGGTCTTAAATTGTAGTTTTTGAAATTGCTTATCAGGAAAATGTTCTTCATGACTCTGAAGAGCTTATGTTTATAATATTGTGAATACTTGGACAGTACTTCTCCTATCCGATACGATTTTAAGGGTAGTCTCTCCATCAGGGGTGATGACTCATGTTATGGACCACTTCTGATCCTTATTTCCATCACATTTGATATAGTTTGTGATGGATATGGGAGTCTTTACTTATCTATATATTATCTACAGCATTCAAGCACGACTTCGAATGTCTCTCGATCTCTTTAGACGTTATGCAAGTTGCTATGACAAATGTAGATAAATGTTTTCGAAATTCTAATCACGATGGGAATCTATACGTTGGAGGAGATTGTGGCAACGTTCAACAGCGACGGTTGTTGAATTTTAAGTTATTTTTCATCTAAATTGGCTTTTGTATCTCTAATACCTAATCGAAATGGTTGGTAAACGGAAAACTTGGTCACATATACCTGCATTGTTCCATAGATATAGAAATTTGATGGATTAATTAGAAGATCTAACAAAATCCAATTGCTAATATTTCATGGAACTTAAAGATAAATGATTTAAAGAAATCATTTGTCATTTAAGTTACATTTACTTCACTTGTGTTAGTACCATTTCAGATGATCATATCCTTGTAACATAATTCTAACAAAGGAATGTTCAGTTGCAGTAGCTGTACCAGATGAAAAGAGATATCTGAACTCATAAGAGGCTTTGAGAACAAACCTCACCGTTTCGAACTTTTTGCAACTAACTAAATAATCCCGGGAGAATACAATCGATAGAGGTGCACAGTAAATAAGGTATTAATACATTTGTGAACCTATGAAATTGAAAACCACCTCGACAACTTTTAATGGAACCATATTTTTCTTATTTTCAGCAGGGAAAGGTAAATCATAAAGTCTGGCCAGGTAAACCCTGCTACGGTGAAGGAGTAGACCGTACTGCCAGCGACTCATTTTAGGTAGGAACTGCGGCGAGAACCCTGCGAGACTGGGAGATACAAGTGGTGTGACTGTGATTCCCAAACAACGCAGATGAATTTTCTTTCCAACCTCTTGAGGATCACTGGCACTTATCCATACCGTTACGGTTAAACATAGTGAATGCCATTGAATTAGCAGTTGAAAAAAATATTAGGTATTATATATTTTTAGTTTTAATAACATTCTAATTTTCTCAACAGTTAATGGAACAATTAATCTTACAAAAATATAACAATTTTCCTTTCAGAGCTTAGGATGACTTCGTCGGTGAAGGGTAGCTGTAGCTAGGCATGAAAAAAAGTTAGAACGTTTGTGGTGATTTACATTTGCCTCAAGTATATCCAATAATCCAGCGCTCTCGATAACCCCGCGATATTACGGTTGCATAGGTGTTGGATTATCGAGACCACTCTATAAATTTGGTCGTTTTGCATAAACTTTGGATTTTGTCCTTTAGCGTTAATTATTACCTATTTATCACTGCCTCTTTATAGTCGCCTTTTGGGTGCAGAATTTCACATGAATGCACGAAAATCTTAATCTGTAAAAATATAATCTTGATCTAAGGAACAGAGAAGATAATTTCGTTTACGGTGTTAACATGGTACATTAATATATTCTATTATAAGCGATGATCTGAGTGTCTAACTTTAAGTTCTGGTAAACCACGGTCCTTTCAAATAAATAACGACTATTACTTGTATGTGGAATGTATGGATGACTATTGGTTGTTACTTCCATTATATAACATATAAATTGTGATGATATAAGAGCCGCTAATTATCCAAATATTAGAGAGTTTTAGCATAGCGTACTCCATAGATTCTTTAACCGTGAGATTCGAACGTGAGGGATAACGGTCATGATCTATCGGGCACCGTAGACTTATAGTTTTAGCATACCGTACACCTACGATGGAAACATTTTTTCTTTCAGCTACCTTCATTTGTCTGTTTAAGCATCCTTGCCACTTGCTTGTTTGCGCTGTTTTTGAACTTATGAGCCCCGTCAGGACACACCGTTCATCCGATTTGCTTCAAACTTAGCATACGCATTCTAAACAATTTTGTATTCTTAATCAATAATTTTTTTGGATTCGGACCGAGATCGCTCAGATGAATTTTCATAATAATTACATGTAAATTTAATTTTTATCTGTTGCAGGATTTATTTATTTTGAAGAATTTAATTAGAAGATACTCGTTTAGAGTCGAGACAATTACCAAAATAACAGAAACTGAATGAAGATTCTAATTGTGGTCATCAAATATTCTTTTCAAATCGAAATTTCGAGAAAATACGCGTATATTTTCCAAAACTTTGGAGGGACAATCAATGCTAACTAAGCTCGTGCATTTTTCTGTGTAGAAGGAATAGCTTGGGGTTTTAGTTATGTTTACTGAAGTATATATATGCATTACACAACCTTCTACCTGGATATCATTTGTTTATGTTCCTCCATCTCCATTTATGATTTCGCTTCTCTCTCTTTTCTTTTCAAATTGAACTTGGTAAAATTCTAGTTTCGTTCCTTCTCAGAGAAATGCTTTAACTCGCTTACTATTAACGTTAGAAATACGATTCTTACACCAAATTAAAAGGCAAAGGATTGCAAATGTCATGAGCGATACGCCTTTTCTCCTAAATGCTGCAGTTTTTGAAGAATTTTGATCCGAAAATCACCGATTTTCGACGTTTTTCGTCTGCATATTACGGCATTTTGGCTGTTTTCTCGTGCTTCCGATAGGGCGATACTAACTTTATTCACCTCTAGCATATGCCCATTTCCCTTTTCCCTACTCGCTTATGGGCGCATTAAGTAAATTCATTAGGTTGTGTAAGGTTTGATTGGATTGGTTCCTCTTTACCTAATTATTCCGTAAGTAAGTCGGAATTGGAGATTTCTCGGCCATTTTTGAGATGTGAAACTCATCGATCTCCTCTACGTCTGCCGTCAAGACGCCATAACTAACACCTCAAACTTAGTCTCCGAACGACATTCCTGTAATTCAGTCACTCCAATCGCAATGTATCATTTACTATAACAGTTTTCCACTTGCGTTAGAAACATCTATAATCTGCAATGTTTGAGGTATCTTCCCTGGAAATTTCATCGAAATCAGGCAACTTCTAGTTGGAAAAGAAAAGATAATTGCGGAAGGAACGAAACTAGAATTTTACCTTGAACCTGTCCCTCTCCAGCAATACATGCTCTTGCAGACACTAATTATTAAAATTTTTATTATTAGATCTCACCGCCTCTTGCTGCACTTCCTAACAGACATTCGAACGGGTTCGTACCTATAATTTGACAAAGGAGAACCGAGTTGTCCCAGGCTGAAAATCGTACGCGTTCCTGCTTAGCCATTTCATTCGCCATTTTATATATATATATATATATATATATAATACTGTTATAGTTTCATCCTACAGATATTCCAACTAATTCAATTACTTGTGGTAAACTTCGCAATGCATAACATAACCGCCGCTATTTTCAAACCCCTTTTGTATAAAAGATTCCATTCTCACAATATGAACTTGATTTAATTCCCTTCATAATCTCGCCATAGTTTAAAACCCTAACTTTTGTGAAGATCATTCCTAGCAATAATTAGTGTGAGTAGTTCCGTTTTTATCATTACCATTTCAGAAGAAAGGTTTTGCCATTAAAAGCGTACGTATTATATTGTTCCCTAAGGAATAATTTAAAGCATTACCTTTCGATCTATTTAAGAGATCATGTTTTAGTTGATGTTCTGTAATGTTGTATTTCAGAGTTAACAGAGCGGAGTGCCATTGTATATAGAATCGTCCATCCTACAAATGCATCACCGTAAACGGAGGTCAATGATATGAATGGCTTTGGTAGACTATTACTGAAACATGTTTATGATATTTTATCCATATATCAAATTCTACAGTCTACCTTCATTTACTTCGTGGAGATCTTATTCAGATGGATTTGCACCACAACTACATCACCGTAAACGGAGGTCAATCATATGAATGGCTTTGGTAAACTATTACTGTAATATGTTTAAGATATTGTTGCAGTCTTAGTTTATCAAGTTTATCCATATATCAAATTCTACAGCCTACCTTCATTTACTTCGTAGAGATCTTATGCAGATGGATTTGCACTACAATTACATCACCGTAAACGGAGTTCAAAGGTATGAATGGCTTTGATAGACTATTACTGAAACATGTTTAAGATATTTTATCCATATATCAAATTCTACAGTCTACCTTCATTTACTTCGTGGAGATCTTATTCAGATGGATTTGCACCACAACTACATCACCGTAAACGGAGGTCAATCATATGAATGGCTTTGGTAAACTATTACTGTAACATGTTTAAGATATTGTTGCAGTCTTAGTTTATCAAGTTTATCCATATATCAAATTCTACAGCCTACCTTCATTTACTTCGTAGAGATCTTATGCAGATGGATTTGCACTACAATTACATCACCGTAAACGGAGTTCAATGGTATGAATGGCTTTGATAGACTATTACTGAAACATGTTTAAGATATTTTATCCATATATCAAATTCTACAGCCTACCTTCATTTACTTCGTAGAGATCTTATGCAGATGGATTTGCACCACAACTACATCACCGTAAACGGAGGTCAATCATATGAATGGCTTTGGTAAACTATTACTGTAACATGTTTAAGATATTGTTGCAGTCTTGGTTTATCAAGTTTATCCATATATCAAATTCTACAGCCTACCTTCATTTACTTCGTAGATATCTTATGCAGATGGATTTGCACTTGCACATCATTCCTCTGGTTCTCTGGTACAATTCATTTTCAATGTCTCCAAAAGGACGACGATGACGACGACGGAAGATCCATGAAACGTCCTGGCAAGGTAATAAAAAATAACTTAAAACATGCAATTTATTTACGAAATAATTGTGATTTTCCGTTGTAAAAGCATTTTTTAATAGTTTGAACATCGATAATATGTGAATTCAAATATACTTCAGAAGAGAACTAGAGCCTCTTCAGCCAGTGGAAGCTTATACTACATCAATGCGTAGCAAAATCTTCCTCACATTTGTTTAATGGATGTACTATGACAATAAGGAAACAAAAGAAAAGGAAATTGATTAAGACATCAGGAAATCGAACTAAATACTAGATATCCATTCCATACATTGATAATACTTGTTTCCTCTGTATTAAAACATAAATTTCACACTAATAAATTTTGTTTGAATCCTATTACAGACTGAGAGACATTTCAGTAACAATTAAAGGTGGGGCTGCCTCCTAGCGTCTTAAAGTAATTCCTAGTACTATTCCACTGGCACTTGGGATGATAATGAAGAATATCCTGATTGGAGCATAATCTTTTGTTCCTATAATATGCTTAAGTCATTTAGGTGACGGTTCTTTTAGCGAATCATGGCAGTTATGTGACCGAAATGTCCAGAAAGCCGTATTCAGAGCCATAGAATGGATTACGATTGCCACTAGTGATGGACGTGCCATCGTTATTCTTGACGGTATGTAAAACCTTCTTTCATTTCATCAATCATATATCTTGAAATATTTTCCTTAATTTTTCTTCTCAATGCTCTCTTTACAGCTCTATCTCACAGATTATCGATTTCGTGGTACGAATGCCTATCTTTCTGTTGCAAAAACAACATTAAAAGACTAATTGAATTCATGTATTTTTTTATTTTCTCGTCGATAAGATAATTAGCATGTAATAAAATTGAAGATTGTAAGGTAACTTTCCATAAGCCTAGGGGTTTGGAATGGAAAATAGGCTTTAAGGAAAGAACTATCTTCATACTTGAAGCAAAACTCTGATAGAAAATCTAGCCTTTCCGCAGATTTAAGAGAATTATGAAAATGTCCTCGAAAAATTACATTTTCATCTTACCATTGAAAAATCTACGTTTATAGTGATTCTGTGTTAAGAAATTAAAAATCATAAAGCAGATTCACGCATATGCTAAACATATCCATGTCTGTATCTATATATATCATATCATATCCTAGTTAGTATCAATTATTACTTGAGAAAAAATATCCAAACGGTAAAAAATGAAATGTTTAGAATATATAGTATTATTTTAAGCGATACGTAATTTAGAACACATAACTAACCGCGATAAGAAGAATATATGCACAAAGATCTAGTGTATTACCAAATATTTAATTTATATATGTATGTTTATATATTATATATATATATATAAGGTATATATATATATATATACGAGTAAAATGTTGCTTGCATACTGCAAGCAGATCGACAACACTATTTTCATGTCGGCATCATATCGGGACGGCCATCAAAAGAAAAAAGTGGATTGAAATTTTTCTTAAAATTCGCTGAAATTCCATCGTCTGGCATTGAACCGGGTCTTACTGGTGAACCTACTATGAAACACAATAGAAGAGCACCATCTCTAACTATGTGTGAAAATTCAAGCAGAAATATTGGCTACAACTGCCTCAAAAGATGTTCTAATTTTCACGAAAGTAAATGGCTCTCTGGATTCGAACCAAGGACGATCTTGGAAATCTAAAATATGTTTCTGAAAATAATTTATGATCTCTTTCTATATGCCGAATTTCAAATTTCTATATTATTGGGAAAGGTTTCAAAATAATTCCTAAAAATCGGATCAACTTCTGATTGCAGAGACACCTGGTGTCGAATCCAGGAAATATTGTAAGCTGTGAATGCAAAGTTAGATTTGTAAAGACTTGCTCTTCTATCATGCAAAGTTTGAAGTCAATAGCATGCCGGGAAGTACCTAAATTTTGTTTCCGTTATCTCCGTAAGAAATGCATTGAGAAGTGCAAATGGCCCTCTGGGATCGAACCAAGGACCATAAGCTAATATGTAAAATTTGATTATGAAATATATTCATGATATCTATCGGCGTGCTGAGTTTCAAGTATGTATGTTATCGGGAAAGGATCCAAAAAAAATTTTCAAAATCGCCGCAATGCTTTTTAAACGGCCGATTTTTGCCCCGGCCTAGCATCGAACCAAGGACAATATTCGAAGATGTCTTTCCGATTTTCGTTGGCTATGCACGGCATCTAGCGGTCCCTCGAGTTTCAACTCTTTGCTTTTCCGGGAAGTGCCTCAAAAAAATTTTCGAAAATCCCCGCCATGTAATCTTATGGGGAAAATCGCGACTTTGGTGCCTTCTGGAATCGAACCCATGACACCGAGGTTCAATATCGGATTTATTCTGGAGTCTACTCGTTATGGCTAACACGTCGTAAAAATTTCAAGTCGGTGGCACTTGTGGAACATGGTTAGAATTTTGATCCCCTATGAATGAATGAATGAATGAATGAATGAGTGTGTATATAGGTACGAGTAAAATGTAGCTTGCATACTGCAAGCAGATCGACAACACTATTTTCATATCGGCATTATATCGGGACGGTCCTTAAAAGAAAAAAAAAAGATTGAAATTTTTCTTAAAATTCGGAGAAATATGATCGTCTGGCATCGAACCCGGGTCTTTCCAGTGTTACTTACTATGCAGCACAATAGAACATCACCATCTCTAACTAAGTGTGAAAATTTAAGCAGAAATATGGGCTACAACTGCCTCAAAAGACGTTCTAATTTTCACGAATTTAAATGGCTCTCTGGATTCGAACCAAGGACGATCTGGGAAATCTAGAAATTGTTTCTGAAAGTTATTTATGATCTTTATCTATATGCCGAATTTCAAGTTTCTATCTTACTGGCAAAGTTTTCAAAATAATCCCTAAAAATCAGATCAACTTCTGATTGCAGAGACACCTGGTGTCGAACCCAGGACACATTGTAAGCTGTGAATGCATAGTTTGATTTGTTAAGACTTTCTCTTCTATCATGCAAAGTTTGAAGTCGATAGCATATCGGGAAGTATATAAAATTTGTTTCCGTTATCTCCGTAAGAAATGCATTGTGGAATTTAAATGTCCCTCTGGGATCGAACCAAGGACCATCAGCGAATTTGTAAAATTTGATTATGATATATTGTCATGATATCTAACCTCATACCGAATTTCAAGTTTCTATGCCATCGGGAAAGGGTAAAAAAATCTTAAAAATCGCCACAATGCATTTTAAATGGCCGATTTTTGCCCCGACCTAGCATCGAACCAAGGATAATATTCGTATATGTCTTTATGGTTTCCTTTAGATATGCACGGCATCTAGCGATTCCTTGAATTTCAAATCTCTCCTTTTCCGGAAAGTGCCTCAAAAAAAATTTCGAAAATCCCCGCCATGTAATCTTATGGGGAAAATCGCGACTTTGGGGCCTTCTGGAATCGAACCCATGACACCGAGGTTCAAAGTCTGCTTTTTCCTGGAGGTTACACGTTATGGCCAATATGTCGTAAAAATTTCAAGGCATTGGCACTTGTGGAACATGGTTAGAATTTTGATCCCCTATATATAACTTATATATATATATATATACGAGTAAAATGTAGCTTGCATACTGCAAGCAGATCGACAACACTAATTTCATATCGGCATTATATCGGGACGGTCCTCAAAAGAAAAAAAAAGGATTTAATTTTTTCTTAAAATTCGCTGAAATGTCATCGTCCGGCATCGAACCCGGGTCTTACTGAAAACCTACTATGAAAAACAATAGAAGATCACCATCTCTAACTATGTGTGAAAATTCAAGAAGAAATATTGGCTACAACTGCCTCAAAAGACGCTCTAATGTTCACGATTGTAAATGGCTCTCGGGACTCGAACCAAGGACGATCTTGGAAATTTAAAAAATGTTCCTGAAAGTTATTAATGATCTCAATCTATATGCCGAATTTCAAGTTTCTACATTATTGGGAAAGGTTTCAAAATAATTCCTAAAATTCGGATCAATTTCTGATTGCAGAGACACTTGGTGTCGAACCCAGGACACATTGATAGCTATGAATGCATAGTTTGATTTGTTTAAACTGGTTCTTCCATCATGCTAAATTTTAAGTCGATAGCATGCAGGGAAGTACCTTAAACTTGTTTCCGTTATCTCCATAAGAAATGCATTGAGGAATGTAAATGGCCCTCTTGGATCGAACCAAGGAACATCAGGGAAAACATAAAAATCGATTATGAAATATATTTATAATATCTAACCCCATACCGAATTTCAAGTTTCCATGCTATCGGGAAAGGGTCCAAAAAAAATCTTAAAAATCGCCACAATACATTTTAAACGGCAGATTTTTGCATCGACCTAGCATCGAACCCAGGTTATTTTCCGTAAAACTCGTTTATGTTTTCGATAGATCATGACCATATATAAAGGCTCCTAGAGTTTCGATTCTCTACCTATCCGGGAAGTATTTTTTTTTAATTCCCAAAAATCAAAGCAATGCATTTAAACGGGAAAAATCGGGACTTTGGAGCCCACTGGTATCGAACCCATGACACTGAGGATCAAAATCGCAATTTTTCTGGAGGTTATACGTTATGGCCAATATGTCGTAAAAATTTCAGCTCAATCACTCTTGTGGTTTAGGCTGTGAGTTTGTATCCTCTCTATATATATATATATATATATGGATACATGAATGAATCCGGAGAAGCATCTATATATAATAGATATAGGTATATCCGGAGAAGCGTCTATATATAATAGATATATACATACATACAGGCCAAAAAGCCTAGTTTTATAATAATATTTTAAGATATCAATTTCGACAGTAAAAATTAATTGTAACTTCACCATTGATATAGAAAAAGATTTCTTTGTTGTTCCTGTTTCCCAATTTCTAATTACGATGGGAATCTATACGTTGGAGGACTTTCTGGCTACGTTCAACGGCAATGGTAGATGAATTTTAATTGATTTTTTCATTTTAAATGCCTTCTTATCTTTAATACCTCATCAAAATCGTTAATTTATAAAAAAACTTGGTAATATATACTTATTATTTTCCAATTATGTAAAATTTTAACGATAAATCAAAAAATCTTACAAAAATTCTGATGAATTCAGATAATATTTTACGGAAAGTCAATTTTCCCATTCCGTATAACGCTGAAAACGCAACTATGATTATGACAGAAGACGTTATTCCATGCAAGCACTTCAGAAGTATTTGGCCAGAGGGAGTCAACATTATCCAGATTTGACCAGCAATGCATAGACTATTATACATTTCTTACTTAAATGTTTACTTTAAATTCTTGCCTTAAAGGAAATTGTGTGATATAATAACAAGGTAGTGTCATTGGAAGATGGTTTACGACTTCCGTTACTATTATGAGGGTCGATGTATGTATTTTAGCCTTGTTTCAACAATTGTCTCCCCATAACAGAAAAATCTGCTACTACAGAATATGCCAAACTTCAAAAGACAGAAAAGTGCAGTAACGTACAGCAAACAAAAATCTGAGCCCGATAGGTTAAAATTGATTTCATTTTCAGATTCAGCGCCACCAAAATACATTTTTGTACCATGATTCAATTTGTCCAATTCCAATGTCCAATTTTCCATACTCCTTTCCTACATTGGTAATCTGTACTGACTCTTTGAGTGCCATACAGGCCATTTCATGCTTCTCCCCACACATCCACTTGTACAGGAGATACATTTATCCCTTATTGACCTTCACTCACGAGGGGTTAATATAATCTTTGTCTGGGACCCAGGGCACGTTGGCATCAGAGGCAATGAGGAGGCTGACTCAGCCGCTAAGGCTGCGCTACAGAAACCAAATATAGACTCAAGACATATCACTTCTCATGACCTGAGAAACATACTCAGAGAAAAGATACACGATAGCTGGAAGCAAAAATGGCAAGATCTTGAGGGAAATAAAGTAAGGGACATAAAACCAGTGGTTTCCCCATGGCACTCTTCCCATCGTAGGAATAGACGAGAGGAAGTAGTGATTACAAGACTGCGGATAGGTCACTGTGCATTTACACATTCATTCCTATTTACAGATGGGGAGATGGCACCTATGTGCGATAGCTGCAACTCGCAACTAACCATTAAACACATACTTACTGATTGTGAGCAATACCATGCCTTAAGAAACAGATTTGACATCAGGGGTGAGCTCAGAGACATCTTAGGCAATGACGCAGAAAATCTCAATAGAGTTTTACAGTTTCTTAAGGAAGCTGATCTATACAAAAAAGTTTAAGTCCACAACCATCCTGGACAAAGATGTTTTACTATGCTTCTTACTTATTTATTTACTTAATTAATTTATTTTATCCATTTATTGGTGGCTATTTTTTAATGGATTTATAATTATTTATTTAACTATTTATTTTATCTATTAATGATCTTCAGAGCCTAAAATGATAAAACTGACTCTATTTAATTAATAATACACGTATGCCGTAATTTTTTATTTGTCAGTTTTGTCAAGTATTGGCGCAAATAACCTAAGGGTTGAGGCGCCTTAATCTAATTCTACTACTGCTACCAAAACTTGGATATAGTTAACCTAAATACGGAATTAAATGGGAGAGAGGATCCATAGCCGCCATGATGGTGGAGTGTGTAATTTTATACCACTTCCACCGATCTCTGAGAAGACCCTCATCAGGAGCCGAAGATATGGATGGACTGGGTCTCTTCTCTTCCATGGATGTGAATAATATTCCATCGAGGTGAAGAAACCCTGATCATCCATATCATACCTACAGCAACTCTAATGTAATAACTCGTTTCTCTAATCGAGAAAAAGTTATAAGTGGGATTTGGTATATTTTAATTCAATTTTCCAATTCCATTTAGCAACCGATTCGTAAAAATAAGTATGAAATAGGCCCGGCGATGGATTACACCAGCAGGGTGTAATCTATCTTAAATTTTTAATGTTTATAATGTTCATGGAGTGTGTAACCTTACATCACAGCCATATTTCCTGAGAAGACCTTCATCTGCAGCCGAAGATATGGATGGACTGGGTCTCTTCCTTTTGACATATGTGAACAATATTATATCAAAATGAAGGTGCCTTGATCATCTATATTATACCTACAATAACTCAAATGTAATAACTCGTTTCTCGAATAGAGAAAATAGTACAACAAAACTAATGAAATTTCAATTTATTGATAATCTGACTGAAACAAATATTTAGGGGCGACTCAAATATAATTAACATAAAATACGGTATTACATGGAAGTATCCAAGTTCGCCATGATGGTGGAGTGTGTAATTTAATCAATTTAATGCACAACCCGGTTAACAATTACCCGGTTAACAACGAAAGCTTAAAGTTATTGAATGAGCCGAGTAGAATCGTTTTTATGGTTATCTACCTTTTAACCTCACCTACATAACGAACCAGGCCTTCAATTTTAACTAATTACCTTTTAGATAAGAACGAATAACAATATTACTAAATCTATATTCAGGAGCTGTGTTTTGACCAACGTAAGATTATCTGGGTTTCCTTGGTGAAGACTACGAGAAGGCCTGATGTTACGTTTGAATCAAACATATGGGACTTTGATAAATTCAAAAACTGAAACTTCATCGCTAATTTCTATTTAAGGTAACATACAAAATCACTCAATTAGCCCTTAAATTTAATTTCTTGGCAGATTGCGAAGAATAATGGATACCACTTGAAAATGAACTCTCTGATTAATAGATTTCAGTGATATATTTTTTAATATAATTAATTTATGTAAATGACTTTTCTTACAGGTAAAACCTGGGTTGAAAATTCCTAAGCAATCATAGAGAAGGAATCGTTTACTTCGAAAGATTCAACATAAGATGCTAAATACATGCCAACTCCACGATATGGAAGAATTTCAATGCATCTCGGTAGTCATGCGGCATTATCTTCCTGAAATATAAACGGCACGAAATTGTTGAGGCACAAAGTTTTGTACTAGCATCTTCGTTCCAAGCAATTCACGATGAATTTCAGGTGAGACTTTACTTTCAGTTGAATTTACCGTAGAATTAAAACAAATAAGATCGTATTAAAACTACATTCGGAAGCTTCTTTCCAAGGAGCGTCTTGAAATCTGATGTAACTAATTATAGTCATCGAGAACAAACGATGATGCCGATGATGTAGCGATCACTGGTTTGAATATTACATGAAATAAAATAAGACTGAGGTATCATCGTTCATTCTTTGATAAAAATCCTATTTATGAACGATTTTTAAGTACCCATTTAGCAATAACAATTATTCACTTGGCCGTGGGTAGAAATTAATGAATATCACATGACAATTGAAATTCTATAAATTAATTCAGATGATACCATTATATATCATATACATAGAGTTTTGATCCTTTTCTTGCATGAACATCCAGGGAAAGAAAATCGGAAATGGACGTTGCATAAAGGAAATTTACTTATATAAATCAACAATTTGAATGTAAAGTACAAGCCATTTTCATACAATAGTGCCTCTTGGTAACGCTCAAGATTACGAAAATTGGATCATCTGAAATGTTGCTCCATCTCCTAAAGGTAAAGAAATGTTTTAATAAATCGGTAATTTCCTAAGGCTACACTTTAAATGAAAAAACTAATTTTCTTCCAGGATAAAATCATTATCAAATAACATTTATTAAAGTCTTAACACCATAAAGCACCTTCTACCATTAGAAAATTCGTACATGAATGACGGCCATAGCAGGAGAAGAAATGGCGCGCAAGCATACGACCGGACCTTTGACACTTTGTATGGGAATTTACGTCCGAGTTGTAGGTAAGATTCTATCGTCTTCATGTTCTGTTTATGATCATTATGTTTTCTAATTTTTGATACGCAAATCCTCAAATCGCTCCGACCTGTCTCAGATGTTCTCAATTGTTTCTACGACTGTAAACTGAATCAATAACTGGTAAATACGATATTTGATGCTCTGAGTTGTGCCAATGCACAATGCAATGCACTTGCACAATTCTGTGAATTGGCCATTTTTCTGAATAGTAGCAGCGCGTCACATCTAACTACAGAATAAACTGAAAGATATCAACACCTATTGAGTAACAGAATTCAGACAACGTTTTGAAACATCATTATTTCCTCTTGGAAAACAATGTAAAAACAAACAAAACGTTCAACATACACATAGTTTAGATATAGTAGAAAATTAAATGTCTTCACACGTGTTCAGGGTTATTCTATTAGTTTTTACCAAATATATGCCATGATAGGATAATAAGGTCTCTCTCCTCCATCCATTGCTCCATACATATTCCTGTGGTGATTCTGAGATTCTTACATTATACAATTTCAGGATTGGATGATTGAAGGCTAAACCTGGATAAAAGGATTACCTGTGTAACCTTAGATTTCAAGTGTGGAGCTTACTTCCTAACATAGAGCATTGTATTTTTTTCCATTGGACATAAAATTCCACTCAAATTTGGAATAGCTTTGTTGTTGAAACGTAGATACCACAAGGACCACATACTAACATCATGTATCCTCTTGCTCCATTTGATAGCATTGGGGGAATATAAGTCCTTTTCAGCGATGGAAGCCTTCAACCTACATTCCACTTAGAGCAGGTATAATGGCTAAACCCTAATCTCCCATGGACATCGTAGCGATAATGAATCGATATCGTAGATATTGAAATCGATAATTCAAAATGCAAAATTCAGAGAGAGCCTGATAGAATGTGTTAAAGTTAAGCTGTTTTATGGATGTCAGGAATCAATCAGGAATGGTTCAGAGAGGATGATTATGGATAATGAGAAATATACCAAAAGTTTTTAAACGGGTCACTTCTAATGTAAGATACTGAAATATCTACAAATATCATAATTTGATAAATACCAATAAACTTTATGATGAAATGTCCGTTATCTTAGAATTTATGTATTTTTATATAAATTCCATGGAAAAATTGGAACATCTGATCCATTATTGGTCGACGCACGAGTTTAATAGGATTTATTTAGCCGAAATATCAAATTAGTAATAACGAAATTTTGATGCAGTATGTCTCCTACATTTATAAAATAGAGGAATTAACCAATCAGAATAGCCATCTCCTAGAGACTGATTTAATTCATTATCTAAATAAATATTTTCAAAATAAATTCATTTCAACATATTAGTACCTCAAATTTTCTTCCATGTTTACCAAGTTTTGATTTGAAGAAAACCAGCATGGGAAAGGAGCATGATGGATAATGAGAAATTACTAGAATTATTAAAAGGAGACTTTTAAAAGGTAAGATCTGATACCCATACTTCCAGTATCTAAAATACGTTTATTGATTCCTCTTCAATTTTTTCTTTGGAAAACACGAACTTCTTAAGAATTTCTTGTATCATAAAGTAATTTAAGTTGCTTAGGATGATATTATTAGACAGTTGAGATATCAATGAAATGAACTGTTATATCTGAATGCAATGATTTTGTTTCACCTTCCATGGTCACGTTATAAAGGTTAAATTGTAAGTATTTTTTGCAGCTAGGGGTATTGCTATCATTTTAACTTACTTATTACTGAATTGCCATTGGTTATCGGAAAAGATGGACAGTGTCAAGGATATCCATTCCTAACCACAAGACTCACCTACTTGAATGTACGGATGATTACTAGAATTTATTAAAGGAATCTATCGTAAGGTCAGATCTGATGGGAATTCTACCATTATCTGAAAATGTTTATTGATCCTCTTTCAATATTTTGCTTTGGAAGTCACGATCTTTTTTGCCATGTTTAAGGGTAAGTCCAATGCTTATTTATACTTTTTATAAAAACTAGACAAAATTTCGGTGACAAATGCGGTGAGGAACTATCATAATACTTGTATTAACGCCAAAATAGCTTTCCGAAAGACGATATTGTAATATTAATTTTTTTCAGAAAGAAAAGAATTAATTATTATGTCTGGCCAGATACACTCTGCTACGGTAATGGAGTAGACCGTACTGCCAGCGACTCAGAGCCGAGGGACGCTTTGCAGAACGACATAGATGAGGTGCCCGACAGATGCCGGTGGATAATGATGACCAACCATTGGGTAAGCGATTCCTTCCTTATATCTTAGTTAGAACATTACCATCCCGTCTTATCACATACTAGTTAAATTGGGCCATTTTCATTGGCAAAATGTCGTTCTTTTAATAATTAATCAATAATATTATCCTCTAATATGCTAACAACCCGCAAACAAGCGGATACATTTTAGTTTCAGTTTTTTAGATATGAACATGCAATGTCATCTTGGTGTCTAAATACCTCGATGTTTATAATAAGTACATGAATTTTAGCAATTTGCTTGGTAATTTACCTTTCCTCTAATGTTTTTCTTAGGTTAGTAGACGAATGGTTTTTAATCCATCTGTGATAATTTTTACACTCCGGATTTTTTTTCGTAATTTTAGTTTAAGTTATGCTTTTCACGTACGATATAATAATACAATGGTTTGATCATAAAAAATGTATTACTTCAATAGCACAGCGACCAAATATCTTATTTTCAAACGAGAAATAATCTGCCTAATTCATTGAATCCCATTCAAGTAATAAGTTTTCCCTCATACGAGATGTAAGACAATATGTGTTATGCGATGTGCATTGAATTTGACTTGTGCATCACAATGTACAGATTATTGTGTGCAGAAGATTCTACTTGATGTATGGAATCGATATCTCTGTAATGTAATTCAATGACATTACAATGAATGGATGGACAGTGGAATGTGGAGAATGGATGACAATGAAATTACAAAGACTCGAGGGAATGGATATTGCTGAGAGTGATCCCCTAATATGTCGTTATCGAATGATGTCAGTTAGAATGGATGTATCCATTAGATTAGAGTTTCCCAAACTATGTTCCGTAAAACACCGATGTTCCGCTGAACATGAATAGGTGCTCCGCAACAATTTGGAGTGTCAATGGAGAATTGGAGAACAAAACTCATTACATGATTTATTGATTCACATTTTAAGTTTTTATTACAATATTATAGTTTTATATGCAAAAATAATTACCAAATAAATAATTTGTTGTAATTAAATGATTTTTTCAATTTCACAAGTACAATTACCTAAACTAAAAATAAGCTTAGTGTTCCGTTAAACTTCCCAGGTTTGCCAAGTGTACCGATGCAGAAAAACTTTGGGAAACCCTAAATTAGATGATGAGGTTACTTGAGTAATAGTAATATAGATTTGGGCTAGAGTCCGTCAATTATAATCTAACATGTTTTGAGATAAGCACTATGTAGACTTTGATGTAATTACAAAGTTTAAATTGGTTCCTTTCCTTTCTTTATATTTTTAAATGAATTCTAACCTTATAGGTAACTCTGTTAAATCATTAGTATAGTCACTGGAAATCAGAATTCTTGTTAATTGCGTGTATCTAGAGGCTTATTATCACCTTAATAATACCAGGATTCAACAGGATTGTAGAAACGGTTACATGACAATTTACATAAGGAAAAAGCTGTTTCAGCTGTATTAGAAGTCTACATGATACGCATCAAACATTTCATTATCAACTGGAATTAACAAACGATAAATTCCGATATATTCTGGAGATGATCCATCATAATGATAAACATGAGAAAAAGATAGGAATTTCGTATCCTATAAACCCCTTCCTTAAGCAATTCTTAAAAGTTCCCAAAGAGAATATTGTATTTCACCTTATATAGAATATGAACATTAAATATATATTGAGAGACATTAACACGATCAATTCTACTGGAATTTGGGATGGATACTTGAAATACCTTCAAATGATTATAACATATTTTTGCTCATACTCTAGTCCAAATTAACCGTGTAGAATCATCAGATTTGAGTTATAAACATTGAGGGAGCAAGAGTTTCCTGAAGCATTTATCATCAAAGAACCATTCCGAAGAGAGTACTTTGTTGGCCACAACTATACACAGTGAAATCGAAGGGAAATAATACGAGTCAAAATGAACGTTAAATCGATTTAAGAATTTACCCTACTACCTGTAATATAGCTTTTTTGAATTATCTATGTCAAAGTCTGCAAATATAGAAACAACACAAATATACTGATGACATTATTGCAAAATAATCTACATAAGCATCATTACCATAGAAGCCAGTCTCTAATATTGGTTTTACAATTTAGAAAAAGCTTACATTCAGATGGATACCAATCTAAAAAATATGATGATGTGAATGACTTGGGTGACCTATCGTGCTAGTATGTTACTGATATTATTAGCACCTTAGGTTACCTAGAATATCTACTTTCAATCTCTAACAGCGGTAGTAGTAACTAAAACTACATAACAAATTGGTTTTTCTTGCATGCTCGAGGGATGTTGTTATGGCTGGTAGGGTCTGCTTGCATGCGTGGCAATTTGACACCAATCTACAATATATGATGATGTGGATTGCCTGGGTGACCAATCGTGCTTGTATGTTACTGATATTATAAGCACCTTAGGTCACCTGGATCATCTACATTGAATCTTCAACAGCAGTAGCAGATACTTAAACTATTTTATATATCGATTTTTCCGCATTCTCGAGAGCTGAAGGTATGACTGGTGGAGTCTGCTTGCATGCTTGAAAAATTAAAAAATATTGTTTAGTTGGCGAGTACCTTTGATTATTCATATTCTTCTTCCAACATTCATTTGAGATTTTGATGTATATTTCACAACTCTCACGGTGGATCAGAGATCGTACGCAGAACCGCTTGCTTAATTTTCAATGATACTGCTTCAAAACATAGGTGACCCAAGATTGAATCGGGAGACAAAAATTAAAATGCAATTGAACATGAATTTCAATGTTGAATAGAACAATATTTGGATCAGGCCTACCACATGTTTAATGATCTTTACCACATAAGACATTTACAACCGAGTTGATGTTACTCAAGGTATAATTTTTTCCTAGATGAAATGACCAATAGAAAGAGGTTCTACAATAAAACCCATGTTCTATATTTTAGAAAGCCAAACCTGTACAGATAAAAATAATATAATGTAACAAAAAAGATAAAAATTATCTGCTGTCATCGAAACCGCGTCGTCGGGACTAGGATTTGACATCATCTTATGAAAACCAAGGTTCTTTCTAAGGAAACCTAATATTTCCAAAAATAATTACGTGAATCAGTCGAAATAGCAAAATGTCCGATGAATTTCATTAGAGAGGGTGGCTCCTTCTCAATACACAACGCTGTAGTATTCCGATAGAATTTTACTGGTCATTACAATTTTTTTTATCCTCTTACAGGTAATTATGGAAGAATTACTCCCATCAAAGAGGTTCTACCATCATCAAGATAGACAAATAGACCAATTGTTCTACAGGCTAAGGAAATAAATTTATTTTTCGCCATAAGATTATTACTACTCTGAGTATGAATACATAAGATAAGATTTGAAAACATTACAAATTCTAGCAAAATTAATCTACTTCTATTATTAAGTATACGAGATAAATATATTGTTTTATGGTATATATTACAAATGATGTTATGTTAAGCGATATATCTAACTAATAAGTAAAAATTTATGCAATATTTTCAATAAACTAAAATTATTGTCTATAATCCATGTCACTTTTACTATATAAAGTAATTACTGAGGTACAACGGACATCTATTAATTATTCTTAAGAATTAGGTAACTCATCATCCACGAATAGCCAACTTTCGATAATATTCACATTTTTGATAATTGAAACAGTCTATCCAAAGCTTCGAGATTACATTTACGCCTTTTCCGGGAATGCTGGAATTAATGGCAAAATACATTCTCTTTGGATATTATGAATATCAAACAAGTATAAAAACCATAAATAACACAATTATGGTATATTTAGGTGTACTTAATTAAAATCAATTGTCCAAATCCTAACGACCTTAACTACAATGGAAGTAAATTTCTGATGCTTCACGAAGTCTAATCAAGATTATATAGATACAAGATCAAGGAAGCAGCACTGCCATGGAGGCCTTTAACATGGTTGGTCCACCTGAGTTCTAGCTTAAGCTTTAATTTAATATTGCTTGAGGTATTGCTCAGGCCGATCATCCATGTTGTGAATCTACGAACAATCATCATTCAAGATTTCGAGTAATTAATACCGCTCAACATGTATCATCATTGAGTAGCTGAAGAGTCAAATAATCTGCATACTTATCCGAGATCAAGGAAAGAGTTTAGAATCCATGGAAGCTGTCGACATAGATGGCCTAGCTGCGCTTTATCTTAAGCATTAATTTAATATTGCTTGAGGTATAGCTCAGGCCGATCATCCATGTTGTGAATCTACGAACAATCATCGTTCAAGATTTCGAGTAAATGCCGCCGCCCACCACCATTGAGTAGCTGAAGAGCCAAATAATCTGCATACTAATCCAAGATCAAGGAAGCAGCTTTAAATCCATAGACGTTGTCGACTTGGATGTTCGACCTGAGCTCTACCTTAAGCATAAATTTAATATTGCTTGAGGTGTAGCTCAGTCCGATCATCCATGTTGTGAATCTACGAACAATCATCATTCAAGATTTCGTGTAAATACCGCCGCCCACCACCATTGAGTAGCTGAAGAGCTAAATAATCTGCATGCTAATCCAAGATCAAGGAAGCAGCTTTAAATCCATAGACGTTGTCGACTTGGATGTTCGACCTGAGCTCTACCTTAAGCATAAATTTAATATTGCTTGAGGTATAGCTTAGCCCGATCATCCATGTTTTGAATCTACGAACAATCATCATTCAAGATTTCGAGTAAATACCGCCGCCCAGCACCATTGAGTAGCTGAAGAGCCAAATAATCTGCATGCTAATCCAAGATCAAGGAAGCAGCTTAGAATCCATAGACGTTGTCGACTTGGATGTTTGACCTGAGCTCTACCTTAAGCATGAATTTAATATTGCTTGAGGTATAGCTCAGCCCGATCATCCATGTTGTGAATCTACGAACAATCATCATTCAAGATTTCGTGTAAATACCGCCGCCCACCACCATTGAGTAGCTGAAGAGCTAAATAATCTGCATGCTAATCCAAGATCAAGGAAGCAGCTTTAAATCCATAGACGTTGTCGACTTGGATGTTCGACCTGAGCTCTACCTTAAGCATAAATTTAATATTGCTTGAGGTATAGCTTAGCCCGATCATCCATGTTTTGAATCTACGAACAATCATCATTCAAGATTTCGAGTAAATACCGCCGCCCAGTACCATTGAGTAGCTGAAGAGCCAAATAATCTGCATGCTAATCCAAGATCAAGGAAGCAGCTTAGAATCCATAGACGTTGTCAACTTGGATGTTTGACCTGAGCTCTACCTTAAGCATAAATTTAATATTGCTTGAGGTATAGCTCAGCCCGATCATCCATGTTGTGAATCTACGAACAATCATCGTTCAAGATTTCGAGTAAATGCCGCCGCCCACCACCATTGAGTAGCTGAAGAGCCAAATAATCTGCATACTAATCCAAGATCAAGGAAGCAGCTTTAAATCCATAGACGTTGTCGACTTGGATGTTCGACCTGAGCTCTACCTTAAGCATAAATTTAATATTGCTTGAGGTATAGCTCAGTCCGATCATTCATGTTGTGAATCTACGAACAATCATCATTCAAGATTTCGAGTAAATACCGCCGCCTACCACCATTGAGTAGCTGAAGAGCCAAATAATCTGCATACTAATCCAAGATCAAGCGAGTAGCTTCGAATCCACGGAGGCTGTCGACATTGATGGCCTAGCTGCGCTTTATCTTAAACATTAATTAATATTGCTTCAGTTATAGCTCAGTCCGATCATCTATGATGTGAATCTACTAACAAAGCATCATTAAAATTTTACGTAATTATTACTGCTTATCGTTCTTTATCTCTTATTTGTATTAAATTGTGAGAAATATCCCAATACTGGATTTATTCTACTACTACAGTTAACACTGTCTTTAGCGGAACCTGTATAAAGGCGGAAACCTCTCTTATGCGGAAAAAAAATTTGGTAAGACATACGCTATGGAGTTTTAGTGTATTCTAACCTCGTTTTAAACGGAAACTGTCTAACGCGGAAACGGAATAGATTTTCGTATGTTTGAACCTTTGTTAAGCGGAATACCTAGGTGAATAGCGGGAAAATGGGAAAGAGGAGGGGAAAAGCGGAGCCAATAGGTTTGGCCCGTAGAGGGCATATGGAACACGCAATGAATTGAAAGTACGAAGTGTAGATTCGTCGGGCGTCTGCTGCTTGTCTCTTTACGTATGAAAAGGGTTGACTATTCCAACGTTAAGGCGGGTTTTCCAGGGGACGGTATTCGTCCGTTGCGATAAGCGGATAACATCAGGCGCCTTGCAGAGACGACTTCTTCAATACATACAAACTAACCAAAATGTCTTGCTAGGCGGCAGAATGAAATGACCGGCTGCGGAAAGAGCCGAGTTCTTTCAGAGGAGTCAATTTAGAGAGGAGGCATTCTCGGGTCTGCTGCTTCGAGACCACGGTTTCAACATTTCAAACCATGCATTTGTCACAATGCCACGTAACGTGCTATCATTGAAAGATAAGTTGGCATTAACTGAGAGTTTTGAACGAGAAAAACTATCCATGACGCAGCTACAAGAGAGATTTAAGTGTGGCAAGACTCAGGTCTATGCAACAATAAAGAAGAAGGAGTTAAAGAAAGATTTTGAAAAAGGTAAAATAATTTCGAAAGGTTATTTGAGATATTCTAAACAGAGGTGGCAAGTGACTTACAGGCACGAATATATTCATAGCCTTGTTACCTATTTTTCAGGTCACAGTTTACGGTCTAAAAGGAAAACTTCCTGCCAGAATAGTGAATTAAATAAATTAGTTTGGGAGTGGTTTGTGCAGGCAAGATCTCGGAATATTCCTTTGTCTGGGCCAATAGTCCAAGAAAAAGCAAAGGAGTTTGCAGTGGCCTTAGGAAAACATGACTTTAAAGCTTCGAATGGGTGGCTGGAGAGCTTTAAATGCAGGCATAATGTTGTGTGGAATGGTGTATCTGAAAGAGTCAAAGGAGCGTTTGACTATCTTCGTTTGCGGAAATATGGCAGGGGAATTGTTAACGCCGATGGTTATTGGAAAGTCAGCACGGCCTAGATTTTTTAAAAATGCAGATATTCAAAAACTTTCGGTCCTCTGGAAAAATAATAAAAAAGCATGGAACATCGCGTCAATAATGGAAGAGTGGTTGAATCATTTCAATTCAGATATGAAGAGAAAAGGAATGAAAGTTATTCTTTTCCTAGATAATGCAACCTTTCACCCGAAAGTCAATCTGACGAACGTAGAACTAGCATGGTTACCAGCAAACACGAGCAGTATTACCCAGCCAATGGACCAGGGAGTAATTAGATCTCTCAAAGCAATGTATAGAAAGCACTTGATGCGATCTTTGCTGTCCTCAGTGGATTCCTCAAACACAGTGTCAGATGTGTCCAAGAAGATAACGATGCTAGATGCCATCAATTGGATACATCTGGCTATGAAGGAAATACAGCGAACCACTGTGATATCAAGTTTCGCTAAGGCTGGATACATGCTAGAAGAAGACTCTAATATCGGAAAAAAATACAATTATGCCTTTTTATTGAAAGTTTTCTTTATAATGCACATATTAACTTAAAATTCAATTTTTCAGATTCGACAAACGATCTTAAACAGCTACAAGACGTGATGGAAAGCAATGTAGGTGCTGAAGAGTTCATAAATTTCGACAACGATATTCCTGTTTGTAATGAAAGCGAGATACTGGTCAACCCCACAGAGTGTGGATCAGAGAGTGAGTCGGACGAAGATTTAAGTTCATCAAATAATGACAACAAGAAAGAATCTTATAAAGAAGTATTAAAAACTTTAAAAGATTTGGTTGATTCTAGTTTAAATATAGGTAATTCAGATGTATGTATGTATGTGTTTGCAGGTGAATCAGCCTCTCGGGCTATTATCGCCATGAGTAGTAGGACATTACAAGTCAGTACATCCACAAGTCGAACAATACATACAACATATAAGGTTAAAAAGTTAAAATTGGGCTCTGATTAAAATTTGTAAAAACAAGAAAGGGCTGTATAGTGGCCCTTAAAGTTTTCATAAAATAAGGACATAGACTGTAAAGGGTCTAGTCCTTAGAGTCCATTTTCACAATAAAGGATACTGTCTCCAACTAATATTAAAACCATAAATAAGATAAATAAATAAATAAATAAAATTATAAATTAATTGGAACAAGGCAAGTTGAGTGGGGCTTAACTAAATGTAAGTTAGTAGTTTCGTGGCCTTCACGAAATCAAATATCTTTTCCACAGATGCTACATCGTCTCCTAGGGCGACCGAGAGATCCGTCGAAAGGCCTAATCTCCTTCGCTCATCTTCAAACTGGGGGCATTGCAGTAAGACATGTGACACAGACAATACTGTGTCACATATCTCACATACTGGGGCCTCCTCAGACCACAGTAGATGTTTATGAGTCCACCAGCAATGCCCGATTCGTAGTCTGGTTAGGACTACTTCCTATAGGTAATTCAGATTTATATAATATTCTTAATGAAGCGATATTGAATGTAGAAGATTCTATTATATGTGAAAATAAGTTAAAACAATCAAAAATAACAGACTATGTTCGCATTTTGTAAATGAGATGTATTTTACACGTTTTATATTAAACAATATTATATAACACATACATGATGATTTTATTTTTCTCTCTACCTACCTCTGAATGATTTAAGTCAAATATCTCAGATCTGTTCGAATCATACAGACGTGTTAAAATGAAGCGTCTCATTCATCACTGACGGCCGACCCCTGCATTAAGCGGAAAACTGTCTTATCCGGAAAAAAATCGTGGTCCCAATGAATTCCGCTAAAGACAGGTTTCACGTATATGCTTGATTATCGTGAAATGTTATATTAAAAACCTAATAGTGGACTGCAATTTAGCCCTCCGCAAGGAACACCATGACATCAAGCATATAGTAGGAGATGAAATCCGGGATTGGGATAATTCTCACAATTTAACTTATCATTCATCAGATTTTAAAATTATCAAATATATCAATAAAACTTCGACTAGTGAGAATCTCGTAATTCAAAAAGCTGACAAAGGAAATTCAATATTAATTATGGACAAGGATTCGTACATTAGAAAGTGTCTAGATTTTATTGAGAACAACAAAATTGAGCTGTTAACTAAGGATCCCGCCAAATCTTACCAAATTCAGTGCAAAGGTGCAGTAAAGTCTTGCTCATCGCTTTTTACGGCCAGAGAAATACACATTGTAATCCAACTGAATCCAATAGTGCCCCTATTCTTCGGCTTGCCAAAGATTCATAAACCATCCCAACCGATTCGACTACTAGTATCGAGTGTGTCAGCTCCTTCCCAAATTCTATGCCATAAACTAAACTGTTTGTTCAGGCAATTTCGCAAAATCACTCCCAGTTATTGTGTGAAAAATGTGAGTGATCTCGTGAAAACCTTATCTCAAATCGTGTTGCCTAAGAAATGCGTCCTCGTGTCCTTCGTTGTGACTATCCTATTTACAAGTGTTCCTGTATCCAGTGCTATACAGTTAGCCGAAGAACTACTCCTGGCTGCAAAAGTTCCTACTAATATCACAAGTGAAATATGTACTTTATTGAAACTGTGCACCGAACAAAACTAATTTAAATTCAATGGACAATGCTGTAAACAAAAGGAAGGGTTGGCTATGGGATCGCTACTCTCCTCTCTACTAGCAGATATTTTTATGAACAATTTCGAAGTGGAAAGGTTTAACTGAAACATTTCTTTAGTAAAACAAGTTTTCAGATGGTACCGTTATGTTGACGACGTACTTTGAATTATGACAGGTTCAAATAGACAGTTGACTTATTTCCTTAATTTCCTGAGCTCCAAGCACAAGAATGTAAAATAACGTGTGTAAAGGTAGTCAACGGGTCTCTCATTTTTACATTCTCCATATACGAAGTATAGAGAGAGAGAGAGTGTGTGTGTGTGTGTGTATGTGTATGTGTGATAGTGGGCGCTCTAACGTGAAAACTGTTCGTCATATATAGTACTGTCGTGTGTGCTGTCAGAGTTGATTAGTTTTTGGAGTAAATAGGTATACCGGAAGTCGAGCTTCATTCATCAAAGCTCATTTCCGGATTTCAAAATATCTCCATAAATATGATATAAAGGTATATTATATACCTTATAATAGTTTTAGATAATAAAAATCACTATAACTTTTGTATTTAACATATTTTTGTATCACCGGTTGATTAGGAGTTATTCGTGAAATACTGATAAACCGGAAGTAGCTGATTATGTACATTGTGGGCGCTTTATCATAAAAACAATTTGTCCGATCAACACCAAATTTCATGTATAATACTTTGGTTGATGTCATTAGAGTTGATTAGTTTTTGGAGTAAATCGGTTGACCGGAAGTTGAGCTTATATCTTCAAAGTTCATTTCCGGTTTTAAAAATATCTCCATAAATATGATATTTAGGTATATACTATTTTTTATAAACGTTTTAGAAAATGTTATTTTCTATAAGTTTTGGTTGAAACATATTTTTGTATCACTGATTTTTTAGGAGTTATTCATGAAATACTGATAAACCGGAAGTTGCTGATTATGTATTTTGTGGGCGCTCTGGGCTCTATGGGCGAAAGGCCAATTTCATCGTTTTTCATCGATCATGTCCCAAAAAACATGATTTATAATGTTTGTGACGTCAAAGATAATAATGTATAAATTAATCACTCATCTTCCAAGTTTAGATGGAATATAGAGTTCGAAATTACTGTCGTAGATAAATATTTACATCTTATATATGGAGAAAGTCATGTGCTGGCCACATCAGATTTTATCTTATATATGAAGAAAGTCATGTGCTGGCCACATCAGATTTTTTCCGAAGCTTTGAGGCGCGATTGAACGCAGGTTACACATGATTGATTTTTAGAAGAAATGAAAGAGGAAGTATTTTTCCGTAGCCAGGAATTGAGTGTGGATCTTTGCCTTGCTTTCACATGCCCGGCGGATTCTTTAACTAATTAAGTGAATTGCATGCACTTGATAATTGATTTGTATATTTATGGTATCCATGTTTTCGAACTATTAATTTTTCTTTTTAGATGCTCTAGTGATTTGTTTTTCGATTCATCGGTTTGTGTTTCCACCTTTCATGGCAAGTTTTGTGTCCTCTTGGTATAGTAGATTCCGTCCTTGTACGTGATCACGGGAACCTTTCCATAAAAAGAGGCCGATGGCACTTAGTACGTTATTTAGGATTGCTTCTCGCAGTGCATGATTTTGTTTGTATATTATTTGCATGGAACACAAGATGATTAATTTGGTTATGAGCTACACTTCTTATTGCATTAATCCTTAGTACGTATCCGCCATAATACGAATAGATAGCAATGCTCTACGTCAAAGACGGGCATGTAAAAGGATTTTTAATGAGAGTTTTACTCCTTATTAGAAGTACAAGTCTGCTCCTGCCTTAGGAAGGAAAAAGGAAACACTCAATTAGAGTGACCAATTTCTATATTTTGCGACATCACAGGTGCTTAAAGTTGATTAAAAATCCAAAACAGCCACAGTGATGAAGCTGTGCTGCTCCAAGAGTGGAGAAAGATATATTATACAGAGTGCTAGCGTGGCAAAAAAACTATATCAAGAAATAAGTGGAGGTCCAAATATCCCGTCGCATTATCTGTGTACGGGTATTTGAAAATTATTTTGGTCAAAAAATTGAAACACTCAGTTTAGGAGAATCGACGCAGCACAGAGACCAATATTCCCAAAATACTCTCACATTCTCCGCAATTTCCTAATTCGAGTATAACTACGATTGATTACATTGCTAAGACGGAATTCCCTCCCTCTCAGTACCGAGCCTAGTCCTCTCCATTTACTGGACAGGTAAATGTTTTCCGGCGGAAACGCTGAGAAAGTGCAATAACTCGGTAATCATAATAATATACATTTATTTTATACGTAAGGAATACTAGTGCTGTAATAGCAGGCTGTCGCAGAAAACCGGGGATATCTTGTTACCACTGAAGGCTGAAGGTGCATATGTTTACTAGAGCATTCTATTATCTCCTTGTTATGTTATTTTGATTTCTCTTACTGGGATAAATTTTCCATTATTAACAAGGAAACATTCTGCATTTTATTCCTTCTTTAGGATGATTCCAGCGTGGTTATTTAAGGGAACTTGTCGCCTGCTTATTGCAGTAAAATTGACTTGTAATATGCAATCGATATGTTACTTTACTTATCCAAATCGTCGAGCAGCATTAAAGGTATATCAAATGAAGTTAGAGTTCCTGAAGTGATTCCTGTACTAGCATCTCCTTTATTGTACTGATGAATGCATACTATTCAGAGAATTTTTTAAGGAAACGCTCCCAGTTTCATAAAACATTGAGATTTAGTTGAGAATCATAGGACATGTACTTTCTATAGATATTTCTTTTATTATGTTCAGTTCTATATACCCATCATGGTTCATTTGAGTTCAAGTAACTTCTTGTATTAATAATAACTAACTTCCAATAATAGCGCTAAATTTAGTGAAGTGGTACTATCAATAAAATAAGAAATCATTATTAGTTGTAAGGTAAAACTACTTAGTTGCTGGAATATTTCCTAGTTTGAGCAATTTCTTAATTTTCGTTGTTTTATTTCAGGTACTTTCTAGGGTGTTTTCGAGTGAATTGCTTGCGACTGCTTTTTGATTGGCACATTTTGAGTTTCCTGTTCGGTGACCGATCATTTATTTTTTCCTAGATGCTTAAATGAGTTTTTTAGTTCAACCAGTTGTTTTTCTACCTTTCTTTGCCACTTTTGTGTCATCGGCGTAATGGATAATTCCGTCTTTTTACAATTTCTGAGAGACAGTACTTATCTCTGTTGTACTGTGAAAACGTAAATTACTAGAAATTCCTAATAGGTCCTTGTTTTGTAATGTTAATTCCTTTTACTGGAAATATGTTTTCATCAGCAAACAGGAAACACTCTGTAATTTATTCCTACTTTAGCACGATTCTCTGCGTGGTTATTTAAGGGAACTTGTCGCCTGCGTATTGCAGTGTATTTGACTTGTGGTATGCAAGCGACTTGTTACTTTATTTAACCAAATCGTCGAGCAGCAATAACTGTATATCAAATGGAGTTAGAATTCCTGAATAAATCCTTAACTAGCATTTCTTTAATTGTATTGATTACATATGCTGGTTTCACTAGCCCTAAATTACCCTTATCCATTCCATCTAACTTCGCTCAGTCCTATATCATCTACATTATTTTTTTCCATGTCTCTTTTAAAGTTCTCTATATTTTCACATTGTAACATTGTCCCTGTACTCCACATTCCTACTCGAAATATCCTTTGATGACTCTGTGTTTGTTGCTTCCCTGGAGACCCAACTGCAAAGTCACACAAATCATACTCAATCTATGCGTGGTTGTTAGAGTCTGGATCTATAGTAAAAATATTGAGAAACTTGGTTCAGAAGAATCGACGCCGTACAAAAAGCAGCAATCCTAAAACACTGCTCACATATTCAGAAAGTCTTTATTCCATTATAATAACGATGGAATTCTCTCTCTCCAATTACTGGACTAGTAAATTTTTTCCAGCGGAAAGGCTGAGAAAGTACAACTCGGTCATCTTAATAATACATAATTAACTTATATGTAAGAAATAGTAATGATGTAATAGAAGGGTTGTAGTAGTAGATCAGGGATATCTATTTCCCATTATCAACTAATGCGAATTTACAGGTAGACAGCAAAAAGATTTGAAGAGATTGTGGCATGAACTCTTTTTTTTTATAGGAGCTATGACCTGTGAAAAAAAATTAATTCAAAATATTCAATCATTTAAACTGATTCCATCCAGAAATAATATATTCTATTTCATATCAGGCGAGAAAAAAATAGCACCTACTTGTAATTATACTATAACATTGCGTAAAAAGAATTGATCACAGTGAAACTCTTTCTGAAACAACATTCCAACCAACTGACGAACACCGTCCGTAGAGTAATATTGTGGTTTTCCTAAAAATACTACTACTCTCACCTCTCTCACCCGTAGCTACCTTATACGAAGTGCTAGCGCGGCAAACAAATTATATATTAAGAAATAAGTTGAGGTCCGAAAATTCCATCGCATTATCTGTGTTAGGGTCGATGCCTATTTTAATTATAAATATATTGAAAGACTCGGTTAAGGGAATCGACGCAGCATGGAGAGTATTATCCCTGAAACTCTCTCTCACTTTCTCCGCTCTTTCGTCATTCGAATATAACTACGATTGATAACATTGATAAGACCGAATTCTCTCTCTCTAACTACCGAGCCTAGTCCTCTCCATTTACTGGACAGGTAAATGTTTTCCGGCGGAAACGCTGAGAAAGTGCAACAACTCGGTAATCATAATAATATACATTTATTTTATGTGTAAGAAAAGCTAGTGATTTAATAGCAGGCTGTCGCAGAGAACCGGGGATATCTTGTTACCACTATCAGCGAATGCAAATCTCTTAGGTAGAAGTAAAAGACATCAAGATATTATGTCATGATCTATTTTTTTTGAGAAGTTATAACGTGCGAATATATAACAGTTTGTTCTATAAAATGTTTCCATACCCCTTGCAATACGCCCAATGACAGTTCGCTGGGTATTAATGTATATTTTAATGCGTTCTACTTCAAGGATATTGACGGAGGTGTTTTCAAGTTTTACTAAAATGAGACGGAAAAACAAAATATTCAAGCCATTCTCGGGTATGGTATATTTTGTTACGCATTTTAACATGAAAGCGAGAGTTCCTTAGAATAGGCTTAGTAATACGCTACTCAATATAATCCGATTATATATTGTTATATCTTACCGAACGTTTCGGACATTTGATTCTCATAACCGATAATTATTTAAGGTGTTATTATTAAAGTATATTATTTTTTGTTTGTTACAGTTATTTTCGTGAGTGTTTTTGAGTGAGTTTCATGCGATTGAATTTTGCTTAAATGTTTTTTTTTATTCAACCAGTTGTTTTTCCACCTATTCTTGCCACTTTTGTGCCCTCGGTGTCCTTGATCCACGAACTCCCAAAGCTTAACTTAGCATCGATAACATGTATTTCTCTTCTCAAAATATGTATTTTAATATATCTTAATGTAGCTTTGTACTATAAACATTTTAGGAACAACCATTAACTCACTTAAATATTATAACTCAACATTGCTGAATTGTAGTTCACTTTTCGAATGGTTTCAAACCCAACAGGTGCGTTTTCGGGTGATTCTACTCCAGATGCATGAATTTGATATTGTATCTGCTGTACGAATCACTTGATGAATCACCTTGTTTTCACCTAAAATCATGACATTTATAGCGAACAGGAGGATATTTCCAATAATAGTATATCAAGATGAAGGGAACCTTCATCATCCATATTAAACCTACAATAAAGAAGTGTAATCTATTGCAGTTAAGGAATTTCTAACTGGAGAAAGCTGCAATTCAATTGACGCAACGTCAAAAAAACACCCGCTTTTCATAACCATTTCAATTGTACATACCTATAATGAGGTGAGTATAAGTATTTGAGGAATTTTTGAAGCAATGCAAGACTACTTTTGAGACGAAAGCAGCTCTGGCTACTTTTTAGAATTATTTTTATTTCTCTTTGACGGACAATGGTTTCTACCTTTTTTGGTTTCCAAATCGTGCGGAGGTATGACGGCCATCCTTTCGACAAATGCGGTGAGGAACTATCATTATACTTGTATTGAAGCCAAAATAGCTTTCCGAAGGACGATATTGTAATATTAATTTTTTTTCAGAAAAAAAAATATTAGTTATTATGTCTGGCCAGATACACTCTGCTACGGTAATGGAGTAGACCGTACTGCCAGCGACTCAGAGCCGAGGGATGCTTTGCAGAACGGCATAGATGTGGTGCCCGACAGACGCCGATGGATTGTGATGATCAACCAATGGGTAAGGGATTCTTTCCTTTTATTCTCAGTAGAACATCACTATCCTTTCTTATGACTTATTAGTAAATTTTGGCAATTTTCTTTGACAAAATGTCGTTCATTTAACAATCAACTAATGATATAATCTTCCAATGGGATAAAAACCCGCACAACTAGCGGAAATATGTTTGTTTTAATTGTGGAGATATGAATCTGTAATGTGTTATTGCTGCCTAAATACCTCGATGTTAATAATAAATACATGAATATAAGGAATTTGCTCAGTATTTGACCTTTCCTCTAATGTTTTTGTCAGGTTAGTAGTCGAATTGTTTTCATCCATTTGTGATAATTTTGACACACTGGAATCTCTTTCGCAATGTTATTTTAAGTTATACTTTTCACGTAGGATGAAATAATACATTGGTTTGATCATAAAAAATGTAATATCTCGACAGTACTGCGAACAAATGTCTTTTTTTCAAAGAGTAGATTTTAAGAGTCCGTCTATATTAAATTAACATGTTTTTGAAATTAGCACTATATAGGCTTTGACAAAATTATAATGAGTAAATTGGTTCCTTTCCATGCTTTATATGTTTAAATGATTTCGAACTTTATAGATAACTCTGGAAAATAATTAGTGTATTAATTAGAATTCAGAATTTAAGTTGAATTGCTTATATCACCTATTTAATACCAGGAATGCTTCGACAGGAATGTAGAAACGGTTACATGATAATTTACATAACCAAAAACTGGCCCAGCTGTGATAAAAGTCTACATTTTACGCATCGAACATTTCAATATAAACTCGAACCAGCAAACGATAAATTCTGATAAATTCTGGAGATCATCCATCATTATGATCGATATGTGAAAGCGATAGGAATTTCGTATCCTATCGTTTTCCTTCCTTAAGCATTTCTTAAACGCATCCCAAAAAGAATATTATCTTTCACCTTTCATAGATTATCAACAAAGAATATATTTCGAGAGACATTTACACGACTATGGCAAATAATACTGGAATTTGGGATGGATAATTGCGATGCATTCATATGATTAAGTTTTTACTAAATATCTAGTCCAAATTAACCATGTAGAATCATCAGATTTGGGTTATAAACATTAAGAGAGCGAGAGTTTCCTGTAGCATTTACCATGAAAAGACGTGTCCGAAAAGTTTCCTTTTTTTGGTCATAACAATACACAGTGAAATGGAAGGGAAATAATACTATTCAACATGAACGATAAATCGATTTTAGAACTAACCCTACTGCCAGTAATAAAGCATCAAAGAAGGATCTATGTACAAGTCTGCAAATAAAGAAACGGCACAAATATAGTAATGACATTTTTGCAAGAATTATCTAAATAGGCATAATCAAAATAGAAGCCACTCTCTCATATAGGTATAACAACTTAGAAAAACTTCCCTTCAAATAGATACCATTCTACAAAATATGATGATGTGGATGATCTGGGTGACCTATCGTGCTGGTATGTTTCTGATATTATTTGCATCTTAGGTCACCTAGATCATCTACATTGAATCTTCAACAAAAGTAGCAGATACTTAAACTATTTTACAAATCGATTTTTCCGCGTCCTCGAGAGCTGAAGGTATGGCTGATGGAGTCTACTTGCATGATTGGAAATTTAACAATATTGTTTTGTTGGTGAGTACCTTTGATTATTCATATTTTTCTTCCAACATTCATTTGAGATTTTGATGTATACCTTAGGTCACCTGGATCATCTACATTGAATCTTCAACTGCAGTAGCGGATAATTCAACTATTTAAAAATTGATTTATTTGCATCCTCGAGAGCTGATGGTATGGCTGGTGGGGTCTGCTTGCAAGCTTGGGAATTTAACTATAATGTTGAGTTGGCGAGTACCTTTGATTATTCATATTTTTCTTCAAAATTCATTTGAGATTTTGATATATATTTCACAATTCTCACGGTCGATCAGAGACCATACGCAGAATCGAATTTTCAATTTTCTATGATACCGCTTCAAACATAAGAAAGTCAAGATTGGATCGATAGAAAAACATTAAAATGCAATCGAACATGATTTTCAATGTTAAATAGAGAAATATTAGCATCAGGCGTACCATATGCCTAGTGATTTTTACCACATAAGATATTTACAACCGAGTTGATGTTACTCAAGGTGTAATATTGTCCTTGATGAAGCGACCAATAGAAAGAGGTATCAATATTCTATAATAAAATCCATGTTCTATATTTTAGAAAGCCAAACCTGTACAAGTAAAATAAAATAATATAATAAGAAAGATAAAAAATTATCTACTGTCATCGAAACCGCATCGTCGGGACTAGGATTTGATATCTTCTTATGAAAACAAAGGTTCTTTCTAAGGAACTCTAATATTTCCCAAAAGTAATACGAGAATCAGTCGAAATTGCAAAATGTCCGGTCAATTTCAATCCAGAGAGAGACTACCTTCACAATATTCAACGCTGTTTTATCCCGATAGAATTTTACTCGTCATTATAATATTTTTTATCCTCTTACAGGTCATTATGGAAGATTTACTCGAATCAAAGAGCTTTTACGATCATCAAGATAGACCAATAGACCAATTGTTCTATACGCTAAGGAAATTAATTTATTTTTCGCCATCAGATTATTCCTACATCAGAATTTTGGGATGGAATTCGGCGATGAACAACGACAGCCATGAATTTGAGATAACCGTTTACAAATTGTTTGACGAAACAAAAATTTTGGGATGGAATTCGGCGATGAACAACGACAACTATGAATTTGAGATAACCGTTTACAAATTGTTTGACGAAACATGAATGAGGAGATCGGTTTCCTTGCTTTGTATTACATTTTTAATGAGCTCGGTGTATTTTGAGTTAATCTCTTATGTGTGCAGTTCATTTTTTGGAATTTAAAACCTTTTTTAATTACCAGAATCTAGATAATAATTATTCTATTTTTGATATCAGTACTGGTTCAGGATTTTAGAAACGGTAATATGACGAAATTCATAAATGAAAACCAGTTTCAGCAAGACTTATTATAAAAATATGGAATATTTCAGCATGAAACTCATTCCACGAAATATTGTATGTAGATATGTTTCGGAGAGCTTATTATCCAGAATTCCTTACCCCTTCCATTATCCCCACATTGGTGAAATAATTTTGGAATAAAAACATATTTCTCTAGAGCTACATCAACTTTGCTTCATTCAATATACTGTGTTGATTTTACAGAAAATCTTAAATAACTACAGCCAAATGCATCATACAAAGATCCCAGTTACCCAGTGCATTTCTGTCATTATTTATATGACGTTAAATTTATTGTTCAGTATTACTATTAGTCTCGTTATGCTAAAAGTTCTACAGGTTTAGCGATTTGGCTAATGTAGAAATATGTTCTGTCGAAACATTCTCTTTTTATAATTATTAATGGTCCTTTCTTCCAAATTCACAAGATTAGTAAAGTGTGAAACGCTTTAAATGATGAAGAGATGAAGATGAAGAGTTTGAGCGGAGAAAATTAGCACCAATAATGACATCTCAATCATCGAAGGCTGAAGATATGGCTGGCGAGGGCTGCTTGCTGGTATGGCATTTAATTAAAATTGTTGTATCTGCGGGCAGCCTTAATCATTCATATTTTACCAACAACGATCTCCACACATCTCCATTTATACTCTTCACTTCTCACGGTCATTCACAGGACATTCACGGAACAGCATATCTCAATTTCTATGTTCTTCAATCATCAA
Source organism: Sympetrum striolatum (assembly GCA_947579665.1). Classification (NCBI taxonomy): domain Eukaryota; kingdom Metazoa; phylum Arthropoda; class Insecta; order Odonata; family Libellulidae; genus Sympetrum; species Sympetrum striolatum. Next base: position 29,039,828 of record OX388352.1, read on the forward strand.
ACCTGGATGTGCCAAGATTAAATCGACACAAGAGGATTGATAATGAAATTGAATATGGAATTGCTTCCTTGAATTGATAAATTATGAATCGTAAGTAACATAGTTTTATGGATAAGTTAAATAAAACAATTTTTACTCTGCTATGTTTAGATAGAATAGTGTAGGTCTGGAGTACCACAACCGTCTTCCACATTAGAAGCATGCTAATACATATGGATCGATGGTGTGGATGTTCCAGTGCCCATTCCCTCCATCAGAATTTATTTGAATTCTGATGGAGAAAATCATCCATACACTATCTTCAGCAATCAAAAGTTACAACAAATATGTTATTGGCTTCTTCAAACGTAAGTTGGTATTACATAATAAGCAGAGGTAGCTGGATGAAATTAATAAAGTTATGCATTTTTTAGCAACCGTAGGAGTACATGCTCATTGAAAGGAATTTCCCGCAACATTTAATCAAAAACATAGTCAAATACTCTCATGATTTTTATCAGAAATGGGATTTTTATACTTTAATTAATTTTCCATTCAAATTTAGTAATCTATTTATTTATAATTACCTTGAAGATTGAGTATATTTTTATCATTACTAATATTTTAAATACGTTGCTGGATTATTTAAACAGGTGTTTTATACTAACATTCAACAAATTTAAGTTGCAAATTTTATCAATGTTAAATTTTGTCTAAGGTTCTATAAAGGTAACATAATAACTCGTTTCTCGAATCGATATAAAAGAATAGCAAGCTCTAATGAAATACAAATTTCAAATAATTGACAATCTGACTAAAAGAAAAATTTTGGGGGCAACCTAAATATAGTTAATCTAAATATGGTATTGCATAAAAGAATCCGTAGTCGCCATGATGGTAGAGTATGTAATTTGATACCGCTTCCACCGTTCTCTGAGAAGACTATCTGGAGACGAAGATATGGATGAGTTTGGTCTCTTCGTTTTGACGTATGTGAATAATAGTACTATATCAAATCGAATGAAACCTTCATCATCCATATTATGCCTTCAATAAAGAAGTGTGCTGTGTTGCAGTTAAGGAATTTGTAACTGGAGAAAACTTTAATTCAACTGACACAACGCCAAGAAAACTCCCGCATTTCATAACCGTTTCAATTGTGCCTGTGTCCTGAGGACGCAATTCATGCATAATGAGGTGAGTATAAATATTTGAGGAATTTTTGAAGCAATGCAAGACTGCTTTTGAGATGAATGCAGCTCTGGCTACTTTTTAGAAATATCTTTATTTCTCTTCGACCGACAATCGTTTCTTCCTTTTTTGGTTTCCAAATCGTGCGAAGGTATGACGGCCATCCCTTCGACAAATGAGGTGAGGAACTATCATAATACTTGTATTGAAGCCAAAATAGCTTTCCGAAAGGCGATATTGTAATATTATTTTTTTTCAGAAAGAAAAGAATTAATTATTATGTCTGGCCAGATACACTCTGCTACGGTAATGGAGTAGACCGTACTGCCAGCGACTCAGAGCCGAGGGACGCTTTGCAGAGCGACATAGATGAGTTGCCCGACATACGCCGATGGATTGTGATGATCAACCAATGGGTAAGCGATTCTTTCCTTTTATTTTCAGTAGAAAATTACTATCCCATCTTATCAAATAGTAATAAATTTTCTTTTACAAATAGTCGTTCATTTAACAATCAACTAATTATATAATCTTCCGATATGATTACAGCCCGCACAAGTAGCGGAAAAATGTTTGTTTCAATTGTGGAGATATGAATATGCAATGTGTTCTTGCTGCCTAAATACCCCGATGTTAATAATAAATTCATGAATTTTAGCAATTTGCTATGTATTTTACCTTTTTCCTAATTCTTTTCGTAGGTTAGTAGTTGAATGGATTTTCATCAGTCTGTGATCATTCTTATGCTCTGGATTCTTTTATGCTAAGTTATTTTGTCTATGTCTATGTCTATGTAAGAACCCTGCAAGCCGCCTTTCGGCGTGTGGCAGGGGGTGCAAGCACCTTGACTCTATTTTCCTAAACGGTTGCTTTCGCGTATACTTCGCGGAAAAAATGAATTTTTGAAACGATTCGTTTTAGCATCTATTTCCCTAATCTTTCGGGCAGTATCAGCACGGCCCATATAACAGGGGGGTCGCATTATATCGGTTACATCATCTGAAAACGTAATTTCTCTGAACTTATTTAATAAATTTATCCTTTGAATTTTTCTTCTATCTTCTAATGATTCCCATCCCGCGTCCTGTAACATCTGAGTGACACTCGCTGTTTTATCGTAGCAATTCTTTACAAATCGTATCGCCTTTCGTTGTACTTTTTCTAAATCCCGAATATGACATTTCTCGGCGGGGTCCCATACACTACATGCATACTCAAGGTGAGGCCTAACTAACGCTAAGTAACATCGCTCGCGAACCTTTTCTTCGCTCCTACCGACTATTCTTTTAACGAAGCCGAGTTTCTTAAGTGCTTTTCCACATATATTTCGGATGTGGGCACTCCATGACAGATTATTCGTGAGAGTTACTCCAAGATACTTTACCGATTCTACTGTCATTAGGTTTACCCCTCGGAGGCTATAAGAATAATCATTTATTATAGATTTACTTTCGAAGAAGTTAACTACAGAACACTTTTCTACATTAAGCTCTAATTGCCAATCATCGCACCAGTTCATAATTCTATCTAAGTCGTTCGAAAGGGTTAATCTATCCTCTGAACTAACTATTTCCCTGTAAATGACTGTGTCGTCTGCGAATATCCTAACATTGCTTTCAATGTGATTGCTGAGGTCGTTGATGTATACTAAAAATAACAACGGTCCAATTACACTGCCCTGAGGGACGCCCGAGGTCACCTTAACCAAGTTGGAACTAATACCATCGAGTACTACTCGTTGCTCTCTATCGGTGAGAAAGTCTTTTATCCAATTAATAACTTGTGCATTGATACCCGCAACTTCTAATTTGTACAGCAATTTATGATGAGGTACCTTATCGAAAGCCTTCCGAAAATCTAAAAATATCGCATCGACTTGCTTATGTTTTTCAGCAGAGTTTAGAACATCGTGTACTAATAAAGCCAGCTGAGACTCGCAAGAACGAGTCTTACGAAAACCGTGTTGATTCCTAATTATGAAATTGGACGTTTCAAGAAAACCCATTAAAGAGCTAGCTATTATATGTTCCATAATTTTACCGCTCAGTGATGTTAAAGATATAGGCCTGTAATTAGCTGGATCGTCCTTAGAGCCACTTTTAAATATTGGCGTGACATTCGCAATTTTCCAATCTTTCGGGACCTTTCCTTCGCTCATACTCTTGTCAAATATAACTTTAAGAAAAGGTGCTACGCTCTCCGCAACTTCCTTGAACACTCGAGCCGGTATGTCTTCAGGACCCGGAGCTTTATTCGGTTTAATCTGTTGCAATAGTTTAATGATGCCGTCTTCTCTGAAGGTGATTTTCGACATTGATTCAGGTTTATCAACATTCGGGAGAGTATTTGATGTATCGTCAGACGTGAAAACGCTTCGAAAAAAATCATTCAAGATATTAGCTTTGCCTTTAGCATCGTTTACTATATTACCGCAAGTATCCTTTAATGAACCAACAGTTTGCTCTTTACCTTGGACCTCACGAACGTACGACCAAAACGCTTTTGGGTCCTCTTCCAAGTGTTCACATAAAATCTCCTTTTTTTTCATTGACGGAGGGCATCTCGCATAATTCGTTTAGTTTCCGACTTTGCTTCCTTATGTTCGCTCTCTACTCGATCTATGTTGATACTATTCGGTTGCCTCGCAGCGGCTTTTAATTTGGAATGCAAACGCCTCTGTTTCTTTAGTGCTCTCCTAGTCTCCTTATTATACCATCTAGGTTCATTAATTTGATTTGAAAGTTTTGAGGGTACAAATTTATCCATTAGGTCACGCATTGTTCTTACAAAGAGATTCCACGTGTCCTCGGTATTTAAACATATCGCGCGCGTTTTATACTCCAGAAATTCGTACATGAGTTTACTACGATATCCTTCGAAATCGGCTCGCGGGTAAAGATAAACTCTGCGCTTAGGTTTTCTGTGCTTTACCAAGTTAAGGTTGAAATCTATAATTATGGCTTTGTGATCGGATATTCCATCGCAAACAGATGTGTTAGATACTCGTTCGGGGGTGTTCGTAAGAAAAAGATCTAAAATGGTTAATTCCCTGGTAGGCTTTTTGACTAGCTGGTGTAATGAATTTTTTTGTATTATATTTAACAAGGTCCTACAAGAGTCATTGTCCCGAGCTCTTTTCTTGACTACGTGCTTTTGCCAATCGATGTCTGGAAGATTAAAATCTCCTCCAATTATCATTATGCTATTGTTGTTTTTACGCGAGTAAAAATTTATTTCATCGTTTAGGTTACGCAAAACATGACGCGAAGAGTTGGGCGGCCGGTAAAAAGCACATACATGTAGATTGGGTTTATTTGGCTGACTAATGGTACACCATACGCTCTCGATGCAACTGTTAGGATACGTATGTGGACTACTCCGCAAAGAACTTTTAACCGCTATAAATACTCCTCCACCCACTTTATCCTGACGGTCCTTACGATAAATCTTAAAATCTTTAGGAAATACTTCGTAGTCATTAATATCGTCTGTTAGCCAGCTTTCGGTGCCTATAATTATGTCGGAGTCGTTACTTCGGATAAGATGTTCAAGATCGGCTACTTTGTTTTTGATGCTTCTACAATTAATAATGGCAATCGATAGTTCATTTACAATGGGTGAAGCCCGGGAAACGCGTTGTTGCTCATCTTCAACTTGTTCAGTACTTTTTAAGGTATTCGATTGTTTATTAACTTTATTTCCTATATCGGAGCCACTTAAATTAGAAGCATTCCCACAAATTCCCTTTAGCCTAAAAAAAACCTACAATGCTCGTAAATCCTATGAGCCACCCCGCTCGCAGCTTCAGCAGTACGTTATGCTTTTTACTTACGATAAAAAATGCATCTTTTTGATCATAGAAATTGAATTATTGCAACAGCAGTGCGACCAAATATCTTATTTTCAAAGAGTAGATTTTTAGAGTCCGTCGATCATATTCTAACATGTTCTTGAGATGAGCACGATGTAGTATTTGACATAATTCTAATAGGTAAATTAGATCCTTTCTTTGCTTTATATTTTTAAATGGATTTGAACTTTATTGGTAACTCTGTTAATTAATTAGAATATCATTAGAGTTCAAAATTCATGTTGAATTGCGTGTATCTAGAGGCTTAGTATCAATTTTTTAACACCAGGAATGGTTCAACAGTATTGTAGTAACGGTTACATGACACTTTACATAAGCATAAATCTGTTTCAGCTGTGTTACAAGTCCACTTGATACGCATCAGAAATTTCATTATAAACTCGAACTAACAAACAATAAATTCCAATATATTCTGAAGATCAACCATCATAATGATTTACTTGAGAAAAAGATAGGAATTTCGTATCCTATAAACCCCTTCCTTAAGCATTTCTTAAAAGGGAATCCCACAGAAATTATTATCTTTCACCTTATATCAAAAAAAATATATTTTGAGAACATTTACGCGGCTATGGCTAATTTGACTGGAATTTGGGATGGATAATTGCAATACCATCAAATGATTATAACATGTTTTTGCTCAAACTCTAGTCCAAATTAATTCTGTAGAATCATCGGATTAGATTTATAAACATTAAGAGATCAAGAGTTACCTTTAGATTTTACTTTCAAAAGACCTTTCCGAAGGGTTTCCTATTTTGATCATAACAATACACAGTGAAAACGAAGGGAAATAATAAGAGTAAACATGAACGACAAATCGATTTCAGAATTAGCCGTACTGCCTGTGATATAGCTTTTGTGTATTATCTATGTAAAAGTCTGCAAATATAGATATAACACAAATATAGTGATGACATCATTGCATGAATAATCTAATTAAGCAACATTAACATAGAAGCCAGTCTCTAATATTGGTTTTAAAATTTAGAAAAAACTTCCATTCATATAGATACCAATCTACAAAATATGATGATTTGGATGACCTGAAAGACCTATCGTGCTTGTTTGTTACTGATATTATTAGCATCTTAGGTTACCTACATCATCTACAATTAATCTCCAACTCCGTTAGTAGTAACATAAACTTTTTTACAAATTGATTTTTCCGCATCCTTGAGAGCTGAAGTTATGGCTGGTGGAGTAAGCTTGCATACTTGGAGATTTAACGATATTGTATACTTGGCGAGTACCTTTGATTATTCATATTTTTCTTCCAACGTTCATTTGAGATTTTGATGTATGTTTCACAATTCTCACGGTCTTTCAGAGACCATACGCAGAACCGAATGTTCAAGTTTCTATGATACCGCTTCAAACATATGTAAGCCAAGATGCAATTGAATATTAATTTCGATGATGAAAAGAGCAATATAAGCATCAGGCCTACCACACGTTTAATGATGTTCACCACATAAGGCATTTATAACCGAGTTGATGTTACTCAAGGTACAATTTTGTCCTTGATGAAGCGACCAATAGAAAGACGTATCAATTTTCTATAATAAAATCCATGTTCTATCTTTTTGAAAGCAAAACCTGTACAAGTAAAAATAATATCTATAATATAAAATAGAGTGTGGGTGTGTGGGTGTGTGCGTGCGTATGTGTGTATGTATGTTCGCTAAAAACTTGAGAACCGAGAGTCGCAACACTGAAATTTTCTACATTATTAAAAGTTAACTCCGCGCAAAGTATAGGCTACGTTTTATTTCCCTTAGGTCCACGGTTCGAATTCAGACTGCTCAGAATATTTCCATAAAAAATACACGTAGAGGTAATTTTTTCGTAGCAGGGTTCATTTATTTTGCAAAATTTAATTAGAAATAATGTTCATAGAAAGAGAAATGAAGCAGCAGAAGATAGGGAATAAAATAAGGATTTTAAATTTGGACGTGGAATATCGTTTTCTATTCGAAATTAAACACATTTTGATAAAGTTCGTGAATATTTTATCGAAATTTTTAGGTCGTAAACAACCCATCCCCCCAACAATCATGGCGATTGTTGATTTCGAGCTCATAATACGATATTGTTATAAAACTAGTTTCGATGGTGCACTACATCCGACGAAGTTCTACCAATGGAAGGAGATTCTTCTCTTTTTATGTTCAGAAGAACATTTCCAATTTGTCTCACGACATAATTATGCCATATGACGACGATCAAATTTCGTCAGATCTTAAAAGTAACTAGCATATGAATATCTATTTTGAACTTTGCTAGAAAACTCTGTGGATAAGTTCAAAATTTCTGATGTTAAGACAGCACCGGAAAACAAAAAGAAAATCATGTCAATATAACTCTTCACATTAAGGTTCAATTTATTAATCTGTTATATATTCTCAGTATCTTCCTTCGTCCTTGTCAAATACGCTCATACCAGCCACGTTTTAGCTAATTGCTCGATATTTAATCTTTCCGCTAATATCTTGATGAGTTCATCATTAATTTATTTATCTATGGGTTTTAAGGGTAACTATGAGAATATTAAGATTTTTCATTGGCTGACAAAGCGCCAATTGTGTTTACTTCTCCAATAGTGATTTGCTAGTTTTTATTTAGACTGTTTAATAAGTTAAAGAGCACTGCGGCTATTGTCTTCTTTCTAAAATGGTATCAAACTGAATATTTCATTACATCGATTTTCATTAAAGGCATAATATTATGATTAATTAAGGTACAATAATATTTACTGTGCTACGTATTGATAGATTAGAAATATTAAAATAATTGGAAACCTGAATATCTGATGATATAATCCATCGGTGGGACTAATTTACAAAGTTAACCGATCATGGAAACAGCTAACGATCCAAAGAAGACGTCATCATGGATAGCCTGTTTGCTCTTCTCCCTGTAGCATTAATTTAAGACTGTTGTGGGGATTGAGCAGTCAGATCAACTATATTGTGATTCTACGAGCAATACATCGTTCAAGATTTTGGATATTTGCCAACGCTCATCAACAATCATTGTAATGTAACAAATGAGACAAATAACAATATTGTACACGAGGCTAAGCTACAGAATATTCTATTCTTCGAATTCAAATTATCCTTGCTTCATTGAAACGATAAATGTGATTCTAAACTCAATGCGAGGGAACTGCCATATTATTTTGAGATGTGAAAGGTCTTGGCCGCTGACTTACAATAGGGGAACTCGGGGCAGAACGGGATAGCGGGGTAAGACGGGATAGGGCCCTTATCACGAATAGTGAGAAACAAAGAATGGCAGAGAGACGTTGAACTATTTCTACATACTGTCGAGAAGAAGCGGCAACCATTTTGAACACTTTGGACTGTGCCTTCTGAGTGTGCTCAGGTGTGGTGTTTACTACAACTCTCAGGTGTGGTGTTTTGTAATTTTTCGCAGATTTCTGTGCAAGATAAGCTTTTAACCGTTACTTTAACGTTGTTGTGTGTTATCTACAGTCATAGTGCATGTAATTTACTACAGGACACGCGTGTAATACTATACATATGTCTGCTTTTTAGCTCAGTGTACTCTCATTATCTAAAACGTGCTCTTGTGGCGGAAATATCTCGTCAAGATATTTCTGTCCCGAAATATCTTGACGAGAAAAGGTTTGTAAGCAATGATTATTTTAAATTTCAGATGGTTCGAAGGTACATTTGGAAGACTGATAGACAAACATGGGATATCGGAGCGATGGAATTGGCTGTTGAAGCGGTTCTATCGTCTAAAATGGGGTATTTGAAGGCTTCTAGACAATTCAACGTGCCAAAGACAACTATCGAAAGATACGTGAAGAAAGCCAATAACAATCCGCAGTATAAAGTTAATACATCGGGTGGAAAATATAAAATTGTATTCACGCCCGAACAAGAAGAAGAGCTGGTATCATATCTGAAGAAGAATATGGAGAGCAGTCTTTTTGGACTAACTACAAAAGATCTTAGATCCTTAGCGTATGAGTTGGCCAAAGAAAATAGGCTAACGCACAGATTCAGTAAAGAGACATGTCTAGCAGGAGAAGACTTGATTAAAGGATTTCTTAAAAGGCACCCTAGTTTATCCATTCGCACTCCAAAAATACGAGTGGCGCGCGTGCTATGGGATTCAATAAGATCGCAGATTCGAAGTATAACTGTCTTCTTACGACATTATTGATAAGCACAAGCTGACTCCCGCCAAAATATTTAACTGTGATGATACCGGCATGTCGGTTAATCCGAAAAGTCAGTCGAAAATAATAGCTCTTAAGGGAAAAAGGGAGGTGGGAGCTATTGTATCTGCTGAACGCGGAGAAACAGTGACGGCAGAGGTTTGCATGTCAGCTTCTGGATTATACAGGCCAACGATGCTTATCTTTCCTAGGATTTACAAAAAGCCAGAATTTGAACTTGGTTCACCCCCAGGAGGATGGAGTTAAGTTCACCGTTTGGGTTGGATTACTGCTGAAATATTTCTATTCTGGTTTGCTAAATCTATCGTCTTTTCGAAAGCCACAAAAGAATCCCCTGTTCTACTCATTGCGGATGGATATTCGAGCCATACTAAAAACCTGAAGCTGCTTGAAATGGCAAGAGAAAATGGTATAATTCTTCTTCATTTACCTCCACACACTTCCCACAAGTTGCAGCCCTTAGATGTAACGTTTTTCAAGCCTCTCAATCTCTACTACGGTGATGAGGTTAGAAAGTGGCTAAGAAGCCATCCAGGAAAAGTCATCACTCTTTTCCAGATATCGACAATCTTTGGTGCGGAATTTTCACATGCTGCCACAATGCCAACCGCCATAAACGGTTTTAGGAAAACGGGGATATGGCCATCAGATCTTAACGTTTCTTCAGGCGTAGACTTCCTGCCTTCTGCGACTACTGACATTCAGGAATACAACGAATGCTCCGCACAAAAGACTACCGATGGTAACGATCTTGATTCGACCACTGACTCACTAGGGTGCACTGAGCAACAGAACAAGAAGGCGAAAATCCAAGGTAACTCCAGCAACGAACCACAACCTGAATGTTCATCGGAGTAAGATTCTCCGAGCATTTGTTCAAATTCCCAGGCAAAGTAAGCTTTTCGGACATCACCTGAAGCTCTGATATCAATTCCAGTAATCAAGAGAAATAAAAGGCGGACTTCAAGGGAAAACCGTCATATCAACAGATTCTCCTTACAAGAATGAGTTGCAGGATTCTACTGCCAAGGAAAAAAAAAAGAAAAAGTGAAAGAGCGCAAAAACAATGAAAAGTTATCGAAAGCTGCTACTAAAAATAATTCAGTGTTAAAAACTTATTCAAGAAGTCAAAGTGCTCAAATAAATCAAAGAAGATGAGCGTGGAGGCTAGTGAAACACACATAGAAGATGATGAGTGCATTTCCTGTGGGGAATGTTACTCCATTTCAAATGAAGGTTGAGTTGCCCGTCTAAAATATTTTAAGTGGACGCACAACTCATGTGCTGGTATAGACAGCAAAGACGACGAGGAAATTTTAATTTTTGAACTTTGCCAGGACAAGTAGTGTATACTTTTTTATGAATATATTAAAAAATAAATTTTCTACTTCAAACATGGCAATGGGTTTCATTCCTAATAATTTTCCCTATAATTTTTTATATTTTTCTATTAACTATCAAAGAAATGATATCGTTTTTAAGGTTTAAGGCGATAATTCCAATTTTTTTTTCAATGTTTTTAGTGATAGAATTAAAATTTAAAAATCTCTATCCCGTTCTGCCCCGTACGTGGGGCGGAACGGAAATATATGTAGACTTTCTTTAAAAATACATAAAAATAAACAAAATGTATAATTATAAGTACCTCTTATGTCACAATTGTTATTTAACATTATATAGTTATGTTTCATGCTTTCATTAGGTGTTTATTTTATTTACCTGTTTTTTTTTTTAATGGTTAAACAAAAAATGTCCCGTTTCTTCCCCTACAGCTTGGCAAAAAAATTTTTACGATTAGGAAGAAAATTTAAAACAGGTTTCGCATTTAATAATAATAAAAATCACTGTTTTTTAAACCTAAACCTCCAACTATTTAAACTGATTATAAGCACTTATGTCAGTTTTTAAAAGGATGAAGAGTACCAGCGGATAACATTGGTGGAGAACAGAATTACCAATGACATCCCCGTAATAAGTTCTCAATGCTCCAAGGCATAGCATATGGCTGGTAAGGGCTGCTTGTTGGCTTGGCTTATAAATTAAATTGCTGAGCCGTCATGCAGCCTTGATCATTCATATTTTATCTACATAGATATGCTCTCATTTCCAAGTATATTCGTCATTTCTTATGGTCATTCACGGACACGAATCTTCCAATTTCTACCATGTATCTTCAGTGAAAGAAGAGCCCTGACTGAATCTATATAAAAGCATTGATAATGAAATTGTTCCTTTGAATTTCGTAAAATGTGGAGCTGAATATGCCTACCACATGTTTAATGTAGGATAAAATATTTACAAGCCGTCTTGATATGAATTAAGGTAAAAGTTTGTTCTAAAGAGACCCATGAAAACAGGAACGGCTTTAGTAGAATAAACGCCATGTTTTCTTTATGATAGAAATCAATAGCCTTACAAGTAATAATAAAACGATTTTCTTTTTCAGATCAAGGACGTTCTATAAACATCAAAATGATTGCGTATGATTCAACAGGAACAGGAAATTAAATGCATGTAGCCATTTGATTATCGAAAGATTAATTTTATCCATTTATACCGTATAAGAACAGCTTCTCCTCTTTCATAATCGTTTCTTCTATTTATAGCTCCATAACCGCAGTGATTTATGTTTGATAATTATTCAGCAATTTGAGCCAAGAACTATGTCAATACAATCGGATATATTTTTTTTGAAATTCGTTATTATAAATGCATTTATTTTCAGATAGTAAAAGGTTTGTCTAAATTTCTGGCCACTTACATTCTGCTACGGAAATGGGGTAGACTGTACTGCCAGCGACCCAGAGTCAAGTGATGAACTGCAAAATGCCCGAGATGAAGTGCTCGACTAACTACAGCATGTAGTTGCCATATCTTTTCTAACTAAGTTACGTGGACGCAATACGTGAATAATATTGGTGAGTAAGATCCAATGCGAGATTAATTTTAAATATGAATATTACTCAGTAATGGTTAGAAAGGATATTTTTTTATTTTACCGTCCATTTTTTACAGACAATACCAGTAGTTAAGCTGCTATAGCTTCCGCAAAGAAGTTATTGGAAGTTCACTTGTTTTCTCAGAGCAGAGGGATAAGCTACAAAATGATCGTGGTGCTCGATATCTCTCTATGGATCCTGAGGTTCAACTAAATGGTAGGAGAACCTTTCATCTCTTGTTTTTATCAAAACAATATTGCCGTCCTGCCTCATAACATACCAGTGCCCAATTGCAATTCACGTCGAATATCGTTTTATTTCTCAAACATTGTATAGTAATAAACACCTCTAATTTGAAAAATTCTCGGAAAATCAGATCATTTCTTTACTTATTTTTTTATGCATTGCTTATTAACTGCTCGGCTAACTTAAAGCACAGAAGAAGAAGATCAATCACAATAATATTATTTACATTAAGGTATCTGCTAATGAACCTACGATCTTACCTCGGCAACTTTTTTTCTCAAGAATAAATGTCATAGACGAACGTAGCTTATTTCTCAGTCCTTTATTTTGTCGAAATCAATTTTATGTTTTCATTAGCTGTATATGGGAGAGGGTGGTTCGAAAAATACTTTTTTAAATTTGAAGTCGCTATAGTGCGGAAACGTTGCGATTGGTACAGACGTGAAAAAAGCACTAATTATAATTTTTTTATAAATTTGTCTTCCGGTCGCGCAATGCCATCGAAGTTAGCAAATAATTGTGAAAACCTTATTTTTTCAAAAATTTTAAGCACGCCAGATCGTTTTAATTGCGTTCCTTTACCATGAATTAACTACTGAAAGTATGTGAAATCAATATATATGCACTTATTATACATTTCTTTACATTACATTTACATTATTATGCATTTTATTATAGAACGCTCATCTTTATATTATTTTAAGATAACTACCACCAATTTTTTCATTAAAAAAGGAAAAAGGCTCCATTATTCATTCGAATAATTTTTTTTCCATACTTATCGCAAAGTATATGATTGAACCTTATAGCTGCCTTAATATGACGAATGATTTTTATCGAGAAATTATCCAGTTCAAAGCGCTTAATTTAAACATGAATCCAAACTGTCGTTCAATCCGCATTTAAACAATTAAGGAAGCAAAAATTGAAAACATCTCGCAAATAAATTTATATTCATTTAGATATACGCCATTCTTCATACAAAATACATTACACCATGCAACGAAGAAATCGATGCATAAGGTTTTGTGCAATCTCATCCCTTAGGGCGGAAGCCTTGTTAACTGATACGTTCCAAATTTTTTATTACTTCTAGGTATTTATATCAAAGTAACTTATTCTTGCTGCACAGCTACGAAACCACGGTGGCCGCTAACACTGATGGCCTGATCCCTTGTAGCATTAATTTGAAACTATTTTCTGGCTTGAACAGTCAGATCATCCATATTGTGATTCTACGTGCTATCGTTCGATATTTCAAATAGTTCTCAACGATTATCAACCATTACCATAAAGTATCAAATGAGAAAAATAACAATATAGTACACGCGGCCAAGCTACCGAAAATCCTATTCTTCTAACTCGAATCATCCTATATTCAAAGAGATGATAAATGTGATTCTAAAATAAATGCGAGGGGAATGACATATTATTTTGAGTTGCGCAAGGTCGCTAAATTAAAATACAGTTTGGCAAAAGAAATATTTCCGATAAGGAAGAAAATTAAAAACATCTCTAGCATTGCATACTGAGAACACCAATGATTTAATTTTTCTAACGATTTACCCTGATTATCAGCACTAATGCCAGTTTTAAAAAGATGAAAAGTTTAAGAGGAGATTATCAGTACAAATAATAAACTCTTAATCCTCGAAGGCTGTGGATATGGCTGGTGAGGGCTGCTTGCTGGATTGGCATTCAAATTAAATTTTCAGTTCTACAAGCAGCCTTCATCATTCATATTATACCTACAACGATATCCTCTCATTTCAATGTATATTCGTCACTTCTGACGGACATTTACAGTCAGTCAGAACAGTCAGATGGTGTGATTATAGGAGCAACCCATAGTTCAAGATTTCGAATCGTTACCAAAGCTCATCAAACACTGTTATAAGAGGAGAACATTGCTGGAGAATAGAGTTACCAATGACATCCCCGTAATAAGGTCTCAATGCTCCATGGGATATGGCTAGTAAGGGCTGCTTTTTGGCTTGGCATATAAATTAAATTGTCGATCCATCGAGCGTCTCTGATTATTAATATTTTATCTACAACGATATGCTCTCATTTCCAAGTATAATCTTTATTTCTCATGGTCATTCACGGACACGAATCTTCTATATAATACCTATACTACTACTACTACTACTATATATTGAATCTATATACAAGCATTGTCATGAAATTTTTCCGTTTAATGGAGTAGTATTTAAGCAGAACATGCCTACTGTGACGTTTTGCGCCTTCCGGCTTGTTTACTCCGCCCTTTCCTTTCGCATTTGTTTCTTTCGCGGGTTGGCTTTCGATTTTCTTCGCCGTCAAGTGTAGTTTTTTTGTTCGTTTTTTTTTGTTTCTTTCCCTTTTTCCTCTTTCCTTTTTCCGTATTCGTTACCCTTACCTCTACCACCATCCTATTACCCCGTTTCCTGTGATGATCGGCGTCGGAATCATTGAGTGAATGATCCGCGCCCCGAGGCTGAGGAAACTACCTATTTTCCCTAAAACATTCCTTTTTTTTCTTTCATACCTAACCCCCTCCGAGTGCGGGCGGAGGCTTGCCCCCTGCTCTTCATTTTCTTTTATTCTCCCGCACTGGCGCCCAAACTATAAAATTTTGCGAACCCACGCTAGAGCCAGCCCGGGGACCCAAAGGGGTCCCACTACCACATATTAAATGGAGGATTAGTAATTCACCAGCCGTTTCATTGTTATTTAAGGTATAATTTTGCTCTTATGAGAAGAACCCATTAAATCAGGAACGAGTTTAAAACAATTAAAGCCGTTTATTCATTATTACAGAAATCTGTATCGTTACAAGTAGTTATCATTGATTTTCTTTTTACAGAATTATATGAGAGATTTATTAAAATCAAAAAGGTTCTCCTAACATCAAGATGATTGAGTATTATTCATCAGGAACATGAAATTTAGTTAGTTTTTATCATAAGATTATTTCTAGTAAGATTAAGTGTGCATTTGATGAGTATTGAAAAATAATTGCAAAATCTAGCAAGATAAAATTTGTCCATCTATGCAGTAGAAAGGTAAAATCAACCGTAAATATGGTAAATAAGTTAAACGCCATACACCGGCCAGCCAACAAGCAAAGTTATTAGCAACGACTAATATTTCGTATCCAACCTCTTGTTTTCGACAAAAAAAATATATATAGTATAGGTAACAAATGTTTCAAATATTGCGCTGTTACCTTAATATTTTATCTATATCACTAATTTTTATTTTTTTAAGTTTAATATAAATAAATGTAATCTACAAAACTTAATAATATGGGTAAGTAAGGTAAAATAATCTTGACTGTGCTCTGTGTAGATAGAATAGAGATAATTTTAAAAAAATAACCTGAATATTTGACGGTGTATTCCATCGGAGGTACTAATTACGGAGGCCGTTATCATGGATGGCCTAATTGCTCTTGATTTGTAGCATTTATTTTAAACTGTTCCAAATCTTGAGCCATCCGATCATCCATGTTATGACTCTACGAGCAAGCAATTGTTCAAGATATCCTTTTCCTTAGACCATCGTTTCTCCGATTTATATCTCCAAAAATGCTGTGATTTATGACAGCTAATTATTCATCATGTGGAATAAAGAACTATGCCAATACCATCGGCTACAGCTTACGAAAAGTGATTATTATAAATGCGTTTATTTTCAGATGTACTGAGTTTGTCGTATGATCTGGCCAAGTAGATTCCGCTACTGTTATGGGGTAGAATGTACTGCGTAACTGGGGTAATGTACTGAGTGACTCACAATCAGATCCTAGAGAAGAGCTGCAAAATGTCCGTGAAGAGATGCTCGACCACCTCCAGCATTTCCTATCCATCTCCTTTCTACTATTGCCATCTAATAGAACAAGAAGAGAATTATTACTAGGTGGATACGAATGCAATGCATTGTTTCACTTATGGATCTTATTTTTGTTTGATGTTCATATTGTCCATTGGGTATGTAACCTACCACCATTGCCACCATCACCGGAGAAGACATTCATATAGAGCGGAAAATATGGATGGTCTGGGTCACTTATCTTTGCCGTAGTTAATTAATATTATCACAAATATGGGGAACCTTGATTATCCATACAATTTTGATTCGTCCATGTTTTTTGGTTCAATTTCTTGTGGGTCTGGTATCCAAATAGTTACAGACAAGTGTCAATTAACATATTTAATGACAGGTTTCAGAAAATTGCTAGTTGTATCGAATGACTAGAACATCAAAAAGTAAATCTACAGCATATTTTTATATTGGAAAAATCATGAGCTTAAAAGTTATAAATTAACATACAGATCTTTAAAGTGTCCTTGATAAAAGATATCTTCCAATACCTCCAATAAGCACATAAGGAAAGGATTGAGGTGACTTTGCACATAAGGGCGTGCACCCAGGAAAATTCAGGGCCCTATCAGACTTTTTTCAAGTCCGTTTTTCCGTGGGAACCTCCAATAAGGTTACGGTACTATCAACTAAGTATTCTCTTGTTACACTCATCAAACGAACCATTTATATGAGGTTTAACAATATACATCTTAGGAATTACCTTTATATTTAAATACATTATGAAAAATAATGTGAGGAAACATTTAGGACATTAACATGGACCCATTAGTACAGGGCATTCATTCATCCCTTTTGCTTCTGAAAGCTAGGGGAGTGGAAGTATCCTTTGTCTGGATTCCTGGACACACGGGGATCACTGGGAACGAGAGAGCTGATGCTGCAGCTAAAGCTGCACTTAGAGAGAATGAAATAGGAGATTCACACATACCAGCGGTAGACCTACGAAATTTATCAAAACAGAAAGCAGTACAGAAATGGTGTAGTCGCTGGTCCTTGATCGCAGAAAATAAGTTACGCAGTATTAAACCCGATACTGTGGAATGGCCATCTTCTATTCGAAATAATAGGCGTGAGGAAGTTTTGGTCACCAGACTAAGAATAGGGCACTGCAAACTAACTCACTCATATCTCTTCACAAGAGAGAAAGAACCAGCAAAATACGAGCATTGTGAATCCCAACTAACTATAAAACACCTTCTCATCGAATGCCCTCATTACCTGGGGAGACGCGATAAACACAATGCCAGAGGAAAAATGAAGGAAATAGTGGGTAATGACCCCATTATGGTGGACGGAATATTGATTTTCCTTAGGGAAGCCAAGTTATTTCCTCTAATCTGAAAACCCATAAGGAAGATCTAAATATGATTAACATGACAGCTCTCTTACGTTTAAGTGTTTGTTAACCCTCGTACCTACTGCCATTCTGTTTGAAAATATCTTATCAGGAAAGAAATTAATTTTACCGAAGGTGCTAAAAGACCTTAGCCGTCGATGCACCATAAACTCAACACCTAACCTAACCGAAACATTTAAGGAAAATGGCAACCCAGTGCACGACCGAATATCATCGACATATAGCACGATTCCAGCAATACTCGATGTCCGGTGAAATAGAAAGTTGAAATAGTATACAACAAATAGCTGTTTATATATTTTTATGCCTCTTATTAACCAGATAGTACACATGAGACAGGGATTGATTAGCCATTACTGGAATTTTCGAGATGTTCGAACGATCTATAATCCATAAAATATGATTTCTCTTAAATTAATCTTATTCTATTGCTCATGACGAGATCTACGACTTCAGTCAACGTGTAATGGTGAAGATTTTGTATCTGTGGGAAAAAAATATTTTATCGAACTCATTTACCCTATCTGTTTACATCCTTGATAACGAACGACGCTAACAAAAGAAATGACCTTAATTAATCATCAGACATTGAGAGAGAAGATATTTTCCAATTAAGACAAAATAGGATATTTTATAAAGAATCAAATAATTCTTCGAAGTACTATAAATAAAGCAAAATTGATGCATTGCACATGAAATATCATTCACAGAAATCCTTCAAAACAGTTTGTATGCATAACTGCTGTCATAGTCCGGCCCAACCAATTTTACTACGCATGAAGATTACAAAGCAGTTAACAAACAATGGAAGGCGTCTGATTGTTCATCCAATAGAGCAGTAATTTAAAACTGTTCTACGGTTTAAACAGTCAGATCATCAATGTTGTGATACTACGATCAAGCCATCGTTCAAGATTATGAATGGTTATCACCACTCATCAACCATTATAAGATGCTGTAATCGACCTGAGTACCTGTTTCACAATGTATTTCAATCACTGAGGAAAATCTACGAACGCCGTCAACGTGGATGGTCTGACTGTTCATCCCATAGAGCATTAATTTAAAACTGTTCTATGGTTTAAACAGTCAGATCATCCATGATGTGATACTACGATCAAGCCATCGTTCAAGATTCTGAATGGTTATCACCACTCTTCAACCATTATCAGATGCTGTAATCGACCTGAGTACCTGTTTCACAGTGTATTTCAATCACTGAGGAAAATCTACGAACGCCGTCAACGTGGATGGTCTGACTGTTCATCCCATAGAGCATTAATTTAAAACTGTTCTATGGTTTAAACAGTCAGATCATCCATGATGTGATACTACGATCAAGCCATCGTTCAAGATTCTGAATAGTTATCACCACTCATCAACCATTATCAGATGCTGTAATCGACCTGAGTACCTGATTCGTAGTGTATTTCAATCACTGAGGAAAATCTACGGACGCCGTCAACGTGGATGGTCTGACTGTTCATCCCATAGAGCATTAATTTAAAACTGTTCTATGGTTTAAACAGTCAGATCATCCATGATGTGATACTACGATCAAGCCATCGTTCAAGATTCTGAATGGTTATCACCACTCATCAACCATTATCAGATGCTGTAATCGACCTGAGTACCTGATTCGCAGTGTATTTCAATCACTAAGGAAAATCTACGGACGCCGTCAACGTGGATGGTCTGATTGTTCATCCCATAGAGCATTAATTTAAAACTGTTCTACGGTTTAAACAGTCAGATCATCCATGTTGTGATACTACGCTCCAGCCATCCTTCAAGATTTCCAGTAAGTACCAATTCATCTGCAAACGAGGAAAAGCTACCGGAAATTTGGCGGCGGTGGTTCAACTTAAAAACTTTAATAGAAATACCAAGAACGTCCGCCATTGGATAATAGTGAATAAAGCGGGAGACTTGTGTTCGAGTCGCGGAGACTTTATTTTTCACTTTTTGTAAATTTTTTTACGATTTTCTAAGTTATTTTTTTACATATGTATGTACCACCATTCATCAACCATCAACCAACGTTCGAATGGTTTTTTTCCTTAATATATTGTTTCTGTTAAATCAATCTCCTTCTAATTAACTCATTCGCAAAAATTTAAAATTGGTTACTAATATGATAAGAAAGTTAACGGAATACACCTGTCAGTAAACGAACAAAATTATCATGTGAGAGTAGTGTTGAATTTCTAATCTACAGAAGAGTTTCTCCAAAAACTTACTGGCAAAATATATGAGGGGATTTTTTTATTATGTATGAAGATCACCAATGCAGTCAACAAACCATGGAAGCCGTCAACATGGATGTCCTGAATATTCTTCGAGTGTGTCATTAATTAATTTTGTCACACACCTTGAATATTCAGTTCATCCATGTTGTGATTCAACGAACAAGCCATCGTTCAAGATTTCCAGTAAGTACCATCTCCTATTATTAACATTAAGTAGTTGAAGAATGAAATAACCTTCAAACCAGGAAAATCTACCTACTACTATATTACGCATACTGCAAAATGTTCTCTTCTTTTGTTTCCCCGATAAAAAAGTATTGCATTCGACAATCCCTCAGCGGAGGATATTTCCACTCATCTTATCTAATTAACTCATACCTTAGCTGCATATGGAATATAATGATGTTTCATATTTAATTTGTTTCATATCATCGAAAGAAATCATTTCCTGGAAAAGTTTATTAAAAAATATATGCTTTGCAATATGCAGTGTATTTGACTCATTTCACGCATGATACTATTTATATTATGTATCATATTTTTATAACAGATTCCAGAGATAGTTAGCTCCTTGATTTGATTGAAGGACCTTGATGAGTAATAATATACGTTTTTAGCAATTTTTTTAAATAAGCAAAAAAAAACATAACAGTGACAGCGGAGAAAACCCCAATGTTCTTCGTGCCAAAAAATACAATTAATGTAATTCCATTGTGATTCTCGTGAAAAGAAAAGAAGAAGAATCTGAGATACAAGAATCGTGTTGAGGAAGGCAAAGGTAATCTCATGTTACGAATAAGATATTTCCTTGAAAACCTCAATATTGGATGTTGCAAAGAAAACATTAACCACTAATACTAACTCAAATAACGCTACCACCAGCCGATAGGACAAATTTCAGTTCAAGTTACATTAAATAAACTCATCATGAAGATGGAAGAGTAATGGCTTAAACAAAAGGGGCCATAACGATACAATTGAAATAATTAAAAAGTGTGTAACTTTGATATCTGATGACGTAATCCACCAGTGGCACTAATTTACTAAGTATGCCGATAATGGAAACAGATGACGATCTACGCAGGCTGTCAACATGGATTGTCTGATTGTACTTCCCCAAGGAGAATTAATTTAAAAGTGTTCGGGGGTTTTAGCTGTCAGATTCTCCATGTTGTGAATCTATTATCAATACCTAGCTCAAGATTTAGAATAGTTATCAACGCTCATCAGCCATTGTTATTACGTAGCAAATTAAGAAAATAAAAATGCGGTACATGTGACAAATTAACAGCATATTTTATTGTTAGAACTCAATTCATTCTAGTTTCGTTGATTGATGTGATTCCAAACTCAATGAATATTCATATTATATTTATCGTGAAGGGACTTGGCCACGGAATTACTATACAGCTTAGAAAAAGAAATCTCTACGTAGAGAATGAACATTGGAAACGAGGTTATGATTCCATAGTGAGAAAACAAATAATATGTCCTTGATATAACGATGTAGCATGATTATCAAGATTAATGTCAATTTCTAAAAGGATGAAGAGTTTCAGCGGCGAATATCTGTATATACCAATATTAAGCTCTTAATCCTGAAAGATTATGGATATGGCTGGATTCGAGTTAAATTGTCACTTCCTCAAGCCACCTCAATCATTCGTAATTTTCCTACAAAGATATCATATCATTTGGATTTGTATACAACACTTCTCACGGTCGTTCACAGAGCATTCGCGGAACCGCATATTCTAATTTCTACGATAGATAAGAAATGATAGATGTGCCAGAATTGATTCGCTATACAAATATTGCTAAAGCTATTAAAAATGAAATAGCTTCGCCGTATTGAGTAATATTTGGAGTATGATATCCGCACTACATTTAAAATAAATAATAACACATTCACAAGCCGGCTTGATAAAAAAGATTTAAAAAAGCATTTAGTTCTTAAGAGAAGAGTCGATGAAATAAGAACGAGTTTAGAACAATAACAGCCATGTTTTCATTATTATAGAAATCGATATTCGTACATGCAATACTAAAATGATTTTCGTATTAGAGATTTTAACTTAGAAATTATTAGCATAAAGATATTTCTCCAAGCAAGATGATGACGAATGATTCAACAGGGACAAGTAGTTTAGTTAATTTAGTCATAATATTATTTCTTGTAAGAGTACGAGTTTATCTAACGAGTAGTGAAATTTCAAAAAATACACGTTCCAGTAATATTTATATTGTTCGTTTATGCAGAATAAGCGAAAGGTTAATTATTAATATAGTTATTATTTTAAGCGGAACGCACCCGTCAACAAACAACATTTCATCGCTGTGCTATTACGTATGACAATGACCAAAGCAGGTAATGTTTGCTCAGGCTGATGACATGGATGACCTGATTTTTCTTCCACTTTGGTATTGTTTTAAAATTGTCAAAGGGGTTGAAAAGTCAGATCATCCATGTTTTATTATTCTATGAAGGAGCTGTCATTCAGGATTAGGAGTAGTTATCACCACTCACCAACCATTCTGATTAAGCAGCCGATGATGCTAATAACAATCCATCATAACAGGCTAAGCTCCCGCATATTCTACGGCGAGGGTTGAAACGTTAAAGCTCATGAAAACAGCAAATACGTCAGCAATTTGGTATCGAAGAACGATCCCCATAGGAATTAATTTTATATTAATGTATCTGATAAACATTTGCGCAGAATATCTCCTGATTGGTAATAAGTGGTGAAAGAAGGTGTGATATTTTCTAATAGATGAATTATTAACCATCATATACACATAACAGGTGGATAGAAAAACGCTCATATTGAAATGTGCGAACAAATCGTAAACTAGAAAAATGGCTCTAAGTATTACTTACGTAAACTCCGTGGCGACTGTAGGTTTTAACTGCCCACGGGAGGTTTTTGGAGGTGGTTTTTTGGTGAATGCCGGATAGATTAGAATATATATCCTCCTAAACCGTTGGCACCTGGTATTAATACCAACTTGCGGCGTTTAGATTAAATAAATAAATTACGAAAATAATATTCAGTACGTTATGAATGTATTGAAAAGAAATGCCTAAAAAATTGGCAACCCAACGAAGGGTCTATTTTACTACGCATGCCGTTCATAGAAACAGTCAATAATCCAAGGAGGCCGTCAACGTGGATGGCCAGAATGGTCTTATCTTTGTACTCCAATTTAATACGGTACATTGAGACGAACATTCTGATCATCCATGTTTTGACTCTACAAGCAAGCCAACGCTCAAGATTTCGAATGGTTATACTTAATACGAATATATCAATTAGCCTCAGCAATTGTGAGTTGAAGAAGATCAGATAAGGCTGAAGGGCAACCTGGAAAGTAAGAAATTCTTATGTTTGCAGTGATTTTAACCATAAACGATAAGACGAATGACAGATATAATGAGATTGTGATTCTACAAAGAAGCGATCGCTCAAGATTTCCATTGATTACACATCCTTCATTATCGTTAAGTAGTATAGCAATGAAATAACCTGTAAACAAGGCAAAGATACCGGATACTCAACGGCGGGGACTCAAGCACAAAACACAAAGGTTGTCCGTATTTCTATTATATATATGAATATATAAATGAATCTATAATAGAAATACGGACATCTCAGCCATTAGGTAAAGGTGAAGAAAGTGGGAGGCCTGCATTCGAGTCATTCAGAAACATATTTGGTATTATAACTTGATTTCAGAAAGAAATTGGTAATAGCGTTAATTGATAGTAAAAATTGTCTGGCCAGATTCATTCTGCTACGGTAATGGGGTAGACCGTACTGCCAGCGACTCGAAGCCGAGGGATGAGCTGCAAAACGGACGGGAAGGTGTGCTGGACGTACGTCAATGGACCGGGTGCCCATCCAATGGGTAAGAGTTTCTCCTTTTTTAATATTTTGAAGAACTTTTTCGCTCTCACTCAAAACATGTGTGTGACCTTTAGTAATTTACCGCCGACATATATAATTTAATTTGCAAATATTTATCATATATCCATCAAATTTGAATTATGCTCGAAATACTCTGAGGCCTCCGTTATTATTTTTATGAACAAATAGCTCATTGAACGCAAAGCATAGACAAAGAGGAGTTTTAAAATAATATCGTTTATACTATGTTATCTGTTGATCAACCTGCAATGTTACGTTGGCACCCAACTCCTCAAGGTTAAATACTACATAATGTAAATAGGTAATTACTAGATATTTTATTTTCTCCCTTTTGTTTTCGATTTTATTCTGCTCTTAACTGTAGATACATGTAGTTTTATGATGATTTTATAACCAACCTTCCGGATGCTGATTGTGAATGCTGAAATTGCACCGATGCTTTCCACTTTCGCAATGATACTGTTTCATATTACATACATTTTATTATTGAAAGTGAATTATATTAAATAGATTCACGATGTGTTGTCAGAATTAATATAATATATTTTATTTTTAAGCAGGAAGTTGCGAGTTTTTTCTTTATTCTCTAAAAGTAATTACTCAAAATATTTCATTTCATTCCATATCATCGAGAACAATGATTTTTGGAAAAAATATTAATAAAAATAGAAGGTCATCAATTTTCAGTGCATTTAAGTAGTTTCAATTGCAGTCCACATGGAATATGTTAGCATGGATGGTCTGATTGTTCATCTCCTAGAGCATTAATTTTAAAATGTTCTTTGGTTTGGACAGTCAGAACATCCTTGTTTTGATTCCATGATCAAGCCATAGCTTAAGATTCCGAATGGTCATCACCACTGATCAGCCATTATCAGATGGTTTAATCCAGTGGAGTGTCTGTTTCACAGTGTATTTCAATATCGGAAGAATATCCACGAACGCAGTCAACAAGGATGGTCTGACTGCCCATGCCAGGGAGCATAAATTTTTAAACTATTCTTTCGCATGAATTTCCATGTTGTGTTTCTACAATCAAGTCATCATCATCACATGATTTTCTGCCCGATAGCAGGTGCCGCAAGCTTGCCGTCTCCAATCCGTTTTGTCTTTTGCCTTCTCCTTAGCCTCCCTATAATTCTTAATTTTCACCTCATCAACCATTTTTATTCTTCTTCTACCTCTCATATTCCTTCCTTCAGCTGAGACTTCTTATCCACCTGCAGTTTGTTATTTCCCTTTAATTATGTGGCCTATCCTGTTAGCTTTCCTTTTCCTAATTTTCTTTATCTTCCCTCTTTTTTCTTTCACTTTTTATAAGATCTCCTCATTTCTCACCATAAGATATGCCTACTACAAGTTAAATAGAGGATAAGCCACTCACAGTCCATTGTGATGTTTTACTTTGCATTAAATTTAAAATATCGGCATGATTTATTTGATATTTTATCTTTTCCTTTAGGTAAGAATAGGGTGAAATTCTTACGTTTAGTTATAAGATAATTCGTCTTCATAGAATGGAAAGTTCAACGCTTGACTGTATTTTTTATTAACTTTTGGGGGTTTATGTTACCACGAATGAAGATCGCCATGCATGTCCTTCGTGTGTTTCATGATATTCAAATTGCCACACTCGTAAAGCAGTAATAAGTGCTAAAAATAGCAATTTATACTGTGTTAGGCCTCTTATTTAGATATTTATCAACATGAGAAAAGGATCGATTAGCCATTATTTAATATGTCGAGACGTTCGAATGATCTTGAATCCTTAAAATATGACTTCTGCGAAAACAATCTTCTTCTATTGCTCATGTGGAGATCTATGACATCATTCAATGTATAATAATGAAAAGTGCCCCTCCTTGAATTAATCTTTTTTATCGAATTCAGTTACCCCAGATGTTTACATACATGATGACGAACGAGAATACCAAAACAAAAAACCTTGATGAATCGTCAAACAGTGAGAGAGGGGACAGTTTGCAAATAAGACATTAAAGGATATTTTATTTAGAAACATGGTACTCTACGAAGCGATTTAAAGAATAAATAAAGAAACACTTATGCGATACGCATGGAATACCAAACATAAAAATCCTTTAAAACAGCTTCTCCGAATAACTGCTGGTATAATCTACCGCAGGGCCGTTTTAACTTCGTTCACAGACTGAATTAACCAGTATATGAACCATGGCAGCAGTCAACATGGATGGCTGATTGTCCATGCCATGGAGCATTAATTTAAAACTGTAACTTGGTATGAACAGTCAGTTCATCCATGTTGTGATTTGATGAGCAAGACATTATTGAAAATTCTGAATAAATTTTTTCCACTCATCAACCATTAACTGAAGGTATTATTATTTACTGGAAGGCACTTTTACAGTGTATTTCAATCTCAGAAGCAACTCCACGAAGACCTTCAAAATGGATGGTCTGATTGTTCATCCCAAAGGGCATTACTTTAAAACTGTCTGTCCGCTGCCATTCGACCGACCGCACGTCGGCCAAGGACTCCTGCATCCCACGGAGTCTTCGGAATTTCTCCCGAATAACATAGCATAAAAGTTGCAAAAAAGCAGTCCTCAGATGAATATGAACGTCTTCGTTTACGAGGAATATCCATAGAAAATCATACCTACCGTCAGTATTTAGAGTAAATATAGTTTTTAATTAAGATTAGGTTACTAATGGAATGTTTTTATTGTAATATTTATACAGTAATCCTCTTAAAAGTTGCAAGAAGCAGTTCTTAGTTCCTCGGCTGGATATGAACGTCTACGTTTACGAGCAAATGTCAGAGAAAATAATACTCAGGGTCAGTATTTAAAGCAAATATAGTTTCTAATGAACATGAGGTTAATAACACAATATAATAATAATAGCTATGCAGCGTAAAATTAAATAATACCATCATTTACGAAAGGGAGATCACCGTCCAAAACCCGATATTTGTGTTTTATTCATAAACAAACAATTTAAAGTTTATTACTTGATTAGATGATTCTGCAACCTTTAAAAGTAATATACAAATATTGATATAGCACCTATGCAGCGTAGTTAACCACTGAAGACACACAAATCTCGGTAGGTTGATGGAAAACAAAGCCACAGACACGTAGGTCGCCGATATCTACAGCTATGAGGCGCTCGGCGTCCGTTCTCGCAGATGGAGAAAGTGTCGGCAGCCGTTAATGCCTCCCGAGTAGCGTTTTAAGCAGAAACCCGTAGTCGTGACGTATTTGCCGCTTCGGTCTCTGATATCGAGGAGTTGAAAGCCTCCCCAATAACCCCCTGGAAGGATCCGTGGTAACATAAAAGCCGAGTCATCGGCGATAACAGGGCATTCGCTTGCGAACAGTTGTACTGATAGCAGCAATAAATAATCATCGGAAACATCAACCATGCCTTCACTTTAAAAATTTACTTTAATTACTTTAAAACTGTCCATTGGTTTGGACAGTCAGATCATCCATGTTATGATACTACGATTAAGCAATCGTTCCAGATTTCCAGTAAGTACCAATTCATATGTAAACGAGGAAAAGTACCGGAGATTCGGCGGCGGTGGTACAACTTCAAAACTTTAATAGAAATACCAAGAACGTCCGCAATTGAATAATAGTGAATAAAGTGGGGAA
Organism: Sympetrum striolatum; assembly: GCA_947579665.1. NCBI lineage: Eukaryota > Metazoa > Arthropoda > Insecta > Odonata > Libellulidae > Sympetrum > Sympetrum striolatum. Next base: position 29,067,313 of record OX388352.1, read on the forward strand.
CATGTGTTCGAGTACCTATTCATTATTTTTCACTTCTTGTTAAATGTTTTACGTTTTATCTAAGCTATTCTTTACATATGTATGTACCACCACTCATCAACCATCAACCAACGTTCGAATGATTTTGTATCTTTTATATATTGATTCTGTGAAACCAATCTCCTTCTAATTAAATCTTTCGTACATATTTGAAATTGGTTACTAATATGATAAGAAAATTAACGGAATACACCTGTCAGTAAACAAACAAAAATATCATGTAAGAGTAGTGTTAAATTTCTAACCTAAAGAAGAGTTTCTCCAAATACTTGATGGCATAATATATCGGGGGAATATTTAACTACGTATGCAGATCACCATTGCAGTTAACAAACCATGGAAGCCGTCAAAATGGATGGCCTGAATATTCTTCGAGTGCGTCATTAATTAATTTTGTCACACACGTTGGATATTCAGGTCATCCATGTTGTGATTAAACGAACAACCCACCGTTCAATATTTCAGTAAGTACCACCGCTCATCACTCATTATATTTAAGGAGTTGAAGATTCAATTCATCTGTAAACGAGGAAAAGCTTCCAGATATTCGGCGGTGGTGGTTCAACTTCAAAACGCTAATAGAAATACCAAGAACGTTAGCCATTGGACAATAGTGAATAAAGTGGGAGACCTGTGTCCGAGTCGCAGCCGATTTATTATTTTTCACTTCTTTTAAAATGTTTACGCTTGGAACATATCTACCGAGGCATACAATAAGGCATGAATGATGGGTCAATGCAGTTAACTCCTAATTCGTTTTCGAAATTCCCACCGCTACTCCTAATAAGATTACTTATATCTTGGGAATCATAATAGTAAGTTCTTGCGAGCATAATTCTGTTCTTTTATGCAGGATAAGAGCAGTTTTATTCTTATCTTGGGAAAAATTTATTACGGAATCTACCGGCAAGTAAAAAAAATATCAACAGACAACAGTGATCCATATTATACTTACGTCATGCGGACTTAATAAATACATAATATTTTTAGGTAAAAATATTCAAGATCCAAAATATGATTGCCATTCAAATTTCAATTGTTGTTATTAATTCTTAGAAAAAAGGTTTTTTGTTCTCAATTGATAATCACTTTTGCCATTTTTAGCTTCCAAAAAATCTCAATGCTCGAGGACGGACCGTAATGCCCAACCAAGGGTAAGAGTTTCTCCAATTCTTAAATCTTCAGAAGAACATTTCCATACTCACTCAAAACATACTTTTATCCTAAAGGTGGTTAGCAGTCGTCAAATATCGCTAATTTTACAAATATTTATCATATATCCCACAAATTTGAATGTTTCTTGAAAAAACTCTGGGGATTCCTTTATAAAATAATAAAAACAACTCAATAAACGCAAAGCAAAGAGAAATAGGATTTTTACAATAATATCATTTATATTTTTTCTTTTCATTCCTATTTTACTCTGCCCTTAATTGTAGATACAAGTAACTTTATGATGCTTTTATAATCAAACTTCCTGGTGCTATATGTGCATGCTAAAATTGCACCAATGCTTTTCACTTTACAATGATACTACGATTAATTTTACATAAATTGTTATATTCTAGGTCAATAATGTTAAAACGTTTCACGATGTGTTGTCAGAATAATTTAAATATATTTATATTTTCTAAGCAAGAAGCTGCGAGTATATTCATTATTTTCTAAATGGAATTAATGACAATATGTCATTTAATTTCTTTTCATCAAGAACAATGATTTCTTGGAAAATTTAATTAATATAATATGTGGTCCTCCATTTATCATGAACTTCACTAGTTTCGCGTATTGTCCGCATAGAAGAAGTAAGCATGAATGGTCTGATTGTTCATCTCATAAAGCATGAATTTAAAACTGTTCTTTCGTGTGGACAGTCAGATCATCCATGCTTAGATACTATGATCAAGCCATAGCTCAAGATTCCGAATGGTCATCACCACTCATCAACCACTATCAGATGGTGTAATTCACCGAAGTGACTGTTCCACAGTGTACTAATATCTCGGAAGGATATCCACGAACGACGTCAACATGGATGGTCTCACTGCTCACGCAAAAGAGCATAAATTTAAAACTGTTCTTTGGCATGATCAGTGAGATCATCCATGTTGTTATTCTACGATCAAGCCATCGCTCAAGATTCTGATTGGTTATCACGACTCATCAACCATCATCAGATAGTGAAATCCACCGGAGTGTCTGTTTCACAGTGTATTTCCATCTCGAAAGGATATCCACGAACGACGTCAACATGGATGGTCTGATTGCCCATGCCAGGGATCATTAATTTAAAACTGTTCCTTTACATGGTCAGTCAGATCTTCCATGTTGTTATTCTACGATCAAGCCATCGCTCAAGATTCTGATTGGTCATCACGACTCATCAACCATTATCAGATTGTGAAATCCACCGGAGTGTCTTTTTCACAGTGTATTTCCATCTCGGAAGGATATCCACGAACGCCGTCAGCAAGGATGGTCTGACTGCCCATGCCAGGGAGCATTAGTTTAGAACTGTTCCTTAGCATGCTCAGTCAGACCATTTATGTTGTGCTTCAACGATCAAGCCATCATCATTACGTGATTTTCTGCCTGATAGTATGTGCCGCAAGCTTGCTGTCTCCAATCCGCTTTGTCTGTAGCCTTCTCCTTAGCCTCCCTATGTTTCTTAATTATCACCTCATCAACCATCTTTTTTCTTCATCTACCTCTCATATTCCTTCCTTATCTGAGACTTCTTATCCGCTTGCAGTTCGTTACTCCCCTTTTATTATGTGGCTTAACCAGTCAGCTTTCCTTTTCTTAATTTTCTTAATCGTTCCTCTTTTTTCTTTCACTTTATTTAAGATCTCCTCATTTCTCATCATAAAACCAAATCATAGAATGGTAAGTTCAACGCTTGACTGTCTTTTTTATTAACTAAAATTGTTTCATGACAAATAAACCTCAAGATTTTACACCTATAACACATGTGCTCTAAAAAAGTCTTAAAGATAAGTTACGTTCAATCATATTCACTGATAGTAGTAGTAGTAGTATAGGTTATAAGGTGCCTCGACAGCAAAGGTCATGTTGCACCGTATACAGAGGAGATATATGTATCATAATATTATTTAATTTTTAGCACAAGTTGAAATTTTAAAATCCGATTCAAATTTATTCTTTAGTACTTATATTTTAAATCTATTTTATATTTTTAAATCTGTTTAATTAATTTTACTTCACTTAAGAATTTAAGGACAGAGTCTAATTTGTCCACATCATCCCCCAGAATTTCCTTGAGATGACCTTGGAAATACCTATTTCTGATGCACTGATATTTAGTACATTCAGTCAGGAGGTGTCTTATAGTTAGGCGAGATTCACAATGGTCACAATATGGAGGATTCTTCTCTTGCGTGAAGAGATACGAGTGCGTTAGTGCACAATGCCCAATCCTCAAGCGTGTGATCACTACTTCCTCCCGCCTACTTCTCCTGATCCTAGTCGACTGGGTTAAGGATATTCTTAGATTTAGGCTTCCTATGGATTGCAAAGGACATTTCACAATTATTTAGACTAATATTAATATCCAGGAAATTTAACGAGTGGCTGGATTCAAGTTCATGCGTGAAAGTAAGAGAAGGGTGTAGAGAGTTTAAGAAGCTGAGAAAATGGAGGAGCTGGCGATTGGTTCCTTTCCAGATACAGAGAATATCATCAAAATCTCAATGCAAAGACACAATATTGGGAAGGCATATACAGTTGGCATTAAAAAGTGAACATTCGGTTTCATTTACAAAAATATCTGCTAGAAGCGGAGAGAGAGGGCTGCCCATAGCAAGGCTTTTCTCTTGTTGATAACACGTCCCATTAAAAATAAATTAACTAGTTACTTTATTTTTAATATTTAATTAATTTAATCTATAAATTAATAAATTAAGACATCAAATATGTTTCTGTTTTTATCAATAGAGTATCTACGTAGAACACGACCTTCGTTCAATAAGATTTCAGTCAACGAAAGACGGTTTTATGGATGGTCAGGGTCACCTAGTCTCTATATATTTCAATCAGATTATATCTCAGATTATGTGGCCTTCATCCTTCATATTTTACTTAGCCAATTTCGACTTTTCCTGAGAAGACCTCCGACTCCATCTACTCAAGAAGATAACTAATACTCATTGATAGTCGGTATAGCTAATTTAAGACGATTATCACAATCTATGAAACTCTAATATGAAGAACTATAGAGAAGTCATGGTAAATGAATTGTAAGTAGTCCAACTAAAATCTTTGTTTTATATTTTAGCAAAATAATAGTATTCCTATTTTATATTATAGAATTGCAGCCACTCAACACTATGCCTGGGAAAAGACATTTGCATCTACCGCAAGGATCTAGAATTCCACTAATTTTATAATGGGGATGTTCTGGGTTGTCTTTTCTGGTCTCATTTTTTTAGTATTGTGGCCAGATCTGACGACCTAGAATGTCTTCATTAAGCTCTCAAAAATAAACAGTGTATGTTGAAATTTAAATGTCCAAATGTATGACAGCCGTATCATAGTTTATCTTTTACTGCCAAATGTCGCGAGCCGCTGCCAACGGTTTAGCTCAGAATGTGAGTAATGCTGTGAACCATTTTATGTCCTATTTTTACATTCTTAAACTCAATATCTAATAATTCCTTAACCAATTCGAGAGCAGCTTCTTTTCAGGATACAGGATCTTTCACTTTTGAGGATTATTTACTAATATTACCTCAACTGAACATCACTGACTCCGAAGCGACTATCCACAACGAATTGATATACTTATCCAAGACTACCTCCGATCAAATAGGTATAAATTTTAAAAAAATACGGTTATGTTTGCCTCTGCCACAAGGATATGGAAATTCTCGAAATTTTATCATGAGGTTGGTCTTGTATGCATTTTGTGGTTACATTTTATTTAATATCGTTATCATATAATGCAATCTAGATCATCTTCATTGTGTTTTCAACGATCGAACGCGTTTATGAAATTTTAAAATGCCCAACTGTTTATCCGTGGTACCAAAGTGTTTCTGTTACTGCGAAGTGCTGTGAGCCACTACCGACGTAAGAGCCCAAAATGTGAGTATTGCTGTGAACCGTCTATTGTTCCATTTTTCACTTCATTAACTTAACTTCTTATCATTCCTTAAACAATATCAGAGCAGCTCCTCTCCAGGGATTACCTTTTATCGCCTTTAAGTATTTATCTAAAAAAATGACCTCAATTGATCATTATTAACTTCTCAGCGCCTTGGCACATCAAGTTTATCTAAATATCCATGGAAACCGCCAATCACAAAGGTGAGACTTATTTCACATAATCAAAAATCAATATTATCGTTGCACATGAATAAAAATTGTTTACATAGTCGCTTACTAAGAGATAGTATGTTTCTGTCTTTATCAACAGAGTATCTACTTAACCAACATGGCCTTCGTTCAATAAGATTTCAATCAACGAATGACGGAGGTATGGATGGTCAGGGTCACCTAGTCTGTGTATATTTTAATCGGATTATATCTCAGATTATGTGGCCTAGCTCATTCATATTTTACTACCTTGACAATTTCGACTTTTCCTGAGATGACCTCAGTTACTCAGCGTATTACCTCCAAAATTATCTACTCAAGAAGATCACTAATACTCATTGATTGCCGATATTGATTATTTAAGGCGATTATGACAATCTATGAATCTTCAATGTAAAGTAGTATAGGGAATCCATGTTGACTAAATTCTAAGTAGTTCTATTAATATCTTTGGTTTATGTTTCAGATGATAATTGCATTCTTTTTCCTAAAATTATAGAATTAAGGACTCTCGACACTATGCCTGGCAATAAACAATTTCATCTACCGCAAGGATCTAGAATTCCACTAATTTTATAATGGGGACGGTCTGGGTTGTCTTTTCTGGTCTCATTTTTTTAGTATTGTGACTAGATCGGACGACCTAGATCGTCCTCATTGAACTCTTAACAATAAACAGTGTGTACTGAAATTGAATTGTCCAAATGTACGGCAGCTGTTACATTGTTTATCTTTTACTGCCAAATTTCGTGGGCCAATGCCAACGGAAGAGCCGAAAATGTGAGTAATGCTGTGAACCGATTTACTTTCTTTCTTTCAAATCCTTAATATCTAACCTTTCCTTAACTAATTAGAGAGCAAGTTCTTTTCAGGGAGCAGAATCATTCTCTTTTATGGATTATTTACTAGCATTGGCTAAACTGTACATCACTGACTCCGGAGCGACTATCCACAACAAAATAATATAATTATCCAGGACTACCCCTCCAAACAAATATGTATGAATCTACGCAATACCATGCTGTTTACTTCGGTCACAAGGATATGGAATTTATCAAATTTTTATAATTTTGATGGTCTGGATTGCATTTTGTTGGGACATTTATTAAATATTGTTATCGCATAATGCAGTCTAGATCATCCTCATTCTTCTTTCAGCGATCAACCGTGTCTATAAAATTTTAAAATGTCCAAATATTTAACCACGGTACCAAAGTGTGTCTGTTACTAAAACTTTATGTGAGCCACTACCAACGTGATAGCCATAATGTGAGTATTGCTATGAACCATCTATTGTTCCATTTCTCACTTCATAAAGTTAACTTCTAATCATTCGTTAATCATTTTCAGAGCAGCTCCTCTTCAGGGAATACTATTTTTCGCTTTTATGGTTTATCTAAACAAATTACCTCAATTGATCATCATGAACTTCTCAGCGCGATTCCTAAACAAGTTTATCTATATATCTAAGCCAACCTCCAATCAAAACGGTAAGACTTATTTTACATAACCAAAAACCAATATGCACGTAGCAGAAAAATTAAATTGTTAACATAGGCATTTACTAAGACATCGCATATGTTTCTGTTTTATCAACAGAGTATCTACGTAGCCAATACAGCCTAGGTTCAATAAGATTTCAGTCAACGAAAGACGAATCTATGGATGGTCAGGGTCACCTAGGCTCTATATATTCCAATCGGATTATATCTCAGATTATGTGGCCTTCATCCTTCATATTTTACTTAGCCAATTTCGACTTTTCCTGAGTTGACCTCCAACTTCATCTACTCAAGAAGATAACTAATACTCATTGATCATCGGTATGGATAATTTAAGACGCTTATCACAATCTATGAATCTTTAATGGGAAATAGTATAGATAAGCCATGGTGACTAATTTTTAAGTAGTTCTATAAATATCTTCGTTTCATATTTTAGGAAAATTAGTTTTATTCATTTGTTCATATTATAGAATTGCAGCCACTAAACACTATGCCCGGCAAATAACATTTTCATCTACCGCAAGGATCTAGAATTCCACTAATTTTATAATGGGGACGATCTGGGTTGTCTTTTCTGGTCTCATTTTTTTAGTATTGTGACTAGATCAGACGACCTAGATCGTCCTCATTAAGTTCTCAACAATAAACAGTGTGTATTGAAATTAAAATGCCCAATGCGGTACCATGGTCAAACTTTTACTGCCAAATTTGTTGGGCCACTGCCAACGGAATAGCCCAAAAAGTGAGTAATGCTGTGAACCGTTTTATGTTCCCTTTTTCAATTCTTAAACTTAATACCTTACCATTCCATAACCAATTTGAGAGCAGCTTCTTTTCAGGAAACAGGAACTTTCATTATGAGGATTATTTACCAATATTACATCAATTGAACATCACTGTCTCCACAGCGACTATCCATAACGAATTAATATACTCATCCAAGGCTACTTATCCATGGCTATCCAATCAATTTGGTATCAATCTACAAAATACGATGATGTTTGCCTCTGCCACAAGGATATGGAATTTCTCAATATTTTATAATGAGGACGGTCTGGAATGCATTTTGCGGTGACATTTTATTACGTATTGTCACTACTTTATGCGTTCCAGATTGTCCTCATTGTGTTTTCAACGATCAACCGTGCCTATGGAATGTTTAAACGTCCAAATTTTTAACCACACTACCATATTGTGTCTGTTTCTGAGAAGTTTTGTGAGCCTCTACCAACGTGATAGCCCTAAATGTGAGTATTCTTCTTCTTTTTATAATTACGTAACCAATTTCAGAGCAGTTTCTCTTCTGGGAAAACTATCTTATGCTTTCATGGATTATGTAAAGGAAATACATCAATTGATAATGATTAACTCCGTAGCGACTAGGCACAGCGAACTTACATAAATATCCATGTCAACCTCCAATCAAAATGGTTTCAATTTACAAAATACGATGATATGATTGGTCAGAATGTTCTATCAGGCGTATAGGTAGCTGATATTATGAATGTGATAGATCCTTTTGATTTAACTATATTGCATATCTCCAATGGATAAACACAATTTCTAATTCCGAATTTAAGCTATACTAATTCGTAATTCGGGCGAGGAATAAATTATATTAAAATATAATTTGAACTTATTATAGTTTTTTCACATTATGAATCTTATCTTAAAAAAAGATGATAAAATTGGACTCCAATATAAGAAATGATGACTTTCTTTATTGTATAACTAAGTAATTGTCTCATGTCGTCAAAAATGTACATGAAGAATGGGCATGAATAATAATTATAAGCATAATCGCTTACCTGCCCCATAATTCTCCTTCATTATGAAAACAGTAACTACGTAGCTTCAAACATCTTCAGCCGATTAGATTGCAATGAACAAATGTGAATGTTGGATGTTGTACTACAAGTAGTTACTATTTTCTCCTTTATCTTATATTGGCTTCTAAAACATGTTCCTATCATCCGCTAACCTTTTTTTCTGGACATGAAGTAATATTAGTTTTTATCGCATATATTTACCGGAGGATTTATTATTACGTTAAAGCTTTCATTCATACAGTCAAATCATTACGAAAGTAAGAACTATTAAACTAACGAGCGATGGCTGAAAAGATGATAGAAAATCTTTTTGGACATAAAAATGAATCATATCAACTGTTGTGCAACCGAAATTGCTTGAAAATAAATTTTCAGTAAGCAAATGTTTTCGTAACATAAATGACGGATGCAGAGATACTTGGCAGAGTAATTGGATGGGAGGTTCTATTTCGACCACATCAAAAATATCTAACATGAAGTGGAATATCGGATTAAGAATTTTTACCAATCTACACAGCGTCAGGGAGAATTGTGTTCAGTTCATTCAGACAATCTTCTCGGATCACCATTCTGGTCAACTTGTAATCCAATATGAACATTTTGATTGGGGTTCCTTGGATATCAAGGTATGAGTTCATTTCTTTATACTCATGGAGTCGTAAATTGGGTCCAATAAATATATAAATTTTGCCTCTATGTTATTTCAGGAGAAAAATAATAACTATTAAGTCTGGCCGGATAAATTCCGCTACGGTAAAGGAGGTAAAGGTAAAATTCCGCTACGGTACCGTACTGCCAGGAACTCAGAGCAGATGGAGATCCGGCAGAACGTCCAAGAGAACATTTTTACGCCTTTGGTCACTTATCATACAATTAAGGAATGATAACCCAGAAGGAAAGGTAATACAAGGTATGCTTTTAGTACAATAAATAAACTAGCTTTCTCGATATAAAATCATTCTCTTGATGCTAGCATTTTATTTGTCTGTTACTTTCACAGATGCAGAAAATTTTTAATGGTTTGGATCAAGAGGAATTTCCTAGAATTGGAGGTTGTCTTAAGCCCGCAATACTGACTATCCTCACCTTACAACGAACAACCAACAATCAACACCAACGAACAACCGTGTCTATGAAATTTGTAACGTTAAAATATTTATCTGCGGTTTCATAGTTTGACTTTTACTGAGCAATATCTTGAGCCATGGTCAGTTTGAAAGCCCAAAATGTGAGTATAACTGTGAACCGTCCTTTTATTCTTTTTTCACTATTTTTAATTAACATCTAATCATTCCATAACCAATTTCAGTGCTGCTTCGCTAGGAAATACTATCTTTTATGGATTATCTTTAAAAATACCTTAATTGAACAAAATTAACCACATATCGAATATCCACAAAAGTCTGGCTGGATGAATGCTGCTATTGTAATGGAGTAGACAGCAATGCTTGTAACTCAAAGAAGATGCAGGTCCGGGGGACAGCTAATGAGATTGAGTTTTGCGCTAAATTGTCACTGACTTCGATTAAAGAAAATTCAATGAGATATGGATACCCAAAAGGAAAAATAATATGAGGTACACCATGTATACAATAAAGAAACTTACATTATCGATGCTTACGGAAAAGATCATAGTTTTTATTTTTACGTTGTAATTTTTCTCAAGATCTTAAGTATAGAATGTTCTTTTTTACTGAAGACGTATTTCAAGAAACAAAAAATCAATATAAAAAGTGTGAATGATTAATAATTTTAACATAGTCATATACTTAGCATTCGTATATGTTTCTGCCTTTATCAACATAATATCTACATAGCGTACTCGGCCTTCATTCAATAAGATTCCATTCAACGAAAGACGAAAGTATGGATGATCAGGGTTACCCAGCCTCCGTAGATTTTACTCCTATTAAATTGGAGTTTGGGTTATTTTGATCATCCATGTTTTACTCGCAAATTTTAACGTTTCAAGGGATGACCTGAGTAACTCAACGTACTACCAGATGAAATCATCCTCTCAAGGATATTACTATTACACATGGATCGTTGGTGTGGATAATTTATGACAATAACCACAATCTATGAATCTTTCATGTGAAGTGGTGTAGAAAAACCATGGTGACTGAACTGTAAGTAGCTTAATTAATACCTTTGGTTCATATTTCAGCAAGAGAATGGTATTCCTTTTGTTTTTCTTTATATTATAGAGTTGCAGTAACTCAACGCTATGACTGGCAAAAAACATTCGCTTCTGCCAAAAGGATCTAGAGCTCCTCTAATTTTAGAATCTGGATGGTTTGGGTCGACTATCAAAGTCTCATTTTTTTATATTGTAGCTTGCTTAGTCGGTCTAGATTATCCTCATTCCACTTTCAACAATCAACAGTGTGTTTTTAAACTCAATGACCAAATGCTTAATAGCGGTTCCATGCTTTTACTGTTACTGCAGAATATCGTGATCCGCTGCCAACGTGATAGCCTATAATGTGAGTATTGCTTTGATCCGTTTTTGATCCTCTATTCAATTCCTAAACATTCAATATTATCATTCCTTAACCAATTTGAAAGCAGCTTTTTCTGTAAACACGATCATTCAATTTTGCGGATTATTTAGTAATATTACTTCAATTGATCATCAATAACTCCACAGCTACTAGACAAAACGAATTAATCTACTTATTCAAGACCACCACCAATCAAATACGTATCAATCTACAAAATACGATCATGTTTTTTTTCTGCCGCAAGGATATGGAATTTCTAAATATTTGATAATCAGGATGTACTGGAATGCATTTTACTGTGACATTTTATTACGTATAGTTATCACATTATGCAATGCAGAACGTCCTTATTGTGTTTTCAACGATCAACCGTGTCTATGACATTTTTGAACGTCCAAATTTTTACCCGCACTACCATATTGTGTCTGTTACTGCAAAGTTTTGTGAGGCTCTACCAACGTGATAGCCCAAAATGTGAGTATTGCTGTGAACTGCCTATTTTTCCATTTCTCACTTCATAAACACAACTTCTAATCATTCCTTAATCATTTTCAGAACAGCTTCTCGTCAGGGAATACTTTTTTTCGCAGTTTATGAATTATCTTAAACATTACCTCAATTGAATATAATTAACTTCTCAGCGCCTTGCCAGAAGAAGATTATCTAAGTATCACAGTCAACTACCATTCAAAAAGGTAAGATCTATTTCACATAACCAAAAATCAATATTAACGTTGCACATGAATAAAAATTGTTTACATAGTCACTTACTAAGACATAAGATATGTTTCTGTCTTTATCAACAGGATATCTATGCAGCCAACACGGCCTTTGTTCAATAACATTTCAATCAACTTAAGACAAAGGTATGGATGGTCAGGGGCATCTAGCCTATGTATATTTTCATCGGATTGTATCTCAGATTATGTGGCCTTGATGAATCATATTTTACTTTGCCAATTCGACTTTTCCCCGAGATGACCACAGTTACTCAGCCGATTAACTCCAACTTCATCTACTCAAGAATATAACTTATACTTATTGATCGCCGGTATTGATAATTTAAGACAATTATCTCAATCTATGAACCTTCAATGTGAAGTAGCATAGAGAAGCCATGATGACTGAATTGTAAGTAGATCTATTAATATCTTTGGTTCATATTTCAACAAAATAAATGGTATTATTTTTTTCCTAACATTATAGAATTGCAGCCACTCAACATTATGCCTGGCCAAAAACTTTTGCATCTACCGCAAGAAGCAAGAATTCTACTAGTGTATATTGAAATTTAAATGACCAAATTATTCGTGCAGTCAAATCATTAATAAAAGTAAGAATTATTAAAACAACAAGCGATGGCGTAAAAAGGTGAAAGAAAATTTTTTCGGACATAAAAATGAATAATATCAACTGTTTAGCAACCGAAGTTGCTTGAAAATGATTTTTTTGTAAACAGAGATATTGGCAACAGAAATGACGGATGCAGAGATATTTAGCAGAGTAATTGGATAAAAAGTTCTATTTTGACCACATCAACTATATCTAACATGATGTGGAATATCGGATATAGAATTTTAACCAATCTACACAGCGTCAGGGAGAATCGGGTTCAGTTCTTCCAGACAAAATTTGCGGATCAACAGTCTGGTCAACTTGTAATCCAATGCGTACATTTTGATTTGTGTTCCTTGGATATTAAGGTATGAGTTCATTTCTTTATACTCATGGAGTCGTAAATTGGCTTCAATAAATATATAAATTTTGCCTCTATGTTATTTCAGGAGAAAAATAATAACTATTAAGTCTGGTCGGATAAATTCCGCTACGGTAAAGGAGTAGACCGTACTTCCAGGAACTCAGAGCAGATGGAGATCCGGCAGAACGTCCAAGAGAACAAGTTTTACGGCTTTGGTCACTTATCATACATTAAGGAATGAAAACCCAGAAGGAAAGGTAATACAAGGTATGCTTTTAGTACAATAAATAAACTAGCTTTCTCGATATAAAATCATTCTCTTCATGCTAGCTTTTACTTTGTTTGTTACTTTTCACAGATGCAGATAAATTTAGAATTGTCCCTTGCTTCATCCATATTAAATCTTCATCAATCAAACATTACTTCAAGTAACTCCAACCTCTTCAAACGTCAAGTAAGTTATTTTCACGTACTTAACAGGTATTTACCTGAAGTAAACATTGTTAAAGTATATGTTCTCGCATAAGCGATGATCCGTGACTCTCCGTGTATAAAGGTCTGGTAAACCACTATTAGCTTCCAAACCAAGAGCTATTCGCCAGTTACCTACTACTATGGTTTCCATAAACAAATGCATGTTGCAAATTCTATAAACTTTTACTATGGATAAAGCCCGATATCGCTAAAGTAAAATACAATACGCACAAAAAACTTGTTATAATTTCTATTCTAGGAGATCTTATCTTTGTAATGTAATTCAAACAAAAGGAATGTTCAGTTGCAGTAGATGTACCAAGTGACCAGATATATCTAAACTCATTGTAGGATTAGTGAGCAGACTTAAAGGTCTTGCACTTCCTGCAGCTAAATAAGGAGTAAGTGATTAATGCATTTTTTTAGCTATGAATTTGAAAACTAGCCAAATAAGTTTTAATGATACCACATTTTTCTTATTTTCAGGAAGGATAGGTAAATTATAAAGTCTGGCCAGGTAAATCCTGCTACGGCGATGGAGTAGACCGTACTGCCAGCGACTCATTTCAGGTAGGAACTGCGGCGATAACCCTGCGAGATTGGGAGATGCATCTTTAACTGGTGTGACCTTGATTTAAAAACTACGCAGACAAATTTTATTTCATCCTCTTGAGGTTCACAGGTACTTATCTATTCCGTTACGGTTAAACATAGTGATGGTCATTGTCTTAACAGATGAAAAGGGTTTTCATATATATTTTAAATGGGAAGAACATTCTAATTTTCTCAACATTAAATGGGACACTTCGTCATACAAAAATATGTCAATGTTCCTCTTTACAGATACGCAAGAGGTGAGGCAGTAGATTTTCCATACGTGGGCCAGCCAAACTTGTTGCAAATATTAAGGACTCTTCTGACGGTGGAAATAAGGATTTAAGTTTAGTATAATCCCTTTTCTTTTTTTTGTCGATTTCTCATCCACCAACCTTGTTAAAATTTTACCAACAAGGTAATGAAAATATTTCTTCAGCAATAATGTTTCCTCCAAAATAAACGAAGATACATTTAATTATATTGTAAAAGTGAATCATTACTCAGACAATATTTAAAAAATCTGATGTAGCAAGCACATGATTTTCTCCATATACATGTATAAGGTGAAGATATTTAACAAAGAGCACAATAACACACGCGATGCAATGCAAAGCGTCTTTCTTACGTACCTTTGCTATAAATTCAACTCTGGCTGATTAATAAGGTTTTTTTCATTGTTTTATTACTCCATTTACTATCTTTTTTTGTTTTCTTTTGTGAATTTTACTGATTTTCGTTGAACTCTGTTACTTTTTCAGTTTCCACTGTTTAAATGTGTGGTCTTATTTTTTATTAATCTTTTTGTGTTGTCCGTATGTTACTTTGCTCTTCGTTCGTATATTGATATTGTTTCAATCGCCTATTATATTGAAATGGATACATAATCAGTTCCGTGATTATCCATCCTATATCGGTGCTTGTAGTACACTCAAAAGGCCAATAATGCCTTTTTTCATAGAACATCTCGAAAAACGTCATTTATTATCTTTGTGACAGAAAACCTAATATTATATAAATTTATCAATGATAAATCTTCCAAGTTTATATTGAATGCAGAATTACAGATTACTGCCTTAGATAAATGTCGGCATTCTATACAAGGAAAAGGCATGTGCTGGCAGCATCACATTTTTCCCTTAAGGATACAAAGCGAGGGTTTTCGAAAATAATTTGAGGGCATTTCCCGGCAAATTTGAGAGTTGATCACTGGGCGGCGTTCGTATTCAACAAAAAACTACAAAGACACACTCGAACATAATCCATGGTTCGACGCAATGTTGGGGGAAATATTCTACATAAGAAATGCACAATAAGCTACTTTTTATCGTTTGCAGGCTTCATTTAAATAGAAAAATAAAATGAGAAACAATAGGGGTACGAACCGTAGACCTGTACCAAGAGAAAAAATATAAAAAAAATTCATATTTTAGTCATGTAACAGCGGTTGCGAATCGAAGTTATGAAAATTTGGGAAAATAAATGAAAAACTTGTAAAAATTCTTCGTAGTAATCAGAGAGCCCCACTGGGGAGCAAGGCGGTCGTTGAATCCGAACTCGAGCGTTTTCTCATTTGAATGCGCTTTTGGTACTGATTTCCATCACATTCTTCTACATCTACATTAATACCCTGCAAGCCGCCTTTCGGCGTGTGGCAGGGGGTGTAAACACCAGTTGAATCTATACTACTTCCTTATTCGGTTATTGTCACGTATTGTTAGCCGAAAGAATGAATCTCTAAAACGATTCGTCCTAGAATCTATTTCTCTTAACTTACGGTCATTATCGGATCGACCGAGGTAATAGGGGGGTTGCATGATACCGATTGTATCTTCCGAAAACGTAGTATCCCTGAATTTATTAACCAATCGCAGCCTAGCTTCCAATCTCCTTTCTTTCAAGGATTCCCAACCTACATCTCAGAGCATTTTTGTAACGCTTGCTTTTTTATCGTAGCATTTCTTAACAAAACGAACCGCTTTACGCTTCACTTTCTCGAGTTCGCGAGTACACGTTACATCCGCCGGATCCCATATACTTACCGCATATTCCAGAAGGGGTCTGACAAAGGTAAAATAACAACGTTCTCTCACCTTTTCATCGCATTTACCGACAATACGCTTTACAAAGCCAAGCCTTTTACTTGCTTTGCCGCAGATTTTTCGAACATGCGTGCTCCAGTTTAAGTTATTAGTAATGTTGATCCCAAGATATTCAACTGTATCTACTACTTTGATACTAATTCCATTAATTTTGTACGGGTGATTTGGACTCAATTTTTTCTTTTCGAAGAAATTAACTACGGAGCATTTACCTACGTTAATATCTAATTCCCATTTTTCGCACCACCTTTGGATGAGGACTAAATCGTTTGAGAGAGATGTCCGGTCTTCCTCGTTTGTTATTTCCCTATATATAACCGAGTCATCCGCAAATATCCTCACAATGCTATCTATCTCGTCACTCAAGTCTTTGATATAAATAAGGAAAAGAAGAGGTCCAATTACACTACCTTGAGTTACACCAGAGGTAACTTTGACTCTATTTGTGCTAACGCCATCCAGTACAACTTGTTGTTCCCTCTCGTAGAGAAAATCCTTAACCCAGTCGACTACTTCCTTGTTAATGCCCGCTAGTTTAAGTTTGTAAATTAGTTTGTAGTGGGGTACTCTATCGAATGCTTTTTTGAAATCTAGGAAAATAGCGTCCACTTGCTTTTTACTTTCGGCCGACTTTAAGATATCGTGTACCAATACAGGAAGTTGAGTTTCACATGATCGGGACTTACGAAAACCATGCTGGTTCGCGTCGAGGAATTCATTTCTATCTAAAAATCCCTTGAGTGAGCTTACGACATTATGTTCCATTACCTTTCCGGACAGCGAAGTTAATAATGTGGGTCTATAATTTCCTGGGTCCTCCTTTAATCCGCTTTTGTAAACAGGAGTAATATTAGCTAATTTCCAATTGGATGGGACCCTACCTTCATTTATCGATTTACAAAATATAATTTTGAGATAAGGGGCGATGCTTTCTGCCAGTTCTTTAAGCACTCTTGCTGGAATGCCTTCTGGCCCTGGCGACTTATTTGGCTTAATTTTGCGTAAGATTTTAACTATACCATCGGTCGTAAAAGTTATATTTTTCATGGAATCCAGTATATTAACCTTACGGAGGATCTCTATGTTACAATCTGATGTGAATACGCTCTGGTAAAATTCGTTTAGTATGTTCGCTTTCCTCTTCGAATCGCAAGTAATGTTACCTTCAATATCCCTTATCGAGCTCACTGTTTGTATCTTTCCCTGTACCTCGCTAACGTAAGACCAGAAAGCTTTAGGGTCTTCCTCTAAACATTCCCCAAGAATTTTCTTTTTAAAGTTGCTGTGGGCGTTACGCATACATCGCTTGGTGTCGCATTTTGCTTTCTTGAGCTTTTCTAGCAATAGTGATCGTGGTGGATTTGGAACAGGCTGATCTATTGCCGTAAAAGCCTTTACTTTTTCGTGCAAATCTCTCTGTTTGCGGAGAGCCCGTCTAACCTCATTATTGTACCATCTTGGCTTGCAATCATGTTTAGATTATTTCGAAGGTATATACAAATCTATATATTTATGCATTATCTCCACGAATGATTTCCATGTATCCTCAGTGTTGTTGTTGCTTACGCGCGACTTAAATGAATTAAAATCGGTAGTTAGTTTTCCGTTAAATTCCTCGAAGTTGGATTTGGAATAGAGATAATTTTGCGTTTGGGTTTCTTATAATAGCTAAGGTTTATCTCAATATCTGCAAAAACGCCTTTGTGGTCTCCAAGACCTTCGTCAATCGAAATGTTCTCTATGCGCTCAGGAAAGTTAATTAAAAGGAGATCGAGTAAATTGTCACCCCTGGTTGGCGATTTTACTGCTTGGCTTAGCGAGTTTTTCTGAAGTAAATTTAATAACTTTTTACATGAGTCGACATCCCGGGCCCTTTTCTTTATACTATGATTATTCCAGTCGATGTCTGGAAGATTAAAATCCCCCCTGAAAATTGTTATACTCTGGTTGTTCTTACTCGTGTAGAAATTTTTTGGTCGTTAAGATTTTGCAAAACCTGTCGAGAAGAGTTTGGTGGTCTGTAAAACGCACATACATTTATGTTCGGCTTGTTTTGTTGGCTTATTGTGCACCAGACGCTTTCTATATCGCTATCACTCAAAGTCCTCGGCTTGCTCTGAAGGGATGATTTAACCGCAATAAAAACACCGCCACCTGTCTTTTCCTTACGATCCCGGCGATAAATAGTGTAATCCTTTCGAAATATTTCATTGTCGCTTATATCCTCATTAAACCAGCTTTCTGTACCTATAAAAATATCGGTGTCGTGGCAGCGAATAAGATGCTCCAAATCGGATACTTTATTTTTAACACTCCTACAGTTAACTATCGCAATTGATATTTTTCTTTCGCAAACAAATTTAGGTGGTATTTTCGGTAAATCTCGCTTATTATTCGTTTCGCTCCTCGCCGCTTTTTCCATAATTCGATCGGCCAAGTATTTCGTTCCCTTCAACCCACTAACTGGACTACTCTTTATCCTAAAAAAAGGATATAGGTATCATACTTTATACATATATTATCTTCAGTAATCAACTATCAGTTCGTTCAAATATCTCTCCATCTCTACGTGGTGGATTACAACAACCTGCATCAACGCGAGAAGCAAGCTAATCTTTGTGGATCGATGATACGGATGGTCCTAGGAACTTTTCTAGCATCAGATTTTAAATGAATTCTGATCTGGAATTGCTCCTAGACTTATCCATATTTTATCTTCACCAATCAACCACTACTTCGAATATCTCCGGCTTCTTCATAAATTAGGTAAGTTGTTATCACATAATTAGCAGTTACTTACCAAAAGTAAATCATGGTGCAAGTTTATATCAACCAGGAAGAGCAAGCTAATTCGAGGACATTTTTACCACTCTGAATAGAAAGGTAAGTTTTAAAAAAATGTTTGATCAATGATACTTGAATCTGTTTGCATGTTTTATTTACTTTCCGTTTATATTTAGTGTTTTATTTATTAATTAAAAAATCTAGGTTATAGGATTGTTTTAGTTTTATTTTTTCATATAAAGTTGGATGTAATTTGGTTTCTATTCTCCGAAACAAAAATACTAGACAATAATAATAGACATTTATGGTTTTACAGTTTATGAAGGACACAGGTAGCATACTTTATCCATATATTATCATCAGTAATCAACTGTCATTTCGTTCAAATATCTCTTCATCTCTACATTGTGGATTGCAACAACCTACGTCAACGCGTGAAGCGAGCTAATATATATGGATCGATGATATGGATGGTCCCTGGAACTTTTCTAACATCAGATTTTATATGGATTCTGATGTAGAATTGTTCCATGACTTATCCATATTTTATCTTCATCTATCAACCACTGCTTCAAATAACTCCAGCTTCATCAAACGTCAGTAAGTTTTTTTATGCAACGTATAGTATTTTAAGCATACCCTTGCTGAGTGCAAACAACTTTTACTCGTATATCATATCATATCCTTGGTTGTTATTGATTATTGCTTGAGGAAAAATATATTTTTGGTAAAAATATGAAACTAGAATATATAATTTTATTTTAAGCGAAACGTAATTTATAACAGAATGCTAGCCGCGTTAAGAAAAATATGTGTACGAACATCGACCAAAAAATAATATTTTAGCCTACGTTTAAATGTAGCAAGTTATTACGTTCAACAGTAAAGTTAAATATAACTTCACTATTGATACGGAAAATGATTTCTTCCAATTAAATATGTTAATATTGCCCCCGGCGAAGCCTAACTGCCAGCCTTGACGTCGAACAGAGGGCTAGAATTGAAAAAAGCTGGCCAAAGATTAAAAAAGTGCTTTTTTTGAGCGTGGACTTTGAAACTTCGCATTATCGTTCTTGAATAAATCTACATATAACTTTGAAATCATTTGCGTTGGTTCCTATGCGTTAAAATTCTAAAAGGGATAAAAGTTGACCAGATTTAACGAAAAATGCGGGTCCTCGATTTTTCGCAAAATTCTTCAATTTCAAGCCAATCCTGAACGAAAATGATCTAAATCATCCGGTAAAATACAATTCAGTATTATAAACCTAATCCTTATGCTTCATAATACTGGGTTTTAACGATCACTGTTGAATACTTGCATTATTTATACCACAAAATGGCGAACCCTTATTTTATGGCAAATTTCTACCTAAAGTGAGGAAAATAGTAGTGATTAAGCGCGATGTACGCAAAGTTCTATCTACATACCACAATGTTCTTTGAAGCTTTTTGAAGAAGAATATTAAATAAAACCCTGCGACAATACAAAATTGGTGTAAATTTTAAAAATTACCTATTTTATCTTAAAATTATGCATCTATTCAAAATATACAAAATTTATCTTCATATATAAATTCATTTAAAAAACAATACATATGTGTTCTACAAAATTTATACAAACGGTTATAAAAATATATAATTTAATAATGAAGTTATAGACATTAACAATGTATTAACCAGTTTTTAATTTCTCTTTTTGCCACTGAAATTATATTAATAAAATGTAGAGTTTTTGGTAATGTATAAAAAAGAGTTGGAACTATAATTTTCAGATTTTGTTTTCAATGATTGTGGTAGTAATTTGGAATAATGTACCTAATATTTAGCCTTTTATTCATTTTGTGATTAGAAGTTTTTCAAATCTTTGTATTTGTTTGAATAATAGTTGTCTGTAATAAGTATGTAATTATGTAATAATTTAAGTGGGAGAATGTTCAATTCTTTGTAACAATGTAATTCAGTAGTTTTAACATTAATTTTGTTAAAATAAATATATTTTACAATTTTGTCTTGAGTTCTCATAACACATAGTTGTCTAGTAGAGGTCGTTGCTCCCCGAATAATTAAACCATACCTGATAACAGATTCAGCAAAAGCTGCATAAATATTTTTTTAGTTTTGATAGGTAAAATATCCTTTAGATAGTACATTTGATTAGATATCTTTTTCAATTTGTTATTGACATGTTTAATGTGCATATTGAAAGTAAAGTTTTCATCAATGATCACTACTAATAATTTATGTTCTGAAACTTGCTCTAAGATTAATTCAAATATTGATAATAATATTTACGAGATTTCATTATCATATTTGATCAAATTGGTGATGGATATAGGTGCGATACTTTATCCATATATTATTTTCAGCTATCAACTATCAGTGAGCTCAAATATCTCTCCATTCTCCGTCTCTCTATCTCTCCACGGTGTATTTCAACAACCTTATTCAACGCAAGAAGCGAGCTAATGTTTTTGGATCGATGATATGGGTGGTGCAAGGGTCTTTCGCTCATCAGATTTAATATGAATTCTGATGACGATAGTGCCTTGCGTCATCCATGTTTTATCTTCATCAGTCAAGCATTACTACAAATAACTCGGGCCTCTTCAATTGTCAAGTAAGTTTTTCTTTTTCAAAAATTAGGTAAGTTTTTATCACGTTATTAGCAGATACTTACCAAAAGTAAATCGTTAACAAGTTTTATTAACATGGCAGTGCATGCTTGTGTAGTGTAGTATAGTTTGTGACGGGCATAGGTATCATACTTTTTCCATGCATTATCATCAGCAATCTACTATCAGTTCGTTTAAATATCTTTCCATCTCCACAGGGTGTATTACAACAACCTACGTCAACGCAAGAAGCGAGCTAATATTTATGGATCGATTATATGGATGGTCCAAGGAAATTTTCTAACATCAGATTTTATATGGATTCTGATGTAGAATTGTTCCTTGACTTATCCATATTTTATCTTCATCAATCAACCATCACTTCAAATAACTCCAGCCTCTTCAAACGTTACGTAAGTTTTTTCATGCAAAGTACTTAGTATTACTTAGTACAAAGTATTTTAAACATGCCCTAGCTGAATGCATGCAACTTTTACTCGTCTTGTATACTATATCATTGGTTGGCATCAATTATTACTTGAGGCAAATTTTGGTAATACTAAAAATATGAAATATTTAGAATAAATAATATAATTTTAAGCGAAGCTAAATTTAGAACAGATGGCTCGCCTCGTTAAGAAAAAATGTGTGTCTAAAAATTACTATTTCGACTAAAAATTAATATTTTAGCCTACTTTTAAATGCAGTAAGCAATCAAGTTCAATAGTAAAAGTTACTTGTAACTTCTTCATTTTTATTGAAATAGATTTCTTCCTATTAAATGTGTTAATATTTACGAGATAACATTTTTCATTTATGTAAGGTATTTTTGCCAAATTTATCCTTCACTTGTGTTAGAACCATATTAAAAAGATATCGGTCTTAAATTGTAGTTTTTGAAATTGCTTATCAGGAAAATGTTCTTCATGACTCTGAAGAGCTTATGTTTATAATATTGTGAATACTTGGGCAGTACTTCTCCTATCCGATACGATTTTAAGGGTAGTCTCTCCATCAGGGGTGATGACTCATGTTATGGACCACTTCTGATCCTTATTTCCATCACATTTGATATAGTTTGTGATTGATATGGGAGTCTTTACTTATCTATATATAATGTACAGCATTCAAGCACGACTTCGAATGTCTCTCGATCTCTTTAAACGTTATGCAAGTTGCTATGACAAATCTAGATAAATGTTTTCGAAATTCTAATCACGATGGGAATCTATACGTTGTAGGAGATTGTGGCAACGTTCAACAGCGACGGTTGTTGAATTTTAAGTTATTTTTCATCTAAATTGGCTTTTGTATCTCTAATACGTAATCGAAATGGTTGGTAAACGGAAAACTTGGTCACATATACCTGCATTGTTCCACAGATATAGAAATTTGATGGATTAATTAGAAGATCTAACAAAATCCAATTGCTAATATTTCATGGAACTTAAAGATAAATGATTCAAAGAAATCATTTGTCATTTAAGTTACATTTACTTCACTTGTGTTAGTACCATTTCAGATGATCATATCCTTGTAACATAATTCTAACAAAGGAATGTTCAGTTGCAGTAGCTGTACCAGATGAAAAGAGATATCTGAACTCATAAGAGGCTTTGAGAACAAACCTCACCGTTTCGAACTTTTTGCAACTAACTAAATAATCCCGGGAGAATACAATCGATAGAGGTGCACAGTAAATAAGGTATTAATACATTTGTGAACCTATGAAATTGAAAACCACCTCGACAACTTTTAATGGAACCATATTTTTCTTATTTTCAGCAGGGAAAGGTAAATCATAAAGTCTGGCCAGGTAAACCCTGCTACGGTGAAGGAGTAGACCGTACTGCCAGCGACTCATTTTAGGTAGGAACTGCGGCGAGAACCCTGCGAGACTGGGAGATACAAGTGGTGTGACTGTGATTCCCAAACAACGCAGGTGAATTTTCTTTCCAACCTCTTGAGGATCACTGGCACTTATCCATACCGTTACGGTTAAACATAGTGAATGCCATTGAATTAGCAGTTGAAAAAAATATTAGGTATTATATATTTTTAGTTTTAATAACATTCTAATTTTCTCAACAGTTAATGGAACAATTAATCTTACAAAAATATAACAATTTTCCTTTCAGAGCTTAAGATGACTTCGTCGGTGAAGGGTAGCTGTAGCTAGGCATGAAAAAAAGTTAGAACGTTTGTGGTGATTTACATTTGCCTCAAGTATATCCAATAATCCAGCGCTCTCGATAACCCCGCGATATTACGGTTGCATAGGTGTTGGATTATCGAGACCACTCTATAAATTTGGTCGTTTTGCATAAACTTTGGATTTTGTCCTTTAGCGTTAATTATTACCTATTTATCACTGCCTCTTTATAGTCGCCTTTTGGGTGCAGAATTTCACATGAATGCACGAAAATCTTAATCTGTAAAAATATAATCTTGATCTAAGGAACAGAGAAGATAATTTCGTTTACGGTGTTAACATGGTACATTAATATATTCTATTATAAGCGATGATCTGAGTGTCTAACTTTAAGTTCTGGTAAACCACGGTCCTTTCAAATAAATAACGACTATTACTTGTATGTGGAATGTATGGATGACTATTGGTTGTTACTTCCATTATATAACATATAAATTGTGATGATATAAGAGCCGCTAATTATCCAAATATTAGAGAGTTTTAGCATAGCGTACTCCATAGATTCTTTAACCGTGAGATTCGAACGTGAGGGATAACGGTCATGATCTATCGGGCACCGTAGACTTATAGTTTTAGCATACCGTACACCTACGATGGAAACATTTTTTCTTTCAGCTACCTTCATTTGTCTGTTTAAGCATCCTTGCCACTTGCTTGTTTGCGCTGTTTTTGAACTTATGAGCCCCGTCAGGACACACCGTTCATCCGATTTGCTTCAAACTTAGCATACGCATTCTAAACAATTTTGTATTCTTAATCAATAATTTTGTTGGATTCGGACCGAGATCGCTCAGATGAATTTTCATAATAATTACATGTAAATTTAATTTTTATCTGTTGCAGGATTTATTTATTTTGAAGAATTAAATTAGAAGATACTCGTTTAGAGTCGAGACAATTACCAAAATAACAGAAACTGAATGAAGATTCTTATTGTGGTCATCAAATATTCTTTTCAAATGAAATTTCGAGAAAATACGCGTAAATTTTCCAAAACTTTGGAGGGACAATCAATGCTAACTAAGCTCGTGCATTTTTCTGTGTAGAAGGAATAGCTTGGGGTTTTAGTTATGTTTACTGAAGTATATATATGCATTACACAACCTTCTACCTGGATATCATTTGTTTATGTTCCTCCATCTCCATTTATGATTTCGCTTCTCTCTCTTTTCTTTTCAAATTGAACTTGGTAAAATTTTAGTTTCGTTCCTTCTCAGAGAAATGCTTTAACTCGCTTACTATTAACGTTAGAAATACGATTCTTACACCAAATTAAAAGGCAAAGGATTACAAATGTTATAAGTGGTACGCCTTTTCTCCTAAATGCTGCAGTTTTTGAAGAATTTTGATCCGAAAATCACCGATTTTCGACGTTTTTCGTCTGCATATTACGGCATTTTGGCTGTTTTCTCGTGCTTCCGATAGGGCGATACTAACTTTATTCACCTCTAGCATATGCCCATTTCCCTTTTCCCTACTCGCTTATGGGCGAATTAAGTAAGGTTGTGTAAGGTTTGATTGGATTGGTTCCTCTTTACCTAATTATTCCGTAAGTAAGTCGGATTTGGAGATTTCTCGGCCATTTTTGAGATGTGAAACTCATCGATCTCCGCTACGTTTGCCGTCAAGACGCCATAACTAACACATCAAACTTAGTCTCCGAACGACATTCCTGTAATTCAGTCACTCCAATCGCAATGTATCATTTACTATAACAGTTTTCCACTTGCGTTAGAAACATCTATAATCTGCAATGTTTGAGGTATCTTCCCTGGAAATTTCATCGAAATCGGGCAATTTCTAGTTGGAAAAGAAATCATAATTGCGGAAGGAACGAAACTAGAATTTTACCTTGAACCTGTCCCTCTCCAGCAATACATGCTCTTGCAGACACTAATTATTAAAAATTTTATTATTAGATCTCACCGCCTCTTGCTGCACTTCCTAATAGACATTCGAACGGGTTCGTACCTATAATTTGACAAAGGAGAACCGAGTTGTCCCAGGCTGAAAATCGTACGCGTTCCTGCTTAGCCATTTCATTCGCCATTTTATATATATATATATATAATACTGTTATAGTTTAATCCTACAGATATTCCAACTAAATCAATTACTTGTGGTAAACTTCGCAATGCATAACATAACCGCCGCTATTTTCAAACCCCTTTTGTATAAAAGATTCCATTCTCACAATATGAACTTGATTTAATTCCCTTCATAATCTCGCCATATTTTAAAACCCTAACTTCTGTGAAGATTATTCCTAGCAATAATTAGTGTGAGTAGTTCCGTTTTTATCATAACCATTTCAGAAGAAAGGTTTTACCATTAAAAGCGTACGTATTATATTGTTCCCTAAGGAATAATTTAAAGCATTACCTTTCGATCTATTTAAGAGATCATGTTTTAGTTGATGTTCTGTAATGTTGTATTTCAGAGTTAACAGAGCGGAGTGCCATTGTATATAGAATCGTCCATCCTACAAATGCATCACCGTAAACGGAAGTCAATGATATGAATGGCTTTGGTAAACTATTACTGTAACATGTTTAAGATATTGTTTCAGTCTTGGTTTATCAAGTTTATCCATATATCAAATTCTACAGCCTACCTTCATTTACTTCGTAGAGATCTTATGCAGATGGATTTGCACTACAATTACATCACCGTAAACGGAGTTCAATGGTATGAATGGCTTTGATAGACTATTACTGAAACATATTTATGATATTGTATCCATATATCAAATTCTGCAGCCTATCTTCATTTACTTCGTAGAGATCTTATGCAGATGGATTTGCACCACAACTACATCACCGTAAACGGAGGTCAATCATATGAATGGCTTTGGTAAACTATTACTGTAACATGTTTAAGATATTGTTGCAGTCTTGGTTTATCAAGTTTATCCATATATCAAATTCTACAGCCTACCTTCATTTACTTCGTAGATATCTTATGCAGATGGATTTGCACTTGCACATCATTCCTCTGGTTCTCTGGTACAATTCATTTTCAATGTCTCCAAAAGGACGACGATGACGACGACGGAAGATCCATGAAACTTCCTGGCAAGGTAATAAAAAATAACTTTAAACATGCAATTTATTTACGAAATAATTGTGATTTTTCGTAGTAAAAGCATTTTTTAATAGTTTGAACATCGATAATATGTGAATTCAAATATACTTCAGAAGAGAACAAGAGCCTCTTCAGCCAGTGGAAGCTTATACTACATCAATGCGTTGCAAAATCTTCCTCACATTTGTTTAATAGATGTACTATGACAATAAGGAAACAAAAGAAAAGGAAATGGATTAAGACATCAGGAAATCGAACTAAATACTAGATATCCATTCCATACATTGATAATACTTGTTTCCTCTGGATTAAAACATAAATTTCACACTAATAAATTTTGTTTGAATCCTATTACAGACTGAAAGACATTTCAGTAACAATTAAAGGTGGGGCTGCCTCCTAGCGTCTTAAAGTAATTCCTAGTACTATTCCACTGGCACTTGGGATGATAATGAAGAATATCCTGATTGGAGCATAATCTTTTGTTCCTATAATATGCTTAAGTCATTTAGTTGATGGTTCTTTTAGCGAATCATGGCAGTTATGTGACCGAAATGTCCAGAAAGCCGTATTCAGAGCCATAGAATGGATTACGATTGCCACTAGCGATGGACGTGCCATCGTTATTCTTAACGGTATGTAAAACCTTCTTTCATTTCATCAATCATATATCTTGAAATATTTTCTTAAATTTTTCTTCTCAATGCTCTCTTTACAGCTCTATCTCACAGATTATCGATTTCGTGGTACGAATGCCTATCTTTCTGTTGCAAAAACAACATTAAAAGACTAATTGAATTCATGTATTTTTTTATTTTCTCGTCGATAAGATAATTAGCATGTAATAAAATTGAAGATTGTAAGGTAACTTTCCATAAGCCTCGGAGTTTGGAATGGAAAATAGGCTTTAAGGAAAGAACTATCTTCATACTTGAAGCAAAACTCTGATAGAAAATCTAGCCTTTCCGTAGATTTAAGAGAATTATGAAAATGTCCTCGAAAAATTAAATTTTCATCTTACCATTGAAAAATCCACGTTTATAGTGATTCTGTGTAAAGAAATTAAAAATCATAAAGCAGATTCACGCATATGCTAAACATATCCATGTCTGTATCTATATATATCATATCATATCCTAGTTAGTATCAATTATTACTTGAGAAAAAATATCCAAACGGTAAAAAATGAAATTTTTAGAATATATAGTATTATTTTAAGCGATACGTAATTTAGAACACATAACTAACCGCGATAAGAAGAATATATGCACAAAGATCTAGTGTATTACCAAATATTTTATTTATATATGTATATTTATATATTTTACATATATATATATATATATATATATATATATATATATATATATATATATATATATATACATATTGGCCAAAATGCCTAGTTTTAAATATTTTAAGATATCAATTTCGACAGTAAAAATTAATTGTAACTTCACCATTGATATAGAAAAAGATTTTTTTGTTGTTCCTGTTTCCCAATTTCTAATTACGATGGCAATCTATACGTTGGAGGACTTTCTGGCTACGTTCAACGGCGATGGTAGATGAATTTTAATTGATTTTTTCATTTTAAATGCCTTCTTATCTTTAATACCTCATCAAAATCGTTAATTTATAAAAAAACTAGGTAACATATACTTATAATTTTCCAATTATGTAAATTTTTAACGATAAATCAAAAAATCTTACAAAATCAGATGAATTCAGATAATATTTTACGGAAAGTCAATTTTCCCATTCCGTATAACGCTGAAAACGCAACTATGATTATGACAGAAGACGTTATTCCATGCAAGCACTTCAGAAGTATTTGGCCAGAGGGAGTCAACATTATCCAGATTTGACCAGCAATGCATAGACTATTATACATTTCTTACTTTATTGTTTACTTTAAATTCTTGCCTTAAAGGAAATTGTGTGATATAATAACAAGGTAGTGTCATTGGAAAATGGTTTACGACTTCCGTTACTATTATGAGGGTCGATGTATGTATTTTAGCCTTGTTTCAACAATTGTCTCCCCATAACAGAAAAATCTGCTACTACAGAATATGCCAAACTTCAAAAGACAGAAAAGTGCAGTAACGTACAGCAAACAAAAATCTGAGCCCGATAGGTTAAAATTGATTTCATTTTCAGATTCAGCGCCACCAAAATACATTTTTGTACCATGATTCATATTGTCCAATTCCAATGTCCAATTTTCCATACTCCTTTCCTACATTGGTAATCTGTACTGACTCTTTGAGTGCCATACATGCCATTTCATGCTTCTCCCCCACACATCCACTTGTACAGGAGATACATTTATCCCTTATTGACCTTCACTCACGAGGGATTAATATAATCTTTGTCTGGGACCCAGGGCACGTTGGCATCAGAGGCAATGAGGAGGCTGACTCAGCCGCTAAGGCTGCCCTACAGAAACCAAATATAGACTCAAGACATATCAATTCTCATGACCTGAGAAACATACTCAGAGAAAAGATACATGATAGCTGGAAGCAAAAATGGCAAGATCTTGAGGGAAATAAACTAAGGGACATAAAACCAGTGGTTTCCCCATGGCACTCTTCCCATCGTAGGAATAGACGAGAGGAAGTAGTGATTACAAGACTGCGGATAGGTCACTGTGCATTTACACATTCATTCCTATTTACAGATGGGGAGATGGCACCTATGTGCGATAGCTGCAACTTGCAACAATGGGTGAGCTCAGAGACATCTTAGGCAATGACGCAGAAAATCTCAATAGAGTTTTACAGTTTCTTAAGGAAGCTGATCTATACAAAAAAGTTTAAGTCCACAACCATCCTGGACAAAGATGTTTTACTATGCTCCTTATTTATTTATTTACTTAATTAATTTATTTTATCCATTTATTGGTTGCTATTTTTTAATGGATTTATAATTATTTATTTAACTATTTATTTTATCTATTTATGATCTTCAGAGCCTAAAATGATAAAACTGACTCTATTTAATTAATAATACACGTATGCCGTAATTTTTTATTTGTCAGTTTTGACAGGTATTGGCGCAAATAACCTAAGGGTTGAGGCGCCTTAATCTAATTCTACTACTGCTACCAAAACTTGGATATAGTTAACCTAAATACGGAATTAAATGGGAGAGAGGATCCATAGCCGCCATGATGGTGGAGTGTGTAATTTTATACCACTTCCACCGATCTCTGAGAAGACCCTCATCAGGAGCCGAAGATATGGATGGACTGGGTCTCTTCTCTTCCATGGATGTGAATAATATTCCATCGAGGTGAAGAAACCCTGATCATCCATATCATACCTACAGCAACGCTAATGTAATAACTCGTTTCTCTAATCGAGAAAAAGTTATAAGTGGGATTTGGTATATTTTAATTCAATTTTCCAATTCCATTTAGCAACCGATTCGTAAAAATAAGTATGAAATAGGCCCGGCGATGGATTACACCAGCAGGGTGTAATCTATCTTAAATTTTTAATGTTTATAATGTTCATGGAGTGTGTAACCTTACATCACAGCCATATTTCCTGAGAAGACCTTCATCTGCAGCCGAAGATATGGATGGACTGGGTCTCTTCCTTTTGACATATGTGAACAATATTATATCAAAATGAAGGTGCCTTGATCATCTATATTATACCTACAATAACTCAAATGTAATAACTCGTTTCTCGAATAGAGAAAATAGTACAACAAAACTAATGAAATTTCAATTTATTGATAATCTGACTGAAACAAATATTTAGGGGCGACTCAAATATAATTAACATAAAATACGGTATTACATGGAAGTATCCAAGTTCGCCATGATGGTGGAGTGTGTAATTTAATCAATTTAATGCACAATATGTTACCCGGTTAACGACGAATGCTGAAAGTTATTGAATGAGCCGAGTAGAATCGTTTTTATGGTTATCTACCTTTTAACCTCACCTACATAACGACCCAGGCCTTCAATTTTAACTAATTATCTTTTAGATAAGAACGAATAACAATATTTCTAAATCTATATTCAGGAGCTGTGTTTTGACCAACGTAAGATTATCTGGGTTTCCTTGGTGAAGACTACGAGAAGGCCTGATGTTACGTTTGAAGCAAACATATGGGACTTTGATAAATTCAAAAACTGAAACTTCATCGCTAATTTCTATTTAAGGTAACATACAAAATCACTCAATTAGCCCTTAAATTTAATTTCTTGGCAGATTGTGAAGAATAATGGATACCACTTGATAATGAACTCTCTGATTAATAGATTTCAGTGATATATTTTTTAATATAATTAATTTATGTAAATGACTTTTCTTACAGGTAAAACCTGGGTTGAAAATTCCTAAGCAATCATAGAGAAGGAATCGTTTACTTCGAAAGATTCAACATAAGATGCTAAATACATGCCAACTCCACGATATGGAAGAATTTCAATGCATCTCGGTAGTCCTGCGGCATTATCTTCCTGAAATATAAACGGTGCGAAATTGTTGAGGCACAAAGTTTTGTGCTAGCATCTTCGTTCCAAGCAATTAACGATGAATTTCAGGTGAGGCTTTACTTTCAGTTGAATTTACCGTAGAACAAAAAGAAATAAGATCGTATTAAAACTACATTCGGAAGCTTCTTTCCAAGGAGCGTCTGGAAATCTGATGTAACTAATTATAGTCATCGAGAACAAACGATGATGCCGATGATGTAGCGATCAATGCTTTGAATATTACATGAAATAAAATAAGACTGAGGTATCATCGTTCATTCTTTGATTAAAATCCTATTTATGAACGAATTTTAAGTACCTATTTAGCAATAACAATTATTCACTTGGCCGTGGGTAGAAATTAATGAATATCACATGACAATTGAAATTCTATATATTAATTCAGATGATACCATTGTATATCATATACATAGAGTTTTGATTCTTTTCTTGCATGAACACCCAGGGAAAGAAAATCGGAAATGGACGTTGAATAAAAGAAATTTACTTATATAAATCAACAATTTAAACGTAAAGTACAAGCCATTTTCATCAAACAGTGCCTCTTGGTAACGCTCAAGGTTACGAAAATTGGATCATCTGAAATGTTGCTCTGTCTCCTAAAGGTAAAGAAATGTTTTTAATAAATCGGCAATTTCCTAAGGCTACACTTCAAATGAAAAAACTAATTTTCTTCCAGGATAAAATTATTATCAAATAACATTTATTAACGTCTTAACACCATAAAGCACCTTCTACCATTAGAAAATTCGTACATGAATGACGGCCATAGCAGGAGAAGAAATGGCGCGCAAGCATACGACCGGACCTTTGACACTTTTTATGGGAATTTACGTCCGAGTTGTAGGTAAGATTCTATCGTCTTCATGTTCTGTTTGTGATCATTATGTTTTCTAATTTTTGATACGCAATTCCTCAAATCACTCCGACCTGTCTCAGATGTTCTCAATTGTTTCTACGACTGTAAACTGAATCAATAACTGGTAAATACGATATTTGATGCTCTGAGTTGTGCCAACGCACAATGCAAATGCACTTGCACAATTCTGTGAATTGGCCATTTTTCTGAATAGTAGCAGCGCGTCACATCTAACTACAGAATAAACTGAAATATATCAAATCAACACCTATTGAATAACAGAATTCAGACAACGTTTTGAAACATCATTATTTCCACTTGGAAAACAATGTAAAAACAAACAAAACGTTCAACATACACATAGTTTAGATATAGCAGAAAATTAAATGTCTTCACACGTGTTCAGGGTTATTCTATCAATTTTTACCAAATATATGCCATGATAGGGTAATAAGGTCTCTCACCTCCATCCATTGCTCCATACATATTATGTGGTGATTCTGAGATTCTTACATTATACAATTTCAGGATAGGATGATTGAAGGATGAACCTGGAGAAAAGGATTACCTTTGTAACCCTATATTTCAAATGTGGAGCTTACTTCCCAACATAGACCATTGCATTTTTTCCCATAGGACATAAAATTCCACACAAATTTTGAATTGCTTTGTTGTTGAAACGTAGATACCACAAGGACCACATACTAACATCGTGTATCCTCTTGCTCCATTTGATAGCATTGGGGGAATATAAGTCCTTTTCAGCGATGGAAGCCTTCAACCTTCATTCTACTGAGAGCAGGTATAATGGCTAAACCCTAATCTCCCATGGACATCGTAGTGATAATGAATCGATATCGTAGATATTGAAATCGATATTTCAAAATGCAAAATTCAGAGAGAGCCTGATAGAATGTGGTAAAGTTAAGCTGTTTTATGGATGTCAGGAATCAATCAGGAATGGTTCAGAGAGGATGATTATGGATAATGAGAAATATACCAAAAGTTTTTAAACGGATCACTTCTAAGGTAAGATACTGAAATATCTACAAATATCATAATTTGATAAATACCGATAAATTTTATGATGAAATGTTCGTTATCTTAGAATTTATGTATTTTTATATAAATTCCATGGAAAAATTGGAACATCTGATCCATTATTGGTCGACGCACGAGTTTAATAGGATTTATTTAGCCGAAATATCAAATTAGTAATAACGAAATTTTGATGCAGTGTCTCCTACATTTATAAAAAAAGAGGAATTAACCAATCAGAATAGCCATCTCCTAGAGACTGATTTAATTCATTATCTAGAATAAATATTTTCAAAATAAATTCATTTCAACATATTAGTACCTCAAATTTTCTTCCATGTTTACCAAGTTTTGATTTGAAGAAAACCAGCATGGGAAAGGAGCATGATGGATAATGAGAAATTACTAGAATTATTAAAAGGAGACTTTTAAAAGGTAAGATCTGATACCCATACTTCCAGTATCTAAAATACGTTTATTGATTCCTCTTCAATTTTTTCTTTCGAAAACACGAACTTCTTAAGAATTTCTTGTATCATGAAGTAATTGAAGTAGCTTAGGATGATATTATTAGACAGTTGAGTTATCAATGAAATGAACTGTTATATCTGAATGCAATGATTTTGTTTCACCTTTCATGGTCACCTTATAAAGGTTAAATTGTAAGTATTTTTTGCAGCTAGGGGTATTGCTATCATTTTA
This sequence comes from Sympetrum striolatum, assembly GCA_947579665.1. Lineage (NCBI taxonomy): Eukaryota > Metazoa > Arthropoda > Insecta > Odonata > Libellulidae > Sympetrum > Sympetrum striolatum. Next base: position 29,101,209 of record OX388352.1, read on the forward strand.
ACCTACTTATTACTGAATTGCCATTGGTTATCGGAAAAGATGGACAGTGTCAAGGATATCCATTCCTAACCACAAGACTCACCTACTTGAATGTACGGATGATTACTAGAATTTATTAAAGGAATCTATCGTAAGGTCAGATCTGATGGGAATTCTACCATTATCTGAAAATGTTTATTGATTCTCTTTCAATATTTTGCATTGGAAGTCACGATCTTTTTTGCCATGTTTAAGGGTAAGTACAATGCTTATTTATACTTTTTATAAAAACTAGACAAAATTTCGGTGACAAATGTGGTGAGGAACTATCAAAATACTTGTATTAAAGCCAAAATAGCTTTCCGAAAGACGATATTGTAATATTATTTTTTTCAGAAAGAAAAGAATTAATTATTATGTCTGGCCAGATACACTCTGCTACGGTAATGGAGTAGACCGTACTGCCAGCGACTCAGAGCCGAGGGACGCTTTGCAGAACGACATAGATGAGGTGCCCGACAGATGCCGGTGGATAATGATGACCAACCATTGGGTAAGCGATTCCTTCCTTATATCTTAGTTAGAACATTACCATCCCGTCTTATCACATACTAGTTAAATTGGGCCAATTTCATTGGCAAAATGTCGTTCTTTTAATAATTAATCAATAATATAATCCTCTAATATGCTAACAACCCGCAAACAAGCGGATACATTTTAGTTTCAGTTTTTTAGATATGAACATGCAATGTCATCTTGGTGTCTAAATACCTCGATGTTTATAATAAATACATGAATTTTAGCAATTTGCTTGGTAATTTACCTTTCCTCTAATGTTTTTCTTAGGTTAGTAGAAGAATGGTTTTTAATCAATCTGTGATAATTTTTACGCTCCGGATTTTTATTTTGTAATTTTAGTGTAAGTTATGCTTTTCACGTACGATAAAATAATACAATTGTTTGATCATAAAAAATGTATTACTTCAGTAGCACAGCGACCAAATATCTTATTTTCAAACGAGAAATAATCTGCCTAATTCATTGAATCCTATTCAACGAAATTAATAAGTTTTCCCTCATACGAGATGTAAGACAATATGTGTTATGCGATGTGCATTGAATTTGACTTGTGCATCGCAATGTACAGATTATTGTGTGCAGAAGATTCTACTTGATGTATGGAATCGATATTTCTGTAATGTAATTCAATGACATTACAATGAATGGATGGACAGTGGAATGTGGAGAATGGATGACAATGAAATAACAAAGACTCGAGGGAATGGATATTGCTGAGAGTGATCCCCTAATATGTCGTTATCGAATGATGTCAGTTAGAATGGACGTATCCATTAGATTAGAGTTTCCCAAACTATGTTCCGTAAAACACCGATGTTCCGCTGAACATGAATAGGTGCTCCGCGACAATTTGGAGTGTCAATGGAGAATTGGAGAACAAATGTCATTATCTGCTTTATTGATTCAGATTTTAAGTTTTTATTACAATATTATAGTTTTATATGAAAAAATAATTACCAAATAAATAATTTGTTGTAATTAAATGATTTTTTCAATTTCACAAGTACAATTACCTAAACTAAAAATAAGCTTAGTGTTCCGTTAAACTTTCCAGGTTTGCCAAGTGTACCGATGCAGAAAAACTTTGGGAAACCCTAAATTAGATGATGAGGTTACTTGAGTAATAGTAATATAGATTTAGGCTAGAGTCCGTCAATTATAATCTAACATGTTTTGAGATAAGCACTATGAAGACTTTGATGTAATTACAATGTTTAAATTGGTTCCTTTCCTTTCTTTATATTTTTAAATGAATTCCAACTTTATAGGTAACTCTGTTAAATCATTAGTATAGTCACTGGAAATCAGAATTCTTGTTAATTGCGTGTATCTAGAGGCTTATTATCACCTTAATAATACCAGGAATGCTTCAACAGGATTGTAGAAACGGTTACATGACAATTTACATAAGCAAAAAGCTGTTTCAGCTGTATTAGAAGTCTACATGATACGCATCAAACATTTCATTATCAACTGGAATTAAAAAACGATAAATTCCGATATATTCTGGAGATGATCCATCATAATGATAAACATGAGAAAAAGATAGGAATTTCGTATCCTATAAACCCCTTCCTTATGCAATTCTTAAAAGTTCCCAAAGAGAATATTGTATTTCACCTTATATAGAATATGAACATTAAATATATATTGAGAGACATTAACACGATCAATTCTACTGGAATTTGGGATGGATACTTGAAATACCATCAAATGATTATAACATATTTTTGCTGATACTCTAGTCCAAATTGACCGTGTAGAATCATCAGATTTGAGTTATAAACATTGAGGGAGCAAGAGTTTCCTGAAGCATTTATCAGCAAAGAACCATTCCGAAGAGAGTACTTTCTTGGCCACAACAATACAAAGTGAAATCGAAGGGAAATAATACGAGTCAAAATGAACGTTAAATCGATTTAAGAATTTACCCTACTACCTGTAATATAGCTTCTTTGAATTATCTATGTCAAAGTCTGCAAATATAGATACAACACAAATATACTGATGACATTATTGCAAAATAATCTACATAAGCATCATTACCATAGAAGCCAGTCTCTAATATTGGTTTTACAATTTAGAAAAAGCTTCCATTCAGATGGATACCAATCTACAAAATATGATGATGTGAATGACTTGGGTGACCTATCGTGCTAGTATGTTACTGATATTATTTGCACCTTAGGTTACCTAGAATATCTACTTTCAATCTCTAACAGCGGTAGTAGTAACTAAAACTACATAACAAATTGGTTTTTCTTGCATGCTCGAGGGATGTTGTTATGGCTGGTAGGGTCTGCTTGCATGCGTGGCAATTTGACACCAATCTACAATATATGATGATGTGGATTGCCTGGGTGACCAATCGTGCTTGTATGTTACTGATATTATAAGCACCTTAGGTCACCTGGATCATCTACATTGAATCTTCAACAGCAGTAGCAGATACTTAAACTATTTTATATATCGATTTTTCCGCATTCTCGAGAGCTGAAGGTATGGCTGGTGGAGTCTGCTTGCATGCTTGAAAAATTAAAAAATATTGTTTAGTTGGCGAGTACCTTTGATTATTCGTATTCTTCTTCCAACATTCATTTGAGATTTGATGTATATTTCACAATTCTCACGGTGGATCAGAGATCATACGCAGAACCGCTTGCTTAATTTTTTATGATATTGCTTCAAAACATAGGTGAGCCAAGATTGAATCGGGAGACATAACTTAAAATGCAATTGAACATGAATTTCGATGTTGAATAGAACAATATTTGGATCAGGCCTACCACATGTTTAATGATCTTTACCACATAAGACATTTACAACCGAGTTTATGTTACTCAAGGTATAATTTTTTCCTAGATGAAATGACCAATAGAAAGAGGTATTAATCTTCTACAATAAAATCCATGTTCTATATTTTAGAAAGCCAAACCAGTATAAGTTAAAATAATATAATGTAACAAAAAAGATAAAAAATTATCTGCTGTCATCGAAACCGCGTCGTCGGGACTAGGATTTGACATCTTCTTATGAAAACCAAGGTTCTTTCTAAGGAACCCTAATATTTCCAAAAATAATTACGTGAATCAGTCGAAATAGCAAAATGTCCGATGAATTTCATTAGAGAGGGTGGCTCCTTCTCAATACACAACGCTGTAGTATTCCGATAGAATTTTACTGGTCATTACAATTTTTTTTATCCTCTTACAGGTAATTATGGAAGAATTACTCCCATCAAAGAGGTTCTACCATCATCAAGATAGACAAATAGACCAATTGTTCTACAGGCTAAGGAAATAAATTTATTTTTCACCATAAGATTATTACTACTCTGAGTATGAATACATAAGATAAGATTTGAAAACATTACAAATTCTAGCAAAATTAATCTACTTCTATTATGAAGTATACTAGATAAGTATATTGTTTTATGGTATATATTAAAAATGATGTTATGTTAAGCGATATACCTAACTAATAAGTAAAAATTTATGCAAATAGTTTAAATAAAATAATATTTTTCCATCTTATCCATGTCACTTTTACTATATAAAGTAAATACTGAGGTACAACGGACATCTATTAATTATTCTTAAGAATTAGGTAACTCATCATCCACGAATTGCCAACTTTCGACTATATTCACATTTTTCATAAGTGAGAGAGTCCATCCACAACTTCGGGATTACATGAGCGCCTTCTCAGAGAATACGAGAACTGGGGGCAAATTACATTCTAATTTGATATTATGAATATCTAACAAGCATAAAAACCATAAATTACACAATTATGATATATTTATGTGAACTTAATTAAAATCAATTATCCAAATCCTAACGACCTTAACTACAATGGAAGTAAACTTCTGAATCTTCACGAAGTCTAATCAAGATTATCAAGATACAAGGTCAAGGAAGCAGCATAGCCATGGAGGCCTTTGACATGGTTGGTCCACCTGAGTTCTAGCTTAAGCTTTATTTTAATATTGCTTGAGGTATTGCTCAGGCCGATCATCCATGTTGTGAATCTACGAACAATCATCATTCAAGATTTCGAGTAATTAATACCGCTCAACATGTATCATCATTGAGTAGTTGAAGAGGCAAATAATCTGCATACTTATCCGAGATCAAGGGAGCAGTTAAGAATCCATGGAAGCTGTCGACATGGATGTTCGTCCTGAGCTCTACCTTAAGCATAAATTAATATTGCTTGAGGTATAGCTCAGACCGATCATCCATGTTGTGAATCTACGAACAATCATAATTAAAGATTTCGAGTAATTAATACCGCTCAACATGTATCATCATTGAGTAGTTGAAGAGGCAAATAATCTGCATACTTATCCGAGATCAAGGGAGCAGTTTAGAATCCATGGAAGCTGTCGACTTGGATGTTCGTCCTGAGCTCTACCTTAAGCATAAATTAATATTGCTTGAGGTATAGCTCAGACCGATCATCCATGTTGTGAATCTACGAACAATCATCATTCAAGATTTCGAGTAAAAACCGCCGCACAGTGGGCTAGAATCGAAAAAACCTGGACAAGGGGCTAAAAATGGTTTTTTTGAGTGCGGTTATTGAAACTTGGCATAGTTATTGCAAAATGATTGAATTTTATGTTCTTGCTCGTCGTTTTTTTAAATTTTCGGGCGTCAAATAGATACAGGGCGTCAAACTTGAGAAATGTTCACGAAAACGGGAAGTTTCGGATTTTTCGGAAAAAAGTTCAAGTTCGTTGATATATAGTTGCTTTTGAGAGAAGCTTTTGGAAAACACAACACATTAATAATCTAGCATTACTCTTTTTCTTTCAATGCGCTGAATGTTTTATGCTCTAAGATGATTCTTTGGTTATTTAAAGCAACAAAATGGCGGACACCTTTTTCGGACAAATTTCGAGATGAAGTAAGGACATCAACTAGGTAAACAGCGATGGACTATCAAGCCTCTTATACCACGTCAATCTACAAGGCTTCTAGATATGGAATCTGAAGAGACTGTTTCATTTCACCTGCTACCCTGTGATTGCGGTGGACTTTTCCTAAGCGCTGCGCGGTCCGGCTGGGCGCCGTAGAATCCCCAAATCCGGTTTCGGTGTCTTTTTGGTTATGTTGAGTCGAAAATTTTGCTTCTTTTATGTTTAATTCTGGCAAACCATATTATAAACTTATTTTAATACACTTTAAGATATGAATTTGAGACTATTACTTCAGATAATAAATGCGGAATTGAGAAATTTTGGCAAATTAGGGAAATTGTTCGTTAGTTAGTTTAATACGTATAAAAACTCTTTAAATTGTTAATATTCCTGTGAATTTTACACATATTACCTTAATTGTCGGAATGGCTGCTTACAAGTCAATTATTAATTGTAATTAACGTATTTAATTACCTTATTAAGTGCCTCCCGCTCAGTCGTCAGAAGATTCTTCATCTGAATCCTCGGATTCAAATAACTCACTCTCTCGGTCGTCGATGATGAGGAGATTTCTTAACTCTGTTGTTAGGATCCTTTTCTTCTTGGATTTCAATGTGCCTTACATGGTCAACCTGGCATCTGATGTTAGCAGCAGCCATTTTATTAAATCCTCATTAGTGGCTATTCTCTAGTGTTTCCTCGTGAATCTTTCCCGAAACCTCCTGATATCCTTGTTTCTAGCTTCCATGGCTGCTTCTGATAGCTCTCCCAACGGAAGAATTGCATCTTTTGATATTTCTGTTCCGTGAATAAGTACTTTATGTTTTATTGGAGGCATATAGCACCAATGATACAAATTTACGTAGAGACAGGCAGTATCCCAGCAGTAGCTTGAAAGAATGGAAAATTTATTCCATCTTCGGAATGCTCTTCGTCTCCTTCTTCCATTGAAGGCGAATTGGCTGCCAAAACATGTTGAGGATGGCCGCGAATTTGACCATATTATTTTACCTTAATGTAATATGATAACCAAAATTATTCAAATTGCTAGATGAAAGTTGTTTTTCTTTTAAGTTTAAATTTCAGTAAAACGCTGAATTTGTGCTATTTACCTGTAGTATCGTTGACTAAACGGAGAGGAACGAGGGATCTCACGAATAAGAACTCGTACGATTTTCCCTCTTACCATCCTTGCTTCTACAGTGAATGGCCAGAGTTTCCATCGAAACCATATTTGTAGGTTAGAGAGCATTTGATTTTACGCTTTGAGACTTGTACGGTTGATACTGAAAATACAATTCTTGACGCTGTATGTGCTATCAGAGATTGCAAATTCACTTCGCAAGTCTCTTTCGAAACGGAAATCCCTTCTGGTTATGGAGCAAGGCTGTACCTAAGAGAATCATTCACATCAGAGTTTAATCTTTCCAGTTCAAATTGCAAATCAAAAAATTCAGCAGATGATTCTTTCGATCCAAGATTGATTTGGTTCCCTTCACTTTTATAATTACTTGATGAATCACCGATCGAGTAATTTCGAAAAAATGCATTTCACAAAAGACAATCCATTGTTTCAATAAACGTTGTAAAAGACTATTTTAAAAACGGAAATAAATAATGAAAAGTACCCAATTCACTTCTTAGATAAGCAATTTTCGGCATAAAAACATTTAAGATCCCTATCACTCTTGGTAAAAAATATCAGATTTTCTAAAAATCTTATTTAGACGCCATTTACCCATATTTTTCTAATTTTAATAAATTACTCATACTTTATGTGATGGATCAGCTAGAGATTTCCAAATAACAGCCCCAGGGCAAACGGATCGTCGTTGTATCTCGTGGAGTCTCTTGAAGCCTAAATACTGTGGCAGGATATCCGAAAACCAAAAGCACAAGAAACTATTTTTTTGCCTTCAAAGAAAGACTAAAACTGAAACTTCCAAAATATTTTCTCTTTCCTAACAACTCCGAAGGCACGTGCCCAATAGCCCTAGCAAAGGGGCGGATGCGTACGGATGTTGGCATTGCACTAGAGTGCCGTAAGCCGTACTTAACTCAGGACCCATAAAATAAGGGCCGGCTAAAATTGGCAGATGAGAAGATTTCTCAATTCTGTTAACAGTGTTTTCGACCAGCATAGAAAATATAAAGTTCGCCAGAGTAATTTTTACTGGTAAAAATATAATATAGACCAATGTCTCTAATGTGCCAAAATTTCTCAATTCCGCATTTATTATCTAGAGTAATGGTCTCAAATTCATATCTTAAAGTGTATTAAAATATGTTTATATTATGGTTTGCCAGAATCAAACATAAAAGAAGCAAAATTTTCGAATCAACATATCCAAAAAGACACCGAAACCGGATTTGGGGATTCTACGGCGCCCAGCCGGACCGCGCAGCGCTTAGGAAAAGTCCACCGCAATCACAGGGTAGCAGGTGAAATGAAACAGTCTCTTCAGATTCCATATCTAGAAGCCTTGTAGATTGACGTGGTATAAGATACTTGATAGTCCATCGCTGTTTACCTAGTTGATGTCCTTACTTTATCTCGAAATTTGTCCGAAAAAGGTGTCCGCCATTTTGTTGCTTTAAATAACCAAAGAATCATCTTAGAGCATAAAACATTCAGCGCATTGAAAGAAAAAGAGTAATGCTAGATTATTAATGTGTTGTGTTTTCCAAAAGCTTCTCTCAAAAGCAACTATATATCAACGAACTTGAACTTTTTTCCGAAAAATCCGAAACTTCCCGTTTTCGTGAACATTTCTCAAGTTTGACGCCCTGTATCTATTTGACGCCCGAAAATTTAAAAAAACGACGAGCAAGAACATAAAATTCAATCATTTTGCAATAACTATGCCAAGTTTTAATAACCGCACTCAAAAAAACCATTTTTAGCCCCTTGTCCAGGTTTTTTCGATTCTAGCCCACTGTGCGCCGCCCACCACCATTGAGTAGCTGAAGAGCCTAATAATCTGCATACTAATCCAAGATCAAGGAAGCAGCTTAGAATCCATACACGCTGTCGACTTGGATGTTCGACCTGAGCTCTACCTTAAGCATAAATTTAATATTGCTTGAGGTATAGCTCAGACCGATCATCCATGTTGTGAATCTACGAACAATCATCATTCAAGATTTCGAGTAAAAACCGCCGCCCACCACCATTGAGTAGCTGAAGAGCCTAATAATCTGCATACTAATCCAAGATCAAGGAAGCAGCTTAGAATCCATACACGCTGTCGACTTGGATGTTCGTCCTGAGCTCTACCTTAAGCATAAATTTAATATTGCTTGAGTTATAGCTCAGACCGATCATCCATTTTGTGAATCTACGAGCAATCATCATTCAAGATTTCGAGTAAATACCGCCGCCCACCACCATTGAGTAGCTGAAGAGCCAAATAATCTGCATACGAATCCATGATCAAGAGAGTAGCTTCGAATCCAAGGAGGCTGTCGACATAGATGGCCTAGCTGCGCTTTATCTTAAACATTAATTAATATTGCTTGAGTTATAGCTCAGTCCGATCATCCATGATGTGAATCTACTAACAAACCATCATTAAAATTTTACGTAATTATTACTGCTTATCGTTCGTTATCTCTCAGTTGTATTAAATTGTGAGAAATATCCCAATCCTGGATTTATTCTGCTACTAAAGTGAAAACTGTCTTTAGCGGAACCTGTATATGGCGGAAACCTCTCTAATGCGGAAAAAAAAATTGGTCCCGACATACGCTATGGAGTTTTAGTGTATTCTAACCTCGTTTTAAACGGAAACTGTTTAACGCAGAAACGGAATAGATTTTCGTATGTTTGAACCTTTGTTAAGCGGAATACCTAGGTGAATAGCGGGAAGATGGGAAAGAGGAGGGGAAAAGCGGAGCCAATAGGTTTGGCCCGGAGAGGGCATATGGAAGACGCGAAGAATTGAAAGTACGAAGTGTAGATTCGTCGGGCGTCTGTTGCTTGTCTCTTTACGTATGAAAAGGGTTGACTATTCCACCGTTAAGGCGGGTTTTCCAGGGGACGGCATCTGTCCGTTGGGATGAGCGGATAACATCAGGCGCCTTGCAGAGACGACTTCTTCAATACACACAAACTAACCAAAATGTTTTGCTTGGTGGTGGAATGAAATGACCGGCTGCGGAAAGAGCCGAGTTCTTTCAGAGGAGTCAATTTAGAGAGGAGGCATTCTCGGGTCTGCTGCTTCGAGACCACGGTTCCAACATTTCAAATCTTGCATTTGTCACAATGCCACGTAACGTGCTATCATTGAAAGATAAGTTGGCATTAATTGAGAGTTTTGAATGAGGAAAACTATCCATGACGCAGCTAGAAGAGAGATTTAAGTGTGGCAAGACTCAGGTCTATGCAGCAATGAAGAAGATGGAGTTAAAGAAAGATTTTGAAAAAGGGTAAAATAATTTCGAAAAGTTTTTGGAGATATTCTAAACAGAGGTGGCAAGTGACTCACAGGCACGAATATATTCACAGCCTTGTTACCTATTTTTTAGGTCACAGTTTACGGTCTAAAAGGAAAACTTCCTGCCAGAATAGTGAATTAAATAAATTAGTGTGGGAGTGGTTTGTGCAGGCAAGATCTCGGAATATTCCTTTGTCTGGGCCAATAGTCCAAGAAAAAGCAAAGGAGTTTGCAGTGGCTTTAGGAAAACATGACTTTAAAGCCTCGAATGGGTGGCTGTAGAGCTTTAAATGCAGGCATTATGTTGTGTGGAATAGTGTATCTGGCGAGTCAAACGACTTAGATATGACAATTGTGGAGGAATGGAGAGACACCGTCCGAAGAAGAATTAGTGACTGTCAACCCTGTGATGTGTACAACGGAGATGAAACGGGATTATTTTTCAGAGCAATGCCATCTAAAACATTTTGCCTAAAAGGAGAAATGTACAAAGGTTTGTATGCAAATTCGACTCTTTGGTTTGAAAAATTATAAATTCTGGGTTGACTCATTTTAAGTTATGACATTTCCTGAATTTTTCAGGTGGGAAAGAGTCAAAGGAGCGTTTAATTATCTTCGTTTGCGGAAATATGGCAGGGGAATTGTTAACGCCGATGGTTATTGGAAAGTCAGCACGGCCTAGATGTTTTAAAAATGCAGATATTCAAAAACTTTCGGTCCTCTGGAAAAATAATAAAAAAGCATGGAACACCGCGTCAATAATGGAAGAGTGGTTGAATCATTTCAATTCAGATACGAAGAGAAAAGGAAGGAAATGTATTCTTTTCCTAGATAATGCAACCTTTCACCCGAAAGTCAATCTGACGAACGTAGAACTAGCATGGTTACCAGCAAACACGAGCAGTATTACCCAGCCAATGGACCAGGGAGTAATTAGATCTCTGAAAGCAATGTATAGAAAGAACTTGATGTGATCTTTGCTGTCCTCAGTGGATTCCTCAAACTCAGTGTCAGATGTGTCCAAGAAGATAACGATGCTAGATGCCATCAATTGGATACATCTGGCTATGAAGGAAATAAAGCGAACCACTGTGATATCAAGTTTCGCTAAGGCTGGATACATGCTAGAAGAAGACTCTAATATCGGTAAAAAATACAATTATGCCTTTTTATTGAAAGTTTTCTTTATAATGCACATATTAACTTAAAATTCAATTTTTCAGATTCCACAAACGATCTTAAACAGCTACAAGACGTGATGGAAAGCAATGTAGGTGCTGAAGAGTTCATAAATTTCGACAACGATATTCCTGTTTGTAATGAAAGCGAGATACTGGTCAACCCCACAGAGAGTGGATCAGAGAGTGAGTCGGACGAAGATTTAAGTTCATCAAATAATGACAACAAGAATTGAATCTTATAAAGAAGTATTAAAAACTTTAAAAGATTTGGTTGATTCTAGTTTAAATATAGGTAATTCAGATTTATATAATATTCTTAATGAAGCGATTTTGAATGTAGAAGATTCTATTATATGTGAAAATAAGTTAAAACAATCAAAAATAACAGACTATGTTCGCATTTTGTAAATGAGATGTATTTTACACGTTTTATATTAAACAATATTATATAACACATACATGATGATTTTATTTTTCTCTCTACCTACCTATGAATGATTTAAGTCAAATATCTCAGATCTGTTCGAATCATACAGACGTGTTAAAATGAAGCCTCTCATTCATCACTGACGGCCGACACCTGCATTAAGCGGAAAACTGTCTTATCCGGAAAAAATCGTGGTCCCAATGAATTCCGCTAAAGACAGGTTTCACGTATATGCTTGATTATCGTGAAATGTTATATTAAAAACCTAATAGTGGACTGCAATTTAGCCCTCCGCAAGGAACACCATGACATCAAGCATATAGTAGGAGATGAAATCCGGGATTAGGATAATTCTCACAATTTAACTTATCATTCATCAGATTTTAAAATTATCAAATATATCAATAACACTTCGACTAGTGAGAATCTCGTAATTCAAAAAGCTGACAAAGGAAATTCAATATTAATTATGGACAAGGATTCGTGCATTAGAAAGTGTCTAGATTTTATTGAGAACAACAAAATTGAGCTGTTAACTAAGGATCCCGCCAAATCTTACCAAATTCAGTGCAAAGGTGCAGTAAAGTCTTGCTCATCGCTTTTTACGGCCAGAGAAATACACATTGTAATCCAACTGAATCCAATAGTGCCCCTATTCTTCGGCTTGCCAAAGATTCATAAACCATCCCAACCAATTCGACTAGTAGTATCGAGTGTGTCAGCTCCTTCACAAATTCTATGCCATAAACTAAACTGTTTGTTCAGGCAATTTTGCAATTTCACTCCCAGTTATTGTGTAAAAAATGTAAGTGATCTCGCGAAAACCTTATCTCAAATCGTGTTGCCTAAGAAATGCGTCCTCGTGTCCTTCGTTGTGACTATCCTATTTACAAGTGTTCCTGTATCCAGTGCTATACAGTTAGCCGAAGAACTACTCCTGGCTACAAAAGTTCCTACTAATATCACAAGTGAAATATGTACTTTATTAAAACTGTGCACCGAACAAAACTAATTTAAATTCAATGGACAATGCTGTAAACAAAAGGAAGGGCTGGTTATGGGATCGCTACTCTCCTCTCTACTAGCAGATATTTTTACGAACAATTTCGAAGTGGAAACGTTTAACTGAAACAATTCTTTAGTAAAACAAGTTTTCAGATGGTACCGTTATGTTGACGACGTACTTAGAATTATGACAGGTTCAAATAGACAGTTGAGTAATATCCTTAATTTCCTGAGCTCCAAGCATAAGAATGTAAAATAACGTGTGTAAAGGAAGTCAACGGGTCTCTCATTTTTACTTTCTCCATATACGAAGTATACAGAGAGAGTGTGTGTGTGTGTGTGTATATGTGTGTGTGATAGTGGGCGCTCTAACGTGAAAACTGTTCGTCGAATCAATACCAAAATTCATATATAGTACTGTCGTGTGTGCTGTTAGAGTTGATTAGTTTTTGGAGTAAATCGGTATACCGGAAGTCGAGCTTCATTCATCAAAGCTAATTTCCGGTTTTCAAAATATCTCCATAAATATGATATATAGGTAGATTGTATACCTTATAAAAGTTTTAGATAGTAAAAATTAATATAAATTTTGTATTTAACATATTTTTGTATCACCGGTTGATTAGGAGTTATTCGTGAAATACTGATAAACCGGAAGTAGCTGATTATGTACTTTGTGGGCTCTCTATCATAAAAACTGTTTGACGGATCAACACCAAAGTTCATATATAGTATTTTGGTTGATGTCATTAGAGTTGATTAGTTTTTGGAGTAAATCGGTTGGCCGGAAGTTGGGCTTCATTCTTCAAAGCTCATTTCCGGTTTTAAAAAAATCTCCATAAATATGATATATACATATGTATGTATGTATATGATATGTGTGTAGGTATAAACTATTATTTATAATCGTTTTAGAAAATATTATTTACTATAACTTTTGTACGAAACATATTTTTGTATCATTGATTGTGTAGGAGTTATTTGTGAAATACTGATAAACCGGAAGTTGCTGATTATGTAAGTTGTGGGGGCTCTGGGCTCAATGGGCCAAAGGCTTATTTCATCGTTTATCATCGATCATGTCCCGAAAAACATTATTTATAATGTTTGTGACGTCAAAGATAATAATATATAAATTAAACACTCATCTTAAAAGATTAGATAGAATTTAGAGTTCGAAATTACTGTCGTAGATAAATATTTATATCTTATATATGGAGAAAGTCATGTGCTGGCCACATCAGATTTTTTCCGAAGCTTTGAGGCACGATTGTACGCAGGTTACACATGATTGATTTTTAGAAGAAATGAAAGAGGAAGTATTTTTCCGTAGCCAGGAATTGAGTGTGGATCTTTGCCTTGCTTTCACATGCCCGGCGGATTCTTTAACTAATTTAGTGAATTGCATGCAATTCATAATTGATTTGTATATTTATGGTATCCATGTTTTCGAACTATTAATTTTTCTTTTTAGATGCTCTAGTGATTAGTTTTTCGATTCATCGGTTTGTGTTTCCACCTTTCATGGCAAGTTTTGTGTCCTCTTGGTATAGTAGATTCCGTCCTTGTACGTGATCGCGGGAACCTTTCCATAAAAAGAGGCCGATGGCACTTAGTACGTTATTTAGGATTGCTTCTCGCAGTGCATGATTTAGTTTGTATATAATTTGCATGGAACACACGATGATTAATTTGGTTATGAGCTACACTTCTTATTGCATTAATCCTTAGTACGTATCCGCCATAATACGAATAGATAGCAATGCTCTACATCAAAGACGGGCACGTAATAGGATTTTTAATGAGAGTTTACTCCTTATTAGAGGTACAAGTCTGCTCCTGCCTTAGGAAGGAAAAAGTAAACACTCAATTAGAGTGACCCATTTCTATATTTTGCGACATCACAGGTGCTTAAAGTTGATTAAAAATCCAAAACAGCCACAGTGATGAAGCTGTGCTGCTCCAAGAGTGGAGAAAGATATATTATACAGAGTGCTAGCGTGGCAAAGAAATTATATCAAGAAATAAGTGGAGGTCCAAATATTCCGTCGCATTATCTGTGTACGGATATTTGCAAATTATTTTGGTCAAAAAATTGAAACACTCAGTTTAGGAGAATCGACGCAGCACAGAGACCAATATTCCCAAAATACTCTCACATTCTCCACAATTTCCTAATTCGAGTATAACTACGATTGATTAAATTGATAAGACGGAATTCCCTCCCTATAAGTACCGAGCCTAGTCCTCTCCATTTACTGGACAGGTAAATGTTTTCCGGCGGAAACGCTGAGAAAGTGCAATAACTCGGTAATCATAATAATATACATTTATTTTATACGTAAGGAATACTAGTGCTTTAATAGCAGGCTGTCGCAGAAAACCGGGGATATCTTGTTACCACTGAAGGCTGAAGGTGCATATGTTTACTAGAGCATTCTATTATCTCCTTGTTATGTTATTTTGATTTCTCTTACTGGGATAAGTTTTCCATTATTAACAAGGAAACATTCTGCATTTTATTCCTTCTTTAGGATGATTCCAGCGTGGTTATTTAAGGGAACTTGTCGCCTGCTTATTGCAGTAAAATTATCTTGTAATTAGCAATCGATATGTTACTTTACTTATCCTAATCGTCGAGCAGGATTAAAGGTATATCAAATAAGGTTAGAGTTACTGAAGTGGTTCCTGTACTAGCATCTCCTTTATTGTACTGATGAATGCACACATTTCAGAGAATTTTTTAAGGAAACGCTCCCAGTTTCATAAAACATTGAGATTTAGCTGTGAATCATAGGGCATGTACTTTCTATAGATATTTCTGTTATTATGCTAAGTTCTGTATACCCATCATGGTGCATTTGAGTTCAAGTAACTTCTTGTAT
The DNA here is from genome assembly GCA_947579665.1 of Sympetrum striolatum. NCBI lineage: Eukaryota > Metazoa > Arthropoda > Insecta > Odonata > Libellulidae > Sympetrum > Sympetrum striolatum. The sequence continues at coordinate 29,116,625 of OX388352.1, forward strand.
TAATAATAACTGACTTCCAATAATAGCGCTAAATTTAGTGAAGTGGTACTACCAATAAAATAAGAAAGCATTATTAGTTGTAAGGTAAAACTACTTAGTTGTTGGAATATTTCCTAGTTTGAGCAATTTCCTAATTTTCGTTGTTTTATTTCAGGTACTTTCTAGGGTGTTTTCGAGTGAATTGCTTGCGACTGCTTTTTGATTGGCACATTTTGAGTTTCCTGTTCGGTGACCGATCATTTATTTTTTCCTAGATGCTTAAATGAGTTTTTTAGTTCAACCAGTTGTTTTTCTACCTTTCTTTTCCACTTTTGTGTCATCGGCGTAATGGTTAATTCCGTCTTTTTACAATTTCTGAGAGAAGGTACTTATCTCTGTTGTACTGTGAAAACGTAAATTACTAGAAATTCCTTATAGGTCCTTGTTTTGTAATGTTAATTCCTTTTACTGGAAATATGTTTTCATCAGCAAACAGGAAACACTCTGTAATTTATTCCTACTTTAGCACGATTCTCTGCGTGGTTATTTAAGGGAACTTGTCGCCTGCATATTGCAGTGTATTTGACTTGTGGTATGCAAGCGACTTGTTACTTTATTTAACTAAATCGTCGAGCAGCAGTAACTGTATATCAAATGGAGTTAGAATTCCTGAATAAATCCTTAACTAGCATTTCTTTAATTGTATTGATTACATATGCTGAATTCGCTAGTCCTAAATTACCCTTATCCATTCCATCTAACTTCGCTCAGTCCTATATCATCTGCATTATTTTTTTCCATGTCTCTTTTAAAGTTCTCTAAATTTTCACATTGTAACATTGTCCCTGTATTCCACATTCCTACTCGAAATATCCTTTGATGACTCTGTGTTTCTTGCTTCCCTGGAGACCCAACTGCAAGGTCACACAAATCATACTCAATCTATGCGTGGATGTTAGAGTCTGGATCTTTAGTAAAAACATTGAGAAACTTGGTTCAGAAGTATCGACGCCGCACAAAAAGAATCAAATTATAAAACACTGCTCACATATTCAGAAAGTCTTTATTCCATTATAATAACGATGGAATTCTCTCCCTCCAATTACTGGACTGGTAATTTTTTTCCATCGGAAAGGCTGAGAAAGTACAACAACTCGGTCATCTTAATTATACATAATTAACTTATATGTAAGAAATAGTAATGATGTAATAGAAGGGTTGTAGTAGTAGATCAGGGATATATACTTCCCATTATCAACGAATGCGAATTTACAGGTAGACAGCAAAAAGATTTGAAGAGATTGTGGCATGAACTCTTATTTTTTATAGGAGCTATGACCTGTGAAAAAAAAATTAATTCAAAATATTCAATCATTTAAACTGATTCCATCCAGAAATAATATACTCTATTTCATATCAGGCGAGAAAAAAACAACACCTACTTGTAATTATACTATAAAATTGCGTAAAAAGAATTGATCTCAGTGAAACTTTTTCTGAAACAACATTCCAACCAACTGACGAACACCGTCCGTAGAGTAATATTGTGGTTTTCCTAAAAATACTACGACTCTCACCCTTCTCACCCGGAGCTACCTTATACGAAGTGCTAGCGCAGCAAAAAAATTATATATCAAGAAATAAGTAGAGGTCCGAAAATTCCATCGCATTATCTGTGTTAGTGTCGATGCCTATTTTAATTATAAATATATTGAAAGACTAGGTTAAGGGAATCGACGCAGCATGGAGAGCATTATCCCTGAATCTCTCTCTCACTTTCTCCGCTCTTTCGTCATTCGAATATAACTACGATTGATAACATTGATAAGACCGAATTCTCTCTCTCTAACTACCGAGCCTAGTCCTCTCCATTTACTGGACAGGTAAATGTTTTCCGGCGGAAACGCTGAGAAAGTGCAACAACTCGGTAATCATAATAATATACATTTATTTTATGTGTAAGCAAAACTAGTGATTTAATAGCAGGATGTCGCAGAGAACCGGGGATATCTTGTTACCACTATCAGCGAATGCAAATCTCTTAGGTAGCAGTAAAAAGACTTCAAGGGATTATGCCATGATCTATTTTTTTTGAGAAGTTATAGCGTGCGAATATATAACAGTTTGTTCTATAAAGTGTTTTCATACCCCTTGCAATACTCCTGATGACAGTTCGCTGGATAGTAATGTATATTTTAATGCGTTCTACTTCAAGGATATTGACGGTTGTGTTTTCAAGTTTTACTAAAATGAGACGGAAAAACAAAATATTCAAGCCATTCTCGGGTATGGTATATTTTGTTACGCATTGTAACATGAAAGCGAGAGTTCCTTAGAATAGGCTTAGTAATACGCTACTCAATAGAATCCGATTATATATTGTTATATCTTACCGAACGTTTCGGACATTTGATTCTCATAACCGATAATTATTTAAGGTGTTATTATTAAAGTATATTATTTTTTGTTTGTTACAGTTATTTTCGTGAGTGTTTTTGAGTGAGTTTCATGCGATGGAATTTTGCTTAGCGTATTGTAAGTTTCCTGTTTTTTCGACCGATCATTTATTTTTCTTAGATGCTTAAATGTTTTTTTAATTCAACCAGTTGTTTTTACGCCTATTCTTGCCACTTTTGTGCCCTTTTTTGTCCTTGATCCACAAACTCCCAAAGCTTAACTTAGCATCGATAACATGTATTTCTCTTCTCAAAATATGTATTTTAATATTTCTTAATGTAGCTTTGTACTATAAACATTTTAGGAACAACCATTAACTCACTTAAATATTATAACTCAAAATTGCTGAATTGTAGTTCACTTTTCGAATGGTTTCAAACCCAACAGGTGCGTTTTCGGGTGATTCTACTCCAGATGCATGAATTTGATATTGTAACTGCCGTACGAATCACTTGATGAATCACCTTGTTTTCACCTGGAATCATGACATTTATAGCGAAGAGGAGGGAATTTCCAATAATAGTATATCAAGATGAAGGGAACCTTCATCATCCATATTAAACCTACAATAAAGAAGCGTAATCTATTGCAGTTAAGGAATTTCTAACTGGAGAAAGCTGCAATTCAATTGACGCAACGCCAAAAAAACACCCGCTTTTCATAACCATTTCAATTGTATATACCTATAATGAGGTGAGTATAAGTATTTGAGGAATTTTTGAAGCAATGCAAGACTGCTTTTAAATGTAAGCAGCTCTGGCTACTTTTTAGAATAATTTTTATTTCTCTTCAACAGACCATTCTTTCTTCCTTTTTTTGTTACCAAATCGTACGGAGGTTTTGACGGCCATCCTTTCGACAAATGCGGTGAAGAACTATCATAATAGTTGTATTGAAGCCACAATAGCTTTCCGAAGGACGATATTGTAATATTAATTTTTTTTAGAAAGAAAAATATTAGTTATTATGTCTGGCCAGATACGCTCTGCTACGGTAATGGAGTAGACCGTACTGCCAGCGACTCAGAGCCGAGGGATGCTTTGCAAAACGGCATAGATGTGGTGCCCGACAGACGCCGTTGGATAGTGATAATCAACCAATGGGTAAGCGATTCTTTCCTTTTAATCTCAGTAGAACATCACTATCCTTTCTTATCACTTATTAGTAAATTTCTGCAATTTTCTTTGACAAAATGTCGTTCATTTAACAATCAACTAATGATATTATAATCTTCCAATGGGATTACAACCCGCACAACTAGCGGAAATATGTTTGTTTTAATTGTGGTGATATGAATCTGCAATGTGTTATTGCTGCCTAAATACCTCGATGTTAATAGTAAATACATGAATATAAGCAATTTGCTCAGAATTTGACCTTTTTTCTAATGCTTTTCTTAGGTTAGTAGTCGAATTGTTTTCATCCATTTGTGATAATTTTGACACACTGGAATCTCTTTCGCAATGTTATTTTAAGTTATACTTTTCACGTAGGAATAAATAATACATTGGTTTGATCATAAAAAATGTAATATCTCGACAGTACTGCGAACAAATGTCTTTTTTTCAAAGAGTAGATTTTAAGAGTCCGTCGATATTAAATTAACATGTTTTTGAAATTAGCACTATATAGGCTTTGACAAAATTATAATGAGTAAATTGGTTCCATTCCATGCTTTATATGTTTAAATGATTTAGAACTTTATAGATAACTCTGGAAAATAATTAGTGTATTAATTATAATTCAAAATTTTAGTTGAATTGCTTTTATCACCTATTTAATACCAGGAATGCTTCGGCAGGAATGTAGAAACGGTTTCATGATAATTTACTTAACCAAAAACTGGTCCAGCTGTTATAAAAGTCTACATTTTACGCATCGAACATTTCAATATAAACTCGAACCAGCAAACGATAAATTCTGATAAATTCTGGAGATCATCCATCATAATGATCGATATGTGAAAACTATAGGAATTTCGTATCCTATCGTTTTCCTTCCTTAAGCATTTCTTAAACGCATCCCAAAAAGAATATTATCTTTCACCTTTCATAGATTATCAACAAAGAATATATTTCGAGAGACATTTACACGACTATGGCAAATAATACTGGAATTTGGGATGGATAATTGCAATGCATTCATATGATTAATTTTTTCCAAAAAACTAGTCCAAATTCACCAAGAAGAATCATCAGATTTGGGTTATAAACATTAAGAGAGCGAGAGTTTCCTGTAGCATTTACCATGAAAAGACGTGTCCGAAAGGTTTATTTTTTTGGTCATAACAATACACAGTGAAATGGAAGGGAAATAATACTATTCAACATGAACGATAAATCGATTTTAGAACTAACCCTACTGCCAGTAATAAAGCATCAAAGAATGATCTATTTACAAGTCTGCAAATAAAGAAACGGCACAAATATAGTAATGACATTTTTGCAAGAATTATCTAAATAAGCATAATCAAAATAGAAGCCACTCTCTAATATAGGTATAACAACTTAGAAAAACTTCCCTTCAAATAGATACCATTCTACAAAATATGATGATGTGGATGATCTGGGTGACCTATCGTGCTGGTATGTTTCTGATATTATTAGCATCTTAGGTTACCTAGATCATCTACATTGAATCTTCAACAAAAGTAGCAAATACTTAAACTATTTTACAAATCGATTTTTCCGCATCCTCGAGAGCTGGAGATATGGCTGGTGGAGTCTGCTTGCATGCTTGGAAATTTAACAACATTGTTTAATTGGTGTGTACCTTTGATTATTCATATTTGTCTTCCAACATTCATTTGAGATTTTGATTTATATTTCACAATTCTCAAGGTCGATCAGAGACCATACGTAGAACCGAATTGTCAATTTTCTATGATACTGCTTTAAAAACATAGGTGAGCCAAGATTAAAACGATAGACAAGGATTAAAATGCAATTGACTTGAATTTCAATGTTGAGTAAAGAATATCTGCATCAGGCCTAACACATGATTAATGATGTTTACTACATAAGAGATTTACAACCGAGTTGATGTTACTCAAGGTATAATTTTGTCCTTGATGAAGCGACTAATAGAAAGAGATATCAATTTTCTACAATAAAATTCATGTTCTATATTTTAGAAAGCCAAACCTGTACAAGTAAAAATAATAGAATGCAACAAGAAAGATAAAAAATTATCTCCTGTCATCGAAACCGCATCGTCGGGACTAAGATTTGACATCAATATATGAGGGGATTTTTTTATTATGTATGAAGATCACCAATGCAGTCAACAAACCATGGAAGCCGTCAACATGGATGTCCTGAATATTCTTCGAGTGTGTCATTAATTAATTTTGTCACACACCTTGAATATTCAGTTCATCCATGTTGTGATTCAACGAACAAGCCATCGTTAAAGATTTCCAGTAAGTACCATCTCCTATTATTAACATTAAGTAGTTGAAGAATGAAATAACCTTCAAACCAGGAAAATCTACCTACTACTATATTACGCATACTGCAAAATGTTCTCTTCTTTTGTTTCCCCGATAAAAAATTATTGCATTCGACAATCCCTCAGCGGAGGATATTTCCACTCATCTTATCTAATTAACTCATACCTTAGCTGCATATGGAATATAATGATGTTTCATATTTCATTTGTTTCATATAATCGAAAGAAATCATTTCCTGGAAAAGTTTATTAAAAAATATATGCTTTGCAATATGCAGTGTATTTGACTCATTTCACGCATTATACTATTTATATTATGTATCATATTTTTATAACAGATAACAGAGATAGTTAGCTCCTTGATTTGATTGAAGGACCTTGATGAGTAACAATATACGTTTTTAGCAATTTTTTAAATAAGCAAAAAAAAACATAACAGTGACAGCGGAGAAAACCCCGATGTTCTTCGTGCCAAAAAATACAATTAATGTAATTCCATTGTGATTCTCGTGAAAAGAAAAGAAGAAGAATCTGAGATACAAGAATCGTGTTGAGGAAGGCAAAGGTAATCTCATGTTACGAATAAGATGTTTCCTTCAAAACCTCAGTATCGGATGTTGCAAAGAAAACACTAACCACTAATACTAACTCAAATAACGCTACCACCAGCCGATAGGACAAATTTCAGTTCAAATTACATTAAATAAATTCATCATGAAGATGGAAGAGTAATAGCTTAAACAAAAGGGGCCATAACGATACAATTGAAATAATTAAAAAGTGTGTAACTTTGATATCTGATGACGTAATCCACCGGTGGCACTAATTTACTAAGTATGCCGATAATGGAAACAGATGACGATCTACGCAGGCTGTCAACATGGATTGTCTGATTGTACTTCCCCAAGGAGAATTAATTTAAAAGTGTTCGGGGGTTTTAGCTGTCAGATTATCCATGTTGTGAATCTATTATCAATACCTAGCTCAAGATTTAGAATAGTTATCAACGCTCATCAGCCATTGTTATTACGTAGCAAATTAAGAAAATAAAAATGCGGTACATGTGACAAATTAACAGCATATTTTATTGTTAGAACTCAATTCATTCTAGTTTCGTTGATTGATGTGATTCCAAACTCAATGAATATTCATATTATATTTATCGTGAAGGGACTTGGCCACGGAATTACTATACAGCTTAGAAAAAGAAATCTCTACGTAGAGAATGAACATTGGAAACGAGGTTATGATTCCATAGTGAGAAAACAAATAATATGTCCTTGATATAACGATGTAGCATGATTATCAAGATTAATGTCAATTTCTAAAAGGATGAAGAGTTTCAGCGGCGAATATCTGTATATACCAATATTAAGCTCTTAACCCTGAAAGATTATGGATATGGCTGGTAAGGACTGTTTGCTGGATTGGCTTCGACTGGATTCGAATTAAATTGTCACTTCCTCAAGCCACCTCAATCATTCGTAATTTTCCTACAAAGATATCATATCATTTGGATTTGTATACAACACTTCTCACGGTCGTTCACAGAGCATTCGCGGAACCGCATATTCTAATTTCTACGATAGATAAGAAATGATAGATGTGCCAGAATTGATTCGCTATACAAATATTGCTAAAGCTATTAAAAATTAAATAGCTTCGTCGTATTGAGTAATATTTGAAGTATGATATCCGCACTACATTTAAAATAAATAATAACACATTCACAAGCCGGCTTGATAAAAAAGATTTAAAAAAGCATTTAGTTCTTAAGAGAAGAGTCGATGAAATAAGAACGAGTTTAGAACAATAACAGCCATGTTTTCATTATTATAGAAATCGATATTCGTACATGCAATACTAAAATGATTTTCGTATTAGAGATTTTAATTTAGAAATTATTAGCATAAAGATATTTCTCCAAGCAAGATGATGACGAATGATTCAACAGGGACAAGTAGTTTAGTTAATTTAGTCATAATATTATTTCTTGTAAGAGTACGAGTTTATCTAACGAGTAGTGAAATTTCAAAAAATACACGTTCCAGTAATATTTATATTGTTCGTTTATGCAGAATAAGCGAAAGGTTAATTATTAATATGGTTATTATTTTAAGCGGAACGCACCCGTCAACAAACAACATTTCATCGCTGTGCTATTACGTAAGACAATGACCAAAGCAGGTAATGTTTGCTAAGGCTGATGACATGGATGACCTGATTTTTCTTCCACTTTGGTATTAATTTAAAATTGTCAAAGGGGTTGAAAAGTCAGATCATCCATGTTTTATTATTCTATGAAGGAGCTATCATTCAGGATTAGGAGTAGTTATCACCACTCACCAACCATTCTGATTAAGTAGCCGATGATGCTAATAACAATCCATCATAACAGGCTAAGCTCCCGCATATTCTACGGCGAGGGTTGAAACGTTAAAGCTCATGAAAACAGCAAATACGTCAGCAATTTGGTATCGAAGAACGATCCCATAGGAATCAATCTTATATTAATGTATCTGATAAACATTTGCGCAGAATATCTCCTGATTGGTAATAAGTGGTGAAAGAAGGTGTGATATTTTCTAATAGATGAATTATTAACCATCATATACACATAACAGGTGGATAGAAAAACACTCATATTGAAATGTGCGAACAAATCGTAAACTAGAAAAATGGCTCTAAGTATTACTTACGTAAACTCCGTGGCGACTGTAGGTTTTAACTGCCCACGGGAGGTTTTTGGAGGTGGTTTTTTGGTGAATGCCGGATAGATTAGAATTTATATCCTCCTAAACCGTTGGCACCTGGTATTAATACCAATTTGCGGCGTTTAGATTAAATAAATAAATTACGAAAATAATATTCAGTACGTTATGAATTAATTGAAAAGAAATGCCTAAAAAATTGGCACCATGGATGGTCTGATTGTTCATCCCATAGAGCATTATTTTAAAACTGTTCTTTGGTTTGGACAGTCAGATCATCTATGCTGCGAATCTACAATCAAGCAATCATTATCTTGTGGTTCTCTGAAAGGATGCAGGTTCCACACGCCTGCTATTTCCATTCCCCTCTGTCCACAGCCTTCTCCTTAGTCTCTCTATTGTTCTAGATTTTAACCTCATCAACCGTCACCAGCAGATCATCATAGAAGTAAACGAGCCATGGAGACCAACAACGAGGATGGTCCGATTGTTCTTCATCTGTGACATTAATCTAAAATTACCTCAGTGATTGAACAGTCGTATCATCCAAGTTGTGATTCCACAATTGACCCACCATTCAAGATTTCCAGTATGTTCCACCGCTCATCAACCTTCACCCAACGTTCGAATGACTTTGTATCCTTAAAATATGATTTCTGTGAATCCAATCTTCTTCTAATTCACTCTTTCATAAATATTTTAAAAACGAAACTTCACAATTGGTTTTAGAGTTAACTTACAGGTTTAGTTAGATCCTGATTTCAAGTTCAATTTAACAATTTTCTTATATAACAAACGCTTCCCAGATTGATGCACCTTAAGGTAATAAGCAACACTTTCACAGAGGTGGGGTGTCTTACCCTGACATATATATTGGGTGAAAAATTAAAAAAAACTTGGTTTATTCACTAGTGATCATAAATAAATTTTATATTCTTTATATTTTATTATATATATTATATAGTATTAATTTAGCCATAATATGACAAAGAAACCTCAAGATTTTACACCTATAACACATGTGATCTAAAAAAGACTTAAAGATAAGTTACGTTAAATCATATTCACTGATCTATGTAATGATAAGATAAATATACTTAACAAATTGGCAACTTGAATTTGTGAGGGTATATTCCATCGGAGGGATTGAATTACTACGTATATCTATCGCAGGACTTATTTTACTACGTACGCAGATCGCCAATGCAGTTAACAAACCATGAAAGCCGTCAACATGGATGGCATGGATGCCCTTCGTGTGTGTCATTAATTTAATATTGTCACATTCGTTGGCCATTCAGGTCATCCGGGTTGTGATACTACGAACAAGCCATCGTTCAAGATTTTCAGTAAGTACCACCATTTATCATTAACATTCAGGAGTTGAAGAATCAAATAACCTTCAAACCAGTAATATCTACCTACTACTATATTACCCATATTGCAAAATCCTTTCTACTTTTGCTTCCTCGATGAAATATTATTGCATTAGACAATCCTTCAGAAGAGGAAATCTCTTTAACATAATGCAATGCACTAGAAAGTGGTCAAAAGTGGTTTAAATAAGGTCAGTGCCATGTCGATTTTAACTCATTTATTTAAATCAATCGACGGAGTCGTTACATTTGAAGTTCTATCCTACCAGTTAACAAGCCATGCAAGCCGTCAACATCCGATTGTTCTTTGTCTGTGAAATTAATTTTATATTGTTGCAGACCTTTTGCAGTCAGATCATTCAGGTTGTGATACGACGAAGCGGCCATCGTTCAAGATTTCCAGTAAGTACCACTGTTGATTATTCAATATCATTCAGTAGTTGAAGACTCAAAAGATTGTAAGTGAGGCCAAGCTACCGAATACTCGGTGGCGGTGGTTCAATCACAAACCGGAATAGATATACCAAGAACTACAGCCATGATTTAATAGTGAAGAAAATAGGAGTCTGTTCGAGTCCCAGCCGATTCATTATTTTTCACTTATAGTAAAATGTTTTATCTTGCAATATATTTACTGAAGCTCACGGAAAGGCATGATCGGTGGGTTAATTCAGATAATTCCTAATATGGTTTAGAAATTTCCACCGATACTCATAGTGAGATAATTAATTTCTAAGGAATTATGATAATTAAATCTTCCGAAATTATTCTTGTTCTCTGATGCCATATAAGGGCAATTTTAATCACATTTTGAGAAATAATTTATACCGGATGAAGTGGCCAGTAAAAAAAATTCTATAAGGAAATTTTAACCATCCTTTTCTAACCTACGGTATGGGGACAAAATACATAAATAACATAACAGGAAATTATCGATTCATATCATTAACTTCGCTGACGATAATGGAACATATCGTCGTAGGCTAACTCATGGGATTTTTAGATAGAAATCAATTCCTCGACGTGAACCACTATGGAATTTTCGAATGTCCCGATCATGTGATACCCAACTTGCTGTATTTGTATACGATATTTTAAAGTCTGCCGAGAGCAAAAAGCAAGTGGACGCTATTTTCCTCGATATCAAAAAAGCATTCGATAGAGTCCCCCACTACAAACGAATTTACAAACTAAAACTAGTGGGCATTAACAAGGAAGTAGTTGACTGGGTTAAGGATATTCTTAGATTTAGGCTTCCTATGGATTGCAAAGGACATTTCACAATTATTTAGACTAATATTAATATCCAGGAAATTTAACGAGTGGCTGGATTCAAGTTCATGCGTGAAAGTAAGAGAAGGGTGTAGAGAGTTTAAGAAGCTGAAAAAATGGAGGAGCTGGCGATTGGTTCCTTTCCAGATAAAGAGAATATCATCAAAATCTCGATGCCAAGACACAATATTGGGAAGGCTTATACAGTTGGCATTAAAAAGTGAACATTCGGTTTCATTTACAAAAATATCTGCTAGAAGCGGAGAGAGAGGGCTGCCCATAGCAAGGCTTTTCTCTTGTTTATAACACGTCCCATTAAAAATAAATTAACTAGTTACTTTATTTTTAATATTTAATTAATTTAATCTATTAATTAATAAATAAAGACATCAAATATGTTTCTGTTTTTATCAATAGAGTATCTACGTAGAACACGACCTTCGTTCAATAAGATTTCAGTCAACGAAAGACGGATTTATGGATGGTCAGGGTCACCTAGTCTCTATATATTTCAATCAGATTATATCTCAGATTATGTGGCCTTCATCCTTCATATTTTACTTAGCCAATTTCGACTTTTCCTGAGAAGACCTCCGACTCCATCTACTCAAGAAGATAACTAATACTCATTGATCGTCGGTATAGCTAATTGAAGACGATTATCACAATCTATGAAACTCTAATGTGAAGAACTATAGAGAAGTCATGGTGACTGAATTGTAAGTAGTCCAACTAAAATCTTTGTTTTATATTTTAGCAAAATAATAGTATTCCTATTTTATATTATAGAATTGCAGCCACTCAACACTATGCCTGGGAAAAGACATTTGCAACTACCGCAAGGATCTAGAATTCCACTAATTTTATAATGGGGATGTTCTGGGTTGTCTTTTCTGGTCTCATTTTTTTAGTATTGTGGCCAGATCTGACGACCTAGAATGTCTTCTTTAAGCTCTCAACAATAAACAGTGTATGTTGAAATTTAAATGTCCAAATGTATGACAGCCGTATCATAGTTTATCTTTTACTGCCAAATGTCGCGAGCCGCTGCCAACGCTTTAGCACAGAATGTGAGTAATGCTGTGAACCATTTTATGTCCTATTTTTACATTCTTAAACTCAATATCTAATAATTCCTTAACCAATTCGAGAGCAGCTTCTTTTCAGGATACAGGATCTTTCACTTTTGAGGATTATTTACTAATATTACCTCAACTGAACATCACTGACTCCGAAGCGACTATCCACAACGAATTGATATACTTATCCAAGACTACCTCCGATCAAATAGGTATAAATTTAAAACATACGGTTATGTTTGCCTCTGCCACAAAGATATGGAAATTCTCGAAATTTTATCATGAGGTTGGTCTTGATTGCATTTTGTGGTTACATTTTATTTGATATCGTTATCATATAATGCAATCTAGATCATCTTCATTGTGTTTTCAACGATCGAACGCGTTTATGAAATTTAAAAATGCCCAACTATTTAACCGTGGTACCATAGTGTTTCTGTTACTGCGAAGTTCTGTGAGCCACTACCGACGTAAGAGCCGAAAATGTGAGTATTGCTGTGAACCGTCTATTGTTCCATTTTTCACTTCATTAACTTAACTTCTTATCATTCCTTAAACAATTTCAGAGCAGCTCCTCTCCAGGGATTACCTTTTATCGCCTTTAAGTATTTATCTAAAAAAATGACCTCAATTGATCATTTTTAACTTCTCAGCGCCTTGGCACATCAAGTTTATCTAAATATCCATGGAAACCGCCAATCACAAAGGTGAGACTTATTTCACATAATCAAAAATCAATATAATCGTTGCACATGAATAAAAATTGTTTACATGGTCGCTTACTAAGAGATAGGATGTTTCTGTCTTTATCAACAGAGTATCTACTTAACCAACATGGCCTTCGTTCAATAAGATTTCAATCAACGAAAGACGGAGGTATGGATGGTCAGGGTCACCTAGTCTGTGTATATTTTAATCGGATTATATCTCAGATTATGTGGCCTAGCTCATTCATCTTTTACTACCTTGACAATTTCGACTTTTCCTGAGATGACCTCAGTTACTCATCGTATTACCTCCAAAATCATCTACTCAAGAAGATCACTAATACTCATTGATTGCCGGTATTGATTATTTAAGGTGATTATGACAATCTATGAATCTTCAATGTGAAGTAGTATAGGGAATCCATGTTGACTAAATTGTAAGTAGTTCTATTAATATCTTTGGTTTATGTTTCAGATGATAATTGTATTCTTTTTCCTAAAATTATAGAATTAAGGCCTCTCGACACTATACCTGGCAATAAACATTTTCATCTACCGCAAGGATCTAGAATTCCACTAATTTTATAATGGGGACGGTCTGGGTTGTCTTTTCTGGTCTCATTTTTTTAGTATTGTGACTATATCGGACGACCTAGATCGTCCTCATTGAACTCTCAACAATAAACAGTGTGTACTGAAAGTGAATTGTCCAAATGTACGGCAGCTGCTACATTGTTTATCTTTTACTGCCAAATTTCGTGGGCGAATGCCAACGGAAGAGCCGAAAATGTGAGTAATGCTGTGAACCGATTTACTTTCTTTTTTTCAAATCTTTAATATCTAATCTTTCCTTAACTAGTTAGAGAGCAAGTTCTTTTCTGGGAGCAGAATCTTTCACTTTTATGGATTATTTACTAGCATTGCCTAAACAGTACATCACTGACTCCGGAGCGACTATCCACAACAAAATAATATAATTATCCAGGACTACCCCTCCAAACAAATATGCATGAATCTACGCAATACGATGCTGTTTACCTCTGTCACAAGGATATGGAATTTCTCAAAATTTTATAATTTTGATGATCTGGATTGCATTTTGTTGGGATATTTATTAAATATTGTTATCACATAATGCAGTCTAGATCATCCTCATTGTTCTTTAAGCGATCAACCGTGTCTAGTGTGTCTGTTACTGCAACTTTATGTGAGCCACTACCAACGTGATAGTCCTAATGTGAGTATTGCTATGAACCATCTATTGTTCCATTTCTCACTTCATAAAGTTAACTTCTAATCATTCCTTAATCATTTTCAGAGCGGCTCCTCTTCAGGGAATACTATTTTTCGCATTTATGGTTAATCTAAACAAATTACCTCAATTGATCATCATGAACTTCTCAGCGCGATTCCTAAACAAGTTTATCTATATATCTAAGCCAACTTCCAATCAAAACGGCAAGACTTATTTTACATAACCAAAAACCAATATGAACGTAGCAGAAAAATAAAAATTGTTAACATAGGCACTTACTAAGACATCGCATATGTTTCTGTTTTATCAATAGAGTATCTACGTAGCCAATACAGCCTAGGTTCAATAAGATTTCAGTCAACGAAAGACGAATCTATGGATGGTCAGGGTCACCTAGGCTCTATATATTTCAATCGGATTATATCTCAGATTATGTGGCCTTCATCCTTCATATTTTACTTAGCCAATTTCGACTTTTCCTGAGTTGACCTCCGACTTCATCTACTCAAGAAGATAACTAATACTCATTGATCATCGGTATGGATAATTTAAGACGCTTATCACAATCTATGAATCTTTAATGGGAAATAGTATAGATAAGCCATGGTGACTAATTTGTAAGTAGTTCTATAAATATCTTCGTTTCATATTTTAGGAAAATTAGTTTTATTCATTTGTTCATATTATAGAATTGCTGCCACTAAACACTATGCCCGGCAAATAACATTTTCATCTACC
The DNA here is from genome assembly GCA_947579665.1 of Sympetrum striolatum. Taxonomy (NCBI): domain Eukaryota; kingdom Metazoa; phylum Arthropoda; class Insecta; order Odonata; family Libellulidae; genus Sympetrum; species Sympetrum striolatum. The sequence continues at coordinate 29,131,649 of OX388352.1, forward strand.
GCAAGGATCTAGAATTCCACTAATTTTATAATGGGGACGATCTGGGTTGTCTTTTCTGGTCTCATTTTTTTAGTATTGTGACTAGATCAGACGACCTAGATCGTCCTCATTAAGTTCTCAACAATAAACAGTGTGTATTGAAATTAAAATGCCCAATGCGGTACCATGGTCAAACTTTTACTGCCAAATTTGTTGGGCCACTGCCAACGGAATAGCCCAAAAAGTGAGTAATGCTGTGAACCGTTTTATGTTCCCTTTTTCAATTCTTAAACTTAATACCTTACCATTCCATAACCGATTTGAGAGCAGCTTCTTTTCAGGAAACAGGAACTTTCATTATGAGGATTATTTACCAATATTACATCAATTGAACATCACTGTCTCCACAGCGACTATCCATAACGAATTAATATACTCATCCAAGGCTACTTATCCATGGCTATCCAATCAATTTGGTATCAACCTACAAAATACGATGATGTTTGCCTCTGCCACAAGGATATGGAATTTCTCAATATTTTATAATGAGGACGGTCTGGAATGCATTTTGCGGTGACATTTTATTACGTATTGTCACTACTTTATGCGTTCCAGATCGTCCTCATTGTGTTTTCAACGATCAACCGTGCCTATGGAATGTTTAAACGTCCAAATTTTTAACCACACTACCATATTGTGTCTGTTTCTGAGAAGTTTTGTGAGCCTCTACCAACGTGATAGCCTTAAATGTGAGTATTCTTCTTCTTTTTATAATTACGTAACCAATTTCAGAGCAGTTTCTCTTCTGGGAAAACTATCATATGCTTTTATGGAATATGTAAAGGAAATACCTCAATTGATAATGATTAACTCCGTAGCGACTAGGCACAGCGAACTTACATAAATATCCATGTCAACCTCCAATCAAAATGGTTTCAATTTACAAAATACGATGATATGATTGGTCAGAATGTTCTATCAGGCGTATAGGTAGCTGATATTATGAATGTGATAGATCCTTTTGATTTAACTATATTGCATATCTCCAATGGATAAACACAATTTCTAATTCCGAATTTAAGCTATACTAATTCGTAATTCGGGCGAGGAATAAATTATATTAAAATATAATTTGAACTTATTATAGTTTTTTCACATTATGAATCTTATCGTAAAAAAAGATGATAAAATTGGACTCCAATATAAGAAATTATGACTTTCTTTATTGTATAACTAAGTAATTGTCTCATGTCGTCAAAAATGTACATGAAGATTGGGCATGAATAATAATTATAAGCATAATCGCTTACCTGCTCCATAATTCTCCTTCATTATGAAAACAGTAACTACGTAGCCTCAAACATCTTCAGCCGATTAGATTGCAATGAACAAATGTGAATGTTGGATGTTGTACTACAAGTAGTTACTATTTTCTCCTTTATCTTATATTGGCTTCTAAAACATGTTCCTATCATCCGCTAACCTTTTTTTCTGGACATGAAGTAATATTAGTTTTTTATCGCATATATTTACCGGAGGATTTATTATTACGTTAAAGCTTTCATTCCTACAGTCAAATCATTACGAAAGTAAGAACTATTAAACTAACGAGCGATGGCTGAAAAGATGATAGAAAATCTTTTTGGACATAAAAATGAATCATATCAAATGTTGTGCAACCGAAATTGCTTGAAAATAAATTTTCAGTAAGCAATTGTTTTCGTAACATAAATGACGGATGCAGAGATACTTGGCAGAGTAATTGGATGGGAGGTTCTATTTCGACCACATCAAAAATATCTAACATGAAGTGGAATATCGGATTAAGAATTTTTACCAATCTACACAGCGTCAGGGAGAATTGTATTCAGTTCATTCAGACAATCTTCTCGGATCACCATTCTGGTCAACTTGTAATCCAATGTGAACATTTTGATTGGGGTTCCTTGGATATCAAGGTATGAGTTCATTTCTTTATACTCATGGAGTCGTAAATTGGGTCCAATAAATATATAAATTTTGCCTCTATGTTATTTCAGGAGAAAAATAATAACTATTAAGTCTGGCCGGATAAATTCCGCTACGGTAAAGGAGGTAAAGGTAAAATTCCGCTACGGTACCGTACTGCCAGGAACTCAGAGCAGATGGAGATCCGGCAGAACGTCCAAGAGAACATTTTTACGCCTTTGGTCACTTATCATACAATTAAGGAATGATAACCCAGAAGGAAAGGTAATACAAGGTATGCTTTTAGTACAATAAATAAACTAGCTTTCTCGATATAAAATCATTCTCTTGATGCTAGCATTTTATTTGTCTGTTACTTTCACAGATGCAGACAATTCTTAATGGTTTGGATCAAGAGGAATTTCCTAGAATTGGAGGTTGTCTTAAGCCCGCAATACTGACTATCCTCACCTTACAACGAACAACCAACAATCAACACCAACGAACAACCGTGTCTATGAAATTCGTAACGTTAAAATATTTATCTGCGGTTTCATAGTTTGACTTTTACTGAGCAATATCTTGAGCCATGGTCAGTGTGAAAGCCCAAAATGTGAGTATAACTGTGAACCGTCCATTTATTCTTTTTTCACTGTTTTTAATTAACATCTAATCATTCCATAACCAATTTCAGTGCTGCTTCGCTAGGAAATACTGTCTTTTATGGATTATCTTTAAAAATACCTTAATTGAACAAAATTAACCACATATCGAATATCCACAAAAGTCTGGCTGGATGAATGCTGCTATTGTAATGGAGTAGACAGCAATGCTTGTAACTCAAAGAAGATGCAGGTCCGGGGGACAGCTAATGAGATTGAGTTTTGCGCTAAATTGTCACTTACTTCGATTAAAGAAACTTCATTGATATATGGATACCCAAAAGGAAAAATAATATGAGGTACACCATGTATAAAATAAAGAAACTTACATTATCGATGCTTACGGAAAAGATCATAGTTTTTATTTTTACGTTGTAATTTTTCTCAAGATCTCAAGTATAGAATGTTCTTTTTTACTGAAGACGTATTTCAAGAAACAAAAAATCAATATAAAAAGTGTGAATGATTAATAATTTTAACATAGTCTTATACTTAGCATTCGTATATGTTTCTGCCTTTATCAACATAATATCTACATAGCGTACTCGGCCTTCATTCAATAAGATTCCATTCAACGAAAGACGAAAGTATGGATGATCAGGGTTACCCAGCCTCCGTAGATTTTACTCCTATTAAATTGGAGTTTGGGTTATTTTGATCATCCATGTTTTACTCGCAAATTTTAACGTTTCAAGGGATGACCTGAGTAACTCAACGTACTACCAGATGAAATCATCCTCTCAAGGATATTACTATTACACATGGATCGTTGGTGTGGATAATTTATGACAATAACCACAATCTATGAATCTTTTATGTGAAGTGGTGTAGAAAAACCATGGTGACTGAACTGTAAGTAGCTTAATTAATACCTTTGGTTCATATTTCAGCAAGAGAATGGTATTCCTTTTGTTTTTCTTTATATTATAGAGTTGCAGTAACTCAACGCTATGACTGGCAAAAAACATTCGCTTCTGCCAAAAGGATCTAGAGCTCCTCTAATTTTAGAATCTGGATGGTTTGGGTCGACTATCCAAGTCTTATTTTTTTATATTGTAGCTTGCTTAGTCGGTCTAGATTATCCTCATCCACTTTCAACAATCAACAGTGTGTTTTTAAACTCAATGACCAAATGCTTAAAAGCGGTTCCATGCTTTTACTGTTACTGCAGAATATCGTGATCCGCTGCCAACGTGATAGCCTATAATGTGAGTATTGCTTTGATCCGTTTTTGATCCTCTATTCAATTCCTAAACATTCTATATTATCATTCCTTAACCAATTTGAAAGCAGATTTTTCTGTAAACACGATCATTCACTTTTGCGGATTATTTAGTAATATTACTTCAATTGATCATCAATAACTCCACAGCTACTAGACAAAACGAATTAATCTACTTATTCAAGGCCACCACCAATCAAATACGTATCAATCTACAAAATACGATCATGTTTTTTTCTGCCACAAGGATATGGAATTTCTAAATATTTGATAATCAGGATGGTCTGGAATGCATTTTGCTGTGACATTTTATTACGTATAGTTATCACATTATGCAATGCAGAACGTCCTTATTGTGTTTTCAACGATCAACCGTGTCTATGACATTTTTGAATGTCCAAATTTTTACCCGCACTACCATATTGTGTCTGTTACTGCAAAGTTTTGTGAGGCTCTACCAACGTGATAGCCCTAAATGTGAGTATTGCTGTGAACTGCCTATTGTTCCATTTCTCACTTCATAAACATAACTTCTAATCATTCCTTAATCATTTTCAGAACAGCTTCTCGTCAGGGAATACTTTTTTTCGCAGTTTATGAATTATCTTAAACATTACCTCAATTGAATATAATTAACTTCTCAGCGCCTTGCCAGAAGAAGATTATCTAAGTATCAAAGTCAACTACCATTCAAAAAGGTAAGATCTATTTCACATAACCAAAAATCAATATTAACGTTGCATATGAATAAAAATTGTTTACATAGTCACTTACTAAGACATAAGATATGTTTCTGTCTTTATCAACAGGATATCTATGCAGCCAACACGGCCTTTGTTCAATAACATTTCAATCAACGTAAGACAAAGGTATGGATGGTCAGGGGCATCTAGCCTATGTATATTTTCATCGGATTGTATCTCAGATTATGTGGCCTTGATGAATCATATTTTACTTTGCCAATTCGACTTTTCCCCGAGATGACCACAGTTACTCAGCCTATTAACTCCAACTTCATCTACTCAAGAATGTAACTTATACTTATTGATCGCCGGTATTGATAATTTAAGACAATTATCTCAATCTATGAACCTTCAATGTGAAGTAGCATAGAGAAGCCATGATGACTGAATTGTAAGTAGATCTATTAATATCTTTGGTTCATATTTCAACAAAATAAATGGTATTATTTTTTTCCTAACATTATAGAATTGCAGCCACTCAACATTATGCCTGGCCAAAAACTTTTGCATCTACCGCAAGAAGCAAGAATTCTACTAGTGTATATTGAAATTTAAATGACCAAATTTATGGCAGCGGTACCATAGTTAATCCTTTACTACCAAATTTGTTGGGCCGCTGCCAACGGAGTAGCCCAGAATGTGAGTAATGCTGTGAACCGTTTTATTTCCTTTTTTTATTACTTAAACATAATACCTAATCATTCCTTAACCAATTCAAGAACAGGTTCTTTCAAGTAAAAAGGGAATTAAATTACGAGGATTATTTACCAATATTACATCAATTGAACATCACTGTCTCCACAGCGGTTATCCATGACTAATTAATATACTCATCCAAGGCTACTTATCCATGGCTATCCAATCAATTTGGTATCAATCTACAAAATATGATGATGTTTGCCTCTGCCACAAGGATATGGAATTTCTCAATAAATTATAATGAGGACGGTCTGGAATGCATTTTGTGGTGACATTTTATTACGTATTGTCATCTCATTATGCGTTCCAGATCGTCCTCATTGTGTTTTAAACGATCAACCGTGCCTATGGAATGTTTAAACGTCCAAATTTTTTAACCGCACTACCGTATTTTGTCGGTTACTGAGAAGTTTTGTGAGCCTCTACCAACGTGATAGCCCTAAATGTGAGTATTCTTCTTCTTCTTATAATTCCGTTACTAATTTCAGAGCAGCTTCTCTTCAGGGAATACTATCTTATGCTTTTATGGATTATGTAAAGGAAATACCTCAATTGATAATGATTAACTCCGCATCGAATAGGCACAGCGAATTTATATAAATATCCATGTCAACCTTCAATCAAAATGGTATCAACTTACAAAATACGATGATATGATTGGCCAGAGTGTTCTATCAGGCGTATAGGTAGCTGATATTATGAATGTGATAGATCCCTTTGATTTAACTATATTACTTACCTCCAAGGGATAAACAAAATTTCTAATTCCGATTTTAAGCTATACTAATTCGTAGTTCGGGCGAGGAATAAATTATTTTTAAATATAATTTGAACTCATGATAGATTTTTCACATTATGAATTTTATTCTTAAATAAATATGATAAAATTGGCCACCAATATAAGTAACGATAACTTTATTCTTTATTTAACTAGGTAATAATCTCATGACGTCAAAAATGTATATGAAATTTGGGCATGAATAATAATCATAAGCATAATCGCTTACCTGCCACATAATTCTGCTTCATTATGAAAAGAGTAACTACGTAGCCTCAATCATCTTCAGTCAATTAGGGGTCTGACAAAGGTAAAATAACAACGTTCTCTCACCTTTTCATCACATTTACCGACAATAAGCTTTACAAAGCCAAGCCTTTTACTTGCTTTGCCGCAGATTTTTCGAATATGCGTGCTCCAGTTTAAGTTATTAGTAATGTTGATCCCAAGATATTCAACTGTATCTACTACTTTGATACTAATTCCATTAATTTTGTACGGATGATTTGGACTCAATTTTTTCTTTTCGAAGAAATTAACTACGGAGCATTTACCTACGTTAATATCTAATTCCCATTTTTCGCACCACCTTTGGATGAGGACTAAATCGTTTGAGAGAGATGTCCGGTCTTCCTCGTTTGTTATTTCCCTATATATAACCGAGTCATCCGCAAATATCCTCACAATGCTATCTATCTCGTCACTCAAGTCATTGATATAAATAAGGAAAAGAAGAGGTCCAATTACACTACCTTGAGGTACACCAGAGGTAACTTTGACTCTATTTGTGCTAACGCCATCCAGTACAACTTGTTGTTCCCTCTCGTAGAGAAAATCCTTAACCCAGTCGACTACTTCCTTGTTAATGCCCGCTAGTTTAAGTTTGTAAATTAGTTTGTAGTGGGGTACTCTATCGAATGCTTTTTTGAAATCTAGGAAAATAGCGTCCGCTTGCTTTTTACTTTCGGCCGACTTTAAGATATCGTGTACCAATACAGGAAGTTGAGTTTCACATGATCGGGACTTACGAAAACCATGCTGGTTCGCGTCGAGGAATTCATTTCTATCTAAAAATCCCTTGAGTGAGCTTACGACAATATGTTCCATTACCTTTCCGGACAGCGAAGTTAATGATGTGGGTCTATAATTTCCTGGGTCCTCCTTTAATCCGCTTTTGTAAACAGGAGTAATATTAGCTAATTTCCAATCGGATGGGTCCCTACCTTCATTTATTGATTTACAAAATATAATTTTGAGATTAGGGGCGATGCTTTCTGCCAGTTCTTTAAGCACTCTTGCTGGAATGCCTTCTGGCCCTGGCGACTTATTTGGCTTAATTTTGCGTAAGATTTTAACTATACCATCGGTCGTAAAAGTTATATTTTTCATGGAATCCAGTATATTAACCTTACGGAGGATCTCTATGTTACAATCTGATGTGAATACGCTCTGGTAAAATTCGTTTAGTATGTTCGCTTTCCTCTTCGAATCGCAAGTAATGTTACCTTCAATATCCCTTATCGAGCTCACTGTTTGTATCTTTCCCTGTACCTCGCTAACGTAGGACCAGAAAGCTTTAGGGTCTACCTCTAAACATTCCCCAAGAATTTTCTATTTAAAGTTGCTGTGGGCGTTACGCATACCTCGCTTGGTGTCGCATTTTGCTTTCTTGAGCTTTTCTAGCAATAGTGATCGTGGTGGATTTGGAACAGGCTGATCTATTCCCGTAAAAGCCTTTACTTTTCCGTGCAAATCTCTCTGTTTGCGGAGAGCTCGTCTAACCTCATTATTGTACCATCTTGGCTTGCAATCATGTTTAGATTATTTCGAAGGTATATACAAATCTATATATTTATCCATTATCTCCACGAATGATTTCCATGTATCCTCAGTGTTGTTGTTGCTTACGCGCGACTTAAATGAATTAAAATCGGTAGTTAGTTTTCCGTTAAATTCCTCGAAGTTGGATTTGGAATAGAGATAATTTTGCGTTTGGGTTTCTTATACTAGCTAAGGTTTATCTCAATATCTGCAAAAACGCCTTTGTGGTCTCCAAGACCTTCGTCAATCGAAATGTTCTCTATGCGCTCAGGAAAGTTAATTAAAAGGAGATCGAGCAAATTGTCACCCCTGGTTGGCGATTTTACTGCTTGGCTTAGCGAGTTTTTCTGAAGTAAATTTAATAACTTTTTACATGAGTCGACATCCCGGGCCCTTTTCTTTATGCTATGATTATTCCAGTCGATGTCTGGAAGATTAAAATCCCCCCTGATTATTGTTATACTCTGGTTGTTCTCACTCGTGTAGAAATTTATTTCGTCGTTAAGATTTCGCAAAACCGGTCGAGAAGAGTTTGGTGGTCTGTAAAACGCACATACATTTATGTTCGGCTTGTTTTGTTGGCTTATTGTGCACCAGACGCTTTCTGTATCGCTATCACTCAAAGTCCTCGGCTTGCTCTGAAGGGATGATTTAACCGAAATAAAAACACCGCCACCTGTCATTTCCTTACGATCCCGGCGATAAATAGTGTAATCCTTTCGAAATATTTCATTGTCGCTTATATCCTCATTAAACCAGCTTTCTGTACCTATAAAAATATCGGTGTCGTGGCAGCGAATAAGATGCTCCAAATTGGATACTTTATTTTTAACACTCCTACAGCTAACTATCGCAATTGATATTTTTCTTTCGCAAACAAATTTAGGTGGGATTTTCGGTAAATCTCGCTTATTATTCGTTTCGCTCCTCGCCGCTTTTTCCATAATTCCATCGGCCAAGTATTTCGTTCCCTTCAACCCACTAACTGGACTACTCTTTGTCCTAAAAAAAGGATATAGGTATCATACTTTATACATATATTATCTTCAGTAATCAACTATCAGTTCGTTCAAATATCTCTCCATCTCTACGTGGTGGATTACAACAACCTACATCAACGCGAGAAGCAAGCTAATCTTTGTGGATCGATGATACGGATGGTCCTAGGAACTTTTCTAGCATCAGATTTTAAATGAATTCTGATCTGGAATTGCTCCTAGACTTATCCATATTTTATCTTCACCAATCAACCACTACTTCGAATATCTCCGGCTTCTTCATAAATTAGGTAAGTTGTTATCACATAATTAGAAGTTACTTACCAAAAGTAAATCATGGTGCAAGTTTATATCAACCAGGAAGAGCAAGCTAATTCGAGGACACTCTGAATAGAAAGGTAAGTTTTAAAAAATTGTTTGATCAATGATACTTGAATCTGTTTGCATGTTTTATTTACTTTCCGTTTATATTTAGTGTTTTATTTATTAATTAAGAAACCTAGGTTATATTATTGTTTTATTTTTTATTTTCATATGAATTTGGATATAATTTGGTTTCTATTCTCCGAAACAAAAATACTAGACAATAATAATAGACATTTATGGTTTTACAGTTCATGAAGGACACAGGTAGCATACTTTATCCATATATTATCATCAGTAATCAACTGTCATTTCGTTCAAATATCTCTTCATCTCTACATTGTGGATTGCAACAACCTACGTCAACGCGAGAAGCGAGCTGATAGATATGGATCGATGATATGGATGGTCCCTGGAACTTTTCTAACATCAGATTTTATATGGATTCTGATGTAGAATTGTTCCATGACTTATCCATATTTTATCTTCATCTATCAACCACTGCTTCAAATAACTCCAGCTTCATCAAACGTCAGTAAGTTTTTTTATGCAACGTATAGTATTTTAAGCATACCCTTGCTGAGTGCAAACAACTTTTACTCGTATATCATATCATATCCTTGGTTGGTATTGATTATTGCTCGAGGAAAAATATATTTTTGGTAAAAATATGAAACTTTTAGAAAATATAATTTTATTTTAAGCGAAACGTAATTTATAACAGATGGATAGCCGCGTTAAGAAAATATGTGTACGGAAATCGACCAAAAAATAATATTTTAGACTACGTTTAAATGTAGTAAGTTATTACGTTCAATAGAAAAGTTAAATATAGCTTCACTATTGATACGAAAAATGATTTCTTCCTATTAAATATGTTAATATTGCCCCCGGCGAAGCCTAACTGCCAGCCTTGACGTCGCACAGAGGGCTAGAATTGAAAAAAGCTGGCCAAAGATTAAAAAAGTGCTTTTTTTGAGCGTGGACTTTGAAACTTCGCATAGTCGTTCTTGAATAAATCTACATATAACTTTGAAATCATTTGGGTTGGTTCCTATGCGTTAAAATTCTAAAAGGGATAAAAGTTGACCAAATTTAACGAAAAATGCGGGTCCTCGATTTTTCGCAAAATTCTTCAATTTCAAGCCAATCCTGAACGAAAATGATCTAAATCATCCGGTAAAATACAATTCAGTATTATAAACCTAATCCTTATGCTTCATAATACTGGGTTTTAACGATCACTGTTGAATACTTGCATTATTTATACCACAAAATGGCGAACCCTTATTTTATGGCAAATTTCTACCTAAAGTGAGGAAAATAGTAGTGATTAAGCGCGATGTACGCAAAGTTCTATCTACATACCACAATGTTCTTTGAAGCTTTTTGAAGAAGAATATGAAATAAAACCCTGCGACAATACAAAATTGGTGTAAATTTTAAAAATTACCTATTTTATCTTAAAATTATGCATCTATTCAAAATATACAAAATTTATCTTCATATATAAATTCATTTAAAAAACAATACATATGTGTTCTACAAAATTTATACAAACGGTTATAAAAATATATAATTTAATAATGAAGTTATAGACATTAAGAATGTATTAACCAGTTTTTAATTTCTCTTTTTGCCACTGAAATTATATTAATAAAATGTAGAGTTTTTGGTAATGTATTAAAAAGAGTTGGAACTATAATTTTCAGATTTTGTTTTCAATGATTGTGGTAGTAATTTGGAATAATGTACCTAATATTTAGCCTTTTATTCATTTTGTGATTAGAAGTTTTTCAAATCTTTGTATTTGTTTGAATAATAGTTGTCTGTAATAAGTATGTAATTATGTAATAATTTTAGTGGGAGAATGTTCAATTCTTTGTAACAATTTAAGTCAGTAGTTTTAACATTAATTTTGTTAAAATAAATATATTTTACAATTTTGTCTTGAGTTCTCATAACACATAGTTGTCTAGTAGAGGTCGTTGCTCCCCAAATAATTAAACCATACCTGATAACAGATTCAGCAAAAGCTGCATAAATATTTTTTTAGTTTTGATAGGTAAAATATCCTTTAGATAGTACATTTGATTAGATATCTTTTTCAATTTGTTATTGACATGTTTAATGTGCATATTGAAAGTAAAGTTTTCATCAATGATCACTACTAATAATTTATGTTCTGAAACTTGCTCTAAGATTAATTCAAATATTGATAATAATATTTACGAGATTTCATTATCACATTTGATCAAATTGGTGATGGATATAGGTGCGATACTTTATCCATATATTATTTTCAGCTATCAACTATCAGTGAGCTCAAATATCTCTCCATTCTCCGTCTCTCTATCTCTCCACGGTGTATTTCAACAACCTTATTCAACGCAAGAAGCGAGCTAATGTTTTTGGATCGATGATATGGGTGGTGCAAGGGTCTTTCGCTCATCAGATTTGATATGAATTCTAATGACGATAGTGCCTTGCGTCATCCATGTTTTATCTTCATCAGTCAAGCATTACTACAAATAACTCGGGCCTTTTCAATTGTCAAGTAAGTTTTTCTTTTTCAAAAATTAGGTAAGTTGTTATCACGTTATTAGCAGATACTTACCAAAAGTAAATCTTTGACAAGTTTTATTAACATGGCAGTGCATGCTAATTCGAGGACATTTTAGCCATTTTGAATAGAAAGGTAAATTTTTTCATAATTTTTTATGAATGATACGTGACTCTGTTTGCATAATTTATTTACTTTTGACATTTATTTCGATCACATTTGATATAGTTTGTGACGGGCATAGGTATCATACTTTTTCCATGCATTATCATCAGCAATCTACTATCAGTTCGTTTAAATATCTTTCCATCTCCACAGGGTGTATTACAACAACCTACGTCAACACAAAAAGCGAGCTAATATTTATGGATCGATTATATGGATGGTCCTAGGAACTTTTCTAACATCAGATTTTATATGGATTCTGATGTAGAATTGTTCCTTGATTTATCCTTATTTATCTTCATCAATCAACCACTACTTTAAGTAACTCCAGCCTCTTCAAACGGCAAGTTAATTTTTTTCATACAAAGTGCTATAGTATTTTAAACATACCCTTGAAGAATGAAAGCAAATTTTACTCGTGTATCATATCATGTACTTAGTTGGTATCAATTATTACTTGAGGAAAAATACAAGTATGGTAAAAATATGAAATATATATATAAATATATCATAAAGTCTGGCCAGGCTAACCCTGCTACGGTGGAATTTACGCGTGTTTTGTGTTTTCGAGTACGATTTAATAAAGACCGTCGAGCGTTTTCTCATTTGAATGCATGGGGATATTTAGCCTGTACTATATCAAAGGTAACGACTTATTCCAAAATTTATGAGTAAGTAACCATTTTATAAAATTTCAATATATTTAAACTATGATATAAAAATAGCAGGGAGAATATCACAGCCATTTTGGCTACATTCCGTGGGATTTCGAAAATATTAAGGGACTTCCCGGTAGGATAAAGAATTCAGAATTATGGATATCCCAGAGAAGGCGCTTTTCTAAATTAATGATCATAAAAGTGTCACCAAATGTCCGTGAGTTCAACTCCAGGTGATTGAAAATCTCCCCCTCGAAAGACATTGCGGCGAATTTCAAGAATTTAATTAATCACTTACCTATAACATGGAAACGTAAAACTCGGTATATAAATAGAGGTCATAAATACTATTTATAAATGCAGTTTTCTGATTTCATAATGAGCCTGAGTTCGATGCCAGATCGCCATTTACATTCATTATTGCATTTCGAAGTGGATAAACGGGAAAATTATTTTCGGGCCTACCAAGTATATTATCAACCTCAAAGTTTGATTTAAATTAGTTCTTTCGCTACCAAGTTGAAACACGTAATCATATCTTGCTTAAAGGTTCTGGGTTCGACAGCAAGTGATCTTTATTATCTCTTATGGAGTGAATGTTGGAGATTTCAAGTATTTCCCAAACCCGGCATGTGTGGAGCGGTCATGAACAAGCATCATAAACGCAATGCACAGATCTCCTAATGGTCCTTGGTTCGATTCCAGGCAACCATCTAAAAGCGTACATGCATCCAACAGGAATACAGAGTTTCCTTTGAGAATTTTCCCGATATATCGACGTGAAATTCTTACAACCGTCTAGAATTAGAAACCGTCAGAGACCTTTGTATGGTCCATTACTTGAAAAACATTACGCAAAGAAAGGCACAAATTTATCATTCATCAACATGCATGCAGAATTCAAGTGGCTTTTACTCGTAAAACCATATATTCCTTTCCTTATTCATTCTTTCCCATTGCGTGTGTGAGTGAGGCGTAACTGATTATTTTAATCTCGCAATGCTGTCCAGAATTTATTCGGCTATTTCGTAAGACTCACATCTCAGGCAGTCGGAACTAGAGAATAGGTGAGGCAACATTTAATTTATTATTACATTTTGTTGTACGTTTTAGTTGATCATTATATGCTGCTTGTGTATCTAGCAATACGTCAATATCACAATTTTTTTATAAAAAATCTTTTAAGTTATTGATTGACTAAAAATTAATGTGTAATTGGGGGTATTATTTTGTATTTTCCGATAATTCTGTTAGCGAGCTAATGGATCGATGATATGGATGGTCCCAGGAAATTTTCTAACATCAGATTTTATATGGATTCTGATGTAGAATTGTTCCTTGACTTATCCATATTTTATCTTCATCAATCAACCATCACTTCAAATAACTCCAGCCCCTTCAAACGTTACGTAAGTTTTTTCATGCAAAGTACTTAGTATTACTTAGTACAAAGTATTTTAAACATGCCCTAGCTGAATGCATGCAACTTTTACTCGTCTTGTATACTATATCATTGGTTGGCATCAATTATTACTTGAGGAAAATTTTGGTAATACTAAAAATATGAAATATTTAGAATAAATAATATCATTTTAAGCGAAGCGAAATTTAGAACAGATGGCTCGCCTCGTTAAGAAAAAATGTGTGTCTAAAAATTACTATTTCGACTAAAAATTAATGTTTTAGCCTACATTTAAATGCAGTAAGCAATAAGGTTCAATAGTAAAAGTTACTTGTAACTTCTTCATTTTTATTGAAATAGATTTCTTCCCATTAAATGTGTTAATATTTACGAGATATCATTTTTCATTTATGTAAGGTATTTTTGCCAAATTTATCCTTCACTTGTGTTAGAACCATATAAAAAAGATATCGGTCTTAAATTGTAGTTTTTGAAATTGCTTATCAGGAAAATGTTCTTCATTACTCTGAAGAGCTTATGTTTATAATGTTGTGAATACTTGGCCAGTACTTCTCCTATCCGATACGATTTTAAGGGTAGTCTCTCCATCAGGGGTGATGACTCATGTTAGGACCACTTCTGATCCTTATTTCCATCACATTTGATATAGTTTGTGATGGATATGGGAGTCTTTACTTATCTATATATTATCTACAGCATTCAAGCACGACTTCGAATGTCTCTCGATCTCTTTAAACGTTATGCAAGTTGCTATGACAAATGTAGATAAATGTTTTCGAAATTCTAATCACAATGGGAATCTATACTTTGGAGGAGATTGTGGCAACGTTCAACAGCGAAGGTTGTTGAATTTTAAGTTATTTTTCATCTAAATTGGCTTTTGTATCTCTAATACCTAATCGAAATGGTTGGTAAACGGAAAACTTGGTCACATATACCTGCATTGTTCCATAGATATAGAAATTTGATGGATTAATTAGAAGATCTAACAAAATCCAATTGCTAATATTTCATGGAACTTAAAGATAAATGATTCAAAGAAATCATTTGTCATTTAAGTTACATTTACTTCACTTGTGTTAGTACCATTTCAGATGATCATATCCTTGTAACATAATTCTAACAAAGGAATGTTCAGTTGCAGTAGCTGTACCAGATGAAAAGAGATATCTGAACTCATAAGAGGCTTTGAGAACAAACCTCACCGTTTCGAACTTTTTGCAACTAACTAAATAATCCCGGGAGAATACAATCGATAGAGGTGCACAGTAAATAAGGTATTAATACATTTGTGAACCTATGAAATTGAAAACCACCTCGACAACTTTTAATGGAACCATATTTTTCTTATTTTCAGCAGGGAAAGGTAAATCATAAAGTCTGGCCAGGTAAACCCTGCTACGGTGAAGGAGTAGACCGTACTGCCAGCGACTCATTTTAGGTAGGAACTGCGGCGAGAACCCTGCGAGACTGGGAGATACAAGTGGTGTGACTGTGATTCCCAAACAACGCAGATGAATTTTCTTTCCAACCTCTTGAGGATCACTGATACTTATCCATTCCGTTACAGTTAAACATAGTGAATGCCATTGAATTAGCAGTTGAAACAAATATTAGGTATTATATATTTTTAGTTTTAATAACATTCTAATTTTCTCAACAGTTAATGGAACAATTAATCTTACAAATATATAACAATTTTCCTTTCAGAGCTTAGGATGACTTCGTCGGTGAAGGGTAGCTGTAGCTAAGCATGAAAAAAAGTTAGAACGTTTGTGGTGATTTACATTTGCCTCAAGTATATCCAATAATCCAGTGCTCTCGATAACCCCGCGATATTACGGTTGCATAGGTGTTGGATTATCGAGATCACTGTTTAAATTTGGTCGTTTTGCATAAATTTTGGATTTTGTCCTTTAGCGTTAATTATTACCTATTTATCACTGCCTCTTTATAGTCGCCTTTTGGGTGCAGAATTTCACATGAATGCACGAAAATCTTAATCTGTAAAAATATAATCTTGATCTAAGGAACAGAGAAGATAATTTCGTTTACGGTGTTAACATGGTACATTAATATATTCTATTATAAGCGATGATCTGAGTGTCTAACTTTAAGTTCTGGTAAACCACGGTCCTTTCAAATAAATAACGACTATTACTTGTATGTGGAATGTATGGATGACTATTGGTTGTTACTTCCATTATATAACATATAAATTGTGATGATATAAGAGCCGCTAATTATCCAAATATTAGAGAGTTTTAGCATAGCGTACTCCGTAGATTCTTTAACCGTGAGATTCGAACGTGAGGGATAACGGTCATGATCTATCGGGCACCGTAGACTTATAGTTTTAGCATACCGTACACCTACGATGGAAACATTTTTTCGGTCAGTTACCTTCACTTGTCTGTTTAAGCATCCTTGC
This sequence comes from Sympetrum striolatum, assembly GCA_947579665.1. Taxonomy (NCBI): domain Eukaryota; kingdom Metazoa; phylum Arthropoda; class Insecta; order Odonata; family Libellulidae; genus Sympetrum; species Sympetrum striolatum. Next base: position 29,148,102 of record OX388352.1, read on the forward strand.
CACTTGCTTGTTTGCGCTGTTTTTGAACTTATGAGCCCCGTCAGGACACACCGTTCATCCGATTTGCTTCAAACTTAGCATACGCATTCCAAACAATTTTGTATTCTTAATCAATAATTTTGTTGGATTCGGACCGAGATCGCTCAGATGAATTTTCATAATAATTACATGTAAATTTAATTTTTATCTGTTGCAGGATTTATTTATTTTGAAGAATTAAATTAGAAGATACTCGTTTAGAGTCGAGACAATTACCAAAATAACAGAAACTGAATGAAGATTCTTATTGTGGTCATCAAATATTCTTTTCAAATCGAAATTTCGAGAAAATACGCGTAAATTTTCCAAAACTTTGGAGGGACAATCAATGCTAACTAAGCTCGTGCATTTTTCTGTGTAGAAGGAATAGCTTGGGGTTTTAGTTATGTTTACTGAAGTATATATATGCATTACACAACCTTCTACCTGGATATCATTTGTTTATGTTCCTCCATCTCCATTTATGATCTCGCTTCTCTCTCTTTTCTTTTCAAATTGAACTTGGTAAAATTCTAGTTTCGTTCCTTCTCAGAGAAATGCTTTAACTCGCTTACTATTAACGTTAGAAATACGATTCTTGCACCAAATTAAAAGGCAAAGGATTACAAATGTTATAAGTGATACGCCTTTTCTCCTAAATGCTGCAGTTTTTGAAGAATTTTGATCCGAAAATCACCGATTTTCGACGTTTTTCGTCCGCATATTACAGCATTTTGGCTGTTTCCTCGTGCTTCCGATAGGGCGATACTAACTTTATTCACCTCTAGCATATGCCCATTTCCCTTTTCCCTACTCGCTTATGGGCGAATTCAGTAAATTCATTAGGTTGTGTAAGGTTTGATTGGATTGGTTCCTCTTTACCTAATTATTCCGTAAGTAAGTCGGAATTGGAGATTTCTCGGCCATTTTTGAGATGTGAAACTCATCGATCTCCGCTACGTCTGCCGTCAAGACACCATAACTAACACCTCAAACTTAGTCTCCGAACGACATTCCTGTAATTCAGTCACTCCAATCGCAATGTATCATTTACTATAACAGTTTTCCACTTGCGTTAAAAACATCTATAATCTGCAATGTTTGAGGTATCTTCCCTGAAAATTTCATCGAAATCGGGCAATTTCTAGTTGGAAAAGAAATCATAATTGCGGAAGGAACGAAACTAGAATTTTACCTTGAACCTGTCCCTCTCCAGCAATACATGCTCTTGCAGACACTAATTATTAAAATTTTTATTATTAGATCTCACCGCCTCTTGCTGCACTTCCTAACAGACATTCGAACGGGTTCGTACCTATAATTTGACAAAGGAGAACCGAGTTGTCCCAGGCTGAAAATCGTACGCGTTCCTGCTTAGCCATTTCATTCGCCATTTTATATATATATAATACTGTTATAGTTTCATCCTACAGATATTCCAACTAAATCAATTACTTGTGGTAAACTTCGCAATGCATAACATAACCGCCGCAATTTTCAAACCCCTTTTGTATAAAAGATTCCATTCTCACAATATGAACTTGATTTAATTCCCTTCATAATCTCGCCATAGTTTAAAACCCTAACTTCTGTGAAGATTATTCCTAGCAATAATTAGTGTGAGTAGTTCCGTTTTTATCATTACCATTTCAGAAGAAAGGTTTTGCCATTAAAAGCGTACGTATTATATTGTTCCCTAAGGAATAATTTAAAGCATTACCTTTCGATCTATTTAAGAGATCATGTTTTAGTTGATGTTCTGTAATGTTGTATTTCAGAGTTAACAGAGCGGAGTGCCATTGTATATAGAATCGTCCATCCTACAAATGCATCACCGTAAACGGAGGTCAATGATATGAATGGCTTTGGTAGACTATTACTGAAACATGTTTATGATATTTTATCCATATATCAAATTCTACAGCCTACCTTCATTTACTTCGTGGAGATCTTATTCAGATGGATTTGCACCACAACTACATCACCGTAAACGGAGGTCAATCATATGAATGGCTTTGGTAAACTATTACTGTAACATGTTTAAGATATTGTTGCAGTCTTAGTTTATCAAGTTTATCCATATATCAAATTCTACAGCCTACCTTCATTTACTTCGTAGAGATCTTATGCAGATGGATTTGCACCACAACTACATCACCGTAAACGGAGGTCAATCATATGAATGGCTTTGGTAAACTATTACTGTAACATGTTTAAGATATTGTTTCAGTCTTGGTTTATCAAGTTTATCCATATATCAAATTCTACAGCCTACCTTCATTTACTTCGTAGAGATCTTATTCAGATGGATTTGCACCACAACTACATCACCGTAAACGGAGGTCAATCATATGAATGGCTTTGGTAAACTATTACTGTAACATGTTTAAGATATTGTTTCAGTCTTGGTTTATCAAGTTTATCCATATATCAAATTCTAAAGCCTACCTTCATTTACTTCGTAGAGATCTTATGCAGATGGATTTGCACCACAACTACATCACCGTAAACGGAGGTCAATCATATGAATGGCTTAGGTAAACTATTACTGTAACATGTTTAAGATATTGTTTCAGTCTTGGTTTATCAAGTTTATCCATATATCAAATTCTAAAGCCTACCTTCATTTACTTCGTAGAGATCTTATGCAGATGGATTTGCACCACAACTACATCACCGTAAACGGAGGTCAATCATATGAATGGCTTTGGTAAACTATTACTGTAACATGTTTAAGATATTGTTTCAGTCTTGGTTTATCAAGTTTATCCATATATCAAATTCTACAGCCTACCTTCATTTACTTCGTAGAGATCTTATGCAGATGGATTTGCACTTGCACATCATTCCTCTGGTTCTCTGGTACAATTCATTTTCAATGTCTCCAAAAGGACGACGATGACGACGACGGAAGATCCATGAAACGTCCTGGCAAGGTAATAAAAAATAACTTTAAACATGCAATTTATTTACGAAATGATTGTGATTTTTCGTTGTAAAAGCATTTTTTAATAGTTTGAACATCGATAATATGTGAATTCAAATATACTTCAGAAGAGAACAAGAGCCTCTTCAGCCAGTGGAAACTGATACTACATCAATGCGTTGTAAAATCTTCCTCACATTTGTTTAATAGATGTACTATGACAATAAGGAAACAAAAGAAAAGGAAATGGATTAAGACATCAGGAAATCGAACTAAATACTAGATATCCATTCCATACATTGATAATACTTGTTTCCTCTGTATTAAAACATACATTTCACACTAATAAATTTTGTTTGAATCCTATTACAGACTAAGAGACATTTCAGTAACAATTAAAGGTGGGGCTGCCTCCTAGCGTCTTAAAGTAATTCCTAGTACTATTCCACTGGCACTTGGGATGATAATGAAGAATATCCTGATTGGAGCATAATCTTTTGTTCCTATAATATGCTTAAGTCATTTAGGTGACGGTTCTTTTAGCGAATCATGGCATTTATGTGACCGAAATGTCCAGAAAGCCGTATTCAGAGCCATAGAATGGATTACGATTGCCACTAGCGATGGACGTGGCATCGTTATTCTTGACGGTATGTAAAACCTTCTTTCATTTCATCAATCATATATCTTGAAATATTTTCTTTAATTTTTCTTCTCAATGCTCTCTTTACAGCTCTATCACACAGATTATCGATTTCGTGGTACGAATGCCTATCTTTCTGTTGCAAAAACAACATTAAAAGACTAATTGAATTCATGTATTTTTTTATTTTCTCGTCGATAAGATAATTAGCATGTAATAAAATTGAAGATTGTAAGGTAACTTTCCATAAGCCTCGGAGTTTGGAATGGAAAATAGGCTTTAAGGAAAGAACTATCTTCATACTTGAAGCAAAACTCTGATAGAAAATCTAGCCTTTCCGTAGATTTAAGAGAATTATGAAAATGTCCTCGAAAAATTAAATTTTCATCTTACCATTGAAAAATCCACGTTTATAGTGATTCTGTGTAAAGAAATTAAAAATCATAAAGCAGATTCACGCATATGCTAAACATATCCATGTCTGTATCTATATATATCATATCATATCCTAGTTAGTATCAATTATTACTTGAGAAAAAATATCCAAACGGTAAAAAATGAAATTTTTAGAATATATAGTATTATTTTAAGCGATACGTAATTTAGAACACATAACTAACCGCGATAAGAAGAATATATGCACAAAGATCTAGTGTATTACCAAATATTTTATTTATATATGTATATTTATATATGTATATTTATATATGTATATTTCTATATTTTACATATATATATATATATATATCTATCTATTATATATAGATGCTTCTCCGGATTCATTCATGTATCCATATATATATATATATAGAGAGGATACAAACTCACAGCCTAAACCACAAGAGTGATTGAGCTGAAATTTTTACGACATATTGGCCATAACGTATAACCTCCAGAAAAATTGCGATTTTGATCCTCAGTGTCATGGGTTCGATTCCAGGGGGCTCCAAAGTCCCGATTTTTCCCGTTTAAATGCATTGCTTTGATTTTCGGGAATTAAAAAGAAATACTTCCCGGATAGGTAGAGAATCAAAACTTAGGGAGCCTTTATATATGGTCATGATCTATCGAAAACATAAATGAGTTTTACGGAAAATAACCTGGGTTCGATGCTAGGTCGATGCAAAAATCGGCCGTTTAAAATGTATTGTGGCGATTTTTAAGATTTTTTTTGGACCCTTTCCCGATGGCATGGAAACTTGAAATTCGGTATGGGGTTAGATATCATAAATTTATTTCATAATCGATTTTTATGTTTCCCCTGATGTTCCTTGGTTCGATCCAAGAGGGCCATTTACATTCCTCAATGCATTTCTTATGGAGATAACGGAAACAAGTTTTAGGTACTTCCCTGCATGCTATCGACTTAAAACTTAGCATGATGGAAGAACCAGTCTAAACAAATCAAACTATGCATTCATAGCTATCAATGTGTCCTGGGTTCGACACCAGGCGTCACTACAATCAGTCACTGATCCGATTTTTAAGAATTATTTTGAACCCATTCCCAAGAATATTAAAACTTGAAATTCGGCATATATATAGAACATATAGATACATTTCGAAAATATATTTTATATTTCCTAGATCATCCTTGGTTCGAATCCAGAGAGCTATTAACATTCGTGAAAAGTAGGTCTTCGTTTGAGGCAGTTGCAGCCAATATTTCTGCTTGATTTTTCACACGTATTTAGAGATGGTGATCGTCTGTTGTGCTGCATAGTAATTTCACCAAAAAGACCCGGGTTCGATGCCAGACGATTAAATTGAAGCGAATTTTAAGTATATTTTCAATCCATTTTTTCCTTTATGGGACCGTCCCGATATAATGAAGTTATGAAATTAGTGTTGTCGATCTGCTTGCAGTATGCAAGCTACATGTTACTCGTATATATATATATATCTATTATATATAGATGCTTCTCCGGATTCATTCATATATATAGCTATATAGATAGGATACAAATTCACAGCCTAAACCACAAGCGTCATTGACTTGAAATTTTTATGACATATTGGCCATAACGTGAAACCCCCAGGAAAAAAGAGACTTTGATCCTCAGTGTCATAGGTTCGATTCCAGAGGGCCCCAAAGTCCCGATTTTTCCCGTTTGAATGCATTGCCGTGATTTTCGGGAATTAAAAAAAAATACTTTCCGGATAGGTAGAGAAGTAAAACTCAAGGTGCCTATATTTATGGTCTTGGACTTTCGAAAACATCAATGACTTTTACAAAAGTTATCCTGGGTTCGATGCTAGGACGATGCAAAGATCTGCCCTTTAAAATACATGGGAGCCGTTTTTCATTATGTTTTTAGATGCACTTATCGAAATGATAGGATGTTGGTGCTTGGCTGGAAGATGTACGGTACGAATAAGTTTTAGAAAAAAATTTTCATAAGACCGTACTGTTCCTGGGTTCGAAGCCAGAGCACAATAACGTTTCTCTCATAAGGAATATAAAGGAAAAGTAGGACGTCATTTGAGGCAGTTGTAACCAATATTTCTGCTTGAATTTGCATACGCGGTTAGAGATGGTGTTTTTCTGTTGTGCTGCATAGAAAGTATTTCCTGAAAGACCCGGGTTTGATGCCGGGCGGTAAAAATATCCCCCATATATAATACTATGGGGTAGCTTTTCATAATTTTTTTATGCATTTATCGATATGTAAGGGAGCTCTTGCTTAGATGGAAGATGTATATTAACACTTTGTTTAAGAAAAAAAATAGATAAGACCATGCTGTTCCTGGGTTCGATGCCAGAGCACATTATAATTTCTCACATAAGGAGTGCATGTGAAAAGTAGGACGTCGTTTGAGGTAGTTGCAACTAATAGTTTTGCTTGATTTTTCACACATAGTTTGATATGGTTATCTTCTGTTTTGCTGCATAGTAAGTTCACCAGGAAGACCGGGGTTCGCTGCCAGGCATTTAAATTGCAGCGAATTCTTCGAATATTTTGAATCCTTTTTTTTTCTTTTGATGTCCGTCCCGATATGATGCCGATATAAAATTAGTGTTGTCGATCTGCTTGCAGTATGCAAGCTACATTTTACTCGTATATATATATATATATATATATATACATATTGGCCAAAAAGCCTAGTTTTAAATATTTTAAGATATCAATTTCGACAGTAAAAATTAATTGTAACTTCACCATTGATATAGAAAAAGATTTCTTTGTTGTTCCTGTTTCCCAATTTCTAATTACGATGGGAATCTTTACGTTGGAGGACTTTCTGGCTACGTTCAACGGCAATGGTAGATGAATTTTAATTGATTTTTTCATTTTAAATGCCTTCTTATCTTTAATACCTCATCAAAATCGTTAATTTATAAAAAAAACTTGGTAACATATACTTATAATTTTCCAATTATGTAAAATTTTAACGATAAATCAAAAAATCTTACAAAATCAGATGAATTCAGATAATATTTCACGGAAAGTCAATTTTCCCATTCCATATAACGCTGAAAATGCAACTATGATTATGACAGAAGACGTTATTCCATGCAAGAACATCAGAAGTATTTGGCAAGAGGGAGTCAACATTATCCAGATTTGACCAGCAATGCATAGACTATTATACATTTCTTACTTTATTGTTTACTTTAAATTCTTGCCTTAAAGGAAATTGAGTGATATAATAACAAGGTAGTGTCATTGGAAGGTGGTTTACGACTTCCGTTACTATTATGAGGGTCGATGTATATATTTTAGCCTTGTTTCAACAATTGTCTCCCCATAACAGAAAAATCTGCTACTACAGAATATGCCAAACTTCAAAAGACAGAAAAGTGCAGTAACGTACAGCAAACAAAAATCTGAGCCCGATAGGTTAAAATTGATTTCATTTTCAGATTCAGCGCCACCAAAATACATTTTTGTACCATGATTCATATTGTCCAATTCCAATGTCCAATTTTCCATACTCCTTTCCTACATTGGTAATCTGTACTGACTCTTTGAGTGCCATACAGGCCATTTCATGCTTCTCCCCCACACATCCACTTGTACAGGAGATACATTTATCCCTTATTGACCTTCACTCACGAGGGGTTAATATAATCTTTGTCTGGGTCCCAGGGCACGTTGGCATCAGAGGCAATGAGGAGGCTGACTCAGCCGCTAAGGCTGCCCTACAGAAACCAAATATAGACTCAAGACATATCACTTCTCATGACCTGAGAAACATACTCAGAGAAAAGATACATGATAGCTGGAAGCAAAAATGGCAAGATCTTGAGGGAAATAAACTAAGGGACATAAAACCAGTGGTTTCCCCATGGCACTCTTCCCATCGTAGGAATAGACGAGAGGAAGTAGTGATTACAAGACTGCGGATAGGTCACTGTGCATTTACACATTCATTCCTATTTACAGATGGGGAGATGGCACCTATGTGCGATAGCGGCAACTCGCAACTAACCATTAAACACATACTTACTGATTGTGAGCAATACCATGCCTTAAGAAACAGATTTGACATCAGGGGTGAGCTCAGAGACATCTTAGGCAATGACGCAGAGAATCTCAATAGAGTTTTACAGTTTCTTAAGGAAGCTGATCTATACTAAATAGTTTAAGTCCACAACCATCCTGGACAAAGATGTTTTACTATGCTTCTTATTTATTTATTTACTTAATTAATTTATTTTATCCATTTATTGGTGGCTATTTTTTAATGGATTTATAATTTTTATTTAACTATTTATTTTATCTATTTATGATCTTCAGATCCTAAAATGATAAAACTGACTCTATTTAATTAATAATACACGTATGCCGTAATTTTTTATTTGTCAGTTTTGTCAAGTATTGGCGCAAATAACCTAAGGGTTGAGGCGTCTTAATCTAATTCTACTACTGCTACCAAAACTTGGATATAGTTAACCTAAATACGGAATTAAATGGGAGAGAGGATCCATAGCCGCCATGATGGTGGAGTGTGTAATTTTATACCACTTCCACCGATCTCTGAGAAGACACTCATCAGGAGCCGAAGATATGGATGGACTGGGTCTCTTCTCTTCCATGGATGTGAATAATATTCCATCGAGGTGAAGAAACCCTGATCATCCATATCATACCTAAAGCAACGCTAATGTAATAACTCGTTTCTCTAATCGAGAAAAAGTTATAAGTGGGATTTGGTATATTTTAATTCAATTTTCCAATTCCATTTAGCAACCGATTCATAAAAATAAGTATGAAATAGGCCCGGCGATGGATTACACCAGCAGGGTGTAACCTATCTTATATTTATAATGTTCATGGAGTGTGTAACCTTACATCACAGCCATATTTCCTGAGAAGACCTTCATCTGCAGCCGAAGATATGGATGGACTGGGTCTCTTCCTTTTGACATATGTGAACAATATTATATCAAAATGAAGGTGCCTTGATCATCTATATTATACCTACAATAACTCAAATGTAATAACTCGTTTCTCGAATAGAGAAAATAGTACAACAAAACTAATGAAATTTTAATTTATTGATAATCTGACTGAAACAAATATTTAGGGGCGACTCAAATATAATTAACATAAAATACGGTATTACATGGAAGTATCCAAGTTCGCCATGATGCTGGAGTGTGTAATTTAATCAATTTAATGCACAATATGTTACCCGGTTAACGACGAAAGCTTAAAGTTATTGAATGAGCCGAGTAGAATCGTTTTTATGGTTATCTACCTTTTAACCTCACCTACATAACGACCCAGGCCTTCAATTTTAACTAATTACCTTTTAGATAAGAACGAATAACAATATTACTAAATCTATATTCAGGAGCTGTGTTTTGACCAACGTAAGATTATCTGGGTTTCCTTGGTGAAGACTACGAGAAGGCCTGATGTAACGTTTGAAGCAAACATATGGGACTTTGATAAATTCAAAAACTGAAACTTCATCGCTAATTTCTATTTAAGGTAACATACAAAATCACTCAATTAGCCCTTAAATTTAATTTCTTGGCAGATTGCGAAGAATAATGGATACCACTTGATAATGAACTCTCTGATTAATAGATTTCAGTGATATATTTTTTAATATAATTAATTTATGTAAATGACTTTTCTTACAGGTAAAACCTGGGTTGAAAATTCCTAAGCAATCATAGAGAAGGAATCGTTTACTTCAAAAGATTCAACATAAGATGCTAAATACATGCCAACTCCACGATATGGAAGAATTTCAATGCATCTCGGTAGTCATGCGTCATTTTCTTCCTGAAATATAAACGGTGCGAATTTGTTGAGGCACAAAGTTTTGTGCTAGCATCTTCGTTCCAAGGCATTAACGATGAATTTCAGGTGAGTCTTTACTTTCGGTTGAATTTACCGTAGATCAAAAAGAAATAAGATCGTATTAAAACCACATTCGGAAGCTTCTTTCCAAGGAGCGTCTGGAAATCTGGTGTAACTAATTATAGTCATCGAGAACAAACGATGATGCCGATGATGTAGCGATCACTGGTTTGAATATTACATGAAATAAAATAAGACTGAGGTATCATCGTTCATTCTTTGATAAAAATCCTATTTATGAACGATTTTTAAGTACCCATTTAGCAATAACAATTATTCACTTGACCGTGGGTAGAAATTAATGAATATCACATGACAATTGAAATTCTATATATTTATTCAGATGATACCATTGTATATCATATACATAGAGTTTTGATTCTTTTCTTATATGAACACCCAGGGAAAGAAAATCGGAAATTGACGTTGCATAAAAGAAATTTACTTATATAAATCAACAATTTAAACGTAAAGTACAAGCCATTTTCATCAAACAGTGCCTCTTGGTAACGCTCAAGGTTACGAAAATTGGATCATCTGAAATGTTGCTCTATCTCCTAAAGGTAAAGAAATGTTTTTAATAAATCGGCAAATTCCTAAGGCTACACTTCAAATGAAAAAACTAATTTTCTTCCAGGATAAAATCATTATCAAATAACATTTATTAACGTCTTAACACCATAAAGCACCTTCTACCATTAGAAAATTCGTACATGAATGACGGCCATAGCAGGAGAAGAAATGGCGCGCAAGCATACGACCGGACCTTTGTCACTTTGTATGGGAATTTACGTGCGAGTTGTAGGTAAGATTCTATCGTCTTCATGTTCTGTTTATGATCATTATGTTTTCTAATTTTTGATACGCAATTCCTCAAATCGCTCCGACCTGTCTCAGATGTTCTCAATTGTTTCTACGACTGTAAACTGAATCAATAACTGGTAAATACGATATTTGATGCTCTGAGTTGTGCCAATGCACAATGCAAATGCACTTGCACAATTCTGTGAATTGGCCATTTTTCTGAATAGTAGCAGCGCGTCACATCTAACTACAGAATAAACTGAAAGATATCAACACCTATTGAGCAACAGAATTCAGACAACGTTTTGAAACATCATTATTTCCTCTTGGAAAACAATGTAAAAACAAACAAAACGTTCAACATACACATAGTTTAGATATAGCAGAAAATTAAATGTCTTCACACGTGTTCAGGGTTATTCTATCAATTTTTACCAAATATATGCCATGATAGGGTAATAAGGTCTCTCTCCTCCATCCATTGCTCCATACATATTCATGTGGTGATTCTGAGATTCTTACATTATACAATTTCAGGATAGGATGATTGAAGGAAGAACCTGGAGAAAAGGATTACCTTTGTAACCCTATATTTCAAGTGTGGAGCTTACTTCCCAACATAGACCATTGCATTTTTTTCCATAGGACATAAAATTCCACTCAAATTTGGAATAGCTTTGTTGTTGAAACGTTAATACCACAAGGACCACATACTAACATCATGTATCCTCTTGCTCCATTTGATAGCATTGGGGGAATATAAGTCCTTTTCAGCGATGGAAGCCTTCAACCTTCATTCCACTGAGAGCAGGTATACCTAATGGCTAAACCCTAATCTCCCATGGACATCGTAGTGATAATGAATCGATATCGTAGATATTGAAATCGATATTTCAAAATGCAAAATTCAGAGAGAGCCTGATAGAATGTGGTAAAGTTAAGCTGTTTTATGGATGTCAGGAATCAATCAGGAATGGTTCAGAGAGGATGATTATGGATAATGAGAAATATACCAAAAGTTTTTAAACGGATCACTTCTAAGGTAAGATACTGAAATATCTACAAATATCATAATTTGATAAATACCGATAAATTTTATGATGAAATGTTCGTTATCTTAGAATTTATGTATTTTTATATAAATTCCATGGAAAAATTGGAACATCTGATCCATTATTGGTCGACGCACGAGTTTAATAGGATTTATTTAGCCGAAATATCAAATTAGTAATAACGAAATTTTGATGCAGTGTCTCCTACATTTATAAAAAAGAGGAATTAACCAATCAGAATAGCCATCTCCTAGAGACTGATTTAATTCATTATCTAGAATAAATATTTTCAAAATAAATTCATTTCAACATATTAGAACCTCAAATTTTCCTCCATGTTTACCAAGTTTTGATTTGAAGAAAACCAGCATGGGAAAGGAGCATGATGGATAATGAGAAATTACTAGAATTATTAAAAGGAGACTTTTAAAAGGTAAGATCTGATACCCATACTTCCAGTATCTAAAATACGTTTATTAATTCCTCTTCAATTTTTTCTTTGGAAAACACGAACTTCTTAAGAATTTCTTGTATCATAAATTAATTGAAGTAGCTTAGGATGATATTATTAGACAGTTTAGATATCAATGAAATGAACTGTTATATCTGAATGCAATGATTTTGTTTCACCTTCCATGGTCACGTTATAAAGGTTAAATTGTAAATATTTTTTTGCAGCTAGGGGTATTACTATCATTTTAACCTACTTATTACTGAATTGCCATTGGTAATCGGAAAAGATGGACAGTATCAAGGATATCCATTCCTGCCCACAAGACTCACCTACTTGAATGTACGGATGATCACTAGAATTTATTAAAGGAATCTATCGTAAGATCAGATCTGATGGGAATTCTACCATTATCTGAAAATGTTTATTGATTCTCTTTCAATATTTTGCTTTGGAAGTCACGATCTTTTTGGCCATGTTTAAGGGTAAGTTCAATGCTTATTTATACTTCTTATAAAAACTAGACAAAATTTCGGTGACAAATGCGGTGAGGAACTTTCATAGTACTTGTATTGAAGCCAAAATAGCTTTCCGAAAGACGATATTGTAATATTATATTTTTTTCAGAAAGAAAAGAAATAATTATTATGTCTGGCCAGATACACTCTGCTACGGTAATGGAGTAGACCGTACTGCCAGCGACTCAGAGCCGAGGGACGCTTTGCAGAACGACATATATGAGGTGCCCGACAGTCGCCGGTGGATAATGATGACCAACCATTGGGTAAGCGATTCCTTCCTTATATCTTAGTTAGAACATTACCATCCCGTCTTATCACATACTAGTTAAATTGGGCCATTTTCATTGGCAAAATGTCGTTCTTTTAATAATTAATCAATAATATAATCCTCTAATATGCTAACAACCCGCAAACAAGCGGATACATTTTAGTTTCAGTTTTTTAGATATGAACATGCAATGTCATCTTGGTGTCTAAATACCTCTATATTAATAATAAATCCATGAATTTTAGCAATTTGCTTGGTAATTTACCTTTCCTCTTATGTTTTTCTTAGGTTAGTAGTCGAATGGTTTTTATTCCATCTCTGATAATTTTTACGCTCCGGATTTTTTTTTCGTAATTTTAGTTTAAGTTATGCTTTTCACGTACGATAAAATAATACAATTGTTTGATCATAAAAAATGTATTACTTCAGTAGCACAGCGACCAAATATCTTATTTTCAAACGAGAAATAATCTGCCTAATTCATTGTATCCCATTCAACGAAAGTAATACGTTTTCCCTCATACGAGATGTAAGACAATATGTGTTATGAGATGTGCATTGAATTTTTACTTGTGAATCGCAATGTACTGATTATTGTGTGCAGCAGATTCTACTTTATGTATGGAATCGTTATCTCTGTAATGTAATTCAATGACATTACAATGAATGGATGGACAGTGGAATGTGGAGAATGGATGACAATGAAATAACAAAGAGTCGAGAGAATGGAAATCGTTGAAAGTGATCCCCTAATATGTCGTTATCGAATGATGTCAGTTAGAATGGACGTATCCATTAGATTAGAGTTTCCCAAACTATGTTCCGTAAAACACCGATGTTCCGCTGAACATGAATAGGTGCTCCGCGACAATTTGGAGTGTCAATGGAGAATTGGAGAACAAAAGTCATTATCTGCTTTATTGATTCAGATTTTAAGTTTTTATTACAATATTATAGTTTTATATGCACAAATAATTACCAAATAAGTAATTTATTGTAATTAAATGATTTTTTCAATTTTACGAGTACAATTACCTAAACTAAAAATAAGCTTAGTGTTCCGTTAAACTTTCCAGGTTTGCAAAGTATTCCGATGCAGAAAAACTTTGGGGAACCCTAAATTAGATGATGAGGTTACTTGAGTAATAGTAATATAGATTTGGGCTAGAGTCCGTCGATCATAAACTAACATGTTTTGAAATAAGCATTGTGTAGACTTTGACGTAGTTATAATGTGTAAATTGGTTCCTTTCCTTTCTTTATATTTTTAAATGAATTCTAACTTTATAGGTAACTCTGTTAAATCATTAGTATAGGCACTGGAAATCAGAATTCCTGTTAATTGCGTGTATCTAGAGGCTAATTATCAATTTTTCAAAACCAGGAATGCTTCAACAGGATTGGAGAAACGGTTACATGACACTTTACATAAGCAAAAAGCTGTTTCAGCTGTATTGGCAGTCTACATGATACGCATCGAACATTTCATTATAAACTGGAACTATGAAACGATTAATTCCGATATATTCTGGAGATGATCCATCATAATGATAAACATGAGAAAAAGATAGGAATTTCGTATCCTATAAACCCCTTCCTTAAGCAATTCTTAAAATTTCACAAATTGAATATTGTCTTTCACCTTATATAGATTATCAACAGATAATATATTTCGAGAGATATTTACACTACTATGGCTAATTCTACTGGAATTTGGGATGGATAATTGCAATGCATACATAAGATTATAACATGTTTTTGCTCAAACTCTAGTCCAAATTAACCGTGTAGAATCATCAGATTTGAGTTATAAACATTATGAGAGCAAGAGTTTCCTGTAGCATTTACCATGAAAAGACGTTTCCGAAAGGTTTCCATTTTTTTGGTCATAACAATACAAAGTGAAATGGAAGGGAAATAATAAGAGTCAAAATGAACGTTAAATCGATTTAAGAATTAACCCTACTACCTGTGATATACCTTTTTTGAATTATCTATGTCAAAGTCTGCAAATATAGAAACAACACAAATATAGTGATGACATTATTGCAAAATAATCTACATAAGCATCATTACCATAGGAGCCAGTCTCTAATATTGGTGTTACAATTTAGAAAAAGCTTCCATTCAAATTAATACCAATCTACAAAATATGATGATGTGAATGACTTGGGTGACCTATCGTGCTAGTATATTACTGATATTGTTAGCACCTTAGGTTACCTAGAATATCTACTTAGAATTTCTAACAGCGGTAGTAGTAACTAAAACTACATAAAAAATTGGCTTTTCTTGCATGCTCGAGGGATGTTGTTATGGCTGGTAGGGTCTGCTTGCATGCATGGCAATTTGATGCCAATCTACAATATATGATGATGTGGATTGCCTGGGTGACCGATCGTGCTTGTATGTTACTGATATTATAAGCACCTTAGGTCACCTGGATCATCTACATTGAATCTTCAACAGCGGTAGCAGATACTTAAACTATTTTACAAATCGATTTTTCCGCATCCTTGAGAGCTGAAGGTATGGCTGGTGTAGTCTGCTTGCATGCTTGAAAAATTAAAAAATATTGTTTAGTTGGCGAGTACCTTTGATTATTCATATTCTTCTTCCAACATTCATTTGAGATTTTGATGTATATTTCACAATTCTCACGGTGGATCGGAGATCATACGAAAACCGCTTGCTTAATTTTCTATGATATTGCTTCAAAACATAGGTGAGCCATGATTGAATTGGGAGACAAAAATTAAAATGCAATTGAACATGAATTTCGATGTTGAATAGAACAATATTTGGATCAGGCCTACCACATGTTTAATGATGTTTACCACATAAGACATTTACAACCGAGTTGATGTTACTCAAGGTATAATTTTGTCCTCGATGAAATGGCCAATAGAAAGAGGTATAAATTTTCTACAATAAAATCCATGTTCTATATTTTAGAAAGCCTAACCAGTATAAGTTAAAATAATATAATATAATAAGAAAGATAAAAAATTATCTGCTGTCATCGAAACCGCGTCGTCGGGACTAGGATTTGACATCTTCCAATGAAAACCAAGGTTCTTTCTAAGGAACCCTAATATTTCCCAAAATAATTACGTGAATCAGTCGAAATAGCAAAATGTCCAATGAATATCAATAGAGAGGGTGGCTCCCTCTCAATACACAACGCTGTAGTATTCCGATAGAATTTTACTCGTCATTACAATTTTTTTTATCCTCTTACAGGTAATTATGGAAGAATTACTCCCTTCAAAGAGGTTCTACAATTATCAAGATAGACAAATAGACCAATTGTTCTACAGGCTAAGGAAATAAATTTATTTTTCGCCATAAGATTATTACTACTCTGAGTATGAATACATAAGATAAGATTTGAAAACATTACAAATTCTAGCAAAATTAATCTACTTCTATTATGAAGTATACTAGATAAGTATATTGTTTTATGGTATATATTAAAAATGATGTTATGTTAAGCGATATACCTAACTAATAAGTAAAAATTTATGCAATAGTTTAAATAAAATAATATTTTTCCATCTTATCCATGTCACTTTTACTATATAAAGTAAATACTGAGGTACAACGGACATCTATTCATTGTTCTTAAGAATTAGGTAACTCATCATCCACGAATTGCCAACTTTCGACGATATTCACATTTTTCATAAGTGAGAGAGTCCATCCACAACTTCGGGATTACATGAGCGCCTTCTCAGAGAATACGAGAACTGGTGGCAAATTACATTCTAATTTGATATTATGAATATCTAACAAGCATAAAAACCATAAATAACACAATTATGATATATTTATGTGTACTTAATTAAAATCAATTATCCAAATCCTAACGACCTTAACTACAATAGAAGTAAACTTCTGAATCTTCACGAAGTCTAATCAAGATTATCAAGATACAAGGTCAAGGAAGCAGCATAGCCATCGAGGCCTTTAACATGGTTGGTCCACCTGAGTTCTAGCTTAAGCTTTAATTTAATATTGCTTGAGGTATTGCTCAGGCCGATCATCCATGTTGTGAATCTACGAACAATCATAATTAAAGATTTCGAGTAATTAATACCGCTCAACATGTATCATCATTAAGTAGCTGAAGAGGCAAATAATCTGCATACTTATCCGAGATCAAGGGAGCAGTTTAGAATCCATGGAAGCTGTCGACTTGGATGTTCGTCCTGAGCTCTACCTTAAGCATAAATTAATATTGCTTGAGGTATAGCTCAGACCGATCATCCATGTTGTGAATCTACGAACAGTCATAATTAAAGATTTCGAATAATTAATACCGCTCAACATGTATCATCATTAAGTAGCTGAAGAGGCAAATAATCTGCATACTTATCCGAGATCAAGGGAGCAGTTTAGAATCCATGGAAGCTGTCGACTTGGATGTTCGTCCTGAGCTCTACCTTAAGCATAAATTAATATTGCTTGAGGTATAGCTCAGACCGATCATCCATGTTGTGAATCTACGAACAGTCATAATTAAAGATTTCGAGTAATTAATACCGCTCAACATGTATCATCATTGAGTAGTTGAAGAGGCAAATAATCTGCATACTTATCCGAGATCAAGGGAGCAGTTTAGAATCCATGGAAGCTGTCGACTTGGATGTTCGTCCTGAGCTCTAACTTAAGCATAAATTAATATTGCTTGAGGTATAGCTCAGACCGATCATCCATGTTGTGAATCTACGAACAATCATCATTCAAGATTTCGAGTAAAAACCGCCGCCCACCACCATTGAGTAGCTGAAGAGCCTAATAATCTGCATACTAATCCAAGATCAAGGAAGCAGCTTAGAATCGATAGACGTTGTCGACTTGGATGTTTGACCTGAGCTCTACCTTAAGCATAAATTTAATATTGCTTGAGGTATAGCTCAGCCCGATCATCCATGTTGTGAATCTACGAACAATCATCATTAAAGATTTCGAGTAAATACCGCCGCCCAGCACCATTGAGTAGCTGAAGAGCCAAATAATCTGCATGCTAATCCAAGATCAAGGAAGCAGCTTTAAATCCATAGACGTTGTCGACTTGGATGTTCGACCTGAGCTCTACCTTAAGCATTAATTTAATATTGCTTGAGGTATAGCTCAGACCGATCATCCATGTTGTGAATCTACGAACAATCATCATTCAAGATTTCGAGTAAATACCGCCGCCCACCACCATTGATTAGCTGAAGAGCTAAATAATCTGCATGCTAATCCAAGATCAAGGAAGCAGCTTAAAATCCATAGACGTTTTCGACTTGGATGTTTGACCTGAGCTCTACCTTAAGCATAAATTTAATATTGCTTGAGGTATAGCTCAGCCCGATCATCCATGTTGTGAATCTACGAACAATCATCATTCAAGATTTCGAGTAAATACCGCCGCCCACCACCATTGATTAGCTGAAGAGCTAAATAATCTGCATACTAATCCAAGATCAAGGAAGCAGCTTAGAATCCATAGACGTTGTCGACTTGGATGTTTGACCTGAGCTCTACCTTAAGCATAAATTTAATATTGCTTGAGGTATAGCTCAGTCCGATCATTCATGTTGTGAATCTACAAACAATCATCATTCAAGATTTCGAGTAAATACCGCCGCCCACCACCATTGATTAGCTGAAGAGCTAAATAATCTGCATGCTAATCCAAGATCAAGGAAGCAGCTTAAAATCCATAGACGTTGTCGACTTGGATGTTTGACCTGAGCTCTACCTTAAGCATAAATTTAATATTGCTTGAGGTATAGCTCAGCCCGATCATCCATGTTGTGAATCTACGAACAATCATCATTCAAGATTTCGAGTAAATACCGCCGCCTACCACCATTGAGTAGCTGAAGAGCCAAATAATCTGCATACTAATCCAAGATCAAGCGAGTAGCTTCGAATCCACGGAGGCTGTCGACATTGATGGCCTAGCTGCGCTTTATCTTAAACATTAATTAATATTGCTTGAGTTATAGCTCAGTCCGATCATCCATGATGTGAATGTACTAACAAACCATCATTAAATTTTTACGTAATTATTACTGCTTATCGTTCTTTATCTCTTATTTGTATTAAATATTGAGACATATCCCAATACTGGATTTATTCTGCTACTACAGTTAAAACTGTCTTTAGTGGAACCTGTATAAAGGCGGAAACCTCTCTTATGCCGAAAAAAAATTTGGTCCCAACATACGCTATGGAGTGTATTCTAACCTCGTTTTAAACGGAAACTGTCTAACGCGGAAATGGAATAGATTTTCGTATGTTTGAACCTTTGTTAAGCGGAATACCTAGGTGAATAGCGGGAAAATGGGAAAGAGGAGGGGAAAAGCGGAGCCAATAGGTCTGGCCCGTAGAGGGCATATGGAACACGCAATGAATTGAAAGTACGAAGTGTAGATTCGTCGGGCGTCTGCTGCTTGTCTCTTTACGTATGAAAAGGGTTGACTATTCCAACGTTAAGGCGCGTTTTCCAGGGGACGGTATTCGTCCGTTGCGATAAGCGGATAACATCAGGCGCCTTGCAGAGACGACTTCTTCAATACATACAAACTAACCAAAATGTCTTGCTAGGCGGCAGAATGAAATGACCGGCTGCGGAAAGAGCCGAGTTCTTTCAGAGGAGTCCATTTAGAGAGGAGGCATTCTCGGGTCTGCTGCTTCGAGACCACGGTTTCAACATTTCAAACCATGCATTTGTCACAATGCCACGTAACGTGCTATCATTGAAAGATAAGTTGGCATTAATTGAGAGTTTTGAACGAGAAAAACTATCCATGACGCAGCTACAAGAGAGATTTAAGTGTGGCAAGACTCAGGTCTATGCAGAAATAAAGAAGAAGGAGTTAAAGAAAGATTTTGAAAAGGGTAAAATAATTTCGAAATTTTTTTTGAGATATTCTAAACATAGGTGGCAAGTGACTTACAGGCACGAATATATTCACAGCCTTGTTACCTATTTTTCAGGTCACAGTTTACGGTCTAAAAGGAAAACTTCCTGCCAGAATAGTGAATTAAATAAATTAGTTTGGGAGAGGTTTGTGCAGGCAAGATCTCGGAATATTCCTTTGTCTGGGCCAATAGTCCAAGAAAAAGCAAAGGAGTTTGCAGTGGACTTAGGAAAACATGACTTTAAAGCCTCGAATGGGTGGCTGGAGAGCTTTAAATGCAGGCATAATGTTGTGTGGAATAGTGTATCTGGCGAGTCAAACGACTTAGATATGACAATTGTGGAGGAATGGAGAGACACCGTCCGAAGAAGAATTAGTGACTATCAACCCTGTGATGTGTACAACGGAGATGAAACGGGATTATTTTTCAGAGCACTGCCATCTAAAACATTTTGCCTAAAAGGAGAAATGTACAAAGGTTGGTATGCAAATTCGACTCTTTGGTTTGAAAAATTATAAATTCTGGGTTGACTCATTTTAAGTTATGACATTTCCTTAATTTTTCAGGTGGGAAAGAGTCAAAGGAGCGTTTAACTATCTTCGTTTGCGGAAATATGGCAGGGGAATTGTTAACGCCGATGGTTATTGGAAAGTCAGCACGGCCTAGATGTTTTAAAAATGCAGATATTCAAAAACTTTCGGTCCTCTGGAAAAATAATAAAAAAGCATGGAACACCGCGTCAATAATGGAAGAGTGGTTGAATCATTTCAATTCAGATATGAAGAGAAAAGGAAGGAAAGTTATTCTTTTCCTAGATAATGCAACCATTCACCCGAAAGTCAATCTGACGAACGTAGAACTAGCATGGTTACCAGCAAACACGAGCAGTGTAACCCAGCCAATGGACCAGGGAGTAATTAGATCTCTGAAAGCAATGTATAGAAAGCACTTGATGCGATCTTTGCTGTCCTCAGTGGATTCCTCAAACACAGTGTCAGATGTGTCCAAGAAGATAACGGTGCTAGATGCCATCAATTGGACACATCTGGCTATGAAGGAAATAAAGCGAACCACTGTGATATCAAGTTTCGCTAAGGCTGGATACATGCTAGAAGAAGACTCTAATATTGGTAAAAAATGCAATTATGCCTTTTTATTGAAAGTTTTCTTTATAATGCACACATTAACTTAAAATTCAATTTTTCAGATTCGACAAACGGTCTTAAACAGCTACAAGACGTGATGGAAAGCAATGTAGGTGCTGAAGAGTTCATAAATTTCGACAACGATATTCCTGTTTGTAATGAAAGCGAGATACTGGTCAACCCCACAGAGAGTGGATCAGAGAGTGAGTCGGACGAAGATTTAAGTTCATCAAATAATGACAACAAGAATTGAATCTTATAAAGAAGTATTAAAAACTTTAAAAGATTTGGTTGATTCTAGTTTAAATATAGGTAATTCAGATTTATATAATATTCTTAATGAAGCGATTTTGAATGTAGAAGATTCTATTATATGTGAAAATAAGTTAAAACAATCAAAAATAACAGACTATGTTCGCATTTTGTAAATGAGATGTATTTTACACGTTTTATACTAAACAATATTATATAACACATACATGATGATTTTATTTTTCTCTCTACCTACCTATGAATGATTTAAGTCAAATATCTCAGATCAGTTCGAATCATACAGACGTGTTAAAATGAAGCCTCTCATTCATCACTGACGGCCGACCCCTGCATTAAGCGGAAAACTGTCTTATCCGGAAAAAATCGTGGTCCCAATGAATTCCGCTAAAGACAGGTTTCACGTATATGCTTTAATATCGTGAAATGTTATATTAAAAACCTAATAGTGGACTGCAATTTAGCCCTCCGCAAGGAACACCGTGACATCAAGCATATAGTAGGAGATGAAATCCGGGATTGGGATAATTCTCACAATTTAACTTATCATTCATCAGATTTTAAAATTATCAAATATATCAATAAAACTTCGACTAGTGAGAATCTCGTAATTCAAAAAGCTGACAAAGGAGATTCAATATTAATTATGGACAAGGATTCGTACATTAGAAAGTGTCTAGATTTTATTGAGAACAACTAAATTGAGCTGTTAACTAAGGATCCCGCCAAATCTTACCAAATTCAGTGCAAAGGTGCAGTAAAGTCTTGCTCATCGCTTTTTACGGCCAGAGAAATAAACATTGTAATCCAACTGAATCCAATAGTGCCCCTATTCTTCGGCTTGCCAAAGATTCATAAACCATCCCAACCAATTCGACTAGTAGTATCGAGTGTGTCAGCTCCTTCACAAATTCTATGCCATAAACTAAACTGTTTGTTCAGGCAATTTTGCAATTTCACTCCCAGTTATTGTGTAAAAAATGTAAGAAATCTCGCGAAAACCTTATCTCAAATCGTGTTGCCTAAGAAATGCGTCCTCGTGTCCTTCGTTGTGACTATCCTATTTACAAGTGTTCCTGTATCCAGTGCTATACAGTTAGCCGAAGAACTACTCCTGGCTACAAAAGTTCCTACTAATATCACAAGTGAAATATGTACTTTATTAAAACTGTGCACCGAACAAAACTAATTTAAATTCAATGGACAATGCTGTAAACAAAAGGAAGGGATCGCTACTCGCCTCTCTACTAGCAGATATTTTTATGAACAATTTCGAAGTGGAAAGGTTTAACTGAAACAATTCTTTAGTAAAACAAATTTTCAGATTGTACCGTTATGTTGACGACGTACTTTGAATTATGACAGGTTCAAATAGACAGTTGAGTTATTTCCTTAATTTCCTGAGCTCCAAGCATAAGAATGTAAAATAACGTGTGTAAAGGAAGTCAACGGGTCTCACATTTTTACTTTCTCCATATACGAAGTATATAGAGAGAGTGTGTGTGTGTGTGTGTATGTGTGTGTGTGATAGTGGGCGCTCTAACGCGAAAATTGTTCGTCGAATCAATACCAAAATTCATATATAGTACTGTCGTGTGTGCTGTCAGGGTTGATTAGTTTTTGGAGTAAATCGGTATACCGGAAGTCGAGCTTCATTCATCAAAGCTAATTTCCGGTTTTCAAAATATCTCCATAAATATGATATATAGGTAGATTGTATACCTTATAAAAGTTTTAGATAGTAAAAATTAATATAACTTTTGTATTTAACATATTTTTGTATCACCGGTTGATTAGGAGTTATTCGTGAAATACTGATAAACCGGAAGTAGCTGATTATGTACTTTGTGGGCGCTCTATCATAAAAACTGTTTGACGGATCAACACCAAAGTTCATATATAGTATTTTGGTTGATGTCATTAGAGTTGATTAGTTTTTGGAGTAAATCGGTTGGCCGGAAGTTGAGCTTCATTCTTCAAAGCTCATTTCCGGTTTTAAAAATAACTCCATAAATATGATATATACATATGTATGTATGTATATGATATGTATGTAGGTATAAACTATTATTTATATTCGTTTTAGAAAATATAATTTACTTTAACTTTTGTACGAAACATATTTTTGTATCATTGATTGTGTAGGAGTTATTTGTGAAATACTGATAAACCGGAAGTTGCTGATTATGTACGTTGTGGGGGCTCTGGGCTCAATGGGCCAAAGGCTTATTTCATCGTTTATCATCGATCATGTCCCGAAAAACATTATTTATAATGTTTGTGATGTCAAAGATAATAATATATAAATTAAACACTCATCTTAAAAGATTAGATAGAATTTAGAGTTCGAAATTACTGTCGTAGATAAATATTTATATCTTATATATGGAGAAAGTCATGTGCTGGCCACATCAGATTTTTTCCGAAGCTTTGAGGCGCGATTGTACGCAGGTAACACATGATTGATTTTTAGAAGAAATGAAAGAGGAAGTATTTTTCCGTAGCCAGGAATTGAGTGTGGATCTTTGCCTTGCTTTCACATGCCCGGCGGATTCTTTAACTAATTTAGTGAATTGCATGCAATTGATAATTGATTTGTATATTTATGGTATCCATGTTTTTGAACTATTAATTTTTCTTTTTAGATGCTCTAGTGATTTGTTTTTCGATTCATCGGTTTGTGTTTCCACCTTTCATGGCAAGTTTTGTGTCCTTTTGGTATAGTAGATTCCGTCCTTGTATGTGATCGCGGGAACCTTTCCATAAAAAGAGGCCGATGGCACTTAGTACGTTATTTAGGATTGCTTCTCGCAGTGCATGATTTAGTTTGTATATTATTTGCATGGAACACACGATAATTAATTTGGTTATGAGCTACACTTCTTATTGCATTAATCCTTAGTACTTATCCGCCATAATACGAATAGATAGCAATGCTCTACATCAAAGACGGGCCCGTAATAGGATTTTTTATGAGAGTTTACTCCTTATTAGAAGTACAAGTCTGCTCCTGCCTTAGGAAGGAAAAAGTAAACACTCAATTAGAGTGACCCATTTCTATATTTTGCGACATCACAGGTGCTTAAAGTTGATTAAAAATCCAAAACAGCCACAGTGATGAAGCTGGGCTGCTCCAAGAGTGGAGAAAGATATATTATACAGAGTGCTAGCGTGGCAAAGAAATTATATCAAGAAATAAGTGGAGGTCCAAATATCCCGTCGCATTATCTGTGTACGGATATTTGCAAATTATTTTGGTCAAAAAATTGAAACACTCAGTTTAGGAGAGTCGACGCAGCACAGAGACCAATATTCCCAAAATACTCTCACATTCTCCGCAATTTCCTAATTCGAGTATAACTACGATTGATTACATTGATAAGACGGAATTCCCTCCCTCTAAGTACCGAGCCTAGTCCTCTCCATTTACTGGACAGGTAAATGTTTTCCGGCGGAAACGCTGAGAAAGTGCAATAACTCGGTAATCATAATAATATAAATTTATTTTATACGTAAGGAATACTAGTGCTTTAATAGCAGGCTGTCGCAGAAAACCGGGGATATCTTGTTACCACTGAAGGTTGAAGGTGCATATGTTTACTAGAGCATTCTATTATCTCCTTGTTATGTTATTTTGATTTATCTTACTGGGATAAGTTTTCCATTATTAACAAGGAAACATTCTGCATTTTATTCCTTCTTTAGGATGATTCCAGCGTGGTTATTTAAGGGAACTTGTCGCCTGCTCATTGCAGTAAAATTATCTTGTAATTAGCAATCGATATGTTACTTTACTTATCCTAATCGTCGAGCAGGATTAAAGGTATATCAAATAAAGTTAGAGTTCCTGAAGTGGTTCCTGTACTAGCATCTCCTTTATTGTACTGATGAATGCACACTATTCAGAGAATTTTTTAAGGAAACGCTCCCAGTTTCATAAAACATTGAGATTTAGTTGTGAATCATAGGGCATGTACTTTCTATAGATATTTCTGTTATTATGCTCAGTTCTGTATACCCATCATGGTGCATTTGAGTTCAAGTAACTTCTTGTATTAATAATAACTGACTTCCAATAATAGCACTAAATTTAGTGAAGTGGTACTACCAATAAAATAAGAAAGCATTATTAGTTGTAAGGTAAAACTACTTAGTTGTTGGAATATTTCCTAGTTTGAGATATTTCTTAATTTTCGTTGTTTTATTTCAGGTACTTTCTAGGGTGTTTTCGAGTGAATTGCTTGCGACTGCTTTTTGATTGGCACATTTTGAGTTTCCTGTTTGGTGACCGATCATTTTTTTTTCCTAGATGCTTAAATGAGTTTTTTAGTTCAACCAGTTGTTTTTCTACCTTTCTTTTCCACTTTTGTGTCATCGGCGTAATGGATAATTCCGTCTTTTTACAATTTCTGAGAGACAGTACTTATCTCTGTTGTACTGTGAAAACTTAAATTACTAGAAATTGCTTATAGGTCCTTGTTTTGTAATGTTTATTCCTTTTACTGGAAATATGTTTTCATCAGAAAACAGGAAACACTCTGTAATTTATTCCTACTTTAGCACGATTCTCTGCGTGGTTATTTAAGGGAACTTGTCGCCTGCATATTGCAGTGTATTTGACTTGTGGTATGCAAGCGACTTGTTACTTTATTTAACTAAATCGTCCAGCAGCAATAACTGTATATCAAATGGAGTTCGAATTCCTGAATAAATCCTTAACTAGCATTTCTTTAATTGTATTGATTACATATGCTGAATTCGCTAGTCCTAAATTACCCTTATCCATTCCATCTAACTTCGCTCAGTCCTATATCATCTGCATTATTTTTTTCCATGTCTCTTTTAAAGTTCTCTATATTTTCACATTGTAACATTGTCCCTGTATTCCACATTCCTACTCGAAATATCCTTTGATGACTCTGTGTTTGTTGCTTCCCTGGAGACCCAACTGCAAGGTCACACAAATCATACTCAATCTATGCGTGGATGTTAGAGTTTGGATCTTTAGTAAAAACATTGAGAAACTTGGTTCAGAAGTATCGACGCCGCACAAAAAGAATCAAATTATAAAACACTGCTCACATATTCAGAAAGTCTTTATTCCATTATAATAACGATGGAATTCTCTCCCTCCAATTACTGGACTGGTAATTTTTTTCCATCGGAAAGGCTGAGAAAGTACAACAACTCGATCATCTTAATAATACATAATTAACTTATATGTAAGAAATAGTAATGATGTAATAGAAGGGTTGTAGTAGTAGATCAGGGATATATATTTCCCATTATCAACGAATGCGAATTTACAGGTAGACAGCAAAAAGATTTGAAGAGATTGTGGCATGAACTCTTATTTTTTATAGGAACTATGACCTGTGAAAAAAAAATTAATTCAAAATATTCAATCATTTAAACTGATTCCATCCAGAAATAATATACTCTATTTCATATCAGGCGAGAAAAAAACAACACCTACTTGTAATTATACTATAAAATTGCGTAAAAAGAATTGATCTCAGTGAAACTTTTTCTGAAACAACATTCCAACCAACTGACGAACACCGTCCGTAGAGTAATATTGTGGTTTTCCTAAAAATACTACGACTCTCACCCTTCTCACCCGGAGCTACCTTATACGAAGTGCTAGCGCAGCAAAAAAATTATATATCAAGAAATAAGTAGAGGTCCGAAAATTCCATCGCATTATCTGTGTTAGTGTCGATGCCTATTTTAATTATAAATATATTGAAAGACTCGGTTAAGGGAATCGACGCAGCATGGAGAGCATTATCCCTGAATCTCTCTCTCACTTTCTCCGCTCTTTCGTTATTCGAATATAACTACGATTGATAACATTGATAAGACCGAATTCTCTCTCTCTAACTACCGAGCCTAGTCCTCTCCATTTACTGGACAGGTAAATGTTTTCCGGCGGAAACGCTGAGAAAGTGCAACAACTCGGTAATCATAATAATATACATTTATTTTATGTGTAAGAAAAACTAGTGATTTAATAGCAGGCTGTCGCAGAGAACCGGGGATATCTTGTTACCACTATCAGCGAATGCAAATCTCTTAGGTAGAAGTAAAAGACTTCAAGATATTATGTCATGATCTATTTTTTTTGAGAAGTTATAACCTGCGAATATATAATAGTTTGTTCTATAAAATGTTTCCATACCCCTTGCAATACGCCTGATGACAGTTCGCTGGATAGTAATGTATATTTTAATGCGTTCTACTTCAAGGGTATTGACGGTTCTGTTTTCAAATTTTACTAAAATGAGACGGAAAAACAAAATATTCAAGCCATTCTCGGGTATGGTATATTTTGTTTCGCATTTTAACATGAAAGCTAGTGTTCCTTAGAATAGGCTTAGTAATACGCTACTCAATAGAATCCGATTATATATTGTTATATCTTACCGAACGTTTCGGACATTTGATTCTCATAACCGATAATTATTTAAGGTGTTATTATTAAAGTATATTATTTTTTGTTTGTTACAGTTATTTTCGTGAGTGTTTTTGAGTGAGTTTCATGCGATTGAATTTTGCTTAGCGTATTGTAAGTTTCCTGTTTTTCGACCGATCATTTATTTTTCTTAGATGCTTAAATGTTTTTTTTTTAATTCAACCAGTTGTTTTTCCACCTATTCTTGCCACTTTTGTGCCCTCGGTGTCCTTGATCCACAACTCCCAAAGCTTAACTTAGCATCGATAACATGTATTTCTCTTCTCAAAATATGTATTTTAATATTTCTTAATATATCTTTGTACTATAAACATTTTAGGAACAACCATTAACTCACTTAAATATTATAACTCAACATTGCTGAATTGTAGTTCACTTTTCGAATGGTTTCAAACCCAACAGGTGCGTTTTCGGGTGATTCTACTCCAGATGCATGAATTTGATATTGTAACTGCCGTACGAATCACTTGATGAATCACCTTGTTTTCACCTGGAATCATGACATTTATAGCGAAGAGGAGGGAATTTCCAATAATAGTATATCAAGATGAAGGGAACCTTCATCATCCATATTAAACCTACAATAAAGAAGTGTAATCTATTGCAGTTAAGGAATTTCTAACTGGAGAAAGCTGCAATTCAATTGACGCAACACCAAAAAAACACCCGCTTTTCATAACCATTTCAATTGTACATACCAATAATGAGGTGAGTATAAGTATTTGAGGAATTTTTGAAGTAATGCAAGGCTGCTTTTGAGACGAAAGCAGCTCTGGCTACTTTTTAGAATTATTTTTATTTCTCTTTGACGGACAATGGTTTCTACCTTTTTTGGTTTCCAAATCGTGCGGAGGTATGACGGCCATCCTTTCGACAAATGCGGTGAGGAACTATCATTATACTTGTATTGAAGCCAAAATAGCTTTCCGAAGGACGATATTGTAATATTAATTTTTTTTTCAGAAAAAAATATTAGTTATTATGTCTGGCCAGATACACTCTGCTACGGTAATGGAGTAGACCGTACTGCCAGCGACTCAGAGCCGAGGGATGCTTTGCAAAACGGCATAGATGAGGTGCCCGACAGACAGACGCCGATGGATTGTGATGATCAACCAATGGGTAAGGGATTCTTTCCTTTTATTCTCAGTAGAACATCACTATCCTTTCTTATGACTTATTAGTAAATTTCGGCAATTTTCTTTGACAAAATGTCGTTCTTTTAACAATCAACTAATGATATAATCTTCCAATGGGATAAAAACCCGCACAACTAGCGGAAATATGTTTGTTTTAATTGTGGAGATATGAATCTGTAATGTGTTATTGCTGCCTAAATACCTCGATGTTAATAATAAATACATGAATATAAGCAATTTGCTCAGAATTTGACCTTTCCTCTAATGTTTTTCTCAGGTTAGTAGTCGAATTGTTTTCATCCATTTGTGATAATTTTGACACACTGGAATCTCTTTCGCAATGTTATTTTAAGTTATACCTTTCACGTAGGATGAAATAATACATTGGTTTGATCATAAAAAATGTAATATCTCGACAGTACTGCGAACAAATGTCTTTTTTTCAAAGAGTAGATTTTAAGAGTCCGTCGATATTAAATTAACATGTTTTTGAAATTAGCACTATATAGGCTTTGACAAAATTATAATGAGTAAATTGGTTCCTTTCCATGCTTTATATGTTTAAATGATTTCGAACTTTATAGATAACTCTGGAAAATAATTAGTGTATTAATTAGAATTCAGAATTTAAGTTGAATTGCCTATATCACCTATTTAATACCAGGAATGCTTCGTCAGGAATGTAGAAACGGTTACATGATAATTTACATAACCAAAAACTGGCCCAGCTGTGATAAAAGTCTACATTTTACGCATCGAACATTTCAATATAAACTCGAACAAGCAAACGATAAATTCTGATAAATTCTGGAGATCATCCATCATTATGATCGATATGTGAAAGCGATAGGAATTTCGTATCCTATCGTTTTCCTTCCTTAAGCATCTCTTACACTCATCCCAAAAAGAATATTATCTTTCACCTTTCATAGATTATCAACAAAGAATATATTTCGAGAGACATTTACACGACTATGGCAAATAATACTGGAATTTGGGATGGATAATTGCGATGCATTCATATGATTAAGTTTTTACTAAATATCTAGTCCAAATTAACCATGTAGAATCATCAGATTTGGGTTATAAACATTAAGAGAGCGAGAGTTTCCTGTAGCATTTACCATGAAAAGACGTGTCCGAAAAGTTTCCTTTTTTTGGTCATAACAATACACAGTGAAATGGAAGGGAAATAATACTATTCAACATGAACGATAAATCGATTTTAGAATCAACCCTACTGCCAGTAATAAAGCATCAGAGAAGGATCTATTTACAAGTCTGCAAATAAAGAAACGGCACAAATATAGTAATGACATTTTTGCAAGAATTATCTAAATAAGCATAATCAAAATAGAAGCCACTCTCTCATATAGGTATAACAACTTAGAAAAACTTCCCTTCAAATAGATACCATTCTACAAAATATGATGATGTGGATGATCTGGGTGACCTATCGTGCTGGTATGTTTCTGATATTATTTGCATCTTAGGTCACCTAGATCATCTACATTGAATCTTCAACAAAAGTAGCAGATACTAAAACTATTTTACAAATCGATTTTTCCGCATCCTCGAGAGCTGAAGGTATGGCTGGTGGAGTCGGCTTGCATGATTGGAAATTTAACAATATTGTTTTGTTGGTGAGTACCTTTGATTATTCATATTTTTCTTCCAACATTCATTTGAGATTTTGACGTATACCTTAGGTCACCTGGATCATCTACATTGAATCTTCAACTGCAGTAGCGGATAATTAAACTATTTAAAAATTGATTTATTTGCATCCTCGAGAGCTGAAGGTATGGCTGGTGGAGTCTGCTTGCATGCTTGGGAATTTAACTATAACGTTGAGTTGGCGAGTACCTTTGATTATTCATATTTTTCTTCCAAAATTCATTTGAGATTTTGATATATATTTCACAATTCTCACGGTCGATCAGAGACCATACGCAGAATCGAATTTTCAATTTTCTATGATACCGCTTCAAACATAAGAAAGTCAAGATTGGATCGATAGAAAAACATTAAAATGCAATCGAACATGATTTTCAATGTTCAATAGAGAAATATTAGCATCAGGCGTACCACATGCCTAGTGATTTTTACCACATAAGATATTTACAACCGAGTTGATGTTACTCAAGGTGTAATATTGTCCTTGATGAAGCGACCAATAGAAAGAGGTATCAATATTCTTTAATAAAATCCATGTTCTATATTTTAGAAAGCCAAACCTGTACAAGTAAAATAATATAATATAATAAGAAAGATAAAAAATTATCTACTGTCATCGAAACCGCATCGTCGGGACTAGGATTTGATATCTTCTTATGAAAACAAAGGTTCTTTCTAAGGAACTCTAATATTTCCCAAAAGTAATACGAGAATCAGTCGAAATTGCAAAATGTCCGGTCAATTTCAATCCAGAGAGAGACTACCTTCACAATATTCAACGCTGTTTTATCCCGATAGAATTTTACTCGTCATTTTTTTTTATCCTCTTACAGGTCATTATGGAAGATTTACTCGAATCAAAGAGGTTCTACAATCATCAACATAGACCAATAGACCAATTGTTCTATACGCTAAGGAAATTAATTTATTTTTCGCCATCAGATTATTCCTACATCAGAATTTTGGGATGGAATTCGGCGATGAACCACGACAGCCATGAATTTGAGATAACCGTTTACAAATTGTTTGACGAAACAAAAATTTTGGGATGGAATTCGGCGATGAACAACGACAACCATGAATTTGAGATAACCGTTTACAAATTGTTTGACGAAACATGAATGAGGAGATCGGTTTCCTTGCTTTGTATTACATTTTTAATGAGCTCGGTGTATTTTGAGTTAATTTCTTATGTGTGCAGTTCATTTGTAGGAATTTATAACCTTTTTTCATTACCAGAATCTAGATAATAATTATCTATTTTTGATATCAGTAATGGTTCAGGATTGTAGAAACGGTAATATGACGAAATTCATAAATGAAAACCAGTTTCAGCAAGACTTATTATAAAAATATGGAATATTTCAGCATGAAACTCATTCCAAGAAATAATGTATGTAGATATGTTTCGGAGAGCTTATTATCCACAATTCATTACCCCTTCCATTATCCCCACATTGGTGAAATAATTTTGGAATAAAACCTTATTTATTTAGAGTTACATCAACTTTGCTTCGTTCAACATACTGTGTTGATTTTACAGAAAAGCTTACATAACTACAGCCGAATGCATCATACAAAGATCCTAGTTACCCAGTGCATTTCTGTTATTATTTATATGACGTTAAATTTATTGTTCAGTATTACTATTAGTCTCGTTATGCTTAAAGTTCTACAGGTTTAGCGATTTGGCTAATGTAGAAATATGTTCCGTTGAAACATTCTCTTTTTATAATTGATAATGGTCCTTTCTTCCAAATTCACAAGATTAGTAAAGTGTGAAACGCTTTAAATGATGAAGAGATGAAGATGAAGAGTTTCAGCGGAGAAAATTAGCACCAATAATGACATCTCAATCATCGAAGGCTGAAGATATGGCTGGCGAGGGCTGCTTGCTGGTATGGCATTTAATTAAAATTGTTGTATCTGCGGGAAGCCTTAATCATTCATATTTTACCAACAACGATCTGCACACATCTCCATTTATACTCTTCACTTCTCACGGTCATTCACGGAACAGCATCTCCCAATTTCTATGTTCTTCAATCATCAAACCTGGATGTGCCAAGATTGAATCGACACAAGAGGATTGATAATGAAATTAAAAATATGGAATTGCTTCCTTGAATTGATAAATTATGAATCGTAAGTAACATAGTTTTATGGATAAGTTAAATAAAATAATTTTTACTCTGCTATGTTTAGATAGAATAGTGTAGGTCTGGAATACCACAACCGTCTTCCACATTAGAAGCATGCTAATACATATGGATCGATGGTATGGATGTTCCAGTGCCCATTCCCTCCATCAGAATTTATTTGAATTCTGATGGAGAAAATCATCCATACACTATCTTCAGCAATCAAGAGCTACTACAAATATGTTATTGACTTCTTCAAACGTAAGTTGGTATTACATAATAAGCATAGGTAGCTGGAAGAAATTAATAAATTATGCATTTTTTAGCAACCGTAGGAGTGCATGCTCATTGAAAGGAATTTTCTGCAACATTTAATCAAAAACATAGTCAAACACTCTCATGATTTTTATCAGAAATGGGATTTTTATATGAATGAAATCAAGATGTTCAGGCGTTATCTTATACTTTAATTAATTTTCCATTCAAATTTAGTAATCTATTTATTTATAATTACCTTGAAGATTGAGTATATTTTTATCATTACTAATATTTTAAATACGTTGCTGGATTATTTAAACAGGTGTTTTATACTATCATTCAACAAATTTAAGTTGCAAATTTTATCAATGTTAAATTTTGTCTAAGGTTCTATAAAGGTAACATAATAACTCCTTTCTCGAATCGATATAAAAGAATAGCACGCTCTAATGAAATACAAATTTCAAATAATTGACAATCTTACTAAAAGAAATATTTTGGGGGCAACCTAAATATAGTTAATCTAAATATGGTATTGCATAAAAGAATCCGTAGTCGCCATGATGGTAGAGAATGTAATTTGATACCACTTCCACCGTTCTCTGAGAAGACTATCTGGAGACGAAGATATGGATGAGTTGGGTCTCTTCGCTTTAACGTATGCGAATAATAGTATATCAAATCGAAGGAAACCTTCATAATCCATATTATACCTTCAATAAAGAAGTGTGCACTGTTGCAGTTAAGGAATTTGTAACTGGAGAAAATTTTAATTCAACTGACACAACGCCAAGAAAACACCCGCATTTCATAACCGTTTCAATTGTGCCTGTGTCATGTAGACGCAATTCATGCATAATAAGGTGAGTATAAAAGAATTTGAGAAATTTTTGAAGCAATGCAAGATTGCTTTTGAGATGAAAGCAGCTCTGGCTACTTTTTAGAATGATTTTTATTTCTCTTCGACAGATCATCGTTTCTTCCTTTTCTGGTTTCAAAAACGAAGGGAGGTATGACGGCCATCCTTTCGACAAATGCGGTGAGGAACTATTATAATACTTGTATTGAAGCCACAATAGCTTTCCGAAAGACGTTATCGTAATATAATTTTTTTCAGAAGGAAAAGAATTAATTATTATGTCTGGCCAGATACACTCTGCTACGGTAATGGAGTAGACCGTACTGCCAGCGACTCAGAGCCGAGGGATGCTTTGCAAAACGGCATAGATCAGGTGCCCGACAGACGCCGATGGATTGTGATGATCAACCAATGGGTAAGCGATTCTTTCCTTTTATTTTCAGGAAAACATCACTATCTCGCCTTATCACATACTTTTTAATTTCGGCAATTTTATTTGAAAAAATGTTGTTCGTTTAACAATTAATCAATTAGATAATTCTCCAAAATAATTACAACCCGCACAACTAGAGGAAAAATGTTCGTTTCAATTGTGGAGATATGAATATGCAATGTGTTCTTGCTGCCTAAATACCCCGATGTTAATAATAAATTCATGAATTTTAGCAATTTGCTCGGTATTTTTCCTTTTCCCTAATGCTTTTCTTAGGTTAGTAGTTGAATGGATTTTCATCAGTCTGCGATCATTCTTATGCTCCGGATTCTTTTATGCTACGTTATTTTACGTTATGCTTTTTACTTACGATAAAAAATGCATCTTTTTGATCACAGAAATTGAATTATTGCAACAGCAATGCGACTAAATATCTTATTTTCAAAAAGTAGATTTTTAGAGTCCGTCGATCATATTCTAACATATAAGGAAAGGGTAAAGGTGACTTTGCACATAAGGGCGTGCACCCAGGAAAATTCCCAGTATATTATAACATGTTTTTGAGATGAGCACGATGTAGTATTTGACATAATTCTAATTAGTAAATTAGATCCTTTCTTTGCTTTATATTTTTAAATGGATTTGAACTTTATTGGTAACTCTGTTAATTAGTTAATCTTATATTTTACTGACACAGGACCAAACACACACCAACATTTTAAAATCATCTTTTTGGAATTACAATCAATACAGTCTTATATTTGATGAGAATTATTTAAAAAAATTAACGGAAAAACATAAAGGATGCGTTAACGTACATCGTTAGAAAGATTGTTTCAAAACTCCAATCGCTACTCCTAAGTAGATAAATAATAATTTGGATCTTTTATGCAATATGTGGGAAAATAATATTGTTAATTTGGTAATGACTTTGAACGGAATGACCCGTTTAGTCAACAAAAGAATTCACACCGAGAAGTAGTGTCTCAGAACTTACTATTCCTTTATCTTACGAGATAAAGGACTATCACAATATCTGTTGTGATATGGCTATGGCTTTCAGAAAGACAACGCAATATTGTAATATAACTAGTTCCGTTGGTGCA
The DNA here is from genome assembly GCA_947579665.1 of Sympetrum striolatum. NCBI lineage: Eukaryota > Metazoa > Arthropoda > Insecta > Odonata > Libellulidae > Sympetrum > Sympetrum striolatum. Next base: position 29,183,529 of record OX388352.1, read on the forward strand.
CTACATCCGACGATGGACCGTGAAGTTCTACCAATGGAAGGAGATTCTTCTCTTTTTATGTTCAGAAGAACATTTCCGATTTGTCTCACGACATAATTATGCCATATGACGACGATCAAATTTCGTCAGATCTTAAAAGTAACTAGCATATGAATATCTATTTTGAACTTTGCTAGAAAACTCTGTGGATGAGTTCAACATTTCTGATGTTAAGACAGCACCGGGAAACAAAAAGAAAATCATGTCAATATAACTCTTCCCATTAAGGTTCAATTTATTAATCTGTTGTATATTCTCAGTATCTTCCTTCGTCCTTGTCAAATACGCTCATACCAGCCACGTTTTAGCTAATTGCTCGATATTTAATCTTCCCGCTAATATTTTGAAGAGTTCATCATTAATTTATTTATCTATGGGTTTTAAGGGTAACTATGAGAATATAAAGATTTTTCATTGGCTAACAAAGCGCCAATTGTGTTCACTTCTCTAATAGTGATTTTCTAGTTTTTATTTACATTGTTTAATTAGTTAAAGAGCACTGCGGCCATTGTCTTCTTTATAAAATGGTATCAAGCTGAATATTTCATTACATCGATTTTCATTAAAGGCATAATATTATGATTAATTAAGGTACAATAATATTTACTGTGCTACGTATTGATAGATTAGAAATATTAAAATAATTGGAAACCTGGATATCTGATGATATAATCCATCACTTATGTCAGTTTTTAAAAGGATGAAGAGTACCAGCGGATAACATTGGTGGAGAACAGAATTACCAATGACATCCCCGTAATAAGTTCTCAATGCTCCAAGGCATAGCATATGGCTGGTAAGGGCTGCTTGTTGGCTTGGCTTATAAATTAAATTGCTGAGCCGTCATGCAGCCTTGATCATTCATATTTTATCTACATAGATATGCTCTCATTTCCAAGTATATTCGTCATTTCTAATTGTCATTCACGGACACGAATCTTCCAATTTCTACCATGTATCTTCAGTGAAAGAAGAGCCCTGACTGAATCTATATAATAGCATTGATAATGAAATTGTTCCTTTGAATTTCGTAAAATGTGGAGCTGAATATCCCTACCACATGTTAAATGTAGGATAAGATATTTACAAGCCGTCTTGATATGAATTAAGGTAAAATTTTGTTCTAAAGAGACCCATGAAAACAGGAACGGCTTTAGTAGAATAAAAGCCATGTTTTCTTTATGATAGAAATCAATAGCCTTACAAGTAATAATAAAACGATTTTCTTTTTCAGATCAAGGACGTTCTATAAACATCAAAATGATTGCGTATGATTTAACAGGAACAGGAAATTAAATGAATGTTGCCATTTGATTATCGAAAGATTAATTTTATCCATTTATACCGTATAAGATTAGCTTCTCCTCTTTCATAATCGTTTCTTCTATTTATAGCTCCATAACCGCAGTGATTTATGACTGATAATTATTCAGCAATTTGAGCCAAGAATTATGTCAATACAATCGGATATATTTTTTTTGAAATTCGTTATTATAAATGCATTTATTTTCAGATAGTAAAAGGTTTGTCTAAATTTCTGGCTACTTACATTCTGCTACGTAAATGGGGTAGACTGTACTGCCAGCGACCCAGAGTCAAGTGATGAACTGCAAAATGCCCGAGATGAGGTGCTCGACTAACTACAGCATGTAGTTGCCATATCTTTTCTAACTAAGTTACGTGGACGCAATACGTGAATAATATTGGTGAGTAAGATCCAATGCGAGATTAATTTTAAATATGAATATTACTCAGTAATGGTTAGAAAGGATATTTTTTATTTTACCGTCCATTTTTTACAGACAATACCAGTAGTTAAGCCGCTATAGCTTCCGCAAAGAAGTTATTGGAAGTTCACTTGTTTTCTCAAAGCAGAGGGATAAGCTGTAAAATGAAAATATCTCTCTATGGATCCTGAGGTTCAACTAAATGGTAGGAGAACCTTTCATCTCTTGTTTTTATCAAAACAATATTGCCGTCCTGCCTCATAACATACCAGTGCCCAATTGAAATTCACGTCGAATATCGTTTATTTCTCAAACATTGTATAGTAATAAACACCTCTAATTTGAAAAATTCTCGGAAAATCAGATCATTTCTTTACTTATTTTTTTATGCATTAACTGCTCGGCTAACTTAAAGCACAGAAGAAGAAGATCAATCACAATAATATTATTTACATTAAGGTATCTGCTAATGAACCTAGGATCTTACCTCGGCAACTTTTTTTCTCATAGACGAACGTAGCTTATTTCTCAATACTTAATTTAGTCGAAAATCAATTTTATGTTTTCATTAGCTGTATATGGGTTACGGTGGTACGAAAAAAAACTTTTTTTTAATTTCAGATCGCTATAGTGCGGAAAAGTTGCGATTGGTACAGACGTGAAAAAAGCACTAATTATTATTTTTTTATAAATTTGTCTTCCGGTCGCGCAATGCCATCGAAGTTAGCAAATAATTGTGAAAAACCTTATTTTTTCAAAAATTTTAAGCACGCCAGATCGTTTTAATTGCGTTCCTATACCATAAATTAACTACTAAAAGTATGTGAAATCAATATATATGCACTTATTATACATTTCTTTACATTACATTTACATTATTATGCATTTTATTATAGAACGCTCATCTTTATATTATTTTAAGATAACTACCACCATTTTTTTCATAAAAAAAGGAAAAAGGCTCCATTATTCATTCGAATAATTGTTTTTCCATACTTATCGCAAAGTATATGATTGAACCTTATAGCTGCCTTAATATGACGAATGCTTTTTATCGAGAAATTATCCAGTTCAAAGCACTTAATTTAAACATGAATCCAATGTGTCGTTCAATCCGCATTTAAACAATTAAGGAAGCAAAAATTGAAAACATCTTGCAAATAAATTTATATTCATTTAGATATACGCCATTATTCATACAAAGGGTATTACACCATGCAACGAAGAAATCGATGCATAAGGTTTTGTGCAATCTCATCCCTTAGGGCGGAAGCCTTGTTAACTGATACGTTCCAAATTTTTGATTACTTCTAGGTATTTATATCAAAGTAACTTATTCTAGCTGCACAGCTACGAAACCACGGTGGCCGCTAACACTGATGGCCTGATCCCTTGTAGCATTAATTTGAAACTATTTTCTGGCTTGAGCAGTCAGATCATCCATATTGTGATTCTACGTGCTATCGTTCGATATTTCAAATAGTTCTCAACGATTATCAACCATTACCATAAAGTATCAAATGAGAAAAATAACAATATAGTACACGTGGCCAAGCTACCGAATATACTATTCTTCTAACTAGAATCATCCTAGATTCAAAGAGATGATAAATGTGATTCTAAAATAAATGCGAGGGGAATGCCATATTATTTTGAGTTGCGCAAGGTCGCTAAATTAAAATACAGTTTGGCAAAAGAAATATTTCCGATAAGGAAGAAAATTAAAAACATCTCTAGCATTGCATACTGAGAACACCAATGATTTAATTTTTCTAACGATTTACCCTGATTATCAGCACTAATGCCAGTTTTAAAAAGATGAAAAGTTTAAGAGGAGATTATCAGTACAAATAATAAGCTCTTAATCCTCGAAGGCTGTGGATATGGCTGGTGAGGGCTGCTTGCTGGATTGGCATTCAAATTAAATTTTCAGTTCTACAAGCAGCCTTCATCATTCATATTATACCTACAACGATATCCTCTCATTTCAATGTATATTCGTCACTTCTGACGGACATTTACAGTCAGTAAGAACAGTCAGATGGTGTGATTATAGGAGCAACCCATAGTTCAAGATTTCGAATTGTTACCAAGGCTCATCAAACACTGTTATAAGAGGAGGACATTGGTGGAGAATAGAATTACCAATGACATCCCCGTAATAAGGTCTCAATGCTCCAAGGGATATGGCTAGTAAGGGCTGCTTTTTGGCTTGGCATATAAATGAAATTGTCGAGCCATCGAGCGTCTCTGATTATTAATATTTTATCTACAACGATATGCTCTCATTTCCAAGTATAATCTTTATTTCACATGGTCATTCACGGACACGAATCTTCTATATTCTACCATAGAGTAACTCTATGATTCTACCTATACTACTACTACTATATATTGAATCTATATACAAGCATTGTCATGAAATTGTTTCGTTTAATGGAGTAGTATCTAAGCAGAACATCCCTACTGTGACGTTTTGCGCCTTCCGGCTTGTTTACTCAGCCCTTTCCTTTCGGTTTTGTTTCCTTCCCGGTTCGCGGAGGGAGGGAGGGCGGAGGGTATTTAGGTCCGGTGTCGGACGACCAAAGGAGGAATTTTTGCGTTGGGAGTCCTCGTGTGAGGAGCGTTTCGTCATGCGCGATAATGTCTTTGCGGGTCGTGTTCCTTCGTACATTTAGATAAGTACCAGTTTAGTTTCCCTTTTTTTTTGGCTTTCGATTTTCTTCGCCGTCAAGGGTAGTTTTGCTGTTCGTTCATTTTCGTTTTTCCCTTTTTCCTCTTCCCTTTTCCCTATTCGTTACCCTTACCTCTACCACCATCCTATTACCCCGTTTCCTGTGATGATCGGCGTCGAAATCATTGAGTGAATGATCCGCGCCCCGAGGCTGAGGAAACTACCTATTTTCCCTAAAATATTCCTTTTTTTTTTCTTTCATGCCTAACCCCCTCCGAGTGCGGGCGGAGGCTTGCCCACTGCTCTTCATTTTCTTTTATTCTCCCGCACTGGCGCCCAAACTATAAAATTTTGCGAACCCACGCTACAGCCAGCCCCGGGACCCAAAGGGGTCACACTACCACATATTAAATGGAGGATAAGTAATTCACCAGCCGTTTCATTGTTATTTAAGGTATATTTTTTCTCTTATGAGAAGAACCCATTAAATCAGGAACGAGATTAAAACAGTAAAAGCCGTTTATTCATTATTACAGAAATCTGTATCGTTACAAGTAGTTATGATTGATTTTCTTTTTACAGAAGCATATGAGAGATTTATTAAAATCAAAAAGGTTCTCCTAACATCAAGATGATTGAGTATTATTCATCAGGAACAGGAAATTTAGTTAGTTTTTATCATAAGATTATTTCTAGTAAGACTAAGTGTGCATTTGATGAGTATTGAAAAATAATTGCAAAATCTAGCAAGATAAAATTTGTCCATCTATGCAGTAGAAAGGTAAAATCAACCGTAAATATGGTAAATAAGTTAAACGCAATACACAGGCCAGCCAACAAACAAAGTTATTAGCAACGACTAATATTTCGTATCCAACCTCTTGTTTTCGGCAAAAAAAATATAGATACGATATTTTGATACGAACGCCGTCAAAATGTATGGTTTGATTGTTCATTCCATAGAGCAGGGGTTCCCAACCCTGTTTCTGCGAGCACCATGGCGTCCGTGGAACGATTTGTATGCGCCCGCCACTATTCGACCGAGACAGGATTTTTACATAAACTTTAATTAGAAATGTGTATTGTTTTTATTTATTTGTTACAGTTTTGATTTTTTTGAGTGCTTAGGTTTATTAAATACGTTCGTATGTTTGCGATATTGTATGTATGTGTGGTTTCTTTGCTGCAACCCTGTGCATCACAATCACGTGTTATGGGAAAGAATGTTTATAACTTAATTCACCTACGAGGCCTATGGCGCTAGTATCTTGCGTTTCGATAGACTTCGATATATTTTTAATCTTGTGAAGTGGCAGCTCTGACCGCTCTTACAATTGTATTTTGAATAATACTTACACTGTCAACATCAATAACAACATATTTATTAAGTCACGGTTGGAGATTATGCGGACATTCTGATTATGGTATTCTGGCTCGTTGAGAAAAGCAAAGGAAAACTACTTCGCCTCTAACCTATGTAAACTTATAATGATTCACTCATGTGGGTATATACATTACGAAGTCCGACATCGTCATACTATGTAACGCAAAGTCGACGTCTGCTGGTAGCCAGGGGCGGATCCAGGCACTAGGCATTGAGGCACTTGCCTAGGGGCCTCCACCATCTGGGGGCCTCCACCACTTGAGAATTTTTTTTAATAATACGTATTTGTTCTCATGTATAAAAACACAAGCTAGAGTTTCACTAGTATTGCAAAGAATGCGGCCGTAATTACCATTTCAAATTTCGTGTGTAGCGGAAAAATCTGCCTTACCGACCGCTGTTGGCAATGCCTATTCTTATCATCCCCTTAGGGGGGATTCCCCTGAGCTTAGCAATCGTAATTCTCCGCCTTTAAGTGGGCCTCCACCAGTTATTTGCCTGTGGGCCTTCGCACCCCTTGATCCACCCCTGCTGGCAGCTTGAATACACACTCGTCCGGTCTGGCCTGTACTGTGGGAGGTGACATAGTATGTTTTTCAGAGGAGATGAGATACTAACATGCTTCCAAACGGAATAATTAACCAACAATTATAATTAATATTAATTAGTAATTATTACTGAGGGATTCTTTGTAGCCTTCTGAGTCACTTTCACAGTCAAGCTTAAAGGAACCTGTGAGCAAGGGAAGGTCAGTGAACCGTTTTTTATAAATTATGGTGGTGTACGGTACAGTTTTCTGATTTACTTCGCTTTGCTGAGAAATGTAGTTTAGATTCAACATTAAGTCGTTTACATTACAACGAATTGTTTATTATTTCTGCAAGATGCTGTTTAGTTTTGTTGTCCAGTGTCAATTTCTTATCGGAAAGATGTAATAATGGACATTATGTTTAATAGTTTCAAGAAATCATTGTTCCATTACAGTTTGTGTTAATTGGTAATTGACGTTTTATTTTTAATCTTAATTATGTTGACTTTTGTGCTATTCAATTGCATCTCCATGTTGATCATTTCCTTGCTATTCTTACGTTACTTGACACAAAATTAACCTAGCAAATCGATGAGTTTGAAAATTAAAATTTAATATTTTTGCTACATTAATAGTCATCCTTATTAGTATTAGCTATGGTTGTTAATCTGCGATTTTGCAAGCCCACTTTTATGTTGCTGATGTTTAGTATAGGGTCGAAGGTTTCCTGATTCAAAGAATTATGCAGTGAATATTATTCTATAAATTGTCATGAATAATGAATTATGAAGTTAATAGCAGAGTTTTTCCATTAATGAGTTCATTAATTCCTGTACTTCAGCTTTAGTGTCTACAATTTGTGTATTTTATTAAGGAGAATTAGGGCCTTGATTTGAAATGAATGTTGCAGCTACCTAAAAGATTTATATTTTTTGTTAGAACCATTTGCATTATCATTTTCATATGTCTTGGGATACACCAAATAGACAATTAATATCCAGCATTAGTTTGAAATGTTCAGTCATATTCTTTCATCCTAACAAATCATACTTGCATTGATTATTCTATTAAACATAGTTCTTTGGTCTGAACAGTCAGATCATCTATGTTGCGAATCTACGATCAAGCAATCATTATCATGTGGTTTTCTGCCGGAAGCAGGTCCCACATGCCTGCTGTTTCCATTCCCTTCTGTCCACAGCCTTCTCCTGAGTCTCTCTATAATTCTTGTTTTCAACCTCATCACCAGAAAATCATCATAGCAGCTAAAGAACCATGGAGGCCGTCAACAAGGTTGGTCCGATTGTTCTTCGTCTGTGACATTAATCTAATATTGCCACAGTGATAGAAACAGTCGGATCATCCAAGTAGTTATTCCACGATTGAGCTATAATTAAAGATTACCAGCAGGTACCATCGCTCATCAACCATCACCCAACGTTCGAATGATTTTGTATCCTTAATATATGATTTCTGTGAATCAAATCTTCCTCTAATTCACTCTTTGGTCAATAGTTTGCAAATGAAACTTCAAAATAGGTTTTTAAGTTAACTTCAACATTTAGGTAGATCCTGATTTCAAGTTCAATTCAACAATTTCCTAATATAACAAGCGCTTTAAGACCGGAGTGTCTGTTCCACTATGTATTTCAATCACGGAGGCAAATCCACGAACGCCGACAACATGGTGATGGTCTGATTGTCCGTGCCAGGGAGCATTAATTTAAAACAGTTCCTTAGAATGCTCAGTCAGATCATTTATGCTGTGTTTTTACGATCAAGTCATCATCATCACATGATTTTCTGCCCGATAGCAGGTGCCGCAAGCTTGCCGTCTCCAATCCGCTTTGTCTGTAGCCTTCTCCTTAGCCTCCCTACAATACTTCATTTTCACCTCATCAACCATCTTTATTCTTCTTATACCTCTCATATTCCTTCCTTCAACTGAGACTTCTTATCCACCTGCAGTTTGTTATTTCCCTTTAATTATGTGGCCTAACCTGTTAGCTTTCCTTTTCCTAATTTTCTTAATCTTCCCTCTTTTTTCTTTCACTTTATATAAGATCTCCTCATTTCTCACCATAAGATATGGCTACTACAAGTTATATAGAGGATAAGCCACTCACAGTCCATTTTGATGTTTTACTTTGCATTAAATTTAAGACATCGGCATGATTTATTTGATATTTTATCTTTTTCTCAAGGTAAGAATAGGGTGAAATTCTTACGTTTAGTGAGAACATACTTCGTCTTCATAGAATGGAAAGTTCAACGCTTGACTGTATTTTTTATTAACTTTTGGGGTTTTATGTTACCACGAATGAAGGTCGCCATGCATGTCCTTCGTGTGTTTCATTATACTCAAATTGCCACATTCGTAAAGTAGCAATATGTGCTGAAAATAGCAATTTATACTGTGTTAGGCCTCTTATTTAGATATTTATCAACATGAGAAAAGGATCGATTAGCTATTACTTAATATGTCGAGACGTTCGAATGATCTTGAATCCTTAAAATATGACTTCTGCGAAAACAATCTTCTTCTATTGCTCATGTGGAGATCTATGACATCATTCAACGTATAATAATGAAAAGTGCCCCTCTTGGAAATAATCTTTATTATCGAATTCAGTTACCCCAGATGTTTACATACATGTTGACGAACGAGGATACCAAAACAAAAATCCTTGATGAATCGTCAAAAAAGCGTCGTGCACTTTAATCTCAGAAGCAACTTCACGAAGACCTTTAACATGGATGGTCTGATTGTTCATCCCAAAGGGCATTAATTTAAAACTATTCATTGGTTTGGACAGTCAGATCATCCATGTTGTGATACTACGCTCCAGCCATCCTTCAAGATTTCCAGTAAGTACCAATTCATCTGTAAACGAGGAAAAGCTACCGGAAATTCGGCGGCGGTGGTTCAACTTAAAAACTTTAATAGAAATACCAAGAACGTCCGCCATTGGATAATAGTGAATAAAGTGGGAGACTTGTGTTCGAGTCGCCGAGACTTTATTTTTCACTTTTTGTAAATTTTTTTACGATTTTGTAAGTTATTTTTTTACATATGTATGTACCACCATTCATCAACCATCAACCAACGTTCGAATGGTTTTTTTCCTTTATATATTGTTTCTGTTAAATCAATCTCCTTCTAATTAACTCATTCGCAAAAATTTAAAATTGGTTACTAATATGATAAGAAAATTAACGGAATACACCTGTCAGTAAACAAACAAAATTATCATGTAAGAGTTGTATTGAATTTCTAACCTACAGAAGAGCTTCTCCAAACACTTGCTAGCATAATATATCGGGGGTTTTTTTATTATGTATGAAGATCACCAATGCAGTCAACAAACCATGGAAGCCGTCAACATGGATGTCCTGAATATTCTTCGAGTGTGTCATTAATTAATTTTGTCACGCACGTTGAATATTCAGTTCATCCATGTTGTGATTCAACGAACAAGCCATCGTTCAAGATTTTCAGTAAGTACCACCTCCTATTATTAACATTAAGTAGTTGAAGAATCAAATAACCTTCAAACCAGGAAAATCTACCTACTACTATATTATGCATACTGCAAAATGTTCTCTTCTTTTGTTTCCCCGATAAAAAATTATTGCATTCGACAATCCCTCAGTGGAGGATATTTCCACTCATCTTATCTAATTAGCTCATACCTTAGCTGCATATGGAATATAATGATGTTTCTAATTTTATTTTGTTTCATATCATCGAAAGAAATCATTTCCTGGAAAAGTTTATTAAAAAATATATGCTTTGCAATATGCAGTGTATTTGACTCATTTCACGCATTATACTATTTATATTATGTATCATATTTTTCTAACAGATAACAGAGATAGTTAGCTCCTTGATTTGATTGGAGGATCTTGATGAGTAATAAGAAACGTGTTTAGCAATTTTTTTAAATAAGCATAAAAAACATAACAGTGACTGCGGAGAAAACCCCGATGTTCTTCGTGCCAAAAAATACAATTAATGTAATTCCATTGTGATTCTCGTGAAAAGAAAAGAAGAAGAATCTGAGATACAAGAATCGTGTTGAGGAAGGCAAAGATAATCTCATGTTACGAATAAGATATTTCCTTCAAAACCTCAGTATCGGATGTTGCAAAGAAAACATTAACCACTAATACTAACTCAAATAACACTACCACCTTACCGATAGGACAAATTTCAGTTCAAATTACATTAAATAAATTCATCATGAAGATGGAAGAGTAATGGCTTAAACAAAAGGGGCCATAACGATACAATTGAAATAATAAAAAAGTGTGAAACTTTAATATCTGATGATGTAATCCACCGGTGGCACTAATTTACTAAGTATGCCGATAATGGAAACAGATGACGATCTACGCAGGCTGTCAACATGGATTGTCTGATTGTACTTCCCCAAGGAGAATTAATTTAAAAGTGTTCGGGGGATTTACCTGTCAGATTATCCATGTTGTGAATCTATTATCAATACCTAGCTCAAGATTTAGAATAGTTATCAACGCTCATCAGCCATTGTTATTACGTAGCAAATTAAGAAAATAAAAATGCGGTACATGTGACAAATTTACAGCATATTTTATTGTCAGAACTCAATTCATTCTAGTTTCGTTGATTGATGTGATTCCAAACTCAATGAATATTCATATTATATTTATCGTGAAGGGACTTGGCCACGGAATTACTATACAGCTTAGAAAAAGAAATCTCTACGTAAAGAATGAACATTGGAAACGAGGTTATGATTTCATAGTGAGAAAACAAATAATATGTCCTTGATATAACGATGTACCATGATTATCAAGACTAATGTCAATTTCTAAAAGGATGAAGAGTTTCAGCGGAGAATATCTGTATATACCAATATTAAGCTCTTAATCCTGAAAGATTATGGATATGGCTGGTAAGGACTGCTTGCTGGATTGGCATTCGAATTAAATTGTCACTTCCTCAAGCCACCTCAATCATTCGTAATTTTCCTACAAAGATATCATATCATTTGGATTTGTATGCATCACTTCTCACGGTCGTTCACAGAGCATTCGCGGAAGCGCATATTCTAATTTCTACGATAGATAAGAAATAATAGATGTGCCAGAATTGATTCGCTATACAAGTATCGCTAAAGCTATTAAAAATGAAATAGCTTCGTCGTATTGAGTAATATTTGGAGTATGATATCCGCACTACATTTAAAATAAATAATAAGACATTCACAAGCCGGCTTGATAAAAAAGATTTAAAAAACCATTTAGTTCTTAAGAGAAGAATCGATGAAATAAGAACGAGTTTAGTACAATAACAGCCATGTTTTCATTATTATAGAAATCGATATTCGTACATGCGATTTTAATTTAGAAATTATTAGCATAAAGATATTTCTCCAAGCAAGATGATGACGAATGATTCAACAGGGACAAGTAGTTTAGTTAAATTAGTCATAATATTATTTCTTGTAAGAGTACGAGTTTATCTAACGAGTAGTGAAATTTCAAAAAATACACGTTCCAGTAATATTTATATTGTTCGTTTATGCAGAATAAGCGAAAGGTTAATTATTAATATGGTTATTATTTTAAGCGGAACGAACCCGTCAACAAACAACATTTCATCGCTGTGCTATTACGTATGACAATGACCAAAGCAGGTAATGTTTGCTAAGGCTGATGACATGGATGACCTGATTTTTCTTCCACTTTGGTATTAATTTAAAATTGTCAAAGGGGTTGAAAAGTCAGATCATCCATGTTTTATTATTTTATGAAGGAGCTATCATTCAGGATTAGGAGTAGTTATCACCACTCACCAACCATTCTGATTAAGTAGCCGATGATGCTAATAACAATCCATCATAACAGGCTAAGCTCCCGCATATTCTACGGCGAGGGTTGAAACGTTAAAGCTCATGAAAACAGCAAATACGTCAGCAATTTGGTATCGAAGAACAATCCCCATAGGAATCAATCTTATATTAATGTATCTGATAAACATTTGCGCAGAATATCTCCTGATTGGTAATAAGTGGTGAAAGAAGGTGTGATATTTTCTAATAGATGAATTATTAACCATCATACACACATAACAGGTGGATAGACAAACACTCATATTGAAATGTGTGAACATATCGTAAATTAGAAAAATGGCTCTAAGGATTACTTACGTAAACTCCCTGGCGACTGTAGGTTTTAACTGCCCACGGGAGGTTTTTGGAGGTGGTTTTTTGGTGAATGCCGGATAGATTAGAATTTATATCCTCCTAAACCGTTGGCACCTGGTATTAATACCAACTTGCGGCGTTTAGATTAAATAAATAAATTACGAAAATAATATTCAGTACGTTATGAATGTATTGAAAAGAAATGCCTAAAAAATTGGCAACCGAACGAAGGGTCTATTTTACTACGCATGCCGTTCATAGAAACAGTCAATAATCCAAGGAGGCCGTCAACGTGGATGGCCAGAATGTTCTTCTCTTTGTACTCCAATTTAATACGGTACATTGAGACGAACATTCTGATCATCCATGTTTTGACTCTACAAGCAAGCCAACGCTCAAGATTTCGAATGGTTATACTTAATACGAATATATCAATTAGCCTCAGCCATTGTGAGTTGAAGAAGATCAGATAAGGCTGAAGGACAACCTGGAAAGTGATAAATTCTTATGTTTGCAGTGATTTTAACCATAAACGATAAGAGAAATGACAGATATAATGAGATTGTGATTCTACAAAGAAGCGATCGCTCAAGATTTCCATTGATTACACATCCTTCATTAGTAGTATAGCAATCAAATTACCTGTAAACAAGGCAATGATATCGGATACTCAACGGCGGGGATTCAAGCACAAAACACAAAGGTTTTTCGTATTTCTATTATAGAAATACGGACAACCTCAACCATTAGGTAAAGGTGAAGAAAGTGGGAGGCCTGCATTCGAGTCATTCAGAAACAAATTTGGTATTATAACTTGATTTCAGAAAGAAATTGGTAATAGCGTTAATTGATAGTAAAAATTGTCTGGCCAGATTCATTCTGCTACGGTAATGGGGTAGACCGTACTGCCAGCGACTCGAAGCCGAGGGATGAGCTGCAAAACGGACGGGAAGGTGTGCTGGACGTACGTCAATGGACCGGGTGCCCATCCAATGGGTAAGAGTTTCTCCTTTTTTAATATTTTGAAGAACTTTTTCGCTCTCACTCAAAACATTTGTGTGACCTTTAGTAATTTACAGCCTACATAGATCATTTAATTTGCAAATAATTATCATATATCCATCAAATTTCAATTATGCTCGAAATACTCTGAGGCCTCCCTTATTATTTTTATGAACAAATAGCTCATTGAACGCAAAGCATAGACAAAAGGGAGTTTTAAAATATTAATATATATATATCTATTATATATAGATGCTTCTCCGGATTCATTCATATATATAGCTATATAGCTATATAGATAGGATACAAATTCACAGGCTAAACTACAAGCGTCATTGCCTTGAAATTTTTATGACGTATTGGCCATAACGTGAAACCCCCAGGAAAAAAGCGACTTTGATCCTCAGTGTCATGGGTTCGATTCCAGAGGGCCCCAAAGTCCCGATTTTTCCCGTTTAAATGCATTGCCTTGACTTTCGGGAATTTTTAAAAAATACTTCCCGGATAGGTAGAGAATCGAAACTTTAGGAGCATATATATATGGTCATGATCTATCGAAAACATAAATAATTTTTATTGAAAATATCCTGGGTTCGATGCTAGGTCGGGGCAAAAATCGGCCGTTTAAAACGCATTGTGGCGATTTTTAAGATTTTTTTTGGACCCCTTTCCGAATGCATGGAAACTTGAAATTTGGCATGGGGTTAGAAATCATAAATATATTTCATAATAAAATTTTTTTTATTCGCTTATGTTCCTTGGTTCGATCACAGAGGGCCATTTGCACTCCACAATGCATTTCTTATGGGGATAACGGAAACAAATTTTAGGTACTTCTCGGCATGATATTGACGTCAAACTTTGCATAAAATAAGATCAAGTCCATAAAAATCAAACTCTGCATTCACAGCTACCAGCATGTCCTGGGTTCGACACCAGGCGTCTCTACAATCAGTAACTGATCCTATTTTCAATAATAATTTTGAACCCTTTCCCAACAATATAGAAACTTGAAATTCGGCATGTAGTTAGATATCATAGATACATTTCAAAATTATGTTTTAGATTTCCAAGATCGTCCTTGGTTCGAGTCCCGAGAGGCATTTACATTCCTGAAAATTAGAACGTTTTTTGAGGCAGTTGTATCCAATATTTCTGCTTGAATTTTCACACATAGTTAGAGATGGTGATCTTCTATTGTGCTGCATAGTAAGTTCACAGTAAAGACCAGGGTTCGATGCCAGACGATTTTTTACTCATTTTTTTTCTTTTGAGGACCGTCCCTATATGATTCCAACAAAAAATTAGTGTTGTTGATCTGCTTGCAGTATGCAAGCAACATTTTACTCGTATATATATATATATATATATATATATATATATATATATATATATATATATATATATATATATATATATAATGTAATCTGCTGATCAACCTGCAATGTTACGTTGGCACCCAACTCCCCAAGGTTAGATACTACTTAATGTAAATAGGTTATTACTAGATATTTTATTTTCTCCCTTTTGTTTTCGATTTTACTCTGCCCTTAATTGTAGATACAAGTAACTTTATGATGCTTTTATAATCAAACATCCGGGTGCTATATGTGCATGCTAAATTTGCACCAATGCTTTTCACTTTACAATGATACTATGATTCATTTTACATAAATTGTTTTATTCTAGGTCAATAATGTTAAAAAGTTTCACGTTGTGTTGTCAGAAGTAGTTTAATATATTTTTATTTTCTAAGCAAGAAGCTGCGAGTATATTCATTATTATCTAAATGGAATTAATCACAATATGTCATTTAATTTCTTTTCATCAAAAACAATGATTTCATGGAAAATTTAATTAATATAATATGTGCTCCTCCATTTATCATGTACTTCACTAGTTTCGCGTATTGTTCGCATAGAAGAATTTAACATGAATGGTCTGATTGTTCATATCATAAAGCATGAATTTAAAACTGTTCTTTCGTGTGGACAGTCAGATCATCCATGCTTAGATACTATGATCAAGCCATAGCTCAAGATTCCGAATGGTCATCACCACTCATCCACCACTATCAGATGGTGTAATCCACCGAAGTGACTGTTCCACAGTGTACTTCAATCTCGGAAGCATTTCCACGAACGCCGTCAACAAGGACGGTCTCACTGCTCACGCGAAAGAGCATAAATTTAAAACTGTTCTTTGGCATGATCAGTGAGATCATCCATGTTGTTATTCTACGATCAAGCCATCGCTCAAGATTCTGATTGGTTATCACGACTCATCAAACATCATCAGATTGTGAATTCCACCGGAGTGTCTGTTGCACAGTGTATTTCCATCTCGAAAGGATATCTACGAACGACGTCAACATGGATGGTCTGATTGCCCATGCCAGGGATCATGAATTTAAAACTGTTCCTTTACATGGTCAGTCAGACCTTCCATGTTGTTATTCTACGATCAAGCCATCGCTCAAGATTCTGATTGGTTATCACGACTTATCAGCCATTATCAGATTGCGTAAGCCACCTGAGTGTCATTATCACAGTGTATTTAGATCTCGGAAGGACATCCACGAACGCCGTCAGCAAGGATGGTCTGACTGCCCATGCCAGGGAGCATTAATTTAAAACTGTTCCTTAGCATGCTCAGTCAGATCATTCATGTTGTGTTTCTACGATCAAGCTATCATTATAACGTGATTTTCTGCCTGATAGTATGTGCCGCAAGCTTGCTGTCTCCAATCCGCTTTGTCTGTAGCCTTCTTCTTGGCCTCCCTATGTTTCTTAATTATCACCTCATTAACCATATTTATTCTTCATCTACCTCTCATATTCCTTTCTTATCTGAGACTTTTTATCCGCTTGCAGTTTGTTACTCCCCTTTTATTATGTGGCTTAATCAGTCAGCTTTAATTTTCTTAATTTCCTTAATCGTTCCTCTTTTTTATATCTCTTTATTTACGATCTCCTCATTTCTCATCATAAAACCAAATCATAGAATGGTAAGTTCAACGCTTGACTGTCTTTTTTATTAACTAAAATTATTACATGACAAATAAACCTCAAGATTTTACACCTATAACACATGTGCTCTAAAAAAGTCTTAAAGATAAGTCACGTTAAATCATATTTACTGATCTATGTAATAATAAGATAAAATACTTTAAAAAATCGGCAACCTGAATTTCTGAGGGTATATTCCATCGGAGGGATTAAATAACTACGTATAATATATCGCAGGACTTATTTTATTACGTATGCAGATCACCAATGCAGTTAACGAGCCATGGAAGCCGTCAACATCGATGGCATGAATGCCCTTCGAGTGTGTCATTGATTTAATATTGCCACACTCGTTGGCCATTTAGTTCATCCAGGTTGTGATCCTACGATGGAGCCATCGTTCAAGATTTCCAGTATGTACCACCACATATCATTAACAATATGTAGTGGAAGAATAAGATAACCTTCAAATCAGAAAAATCTACTTACTACTATATTCACTGTGATAGGTAATGATACGATACTTGATATGATAATGATATGATAATTGTGATAGGTAATGATATGATACTTTCTAAATATACTTGTGAGCAATCCAAATAGTTCAATTAGTTAGTTTAAGTGTCAATTAACTCATTTAACAAAAGGATTCAAAAAATTGCTAGTTGTAACAAATAACTTGAACATCACAAGGTTAATTTTCAGATTTTTTTCATATAGTGGAAAATCAGGAGCCTTAACGTTATAAATTAACATAAAGATCCTTAAAGTCTCCTTGATAACGGATATCTTCCAATATTTTGAATAAGGTTGAGATACCATCAACTACGTACTCTCGGGTTATACTCATCTAGCAAACCATTTATATAAGATTTGATTCAAAATTTCAATGTAGAATTTCCCTTATCTCTTTAATACAATATTTATAATAATACGAGAAAACATTTGGGGACAAATGGCAACGCGTCGCGCGATCGAATATTTTCGAAGTAAATGCTTTAGCTTGGCTACACTCGATGTCCTATTATATAGGAAATTGCAAAAGTATACAGCAAAAGGCTATTTATATAATGTTATGCCTCTTATTAGGATATTAGTCAACATGAGACATGGATCAATTAGATATTACTTAAACTGTCGAGACGTTCGAATGATCTTGAATCCTTAAAATATGATTTCTACCAAAAAAATCTTCTTCTATTGCTCATGTGGAGATTTATGCCATCAGTAAATGTGTAATGGTGAAAAATGCTCCCTTTGGAAATAATCTATTTTAACAAATTCAGTTACCCAAGATATTTACACACTCTATAACTAACGAGACTACTAAAACAAATAACATTGATGAATTATCAGACAGTAAGCGAGGAGAGGAGGAGAGGTTTCTAAATAAGACATTTTCCATAAGACCTTTTACACAGAGGTGGGGTGTCTCACACGGACACTCAGAGAAATGGACAAATGCATGGGTCCAGGAAATTTTAAATATTTTGGTTAAACATTTTTCAAGCAAACTTTCTTGATTCACTAGTCATAATCAAAAAAAAATATATTCTATCACACAGCTTCACATTCTTATCATCATTTATGTTGTGACCCCTTTGGGTCCCCGGGATGGCGCAAGCGTGGGTTCTCAAATAAATAAATTTAATTTGATTTAGGCGCCAGTGCGGGAGAAAAGGAAATAAGGACAAGGGGTAGGCCTCCACCCGCACTCGGAGGGGGGTTAGGAAAGGAAAATGATGAATGAAATATAGTTAGATTCCTCAGCCACGGGGCGCGGACCATTCACTCAATGATTCCGACGCCGATCATCACAGGAAATGGGGAATGAAGGATGGTGGGAGAGGTAAGGGTAACAGGGGTAAGAAAGAAAGGAAGTTGACCAACTAAACTGACCTTGTCGGCGAAGACAACTAAAAGCAAAAGAAAATAAATGGAAAACTAAACGGGGACTTCCCGAATACTAAGGCCTAAGACGCACTGTCGACTGGTCGCCGGCGACTCAGTTTCTTGGTGACCAAAACATAGGCAACTCAAGCCAGCGACTAAGCCAGCGACTGGAATGGTAGTGTTTCTTGTACATGCGTGCAGAATGGACGTCAAAGCTGAAACATTAGTAGCGTTGCTAATTAAGAAAGAAAGAAAAAGAAAAGCAAAAGAGTGTTGGGTACATCCTTTGCTGCAAGAACGTAGAATAAAAGGAATGTTTAACATATTTTATGAAGACGTAAGAAAGTACCCACGTAAATTTTTTAATTACACAAGAATGTCTGTGCGTTCGTTTGAAGATCTATTGTGCCTTCTAAACCCAAATATAACTTGCGGATTCTATTTCTTAAATAAATTTATCGGTATCAAAAGCCTGCGCCATTTTGTGCCCAACGTCTGGTCGCCTTAAAAGTTGCTCGCCGTGCGTACGCTACCATATACAACCGTGCTTCTATCGGTCGCGGCGACCAGCCAGTCGTTTGTGAGTCCCCACTGCGCGGCGAGTCGCCGAGTCGATCGGGTGACCGACGACCAAGTGCGTACACACCTATTTAAACTGTGCAAAGTCACAGTCACCGTCGACCGAGTCGCCGGCGACCAGTCGACAGTGCGTCTTAGGCCTAAACCTCCAACACGAAGACTTACTCGTGACCTTCTCACAACTCCCCCCTTGAGGTCCGTAAACGCAAAAATTCCCTTCGAGCGATCGACGCCGGACCTAAATACTCTCCGCCCTCCCCCCTCCGCGACCCGCGAACAAAACAAACGCGAAAGGAAAAGGCGGAACACGCAAGCCCAGCGGCGCAAACGTCACAATGTCATTGTTATGAAGTCATTCCTTGGGTGGGGCATCTCTCCCGGTATTACCTTATATGACCCTTTCCCAGATCTAAGAGCAATGTGAAATTCTTAGGTGTGCAGAGATGCGTTTCATCTCTATAGATTTGTAAAGCTAAACGCTTCACTGTCATTGACCGTTATTAGATGCTATAATCCACCAGCCAGTGTGTCCTGCTCCACAGTGTATTTCAACCTCGGAAGCAAGTTAACGAACGCCGTCAGCATGGACGGTCTGATTGTTCATCCCATAGAGCATTATTTTAAAACTGTTCTTTGGTTTGGACAGTCAGATCATCTATGCTGCGAATCTACAATCAAGCAATCATTATCATGTGGTTCTCTGAAAGGATGCAGGTTCCACACGCCTGCTGTTTCCATTCCCCTCTGTCCACAGCCTTCTCCTTAGCCTCTCTATTGTTCTAGATTTTAACCTCATCAACCGTCACCAGCAGATCATCATAGCAGTAAACGAGCCATGGAGACCAACAACGAGGATGGTCCGATTGTTCTTCATCTGTGACATTAATCTAAAATTACCTCAGTGATTGAACAGTTGTATCATCCAAGTTGTGATTCCACAATTGGGCCACCATTCAAGATTTCCAGTATGTTCCACCGCTCATCAACCATCACCCAAAATTCGAATGACTTTGTATCCTTAAAATATGATTTCTGTGAATCCAATCTTCTTCTAATTCACTCTTTCATATTCAAGTTCAATTTAACAATTTTCTTATATAACAAGCGCTTCCCAGATTAAATGCACATTAAGGTAATGAGCAACTCTTTCACAGAGGTGGGGTGTCTTACCCTGACATATATATTGGGTGAAAAATTAAAAAAAACTTTGTTTATTCACTAGTGATAATTAATAAATTTTAAATTCTTTATATTTTATTATATATAGTATTATATAGTATTAATTTAGCCATAATATGACAAAGAAACCTCAAGATTTTACACCTATAACACATGTGATCTAAAAAGACTTAAAGATAAGTTACGTTAAATCATATTCACTGATCTATGTAATGATAAGATAAATATACTTAACAAATTGGCAACATGAATTTGTGAGGGTATATTCCATCGGAGGGATTGAATTACTACGTATATCTATCGCAGGACTTATTTTACTACGTACGCAGATCGCCAATGCAGTTAACAAACCATGAAAGCCGTCAACATGGATGGCATGGATGCCCTTCGTGTGTTTCATTAATTTAATATTGTCACATTCGTTGGCCATTCAGGTCATCCAGGTTGTGATACTACGAACAAGCCATCGTTCAAGATTTTCAGTAAGTACCACCATTTATCATTAACATTTAAGAGTTGAAGAATCAAATAACCTTCAAACCAGTGATATCTACCTACTATATTACCCATATTGCAAAATCCATTCTACTTTTGCTTCCTCGATGAAATATTATTGCATTAGACAACCCTTCAGAAGAGGAAATCTCTTTAACATAATGCAATACACTAGAAAGTGGTCAAAAGTGGTTTAAATAAGGTCAGTGCAATGTCGATTTTAACTCATTTATTTAAATCATTCGACGGAGTCGTTACATTTGAAGTTCCATCCTACCAGTTAACAAGCCACGGAAACCGTCAACATCCAATTGTTCTTTGTCTGTGAAATTAATTTTATATTGTTGCAGACCTTCTGCAGTCAGATAACCAGGTTGTGATACGACGAAGCCGCCATCGTTCAAGATTTCCAGTAAGTACCACTGTTTATTACTCAATATCATTCAGTAGTTGAAGACTCAAAAGACTGTAAGTGAGGCCAAGCTACCGAATACTCAGTGGCGGTGGTTCAATCACAAACCGTAATAGATATACCAAGAACTACAGCCATGATTTAATAGTGAAGAAAATAGGAGTCTGTTCGAGTCCCAGCCGATTCATTATTTTTCACTTCTAGTAAAATGTTTTCAACTTGCAATATGCCCGATCATGTGAAACCCAACTTGCTGTATTTGTACACGATATTTTAAAGTCTGCCGAGAGTTAAAAGCAAGTGGACGCTATTTTCCTCGATATCAAAAAAGCATTCGATGGAGTCCCTCACTACAAACGAATTTACAAACTAAAACTAGCGGGCATTAACAAGGAAGTAGTAGACTGGGTTTAGGATATTCTCTACGAGAGGGAACAACAAGTTGTACTGGATGGCGTTAGCTCAAATAGAGTCGAAGTTACCTCTGGTGTACCCAAGGCAGTGTAACTGGACCTCGTCTTTTCTGATTTATATCAATGACTTGAGTGACGAGATGGTTAGCAATGTGAGGATATTTGCGGATGACTCGGTTATATATAGCGAAATAGCAAACGAGGAAGACCGAACATCTCTCTCAAACGATTTCGTCCTCATCCAGAAGTTGTGAGAAAAATGGGAATAAGATATTAACGTAGGTAAATGCTCAGTAGTTAATTTCTTCGAAAAGAAAATATTACGTCCAAATCACCCGTACAAAATTAATGAAATTAATATAAAAGTAGTAAATTAAGTTGAATATCTCGCGATCGACAATACTAATAAGTTAAATTGGATCACGCATATTCGAAAAATCTGCGGCAAAGCAAGTAAAAGTCTTGGCTCAGTAAAGCGTATTGTCGATAAATGCGATGAAAAGGTGAGAGAGCGATGTTTTCTTATCTTGGTATGACCCCTTCTGGAATATGCGGCTAGTATATGGAATCCGGCGGATGAAACGTGTACTCGTGAACTCGAGAAAGTGCAGCGTAAAGCGGTTCGTTTTGTTAAGAAATGCTACGATCATAGAGTAAGGATATATAGGGCTAAACTTATGGGAGAAAGTGTCCCAACCTTTTTTTCTTTCGCCTAACCGCCACAAGATGTCTTAGGCGGCGTTTTTCGTCCTAAGGATCAAGAACAAGCTTGTCGTTTACCCTCGTTCACGCTGGTTGCCTCCCCTCCGCTCGCTCCCCTCTTTTGGAGGGGAAAGGGAAGGAAGGTTTCGCGGAATTAAATATAACTTGATAGTTATTATATTAGTTTGCTGAAGTTATTTTAAAGTAAGCATTCGAGATTCTGTTATCTTTGCGGGAACAACGGTACAACTCTGATTTCAATGACGTCGTTATCTCCGAAGTTAGCGATAGTTTACAAAATTGTGTATAACTATAGCAAATTTGGTGAAAAATAAATTATTTTCACTTTAATATACTTCCAATATTATTATCTTCTTTGCATCCAAAATTCAATTGTAATAACGAAAAGTAACTTAGTGACATCCTGTCTTAAAATTAAAGTTTTCGCGTTTTGAGAGATATACTGGTAACTTTTTTCTTGATGTCATCAATTCCGGAAAAAGATTAGTGAATCAATAGTTCATAACAAATATTAATTTTTTACCTCAGTCCTTAAGTAACTGCTAAAAAATCCTTGCCACGAATGTTAATTTTATAAAGATAGCAGTTTGACGAATGATTACGATATATATTTTTTTACAATCAAGGTGAATGTCCTGGAAGTTATCATTGGAAAAAACAAGTCTTAAAATTATGTATAATACAAAAACATATATAGGACGGAAGTAAACTACTTATCTTGAACTTCAGCCAAACATTTGACAGTGGTAGGGGGAGGAGGGAGATGCGGATGCAACACAGAACATAGTGGCTCTCAATTTTCTCCCTTCATCCCTGCAGTTGATGTTGTGCCGATATTTACGCGGAAGTTTGATCTTTCTCCGAAATCCACGAACAGATATTATTATTTCTGTTTATTTTTAATTATATTAACTTATTCCTCATTAATTTGAAGAATTACTATCTGTTGCTTTGATGATTATTAATTATTAATTAATTATTATTAAACTACTGAACGATAAATCTAAAATAAAATTAATGTGGACTTCACATTCGTCAAGGTTGACAGGATAAGTGATGAGATTCATTGGATTCTTTTACCAGAGAAAATATTGGCTGCATCGAAAAGGAAGCTGAAGAATTTAAGTCATAGTTTATCAAATTTATTTCAAGTCATCAAGTAACAGTTCCGATAAATATGAGCGTAACTTACGCGCACAATAACTTTCAGCTGACTGATTTCTTTCCAAAATACTATATTATTAATAATTCCCAAGGAAAAACGGACTTGAAAAAAGTCTGACAGGGCCGGGAATTTTCCTGGGTGCACGCCCTTATGTGCAAAGTCACCTTAACCCTTTCCTTATATTATTAATAATATCATCGCAAATTGATATTTACTAATATCTTGTATTGCTCCAATACTTTTTCAAATTTCTACGGAAATTTTATTATCGAATAATTTTTGTAAATACACATCAAATTCACAGTCAATCATAAAATAAATATCACTATATTTTCTATCTTCCCGAGTAATGAAGAGTCTACTGTACAGTCTTTTAATCATCCAGAATGCTTAATAACGAACAAGTAACTTTGCAAATGTCGCTAAACTCATCTTGAGGTGTGCCCTCCGATAACAGCCCTAAAATAAGACAATCCTAACGTATGCATCTAATTATGGTTATTTCAAACTAAACCGTATAGCCATTAACATACGTTTTTTCCGATGGCGGCTTCGAGCTATTAGCGGTCTGTGAAAAGAATTTTCGGATGTTCATCTGTAACTTATGAAATCCTAACTAAACTCTCCTTCGAACTGTTGTGAATTTCTCAAAAGCACTACTCACAAGCCAAGCTTTGCATTCACGCCCTTTATGCCCGCCTTCCACTGCGAAAGGGAAATGAGCGAGAAATAGCTTAGCGGAACGGAGTAAAATAGTCCTGTCCTTCCACTAAGAAAGAGTTTCAAAGAAAAATGGTATTTGCCTTCCACTGCCAGCGGGGTTTGAGGAGTGAGCTAGGCGAGAAATGAGATGGGTCAGATCACAAGCGGACTGAGCGGAGTGGCACTCAAAGTTGCCATTTACAAAAATTTACAAATCGGTAGATAATAAAATCACATATAGGGTAAAATTTCAAGGCGGAATACATGGTGAAAATATTTTTTTCATATTAGTTAAAATAACATTTATAAAAAATATTTTCTTACATTTCCGCCTGGAAACGCTATTTTCCGACATTATCTTAATAACGCTGTATTAAACATGGCGTTGCTTTAATTGGCACCAAATTTACACAGAAAGTATCTCAGAGTTAACTTTCCGTAATGGTTAGCATAAAATTACGATATTCGTAATTTGAAAACTTTTATAACAAAAAAAGTACAGTATGATCCTAAAATTTCGAATTATGCATTCCAAAAAGCGATCAGCGGCGAAGTCTCGTACCGTAAGAGATACCCCAATACATGATGCGTATGAAATTTAAAGAAATGTATAAGGCAGTTTTTGGCGAAAGACGGAATACTTTATCTTATTTCTAAAGGAAGTTATGAATTTTTTAATATGATGGTTTTTTCCGCGCGCCAAATTTCCACTGTCTTACCCATGCTGGCTACGACGAGCATATTGCAGAAGCGAATCGCTCCGCAAAGTACCGAAAGCATTTCATAATCTTTTAAAAGTTTGGTAAAAATTGCACTTACATGCATCACGAATACCTTTTTTGCCACTAACTATTCGTTTTACTGGATCATTATTTTTCCAACTTAAATTTTCGTGGGATTCAGTGAACGTAGGTCTTACAAGGGAACTTTTACCTCTGCGGGAAACGGATCTTAATGATACTTTAAGGATAGGTTCACCAGCATATGCTTATTACAAATCTGAAGCCGTTTTGACCAACTCTCTATAGTTATTTAATTATAACCTTTTAAAAACTAGCGTCTGATCACATGCACGCCTTTTTTTGTAGAAGTTCACCACCAGCCAATGGAAGCCGTGGCGTAGCGATAGCGTGTCCGCCCGCGAGTTTTTATTTTGCTGGTTCCAATCCGACATGTGATAGATTTTTTTGTTTCCTTTCTCTGCCTTTAAATTTGTATGTATTTCTAAAAATATCATACCAATTTTTATCCTTCATTCAGGAGCAACTCTTTGCTTTCTAATGCTCCTTTTACTAATTATAATACGTAGATTCTTATCAGGAAAATGAGATTTCTCCGAATTTTCTTTACTTACTAAAATCGCTTTCTCTAACCACCATTAATAACGATTTATAGCGAGGAGAACGAAGAGAGGGAAGCGGGTAAAACCCGTGCCCAGAGGAAATTGTGAAAGATCCTTGCAAACTTAGACTGACATAACCGGCATCGAATATTATATTCTCTTCTTCAAACAGCAATTAAAAAAATACAATGACTTTATTTTCCTTTTTTAAAGTTAAATATCTAGTAATCAATCGCGAACTAATTCAATTCGAAAGTTTTGAAAATTTTCTTTTTAGGACGACGATTAAATATATTAAACTTAAGCCGGGAATTACCCTGTTTGCACAACTACATCGACCTTTATCGGATACGTAATCATTATTTGTAGAATAAAAGGAAATTTATGCGTATTTATGTACAGAACAAATTTTATTTAAATTTTTATTTTCCACATGTTTTTGGGTGATATTTGAAGTATAAACATTCAAAACAAATATATTTACGTCACCATGAACAACGTATAAAACTCATCAAATTTCACTCACATTTAAATTTTATATTATCAAGGAAGCAAACTTGGTTGACATTGTTAGTGAAGGGTTATTATTTCTGAAGTGAGGAAGTTAAACATCTGATAAATTAAGATTTTTAAATAGATTGAGGATATTTTAAGTTTTCACATTAACACTGCAAGTATTATTTCAATTGTTTTAAAGATTACTTCTTTCTGTTAATCATTAGAGACTGTTACGTTCTCCTTCACGCTTAATTTGAACGTCGGAAACAAATGCAGTTCTCGTCGAACAACAACTATTTTGAAGGAACATGTTGTTATATCCTATTGTTCCTCAATTTCCCCCTCGTAGAGACAATTCCAGAAGACTATCGTTCATGTCAGAGAATTAGCCTCTGTTCAAGTTATCTCCATTGAAGTGTTTTTTCCCTAAGGAAATCTTTGGGTTTCGCTAGGGTCTATGGGTTGAGAAGGATGTTAGTAAATATGAACGTGTTTGGGATTCAGCTTGGAAATTTTTTCCCTAAGGTTTGAGAAATATCTATTTTTGTTGCGTCTGAATAAACGACGTTGTTCTTACCATAGCATTTCGAGCTGCATCAAATGAACAGAGACCCTGCGACGGTAAAATATTACTTTATATTGGAATTAACAAACTTAAAAATTCTATGTGTAGTTTTAGTTTTGCCCCGATTTCAGGAAAAAATTCCGCAAATTGGGGGAATGTCATGAACCTCAGTTAAAACGTTAAATAAACCAGCTGCATACAGGGCATTTACAACCCCCATGTCGCGTAGGTCAAGTCATAAAACATCTGGGGAAATTTTGACGCTAAAGGAAACAGAAAGTAAAGTTCTGAACGGATAACGTTTAGAATTTTCTTTTTCCCCGCATCTCTACGAATACAGTTACAAATACATCTTACGAATACGAAAAAAACATTTTTTACGATAATCCACATTATTACTAATTGAAATGCTGTTTATGTTTATTACTTGTAACATCTTTTATGTAAATTTTATTACTTATAATGATGATAGTGATATTTATGCTTAAAATCCAATAATTTGTGATATTAATTTCCATATTTGTGATATTTTATACTTATAAAATCCTGTTGTTTATTGTATTTTATACTTTTAAATTCTGCTATGCGATATTGGTGCTGTGACATTGTTTGTAACAAAAGGGTACATCCCGTTGAATAAATAAATAAATAATGATCATGATTATATATAATTTATCCTCTCCATTCTCAACAGTAGGGACAAGTAGGGACGTATGGAGGGGCGGGAGTGCCAGCGGAGTCCGTTCAAAACTAGCGTTCGGCACCATGACGCAGCGGACTCCTTTTAACTCGCTCGGTCCGCTCCGCTCACTCGTTTTCAGTGGAAGCACTTGCATGAAATTTTGTATTGCTAGTCGAGCGGAGTCCGTACGGAATCCGTTGGAAATCCGCTCAACTCCGCGACCACTTTTGTGACTCTTTATACTCTTTTAGTCCGCCCCGCTCATTTTCTTACAGTGGAAGCACTTCCATTACGTTTACCGTTGCGAGTTGAACGGAGTCCGTACGGAGCCCGCTCCGCTCGCAGTGGAAGGCGGGCATTAAACACTCGCATGCAAAATATCTGAGCGTTTTATCAATCTGTTTGTCTCTCAAACGTAATCTTAATCTCTGTTTTCAGGGTGTAAGTTTCGAATTATTTCTCGAATTTTCTATTGTATTTTTTCGAGGAGTAAACAAATCAGCACTTTCGAAATTTTCTCATGGTAATCTTATCTTTTGGTGTGAGTCATCCAACTAAAGGATAAGCTTAAGAAGTGCACGCGTTGAACATTGTGTGCGGAACCCTCGTATCATAGCGTCCCATTGATATCGATGTCGGCTCTGCTACCGAAAACATCACTATAGCTGTCATCGGAGCCATATTTACGGGTATGCGAAGCTATCGCTGAATTTATCAAGCGAACACTAGCAATGTATCTATAAGACTTGCGTGATTATTGGAGTTTTGTACTCTTCAGCAGAAAAATACGGCGCCCCCTTCTGAGAGGGACCTGAGGTGGTGGCCTCGCCACCTCACCCATTGGCACCTGCAATCAACCACCAATTTGGCTCACGCCCGCGTTGTATGTCGTCAAATCATATATACTAATCGTCAAATAACGGGATTTTTTTATATTTTTTAATAAAGAATTTCGAATCGATTATAATGTATTTAAACTCTGGGTTAGACGTTGGTTTTTTATAAATCAAAATATACTTCAATTATTAGGAATTGAAGGAAATCCAGGAAAATACTGTTGTACCCTATGATGAAAATTATCTATAAGAGTTAACATTTTGGTTTACATGTATGTTCAAGATGGGTTTTATCAAAGTATTCACAAAAATAAATTATGATACGTAATGAATACACATTACTTGCCATTACTGAAGCCCAACGTATCTCAAACGGCCCCATGTTCATAGGAGAGATTGATGCACGTAATAGAAATATACGCGTTGAAAGAGAAAGTTAGCCAAATTTAATGCCCCCTGTAATGAGGGGACTCATCGGTACGAAGAAGATGCGCGAGGGCTGTCCACCGCCCATAGCCTGCGGCCCCGAGCATCCAGCTCGCGGCCCCTTCCTTATGCGTCGTTGCATCCAGCAAGCGGATGCAACGGACGCACAGCGACATCTGCGCGCTGGGTCCGGAACTACGCAAAAAAGTTGGGACACTTGGATACATGGAGGCGAGCCCTCTATATCCTTACTCTATGCTACGATAAAAAAGCAAGCGTTACAAAAATGCTCTCAGACGTAGGTTTGGTATCCATGAAAGGATAAGATTTGAAGCTAGGCTGCGATTGCTTAGAAAATTCAGAGAAACTACATTTTCGGGCGATACAATCGGTATCATGTAACACCCTGCTACCACAGTCGATCCGATAATGAAGGTCAGTTAAGAAAAATAGATGCTCCGACGAAACCTTTTAAAAATTCATTCCATCCGCGAACGATACGCGAAAATAACCGAATATGGAAGTATTTAGATTCCACTGGTATTTACACCCCCTGCCACTCGCCGAAAGGCGGCTTGTAGGTTCTAAATGTAGATTTAGATGTAGGTGTAACATATTGAAGTACAAATATTTGACATCCAATGCGATATTATCATACAAATTTCAAAAACTCTTTTCCTTTTTAGAAAAGTGCTTTTTTCAACTCGGCATAACATCATATCTTTAATTTATAGCTTCATTACGCTCGGACGCATGACGGCTATTCCTTCATCACACGGAACCACGAATCTCAATACCTGTTGTGATACCGTTATAGCTTACAGTAATAATATGTTGAAATATCACTTGTTTTCCGATAAAAATGGATACAGTTTTAATTCATAGGTAAATTGTCTGGCCAGATTCATTCTGCTACGGTAATTGGGTAGACCGTACTGCCAGCGACTAGAAGCCGAGGGATGAACCTGAACACGGCCGGAAAGGTGTGCTGGACGAACGTCAATGGAGCGGGTGCCCAACCAATAGGTAAAACTTTTTCTATTTTAATATTTTGAAGAACATTTTCGCTCTCTCTCAAAACATACGTGTGACCTTTGGTAATTTACAGCATACATATATCATTAATTTTGCAAATATTTACCATCTATCCATCAAATTTGAATTATGCTCGAAATACTCTGAGGCTTCCCTTATTATTTTTATGAACAAGTAGCTCATTGAACTCAAAGCATAAACAAAGAGGAGTTTTAAAATAATATCATTTATATTATGTTATCTGTTGATCAACCTGCGATGTTACCTTGGTACGCTACTTCCTCAAGGTTAAATACGCCACAAATGAAAATAGCTTATTTCCAGATATTTTATTTCTTCGATTTTCTTTTCTATTTTACTCTGCACTTAACTGTAGATTTTATAATGCTTTTATAATCATCCTTCCGGGTGCTATTTGTGAATGCTGAAATAGCACCGATTCTTTTCACTTTGGCAATGTTACTATGTTTAATTTAAAATAAATTGTTTTATTCATAGTGATTAGCATCAAATAGTTACACTATGTGTTGTAAGAAGTAGTTTAATATAATTTGTTTTCTTAGCGAAACAGTTGCAAGTATATTCTTAATTCTCCAAAAGGAATCATTCAATATATTTCATTTTATTACTTTTCATCAAGAACAATGATTTCCTGAAGAATTTAATTAATAGAGTATGACCCTTTTCAATTTGCAGTGAATTTAACTCGTTTCTCGTATTACCCACATGGAAGAAGTTAGCATGGAAAGTCTGATAGCTCATCTCACAGAACATTAATTTAAAAATGTTCTTTGGTTTGGACAAACAGATCATCCATGTTTTGATTCTACGATCAAGCCATAGCTCAAGATCCAAATGGTCATTACCACTCATCAACCACTATCAGATGGTGTAATCTACCGAAGTGACTGTTCCACAGTGTACTTCAATCTCGGAAGCATTTCCACGAACGCAGTCAACAAGGATGATCTAACTGCTCATGCGAAAGAGCATAAATTTAAAAATGTTCTCTCGCATGATCCGTTAGATCTTCCAAGTTGTTATTCTACGATCAAGCCATCGTTCAAGATTCCGATTGGTCATCACCACTCATCAACCAATATCAGATGGTTACCAGATCAACAGATATGGCTGGTCAGGGCTACTTGCTTGCTTCACATTTAAATTAATATGTAAAGCTTGCGAGTGTCCCTGATCATTCCTATTAACCTCCAACGGACTGACTTCATTTGATATTTCGGTGTCCATTCCTTGCATCCCAAGGACGTTGTAAGGAAATTCGCAGAACCGAGCCTTCAATTTTCTAAGATTCATCGTGAACCATGAGTGAGCCAGCATTGAAGCGACGTACAAGAATTGAAAACAGAACTGAAGTTGATATATTGGCTTGAACAATCTTTGGATCAAAATATTCCTACAGCATGTTCAATAGAGAATAGGACATTCGACAGCTGTCTTCATTTTACTTAAGGTTGAAATTTGCTCTTATTAAAATAATAATAAGAACCTCTGAAAATAGGAACGATTTTATGCGCTAAATTCTGTTTCATTTTTATTATAGAAAGTTATATCCGAACAAGTAATTATAGCATTATTTTCTTTTCAGAACATCTTAAAGCTATAGTGACTCTCCAAATATTAATATTAATATGTAAGACTCCGAAGAAACTGGTAAATAATTCATTGTCGTCCAACAGTGTATGTCCTATTCTCATTGCTCAAATCTTGACTTATTTAATCATCCATAAAATATATGGAAAGACAGGTATGAAGGATACTGTACGATGTTTTTCTTCCAATGTTAACACCAATAAATATACAACTTTATTTTTTATAATTAAATCTATGATAGATGGTCCCTGCTTTTTATAGGGAACAACAAACTTTGTTAAATAATGGATAAATAGTTTCGCTCTAAATGCAAAGATATGTACCTATATATACTCTTAAAATGTAGTTCCTAAATAAAGAACCATGTGGGAAATATTTCAACGAGGATCTGATGTAAAAATACAACCAATTACATGGTATGCTGCACCGATTATACGCACAAGCAGCTAAAATACGCTTCAAAGGACATCTGAATGAATGCTTACGTTAGATTAATTATACTATTGGTATGGTGATATTATTATCCTTAAACCAGGCAACTTTCACTATGAACCAATTACAACTACGGACACCAATTGAGTATTCTTGATTACCGTATCATTCCATTTCATTGAAGTTGCGTATTTAATCAGAATAAGAAAAATTCATTGAAGTAAAAATTGGAAAAAAATTGAAATTTTCCAACATTTTGGTTTAAAAAAATTATCAAAGTATTTACATTTGTACCAGCAATGGACAATGTATTTAACCCCTGCTAACTTGGAAACAAAACATTCGATTGGAATATGAATTACACTGTTGTGGTCGTAAGAATAAAGAAAAGCAGTAAAGGTAGAACTATGGCAAGTAAAAAATTAAACGCATATTAGAAAAATTACAAAAAACGTACTATCAGTCAATTTTTATTTCATTGATATCGTTGGACTCTCTGGACTGGAAGCTCTACTTCTACTCTACTTCTCAAACTCGATGGACTAGACTTTTTACAGACAATAGATAGTTTTTTTAATGTTCTGTCTCGCTCATTAAATTTTGTAGGGATTTCTAGTTTTTCTCTCAGACTGACAATCGAATCTTCTATTTTCAGCTTTCTATCTGCATGGAGGTAAATATTGTATGTTCATATTTCCCACTAATTTCTAGTTTCACCCGTTACCTTAAACTCTACCTAATTCTACATTTTAAGGGTTAGAACAACTTATTCTTGTATCTCGATTCATAATTTCAAGTGTACTGCGAACGCTACAGTATCCTATATAGGGTAGGTGAGGGTGAAGCGGGTCAGTTCAAATAGTTTTAAGAATAAAAAAATATGCAAACATATAATAAGCTGAATAAAATTTTTATTCAGTAGATATCGATTATATGTATATGTATGAGGAGTAAGAACGGGATATATAAGTAAATAAATTTTTAAAAAATATTAAGATGGAACCACACCTCTGACCCACTTCACCCGCAACAGGAGGGTGAAGTGGGTCATTAGAAAACTACTGTGATTCCAGCAAAATAAAATGTTTTTGAAAACAAAAAATCAAAAATGTTTCTAGAAAAACTTCCCTCTAGTAAAAGAAGATTTCCCTGAGGCTCCAACACACACCTCATGGAACCATACATTGC
Source organism: Sympetrum striolatum (assembly GCA_947579665.1). Lineage (NCBI taxonomy): Eukaryota > Metazoa > Arthropoda > Insecta > Odonata > Libellulidae > Sympetrum > Sympetrum striolatum. Next base: position 29,216,259 of record OX388352.1, read on the forward strand.
ACATGATGCACTGAATCCAGTTTTTATACTTGCTGGAGGTTGCCGTGTAAAAGTACCTGCCACAAACCCACAGTTGTCTTCATTGCCATCTGCAGGCCTATTTGGAGATGCTGGTAGGTTTTTTTGGAGGCTCACTTTTCTTATTTTGTCCAGTTCAGATTCACCAGACTTGCTGTTGCCGAGAGAGGCAATATGCTGCGGCGACTTAAGCACTTCAGCTTCTTGTCTATTCCTTCCAGGGCCTTTTCTTTTCACAGAGATTTTCATAGATGAAGGAAAAAATCTTCTCACTTGAGTAGATTCTTGACATGTTTGGGTGTCTTGAGGTTGTTGTGGAGCAGGATTACATTCCACGGGTTCAACAGCTTTTGTGAGTTGGTCGTTAGTCACTGCAAAACGGTTGACCGGGAACACTCCTGTGGCTCTAAAGCCATTGACTGCCGTGAACACCATTGTGGACATCCAAGCTTGAGAAAATATTTCTCCAAAATTGCCTTTTTGAATAGCTCTTGATGGATTTGAAAAAAACCCACTGATTTGCAGCTGCTCTGTACATGGATTTCAATGGCTTGAAAAAGGACTTGTCCAATGGCTGGAGTTCGTGCGTAGTGTGGCCTTGCAGACACAGCATGGTGATTTGATTTTCCCTGTCGAACATCGAGCAACTTAACGTGTGACACATGACCATCGAGAATAAGCAGAACATTTCCTGATACCTTGCGCTTGACAAAATGTTTCAGGCAGTCGAGGTAGATGTTTTCGTTAATCCGTCCACTCTCTGACATGCACACCGCAGTGGACGGTGGCATGTGTCGTTCAAACTCGACCTTCTTACGCTTCCCCTTGAAAATGACACCCGGAGGGACAAATGAGCCGAATGCACTGCAGCATACTATCACAGTTACATTCTCAGCTCGTTCTTTGCACGTAACTGCGTGAATGTCCCTTTTATCTTTACAGGCCAAAATTTTTGGTGGTGGTGGATAGGCAGTGCAGTCTCGTCCATGTTGTAAATTGATTTAAGTAGGTTCTGCAACTTTAATTCTTCAATGGTAGTTTGCAGTACGTCATAAAACTTGTTTAATCTCTCCCGCCTCAATCCGTTTGCTCGTGCCATGGACAGGCTTACGCAGCGACAGTTTCTGTCCGTGTCTCTTGATGTAGCTGTATAGCCAATCCTTACCGGCTTCCTTTTTCGCGACATTGAATTTATGAGCAATCTATTCTTCTTCGGCAAGCATGAAGGCAGCCTTGCGGACGTCTTGTGGTGTCAATGGAAATCCTTTCGACTCCAGGTACAGAAGTCTCTCAAGAAGTTCCTTTTCCTGCACCTCCGTAAATACGGTCTGCCCACCAATGGATCGTTGAGTGTTGTCTTCCTTAACAACTTTCATTCGGCGCTGAAAGGTACCAAATGAAACTGAAAATCGCCTCGATGCTTCTCAAATCCCAACACCAGCTTCTACTGCTGCAACTGCATTATTCATTTCCTCTATACTCCACATGAACATTCCGTCGTTCACCTTCCTTTAATAATGTTGCGGCATGATGCTACAAAAGGTTTATACAATTAAAAATTACTACATGTATATATTACTACAATTTAATGATTAATAATTATTCCTTTCTACTATAATACTTAGTAATAAGTTTATATTAACATAATGTAATTAGTTTCTAGCCCAAAATTATCATCAATGAAATTGACCCTCTTCACCCTCCAATACCTGACCCACTTCACCCGCTCATGCACATTTCACAAAAAATAAAAAATACAAAATGTGGCAATGCCTGCCAAGCCCCGCCTGCTCGCATTGCAGAGTAGATGAAACGTATGACTGCATGCAACAATATGAAGTTTTTTGAATCATTTAATCGTTCTATATTAACCCCAAGAATGCGCTCTCAAGTTAGATGACTGGAAAAACTTACCAGTTAGGAGTTGTGGTTGAATCTTCGTGATTTTTTTACACATGCAGTCTGAGAACGCCGTGGCTACAACGCAGTCATTGAGGACGCCTAGGTAAAGAACAAGTTCTGCCGCATAGTGAGATAACGCAAAAACGAAACTAATGTAGTTTTATTTTCGAAAAAGCTTAGCCTGACCCGCTTCACCCGCTGACCCATTTCACCCTCACCTACCCTATGTTACGTAAAAGAATCTGAACTACGCAATTTGCACTTTATAAATCTTATATTACAAACCAATGTGATTTAAGATATCTAGGATAATATTTACACTCCAGATTCCATTTAAATATTTTATTTATTACAACATTTTTATAAATTGATACTGAGAAAAAACTTTTGCTTTCCAATTAAACGGTAATGCCGTGTTAATTATAAAATACTTTGTCTCATTATTTCTACAGCTTAAGCAGCATACTCTTCATAAATAAGCTGAATTATTTATTGCATTCATTTTCACTAAGACTTAAAGAAACGTAAGTATATTTTAGCTATGGCTCTTTTGACACAGCATTTGCAATTGAATAACATGTATTGGAAGTGAAGTTGCATTAAAATGATATGGTGACGTGAAAAGGATTTGGCCAAGACGATGCCGATCAAGTTTTTAACAATTTTCCACAGGCTTACTTGGGGATTTGAATGACCTTAATTTTGGAATATGTGTATATTTTTACGAGTGAGGATTAGCTATATTTCTCAGTGTCTCCAAAATGGATCGTATCGTCTGAATAAGAAATTTTTCTAGTTTTTTTATAATGAAGCGTATTACGGAGATAATAGCTTAACGGAGGCAGCTAAAGTAGCTATAGCAAATAGTATTCGGAGGACATCTTAATCAGTACTTGCATTTTATTAATTATACTATTACTATGGCAATATCATTATGCATAAACCGAATGACTTTCGTTATAATACAAGTACACGTACGGAAACGAATTAAATACTCTTGATTACTGTATCATTTCATTGATTTACGTAATTATTCAGAATAAGAAAAAATCAATGGAGTAGCGATCAGAAAACACATATTTACTTGTTATTTCTTGTTTCTAGAACTCATGCAGATATACAGATTCACGCCGATGCCATTTAAATTAACTACTAGAAAAAAGTCACTTGAAAGAGACCAATGCAAACTAACATGATAACCATAAGTTAAGCAATTTTGGGCATTTTTGTACAACTAAATTAAAATCAATTAGCCAAATCCTTACGACTCCACTATAATGGTAGTTAATTACTGATACTTAACGGTGAGTAGAAGCTTATCATTGAAATAAGAGTGGCTAATTTCCATTGACATGAAATCCATTTTTTTGCATCGTCGATATAATCGTCTGCAAACGAAGATTAATTAACAGAATATGACAGTAGCGTCAACTTACAAAAATACGTCAATTAGAAGATGACAATCAATGCAATAAACTGATATATTTGTGGGGTAACTTAAATCAGCTGCATTATTTATTAGTTATACAGCCCATTCCTCTATTCAAAAAAAGTGTGAAATTCTTCGGCAAGATTCTCTTTAGTATGCTGTCTTGTGACTCAGCCGCAAAGTCTTCTAAGAACATAAAGCAGAATGGAAATGCCTTTGCTTTAAACTAGGAATCAAATTTATCGCCATAACGGAACGCGAATGATTCGATGCAGCAAAGTAATTTGAAAAACATTAACAAATCCTTTGAAATTTTATACATAAAATGAAACTTATTTAATAATTAAGTGATTAGTGATGCCTGTTAGATTTAATAAAGATAAATTGCGACCGTTATAATAGCCTGAGCATGCTACGAAAAAGTATCTTTACTGTGCCCAGTGCAGTGTATAAAATTCAAACTACTAGCCTACGTGTTATAGAGGTATGTATGACAGTATTTGTATTCCGGGTTCAATTTTAGAATCATAATTACACTAACACAATAACCTATCAATCCACGAGGGCTGAAGATATGGCTGGTCAGGGCTACTTGCTTGTTTAGCATGGAAATTAAATTGTTAAAGGAGTGAGTCGCCTTAATCATTCATATTTTACTTCCAGCTGAATGCATTCACTGATATTTTAACCCTTTCAGAAGACAAAACCCCAGATTCACCTTAAATTCGCAAGTCGCTTTGAAAATGTTTACTTAACCACCAACAAACTTCCTTCACATGAGATTTCGATGTAATTTCGTCATACCTCAGTATTAATATTCAAATTTGACTTTGATGTTTACTTCAAGAAGAAAAGTATACATTAAATACTACTATCCTCAATACCCGAAAATATTTTCTTGTAGTTCATATTGTAATTTCTACCGCCTTTTTTATGAATACGTATATTGAAGGTAAAATGTATTTTTGTTTTACTCTTTGATAAACAATCAATTGATGTCCTGTGCTTGGGGTTCTCGAATACATTACGATTAGAGGGATTCCTAGGGAAAAACCTGCTTGCACTACTTTGTACATATAAAGGACGTCCCCTCTATAAATATCTTGATATTCTTTTAGTTGTAGTTTATAGATGTATTTTTTGGGAAAATAGATATATTTACCCTTATTTATTCCGATGAGTTTCGTAATTTCCAATGAAGTGATTTTTATATATATGTTTACACCCCCTGCCACTAGATGAAAGGCGGCTTGTAGGGTAATAATGAAGATTTAGATGACGGTGTAACATATTTAAGTACAAATATTTGACATCCAATGCGATATTATCATTCAAATTTCAATAACTCTTTTCCTTTTTAGAGAAGTGCTTGTTTCAACTCGGCAGAACATCATATCTCTAATTTATAGCTTCTTTACGCTCGGACGTATGACGGCTATTCCTTCATCACACGGAACCACGAATCTCACTACCTGTTGCGATACCGTTATAGCTTACAGTAATAATATGTTGAAATATCACTTGTTTTCCGATATACAATGGATACAGTTTTAATTTATAGTTTAATTGTCTGGCCAGATTCATTCTGCTACGGTAATGGGGTAGACCGTACTGCCAGCGACTCGAAGCCGAGGGATGAGCTGCAAATCGGCCGGGAAGGTGTGCTGGACGAACGTCAATGGACCGTGTGCCCATCCAATGGGTAAGAGTTTCTCCTTTTTTAATAATTTGAAGAACATTTTCGCTCTCACTCAAATCATACGTATGACCTTTGGTAATATACAGCCTACAAATATCATTAATTTTGCAAATATTTACCAACTCTCCATCAAATTTGAATTATGCTCGAAATATTTTGAGGCTTCCATAATTATTAAATAACAAATAGCTCATTGAACTCAAAGCATAGACAAAGAGGAATTTAAAAATAATTATCATTTATAATATGTTAGCTGCTGATCACCCTGCGATGTTACCTTGGTACACTACCGTACCCTTGCTTTTCACTTTGGCAATGTTACTATGTTTCAATTTACATAAATTGCTTTATTCATAGTGGTAAACATCAAATAGTTGCACGATGTGTTGTAAAAGTAGTTTAATATATTTAGTTTTATTAGCAAAACAGTTGCAAGTATATTCTTTATTCTCCAAAAGGAATCATTCAATATATTTCATTTCATTCCTTTTCATCGAGAACAATGATTTCTTGAAGAATTTAATTAATAGAGTATGAGCTCTTCAATTTGCAGTGAATTTAACTCGTTTCTCGTATTGTCCACATGGAAGAAGTTAGCATGGATGATCTGATTGCTCATCTCAGAGAGCATTAATTTAAAAATCTTCTTTGGTTTGGACGGACAGATCATCCATGTTTTGATTCTACGATCAAGCCATAGCTCAAGATTCCGAATGGTCATCGCCACTCATCAAATAATATCAGATGGTGTAATCCAGCGGAGTGTCCGTTTCACTGTGTATTTCAATCTCAGGCCGTTCTGAAGGTCTGGACGTACTTTGATGTACCTGGTGCCCAACCAATGGGTAAGATTTTCTCCAATTTTTTTAATTAGAAGAACATTACCGTACTCGCTCATTAACTACTTATGTCCTATAGTAATTATCAGCCGACAAATATTGCTAATTTCTCTAATATTTATCATACATCCCTTTGATTTGAACGTTACTTGAAAACTTTTTTTGCGTAACGAGGGAAAGACGCTTATTTACAATGATACATTTATGCATCACGGTTTCCTCAGGTGAACCTCTGATTTTTACTGTGAATCTTAATTCCTCGATGTTAAGTACGCCGTTTTATTGAATGGTACGTTTTTTAAGCAGGATAAAGGTCTTGCTATGGGCTCGCCCCTATCCCCTCTCATGGCTGAAATTTTCTTGAATACCTCTGAATCTTCGTTTTATCATTCAAATTTTAACCTGTTGACTAATGTTATTGCATGGTTTAGGTATGTCGATGAATTTCTTTGCATCTGGAAAGGCACAAATAGACAGCTCACTCTCTTTTTTTCTTTCGTAAATTCCATCCACCCATCTATTTCATTTACTCATGAGGTAGAAATGGATCATTCCATTAATTTCTTAGATGTTACAATTTCCATTACAATTATATTGCATTACATTATCTTGATTACTATATGATACTTGATTGATTGATTACTATATGATTACAATACGGATCATACCATTCACTTTTCCTATAATCATCCTTATTCTCATAAATTAGCTATCTTTCACTCCTTAATTCACCAACTTCTGCATATTCCGTTATCAAATGAGAATTTCAATTAAGAACTTAATATTATCCGTTACCTTGCTTCCGTGAATGGATAATCCCCTAACCTCATTATGAAATTATTAAAAAGGAAGCAACGAATTCTAGCCTTAAGAAATATTTTCAACCCACCTCCTAATTCAACCCAAGATAAATTCAGTTGGTATTCCATTAATTTAGTCGATGATGTTGTTATAAACTTGCCAGAACTATTGCCACAGACAAGAAACGTCCTGCTTTTTATGCCGGTCAGAACCTCGGGTCATTACTATGCAACACCAAAGACCGGTTTGATCCCCAGACCAGATCAGGAATATATAGTCTTGCCTGCAACAATTGTGACACTGTTTACGATGGGTATAGAGCCCGCAATGTTAGAATAAGGGTAGATGAGCCCAAAAGATCTTTAATCAATCTTTCTAATTCATCACATTTCGCCGATCATCTGATTAACAACGATAATTTTTCCGACTTCACCCCCCGTATTTTAAACCATGGACGTAAAGGTACTAAATTAGACCGTTTAGAAGAGTTTGACATACGCCTTCACCAATTTTACTCCATTCCTTTAGCTAATGAGTTTTTGTTTTCTAACAGCCAGTCCCCACTCCTCAAGACTCTTTTCCCCCATTTGCCCTCCCCCTCGTGATGCAACCTTGTATTCTTTTTACCCCTCCCCCCTTCTTTTGGATCTGTATATATGTTCTTGCTCTTTGATTTAACTTCTAGTTCTGAGGATAGTGCTGTGACACCGAAACCGGTTAACAGTTATATTAAATTTGTGGAATTAGTACAAGTGTGTTGTGTTTTATTTTGGTGTTTTTGGTCTAGTAAAAGTTTGTTACCATGAATTTTTTTCTCATAATGAGTATTCACATCTGCCAATAACTCCTGGGTTCGACCACAAGCGTCTCTTAAATCAGTAATTGATCCGATTTCTAAGAATTATCATGAACTCCTTCCCCCTAATAATAGAAACCATAAATTCGACATATAGATATATATCATTGATATATTTCAAATACCTTTTTTTAGTGATCCGTTATGCATTTCAGAGGGGGACCTTCCCGATCAAACTCTGCATTAATGAAGATAAAGTCCTAGCAAATTAATATGTCTATTCGCATCTACCAAAAAGGGCCTGAGTTTGACACAAGGAAACACAAAAAATAGGAAATTGCTACGATTTCAAAGAATTTTTTAACCCGATAACATAGTAACTTAAAACATCGCATGTGAATAAAGATTATAAATACACTTGGCATGCTTGCAGTATGCAAGCTGCTTTTATCAGTATAGGAATATATAGGAATATAGCGGTTGAACTCGCTTTTAGTTACAATATCTGCATATGAAGAAAACGTAAATTGGAGCAACAAACCGCCAAAAAAATACCCAGTATTTCATAATCATTTCCGAGGGACCATAAACGTACGGTTTTGAACAGGATAAGAAATTATTTTTAGCGAGACTAACAGAAAAGTAAGAACGAAGCGCTAACGTAAATAGAAAGATGGTTACAAAAGTCACATCGCTAAACCTAAGGAGAAAACTAATTTCCAGTAAAACCAATTATTAATCGATGAAAAATTAAACTTTATCTATTATGCAGTTATGAGGGAAATTTTTTCAGAGAAAAGCTCTGTACTAAAGAAACTGGGAAGTCAATAAATACTTATCACAGAGCAATAGTGTTTCATTTCATACCAACTTTACGTGGCCGCAATACGATCATAAGATCCATAAGTAAATATATTTGCTATCCTACGCGAGAATACGATTCTAATTTCGGTTTCTCTTACTAATCGATAGAAAATATTGTTTCCTGGATAGGCCTTTATTTCTTACATTTTTAGGTTCCACAACGCAGGTAGGTGTGGCGGCTATTCCATTATCTTACTGGATCAAGAGCTATCACAATATCTGTGGTGATATTGTTATAGCTCTCAGAAAAACAATGTAATATTACAGTATAACTTGTTCTGATTGTGCACTACATCGGACGATTGACCGTGAAGTTAAACTAACAGGTAAGAGCTTTTTTTTTTATATTCGGAAGAACATTTCAATTTTGTCTTACACTATAATTGTTCAATAAAACGGCGATCAAATTGCGTCAGATCTTAAAAGAAACTAGCATATAAACAATTAATTTGAACATGCTTGAAAACTCTTTGGTTGAGTTCAAAATTTCTGATGATAAAACAGCACCGGTTGCGTAGGGATAACAAAAAGAACAACTTGTCAATTTAACTTTCCACATTAAGATTCTGCTTATGACCCTGTGATATATTCACAGCACCTTCCTTCCTTCATGATAACTGCGCCACATGCGAATTTTAGCTAATTGCTCGGTATCAATCTATATATCTATCAAAAAATGTTTTCAATGCATCACTAATTTACTTATCGAAGGGTTTATAAAAAATACACGTTAATATTAAGAATTCCGGTTATTATTTTTCTGACAATGCACCAATTGTGATCATTTCTCCAATAGTAAGATATTAGTCAGTAGTAGTCGTCTCCCTTTCCAAGCGTTTCACGCATCTAGGAAATAACAGGTTAAGGCAGCCAACACATAGCATTACGTTATGAATGAAGGTAGTGTGGCCGGCACAACGCTCTCCCGCCTACTATTACTCAGGGTTTTTCCTCCAGAACTCATTTTTTACACATTTACAGGATGAGTCGACCTATGGCCTCCCTTAAAATATAGTCATGTCTGAGGATTGAACCCATGCCCTCTGTGGCGGGCCAGCGCCATAAACGCTACGCAGCCGAGGCACTTCGTTAGTTATTACTATTAGTTTCGACATTGAAACAGCACTATGACCATTGCCTTCATTCTAAAGCAGGAAACAGGCTGCATGATTCATCCCATTATTTTCAACGAAAGCATTATATTACGGATAAGTAATTTTAAATAATCTTTACTTTGCTACATATAGATAGAATAGAAATAATAAAAAAATGATAACCTGAATATCTGATGATATGTTTCATAAATTGACTATTTTACTACGTATGCCGATCACGGAAACAGCAGAGAGGCCATCAACATGGATGGCCTGATTGTTCTCTCCCCAGAGGCATTATTTTAAAACTGTCGTGGAGAAGGAACAGTCAGATCATCCGTGTTATGATTCTACGAGCAGACCATCCTTCAAAATTTCGAATAGTTACGCGGAACACCAAGACATCAAAAACCTCAGCCATTGGTTATTGAAGAAGGACAGTTAAGCATGCACGAAACGTGAAATGGACGTGAACTCTAATATTGAATGGCTCCAAGAAATCATCGTGGATGACACTCATTACATAAAAATATAATCTTTCCTAAGGAACCTAAATCATAATAACGACTTGCAGATCAACAGATATGGCTGGTCTGGGCTGCTTGCTGGCTTCACATTTTAATTAATTTGTAAAGCTGGCGAGTATCCCTGATCATTCCTATTAACATCCAGCGGACTGTCTTCATTTGATATTTCGGTGTCTACTCCTTGTATCCCAAGGACGTTGTCAGGAAATTCGCAGAACCGCGCCTTCAATTTTCTAAGATTCATCGTGAACCATGAGTGAGCCAGCATTGAAGCGACGTACAAGAATTGAAAACAGAACTGAAGTAAATATGTTGGCTTGAACAAACTTTGCATCAAAATTTGCCTACAGCATGTTCAAAAGAGAGTAGGACATTCGAGAGACGTCTTGATGTTACTTAAGGTTGAAATTTGCTCTTAAAAAAATAATAACAAGAACCTCTGAAAAAATGAACGATTTTTTGCGCTTAATTCTGTTTCATTTTTATTATAGAAAGTTATATCCGAACAAGTAATTATAGTAATATTTTCTTTACAGAACATCTTAAAACTATAGTGACCCTCCAAATATTAATATTAATATGTATGACTCCGAAGAAACTGGTAAATAATTCATTCTCGTCCAACAGTGTATGTCCTATTCTCATTGCTCAAATCCTGACTTATTTAATTATCCGTAAAATATTGAAATGACAGGTATGAAGGATGCTTTACGATGTTTTTTTTCCAATGTTAGCACCAATAAGTATACAACTTTATTTTTTATAATTAAATCACTGAAAGGTGGTCCCTGCTTTTTAGAGGGAACAACAAACTTTGTTAAATAATGGATAAATTGTTTCGCTTTAAATGCAAAGATATGTACCTATAATTACTCTTAAAATGTAGTTCCTAAATAAAGAACCATGTTGGAAATATTTCAACGAGGATCTGTTGTAAAAATACAACCACTTGCATAGTATGCGCACCGATTATACGTACAAGCAGCTAAAATACGCTTCGAAGGACATCTGAATGAATGCTTGCGTTAGATTAATTATACTATTAGTATGGTGATATTATTATGCTTAAACCAGGCAACTTTCACTATGATCGAATTACAGCTACGGACACCTATTTAGTATTCTTGATTTCCGTATCATTCCATTTCATTGAAATTTTATCGAAAACCATGATTTCCTGGAAAAATTAATTTTTTTAGAAGTTGTAGAATATGTGCTTAGCAATTTGCAGTGTATTTGAATCGTTCGATTTTTTCAAACCAGAGTATAGTTAGCTCCTTGATTTTATTGAATAATCTTGATGAGAAACAGGATACATTTTATTAACAAGTTTTGTCAAATAACCTTAAGGACACAATATCCCCATATTGTGCTTTAGTTAGTAAGAATGTAGCTTATATTAATAATTTCATTGTCAAAATATTCAATAATTTTATGGTTCAATTTATTTTGTAAAATTATCATTTGGAACCTTGTTTCCTATGAAACATATTTCGTTACTTCTTAGTAACTATTTACCATGTTATACTATTTTCTTGTATCGGTGAAATAATTTATAAATTTGTTCTCCTTTTCTTGAGTCGAATATTAAAGTAAAATTCTAATTCCGACGATGAAGTGAAGCAGTGAAAAGTGACAAATATGGATCGAAATCTCAAGTGAAAAAATTATATACAAATATAATTGTATATCGATGCCAGTAAGTTGCTCATACCACGAACTTCTACTACTCTCATGAAAAGTTAGCTTTTTCCGGAATCTCATAGTTAGCTATGCTCTCCGTTGATATTTTGTATCATATCTTTCGATAAGCTCATCAACCACTACTATTACGTGGCCAGTCCAATAATAAACATCCCGATTTCCAGGCATGGCTGCCGAATAACCACTTGCAATTTCAATTTACTGATGAAACATCTGAAGATCGTATATTATACTACAATCACTATAACTGTTAACAATTAAACTACTCTAAAGATATACTCTGAAGAATCATTCCCTTCCTTAATGACGACATAGATCCCTTCAACGAACTTTACTTTTATTTTTACGATCAATTAAGAGACGTGAAAATTATTATAGGATAATAACAGCTGTAATATATAGACGTTTCTCCGGAAATACCTACATATATATCTATTATATATAGATGCTTCTCCGGATTCATTCATATATATACCTATATAGATAGATAGGATACAAATTCACAGCCTAAACCACAAGCGTGATTGACTTGAAATTTTTACGACATATTGGCCATAACGTGTAACCTCCAGGAAAAAGCCGACTTTGATCCTCGGTGTCATGGGTTCGATTCCAGAAGGCCCCAAAGTCGCGATTTTCCCCATAAGATTACATTTTACATCGAAAATTTATTTGAGGCACTTCCCGGAAAAGGAGAGAGTTGAAACTCAAGGGATCGCTAGATGCCCCCCATATCAAAAGAAAACCATAAAGATATCTACGAATATTATCCTAGGTTCGATGCTAGGACGGGGCAAAAGTCGGCCGTTTAAAATGCATTGCGGCGATTTTTAAGTTTTTTTTTGAACCCTTTTCCGATGGCATAGAAACTTGAAATTCGGCATGGCGTTAGATATCATAATTATATTTCATAATCAAATTTTACATATTCCCTTATTGTCCTTGGTTCGATCCCAGAGGGCCATTTACATTCCTCAATGCATTTCTTATGGAGATTACGGAAACACATTTTAGGTGCTTCCCGATATTATATCTACTTGAAACTTTGCATAAGATAAGATCAAGTCATTACTAATCAAACTGTGAATTCACAGCTACCAATGTTTCCTGGTTTTACCACCAGGCGTCTCTACAATCAGTAAATGATCCGATTTTTAAGAATTTTTTGGAACCATTTCCCAATTATATAGAAACTTGAAATTCGGCATATAGATAGAGATCATAAATAACTTTCAGAAACATTTTTTAGATTTCCATGATCGTCCTTGGTTCGAATCCAGAGAGCCATTTAAATTCGTGAAAATTAGAACGTCTTTTGAGGCAGTTGTAGCCCATATTTCTGCTTGAATTTTCACACATCGTTAGAGATGGTGATGTTCTATTGTGCTGCATAGTAAGTTCACAGTAAAGACCCGGGTTCGATGCCAGACGATGGAATTTAGGCAAATTTTAAGAAAAATTTCAATCTTTTTTTTTCTTTTGATGGCCGTCCGGATATGATGCCGACATGAAAATAGTGTTGCCGATCTGCTTGCAGTATGCAAGCAACATTTTACTCGTATATATATACAAGCGATCAAAATTCTAACCATGTTCCACAAGTACCATTGACATTAAATATTTACGACGTACTGCCCATAACGTGTTATTGCCATAACATAAGTACTTTGAATCTCAGTGTCATGGGTTCGATGCCGGAAGGCCCTAAAAACCCGATTTTTCTCGTAAGGATAGATGGCGGGGATTTTCGAAAATTTGTTTCAGGCACAACCCGGCAAAGTAGAGAAATTGAATTCGAGGCATCGCTGGAAGCCGTGCACATACGGAGAAAGCTATAAAGACATCTACGAAGATTATCCTTGGTTCGATGCTAGGTCAGGGCAAATATCTGCCGTTTGAATTAAATTTCGGGGATTTCTAAGATTTCTTTGAACACTTTTCCGGTAAGATGGAAACTTGAAGCTCGGCATATGGATAGAGATCATTAATATATTTTATGTACGCTATTGAACTTTCCGATGATGGTCCTTCGTTCGATTCCAGACAGCCATTTACCTTCTTCAATGCGTTTCCTATGGAGTTAATGGAAACCAATATTAGGTACTTCCCGGCAGGATATAGACTTCAAAGTTTGCATTAATTAAGATCAAGTCCTAACAACTCATAATGAGTATTCACATCTGCCAATAACTCCTGGGTTCGACCCCAGGTGTCTCTAAAATCAGTAATTGATCCGAGAAGAATTTTTTTGAACTCCTTCCCAATAATATAGAAACTTGAAATTCGACATATAGATAGAGATCGTTGATAAAATTCAAATATTCTGTTTTCATTTTCCGTGATCTTCCTTGGTTCCATCCCAGAGAGCCATTTACATGGCCGTATGCATTTCGGAAGGGGACCTTCCAAATCAAACTTTGCATTAATGAAGATAAAGTCGTAGCAAATTAATGTCTATACGCATCTACCAAAAAGGCCTGAGTATGACACAAGGCAACTCAAAAAATAGGAAATTGCTAGGATTTTTAAGAATTATTCTAACCCGATAACATTGAAACTTAAAACATTGCATGTGAATAAATATTATAAATACACTTGGCATGCTTGCAGCATGCAAGCAGCTTTTACCAGTATAGGAATATATAGGAATATAGCGGTTTAGCTCGCTTTTAGTTAAAATATCTGAATATGAAGAAAACGTATATTTGACCGACAAACCGCCAAGAAAAACTCCAGTATTTTATAATGATTTCCGAGGGACCATATAAGTACGGTTTTTAACAGGATAAGAAATTATTTTAACCGAGACTAACGGAAAAGTAAAAACGATGCGTTAACGCAAATAGAAAGATGGTTACAAAACTCACATCGCTAAACCTAAGGTGAAAACTAATTTCCAGTAAAATCAATTATTAATCGATGAATAATTAAACTTTATCTAATATGCAGTTATGAGGGAAATTTTTTCAGAGAAAAGCTCTATACTAAAGCCACTAGGAAGTCAATAAATAATTATCACCTAGCAATAGTGCTTCATTTCATACCAACTTTACGTGGCCGCAATACGATCATAAGATCCATAAGTAAATATATTTGCTATCCTACGCGAGAATACGATTCTAATTTCGGTATCTCTTACTAATCGATAGAAAATATTGTTTCCTCGATAGGCCATTATTTCTTCCATTTTTAGGTTCCACAACGTAGGTAGGTGTGGCGGCTATTCCTTTATCTTACTGGATCAAGAACTATCACAATATCTGTTGTGATATCGTTATGGCTTTCAGAAAGACTATGTAATATTATAACATAACTTGTTCTGATGGTGCACTACATCTGACGATTGACCGTGAAGTTAAACTAACAGGTAAGAGATTCTTTTCTTTTTAAATTCGGAAGAACATTTCTATTCTGTTTTACGATATAATTGTGAAATATAACGGCAAACAAATTGAGTCAGATCTTAAAAGAAACTAGCATATAAACATTTAAACTGAACATTGCTTGAAAACTATGTGGACGAGTTCAAAATTTCTGATGATAAAACAGCACCGGTTGCGTAGGGAAAACAAAAAGAACATCTTGTCAATTTAACTTTCCACATTAAGATTCCGCTTATGATCCTATGTTATATACACAGCATCATCCTTCCTTCATGATAACTACGCCAGATGCGAATTTTAGCTAATTGCTCGGTATTCTATCTTTCCGCAAATATTTTCCATGCATCATTACTTTACTTATCGAAGGGTATTTAAAAATACATGATAATAATAGGAATTCGAGTATTCATTTTTCTGACAATGCACCAATTGTGTTAATTTCTCCAATAGTGAGATATTGGTCAGTAATAGTCGTCTCCCTTTCTAAGCGTTTCACGCTTCTGGGAGTTACCAGGTTAAGGCTCCCAACACATAGCCTAACGTTATGAATGAAGGTAGTGTGGCCGGCACTACGCTCTCCCGCCTACTATTGCTCAGGGTTTTTCATCCGGGACTCATTTTTTACATATTTACAGTCTGAGTCGACCTGTGGCCTCCCTTAAAAAATTGCCGTAAGGTAAATTGACATGGCTGAGGATTGAACCCCTGCCCAATGTGGCAGGCGATCGCCATAACCGCTACGTAGCCGAGGCACTACGCTAGTTATTAAAATTAGTTTCGACATTCGAAAATTGAAACAGCACTGTGACCATTGCCTTCATTCTAAAGCACAAAACAAGCTGCATAATTTATCAGATTAGTTTCAACGAAAGGAAAATATTACGGATAAGTAATGTAAAATAATCTTTACTTTGCTACATATACATAGAATAGAAATAATAAAAAAATGATAACCTGAATATCTGATGATATGTTCCATAAATTGACTATTTTACTACGTATGCCGATCACGGAAACAGCAGAGAGGCCGTCAACATGGATGGCCTGATTGTTCAATCCCCAGAGGCATTATTTTAAGACTGTCGTGGAGAAGGAACAGTCAGATCATCCGTGTTATGATTCTACGAGCAGACCATCCTTCAAAATTTCGAATAGTTATGCGGAACACCAAGACATCAAAAACCTCAGCCATTGGTTATTGAAGAAGGACAGTTAAGCATGCACGAAACGTGAAATGGACGTGAACTCTAATATTGAATGGCTCCAAGAAATCATCGGGGATGACACTCATCACATTAAAATATAATCTTTCCTAACAAACCAAAATCAACTGAATGATTATGTATGTGATCCTTTCATCTATACAAGAACAGTGTGAAATTCTTACGTTTGCAGAGATGTAATTTACATACCTTACCAAGGATTTATTACATTTAACGACTTGCAGATCAACAGATATGGCTGGTCCGGGCTGCTTGCTTGCTTCGCATTTAAATTTATTTTTAAAGCTGGCGAGTATCCCTGATCATTCATATTAACCTCCAGCGGACTGCCTTCATTTGATATGTCGATGTCCACTTCTTGTACCCCAAGGACGTTGTCAGGAAATTCGCAGAACCACGCCTCCCATTTTCTAAGATGCATAGTTAAGCATGAGTGAGCCAGCATTGAAGCGACTTACAAGTAATAAAAACAGAACTGAAGTTGGAATTGCTATGTTGGCTTGAACAATCTTTGGATCAAAATATGCCTACAACATGTTCAATAGAGCATAAGACATTCGCAAGCCATCTTGATGTTATTTAAGGTTGAACTTTGCTCTTAAAAAAATAATAATAAGTACCTCTGAAAATAGGAACGATTTATTGCGCTAAATTCTGTTTCATTTTTATTATAGAAAGTTATATCCGTACAAGAAATTATAGTATTATTTTCTTTTCAGAACATCTTAGAACTATTGCAGTCAAGTAGCTCTCCAAATAATAATTATAATACGAATGACTCCGCAGAAACTGGTAAAGAAATGCATTTAAGTCCAACAGTGTATGTCCCATTCTCTTTGCCCATATCTTTACTTAATTCATCATCCATAAAATCTTGAAAAGACAGATATGTAGAATGCTGTAAGATGTTTTTCCTTCAATGTTAACACTTATAAATATACAACTTTATTATTTAATAATTAAATCTCTGGAAGATGGTCCCTGCTTTTTAGAGGGAACAACAAACTTTGTTAAATGATAGATCAATAATATCGTTCTAAATGCAAAGATATGTACCTATATATAGGGTAAAGTGGGGGAATGGTGCGCACCTAAGCGAAAAAAATTATTTTACCCTAACTGTGGCTATTACAAGGACGATACTTATGTGTAACTCTTCTAAATATATCTGTGTACAATAGTAAAAATTATCACATTGATATTCCTTAAGGTTAACTAAATATATTGCATAAACTAAGAAGATGCATTTGCGCATGATTACCCGCATGGTAGGGTAATGGTGCGCGTGTGGTTGAGTAATGGTCCTCAGGGGCGAACAGGTTAAAATAAAGAGAGATACGACTTTATTCACATACAAATTATTTTTATTGGTACAAAAAAGATAATAGTACTTATTCAAAATTATAAGAAAATCCACAATGAAAACTTGTAATTTAAAAAAAAAATTAAAACATCATTTTTATGGTTAGACCTAGTTAGGATTTAAACAAAAGTAACATAGATAACCTTCAGCTGGGTCTGCCCCAGAGCAGTCAGCATGGCTCCAGAAAGAACAGGTAATGCACCTGTACCATAGTTCACGATCTTTTCCAATGTCACAACAAATATTGCAAATGTCAGTAGAATCCTTGTTGACTGCAGATGGCAAGGGGTTTGTGGCTAAGTCGTCGAATTCGTCGTCTTGACACAACACTTTTGGATCAACGTCTGATTCTTCAGATGACTTAAACTCTATTTTATCTATTTTTTATATTTTATTGGTTCCTTCTTAATTTTAGGGATTTCTTTGTTATCACGATGTTTTTTGCTAGATGCTTTTTCATAACCCAGGGGACGTGCAGCTTTCTTCATTTCCCTCTCTTTCTTTTTTTCCTCATTGATAATTTTGTTTTTCATAGCCTTTTCCAACTTTACTTTTACAGGTGTGCTGGTCAATATCTCTGAGTGTTGCTTTGCACGCGGCTTTACATTTTTTGCTGTTTTTGTACTTGGTTTAGGGATCGGCACAAAATTAAAAAAATAATTGTCTTTAGATGTTGATGGAGTTGGGTTATCATACAAACTTTGATCATTGTTTTCAGAGTGTTCGGAAGGTTCAATTTGTTGACTTTAATTAGCCCTACTTCCGTTTCCTTCGGAGGACGCTTTGGTCTGACCAGAGTCTAGATTTGCATAAACATCCATCATCGCAACATCAAATGGCTGTCCATTTATTTCTTGCAGCTGCAAAATCGTCCTCAGAAAATTTGTCAGGATTGAATGGAAAAATTCCTGATGTTCTGAATCCTGACACAGAAGTGCTTATTTTGGCCACTTTCACAAAAGCTTTATTCAAAAGCTCTGCTACATCATATTCCGTGATCTTTGTGTGTCCTGTCGATGTAAGGTAAAAGTCACACTCTCTGTAGAATGCACTCTTAAGCGGACTAAAAATGTCAGGTCCAGAGGTTGGAGCCTATGAGAGGTGTGCGGTGGAAGTGGTACCATATGAATGAAGTTTTCTTTACAAAACTCATAAGCTTCCATCGAAACGTGGCTACCATGATTGTCTAGGACTAGCAGCATAGGATCACTCTTAGTTGGGTGTACATGACTTTAAAGTGATTACGACACTGCAGAAAAATACCGCTATTGTTCCAACCGTTAGGAGAGATGGTATAAGCAGCACCGATCGGTCCATTTCTTTCAAGAAGGGTTGTCATTCTGGCGCGAGGATAAACAAAAAATGGCGGGGTGAACGGTCCAGACGCGCTCATTGCAAAAATAACTGTGATCGTTCTTCCACGCTCCCCAGATGTCGCAGCCCCTATCTGTTATACCCCCTTGGGCCCATAAACCTTAGGATATTTCTTCTGGACGGTGCTTATTCCAGTTGCATCCTGGTTATAAATTCTATGGGCAGGAAAAATATGCTTCTGCATAACTGTTTCAAGGTTTTTATAAAAAAGCTGTACTTCATCTTGATTAAAACCAGCAAATCTGTTAAGACTAGTGGCTTGAGGTTGACGAAGACTTATACTGGGGTGTCTTTTTAAAAAACCGTAGAGCTAGTCTTTATCGGCTGGATCTTGTTCAACATTAAATGTGTCAAGAATGTTATTTTTGTGTGCATAATTATAAACCAAGCGACGTATTAGCTTCTGGGACACGCCATAAAACAGTTTAGAAAGTATAAGGATGTATTCCTCCAAATCTTGTTCAACTTCTTCTAAAAATACAGTTTTATTCCCTAACCGAGGATTATTAGGACTAAGATTAGGCCTATTTTGGGTTAGGGACAATTGTTACCGTAGAGTAAATTCGGGTGTACCGAAACTCCTTCCCACTTCTCTAATCTTTCTTTTATCCATCTCGATGGCTACAAAAGCCTTTTTCAACATGTCTACATTGTAAGCGAGTCTCTCAGTTTTTCTCATGTACTTCATCGGCATCTGTGAACAATAACGAAAAAAACGAATAATTGGGGAGCCTTACCATATAACTGCATGAGGGGGAATTGTGCGCACCGCTGCGCACCATTACCCGTTTGTGCTCTGACCGTTGTTTTGCCTTATAACTATGAAATTAAAAACGGAAATGCAAACCCGATTGTACCAAATATTAGAGCAAGGACTACCATTAATAAATATATGTATAAGTTCTTCAGGAATCAATAAAATAACCCTTACCTTCAGTTTTTGGTGACAGCAGAAATAAGATCGGCTGACGCGCTTTCAATGTTTTGTCTCACATAACCTCAAAATTACACTTCCGGGCGCAAAGTGGTCTCGAAGTAGTTCCTGAGCCTACTACATCTTAGTAGGAGCCTACCTGAGCCTACTAACTACATACTAAATACGAAATATTCGATGCGCACGATTACCCGCCGCGCACAATTACCCTACTCTCCCCTACTCTTAGAATGTAGTTCCTAAATAAAGAACCGTGTGGGAAATAATTCAGCGAGGATCTGATGTAAAATTACAACCTATTGCATAGTATGCTGCACCGATTATACGCAAAAGTAGCTAAAATACGTTTCAAAGTACATCTGAATGAATGCTTGCGTTGGATTAATTATACTATTGCTATGGTGATATTATTATTCTTAAACCGGGCATCGAACATATTTAAACGAGAATGATTTGAAGCATGCAAAGTAATTTGAAAAATATTAATAAATCGTTTGGAATTTTGTACATAATATGAGACTAAATCAATCATTAAGTGATAAGTTTTGCTTGTTAGATTTAATAAAAATATAAAATATACTTAACATATAATAACGAACTTTCCATTATTTCCCTGCCATGCGCGTCTGGGCCGTCGCCCCCAAAAATTCCCGAGATTATACATTTTATAACAATGATTTCCTGTAAAATTTAAGTAACTTAGTCTGTTCTGTGCAGGATTCAAGGTTTATGACTTTTTCCTCGCATGTTCCCAATTATTTTATGTAACAGATTATTCTCAAAGTAGGGTATTTGTATATAGCTGTGTTATTTATTTAAATAAAAAATTGATTAAGGTTAAGAAACAAGATAACTTTTTTAATTTTATTAAATTAAAGTTAATATTAATTATTTAAAATAGCCCTAAGGGCTCTGTATCCGCATATTGTATGGAGTTAAGGTAAGATAAGTAATTTTGGTATGTAATCCATTTGATAAGTTTGGTTTTTTAAAAGGGCAATGCTCATTGCATTGGCAACAATTTGATTCAGCATACCCTGTTTCATGATTCCAAGAATACCGCTATAATGTCCTGGATATTCTAGGTAAAAGTATCTTTACTGTGCCCTGTGCAGTGTATAAAATTCAAACTACTAGCCTACGTGTTATTGAGGTATGTATGACTATGTTTGTATTCCGGATTCTATTTTAGAATCATGATTTATAATGAATATGGCCTTTTCCTCCATCCGTGAACTGTACATAATATTCCTACTTTTGCAGGGATGTGATTTCAACAATTAACGAGTGGAAGATCAATAGATATGGCTGGTCTGGGTTGCTTGCTTGTTTCGCATTTAAATTAATTTGTAAAACAGGCGAGTCACTCAGATCATTCATATTAACCTACAACAGACTACCTGCAGTACCTGGGATGAAGAGCTTGACATACATTTTGATTCGTTATGACGATAAATTTGATCTAAACTCAATGAGAATGCAATGGTAGCTTTCAGTTCTGCAATTACTTAGGCACTGAAATGCAATACACACAGAAACACTATTTTAGTAAAACAATTTTGTCGTAGGGGGAATTATTTACTTTGAGGTAAGCATTCATTACCGAAAAAGCGTCTCATATATCTCGATATCACGACTTACCCTACTTATTGGTACTTATGTCAGTTTCAATAAAATGGATATTTAAAACGAAAATCATAGTTACCAATTACACTAACACAATAACCTATCAATCCACGAGGGCTGAAGATATGGCTGGTCAGGGCTACTTGCTTGTTTAGCATGGAATTAAAATTGTTAAATAAGTGAGTCGCCTTAATCATGTATATTTTACGTCCAGCTGAATGCTTTTGCTGATATTTTAAGCCTTTCAGAAGATTATAAAATCTTATTTGCCTTATCTGGTAAACTAATTAACAGATCTTAAGAAAATACGATAGCCAAGCTTCTAACATATCTATCAATTATACGACCTATCCTCACCTATGCATCACCCACTTGAAATTACACATACAAAACGAATTTAAAGAAGCAGTATAAATTCGAAAATAAAACACTCAAAACGAATTTTAATGTTCCATATCACGCCGGTACTTCCAAAATATACAAATTCCATAAAATCTCACCTCACTGCACGCCTTTTCAAAATAATAACACAAAGATTTGACTAAAAAATGAAACACGTTAAAAATTCCTTATTTTCCGCATTATGGGATTACAATCTGAAAACAACAATCAGCAAAAACCGACACTCAAAATGTGCTTTAAATGTATTAACCCTTATCCTAACCGCTTTATTTTAAACATAGCCAGATTCTCTCCCCTACCACAGCATAAAATTCATATTACTAGCCTACGTGTTATTGAGGTATCTATGGCAATATTTACATTCCGGATATTATTTTGGAATCATGATTTATAAGGAATATGGCCTTATCCTCCATCCTTAAATTAATTATAATGTGTGGCATGTTTCATTTTACTTTTGTAAAAGGTACCCTGTATCCAGCGACTGAGAGCCGATGGATGAACGTGAAAATTCCCGGGATAAGGTGCTCGACATACGCCGATGGATCGCGATATGCGCACAATGGGCAGGTGATTCTTCTCTTTTTATATTCAGAAGGTTCAGAAGAACATTGCCGTTCTCTTCCAAAGCAGGCTAATGTCATGTGACAAATTATGGTGACCAAAATTGGTTCAATTTAACAAATTATTTAGCGTAGAATCAACAACTTTAAACATACTCAGCGAATTTCTGTCCTATTTTATGATGCGATAATTTCTCGGTTAACGTAAAGCTAGAGAGAAAAAATCTTTATGAATAGTATTATTTACATTAGGGTTATACCAATAAACCTGCGATGTCTTCTCTGCATCTGTCTTCCTTAGTTTCAGATACGCTATGAACGATTACAGTTAATTTCCCTAAAATTTAATTTTCGGCCAATCGTTTCAATTTCCGACAAACTTTTATAAATTTATGAATTTTCATCATGGCAATGATAATAAATTTTCCAGTTGTTATTTTTGGTTTCTAAAACGGCAAAGCTTTTGGCTCTGGCAACGATTTGTTTCGGCATATCTTGTTTCTTAATTTCATTTAAAATGCTACCACTGTCATATCCTAGATATGTGACGTAAATTATTTTGTACTGTATGATGTACAGTGTTGTAAAGTTAAATTATAATCCAATAATCTTTCATATTTCTATTAAAATATTTACAGTACAGATTTTATTTTAATATGCACACGAAACACCAAAACTTTTCACTGTTTCAATAATCCTGTGTTATTTTCAGCATTCTTTGTTTCAACTGCCACCATTATCTCCTTTCTCAATCAGGAAATGTTTTTGAGAAATAACAATAGTTTATATAAAATAATCTGTGTTGTGAAATTTTTATACGTTATAAGGACCACCGACCACAGACTTTAAGCATTAGCCGTTGACGGATTTCTAAAAATAAGTTTTTTCGATCCATCCTGATGAACATTGCGCGAAAAACACCGCAAAATCATTCGCAATTTTATGATACGATAACAGCACGGTCAACATAGTGCACAGAAAAACAAGATATTGTCAATGTAATTCATTCATTCTTATTTGTAAGGCATAAATAAGGGAAAATTGTATTGTTAATTTGAGGGATCCTTTCAACAGAATGCATTGGTCAAAAATTAAAAAGATATCACCAACGATTTGTGTTTCATTCCTTACCTAAGTTATGTTGACGGGACAACTACATAATATATGTAGAAACAAATATATGAGATTAAATGCTGGTTTATATATTTAAAAATGATGAGTTTTTATGGATTTTCAAAAAAAGGTTTCAAAAAATTTTGAAGTGTTTCAATGGATTGCATAGTAAAGTTTGAGATTCACGAAAGCTGCTACCATTCAACGAGGAAATGCCTACTCTCAGTAATTCATTAGCAATAACGTTTCTATTACATCGATGTAAAATCAAGTCGCTTTGGACATGTTTACATACCCACCAACAGACTTCCTTCTCATGATATTTCGATGTATTTTCGTCGCACTTCAGTTTCAAAATTAAAATTTTACTCTGGTGTTTAATTCAACAAGAAAAATACACATGAACAACTAGTTTCCTCGAAGTACGAAAATATTTTCTTTTAGCTCATATAATAAATTCAACCGCCTTTTTATGAATTTAAAATTTATATTTTTTTCCACTCTTTTATAAACCGACATTTGATGTCCTGCGCTAAGGGTTATCGAATACATTACAATGAGATGGATTCCGAGGGAAAAAGGTTCTTCACCCATACATACAATGAATGACGTCCTTCGCATTCCCAAGAACATTTTGCGGTTCAATACTCGATGTCAGCATCCAAGAGCTTGGCCTGGTGTACCAAATTGCTAATTGCCTCATCGCTTACGTTAGAATAATAATTGATAAGTGGTGTCCACAATTTGGAATCTTGAATGATGTCTTGTTTGCAGAATTTCAACATGGATGATCTGAGTTTCCAATCTCAATGACAAATTTAAATTAATGTCATTGGAAAAGGGAAGTCAGACCATCCATGTTGACGGCCTTCGTGAATTGTTAACTGGTCCTCTGATTGGCATACACTGTCAAATTGGTCTTCCTGCGTATTATACATCAAATGATTTGACTTTCAGCTTTACCGGACTTCTATGAATGATATCTCGTATTTAACGTAATAATGTCACTTTAATGCCCTCTCAATTCACGTTCTATTTGTAAGAGATCGAAAATCTTTGTTGGTGCACTCCGTTGACCTTCTTCCTCATTCCTCCACAAGGGTTATAATTAAAGCATTTCTCTCACTCTTTATAAAAAAACACGAGATATTATTTGGAGGGATAATCGAATACATTTATGTAGTAATGTGCACAAAGAGAAAACTTTCTTAACTATTACCCAATTGCTTTCGTTCATCAAATCATCATGAGCATTTCATGTTTCATCCCTATCTTCCGAATATTCAATTTGGCCTAATGTTTCTGATTATTCGCATCATCTGCAGCGTAATAATAATTGTTGGTTAGTCATTGGCCATTTTGGTTATTTTGCTTTTGTATCGAGTTTTATGCACCTTTAGTGTTGTGCCCTAGAGACTATAATTTATCTATAACTAATGCAGGCTATAATTTAACTACAAATAATACGAGTATGGCTGCTATTAATGCTATGGAAAATGATATTTTCCATGTTTAAAAAATGACGTAAAAATATATCCTTCTTTTTTATAGTTACCTTAGAACTATTTCACTCATTTATTTCAAGCATTCTAAGGTACGAAACAGAATCGTTAATACCAAACATGTGTAGTCACAATTAGATTGCAATGTCAAACAAAAATTCTAACTGCTGTTTTTTTTTCCCTGGAATTAGGAATAGGTTTAACACAATCTATGCAACGACGCCCTACTGGGAGATGGAATCGGACATTGTTCCGAAGGAAGAAGTGGTTGAGGAGGAGGAGAATTCGATTCAACCGGAGGAAATACTCCTTTCTTCGCAATAGAAGATTTCTAAGGAAAAATACATCAGTTGTACGACCTAATAAAATAATAAAACTAGTTCATAAATGTATGAATATTTCTTCAATAAATTACATATTTCTTACACAGGATTCTACTTTTTCTAAAGATTTGACTTTAATAAAACAAGAGTTAGAATTTGTTGGCCCTTCAACATTACTCAAAGGATTAGCTGAAGGATATTCGAAATTTCTGATTAAACGAATTAGAATATTCGTTAGACAATTACAGTGCTTCACCGAGGAGACTTTCGCAACCGGAACAGGCGCTGAGGATTTTATGAAGACGTATGCTAAGCAGATGTTTATTTCTAAAACAATACCTAATGTTCCAGATGGGGTTCATGTATCGGTTGAAAGGGAAAATAGAGGTGGTACGTTTCTGCATTGGGCGTCTCGTGATTACAATGTTGAGGACATTACGTCGAAGAAGAGGCCTGATACTATTACTATCTCGAATTATAATCAAACTGATAATAGCAGAACTCGTAAAACATTTACTTTTCGGTATTCAATTTTACCTGGAATGAAGAAGTATCTACAGTGTTCTCGATTAAACCAACCAAACGCTAATTTATGGAATTTACTTAAAGAAGGATGTTCTAGTTGGACTATACCTAGTAATTATGTAGCTTGTATACCTCACTTTATGATTCAGACTAATAATCCATTCAATTGTTCTATTGTAAATGTAAAATATAAAACAAGTGTATATATTGATTTTATTTTTGCTGGAAGGCAAATGGAAATAAATATGTAAATCACACTATTGTGTTTTATTTAGGATGGCTACCTCAGCTCGATGGGCTTCCGAATCTACAATGAATCCTGCTGAAAGGAGCAGAATTAAAAGAGGTGTTACCCAATTTCAGTCTTTGGCCACTAAATTACCATCGTTTTTCCAGAAAACACCTGGAGATTATTTTTTTAATGTTGATCATTTATACACCTACATTTATAGACATTCTTTGTTTACAATAAGATCTTCTGAAGGAGAAGAAACCACTGTACTGGCAGAGTGGCCTCAATATATATTATCATTAATGTTTTGCAAAACTAGAAGAGCTAAAGTTGATGAAGTATTATGTGGGTTATTTATTTTAAACCAATTACCAGTAGAACCATTAGTAGCTTTAATGATGAAATGTAGCTTATTTCACAATAATTGGCCAAGATTTTTAAATCAATTAAGATGGACCACTATTGCTTATGAACAAGGATCTTTAAGAGTGACATATTATAATTTACGTCAAAAATGTTTAATTAAGTCATTAAAAACGTTTTTATTCAACGTTTTAAAACGCTCGCATGAAAAAACAGTTTTTTTCCCATCACAAAGTAACACTCTCTTCTTAACGTTGCCTCGTAACCGAATCATCATATCATTCCTCCAGGGCTAAAGGCTTCAACCTTTTATAAAACATCCATCCCTCATATACAGTATCGTAGAATTAATATCATTCTATTGGTCGACTTCCTTACAATTTCGTAATATCACCAGAAGCAAAACAAAACAGTTGACATTATAATAGGTGATCTATAGAGGCTCGAACGCTGACATGGCATAAAATACTGGATTTGAGATTATTTTTAATGAAATTCTACTTTAAAATTTAGGTATAATCAGATGATTTATTTTTAAAAATTGCCGATTTCCTGCAATCGTCAAAAGCACCAGCAACGAATGATCCACGAAGGCCAACGATGTAAATGGTTTGTATTACCTATTATATCCTAAAGAAGGTCATTTATTGAAATTTTTATTTCAAGGAAGGGTATCAGATTTAATATATTCAAGATACAACCCTCTTAGTATACTTGCATCGATGTGATGAAGAGTAAAAACGGAGAATAGTTAAACGTGAAATTCACGAGATCAACTACCTTTTTGGATGAACATTGCCGTTCTATCCATAAACGTTTGTACCATATGACAAGTAAGGGAGATCAAATGGAGTTAATTTAAACGAATTCTTTAGGATGTAATTCTCAAACTTTAACATTTCTCGGAAAACTCTGAGGATTTCTTTGCTATTTAATACTACATTAATTGCTCGACTCGGCTAAGTAATTTCGTTAAGTAATCCTGGTGATTTGTTTGGTTTCTAAAACTGCAATGCTTATCGCATTGACAATGATTTCCTTCAGCATACACTGTCTCATGATTTCAAGAATACTGCGACTGCAATTATATCCTGAATGCGTTAGGTAAAAGAGTCTGTACTGTGCATGGTGCAGTGTGTAAACTTCAATTTATTCTATATCAAATTACTAACCTAAGTGTTATTGAGGTAACTATGACAATTATTACATTCCAGATTCTATTTTTAAATTAAAACGTACAAGGAATTTGACCCCCTCCTCCATCCCGTAACTGTATATAATATTCTTACTTTTGCAGGGATGTGATTTCAACCGTCAACGAGTGGAAGATCAAAAGGTATGGCTGGTCTGGGTTGCTTCCTTGTTTCGCATTTAAATTAATTTGTAAAACGGGCTAGCCACTCTGATCATTCATATTAACCTACAACAGACTACCTGCAGTACCTGGGATGAAGAGCTTGACATACATTTTGTTTCGTTATGACGATAAATTTGATCTAAACTCAAAGGGAATGCAATGGTAAATTTCAGTTTTGCAATTACTTTGGCACTGAAATGCAATTCACACAGAAACACAATTTCAGTAAAGAAATATTGACGTAGGGGAAAAAATTTATTTTGAGGTAAGCATTCATTAACGAAATATCGTCTCATATATCCCGATATCACGACTCACCCTACTTATTAGTACTTATGTCCGTTTCAATGTAATGAATATTTTCAACGGAAATCATAGTTATCAATGATATTAACACATAATAAGCTATCAATCCACGAAGGCTAAAGATATGGCTGGTCAGGGCTACTTGCTTGTTTAGCATGGAATTAAAATTGTTAAATAAGTGAGTCGCCTTAATCATTCATATTTTACGTCCAGCTGAATGCATTTACTGATATTTTAAGCCTTTCAGAAGAAAAAAAAACTAATTCGCCATATCTTGTAAACTATTTAACAGATCCTATGAAATATAATAACCAAACTTCTAATGTATCTATCAATTATACGACCTATCCTCACCAACGCATCACCCACTTGGAATTACACATACAAAACGAATTTAAGGAAGCTGATAAATTGTAAAGTTTAACACTCAAAAGGAATGTTAACGTTCCATATCACACCAGTACTTCCAAAATATACTAATACCATAAATTCTTACCTCTCTCCACGCCTTTAAAGAGAGTAACTCAAAGATTTGACTCAAAACTGTAACTCATTCAAAATTCCTTATTTTCCACAATATGGGATTACAGTCTGAAAACAAAAATCAGCAAAAACCGTCAACCAAAATCTGCTTTAAATGTAATAACTCTTATCCTGGCCGCTTTATCTTAAACGTAGCCAGATTCTCTCCTCTACCACAGTATAAAATTCAAATTAATAGCCTACGTGTTATTAATTAAAACTGATGTAAAGTGAAAGATGATAATAAATTCCTAAAAAAATTATATAGAACTTTTATTTAACATGAGGGAATATTTTATTGCTAATCAAAGAAGGAATTCGACGGATTGCAACGGTTACTTTAAAAAAAAGTTAATGCAAAAGAATGACCTACTTACGTAATGTTGACACAATATTTACGTGATATAGGTAAGTGTGTGAAACCTTATGTGTTAAAATGTGAGACATGATACGAGATTATCTAAAATTAAATTCTCACCAATTTTTAATGAAACAACTTAGTTTTTCTCTACAAGAGGCCAAAGATTCTTTCCTTCTTAACTATCACAATGTCTGTAGTGATACCGCTTTCCCATTAAGAAAGACGTGATTTTAACATCATTGTTTCCAGAAGAAAGGTAATGTACTGTAGCATACCACAGACCGTACTTCCAGCGACCCAGATCCGAGGATGAGCTGCAAATCGGCCGAGAGTCGACAAACGCTGATGTACTGAGATACTCTATAATGTGTAACAGATACATCTCTTTTTAGTTTAGGAAGAACTTCAAAGTTTGTGTCATACCATACCAGTACTCTATGGCAATTTGCGGTAATCATATCAAACAGTCTAGCAAATAATCCTTTGTAATGAAGTTTGCCCAGAAATACCACGGAATTATTTCCAATTTTATGAAATGATGACAGCTCGGCCAACGTAATGCACAGAAAATAAGATTTTGTCACATTCATTCGATCACTCTCTTTTCACTAATCTAAAATCACTAAACTCTTAGGAAGAAATAATGGCAAATTTTATTGCTCATCTGAGACAGTCTTTCAACGAAATGCACCCGTCAAAAATTAATTAGATATCTCCATACAGTCGTGTTTTATTCCTTACCTACCTTATGTGGATAGGATAAATGCATAATATAGGTAAAACCAAATTAGGTGTTAAATGTTAGGTTATGTTTCAAATTTATCTCCATTTTTCTTATATTCGATTAAAAAGAGACATTGATTCAAATTCGTAATCTGTAATTCCTGTGTATCAAAACACATCTTGTTAGCACATAGGTTTTGGTATATTTTACAGAGTTTCAATGAAAAGCATTGTAAAGTTTTAGATTCCTGGAAGCTGTTACCTACTCACGAAGAAATAAGATATGCCTGATCCCAGTAACCTACTGGCAATAACATTTTAATCATAATCTTAAACCAGCAAGTTTCTCTGAAAATGTTTACTTACTCACCAACCAATTTCTATCACTTGAGACTTCGATGTATTTTTGTCGCACCGCAGTTTCAAAATTCAAATTTGACTTTGATGTTTAATTCAAGAGGAGAAGTACACATACAAGTACAAATTTACAACTTCATTCCTCGAGGCACGATAATATTTTCTTGCAGTTCAAATAATAAATACTATCACCGTTGTTAACAAATTATCATGAAAGTGAAATCTTTATTTCTTTCACTTTTTATGAGCCATTAATTGATGTCCAGCGCACGGAGTTATCTAATAAACTACAATGAGATGGATTCCGAGGGAAAAAAGATCTTCACCAATACACAAGAGTTGACGTCCTTAGTATTTCCAAGAACATTTAGCGGTTCAACACTCGATGTCAGCATCCGAGAGCTTGGCCTGGTGTACCAAATTGCTAATTGCCTCATCGCTTACGTTAGGATAATAATTGATAAGTGGTGGTAAAAATTCGGAATCTTGAATGATGTCTTGTTTGCAGAATTTCAACATGGATGATCTGACTTTCCAATCTCAATTACAAATTTAAATCAATGTCATTGGAAAAGGGAAGTCAGACCATCCATGTTGACGGCCTTCATGGGTTGTCAGCTGCTTCCGTGATTGGCATCACTGTTAAATTGGTCTTCCTGTTAATTATACATCAGATGATCAGACTTCCAGCTTTACCGGACTTCTTTGAATGATATCCTGCGTTTAACGTAAGAATGTCACTTCATTTAATACCCACTCTCAATATACGTTCTATTTGTAAGACATGGAATATCTTTGGCGGTGCACTCCTTTGACATTCAACCTCATATTACAATCTCATTGCATTGATATATTCAAAATAACAGTAGTTTTCCACTAATAATGGACAACACAAGTATAAAGTCCTTGATTTTCGGTTTCTTGTAGTTAATATATGTATTTTTTGCGCAAGCAGTGATATTGGTACTTATTTATTGCGATGAATTGCGTAATTTCAATAAAATTGTTTTATATACATGACAAGGGCTATAATTAAGGCTTTTCTGTCACTCATTTTCAACAAATAAGAGATATTATTTGGAGGGATCATTGAATACATTTATGTAGTAATGTGTACAAAGAGGAAACTTTCTTAACCATTACCCAATTGCTTACGTTTTTCAAATCTTCATGACCATTTCAAGTTTCATCCCGATCTTCCAAATATCCGACTGGGCCTGATGTTCCTGATTATTCGCATCATCAGCAGCGTAATAATAATTGTTGGTTGGTCTTGAATATTTGAAATTTTCGAGAAGAATAATCAAGGTGAGGTTCGTAGAATCATAACATGATTGATCTCATTGTCCAATCCCTCTAGCAATTTTAAATTAACGCTAGAAAGGAAGGACAATAAGTCCATCCATGTTGCCCTCCTCCGTGGATTGTTTACTGCTTTCCTCTTCAGCATACGTAGTAAATTAGGAACACTAATGGATGACAAATTTCTGATATTCAAGCACTTCTGCAGCTTTTCTTTCAATGATATCCCATTTTAATAGAAGAATGTCAATTTCTTTAAGCCCACTCCCGATTCACACATTTTCTGCAGTCATCTTGAAATGCCTTCGAAGTATTATGTGATTCTTCTGTAATTCTCTTAGGTCATTTATGATGTTGGGTAAGCTGTTAAGGGTAACAGTTGGGTAAGCGAACTTGTGAATATAGAATTTGTTCCAAGTGGAACACTATCATCATCAATGCCCAAGTGCGGATGTCATAGACATTCTCATGAGCGTTTTAGGAAGTTATCCACGGATGTTTATTATTTCCCACATAAAAACACTGGTTGATGAGCCTTAATGACAATTCATATTCTTTTATGATGGCGTCTTCCACAAGGATGATGATTTGCTTAACCAATAGCAAGTCCAAAAATATATCCTTCTTTCTTACAGTTACCTTAGAACTATTTCACTCATTTATTTCAAGCATTCTAAGCTACGAAAAAGAATCGTTAATACAAACATGTGTCGTCACAGTTAGATTGCAATGTCAAACAAAAATGTAACTGCTTTTTTTTAAATTTTACTGTTTTTAAGCCTAGATTAATCCCCTATAGTATTAAATAAAAATACCACTATCTATATAATAAAAAATATGAACATTTTTGGAAGATGTTTCTGCTATTCGAGGTTAGTCTTATTAATATTATTAATAATTTATTTATTATCTATATTAACTCCGCCCTTACCGTGCGAAAACTGGGGGATTCCTCAGCATTTATATCCAATTGAATATTCTCCTTTAAAATTCAGAACCAGTTAAAGGTGGCTGAAATAATTTCATATCTAATACTAATATTATTATACTTATCATAACTATTACCTGCTTAATCCATTTGGTTCCTTTATTGGCTCTTTAATATGAAAAGTAAGCAAGGTTAACTTGTCTGAGATCACCGAGTATTCACATGTGATATTCAGCGCATCATTGTGCATAATTTTCTAATAAACTTACGTCATATATTTGAATTTTTTTTAATAACTATTACATGGAACAGATAATGAATCAGTTTATGTTGTCCATGAGTAATATAGACATAATTTTCTAATTTCAATTCCAACATGGGAATGAAATGTAAAATGTGTTCTTTATGAAAAAACGTTTTTATTCAACGTTTTAAAACGCTCGCATGAAAAAACAGTTTTTTTCCCATCACAAAGTAACACTCTCTTCTTAACGTTGCCTCGTAACCGAATCATCATATCATTCCTCCAGGGCTAAAGGCTTCAACCTTTTATAAAACATCCATCCCTCATATACAGTATCGTAGAATTAATATCATTCTATTGGTCGACTTCCTTGCAATTTCGTAATATCACCAGAAGCAAAACAAAACAGTTGACATTATTAGAGTTGATCCATAGAGGCTCGAACGCTGACATGGCATAAAATACTGGATTTGAGATTATTTTTAATGAAATTCTACTTTAAAATTTAGGTATAATCACATGATTTATTTTAAAAAATTGCCGATTTCCTGCAATCGTCAAAAGCACCAGCAACGAATGATCCACGAAGGCCAACGATGTAGATGGTTTGTATTACCTATTATATCCTAAAGAAGGAAATTTATTGAAATTTTTATTTCAAGGAAGGGTATCAGATTTAATATATTCAAGATACAACCCTCTTAGTATACTTGCATCGAAGTGATGAAGAGTAAAAACGGGGAATAGTTAACCGTGAAATTCACGAGATCAACTACCTTTTTGGATGAACATTGCCGTTCTATCCATAAACGTTTGTGCCATATGACAAGTAAGGGAGATCAAATGGAGTTAATTTAAACGAATTCTTTAGGATGTAATTCTCAAATTTTAACATTTCTCGGAAAACTCTGAGGATTTCTTTGCTATTTAATACTACCTTTATTGCCCGACTCGGCTAAGTAATTTCGTTAAGTAATCCTGGTGATTTGTTTGGTTTCTAAAACTGCAATGCTTATCGCATTGACAATGATTTCCTTCAGCATACACTGTCTCATGATTTCAAGAATACAGCGACTGCAATTATATCCTGAATGCGTTAGGTAAAAGAGTCTGTACTGTGCATGGTGCAGTGTGTAAACTTCAATTTATTCTATATCAAATTACTAACCTACGTGTTATTGAGGTAACTATGACAATTATTACATTCCAGATTCTATTTTTAATATATAACGTACAAGGAATTTGACCCCCTCCTCCATCCCGTAACTGTATATAATATTCTTACTTTTGCAGGGATGTGATTTCAACCGTCAACGAGTGGAAGATCAAAAGGTATGGCTGGTCTGGGTTGCTTACTTGTTTCGCATTTAAATTAATTTGTAAAACAGGCGAGTCACTCAGATCATTCATATTAACCTACAACAGACTACCTGCAGTACCTGGGATGAAGAGCTTGACATACATTTTGTTTCGTTATGACGATAAATTTGATCTAAACTCAATGGGAATGCAATGGTAAATTTCAGTTGTGCAATTACTTTGGCACTGAAATGCAATTCACACAGAAACACAATTTTAGTAAAGAAATATTGACGTAGGGGAAAAAATTTATTTTGAGGTAAGCATTCATTAACGAAATATCGTCTCATATATCCCGATATCACGACTCACCCTACTTATTAGTACTTATGTCCGTTTCAATGTAATGAATATTTTCAACGGAAATCATAGTTACCCATGATATTAACACATAATAAGCTATCAATCCACGAAGGCTAATGATATGGATGGTCAGGGCTACTTGCTTGTTTAGCATGGAATTAAAATTGTTAAATAAGTGAGTCGCCTTAATCATTCATATTTTACGTCCAGCTGAATGCATTTACTGATATTTTAAGCCTTTCAGAAGAAAAAAAAAACTAATTCGCCATATCTGGTAAACTATTTAACAGATCCTAAGAAAATATAATAACCAAACTTCTAATGTATCTATCAATTATGCGACCTATCCTCACCAACGCATCACCCACTTGGAATTACACATACAAAACGAATTTAAGGAAGCTGATAAATTGTAAAGTTTAACACTCAAAAGGAATGTTAACGTTCCATATCACACCAGTTCTTCCAAAATATACTAATACCATAAATTCTCACCTCTCTCCATGCCTTTAAAAAGAGTAACTCAAAGATTTGACTCAAAACTGTAACTCATTCAAATTTCCTTATTTCCCACAATATGGGATTACAATCTGAAAACAAAAATCAGCAAAAACCGTTAACCAAAATCTGCTTTAAATGTATTAACTCTTATCCTGGCCGCTTTATCTTAAACGTAGCCCGATTCTCTCCCCTACCACAGTATAAAATTCAAATTAATAGCCTACGTGTTATTAATTAAAACTGATGTAAAGTGAAAGATGATAATGAATTCCTAAAAAATTTATATAGAACTTTTATTTAACATGAGGGAATATTTTATTGTTAATCAAAGAAGGAATTCGACGGATTGCAACGGTTACTTTAAAAAATGTTAATGCAAAAGAATGACCTACTTACGTTATGTTGACACAATATTTACATGATATAGGTAAGTGTGTGAAACCTTATGTGTTAAAATGTGAGTCCTGATACGAGATTATCTAAAATCAAATTCTCACCAATTTTTAAAGAAACAACTTAGTTTTTCTCTACAACAGGCCAAAGATTCTTTCCTTCTTAACTATCACAATGTCTGTAGTGATACCGCTTTTTTATGAAGAAAGACGTTATTTTAACATCATTGTTACCAGAAGAAAGGTAATGTACTGTACCGTACCACAGACCGTACTTCCAGTGACCCAGATCCGAGGATGAGCTGCAAATTGGCCGAGAGTTGACATACGCTGATGTACTGAGATACTCTATAATGTGTAACAGATACATCTCCTTTTAGTTTAGGAAGAACTTCAAAGTTTGTGTCATACCATACCAGTACTCTATGGCAATTTGCGGTAATCATATCAAACAATCTAGCAAATAATCCTATGATATGAACTTTGCCCAAAAACACCACGTAATTATTTCCAATTTTATGAAACGATGACAGCTCGGCCAACGTAATGCGCAGAAAATAAGATTTTGTCACATTCATTCGATCACTCTCTTTTCACTAATCTAAAATCACTAAACTCTTAAGCAGAAATAAGGGCAAATTATATTGTTTATCTGAGACAGTCTTTTATGAACCATTAATTGATGTCCAGCGCACGGAGTTATCTAATAAACTACAATGAGATGGATTCCGAGGGAAAAAAGTTCTTCACCAATACACAAGAGTTGACGTCCTTAGTATTTCCATGAACATTTAGCGGTTCAACACTCGATGTCAGCATCCGAGAGCTTGGCCTGGTGTACCAAATTGTTAATTGCCTCATCGCTTACGTTAGGATAATAATTGATAAGTGGTGGTAAAAATTCGGAATCTTGAATGATGTCTTGTTTGCAGAATTTCAACATGGATGATCTGACTTTCCAATCTCAATTACAAATTTAAATTAATGTCATTGGAAAAGGGAAGTCAGACCATCCATGTTGACGGCCTTCGTGGGTTGTCAGCTGCTTCCGTGATTGGCATCACTGTTAAATTAGTCTTCCTGTTAATTATACATCAGATGATCAGACTTCCAGCTTTACCGGACTTCTTTGATTGATATCCTGTGTTTAACGAAAGAATGTCACTTCATTTAATACCCACTCTCAATATACGTTCTATTTGTAAGACATGGAATATCTTTGGCGGTGCACTCCTTTGACATTCAACCTCATATTACAATCTCATTGCATTGATATATTCAAAATAATAGTAGTTTTCCACTTATAATGGACAACACAAGTATAAAGCATTGATTTTCGGTTTCTTGTAGTTAATATATGTATTTTTTGCGCAAGCAGTGATATTGGTACTTATTTATTCCGATGAATGGTGTAATTTCAATAAAATTATTTTGTAAACATGACAAGGGCTATAATTGAGGCTTTTCTGTCACTCATTTTAAACAAATAAGAGATATTATTTGGAGGGATCATTGAATACATTTATGTAGTAATGTGTACAAAGAGGAAACTTTCTTAACCATTACCCAATTGCTTACGTTCTTCAAATCTTCATGACCATTTCAAGTTTCATCCCGATCTTGCAAATATCCGACTGGGCCTGATGTTCCTGATTATTCGCATCATCAGCAGCGTAATAATAATTGCTGGTTAGTCTTTAATAATTGAAATTTTCGAGAAGAATAATCAAGGTGAGGTTCGTAGAATCATAACATGATTGATCTCATTGTCCAATCCCTCTAGCAATTTTAAATTAACGCTAGAAAGGAAGGACAATAAGTCCATCCATGTTGACCTCCTCCGTGGATTGTTTACTGCTTTCCTCTTCAGCATACGTAGTAAATTAGGAACACTAATGGATGATAATTTCTGATATTCAAGCACTTCTGCAGCTTTTCTTTCAATGATATCCCATTTTAATAGAAGAATGTCAATTTCTTTAAGCCCACTCCCGATTCACACATTTTCTGCAGTCATCTTGAAATGCCTTCGAAGTATTATATGATTCTTCTGTATTTCTCTTAGGCCATTTAAGATGTTGGGTAAGCCGTTCAGGGTAACAGTTGGGTAAGCAAACTTGTGAATATAGAATTTGTTCCAAGTGGAACACTATCATCATCAATGCCCAAGTGCGGATGTCATAGACTTTCTCATGAGCGTTTTAGGAAGTTATCCACGGATGTTTATTATTTCCCACATAAAAACTCTGGTTGATGAGCCTTAATGACAATTCATATTCTTTTATGATGGCGTCTTCCACAAGGATGATGGTTTGCTTAACCAATAGCAAGTCAAATGAATGCTAAGATGGAAGGCAAAACCGCCCATCTAGGTTGTCGGTGTGAGTGGATTGTAACATATTTTCATTATCGTCGTTAAATAAGGTGCAATCAGATGAAATATATAATAATAATAATATAATTAAGGTCCAATTTGAAACATATCCTTTAGCGAGGCTATCACCCCAATCGGGGGAGACCGCACAAAATCGAAGCATATCAATGTTTTCATCGCTGTTTACATTTCATGCACTTAGACTTTTTATAGAAAGGAAAGAGATGGTTACCAAATGCCGGCGGATGTCGAGTACCTCATCTCGGGCATTTTGCTGCTCATCCTCTCGGTTTGAGTTGCTTGGGGCGGTGAGTATGGTCATCGTTTGGTTGTACGGCATAACGGAATACCGTAACAGGATTTAACCGGCCATTTAATATGAAAAACATTTCTCTATGTGCTTGCACCTCTGTTGGTAAAATTGGAGGAAATGATTGTCTTTGAAAGATAAGATGATACGCTATTGGATCTCAATTATTTGTGCTTGCAATGATATACATGTGTGTAAATAATGCAGGATTGAACCAAAACATTACTCTTAGGGGAAAATTTTTCTTGACTAAATGATGTAATCCGTTTAATTTCCTAACCATATTAACAGTCATTGTTCCCTTATACTGCATAAAAGGACGAAATCCATCTTGCTAGAAATTTTAGTAATATTTAACTAATTATCTTACGTAATAATCCTCCTACTAGAAAGCAACTTATTAATTACACACAAAAATGTAATTAATAATCTATTCCTATAGAATCATTCGTGATCATATTGATGCTGGAAAACAACTTCAATAGAAAACATTTCTTCAGAAAGTTCTGATAGTAGATAATCATTTTTATTACTTGCAAGGATACTGCTTTGTATGATTAAAAAGATACAACTTTTATTGCACAAAATTCGCAATTTTTTCCTAGATCATCCCTTGAAAAAAAACTTTTACATTAGGTAATATCAAGACGGTTATGAATGTCTTATCCTATATAAAAACATGTGGCAGGTATATTCTGCTCCTTAGTCAAATCTTACTGCTAGAGAAGAAATATTACCTTGATTATTGTAATTTGTAATCCTGATTGTTGGATCACGGATTATTTTGATAATATCAGCTCAACTGATCCCAGTTTACTTTTAGAGGTGCAATATGAATTATCTTCGTCTCTAACCTCATCCATAATATTAAACCTTCACGGAAAAAAAGGAGACTGTGTCCATCGGCATCCATAGATAGTGAGCTTTGTGGTCGAAATTTCAAGTAACACAAACCGTAGAAAATTGAAGTTTAATAAAATAGTTCAGAACAGGTTATTTTAACACCTACTAGAGTCACACAGAATAGTAGAACGTTCCTTGAACGCGTATTTAGTAGAAGCAGGGATAATCTCTCTTATGATGCTAATTCGATTGATTTGGATATATCTTACCACCTTATGACAGAGTGTGACATAGACATTCAGACAGATAGACATAGACAGATCTTCCAGTAAAAAGAGCTCAGCCAGATCAGTCTATTCCGAAAATCTCTATTTCAATCGCTTATGAGAACTTCTGGCAGATTGTGCTTGGGAGGATGTTTTTAATCAGATTAATCCAACTGTGGCTTATGATCTTTTCTGGACAAACTGAAGTTCTGTATAAATGATGTATCATATTTGGTTATAAAAGATAATATATTCAAACCGATAAAACCTTGGATGACGATTTCGTTATGCAATAGAGTGGCTAGGAGAAATTTACTTCAAGAGAAAATCCGAAAACGACCGAATAATGAGAAATTGTCACGCCAATACAAGTCATACAAACGGCGACTTGAAAAAGACCTACAGGAATGTAAAGAAAGATATACATGAAGGTATTTGATAATAATTCAAATAGCACACGTATGCAATGGAGAATTTTAGATAATAATATTGGCCGTCATTTAAAAAAATTTAGAATGAACAAAATTAGAACAGATAATGACAGTTTCTTAGTTGGAAAACAGGAAATATTAAAAGAATTTAATACTCGTTTTCTTGAATCCACGATAGTAAGGAAAAGCGATGTAGTAACTCCAAGTGATGAAACTCTGTTTGCAGATCAAATTTTGAGAGAATCTTTATTCTCTGTTACAAAAAATGATAAAGAAGTCGGTAAAATTAAAATGAAGTTGAAATCTAAGAGTTCTAAAGGTATGGACGAAATGGCAGCATTTGCTACAAGAGAAGTGAAAACACCATATCCCAAGTATTCGCATCTGGTTGTGCCATATGACTAAACGGGCGATCAAATTGCGTTAATTTAAATTATTTAGCATAATATCCTCAAATTTCAACATTGCTCACAAAACTCTGAGAATCACTTCGCTATTGTATGCTACAGTAACTGCTTAGCTAACGTGAAGCGTTGAGAAATAAAATCATTTTCAATAGTATTATTGATATTAAAGTGTAAATTAGTGAACCTGCGATGTTAGAGTGAGAATACAATCTTCTGCCAGTTTTCTGACAACATCTATGAGATGCAAAGAATAGCATCGAAATATCCAATGAAGGAAATCCGTTGGTGGTTAATATGAATGATAAGGGCAGCTCTCTTACTTAGCAAATTTAATTACATGCTAAGCCAGGGAGATGCCCAGACCAGCCATATCTGTTGAACTTCTAATCGGTTAAACATGAAATTACATCTCAGCAAAAGTAAGAAATACACCGCCAACAATGAGTGAGGCACAGTTCAAGCTATATACAAGGATTGAGAATGAAAAAGAATTTCCTTTCCTATTGTTACATTATTTTACTGTAAAAAAACACCACAATGCCTTAAATCCCCAAAAATGCTCGCGTATGCATTCCCGTCGGAACAATAGGAAAACAGACGCATCAAATTTTAGGGGCAAGTGACACTATGTCCCTAGCGAGACATCCGAAAACTATTTAGTTTTTATACTCGATGTAAAATTAACCTGGAAGGAAAATATTGAAAACGACATTCAGAAGGCAACAAAACCCAAATTTGCCTTATCTGGTAAACAATTTCACAGATCTTAAGAAAATGTGATAACCAAACTACTAATGTATCTATAAATTAAACAACATATCCTAAAACACTCAAATGTACTGTAATTGTTCCATATCACACCAGAACTTCCAAGATATATTAATTCAATTAAATCCTACCTCTCACCACGCCTATAAAAAGAATAACCCAAATGCTCGACTCTAAACTGAAACG
Source organism: Sympetrum striolatum (assembly GCA_947579665.1). Classification (NCBI taxonomy): domain Eukaryota; kingdom Metazoa; phylum Arthropoda; class Insecta; order Odonata; family Libellulidae; genus Sympetrum; species Sympetrum striolatum. The sequence goes on from OX388352.1 coordinate 29,257,098, forward strand.
CATTAAAAATTCCTTATTTTCCATGATATAGGATTACAATAAAAAAAATCAATCAGCAAATACCGTCACCCATAATCTTCTTTAAATGAACAAACCCTTATCCTAGCCGCTTTATGATAAACTAAGCCAGATGCTCTCCCCTACCACGTGGGTTTAAATAAAAAGTGAACTGTAAAGTGCTTATTGCAAAATCATGGATAAGACCCCGAGTCAAATTGATGATCAAAATTTCCGACCGGAAGTGAACTTAATTCGTTTGTTCGTTCGTTGGGAACCTTCGCAGTTGTACATAATATAATTGCGAGGAAAGGTGGTGACGTTAATTAATGCATCAATTAATAAATACGACAAAAATATTTTCATGCATCAACACAAAAAATACACCTACTTACCCTATAAGCATGCATAAATAAAAAAATATAAATATGAAATATATAGTATATGAATTATTAAAACAATAAACAGACCCACACAGCTGTAAATTGCCTATAAGTTAGTATGAATTTTATATAACCTTGAAACAGCATATACATTTTTTGATTGATGCTCATCATGCAAGATTTTCCAGGTTTCCTGATAGGACTTCGCGGCTACTGTAGCGGCCGCGGTGCCCACGATCCAGCACCGTGCATCACCCTACCAAGCGATCCCCTAATTTTCACATATTTCGTAACCTTCTGGTTCAATCATCAAAATTATTCATTTCCTTAATAAGCTTATTAAAAAATTTGATATTTTTGGGGGAGGTTTTGAAGACTTCTGCAGGTAGACTGCTATTGAAAATGTCGAATTGAACTATATTTGGAAGATAAAACGCATAACACATGTTTAAGTCAGGATAAGACATCCACAAGCCTTGATAATGTAAATTAAAGTAGAGACTCGTTATTACTTGAAGGACCCATGAAACAGCTACGAATTTTGTATAGTCAATATTATTTTTTTATCTTAGAACGTATTCTCTAGGTGCAATTAAATCATAGTGATTACGGATGATTCTATAGGACCTGGATATGGTTCATTTTTGTCATAGGATAAGTACTCTATATTTTCTATATAACTATATAACAACTGTATATAGGTAAATATATTACATTATATTCCTTACAAATCATTTTAAAAGCTATTACTGTCAAAGAGGTTCTCTAAAAATCAAGATGTTTACGTATGATTCTGCAAAAACTGGAAATGAAGTTCATTTTAGTCATAAGTTGAGTGCTTCATTGTTTTTGCTCATACATTTGACTTAATGAAATATCCATGCAATACTGAGATTACGTTTATTAAAGATACTACAAAAATTTTTCTTTCGAGGATTATTTTCATTAATCAACAATTTTGTTACTTAAAATTTAAATGACTGAATGCTGCTCACTGCTTTATATAGAAAGACACACTTTGGTAAATAACGGACAAATACTTTTGTTCTACATACAAATATATATACGTAATATAGAACGTAGCTCCGAAATGCAGTACCACGATGAAAATATTCAGCGAAGAACAGACGTAGAAATAAAACCAAATGAATAGTATAATGCAACAATCATTCACACAAGTAGCTATGGTGCTATTCGGAAGACATCTGAGTGAATGCTTGTGTTAAATATATCTTAAGAATACTAAGGTAAAATGATTTTGCCTAAATCTAATGCCTCTTCATTCCCAGCAGGAACTACGCTGCCTTATTCATTAAACTCATTTGTATAGAAGAGAAAACTTTCCTGCATAAGTTCAGTTAAAGAATCTGTGCTTTGAGATATGCAGTATATTTGACTTGTATGTCTCATTGCACAGATTATTTTATGGAACCGATTCCATTCGAAGCGCGGAACCGTAAGCTCATTAATGTTACTCCATGAAGAAGAGGAGGAATACGATACAAAAATTCGAAGGATTGTAAGTAAATAAATATATCCCTTTCGAATTAGCATTCCAGAATTGAACGACGGGTATTAATAAAATGATGAGTAATTGGAAGTCATTATCAGACAATGTAGAGTATGACACTCGAGATAATAAACTGTTTTATTTAAAGGGAAACTTAAATTTTCTACGTTTTTTAAGTGTTATTTCATTTTTTCATTATATGAATATCAGTGTTTAATTACTACTCTCATACGATTTCATTTCAACTCCTGAATGCCATTAAATTAATATCATTTCAATGGATAATCAAACGGTTGCATGAAAAGATATAGGTTTTCTGTCTATTTCTACATGTATATACTTACAACACTTTTTCTGGCGTTCTCTAAGATGGTCATTAATTTTAACGTCAATATTTTCTTGTTGTGGCGAATAAAAAAGACCCAGTTAGTAATTTATAAATGAGAAGTTGAATCTCCCACACTTACGGAAAGTATGCTATCCCGGTATTAGTATTTTCATTGGGTGATAAATGAATGCCACACTTGTTTCAGCGTATCTTGTTTCGTAATTTCAATTAAAATGCAACCGCTTTCATATCCTAGATATGTGAAGTAAATGAATTTCTACTGTACTATGTAAAGTATATTTAAGTTACACAATAATACAATAATTTTTAAGTTTTCTATTTCAATATTTACACTCCGGATTCAAAATTATATACAGTTAAAACACCAACACTTTTCACTTTTGTGATAATCCTGTGCTAGTTATAACATTCCTTGTTTCAATAGCACTACCACCATTTTCTTCTTTCTCATTCAGGATCATTTTTTTCGAGAAAGATAGTATGTTAGGAAAAATCATCTGTGTTGTTCTTCATGCAGTGTATTTGACTTGTGAGAGCAGAACCCAGATTATTTTATGAAACAGATTCAACTCGTAGCATGGAATCGCTAGCTCTGTAATGTTATACCAAGAAATTCAGAGGTGCCAAGATACTAAGATCTAAAGAAATATAATTAATTGATGAATAGTCCTTTGATGTAGTATTTCCCAATTTAATGACATGTATTACGAATGATGTTGCATTAAAATTATATAATAAATTAACGATATTTGGTCAAGACTCGAATTATATCCACAGGCTTCCTCGATATTTACATTATTATGACCTAATAAAAATGTTATAAACAACTTATTCACAGTGAAAAACGATAACAATTCTTTCAAGATTAATCTAGAACTTCTATGCAACATGAGGGCCTATTTTCTTGATAATCTAAGATGTTAATGCAACGGTCAGTTAAAAAAAATCAATTAATACCAAATAGTTAGTTACTCACGTTATGTTGACATGATTTAGGAAAGATCAATTCGTATGTAATCTAATGCGAGATTATCTAAAATTCATTTTTCACCCATTTTTAGTGAAAATCTTAGTTTTTTCTCTACAATAACTCATCGTTTATTCCTTTCTAAACTTCCAAATTGCTCGAAGGTATGACTGACAATTCTCAATATGGCAGAAATATCGGCAAATTGTATTGTTCATCTGAGAAAGACTTAAAACGAAATGCACCAGTAAAAAATTAAAAGATATCACCAAAGAGTCGTGTTTCATTCCTTACCTACGTTGTATGGACAGGAAAAATACACAATAAAGGTAAGATTAAATATTAGGGATTAAATGCTATGTTCAAATTTATTTTTATAGTTTATGCTTCAAATTTATTTTTTTTATCTTATATTCTTCTAAAGAGATGCATTGATTCGTCTTACCTCAGTATCAAAATTCAAATTTGACTTTGGTGTTTAATTCAACAAGAAAAATACACATTAACCATTTCCTTCATGGAAGTACGAACATATTTTCTTGCAGCTCATAAAATAAATTCTACCACGTTTATTACAAACATATCTTTAAGGTAAAATATCTATTTCTTTAACTCTTTAATGAAGCATCAATTGGTGTCCTGCTCTCGGGGTTGTAATACATTACAATGAGATGGATTCCGAGGGAAAAAAGTTCTTCACCGATACACAAGAGTTGACGTCAATAGTTTTTTCATCACCTTTTTATGGTTCAACACTCGCTATCTGCATCCATAAGCTTGGCCTGGTGTACCAAATTGCTAATTACCTCATCACTTACGTTAGGTTAATAGTTGATAAGCGGTGGTAAAAATTCGGAATCTTGAATGATGTCTTGTTTGCAGAATTTCAATATGGATGATCTGACTTTCCAATCTCAATTACAAATTTAAATCAATGTCATTGGAAAAGGGAAGTCAGACCATCCATGTTGACGGCCATCGTGGATTGTTAGCTGCTTCCGTGATTTGCATCAGTGTTAAATTGGTCTTCCTCTTAATTATACATCAGATGATCAGACTTCCAGCTTTACCGGCCTTTTTTGAATGATATCCTGTGTTTAACGTAAGAATGTCACTTCATTTAATGCCCACTCTCAATATACGTTCTATTTGTAAGACATGGAATATCTTTGGCGGGGCACTCCTTTGACATTCAACCTAATATTACAATCTCATTGCATTGATATAATCAAAATAACAGTAGTTTTCCACTTATAATGGAAAACACAAGTATAAAGTCCTTGATTTTCGGTTTCTTGTATCTAATATATGTATTTTTTGCGCAAGCAGTGATATTGGTACTTATTTATTCCGATGAATGGCGTAATTTCAATAAAATTATTTTGTAAACATGACAAGGGCTATAATTGAGGCTTTTTTGTCACTCATTTTCAACAAATAAGAGATATTATTTGGAGGGATCATTGAATACATTTATGTAGTAATGTGTACAAAGAGGAAACATTCTTAACCATTACCCAATTGCTTACGTTCTTCAAATCTTCATGACCATTTCAAGTTTCATCCCGATCTTCCAAATATCCGACTGGGCCTGATGTTCCTGATTATTCGCATCATCAGCAGCGTAATAATAATTGTTGGTTAGTCTCGAATATTTGAAATTTTCGAGAAGAATAATCAAGGTGAGGTTCGTAGAATCATAACATGATTGATCTCATTGTCCAATCCCTCTAGCAATTTTAAATTAACGCTAGAAAGGAAGGACAATAAGTCCATCCATGTTGACCTCCTCCGTGGATTGTTTACTGCTTTCCTCTTCAGCATACGTAGTAAATTAGGAACACTAATGGATGATAATTTCTGATATTCAAGCACTTCTGCAGCTTTTCTTTCAATGATATCCCATTTTAATAGAAGAATGTCAATTTCTTTAAGCCCACTCCCGATTCACACATTTTCTGCAGTCATCTTGAAATGCCTTCGAAGTATTATATGATTCTTCTGTATTTCTCTTAGGCCATTTAAGATGTTGGGTAAGCCGTTCAGGGTAACAGTTGGGTAAGCAAACTTGTGAATATAGAATTTGTTCCAAGTGGAACACTATCATCATCAATGCCCAAGTGCGGATGTCATAGACTTTCTCATGAGCGTTTTAGGAAGTTATCCACGGATGTTTATTATTTCCAACATAAAAACTCTGGTTGATGAGCCTTAATGACAATTCATATTCTTTTATGATGGCGTCTTCCACAAGGATGATGGTTTGCTTAACCAATAGCAAGTCAAATGAATGCTAAGATGGAAGGCAAAACCGCCCATCTAGGTTGTCGGTGTGAGTGGATTGTAACATATTTTCATTATCGTCGTTAAATAAGGTGCAATCAGATGAAATATATAATAATAATAATATAATTAAGGTCCAATTTGAAACATATCCTTTAGCGAGGCTATCACCCCAATCGGGGGAGACCGCACAAAATCGAAGCATATCAATGTTTTCATCGCTGTTTACATTTCATGCACTTAGACTTTTCCTAGAAAGGAAAGAGATGGTTACCAAATGCCGGCGGATGTCGAGTACCTCATCTCGGGCATTTTGCTGCTCATCCTCTCGGTTTGAGTTGCTTGGGGCGGTGAGTATGGTCATCGTTTGGTTGTACGGCATAACGGAATACCGTAACAGGATTTAACCGGCCATTTAATATGAAAAACATTTCTCTATGTGCTTGCACCTCTGTTGGTAAAATTGGAGGAAATGATTGTCTTTGAAAGATAAGATGATACGCTATTGGATCTCAATTATTTGTGCTTGCAATGATATACATGTGTGTAAATAATGCAGGATTGAACCAAAACATTACTCTTAGGGGAAAATTTTTCTTGACTAAATGGTGTAATCCGTTTAATTTCCTAACCATATTAACAGTCATTGTTCCCTTATACTGCATAAAAGGACGAAATCCATCTTGCTAGAAATTTTAGTAATATTTAACTAATTATCTTACGTAATAATCCTCCTACTAGAAAGCAACTTATTAATTACACACAAAAATGTAATTAATAATCTATTCCTATAGAATCATTCGTGATCATATTGATGCTGGAAAACAACTTCAATAGAAAACATTTCTTCAGAAAGTTCTGATAGTAGATAATCATTTTTATTACTTGCAAGGATACTGCTTTGTATGATTAAAAAGATACAACTTTTATTGCACAAAATTCGCAATTTTTTCCTAGATCATCCCTTGAAAAAAAACTTTTACATTAGGTAATATCAAGACGGTTATGAATGTCTTATCCTATATAAAAACATGTGGCAGGTATATTCTGCTCCTTATATTATTAATTTCAACGTATAAATTCCATGATCAATCAATGTATATCGATTCAGTCTTGGCTCCCCTATGTTTGTAGTTGCATCATGGAATATGGAACGGGCGGAGCTGCGAATGGTCATTCATCGATCGGGATAACAAAGCAATACACATTCTAATTTCACATAAAAGGCTTCAGTAGATGGTAAAATATAAATGATAAAGGCAACTCCCCTACTTAACAATTCAGTTTAAATGCCAAGCTTACAAGCATCCCTGACCAGCTATATCCTCAGTCTTCGATGATGCATAAAAATCAACTAGTAGAATAATTGAAGATACTACGAAACGACAAGTGAGAGGGAAGAATTTTTTATTAAATATTTTAAAAATTCAGTCTTAAAGGGAATAAAAGGATTTTGTTTCCTTAAGAAGATAGTCAAATCTTACTGCTAGAGAAGAAATATTACCTTGATTATTGTAATTTGTAATCCTGATTGTTGGATCACGGATTATTTTGATAATATCAGCTCAACTGATCCCAGTTTACTTTTAGAGGTGCAATATGAATTATCTTCGTCGCTATCCTCATCCATAATATTAAACCTTCACGGAAAAAAAAGAGACTGTGTCCATCGGCATCCAATGATAGTGAGCTTTGTGGTCGAAATTTCAAGTAACACAAACCGTAGAAAATTGAAGTTTAATAAAATAGTTCAGAACAGGTTATTTTAACACCTACTAGAGTCACAAAGAATAATACAACGTTCCTTGATCGCGTATTTAGTAGAAGCAGGGATAATCTCGCTTATGATGCTAATTCGATTGATTTGGATATATCTGACCACCATATGACGGAGTGTGACATAGAAATTCAGACAGATAGACATAGACAGATCTTCCAGCAAAAAGAGCTCAGCCAGATCAGTCTATTCCGAAAATCTCTATTTCAATCGCTTATGAGAACTTCTGGCAGATTGTGCTTGGGAGGATGTTTTCAATCAGATTAATCCAACTGTGGCTTATGATCTTTTCTGGACAAACTGAAGTTCTGTATAAATGATGTATCATATTTGGTTATAATAGATAATAAATTCAAACCGATAAAACCTTGGATGACGATTTAATTGTGCAATAGAGTGGCTAGGAGAAATTTACTTCATAAGAAAATCCGAAAACGACCGAAAAATGAGAAATTGTAACGCCACTACAAGCCATACAAACGGCGACTTGAAAAAGACCTACAGGAATGTAAAGAAAGATATACATGAAGGTATTTGATAATAATTCAAATAGCACACGTATGCAATGGAGAATTTTAGATACTAATATTGGCCGTCATTTATAAAAAATTAGAATAAACAAAATTAGAACAGATAATGACATTTCTTAGTTGAAAAACAGGAAATAGTAATAGAATTTAATACTCGTTTTCTTGAATCCACGATAGTAAGGAAAAGCGATGTAGTAACTCCAAGTGATGAATCTCTGTTAGCAGATCAAATTTTGAGAGAATCTTTATTCTCTGTTCCAACAAATGATAAAGGTGTCGGTAAAATTATAATGGAGTTGAAATCTAAGAGTTCTAAAGGTATGGACGAAATGGCAGCATTTGCTACAAGAGAAGCGAAAACACCATATCCCAAGTATTCGCATCTGGTTGTGCCATATGACTAAACGGGCGATCAAATTGCGTTAATTTAAACTAATTATTTAGCATGTTATCCTTAAATTTCGACATTGCTCACAAAACTCTCTATTTAATGCTACTGTAATTGCTTAGCTAACGTGAAGTGTTGAGAAAGAAAATCATTTTCAATAGTATTATTGATATTAAAGTGTAAATTAGTGAACCTGCGATGTTAGAGTGAGAATACAATCTTCTGCCAGTTTTCTGACAACATCTATGAGATGCAAAGAATAGTATCGAAATATCCAATGAAGGAAATCCGTTTGTGGTTAATATGAATGATAAGGGCAGCTCTCTTACTTAGCAAATTTAATTACATGCTAAGCCAGGGAGATGCCCAGACCAGCCATATCTGTTGAACTTCTAATCGGTTAAACATGAAATTACATCTCAGCAAAAGTAAGAAATACACCGCCAACAATGAGTGAGGCACAGTTCAAGCTATATACAAGGATTGAGAATGAAAAAGAATTTCCTTTCCTATTGTTACATTATTTTACTGTAAAAAAACACCACAATGCCTTTAATCCCCAAAAATGCTCGCGTATGCATTCCCGTCGGAACAATAGGAAAACAGACGCATCAAATTTTAGGGGCAAGTGACACTATGTCCCTAGCGAGACATCCGAAAACTATTTAGTTTTTATACTCGATGTAAAATTAACCTGGAAGGAAAATATTGAAAACGACATTCAGAAGGCAACAAAACCCAAATTTGCCTTATCTGGTAAACAATTTCACAGATCTTAAGAAAATGTGATAACCAAACTACTAATGTATCTATAAATTAAACAACATATCCTAAAACACTCAAATGTACTGTAATTGTTCCATATCACACCAGAACTTCCAAGATATATTAATTCAATTAAATCCTACCTCTCACCACGCCTATAAAAAGAATAACCCAAATGCTCGACTCTAAACTGAAACGCATTAAAAATTCCTTATTTTCCATGATATAGGATTACAATAAAAAAAATCAATCAGCAAATACCGTCACCCATAATCTTCTTTAAGGGGTTACATCTAATCGCCGGCCGGAAATTATGGTATATTTTGGAAATTTTTGTAGGTTTATTGTTGCTATCTATGAAATAATTTTCATTTAGTAACGAAAGTACATTACTTCACATACTATTTTTTTAGATTGTGATGAAAAAATATAATTAAATAAAAAAGTTGTTTGCCCCTGACATATATGCATTTCGAAGAACGTCACTTAACGGTTGGCAGTTTTTCTCTGGTATAGATAATCTGAAATCAAAAAAGCAAACATTTTCTTAAATTAAAAATGTGTGGCTATCGTTCTACGTAGGGAAATTTTAATATTTTGATTTTTAACGAAATGGTGGTCAGTTAAATATAAATTGTTGTAATTTTGCAGATAAAAACAAAGTTTTTCATGATTTTTCATTAACTATTAAGATTAAAGAAAAAACCGTACGTACGACGATAGATAGTATTGTTTTACATGATTTTACCAAATTTCAAAGAAATCGGTTGGATAGTCATTGAGAATTTTTGCCAACAAGGTTGAAAAATTAGGTTTTGAGAAAAATGGCCATAAACATTTAATTTGTCACAAATTTGTGAATTTTCAAGTTTACCATAAATCTTCTATTGCTGGGCCATAGAATGCTTCCTTTGAAGATGACGCAGCTTCTCCTGATGACCTTTGGCCCCGTCCTTATAGCTTTTTTTCTGGCTTCAAGCTCTTGAAGTTCTGCCGCTTCGATACGTCTCTTGTCCTCTCTGGCGCAGTATTATGTAGCTCTCTGGCCAATTCTGACGTTCATTTCCCTCATGATTTATAGTAGACTAGATGCCCCATCATTGAAAATACTGGCAGATATGAAAGCTGCTGTTTCCACCACGACAGCACCACTGGACAAAATTTTTGGAGCGAATTTCCATACTGTCGAATTGAAACTTTCGTTATTATTTTGAGTGAATCTGCCCAAAAAGCGGTGAAGTAACTCGTCTTTACTCAGATCTTCGTATATGGGACGTATAGCCTCGATTACGCTCATAGGTAGAGCCTTTTTGTTGACATATTCTGCTAGTTTTCCTGCTGTTTTAGCCATCTGCCAAGAACACTAAGAATCAGAGCCCTGAGGGCAAAACTGGTGCTGTGGATTTTGATCCGTGGAGCTCTTGTGATATAAAGTGGCCAAGATTAAATTTTTCATCATTTTCACGGAGTCAGAGTTATTGCGAATGGCAAACCCATAATAAGCCGTAAGCTCATCAATTAATACCCCCGTTAATTTTCCCTTCCCCCAGACCTTTCGTATTTCTTTTGCATGCACGAAGTCTTGCACCCATTCTCTTCTGCACATGATTGATGCATTCCTTCTTTTTTATGAGAGTTTCATGTCCATATGGTCTGGATTCAACGATCCCTTTGTATGTTTTACTGTCTCCGTCTCCTATAAATGTAACTTGCATATTTTACTTTGTGGCGGTCTTCAGATCTGAGGAACATCTCTGTTATGCTGTCGACCTCCATCTTTCCTGCATTACCCTCATGATTGGCCGGGCATTCTTTGGCATACTGATTGCATACTCTTTGCATTCCTCGGTGTCCTGCTTCTTCTCCCAGTATTCACATGATTTGCAGTAAGCAGATTTTACAGCAATATCAATCATTTTACTCGAATAAAAAACAACAAGAGTCGCTATTCCAAATAAAGAGTTAAATCCTCTCTTGCGCCAAGTTCCATCTCCGGCGACAGACCCTCAGGTTCCTCACAGTTGGTTGCTTTTGCAGTCAGTTTCTTTTCTTCTGCGCAGCTATTCACCAAAGAAATATTGCAAACTTCTTTTGCAGCAGTATGAATGGTCTTCACAATTAGATCGTACGTGGCTTGGAAAACCGGGCGTGGCAAGTCCATCATGGCGCAGAACTTTTCTGCACCGTTTGATCCTACTCCTAATAACCTCATGGTGAAAACAAATCTTCTGTTAACTTTATCGGAACTTCCAATAAATGGAAAGGAATCTACACTGATTGGGTCACATGATTCACAGTTCACCGCTAACTTAAATCCAAGGCCTCGCCTACTGCTCTCTTGAAAACTGACTTTACCACCACAAATCTTACACTTGAGATACTCACTTAGTGCAGAAAACACAATAGCAATATTAAGAATTCTATATCCTATACTAGGATCAACAGAAACCTCGAAATCCTTGCTCCTCCTTAGTTTTTTCGCAGAAGTGCTTGCCGGTTGCTCCTCTCTATCCAATTCGAAACGGTTGAGAGGTCAATTCTGCTTCTTCTTCACTCTGTCTGCTCTTACGGAACTGCGTCTAAAAGTCTTACGATCCATAATAATCGTAAAAATTACTCAAATAGAGCAAAAACTACAACAACTCAGATAGCAGAGGAAGAAAACGAACGAAAGCGCACTCGACAACAGACCACAGCAAACTCACCGCATCAACTAAATATTTGTCGCTAGTTTCGAAATATATAACGGTATTATCCTTTGTTTTCCCAGTTTTCCCTCTCAAGAAGAAAAGACCGTACTCCTATTCATGAATAGGACACTTGAAGGGATTAGGGTGATAAGGGTGGTCAATTCTTGAGCCGGGTGTGGCGGAAGTGCCCTTAAGGCAGGAGCTCGGGCGCCAGCGCTCTAACGCGCTTATAAGGAAATTTCTGTATCTCAGCCAATTTTACGGATTTTAAAATAATTCTTAGTGCAAAATATCGAGAAAGGTTTAAACTTAAAAGATATGCAAAAAAATATATTTCGATTTTTTTGATCTTGACATTAGATGTAACCCCTTAAATGAACAAACCCTTATCCTAGCCGCTTTATGATAAACTAAGCCAGATGCTCTCCCCTACCACGTGGGTTTAAATAAAAAGTGAACTGTAAAGTGCTTATTGCAAAATCATGGATAAGACCCCGAGTCAAATTGATGATCAAAATTTCCGACCGGAAGTGAACTTAATTCGTTTGTTCGTTCGTTGGGAACCTTCGCAGTTGTACATAATATAATTGCGAGGAAAGGTGGTGACGTTAATTAATGCATCAATTAATAAATACGACAAAAATATTTTCATGCATCAACACAAAAAATACACCTACTTACCCTATAAGCATGCATAAATAAAAAAATATAAATATGAAATATATAGTATATGAATTATTAAAACAATAAACAGACCCACACAGCTGTAAATTGCCTATAAGTTAGTATGAATTTTATATAACCTTGAAACAGCATATACATTTTTTGATTGATGCTCATCATGCAAGATTTTCCAGGTTTCCTGATAGGACTTCGCGGCTACTGTAGCGGCCGCGGTGCCCACGATCCAGCACCGTGCATCACCCTACCAAGCGATCCCCTAATTTTCACATATTTCGTAACCTTCTGGTTCAATCATCAAAATTATTCATTTCCTTAATAAGCTTATTAAAAAATTTGATATTTTTGGGGGAGGTTTTGAAGACTTCTGCAGGTAGACTGCTATTGAAAATGTCGAATTGAACTATATTTGGAAGATAAAACGCATAACACATGTTTAAGTCAGGATAAGACATCCACAAGCCTTGATAATGTAAATTAAAGTAGAGACTCGTTATTACTTGAAGGACCCATGAAACAGCTACGAATTTTGTATAGTCAATATTATTTTTTTATCTTAGAACGTATTCTCTAGGTGCAATTAAATCATAGTGATTACGGATGATTCTATAGGACCTGGATATGGTTCATTTTTGTCATAGGATAAGTACTCTATATTTTCTATATAACTATATAACAACTGTATATAGGTAAATATATTACATTATATTCCTTACAAATCATTTTAAAAGCTATTACTGTCAAAGAGGTTCTCTAAAAATCAAGATGTTTACGTATGATTCTGCAAAAACTGGAAATGAAGTTCATTTTAGTCATAAGTTGAGTGCTTCATTGTTTTTGCTCATACATTTGACTTAATGAAATATCCATGCAATACTGAGATTACGTTTATTAAAGATACTACAAAAATTTTTCTTTCGAGGATTATTTTCATTAATCAACAATTTTGTTACTTAAAATTTAAATGACTGAATGCTGCTCACTGCTTTATATAGAAAGACACACTTTGGTAAATAACGGACAAATACTTTTGTTCTACATACAAATATATATACGTAATATAGAACGTAGCTCCGAAATGCAGTACCACGATGAAAATATTCAGCGAAGAACAGACGTAGAAATAAAACCAAATGAATAGTATAATGCAACAATCATTCACACAAGTAGCTATGGTGCTATTCGGAAGACATCTGAGTGAATGCTTGTGTTAAATATATCTTAAGAATACTAAGGTAAAATGATTTTGCCTAAATCTAATGCCTCTTCATTCCCAGCAGGAACTACGCTGCCTTATTCATTAAACTCATTTGTATAGAAGAGAAAACTTTCCTGCATAAGTTCAGTTAAAGAATCTGTGCTTTGAGATATGCAGTATATTTGACTTGTATGTCTCATTGCACAGATTATTTTATGGAACCGATTCCATTCGAAGCGCGGAACCGTAAGCTCATTAATGTTACTCCATGAAGAAGAGGAGGAATACGATACAAAAATTCGAAGGATTGTAAGTAAATAAATATATCCCTTTCGAATTAGCATTCCAGAATTGAACGACGGGTATTAATAAAATGATGAGTAATTGGAAGTCATTATCAGACAATGTAGAGTATGACACTCGAGATAATAAACTGTTTTATTTAAAGGGAAACTTAAATTTTCTACGTTTTTTAAGTGTTATTTCATTTTTTCATTATATGAATATCAGTGTTTAATTACTACTCTCATACGATTTCATTTCAACTCCTGAATGCCATTAAATTAATATCATTTCAATGGATAATCAAACGGTTGCATGAAAAGATATAGGTTTTCTGTCTATTTCTACATGTATATACTTACAACACTTTTTCTGGCGTTCTCTAAGATGGTCATTAATTTTAACGTCAATATTTTCTTGTTGTGGCGAATAAAAAAGACCCAGTTAGCAATTTATAAATGAGAAATTGAATCTCCCACACTTACGGAAAGTATGCTATCCCGGTATTAGTATTTTCATTGGGTGATAAATGAATGCCACACTTGTTTCAGCGTATCTTGTTTCGTAATTTCAATTAAAATGCAACCGCTTTCATATCCTAGATATGTGAAGTAAATGAATTTCTACTGTACTATGTAAAGTATATTTAAGTTACACAATAATACAATAATTTTTAAGTTTTCTATTTCAATATTTACACTCCGGATTCAAAATTATATACAGTTAAAACACCAACACTTTTCACTTTTGTGATAATCCTGTGCTAGTTATAACATTCCTTGTTTCAATAGCACTACCACCATTTTCTTCTTTCTCATTCAGGATCATTTTTTTCGAGAAAGATAGTATGTTAGGAAAAATCATCTGTGTTGTTCTTCATGCAGTGTATTTGACTTGTGAGAGCAGAACCCAGATTATTTTATGAAACAGATTCAACTCGTAGCATGGAATCGCTAGCTCTGTAATGTTATACCAAGAAATTCAGAGGTGCCAAGATACTAAGATCTAAAGAAATATAATTAATTGATGAATAGTCCTTTGATGTAGTATTTCCCAATTTAATGACATGTATTACGAATGATGTTGCATTAAAATTATATAATAAATTAACGATATTTGGTCAAGACTCGAATTATATCCACAGGCTTCCTCGATATTTACATTATTATGACCTAATAAAAATGTTATAAACAACTTATTCACAGTGAAAAACGATAACAATTCTTACAAAATTAATCTAGAACTTCTATGCAACATGAGGGCCTATTTTCTTGATAATCTAAGATGTTAATGCAACGGTCAGTTAAAAAAAATCAATTAATACCAAATAGTTAGTTACTCACGTTATGTTGACATGATTTAGGAAAGATCAATTCGTATGTAATCTAATGCGAGATTATCTAAAATTCATTTTTCACCCATTTTTAGTGAAAATCTTAGTTTTTTCTATACAATAACTCATCGTTTATTCCTTTCTAAACTTCCAAATTGCTCGAAGGTATGACTGACAATTCTCAATATGGCAGAAATATCGGCAAATTGTATTGTTCATCTGAGAAAGACTTAAAACGAAATGCACCAGTAAAAAATTAAAAGATATCACCAAAGAGTCGTGTTTCATTCCTTACCTACGTTGTATGGACAGTAAAAATACACAATAAAGGTAAGATTAAATATTAGGGATTAAATGCTATGTTCAAATTTATTTTTATAGTTTATGCTTCAAATTTATTTTTTTTATCTTATATTCTTCTAAAGAGATGCATTGATTCGTCTTACCTCAGTATCAAAATTCAAATTTGACTTTGGTGTTTAATTCAACAAGAAAAATACACATTAACCATTTCCTTCATGGAAGTACGAACATATTTTCTTGCAGCTCATAAAATAAATTCTACCACGTTTATTACAAACATATCTTTAAGGTAAAATATCTATTTCTTTAACTCTTTAATGAAGCATCAATTGGTGTCCTGCTCTCGGGGTTGTAATACATTACAATGAGATGGATTCCGAGGGAAAAAAGTTCTTCACCGATACACAAGAGTTGACGTCAATAGTTTTTTCATCACCTTTTTATGGTTCAACACTCGCTATCTGCATCCATAAGCTTGGCCTGGTGTACCAAATTGCTAATTACCTCATCACTTACGTTAGGTTAATAGTTGATAAGCGGTGGTAAAAATTCGGAATCTTGAATGATGTCTTGTTTGCAGAATTTCAACATGGATGATCTGACTTCCCAATCTCAATTACAAATTTAAATCAATGTCATTGGAAAAGGGAAGTCAGACCATCCATGTTGACGGCCATCGTGGATTGTTAGCTGCTTCCGTGATTTGCATCAGTGTTAAATTGGTCTTCCTCTTAATTATACATCAGATGATCAGACTTCCAGCTTTACCGGACTTCTTTGAATGATATCCTGTGTTTAACGTAAGAATGTCACTTCATTTAATGCCCACTCTCAATATACGTTCTATTTGTAAGACATGGAATATCTTTGGCGGGGCACTCCTTTGACATTCAACCTAATATTACAATCTCATTGCATTGATATAATCAAAATAACAGTAGTTTTCCACTTATAATGGAAAACACAAGTATAAAGTCCTTGATTTTCGGTTTCTTGTATCTAATATATGTATTTTTTGCGCAAGCAGTGATATTGGTACTTATTTATTCCGATGAATGGCGTAATTTCAATAAAATTATTTTGTAAACATGACAAGGGCTATAATTGAGGCTTTTCTGTCACTCATTTTCAACAAATAAGAGATATTATTTGGAGGGATCATTGAATACATTTATGTAGTAATGTGTACAAAGAGGAAACATTCTTAACCATTACCAAATTGCTTACGTTCTTCAAATCTTCATGACCATTTCAAGTTTCATCCCGATCTTCCAAATATCCGACTGGGCCTGATGTTCCTGATTATTCGCATCATCAGCAGCGTAATAATAATTGTTGGTTAGTCTCGAATATTTGAAATTTTCGAGAAGAATAATCAAGGTGAGGTTCGTAGAATCATAACATGATTGATCTCATTGTCCAATCCCTCTAGCAATTTTAAATTAACGCTAGAAAGGAAGGACAATAAGTCCATCCATGTTGACCTCCTCCGTGGATTGTTTACTGCTTTCCTCTTCAGCATACGTAGTAAATTAGGAACACTAATGGATGATAATTTCTGATATTCAAGCACTTCTGCAGCTTTTCTTTCAATGATATCCCATTTTAATAGAAGAATGTCAATTTCTTTAAGCCCACTCCCGATTCACACATTTTCTGCAGTCATCTTGAAATGCCTTCGAAGTATTATGTGATTCTTCTGTAATTCTCTTAGGCCATTTAGGATGTTGGGTAAGCTGTTAAGGGTAACAGTTGGGTAAGCGAACTTGTGAATATAGAATTTGTTCCAAGTGGAACACTTTCATCATCAATGCCCAAGTGCGGATGTCATAGACTTTCTCATGAGCGTTTTAGGAAGTTACCCACGGATGTTTATTATTTCCCACATAAAAACACTGGTTGATGAGCCTTAATGACAATTCATATTCTTTTACGATGGCGTCTTCCACAAGGATGATGATTTGCTTAACCAATACCAAGTCCAAATGAATGCTGAAATGGAAGGCAAAACCGCTCATCTAGGTTGTCGGTATGAGTGGATTGTAACATATTTTCGTTATCGTCATAGGAAATAAGGTGCAATCAGATGAAATATTCCATCCAATCATCACCATCGCCATCATATATTTTATTATTATACTCCATTGTTTCAAAGAGGCACTTCATTTCCCTAAATTTTTAATTCAATTATATTTGGGATCTGTATATTTTACTTAATTTATATTGAATTTCAATTGAGAGTCGCGTTTTCCATTGTGCATTCCGGATGAGTTACGTTGATATCAAAAGTTAAAATTAAGGTCCAATTTGAAACATATCCTTTAGCGAGGATTTCACCCCAATCGGGGAACACCGCACAAAATCGAAGCATATCAACGTTTTCATCGCTGTTTACATTACATGCACTTAGACTTTTCCTAGAAAGGAAAGAGATGGTTACCAAATGCCGGCGGATGTCGAGTACCTCATCTCGGGCATTTTGCTGCTCATCCTCTCGGTTTGAGTTGCTTGGGGCGGTGAGTATGGTCATCGTTTGGTTGTACGGCATAACGGAATACCGTAACAGGATTTAACCGGCCATTTAATATGAAAAACATTTTTCTATGTGCTTGCACCTCTGTTGGTAAAATTGGAGGAAACGATTGTCTTTAAAAGTTAAGATAATACGCTATTGGATCTCAATTATTTGTGCTTGCAATGATATACATGTGTGTAAATAATGCAGGAATGAACCAAAACATTACTCTTAGGGGAAAATTTTTCTTGACTAAATGGTGTATTCCGTTTAATTTCCTAACCATATTAACAGTCATTGTTCCCTTATACTGCATAAAAAGACGAAATCAATCTTGCTAGAAATTTTAATAATATTTAACTAATTATCTTACGTAATAATCCTCCTACTAGAAAGCAACTTAATAATTACACACGAAAATGTAATTAATGATCTATTCCTATAGAATCATTCGTGATCATATTGATGCTGGAAAACAACTTCGATAGAAAACATTTCTTCAGAAAGTTCTGATAGTAGATAATCATTTTTATTACTTGCAAGGATACTGCTTTCTATGATTAAGAAGATACGGCTTTTATTGCACAAAATTCGCAATTTTTTTCCTAGATCATCCCTTGAAAAAAAACTTTTACATTAGGTAATATCAAGACGGTTATGAATGTCTTATCCTATATAAAAACATGTGGCAGGTATATTCTGCTCCTTGTATTATTTATTTCAACGTATGAATTCCATGATCTATCATTGAATATCGATTCAGTCTTGGCTCCCCTATGTTTGTAGTTGCATCATGGAATATGGAACGGGCGGAGCTGCGAATGGTCATTGATCGATCGGGATAACTGAGCAATACACATTCTAATTTCACATAAAAGGCTTCAGTAGATTGTAAAATATAAATGATAAAGGCAACTCCCCTACTTAACAATTCAGTTTAAATGCCTAGCTTACAAGCAGCCCTGACCAGCTATATCCTCAGTCTTCGATGATGCATAAAAATCAACTAGTGGAATGATTGAAGATACTACGAAACGACAAGTAAGAGGGAAGAATTTTTTATTAAATATTTTAAAAATTCAGTCTTAAAGGGAATAAAAGGATTTTGTTTCCTTAAGAAAACAGTCAAATCTTACCGAACAGAATAATGAGAAATTGTCACGCCACTACAAGTCATACAAACGGCGACTTGAAAAGACCTACAGGAATGTAAAGAAAGATATACATGAAGGTATTTGATAATAATTCAAAAAGCACACGTATGCAATGGAGAATTTTAGATAATAATTTTGGCCGTCATTTAAAAAAATTTAGAATAAACAAAATTAGAACAGATAATGACAGTTTCTTAGTTGAAAAACAGGAAATAGTATTAGAATTTAATACTCGTTTTCTTGAATCCACGATAGTAAGGAAAAGCGATGTAGTACCTCCAAGTGATGAAACTCTGTTTGAAGATCAAATTTCGATAGAATCTTTATTCTCTGTTCCAACAAATGATAAAGGTGTCGGTAAAATTATAATGGAGTTGAAATCTAAGAGTTCTAAAGGTATGGACGAAATGGCAGCATTTGCTACAAGAGAAGTGAAAACACCATATCCCAAGTATTCGCATCTGGTTGTGGCATATGACTAAACGGGCGATCAAATTGCGTTAATTTAAACTAATTATTTAGCATGTTATCCTTAAATTTCTACATTGCTCACAAAACTCTCCGAATTCCTTTGCTATTGAATGCTGCTGTAATTGCTTAGCTAACGTGAAGCGCTGAGAAAGAAAAATCATTTTCAATAGTATTATTGATATTAAAGTGTAAATTAGTGAACCTGC
The DNA here is from genome assembly GCA_947579665.1 of Sympetrum striolatum. Lineage (NCBI taxonomy): Eukaryota > Metazoa > Arthropoda > Insecta > Odonata > Libellulidae > Sympetrum > Sympetrum striolatum. Next base: position 29,276,880 of record OX388352.1, read on the forward strand.
GATGTTAGAGTGAGAATACAATCTTCTGCCAGTTTTCTGACAACATCTATGAGATGCAAAGAATAGCATCGAAATATCCGATGAAGGAAATCCGTTGCTGGTTAATATGAATGATAAGGGCAGCTCTCTTACTTAGCAAATTTAATTACATGCTAAGCTATGGAGACGCCCAGACCAGCCATATCTGTTGAACTTCTAATCGGTTAAACATGAAATTACATCTCAGCAAAAGTAAGAAATACACCGTCAACAATGAGTGAGGCACAATTCAAGCTATATACAAGGATTGAGAATGAAAAAGAATTTCCTTTCCTATTGTTACATTATTTTACTGTAAAAAAACACCACATTACCTTAAATCCCCAAAAATGATCGCGTATGCATTCCCGTCGGAACAATAGGAAAAAAGACGCATCAAATTTCAGGGGCAAGCGACAATATATCCCTAGCGAGACATCCGAAAAATAATTAGTTGTTATACTCGATGAAAAATTTAGCTGGAAGGAAAATATTGAAAATGACATTCAGCAGGCAACAAAACCCAAATTTGCCTTATCTGGTAAACTATTTCACAGATCTTAAGAAAATGTGATAACCAAACTTCTAATGTATCTATCAATTATACAACATATCCTAAAACACTCAAATGTACTGTAAGCGTTCCATATCACACCAGAACTTCCAAAATATATGAATTCAACTAAATCCTACCTCTCACCACGCCTATAAAAAGAATAACACAAATGCTCGACTCAAAACTGAAACGCATTAAAAATTCCTTATTTTCCACGATATAGGATTATAATCTGAACACAACAATCAGCAAATACCGTCACTCATAATCTTCTTTAATTGAACAAACCCTTATCCTAGCCGCTTTATGTTAAACTAAGCCAGATGCTCTCCCCTACCCCGTGGGTTTAAATAAAAAGTGAACGGTAAAGTGCTTATTGCAAAATCATGGATAAAACCCCGAGTCAAATTGATGATCAAAATTTCCGACCGGAAGTGAACTTAATTCGTTTGTTCGTTCGTAGGGAACCTTCGCAGTTGCACATAATATAATTGCGAGGAAAGGTGGTGACGTTAATTAATGCATTAATTAATAAATACGAGAAAAATATTTTCATGCATCAACACAAAAAATACAATTACTTACCCTATAAGCATGCATAAATAAAAAAATATAAATATGAAATATATAGTATATGAATTATTAAAACAATAAACAGACACACACAGCTGTAAATTGCCTATAAGTTAGTATGACTTTTATATAACCTTGAAACAGCATATACATTATTTGATTGATGCTCAGCATGCAAGATTTTTCAGGTTTCCTGATAGGACCTCGCGGCTACTGTAGTGACCGCGGTGCCCACGATCCATCACCGTACATCACCCTACCAAGCGATCCCCTAATTTTCTCAAATTTCGTAACCAACTGGTTCATTCGTCAAATTATAAATTTTATTAATAACCTTCATATTTTTGGGGAATGATTCAAAGACTTCTGCAGCTAGATTGAAATTAAAAATTTCTAATCTAACTATCCGTGGAGAAGGAAATATAAAACACATGTTTAACTCAGGGTAAGACATCCACAAGCCTTGATAATGTAAATTAAAGTAGAGCCTCGTTTTTACTTGAAGGACCCATGAAACAGCTACGAATTTTGTATAGTCAATATTAATTTTTTATCCTAGAACGTATTCTCAAGGTGCAAGTAAAACCATAGTGATTACAGATGATTCTATAGGACCTGGATATGGTTCATTTTTGTCACAGGATAAGTACTCTATATTTTCTATATAACTATATAACAACTGTATATAGGTAAATATAATACTTTATATTCCTATAAATCATTTTAAAAGCTATTACTGTCAAAGAGGTTCCCTAAATATCAAGATGGTTACGCATGATTCTGCAGAAACTGGAAATGAAGTTCATTTTAGTCATAAGTTGAGTGCTTCATTGTTTTTGCTCATACATTTGACCAAATGAAATATCCATGCAATACTGAGATTACGTTTATTAAAGATACTACAAAAATTTTTCTTTCGAGGATTATTTTCATTAAACAATTATTTTGTAACTTAGAAATTAAATGAATGAATGCTGCTCACTGCTTTATATAGGAAAACACATTGTTAAATAACGGACAAATACATTTGTTATACATACAAATATATATACGTAATATAGAACGTAGCTCCGAAATGCAGCACCACGATGAAAATATTCAGCGAGGAACAGATGTAGAAATACAACCAAATGAATAGTATAATGCAACAATCATTCACACAAGTAGCTATGGTGCTATTCGGAAGACATCTGAGTGAATGCTTGCGTTAAATACATTTTAAGAATACTAAGGCAAAATGTTTTTGCCTAAACCTAATGCCTTTTCATTCCCAAAAGGAACTACGCTGCCTTATTCATTAAACTCATTTGTATAGAAGAGAAAACTTTCCTGCATAAGTTAAGTTAAAGAATCTGTGCTTTGAGATATGTAGTATATTTGACCTGTATGTCTCATTGCACAGATTATTTTATGGAACCGATTCCACTCGAAGCGTGGAACCGTAAGCTCATTAATGTTACTCCATGAAGAAGAGGAGGAATACGATACAAAAATTCGAAGGATTGTAAGAAAGTAAATATATCCCTTTCAAATTAGCATTCCAGAATTGAACGACTGGTATTAATAAAATGATGAGTATTCGGAAGTCATTATCAGACAATATAGAGTATGACACTCAAGATAATAAACTGTTTTCTTTAAAGGGAAACTAAAATCTTCTACGTTTTTTAATTGTAATTTCATTTTTTCATTATATAGTGCTAAATTACTACTCTCATACGATTTCGTCAATATTTTCTTGTTGTGGCGAATAAAAATGACCCAGTTAGTAATTTATAAATGAGAAGTTGAATCTCCCACACTTACGGAAAGTATGCTATCCCGGTATTAGTATTTTCATTGGGTGATAAATGAATGCCACACTTGTTTCAGCGTATCTTGTTTCGTAATTTCAATTAAAATGCAACCGCATTCATATCCTAGATATGCGAAGTAAATGAATTTCTACTGTACTATGTAAAGTATATTTAAGTTACACAATAATACAATAATTTTTAAGTTTTCTATTTCAATATTTACACTCCGGATTCTAAATTATATACAGAGAAAACACCAACACTTTTCACTTTTTTGATAATCCTGTGCTAGTTTTAACATTCCTTGTTTCAACAGCACTACCACCATTTTCTTCTTTCTCATTCAGGATTTTTTTTTTCGAGAAAGATAGTATGTTAGGCAAAATCATCTGTGTTGTTCTTCATGCAGTGTATTTGACTTGTGAGAGCAGAACCCAGATTATTTTATGAAACAGATTCAACTCGTAGTATGGAATCGCTAGCTCTGTGATGTTATACAAAGAAATTCAGAGGTGCCAAGATACTAAGATCTAAAGAAATATAATAAATTGATGAATAGTCCTTTGATGTAGTATTTCCCAATTTAATGACATGTATTACGAATGATGTTGCATTAAAATTATATAATAAATTAACGATATTTGGTCAAGACTCGAATTATATCCACAGGCTTCCTCGATATTTACATTATTATGTCCTAATAAAAATATTATAAACAACTTATTCACAGTGAAAAATGATAAAAATTCTTACAAGATTAATCTAGAACTCTTATGCAACATGAGGGCCTATTTTCTTGTTAATCTAAGAAGGAATTTGAGCGGAGTGCAACGGTCAGTTTAAAAAATCAATTAATACCAAATAGTTAGTTACTTACGTTATGTTGACATGATATAGGAAAGATCAATACGTATGTAATCTAATGCGAGATTATCTCAAATTCATTTCTCACCCATTTTTAGTGAAAAGCTTAGTTTTTTCTCTACAACAGATCATTGTTTCTTCCTTTCTAAACTTCCAAATTGCTCGAAGGTATGACTGACATTTCTCAATATGGCAGCAATATCGGCAAATTGTATTGTTCATCTGAGAAAGACTTAAAACGAAATGCACCAGTAAAAAATTAAAAGATATCACCAAAGAGTCGTGTTTCATTCCTTACCTACGTTGTATGGACAGGAAAAATACACAATAAAGGTAAGATTAAATATTAGGGATTAAATGCTATGTTCAAACTATTTTTTATAGCTTATGCTTCAAATTTATTTTTTTTATCTTATATTCTTCGAAAGAGATGCATTGATTCGTCTTACCTCAGTATCAAAATTCAAATTTGACTTTGGTGTTAAATTCAACAAGAAAAATACACATTAACCACTTGTTTCATGGAAGTACGAACATATTTTCTTGCAGCTCATAAAATAAATTCTACCACGTTTATTACAAACATATCTTTAAGGTAAAATATCTATTTCTTTAACTCTTTAATGAACCATCAATTAGTGTCCTGCTCTCGGGGTTGTAATACATTACAATGAGATGGATTCCGAGGGAAAAAAGTTCTTCACCGATACACAAGAGTTGACGTCAATAGTATTTTCATCACCTTTTTGTGGTACAACACTCGCTGTCTGCATCCGAGAGCTTGGCCTGGTGTACCAAATTGCTAATTACCTCATCACTTACGTTAGGTTAATAGTTGATAAGCGGTGGTAAAAATTCGGAATCTTGAATGATGTCTTGTTTGCAGAATTTCAACATGGATGATCTGACTTTCCAATCTCAATTACAAATTTAAATCAATGTCATTGGAAAAGGGAAGTCAGACCATCCATGTTGACGGCCTTCATGGGTTGCTAGCTGCTTCCGTGATTGGCATCAGTGTTAAATTGGTCTTCCTCTTAATTATACATCAGAAGATCAGACTTCCAGCTTTACCAGACTACTTTGAATGATATCCTGTGTTTAACGTAAGAATGTCACATCATTTAATGCCCACTCTCAATATACGTTCTATTTGTAAGACATGGAATATCTTTGGCGGTGCACTCCTTTGACATTCAACCTCATATTACAATCTCATTGCATTGATATATTCAAAATAACAGTAGTTTTCCACTTATAATGGACAACACAAGTATAAAGTCCTTGATTTTCGGTTTCTTGTAGTTAATATATGTATTTTTTGCGCAAGCAGTGATATTCGTACTTATTTATTCCGATGAATGGCGTAATTTCAATAAAATTATTTTTTTAACATGACAAGGGCTATAATTGAGGCTTTTCTGTCACTCATTTTCAACAAATAAGAGATATTATTTGGAGGGATCATTAAATACATTTATGTAGTAATGTGTACAAAGAGGAAACTTTCTTAACCATTACCCAATTGCTTACGTTCTTCAAATCTTCATGACCATTTCAAGTTTCATCCCGATCTTCTAAATATCCGACTGGGCCTGATGTTCCTGATTATTCGCATCATCAGCAGCGTAATAATAATTGTTGGTTGTTCTTGAATATTTGAAATTTTCGAGAAGAATAATCAAGGTGAGGTTCGTAGAATCATAACATGATTGATCTCATTGTCCAATCCCTCTAGCAATTTTAAATTAACGCTAGAAAGGAAGGACAATAAGTCCATCCATGTTGACCTCCTCCGTGGATTGTTTACTGCTTTCCTCTTCAGCATACGTAGTAAATTAGGAACACTAATGGATGATAATTTCTGATATTCAAGCACTTCTGCAGCTTTTCTTTCAATGATATCCCATTTTAATAGAAGAATGTCAATTTCTTTAAACCCACTCCCGATTCACACATTTTCTGCAGTCATCTTGAAATGCCTTCGAAGTATTATGTGATTTTACTGTAATTCTCTTAGGCCATTTAGGATGTTGGGTAAGCTGTTAAGGGTAACAGTTGGATAAGCGAACTTGTGAATATAGAATTTGTTCCAAGTGGAACACTATCATCATCAATGCCCAAGTGCGGATGTCATAGACTTTCTCATGAGTGTTTTAGGAAGTTATCCACGGATGTTTACTATTTCCCACATAAAAACACTGGTTGATGAGCCTTAATGACAATTCATATTCTTTTATGATGGCGTCTTCCACAAGGATGACGATTTGCTTAACCAATAGCAAGTCCAAATGAATGCTAAGATGGAAGGCAAAACCACCCATCTAGGTTGTCGGTGTGAGTGGATTGTAACATATTTTCGTTATCGTCGTTAAATAAGGTGCAATCAGATGACATATATAATAATAATAATATAATTAAGGTCCAATTTGAAACATATCCTTTAGCGAGGCTATCACCCCAATCGGGGGAGACCGCACAAAATCGAAGCATATCAACGTTTTCATCGCTGTTTACATTTCATGCACTTAGACTTTTCCTAGAAAGGAAAGAGATGGTTACCAAATGCCGGCGGATGTCGAGTACCTCATCTCGGGCATTTTGCTGCTCATCCTCTCGGTTTGAGTTGCTTGGGGCGGTGAGTACGGTCATCGCTTGATTGTACGGCATAACGGAATACCGTAACAGAATTTAACCGGCCATTTAATATGAAAAACATTTTTCTATGTGCTTGCACCTCTGTTGGTAAAATTGGAGGAAACGATTGTCTTTAAAAGATAAGATAATACGCTATTGGATTTCAAATATTTGTGCTTGCAATGATATACATGTGTGTAAATGATACAGGAATGAACCAAAACATTACTCTTAGGGGAAAATTTTTCTTGACTAAATGGTGTAATCCGTTTAATTTCCTAACCATATTAACAGTCATTGTTCCCTTATACTGCATAAAAAGACGAAATCCATCTTGCTAGAAATTTTAGTAATATTTAACTAATTATCTTACGTAATAATCCTCCTACTAGAAAGCAACTTATTAATTACACACAAAAATGTAATTAATAATCTATTCCTATAGAATCATTCGTGATCATATTGATGCTGGAAAACAACTTCGATAGAAAACATTTCTTCAGAAAGTTCTGATAGTAGATAATCATTTTTATTACTTGCAAGGATACTGCTTTCTATGATTAAAAAGATACGGCTTTTATTGCACAAAATTCGCAATTTTTTCCTAGATCATCCATTGAAAAAAAACTTTTACATTAGGTAATATCAAGACGGTTATGAATCTTATCCTATATAAAAACATGTGGCAGGTATATTCTGCTCCTTATATTATTAATTTCAACGTATAAATTCCATGATCAATCATTGTATATCGATTCAGTCTTGGCTCCCCTATGTTTGTAGTTGCATCATGGAATATGGAACGGGCGGAGCTGCGAAAGGTCATTGATCGATCGGGATAACTGAGCAATACACATTCTAATTTCACATTAAAGGCTTCAGTAGATGGTAAAATATAAATGAAAAAGGCAACTCCCCTACTTAACAATTCAGTTTAAATGCCAAACTTATAAGCAGCCCTGACCAGCTATATCCTCAGTCTTCGATGATGCATAAAAATCAACTAGTGGAATGATTGAAGATACTACTAAACGACAAGTGAGAGGGATGAATTTTTAATTAAATATTTTAAAAATTCAGTCTTAAAGGGAATAAAAGGATTTTGTTTCCTTAAGAAGACAGTCAAATCTTACTGCTAGAGAAGAAATATTACCTTGATTATTGTAATTTGTAATCCTGATGGTTGGATCACGGATTATTTTGATAATATCAGTTCAACTGATCCCAGTTTACTTTTAGAGGTGCAATATGAATTATCTTCGTCTCTAACCTCATCCATAATATTAAACCTTCACGGAAAAAAAGAGACTGTGTCCATCGGCATCCAATGATAGTGAGCTTTGTGGTCGAAATTTCAAGTAACACAAACCGTAGAAAATTGAAGTTTAATAAAATAGTTCAGAACAGGTTATTTTAACACCTACTAGAGTCACAAAGAATAGTAGAACGTTCCTTGATCGCGCATTTAGTAGAAGCAGGGATAATCTCGCTTACGATGCTAATTCGATTGATTTGGATATATCTGATCACCATATGACGGAGTGTGAATTAGACATTCAGACAGATAGACATAGACAGATCTTCCAGTAAAAAGAGCTCAGCCAGATCAGTCTATTCCGAAAATCTCTATTTCAATCGCTTATGAGAACTTCTGGCAGATTGTGCTTGGGAGGATGTTTTCAATCAGATTAATCCAACTGTGGCTTATGATCTTTTCTGGACAAACTGAAGTTCTATATAAATTATGTATCATATTTGGTTATAAAAGATAATACATTCAAACCGATAAAACCTTAGATGACGATTTCGTTATGCAATAGAGTGGCTAGGAGAAATTTACTTCATAAGAAAATCCGAAAGCGACCGAATAATGAGAAATTGTCACGCCACTACAAGTCATACAAACGGCGACTTGAAAAAGACCTACAGGAATGTAAAGAAAGATATACATGAAGGTATTTGATAATAATTCAAAAAGCACACGTATGCAATGGAGAATTTTAGATAGCAATATTGGCCGTCATTTAAAAAATTTTAGAATATACAAAATTAGAACAGATAATGGCAGTTTCTTAGTTGAAAAACAGGAAATAGTATAAGAATTTAATACTCGTTTTCTTGAATCCACGATAGTAAGGAAGAGCGATGTAGCAACTCCAAGTGATTAAACTATGTTTGCAGATCAAATTTCGATAGAATCTTTATTCTCTGTTCCAACAAATGATAAAGGTGTCGGTAAAATTATAATGGAGTTGAAATCTAAGAGTTCTAAAGGTATGGACGAAATGGCAGCATTTGCTACAAGAGAAGTGAAAACACCATATCCCAAGTATTCGCATCTGGTTGTGCCATGTGACTAAATGGGCGATCAAATTGCGTTAATTTAAATTATTCAGCATGTTATCCTCAAATTTCAACATTGCTCACAAAATTCTAAGAATTACTTTGCTATTGTATGCTACAGTAACTGCTTAGCTAACGTGAAGCGTTGAGAAAGAAAATCATTTTCAATAGTATTATTGATATTAAAGTGTAAACTAGAGAACCTGCGAAGTTAGAGTGAGAATACAATCTTCTGCCAGTTTTCTGACAACATCTATGAGATGCAAAGAATAGCATCGAAATACCCAAAGAAGGAAATCCGTTGGTGGTTAATATGAATGATAAGGGCAGCTCTCTTACTTAGCTAATTTAAATACATGCTAAGCCAGGGAGATGCCCAGACCAGCCATATCTGTTGAACTTCTAATCGGTTAAACATGAAATTACATCTCAGCAAAAGTAAGAAATACACCGTCAACAATGAGTGAGGCACAGTTCTAGCAATATACAAGGATTGAGAATGAAAAAGAATTTCCTTTCCAATGTTACATTATTTTACTGTAAAAAAACACCACATTACCTTAAATCCCCAAAAATGCTCGCGTATGCATTCCCGTCGGAACAATAGGAAAACAGACGCATCAAATTCCAGGGACAAGTGACAATATGTACGAAGCGAGACATCCGAAAATTATGACATCCTCATTAATGATATCTCGTAATTTACGTAAGAATGTCACTTTAATACCCTCTCAATTTACGTTCTATTTGTAAGAGATCGAAAATCTTTGGTGGTGCACTTTGTTGACCTTCCACCTCGTTTATCCACAATGGTTATAATTAAAGCATTTCTCTCACTCTTTTTAAAAAAACAAGAGATATTATTTGAAGTGATAATCGAATACATGTATGTAGTAATGTGCACAAAGAGAAAACCTTCTTAACCATTACCCAATTGCTTTCGCTCATCAAATCATGTTGAGCATTTCATGTTTCATCCCTATCTTCCGAATATTCAATTTGGCCCAATGTTTCTGATTATTCGCATCATCTGCAGCGTAATAATAATTGTTGGTTAGTCCTTGGCCATTTTGGTTATTTTGCTTTTGTATCGAGTTTTATGCACCTTTAGTGTTGTGCCCTAGAGACTATAATTTATCTATAACTAATGCAGGCTATAATTTAACTACAAAAATACGAGTATGGCTGCAATTAATGCTATGGAAAATGATATTTTCCATGTTTAAAAAATGACGTAAAAATATATCCTTCTTTTTTATAGTTACCTTAGAACTATTTCACTCATTTATTTGAAGCATTCTAAGCTACGAAACAGAATCGTTAATACGAAACATGTTTCATCACAGTTAGATTGCAATGTCAAACAAAAATGTAACTGCTGTTTTTTTTTAATTTTACTGTTTTTAAGCCTAAATTAATCCCCTATAGTATTAAATAAAAATACCACTATCTATATAATGAAAAGATATTAACATTTTTCGAAGATGTTTCTGATATTCGAGGTTAGTCTTATTAATATTATTAATAATTTATTTATTATCTATATTAACTCCGCCCTTACCGTGCGAAAACTGGAGGATTCCTCAGCATTTATATCCAATTGAATATTCTCCTTTAAAATTCAGAACCAGTTAAAGGTGGCTGAAATAATTTCATATCTAATACTAATATTATTATACTTATCATAACTATTACATGCTCAATCCATTTGCTTCCTTTATTGGCTCTTTAATATGACAAGTAAGCAAGATTAACTTGCAGGAGATCACCGAGTATTCACATGTGATTTTCAGCGCATCATTGTGCATACTTTTCTAATACACTTACGTCATATATTTGATTTTTTTAATAACTATTACATGGAACAGATAATGAATCAGTTTATGTTGTCCATGAGTAATATAGACATAATTGCCTAATTTCAATTCCAACATGGTAATGAAATGTATAATGTGTTCTTTATGAAAAAACGTTTTTATTCAACGTTTTAAAACGCTCGCATGAAAAAACAGTTTTTTTCCCATCACAAAGTAACACTCTCTTCTTAACGTTGCCTCGTAACCGAATCATCATATCATTCCTCCAGGGCTAAGGGCTTCAACCTTTTATAAAACATCCATTCTTCATATACAGTATCGTAGAATTAATATCATTATATTGGTCGACTTCCTTGCAATTTCGTAATATCACCAGAAGCAAAACAAAACAGTTGACATTATAAGAGGTGATCCATAGAGGCTCGAACGCTGACATGGCATAAAATACTGGATTTAAGATTATTTTTAATGAAATTCTACTTTAAAATTTAGGTATAATCAGATGATTTATTTTAAAAAATTGCCGATTTCCTGCAATCTTCAAAAGCACCAGCAACGAATGATCAACGAAGGCCAACGATGTAAATGGTTTTTATTACCTATTATATCCTAAAGAAGGTAATTTATTGAAATTTTTATTTCAAGGAAGGGTATCAGATTTAATATATTCAAGATACAACCCTCTTAGTATACTTGCATCGATGTGATGAAGAGTAAAAACGGAGAATAGCTAACCGTGAAATTCACGAGATCAACTACCTTTTTGGATGAACATTGCCGTTCTATCCATAAACGTTTGTGCCATATGACAAGTAAGGGAGATCAAATGGAGTTAATTTAAACGAATTCTTTAGGATGTAATTCTCAAATTTTAACATTTCTCGGAAAACTCTGAGGATTTCTTTGCTATTTAATACTACATTAATTGCTCGACTCGGCTAAGTAATTTCGTTAAGTAATCCTGGTGATTTGTTTGGTTTCTAAAACTGCAATGCTTATCGCATTGACAATGATTTCCTTCAGCATACACTGTCTCATGATTTCAAGAATACTGCGACTGCAATTATGTCCTGAATGCGTTAGGTAAAAGAGTCTGTACTGTGCATGGTGCAGTGTGTAAACTTCAATTTATTCTATATCAAATTACTAACCTACGTGTTATTGAGGTAACTATGACAATTATTACATTCCAGATTCTATTTTTAAATTAAAACGTACAAGGAATTTGACCCCCTCCTCCATCCCGTAACTGTACATAATATTCTTACTTTTGCAGGGATGTGATTTCAACCATTACCGAGTGGAAGATCAAAAGGTATGGCTGGTCTGGGTTGCTTACTTGTTTCGCATTTAAATTAATTTGTAAAACGGGCTAGCCACTCTGATCATTCATATTAACCTACAATAGACTACCTGCAGTACCTGGGATGAAGAGCTTGACATACATTTTGTTTCGATATGACGATAAATTCGATCTAAACTCAATGGGAATGCAATGGTAAATTTCAGTTGTGCAATTACTTTGGCACTGAAATGCAATTCACACAGAAACACAATTTTAGTAAAGAAATATTGACGTAGGGGAAAAAATTTATTTTGAGCTAAGCATTCATTAACGAAATATCGTCTCATATATCCCGATATCACGACTCACCCTACTTATTAGTACTTATGTCCGTTTCAATGTAATGAATATTTTCAACGGAAATCATAGTTATCAATGATATTAACACATAATAAGCTATCAATCCACGAAGAATATAGATATGGATGGTCAGGGCTACTTGCTTGTTTAGCATGGAATTAAAATTGTTAAATAAGTGAGTCGCCTTAATCATTCATATTTTACGTCCAGCTGAATGCATTTACTGATATTTTAAGCCTTTCAGAAGAAAAAAAAACTAATTCGCCATATCTGGTAAACTATTTAACAGATCCTAAGAAAATATAATAACCAAACTTCTAATGTATCTATAAATTATACGACCTATCCTCACCAACGCATCACCCACTTGGAATTACACATACAAAACGAATTTAAGGAGGCTGATAAATTGTAAAGTTTAACACTCAAAAGGAATGTTAACGTTCCATATCACACCAGTACTTCCAAAATATACTAATACCATAAATTCTCACCTCTCTCCACGCCTTTAAAAAGAGTAACTCAAAGATTTGACTCAAAACTGTAACTCATTCAAAATTCCTTATTTTCCACAATATGGGATTACAATCTGAAAATAAAAATCAGCAAAAACCGTCAACCAAAATCTGTTTTTAAATGTATTAACTCTTATCCTGGCCGCTTTATCTTAAACGTAGCCAGATTCTCTCCCCTACCACAGTATAAAATTCAAATTAATAGCCTACGTGTTATTAATTAAAACTGATGTAAAGTGAAAGATAATAATAAATTCCTAAAAAATTTATATAGAACTTTCATTTAACATGAGGGAATATTTTATTGTTAATCAAAGAAGGAATTCGACGGATTGCAACGGTTACTTTTAAAAAAAGTTAATGCAAAAGAATGACCTACTTACGTTATGTTGACACAATATTTACATGATATAGGTAAGTGTGTGAAACCTTATGTGTTAAAATGTGAGACCTGATACGAGATTATCTAAAATTAAATTCTCACCAATTTTTAAAGAAACAACTTAGTTTTTCTCTACAACAGGCCAAAGATTCTTTCCTTCTTAACTATCACAATGTCTGTAGTAATACCGCTTTTCCATTAAGAAAGACGTGATTTTAATATCATTGTTACCAGAAGAAAGGTAATGTACTGTACCATAGCACAGACCGTACTTCCAGCGACCTAGATCCGAGGATGAGCTGCAAATTGGCCGAGAGTCGACATACGCTGATGTACTGAGATACTCTATAATGTGTAACAGACACGTCTCTTTTTAGTTTAGGAAGAACTTCAAAGTTTGTGTCATACCATACCAGTACTCTATGGCAATTTGCGGTTATCATATCAAACAGTCTAGCAAATAATCCTTTGATATGAAGTTTGCCCAAAAATACCACGGAATTATTTCCAATTTTATGAAACGATGACAGCTCGGCCAACGTAATGCACAGAAAATAAGATTTTGTCACATTCATTCGATCACTCTCTTTTCACTAATCTAAAATCACTAAACTCTAAAGCAGAAATAAGGGCAAATTTTATTGTTCATCTGAGACAGTCTTTCAACGAAATGCACCCGTCAAAAATTAATTAGATATCTCCATACAGTCGTGTTTTATTCCTTACCTACCTTATGTGGATAGGATAAATGCATAATATAGGTAAAACCAAATTAGGTGTTAAATGTTAGGTTATGTTTCAAATTTATCTCCATTTTTCTTATATTCGATTAAAAAGAGACATTGATTCAAACTCGTAATCTGTAATTCCTGTGTATCAAAACGCATCTTGTTAGCACATAGGTTTTGGTATATTTTACAGAGTTTCAATGAAAAGTATTGTAAAGTTTTAGATTCCTGGAAGCTGCTACCTACTCACGAAGAAATAAGATATGCCTGGTCCCAGTAACCTACTGGCAATAACATTTTAATCATAATCTTAAACCAGCAAGTTTCTTTGAAAATGTTCACTTACTCACCAACCAATTTCTACCACTTGAGACTTCGATGTATTTATGTCGCACCGCAGTTTCAAAATTCAAATTTGACTTTGATGTTTAATTCAAGAGGAGAAGTACACATCAAAGTACAAATTTACAACTTCATTCCTCGATGTACGAGAATATTTTCTTGCAGTTCATATAATAAATACTACCACCGTTGTTAACAAATTATCATGAAGGTGAAATCTTTATTTCTTTCATTTTTTATGAGCCATTAATTGATGTCCAGCGCACGGAGTTATCTAATAAACTACAATGAGATGGATTCCGAGGGAAAAAAGTTCTTCACCAATACACAAGAGTTGACGTCCTTAGTATTTCCAAGAACATTTAGCGGTTCAACACTCGATGTCAGCATCCGAGAGCTTGGCCTGGTGTACCAAATTGCTAATTGCCTCATCGCTTACGTTAGGATAATAGTTGATAAGTGGTGGTAAAAATTCGGAATCTTGAATGATGTCTTGTTTGCAGAATTTCAACATGGATGATCTGACTTTCCAATCTCAATTACAAATTTAAATCAATGTCATTGGAAAAGGGAAGTCAGACCATCCATGTTGACGGCCTTCATGGGTTGCTAGCTGCTTCCGTGATTGGCATCAGTGTTAAATTGGTCTTCCTGTTAATTATACATCAGATGATCAGACTTCCAGCTTTAACGGACTTCTTTGAATGATATCCTGTGTTTAACGTAAGAATGTCACTTCATTTAATACCCACTCTCAATATACGTTCTATTTGTAAGACATGGAATATCTTTGGCGGTGCACTCCTTTGACATTCAACCTCATATTACAATCTCATTGCATTGATATATTCAAAATAACAATAGTTTTCCACTTATAATGGACAACACAAGTATAAAGTCCTTGATTTTCGGTTTCTTGTAGTTAATATATGTATTTTTGCGCAAGCAGTGATATTGGTACTTATTTATTGCGATGAATTGCGTAATTTCAATAAAATTGTTTTATATACATGACAAGGGCTATAATTAAGGCTTTTCTGTCACTCATTTTCAACAAATAAGAGATATTATTTGGAGGGATCATTGAATACATTTATGTAGTAATGTGTACAAAAAGGAAACTTTCTTAACCATTACCCAATTGCTTACGTTTTTCAAATCTTCATGACCATTTCAAGTTTCATCCCGATCTTCCAAATATCCGACTGGGCCTGATGTTCCTGATTATTCGCATCATCAGCAGCGTAATAATAATTGTTGGTTGGTCTTGAATATTTGAAATTTTCGAGAAGAATAATCAAGGTGAGGTTCGTAGAATCATAACATGATTGATCTCATTGTCCAATCCCTCTAGCAATTTTAAATTAACGCTAGAAAGGAAGGACAATAAGTCCATCCATGTTGACCTCCTCCGTGGATTGTTTACTGCTTTCCTCTTCAGCATACGTAGTAAATTAGGAACACTAATGGATGATAATTTCTGATATTCAAGCACTTCTGCAGCTTTTCTTTCAATGATATCCCATTTTAATAGAAGAATGTCAATTTCTTTAAGCCCACTCCCGATTCACACATTTTCTGCAGTCATCTTGAAATGCCTTCGAAGTATTATGTGATTCTTCTGTAATTCTCTTAGGCCATTTAGGATGTTGGGTAAGCTGTTAAGGGTAACAGTTGGGTAAGCGAACTTGTGAATATAGAATTTGTTCCAAGTGGAACACTATCATCATCAATGCCCAAGTGCGGATGTCATAGACTTTCTCATGAGCGTTTTAGGAAGTTATTCACGGATGTTTATTATTTCCCACATAAAAACACTGGTTGATGAGCCTTAATGACAATTCATATTCTTTTATGATGGCGTCTTCCACAAGGATGATAATTTGCTTAACCAATAGCAAGTCCAAAAATATATCCTTCTTTTTTATAGTTACCTTAGAACTATTTCACTTATTTATTTCATGCTTTCTAAGCTACGAAACAGAATCGTTAATACAAACATGTGTCGTCACAGTTAGATTGCAATGTCAAACAAAAATGTAACTGCTGTTTTTTTTTAATTTTACTGTTTTTAAGCCTAAATTAATCCCCTATAGTATTAAATAAAAATACCACTATCTATATAATAAAAAATATAAACATTTTTGGAAGATGTTTCTGCTATTCGAGGTTAGTCTTATTAATATTATTAATAATTTATTTATTATCTATATTAACTCCGCCCTTACCGTGCGAAAACTGGAGGATTCCTCAGCATTTATATCCAATTGAATATTCTCCTTTAAAATTCATAACCAGTTAAAGGTGGCTGAAATAATTTCATATCTAATACTAATATTATTATACTTATCATAACCATTACATGCTTAATCCATTTGGTTCCTTTATTGGCTCTTTAATAAGACAAGTAAGCAAGGTTAACTTGTCTGAGATCACCGAGTATTCACATGTGATATTCAGCGCAATATTGTGCATAATTTTCTAATAAACTTACGTCATATATTTGAATTTATTTTTAATAACTATTACATGGAACAGATAATGAATCAGTTTATGTTGTCCATGAGTATTATAGACGTAATTTTCTCATTTCAATTCCAACATGGGAATGAAATGTAAAATGTGTTCTTTATGAAAAAACGTTTTTATTCGACGTTTTAAAACGCTCGCATGAAAAAACAGTTTTTTTCCCATCACAAAGTAACACTCTCTTCATAACGTTGCCTCGTAACCGAATCATCATATCATTCCTCCAGGGCTAAAGGCTTCAACCTTTTATAAAACATCCATCCCTCATATACAGTATCGTAGAAATAAAATCATTCTATTGGTCGACTTCCTTACAATTTCGTAATATCACCAGAAGCAAAGCAAAACAGTTGACATTATAATAGGTGATCCATTGAGGCTCGAACGCTGACATGGCATAAAATACTGGATTTGAGATTATTTTTAATGAAATTCTACTTTAAAATTTAGGTATAATCAGATGATTTATTTTAAAAAATTGCCGATTTCCTGCAATCTTCAAAAGCACCAGCAACGAATGATCCACGAAGGCCAACGATGTAGATGGTTTGTATTACCTATTATATCCTAAAGAAGGTAATTTATTGAAATTTGTATTTCAAGGAAGGGTATCAGATTTCATATAATCAAGATACAACCCTCTTAGTATACTTGCATCGATGTGATGAAGAGTGAAAACGGAGAATAGCTAACCGTGAAATTCACGAAATCAACTACCTTTTTGGATGAACATTGCCGTTCTATCCATAAACGTTTGTGCCATATGACAAGTAAGGGAGATCAAATGGAGTTAATTTAAACGAATTCTTTAGGATGTAATTCTCAAATTTTAACATTTCTCGGAAAACTCTGAGGATTTCTTTGCTATTTAATACTACATTAATTGCTCGACTCGGCTAAGTAATTTCGTTAAGTAATCCTGGTGATTTGTTTGGTTTCTAAAACTGCAATGCTTATCGCATTGACAATGATTTCCTTCAGCATACACTTTCTCATGATTTCAAGAATACTGCGACTGCAATTATATCCTGAATGCGTTAGGTAAAAGAGTCTGTACTGTGCATGGTGCAGTGTGTAAACTTCAATTTATTCTATATCAAATTACTAACCTACGTGTTATTGAGGTAACTATGACAATTATTACATTCCGGATTCTATTTTTAAATTAAAACGTACAAGGAATGTGACTCCCTCCTCCATCCCGTTATTGTATATAATATTCTTACTTTTGCAGGGATGTGATTTCAACCGTTAACGAGTGGAAGATCAAAAGGTATGGCTGGTCTGGGTTGCTTGCTTGTTTCGCATTTAAATTAATTTGTAAAACGGGCGAGCCACTCTGATCATTCATATTAACCTACAACAGACTACCTGCAGTACCTGGGATGAAGAGCTTGACATACACTTTGTTTCGTTATGACGATAAATATGATCTTAACTCAATGGGAAAGCAATGGTGAATTTCAGTTGTGCAATTACTTTGGCACTGAAATGCAATACACACAGAAACACAATTTTAGTAAAAGAAATTTTGACGTAGTGGGAATTATTTATTTTGAGATAAGCATTCATTACCGAAAAAGCGTCTCATATATCCCGATATCACGACTTACCCTACTTAATGGAACTTACGTTAGTTTCAATAAAATGAATTTTTAAACGAAAATCATATTTAAAAATGATATTAACACAAAAAGCTATCAATCCACGAAGGCTAAAGATATGACATGTCAGGGCTACTTGCTTGCTTAGCATGGGAATTAAATTGATAAATAAGTGAGTCGCCTTAATCATTCATATTTTACTTCAAGATGAATGTATTCGCTGATATTGTAACCCTTTCAGAGGAAAAAAAACTAATTCGCCATATCTGGTAAACTAATTAACAGATCTTAAGAAAATATGATAACCAAGCTTCTAACATATCTATCAATTATACGACCTATCCTCACCAACGCATCACCCACTTGGAATTACACATACAAAACGAATTTAAGGAGGCTGATAAATTGTAAAGTATAACACTCAAAAGGAATGTTAACGTTCCATATCACACCAGTACTTCCAAAATATACTAATACCATAAATTCTCACCTCTCTCCACGCCTTTAAAAAG
The DNA here is from genome assembly GCA_947579665.1 of Sympetrum striolatum. Classification (NCBI taxonomy): domain Eukaryota; kingdom Metazoa; phylum Arthropoda; class Insecta; order Odonata; family Libellulidae; genus Sympetrum; species Sympetrum striolatum. The sequence continues at coordinate 29,295,741 of OX388352.1, forward strand.
AGTAACTCAAAGATTTGACTCAAAACTGTAACTCATTCAAAATTCCTTATTTTCCACAATATGGGAATACAATCTGAAAATAAAAATCAGCAAAAACCGTCAACCAAAATCTGCTTTAAATGTATTAACTCTTATCCTGGCCGCTTTATCTTAAACGTAGCCAGATTCTCTCCCCTATCACAGTATCAAATTCAAATTAATAGCCTACGTGTTATTAATTAAAACTGATGTAAAGTGAAAGATGATAATAAATTCCTAAAAAATTTATATAGAACTTTTATTTAACACGAGGGAATATTTTATTGTTAATCAAAGAAGGAATTCGACGGAATGCAACGGTTACTTTTAAAAAAAGTTAATGCAAAAGAATGACCTACTTACGTTATGTTGACACAATCTTTACGTGATATAGGTAAGTGTGTGAAACCTTATGTGTTAAAATGTGAGACCTGATACGAGATTATCTAAAATTAAATTCTCACCAATTTTTAAAGAAACAACTTAGTTTTTCTCTACAACAGGCCAAAGATTCTTTCCTTCTTAACTATCACAATGTCTGTAGTGATACCGCTTTTCCATTAAGAAAGACGTGATTTTAACATCATTGTTTCCAAAAGAAAGGTAATGTACTGTACCATAGCACAGACCGTACTTCCAGCGACCCAGATCCGAGGATAAGCTGCAAATCGGCCGAGAGTCGACATACGCTGATGTACTGAGATACTCTATAATGTGTAACAGACACATCTCTTTGTAGATTAGAAGGAACTTCAAAGTTTGTGTCATACCATACCAGTACTCTATGGCAATTTCCGGTTATCATATCAAACAGTCTAGCAAATAATCCTTTGATATGAAGTTTGCCCAAAAATACCACGGAATTATTTCCAATTTTATGAAATGATGACAGCTCGGCCAACGTAATGCACAGAAAATAAGATTTTGTCACATTCATTCGATCACTCTCTTTTCACTAATCTAAAATCACTAAACTCTTAAGCAGAAATAAGGGCAAATTTTATTGTTCATCTGAGACAGTCTTTCAACGAAATGCACCCGTCAAAAATTAATTAGATATCTCCATACAGTCGTGTTTTATTCCTTTCCTACCTTATGTGGATAGGATAAATGCATAATATAGGTAAAACCAAATTAGGTGTTACATGTTAGGTTATGTTTCAAATTTATCTCCATTTTTCTTATATTCGATTAAAAAGAGACATTGATTCAAATTCGTAATCTGTAATTCCTGTGTATCAAAACACATCTTGTTAGCACATACGTTTTGGTATATATTACAGAGTTTCAATGAAAAGCATTGTAAAGTTTTAGATTCCTGGAAGCTGCTACCTACTCACGAAGAAATAAGATATGCCTGGTCCCAGTAACCTACTGGCAATAACATTTTAATCATAATCTTAAACCAGCAAGTTTCTCTGAAAATGTTTACTTACTCACCAACCAATTTCTATCACTTGAGACTTCGATGTATTTTTGTCACACCGCAGTTTCAAAATTCAAATTTGACTTTGATGTTTAATTCAAGAGGAGAAGTACACATACAAGTACAAATTTACAACTTCATTCCTCGATGTACGATAATATTTTCTTGCAGTTCATATAATAAATACTACCACTGTTGTTAACAAATTATCATGAAGGTGAAATCTTTATTTCTTTCACTTTTTATGAGCCATTAATTGATGTCCAGCGCACGGAGTTATCTAATAAACTACAATGAGATGGATTCCGAGGGAAAAAAGATCTTCACCAATACACAAGAGTTGACGTCCTTAGTATTTCCAAGAACATTTAGCGGTTCAACACTCGATGTCAGCATCCGAGAGCTTGGCCTGGTGTAACAAATTCCTAATTGCCTCATCGCTTACGTTAGGATAATAATTGATAAGTGTTGGTAAAAATTCGGAATCTTGAATGATGTCTTGTTTGCAGAATTTCAACATGGATGATCTGACTTTCCAATCTCAATTACAAATTTAAATCAATGTCATTGGAAAAGGGAAGTCAGACCATCCATGTTGACGGCCTTCATGGGTTGCTAGCTGCTTCCGTGATTGGCATCAGTGTTAAATTGGTCTTCCTGTTAATTATACATCAGATGGTCAGACTTCCAGCTTTAACGGACTTCTTTGAATGATATCCTGTGTTTAACGTAAGAATGTCACTTCATTTAATACCCACTCTCAATATACGTTCTATTTGTAAGACATTGAATATCTTTGGCGGTGCACTCCTTTGACATTCAACCTCATATTACAATCTCATTGCATTGATATATTCAAAATAACAGTAGTTTTCCACTTATAATGGACAACACAAGTATAAAGTCCTTGATTTTCGGTTTCTTGTAGTTAATATATGTATTTTTGCGCAAGCAGTGATATTGGTACTTATTTATTGCGATGAATTGCGTAATTTCAATAAAATTGTTTTATATACATGACAAGGGCTATAATTAAGGCTTTTCTGTCACTCATTTTCAACAAATAAGAGATATTATTTGGAGGGATCATTGAATACATTTATGTAGTAATGTGTACAAAGAGGAAACTTTCTTAACCATTACCCAATTGCTTACGTTCTTCAAATCTTCATGACCATTTCAAGTTTCATCCCGATCTTCCAAATATCCGACTGGGCCTGATGTTCCTGATTATTCGCATCATCAGCAGCGTAATAATAATTGTTGGTTGGTCTTGAATATTTGAAATTTTCGAGAAGAATAATCAAGGTGAGGTTCGTAGAATCATAACATGATTGATCTCATTGTCCAATCCCTCTAGCAATTTTAAATTAACGCTAGAAAGGAAGGACAATAAGTCCATCCATGTTGACCTCCTCCGTGGATTGTTTACTGCTTTCCTCTTCAGCATACGTAGTAAATTAGGAACACTAATGGATGATAATTTCTGATATTCAAGCACTTCTGCAGCTTTTCTTTCAATGATATCCCATTTTAATAGAAGAATGTCAATTTCTTTAAGCCCACTCCCGATTCACACATTTTCTGCAGTCATCTTGAAATGCCTTCGAAGTATTATGTGATTCTTCTGTAATTCTCTTAGGCCATTTAGGATGTTGGGTAAGCTGTTAAGGGTAACAGTTGGGTAAGCGAACTTGTGAATATAGAATTTGTTCCAAGTGGAACACTTTCATCATCAATGCCCAAGTGCGGATGTCATAGACTTTCTCATGAGCGTTTTAGGAAGTTATCCACGGATGTTTATTATTTCCCACATAAAAACTCTGGTTGATGAGCCTTAATGACAATTCATATTCTTTTATGATGGCGTCTTCCACAAGGATGATGGTTTGCTTAACCAATAGCAAGTCAAATGAATGCTAAGATGGAAGGCAAAACCGCCCATCTAGGTTGTCGGTGTGAGTGGATTGTAACATATTTTCATTATCGTCGTTAAATAAGGTGCAATCAGATGAAATATATAATAATAATAATATAATTAAGGTCCAATTTGAAACATATCCTTTAGCGAGGCTATCACCCCAATCGGGGGAGACCGCACAAAATCGAAGCATATCAATGTTTTCATCGCTGTTTACATTTCATGCACTTAGACTTTTCCTAGAAAGGAAAGAGATGGTTACCAAATGCCGGCGGATGTCGAGTACCTCATCTCGGGCATTTTGCTGCTCATCCTCTCGGTTTGAGTTGCTTGGGGCGGTGAGTATGGTCATCGTTTGGTTGTACGGCATAACGGAATACCGTAACAGGATTTAACCGGCCATTTAATATGAAAAACATTTTTCTATGTGCTTGCACCTCTGTTGGTAAAATTGGAGGAAATGATTGTCTTTAAAAGATAAGATGATACGCTATTGGATCTCAATTATTTGTGCTTGCAATGATATACATGTGTGTAAATAATGCAGGATTGAACCAAAACATTACTCTTAGGGGAAAATTTTTCTTGACTAAATGGTGTAATCCGTTTAATTTCCTAACCATATTAACAGTCATTGTTCCCTTATACTGCATAAAAGGACGAAATCCATCTTGCTAGAAATTTTAGTAATATTTAACTAATTATCTTACGTAATAATCCTCCTACTAGAAAGCAACTTATTAATTACACACAAAAATGTAATTAATAATCTATTCCTATAGAATCATTCGTGATCATATTGATGCTGGAAAACAACTTCAATAGAAAACATTTCTTCAGAAAGTTCTGATAGTAGATAATCATTTTTATTACTTGCAAGGATACTGCTTTGTATGATTAAAAAGATACAACTTTTATTGCACAAAATTCGCAATTTTTTCCTAGATCATCCCTTGAAAAAAAACTTTTACATTAGGTAATATCAAGACGGTTATGAATGTCTTATCCTATATAAAAACATGTGGCAGGTATATTCTGCTCCTTATATTATTAATTTCAACGTATAAATTCCATGATCAATCGTTGTATATCGATTCAGTCTTGGCTCCCCTATGTTTCTAGTTGCATCATGGAATATGGAACGGGCGGAGCTGCGAATGGTCATTGATCGATCGGGATAACTGAGCAATACACATTCTAATTTCACATAAAAGGCTTCAGTAGATGGTAAAATATAAATGATAAAGGCAACTCCCCTACTTAACAATTCAGTTTAAATGCCAAACTTATAAGCAGCCCTGACCAGCTATATCCTCAGTCTTCGATGATGCATAAAAATCAACTAGTGGAATGATTGAAGATACTACTAAACGACAAGTGAGAGGGATGAATTTTTAATTAAATATTTTAAAAATTCAGTCTTAAAGGGAATAAAAGGATTTTGTTTCCTTAAGAAGACAGTCAAATCTCACTGCTAGAGAAGATATTTTACCATGATTCTTGTAATTTGTAATCCTGATTGTTGGATCACGGATTATTTTGATAATATCAGCTCAACTGATCCCAGTTTACTTTTAGAGGTGCAATATGAATTATCTTCGTCTCTAACCTCATCCATAATATTAAACCTTCACGGAAAAAAAGGAGACTGTGTCCATCGGCATCCATAGATAGTGAGCTTTGTGGTCGAAATTTCAAGTAACACAAACCGTAGAAAATTGAAGTTTAATAAAATAGTTCAGAACAGGTTATTTTAACACCTACTAGAGTCACACAGAATAGTAGAACGTTCCTTGAACGCGTATTTAGTAGAAGCAGGGATAATCTCTCTTATGATGCTAATTCGATTGATTTGGATATATCTTACCACCTTATGACAGAGTGTGACATAGACATTCAGACAGATAGACATAGACAGATCTTCCAGTAAAAAGAGCTCAGCCAGATCAGTCTATTCCGAAAATCTCTATTTCAATCGCTTATGAGAACTTCTGGCAGATTGTGCTTGGGAGGATGTTTTTAATCAGATTAATCCAACTGTGGCTTATGATCTTTTCTGGACAAACTGAAGTTCTGTATAAATGATGTATCATATTTGGTTATAAAAGATAATATATTCAAACCGATAAAACCTTGGATGACGATTTCGTTATGCAATAGAGTGGCTAGGAGAAATTTACTTCAAGAGAAAATCCGAAAACGACCGAATAATGAGAAATTGTCACGCCAATACAAGTCATACAAACGGCGACTTGAAAAAGACCTACAGGAATGTAAAGAAAGATATACATGAAGGTATTTGATAATAATTCAAATAGCACACGTATGCAATGGAGAATTTTAGATAATAATATTGGCCGTCATTTAAAAAAATTTAGAATGAACAAAATTAGAACAGATAATGACAGTTTCTTAGTTGGAAAACAGGAAATATTAAAAGAATTTAATACTCGTTTTCTTGAATCCACGATAGTAAGGAAAAGCGATGTAGTAACTCCAAGTGATGAAACTCTGTTTGCAGATCAAATTTTGAGAGAATCTTTATTCTCTGTTACAAAAAATGATAAAGAAGTCGGTAAAATTAAAATGAAGTTGAAATCTAAGAGTTCTAAAGGTATGGACGAAATGGCAGCATTTGCTACAAGAGAAGTGAAAACACCATATCCCAAGTATTCGCATCTGGTTGTGCCATATGACTAAACGGGCGATCAAATTGCGTTAATTTAAATTATTTAGCATAATATCCTCAAATTTCAACATTGCTCACAAAACTCTGAGAATCACTTCGCTATTGTATGCTACAGTAACTGCTTAGCTAACGTGAAGCGTTGAGAAATAAAATCATTTTCAATAGTATTATTGATATTAAAGTGTAAATTAGTGAACCTGCGATGTTAGAGTGAGAATACAATCTTCTGCCAGTTTTCTGACAACATCTATGAGATGCAAAGAATAGCATCGAAATATCCAATGAAGGAAATCCGTTGGTGGTTAATATGAATGATAAGGGCAGCTCTCTTACTTAGCAAATTTAATTACATGCTAAGCCAGGGAGATGCCCAGACCAGCCATATCTGTTGAACTTCTAATCGGTTAAACATGAAATTACATCTCAGCAAAAGTAAGAAATACACCGCCAACAATGAGTGAGGCACAGTTCAAGCTATATACAAGGATTGAGAATGAAAAAGAATTTCCTTTCCTATTGTTACATTATTTTACTGTAAAAAAACACCACAATGCCTTAAATCCCCAAAAATGCTCGCGTATGCATTCCCGTCGGAACAATAGGAAAACAGACGCATCAAATTTTAGGGGCAAGTGACACTATGTCCCTAGCGAGACATCCGAAAACTATTTAGTTTTTATACTCGATGTAAAATTAACCTGGAAGGAAAATATTGAAAACGACATTCAGAAGGCAACAAAACCCAAATTTGCCTTATCTGGTAAACAATTTCACAGATCTTAAGAAAATGTGATAACCAAACTACTAATGTATCTATAAATTAAACAACATATCCTAAAACACTCAAATGTACTGTAATTGTTCCATATCACACCAGAACTTCCAAGATATATTAATTCAATTAAATCCTACCTCTCACCACGCCTATAAAAAGAATAACCCAAATGCTCGACTCTAAACTGAAACGCATTAAAAATTCCTTATTTTCCATGATATAGGATTACAATAAAAAAAATCAATCAGCAAATACCGTCACCCATAATCTTCTTTAAATGAACAAACCCTTATCCTAGCCGCTTTATGATAAACTAAGCCAGATGCTCTCCCCTACCACGTGGGTTTAAATAAAAAGTGAACTGTAAAGTGCTTATTGCAAAATCATGGATAAGACCCCGAGTCAAATTGATGATCAAAATTTCCGACCGGAAGTGAACTTAATTCGTTTGTTCGTTCGTTGGGAACCTTCGCAGTTGTACATAATATAATTGCGAGGAAAGGTGGTGACGTTAATTAATGCATCAATTAATAAATACGACAAAAATATTTTCATGCATCAACACAAAAAATACACCTACTTACCCTATAAGCATGCATAAATAAAAAAATATAAATATGAAATATATAGTATATGAATTATTAAAACAATAAACAGACCCACACAGCTGTAAATTGCCTATAAGTTAGTATGAATTTTATATAACCTTGAAACAGCATATACATTTTTTGATTGATGCTCATCATGCAAGATTTTCCAGGTTTCCTGATAGGACTTCGCGGCTACTGTAGCGGCCGCGGTGCCCACGATCCAGCACCGTGCATCACCCTACCAAGCGATCCCCTAATTTTCACATATTTCGTAACCTTCTGGTTCAATCATCAAAATTATTCATTTCCTTAATAAGCTTATTAAAAAATTTGATATTTTTGGGGGAGGTTTTGAAGACTTCTGCAGGTAGACTGCTATTGAAAATGTCGAATTGAACTATATTTGGAAGATAAAACGCATAACACATGTTTAAGTCAGGATAAGACATCCACAAGCCTTGATAATGTAAATTAAAGTAGAGACTCGTTATTACTTGAAGGACCCATGAAACAGCTACGAATTTTGTATAGTCAATATTATTTTTTTATCTTAGAACGTATTCTCTAGGTGCAATTAAATCATAGTGATTACGGATGATTCTATAGGACCTGGATATGGTTCATTTTTGTCATAGGATAAGTACTCTATATTTTCTATATAACTATATAACAACTGTATATAGGTAAATATATTACATTATATTCCTTACAAATCATTTTAAAAGCTATTACTGTCAAAGAGGTTCTCTAAAAATCAAGATGTTTACGTATGATTCTGCAAAAACTGGAAATGAAGTTCATTTTAGTCATAAGTTGAGTGCTTCATTGTTTTTGCTCATACATTTGACTTAATGAAATATCCATGCAATACTGAGATTACGTTTATTAAAGATACTACAAAAATTTTTCTTTCGAGGATTATTTTCATTAATCAACAATTTTGTTACTTAAAATTTAAATGACTGAATGCTGCTCACTGCTTTATATAGAAAGACACACTTTGGTAAATAACGGACAAATACTTTTGTTCTACATACAAATATATATACGTAATATAGAACGTAGCTCCGAAATGCAGTACCACGATGAAAATATTCAGCGAAGAACAGACGTAGAAATAAAACCAAATGAATAGTATAATGCAACAATCATTCACACAAGTAGCTATGGTGCTATTCGGAAGACATCTGAGTGAATGCTTGTGTTAAATATATCTTAAGAATACTAAGGTAAAATGATTTTGCCTAAATCTAATGCCTCTTCATTCCCAGCAGGAACTACGCTGCCTTATTCATTAAACTCATTTGTATAGAAGAGAAAACTTTCCTGCATAAGTTCAGTTAAAGAATCTGTGCTTTGAGATATGCAGTATATTTGACTTGTATGTCTCATTGCACAGATTATTTTATGGAACCGATTCCATTCGAAGCGCGGAACCGTAAGCTCATTAATGTTACTCCATGAAGAAGAGGAGGAATACGATACAAAAATTCGAAGGATTGTAAGTAAATAAATATATCCCTTTCGAATTAGCATTCCAGAATTGAACGACGGGTATTAATAAAATGATGAGTAATTGGAAGTCATTATCAGACAATGTAGAGTATGACACTCGAGATAATAAACTGTTTTATTTAAAGGGAAACTTAAATTTTCTACGTTTTTTAAGTGTTATTTCATTTTTTCATTATATGAATATCAGTGTTTAATTACTACTCTCATACGATTTCATTTCAACTCCTGAATGCCATTAAATTAATATCATTTCAATGGATAATCAAACGGTTGCATGAAAAGATATAGGTTTTCTGTCTATTTCTACATGTATATACTTACAACACTTTTTCTGGCGTTCTCTAAGATGGTCATTAATTTTAACGTCAATATTTTCTTGTTGTGGCGAATAAAAAAGACCCAGTTAGTAATTTATAAATGAGAAGTTGAATCTCCCACACTTACGGAAAGTATGCTATCCCGGTATTAGTATTTTCATTGGGTGATAAATGAATGCCACACTTGTTTCAGCGTATCTTGTTTCGTAATTTCAATTAAAATGCAACCGCTTTCATATCCTAGATATGTGAAGTAAATGAATTTCTACTGTACTATGTAAAGTATATTTAAGTTACACAATAATACAATAATTTTTAAGTTTTCTATTTCAATATTTACACTCCGGATTCAAAATTATATACAGTTAAAACACCAACACTTTTCACTTTTGTGATAATCCTGTGCTAGTTATAACATTCCTTGTTTCAATAGCACTACCACCATTTTCTTCTTTCTCATTCAGGATCATTTTTTTCGAGAAAGATAGTATGTTAGGAAAAATCATCTGTGTTGTTCTTCATGCAGTGTATTTGACTTGTGAGAGCAGAACCCAGATTATTTTATGAAACAGATTCAACTCGTAGCATGGAATCGCTAGCTCTGTAATGTTATACCAAGAAATTCAGAGGTGCCAAGATACTAAGATCTAAAGAAATATAATTAATTGATGAATAGTCCTTTGATGTAGTATTTCCCAATTTAATGACATGTATTACGAATGATGTTGCATTAAAATTATATAATAAATTAACGATATTTGGTCAAGACTCGAATTATATCCACAGGCTTCCTCGATATTTACATTATTATGACCTAATAAAAATGTTATAAACAACTTATTCACAGTGAAAAACGATAACAATTCTTTCAAGATTAATCTAGAACTTCTATGCAACATGAGGGCCTATTTTCTTGATAATCTAAGATGTTAATGCAACGGTCAGTTAAAAAAAATCAATTAATACCAAATAGTTAGTTACTCACGTTATGTTGACATGATTTAGGAAAGATCAATTCGTATGTAATCTAATGCGAGATTATCTAAAATTCATTTTTCACCCATTTTTAGTGAAAATCTTAGTTTTTTCTCTACAATAACTCATCGTTTATTCCTTTCTAAACTTCCAAATTGCTCGAAGGTATGACTGACAATTCTCAATATGGCAGAAATATCGGCAAATTGTATTGTTCATCTGAGAAAGACTTAAAACGAAATGCACCAGTAAAAAATTAAAAGATATCACCAAAGAGTCGTGTTTCATTCCTTACCTACGTTGTATGGACAGGAAAAATACACAATAAAGGTAAGATTAAATATTAGGGATTAAATGCTATGTTCAAATTTATTTTTATAGTTTATGCTTCAAATTTATTTTTTTTATCTTATATTCTTCTAAAGAGATGCATTGATTCGTCTTACCTCAGTATCAAAATTCAAATTTGACTTTGGTGTTTAATTCAACAAGAAAAATACACATTAACCATTTCCTTCATGGAAGTACGAACATATTTTCTTGCAGCTCATAAAATAAATTCTACCACGTTTATTACAAACATATCTTTAAGGTAAAATATCTATTTCTTTAACTCTTTAATGAAGCATCAATTGGTGTCCTGCTCTCGGGGTTGTAATACATTACAATGAGATGGATTCCGAGGGAAAAAAGTTCTTCACCGATACACAAGAGTTGACGTCAATAGTTTTTTCATCACCTTTTTATGGTTCAACACTCGCTATCTGCATCCATAAGCTTGGCCTGGTGTACCAAATTGCTAATTACCTCATCACTTACGTTAGGTTAATAGTTGATAAGCGGTGGTAAAAATTCGGAATCTTGAATGATGTCTTGTTTGCAGAATTTCAATATGGATGATCTGACTTTCCAATCTCAATTACAAATTTAAATCAATGTCATTGGAAAAGGGAAGTCAGACCATCCATGTTGACGGCCATCGTGGATTGTTAGCTGCTTCCGTGATTTGCATCAGTGTTAAATTGGTCTTCCTCTTAATTATACATCAGATGATCAGACTTCCAGCTTTACCGGCCTTTTTTGAATGATATCCTGTGTTTAACGTAAGAATGTCACTTCATTTAATGCCCACTCTCAATATACGTTCTATTTGTAAGACATGGAATATCTTTGGCGGGGCACTCCTTTGACATTCAACCTAATATTACAATCTCATTGCATTGATATAATCAAAATAACAGTAGTTTTCCACTTATAATGGAAAACACAAGTATAAAGTCCTTGATTTTCGGTTTCTTGTATCTAATATATGTATTTTTTGCGCAAGCAGTGATATTGGTACTTATTTATTCCGATGAATGGCGTAATTTCAATAAAATTATTTTGTAAACATGACAAGGGCTATAATTGAGGCTTTTTTGTCACTCATTTTCAACAAATAAGAGATATTATTTGGAGGGATCATTGAATACATTTATGTAGTAATGTGTACAAAGAGGAAACATTCTTAACCATTACCCAATTGCTTACGTTCTTCAAATCTTCATGACCATTTCAAGTTTCATCCCGATCTTCCAAATATCCGACTGGGCCTGATGTTCCTGATTATTCGCATCATCAGCAGCGTAATAATAATTGTTGGTTAGTCTCGAATATTTGAAATTTTCGAGAAGAATAATCAAGGTGAGGTTCGTAGAATCATAACATGATTGATCTCATTGTCCAATCCCTCTAGCAATTTTAAATTAACGCTAGAAAGGAAGGACAATAAGTCCATCCATGTTGACCTCCTCCGTGGATTGTTTACTGCTTTCCTCTTCAGCATACGTAGTAAATTAGGAACACTAATGGATGATAATTTCTGATATTCAAGCACTTCTGCAGCTTTTCTTTCAATGATATCCCATTTTAATAGAAGAATGTCAATTTCTTTAAGCCCACTCCCGATTCACACATTTTCTGCAGTCATCTTGAAATGCCTTCGAAGTATTATATGATTCTTCTGTATTTCTCTTAGGCCATTTAAGATGTTGGGTAAGCCGTTCAGGGTAACAGTTGGGTAAGCAAACTTGTGAATATAGAATTTGTTCCAAGTGGAACACTATCATCATCAATGCCCAAGTGCGGATGTCATAGACTTTCTCATGAGCGTTTTAGGAAGTTATCCACGGATGTTTATTATTTCCAACATAAAAACTCTGGTTGATGAGCCTTAATGACAATTCATATTCTTTTATGATGGCGTCTTCCACAAGGATGATGGTTTGCTTAACCAATAGCAAGTCAAATGAATGCTAAGATGGAAGGCAAAACCGCCCATCTAGGTTGTCGGTGTGAGTGGATTGTAACATATTTTCATTATCGTCGTTAAATAAGGTGCAATCAGATGAAATATATAATAATAATAATATAATTAAGGTCCAATTTGAAACATATCCTTTAGCGAGGCTATCACCCCAATCGGGGGAGACCGCACAAAATCGAAGCATATCAATGTTTTCATCGCTGTTTACATTTCATGCACTTAGACTTTTCCTAGAAAGGAAAGAGATGGTTACCAAATGCCGGCGGATGTCGAGTACCTCATCTCGGGCATTTTGCTGCTCATCCTCTCGGTTTGAGTTGCTTGGGGCGGTGAGTATGGTCATCGTTTGGTTGTACGGCATAACGGAATACCGTAACAGGATTTAACCGGCCATTTAATATGAAAAACATTTCTCTATGTGCTTGCACCTCTGTTGGTAAAATTGGAGGAAATGATTGTCTTTGAAAGATAAGATGATACGCTATTGGATCTCAATTATTTGTGCTTGCAATGATATACATGTGTGTAAATAATGCAGGATTGAACCAAAACATTACTCTTAGGGGAAAATTTTTCTTGACTAAATGGTGTAATCCGTTTAATTTCCTAACCATATTAACAGTCATTGTTCCCTTATACTGCATAAAAGGACGAAATCCATCTTGCTAGAAATTTTAGTAATATTTAACTAATTATCTTACGTAATAATCCTCCTACTAGAAAGCAACTTATTAATTACACACAAAAATGTAATTAATAATCTATTCCTATAGAATCATTCGTGATCATATTGATGCTGGAAAACAACTTCAATAGAAAACATTTCTTCAGAAAGTTCTGATAGTAGATAATCATTTTTATTACTTGCAAGGATACTGCTTTGTATGATTAAAAAGATACAACTTTTATTGCACAAAATTCGCAATTTTTTCCTAGATCATCCCTTGAAAAAAAACTTTTACATTAGGTAATATCAAGACGGTTATGAATGTCTTATCCTATATAAAAACATGTGGCAGGTATATTCTGCTCCTTATATTATTAATTTCAACGTATAAATTCCATGATCAATCAATGTATATCGATTCAGTCTTGGCTCCCCTATGTTTGTAGTTGCATCATGGAATATGGAACGGGCGGAGCTGCGAATGGTCATTCATCGATCGGGATAACAAAGCAATACACATTCTAATTTCACATAAAAGGCTTCAGTAGATGGTAAAATATAAATGATAAAGGCAACTCCCCTACTTAACAATTCAGTTTAAATGCCAAGCTTACAAGCATCCCTGACCAGCTATATCCTCAGTCTTCGATGATGCATAAAAATCAACTAGTAGAATAATTGAAGATACTACGAAACGACAAGTGAGAGGGAAGAATTTTTTATTAAATATTTTAAAAATTCAGTCTTAAAGGGAATAAAAGGATTTTGTTTCCTTAAGAAGATAGTCAAATCTTACTGCTAGAGAAGAAATATTACCTTGATTATTGTAATTTGTAATCCTGATTGTTGGATCACGGATTATTTTGATAATATCAGCTCAACTGATCCCAGTTTACTTTTAGAGGTGCAATATGAATTATCTTCGTCGCTATCCTCATCCATAATATTAAACCTTCACGGAAAAAAAAGAGACTGTGTCCATCGGCATCCAATGATAGTGAGCTTTGTGGTCGAAATTTCAAGTAACACAAACCGTAGAAAATTGAAGTTTAATAAAATAGTTCAGAACAGGTTATTTTAACACCTACTAGAGTCACAAAGAATAATACAACGTTCCTTGATCGCGTATTTAGTAGAAGCAGGGATAATCTCGCTTATGATGCTAATTCGATTGATTTGGATATATCTGACCACCATATGACGGAGTGTGACATAGAAATTCAGACAGATAGACATAGACAGATCTTCCAGCAAAAAGAGCTCAGCCAGATCAGTCTATTCCGAAAATCTCTATTTCAATCGCTTATGAGAACTTCTGGCAGATTGTGCTTGGGAGGATGTTTTCAATCAGATTAATCCAACTGTGGCTTATGATCTTTTCTGGACAAACTGAAGTTCTGTATAAATGATGTATCATATTTGGTTATAATAGATAATAAATTCAAACCGATAAAACCTTGGATGACGATTTAATTGTGCAATAGAGTGGCTAGGAGAAATTTACTTCATAAGAAAATCCGAAAACGACCGAAAAATGAGAAATTGTAACGCCACTACAAGCCATACAAACGGCGACTTGAAAAAGACCTACAGGAATGTAAAGAAAGATATACATGAAGGTATTTGATAATAATTCAAATAGCACACGTATGCAATGGAGAATTTTAGATACTAATATTGGCCGTCATTTATAAAAAATTAGAATAAACAAAATTAGAACAGATAATGACATTTCTTAGTTGAAAAACAGGAAATAGTAATAGAATTTAATACTCGTTTTCTTGAATCCACGATAGTAAGGAAAAGCGATGTAGTAACTCCAAGTGATGAATCTCTGTTAGCAGATCAAATTTTGAGAGAATCTTTATTCTCTGTTCCAACAAATGATAAAGGTGTCGGTAAAATTATAATGGAGTTGAAATCTAAGAGTTCTAAAGGTATGGACGAAATGGCAGCATTTGCTACAAGAGAAGCGAAAACACCATATCCCAAGTATTCGCATCTGGTTGTGCCATATGACTAAACGGGCGATCAAATTGCGTTAATTTAAACTAATTATTTAGCATGTTATCCTTAAATTTCGACATTGCTCACAAAACTCTCTATTTAATGCTACTGTAATTGCTTAGCTAACGTGAAGTGTTGAGAAAGAAAATCATTTTCAATAGTATTATTGATATTAAAGTGTAAATTAGTGAACCTGCGATGTTAGAGTGAGAATACAATCTTCTGCCAGTTTTCTGACAACATCTATGAGATGCAAAGAATAGTATCGAAATATCCAATGAAGGAAATCCGTTTGTGGTTAATATGAATGATAAGGGCAGCTCTCTTACTTAGCAAATTTAATTACATGCTAAGCCAGGGAGATGCCCAGACCAGCCATATCTGTTGAACTTCTAATCGGTTAAACATGAAATTACATCTCAGCAAAAGTAAGAAATACACCGCCAACAATGAGTGAGGCACAGTTCAAGCTATATACAAGGATTGAGAATGAAAAAGAATTTCCTTTCCTATTGTTACATTATTTTACTGTAAAAAAACACCACAATGCCTTTAATCCCCAAAAATGCTCGCGTATGCATTCCCGTCGGAACAATAGGAAAACAGACGCATCAAATTTTAGGGGCAAGTGACACTATGTCCCTAGCGAGACATCCGAAAACTATTTAGTTTTTATACTCGATGTAAAATTAACCTGGAAGGAAAATATTGAAAACGACATTCAGAAGGCAACAAAACCCAAATTTGCCTTATCTGGTAAACAATTTCACAGATCTTAAGAAAATGTGATAACCAAACTACTAATGTATCTATAAATTAAACAACATATCCTAAAACACTCAAATGTACTGTAATTGTTCCATATCACACCAGAACTTCCAAGATATATTAATTCAATTAAATCCTACCTCTCACCACGCCTATAAAAAGAATAACCCAAATGCTCGACTCTAAACTGAAACGCATTAAAAATTCCTTATTTTCCATGATATAGGATTACAATAAAAAAAATCAATCAGCAAATACCGTCACCCATAATCTTCTTTAAGGGGTTACATCTAATCGCCGGCCGGAAATTATGGTATATTTTGGAAATTTTTGTAGGTTTATTGTTGCTATCTATGAAATAATTTTCATTTAGTAACGAAAGTACATTACTTCACATACTATTTTTTTAGATTGTGATGAAAAAATATAATTAAATAAAAAAGTTGTTTGCCCCTGACATATATGCATTTCGAAGAACGTCACTTAACGGTTGGCAGTTTTTCTCTGGTATAGATAATCTGAAATCAAAAAAGCAAACATTTTCTTAAATTAAAAATGTGTGGCTATCGTTCTACGTAGGGAAATTTTAATATTTTGATTTTTAACGAAATGGTGGTCAGTTAAATATAAATTGTTGTAATTTTGCAGATAAAAACAAAGTTTTTCATGATTTTTCATTAACTATTAAGATTAAAGAAAAAACCGTACGTACGACGATAGATAGTATTGTTTTACATGATTTTACCAAATTTCAAAGAAATCGGTTGGATAGTCATTGAGAATTTTTGCCAACAAGGTTGAAAAATTAGGTTTTGAGAAAAATGGCCATAAACATTTAATTTGTCACAAATTTGTGAATTTTCAAGTTTACCATAAATCTTCTATTGCTGGGCCATAGAATGCTTCCTTTGAAGATGACGCAGCTTCTCCTGATGACCTTTGGCCCCGTCCTTATAGCTTTTTTTCTGGCTTCAAGCTCTTGAAGTTCTGCCGCTTCGATACGTCTCTTGTCCTCTCTGGCGCAGTATTATGTAGCTCTCTGGCCAATTCTGACGTTCATTTCCCTCATGATTTATAGTAGACTAGATGCCCCATCATTGAAAATACTGGCAGATATGAAAGCTGCTGTTTCCACCACGACAGCACCACTGGACAAAATTTTTGGAGCGAATTTCCATACTGTCGAATTGAAACTTTCGTTATTATTTTGAGTGAATCTGCCCAAAAAGCGGTGAAGTAACTCGTCTTTACTCAGATCTTCGTATATGGGACGTATAGCCTCGATTACGCTCATAGGTAGAGCCTTTTTGTTGACATATTCTGCTAGTTTTCCTGCTGTTTTAGCCATCTGCCAAGAACACTAAGAATCAGAGCCCTGAGGGCAAAACTGGTGCTGTGGATTTTGATCCGTGGAGCTCTTGTGATATAAAGTGGCCAAGATTAAATTTTTCATCATTTTCACGGAGTCAGAGTTATTGCGAATGGCAAACCCATAATAAGCCGTAAGCTCATCAATTAATACCCCCGTTAATTTTCCCTTCCCCCAGACCTTTCGTATTTCTTTTGCATGCACGAAGTCTTGCACCCATTCTCTTCTGCACATGATTGATGCATTCCTTCTTTTTTATGAGAGTTTCATGTCCATATGGTCTGGATTCAACGATCCCTTTGTATGTTTTACTGTCTCCGTCTCCTATAAATGTAACTTGCATATTTTACTTTGTGGCGGTCTTCAGATCTGAGGAACATCTCTGTTATGCTGTCGACCTCCATCTTTCCTGCATTACCCTCATGATTGGCCGGGCATTCTTTGGCATACTGATTGCATACTCTTTGCATTCCTCGGTGTCCTGCTTCTTCTCCCAGTATTCACATGATTTGCAGTAAGCAGATTTTACAGCAATATCAATCATTTTACTCGAATAAAAAACAACAAGAGTCGCTATTCCAAATAAAGAGTTAAATCCTCTCTTGCGCCAAGTTCCATCTCCGGCGACAGACCCTCAGGTTCCTCACAGTTGGTTGCTTTTGCAGTCAGTTTCTTTTCTTCTGCGCAGCTATTCACCAAAGAAATATTGCAAACTTCTTTTGCAGCAGTATGAATGGTCTTCACAATTAGATCGTACGTGGCTTGGAAAACCGGGCGTGGCAAGTCCATCATGGCGCAGAACTTTTCTGCACCGTTTGATCCTACTCCTAATAACCTCATGGTGAAAACAAATCTTCTGTTAACTTTATCGGAACTTCCAATAAATGGAAAGGAATCTACACTGATTGGGTCACATGATTCACAGTTCACCGCTAACTTAAATCCAAGGCCTCGCCTACTGCTCTCTTGAAAACTGACTTTACCACCACAAATCTTACACTTGAGATACTCACTTAGTGCAGAAAACACAATAGCAATATTAAGAATTCTATATCCTATACTAGGATCAACAGAAACCTCGAAATCCTTGCTCCTCCTTAGTTTTTTCGCAGAAGTGCTTGCCGGTTGCTCCTCTCTATCCAATTCGAAACGGTTGAGAGGTCAATTCTGCTTCTTCTTCACTCTGTCTGCTCTTACGGAACTGCGTCTAAAAGTCTTACGATCCATAATAATCGTAAAAATTACTCAAATAGAGCAAAAACTACAACAACTCAGATAGCAGAGGAAGAAAACGAACGAAAGCGCACTCGACAACAGACCACAGCAAACTCACCGCATCAACTAAATATTTGTCGCTAGTTTCGAAATATATAACGGTATTATCCTTTGTTTTCCCAGTTTTCCCTCTCAAGAAGAAAAGACCGTACTCCTATTCATGAATAGGACACTTGAAGGGATTAGGGTGATAAGGGTGGTCAATTCTTGAGCCGGGTGTGGCGGAAGTGCCCTTAAGGCAGGAGCTCGGGCGCCAGCGCTCTAACGCGCTTATAAGGAAATTTCTGTATCTCAGCCAATTTTACGGATTTTAAAATAATTCTTAGTGCAAAATATCGAGAAAGGTTTAAACTTAAAAGATATGCAAAAAAATATATTTCGATTTTTTTGATCTTGACATTAGATGTAACCCCTTAAATGAACAAACCCTTATCCTAGCCGCTTTATGATAAACTAAGCCAGATGCTCTCCCCTACCACGTGGGTTTAAATAAAAAGTGAACTGTAAAGTGCTTATTGCAAAATCATGGATAAGACCCCGAGTCAAATTGATGATCAAAATTTCCGACCGGAAGTGAACTTAATTCGTTTGTTCGTTCGTTGGGAACCTTCGCAGTTGTACATAATATAATTGCGAGGAAAGGTGGTGACGTTAATTAATGCATCAATTAATAAATACGACAAAAATATTTTCATGCATCAACACAAAAAATACACCTACTTACCCTATAAGCATGCATAAATAAAAAAATATAAATATGAAATATATAGTATATGAATTATTAAAACAATAAACAGACCCACACAGCTGTAAATTGCCTATAAGTTAGTATGAATTTTATATAACCTTGAAACAGCATATACATTTTTTGATTGATGCTCATCATGCAAGATTTTCCAGGTTTCCTGATAGGACTTCGCGGCTACTGTAGCGGCCGCGGTGCCCACGATCCAGCACCGTGCATCACCCTACCAAGCGATCCCCTAATTTTCACATATTTCGTAACCTTCTGGTTCAATCATCAAAATTATTCATTTCCTTAATAAGCTTATTAAAAAATTTGATATTTTTGGGGGAGGTTTTGAAGACTTCTGCAGGTAGACTGCTATTGAAAATGTCGAATTGAACTATATTTGGAAGATAAAACGCATAACACATGTTTAAGTCAGGATAAGACATCCACAAGCCTTGATAATGTAAATTAAAGTAGAGACTCGTTATTACTTGAAGGACCCATGAAACAGCTACGAATTTTGTATAGTCAATATTATTTTTTTATCTTAGAACGTATTCTCTAGGTGCAATTAAATCATAGTGATTACGGATGATTCTATAGGACCTGGATATGGTTCATTTTTGTCATAGGATAAGTACTCTATATTTTCTATATAACTATATAACAACTGTATATAGGTAAATATATTACATTATATTCCTTACAAATCATTTTAAAAGCTATTACTGTCAAAGAGGTTCTCTAAAAATCAAGATGTTTACGTATGATTCTGCAAAAACTGGAAATGAAGTTCATTTTAGTCATAAGTTGAGTGCTTCATTGTTTTTGCTCATACATTTGACTTAATGAAATATCCATGCAATACTGAGATTACGTTTATTAAAGATACTACAAAAATTTTTCTTTCGAGGATTATTTTCATTAATCAACAATTTTGTTACTTAAAATTTAAATGACTGAATGCTGCTCACTGCTTTATATAGAAAGACACACTTTGGTAAATAACGGACAAATACTTTTGTTCTACATACAAATATATATACGTAATATAGAACGTAGCTCCGAAATGCAGTACCACGATGAAAATATTCAGCGAAGAACAGACGTAGAAATAAAACCAAATGAATAGTATAATGCAACAATCATTCACACAAGTAGCTATGGTGCTATTCGGAAGACATCTGAGTGAATGCTTGTGTTAAATATATCTTAAGAATACTAAGGTAAAATGATTTTGCCTAAATCTAATGCCTCTTCATTCCCAGCAGGAACTACGCTGCCTTATTCATTAAACTCATTTGTATAGAAGAGAAAACTTTCCTGCATAAGTTCAGTTAAAGAATCTGTGCTTTGAGATATGCAGTATATTTGACTTGTATGTCTCATTGCACAGATTATTTTATGGAACCGATTCCATTCGAAGCGCGGAACCGTAAGCTCATTAATGTTACTCCATGAAGAAGAGGAGGAATACGATACAAAAATTCGAAGGATTGTAAGTAAATAAATATATCCCTTTCGAATTAGCATTCCAGAATTGAACGACGGGTATTAATAAAATGATGAGTAATTGGAAGTCATTATCAGACAATGTAGAGTATGACACTCGAGATAATAAACTGTTTTATTTAAAGGGAAACTTAAATTTTCTACGTTTTTTAAGTGTTATTTCATTTTTTCATTATATGAATATCAGTGTTTAATTACTACTCTCATACGATTTCATTTCAACTCCTGAATGCCATTAAATTAATATCATTTCAATGGATAATCAAACGGTTGCATGAAAAGATATAGGTTTTCTGTCTATTTCTACATGTATATACTTACAACACTTTTTCTGGCGTTCTCTAAGATGGTCATTAATTTTAACGTCAATATTTTCTTGTTGTGGCGAATAAAAAAGACCCAGTTAGCAATTTATAAATGAGAAATTGAATCTCCCACACTTACGGAAAGTATGCTATCCCGGTATTAGTATTTTCATTGGGTGATAAATGAATGCCACACTTGTTTCAGCGTATCTTGTTTCGTAATTTCAATTAAAATGCAACCGCTTTCATATCCTAGATATGTGAAGTAAATGAATTTCTACTGTACTATGTAAAGTATATTTAAGTTACACAATAATACAATAATTTTTAAGTTTTCTATTTCAATATTTACACTCCGGATTCAAAATTATATACAGTTAAAACACCAACACTTTTAACTTTTGTGATAATCCTGTGCTAGTTATAACATTCCTTGTTTCAATAGCACTACCACCATTTTCTTCTTTCTCATTCAGGATCATTTTTTTCGAGAAAGATAGTATGTTAGGAAAAATCATCTGTGTTGTTCTTCATGCAGTGTATTTGACTTGTGAGAGCAGAACCCAGATTATTTTATGAAACAGATTCAACTCGTAGCATGGAATCGCTAGCTCTGTAATGTTATACCAAGAAATTCAGAGGTGCCAAGATACTAAGATCTAAAGAAATATAATTAATTGATGAATAGTCCTTTGATGTAGTATTTCCCAATTTAATGACATGTATTACGAATGATGTTGCATTAAAATTATATAATAAATTAACGATATTTGGTCATAACTCGAATTATATCCACAGGCTTCCTCGATATTTACATTATTATGACCTAATAAAAATGTTATAAACAACTTATTCACAGTGAAAAACGATAACAATTCTTACAAGATTAATCTAGAACTTCTATGCAACATGAGGGCCTATTTTCTTGATAATCTAAAATGTTAATGCAACGGTCAGTTAAAAAAAATCAATTAATACCAAATAGTTAGTTACTCACGTTATGTTGACATGATTTAGGAAAGATCAATTCGTATGTAATCTAATGCGAGATTATCTAAAATTCATTTTTCACCCATTTTTAGTGAAAATCTTAGTTTTTTCTCTACAATAACTCATCGTTTATTCCTTTCTAAACTTCCAAATTGCTCGAAGGTATGACTGACAATTCTCAATATGGCAGAAATATCGGCAAATTGTATTGTTCATCTGAGAAAGACTTAAAACGAAATGCACCAGTAAAAAATTAAAAGATATCACCAAAGAGTCGTGTTTCATTCCTTACCTACGTTGTATGGACAGTAAAAATACACAATAAAGGTAAGATTAAATATTAGGGATTAAATGCTATGTTCAAATTTATTTTTATAGTTTATGCTTCAAATTTATTTTTTTTATCTTATATTCTTCTAAAGAGATGCATTGATTCGTCTTACCTCAGTATCAAAATTCAAATTTGACTTTGGTGTTTAATTCAACAAGAAAAATACACATTAACCACTTGTTTCATGGAAGTACGAACATATTTTCTTGCAGCTCATAAAATAAATTCTACCACGTATTTTACAAACATATCTTTAAGGTAAAATATCTATTTCTTTAACTCTTTAATGAAGCATCAATTGGTGTCCTGCTCTCGGGGTTGTAATACATTACAATGAGATGGATTCCGAGGGAAAAAAGTTCTTCACCGATACACAAGAGTTGACGTCAATAGTTTTTTCATCACCTTTTTATGGTTCAACACTCGCTATCTGCATCCATAAGCTTGGCCTGGTGTACCAAATTGCTAATTACCTCATCACTTACGTTAGGTTAATAGTTGATAAGCGGTGGTAAAAATTCGGAATCTTGAATGATGTCTTGTTTGCAGAATTTCAACATGGATGATCTGACTTTCCAATCTCAATTACAAATTTAAATCAATGTCATTGGAAAAGGGAAGTCAGACCATCCATGTTGACGGCCATCGTGGATTGTTAGCTGCTTCCGTGATTTGCATCAGTGTTAAATTGGTCTTCCTGTTAATTATACATCAGATGATCAGACTTCCAGCTTTACCGTACTTCTTTGAATGATATCCTGTGTTTAACGTAAGAATGTCACTTCATTTAATGCCCACTCTCAATATACGTTCTATTTGTAAGACATGGAATATCTTTGGCGGGGCACTCCTTTGACATTCAACCTAATATTACAATCTCATTGCATTGATATAATCAAAATAACAGTAGTTTTCCACTTATAATGGAAAACACAAGTATAAAGTCCTTGATTTTCGGTTTCTTGTATCTAATATATGTATTTTTTGCGCAAGCAGTGATATTGGTACTTATTTATTCCGATGAATGGCGTAATTTCAATAAAATTATTTTGTAAACATGACAAGGGCTATAATTGAGGCTTTTCTGTCACTCATTTTCAACAAATAAGAGATATTATTTGGAGGGATCATTGAATACATTTATGTAGTAATGTGTACAAAGAGGAAACATTCTTAACCATTACCCAATTGCTTACGTTCTTCAAATCTTCATGACCATTTCAAGTTTCATCCCGATCTTCCAAATATCCGACTGGGCCTGATGTTCCTGATTATTCGCATCATCAGCAGCGTAATAATAATTGTTGGTTAGTCTTGAATATTTGAAATTTTCGAGAAGAATAATCAAGGTGAGGTTCGTAGAATCATAACATGATTGATCTCATTGTCCAATCCCTCTAGCAATTTTAAATTAACGCTAGAAAGGAAGGACAATAAGTCCATCCATGTTGACCTCCTCCGTGGATTGTTTACTGCTTTCCTCTTCAGCATACGTAGTAAATTAGGAACACTAATGGATGATAATTTCTGATATTCAAGCACTTCTGCAGCTTTTCTTTCAATGATATCCCATTTTAATAGAAGAATGTCAATTTCTTTAAGCCCACTCCCGATTCACACATTTTCTGCAGTCATCTTGAAATGCCTTCGAAGTATTATGTGATTCTTCTGTAATTCTCTTAGGCCATTTAGGATGTTGGGTAAGCTGTTAAGGGTAACAGTTGGGTAAGCGAACTTGTGAATATAGAATTTGTTCCAAGTGGAACACTTTCATCATCAATGCCCAAGTGCGGATGTCATAGACTTTCTCATGAGCGTTTTAGGAAGTTACCCACGGATGTTTATTATTTCCCACATAAAAACACTGGTTGATGAGCCTTAATGACAATTCATATTCTTTTACGATGGCGTCTTCCACAAGGATGATGATTTGCTTAACCAATACCAAGTCCAAATGAATGCTGAAATGGAAGGCAAAACCGCTCATCTAGGTTGTCGGTATGAGTGGATTGTAACATATTTTCGTTATCGTCATAGGAAATAAGGTGCAATCAGATGAAATATTCCATCCAATGATCACCATCGCCATCATATATTTTATTATTATACTCCATTGTTTCAAAGAGGCACTTCATTTCCCTAAATTTTGAATTCAATTATTTTGGGATCTGTATATTTTACTTAATTTATATTGAATGTCAATCGAGAGTCGCGTTTTTCATTGTGCATTCCGGATGAGTTACGTTGATATCAAAAGTTAAAATTAAGGTCCAATTTGAAACATATCCTTTAGCGAGGCTTTCACCCCAATCGGGGGAGACCGCACAAAATCGAAGCATATCAACGTTATCATCGCTGTTTACATTTCATGCACTTAGACTTTTCCTAGAAAGGAAAGAGATGGTTACCAAATGCCGGGAAAATTTTTCTTGACTAAATGGTGTATTCCGTTTAACTTCCTAACCACATTAACAGTCATTGTTCCCTTATACTGCATAAAAGGAAGAAATCAATCTTGCTAGAAATTTTAATAATATTTAACTAATTATCTTACGTAATAATCCTCCTACTAGAAAGCAACTTAATAATTACACACGAAAATGTAATTAATAATCTATTCCTATAGATTCATTTGTGATCATATTGATGCTGAAAAACAACTTCGATAGAAAACATTTCTTCAGAAAGTTCTGATAGTAGATAATCATTTTTATTACTTGCAAGGATACTGCTTTCTATGATTAAGAAGATACGGCTTTTATTGCACAAAATTCGCAATTTCTTTCCTAGTTCATCCCTTGAAAAAAAAACTTTTACATTAGGTAATATCATGACGGTTATGAATGTCTTATCCTTTTTAAAAACATGTGGCAGGTATATTCTGCTCCTTATATTATTAATTTCAACGTATGAATTCCATGATCAATCATTGTATGTCGATTCAGTCTTGGCTCCCCTATGTTTGTAGTTGCATCATGGAATATGGATCTGGCGGAGCTGCGAATGGTCAATGATCGATTGGGATAACTGAGCAATACACATTCTAATTTCACATAAAAGGCTTCAGTTGATGGTAAAATATAAATGATAAAGGCAACTCCCCTACTTAACAATTCAGTTTAAATTCCAAGCTTACAAGCAGCCCTGACCAGCTATATCCTCAGTCTTCGATGATGCATAAAAATCAACTAGTGGAATGATTGGAGATACTACGAAACGACAAGTGAGAGGGAAGAATTTTTTATTAAATATTTTAAAAATTCAGTCTTAAAGGGAATACAAGGATTTTGTTTCCTTAAGAAGATAGTCAAATCTTACTGCTAGAGAAGAAATAATACCTTGATTATTGTAATTTGTAATCCTGATTGTTGGATCACGGATTATTTTGATAATATCAGCTCAATTGTTCCCAGTTTACTTTTAGAGGTGCAATATGAATTATCTTCGTCTCTAACCTCATCCATAATATTAAACCTTCACGAAAAAAAAGAGACTGTGTCCATCGGCATCCAATGATAGTGACTTTTTGGTCGAAATTTCAAGTAACACAAACCGTAGAAAATTGAAGTTTAATAAAATAGTTCAGAACCGGTTATTTTAACACCTACTAGAGTCACAAAGAATAGTAGAACGTTCCTTGATCACGTATTTAGTAGAAGCAGGGATAATCTCGCTTATGATGCTAATTCGATGGATTTGGATATATCTGACCACCATATGACGGAGTGTGACATAGACATTCAGACAGATAGACATAGACAGATCTTCCAGTAAAAAGAGCTCAGCCAGATCAGTCTATTCCGAAAATCTCTATTTCAATCGCTTATTAGAACTTCTGGCAGATTGTGCTTGGGAGGATGTTTTCAATCAGATTAATCCAACTGTGGCTTATGATCTCTTCTGGACAAACTGAAGTTCTGTATAAATGATGTATCATATTTGGTTATAAAAGATAATAAATTCAAACCGATAAAACCTTGGATGACGATTTCGTTATGCAATAGAGTGGCTAGGAGAAATTTACTTTGTAAGAAAATCCGAAAACATCCGAATAATGAGAAATAGTCACGCCACTACAAGTCATACAAACGGCGACTTGAAAATGTCCTACATGATGGTAAAGAAAGATATACATGCAGGCATTTGATTATAATTCAAATAGCACACTATGCAATGGAGAATTTTAGATAGCAATATTGGCCGTCATTTAAAAAATTTTTGAATATACAAAATTAGAACAGATAATGGCAGTTTCTTAGTTAAAAAACAGGAAATAGTAAATGAATTTAATACTCGTTTTCTTGAATCCACGATAGTAAGGAAAAGCGATGTAGTAACTCCAAGTGATGAAACTCTGTTTGCAGATCAAATTTTGAGAGAATCTTTATTCTCTGTTCCAACAAATGATAAAGAAGTCGGCAAACTTATAAAGGAGTTGAAATCTAAGAGTTCTAGAGTTATGGAGGAAATGGCAGCATTTGCTACAAGAGAAGTGAAAACACCCATATCCCAAGTATTTGCATCTGGTTGTGCCATACGACTAAACGGGCGATCAAATTGCGTTAATTTAAATTAATTATTTAGCATATTATCCTTAAATTTCAACATTGCTTACAAAACTCTCAGAATTCCTTTGCTATTGAATGCTACTGTAATTTCTTAGCTAACGTTAAGCGATGAGGAAGAAAACCATTTTCAATAGTATTTTTCATATTAAAGTGAAAACTAGTGAACCTGCGATGTTAAAGTGAGAATACAATCTTCTGCCAGTTTTCTGACAACATCTATGAGATGCAAAGAATAGCATCGAAATATCCAATGAAGGAAATCCGTTGGTGCTTAATATGAATGATAAGGGCAGCTCTCTTACTTAGCAAATTTAATTACATGGTAAGCCAGGGAGATGCCCAGACCAGCCATTTCTGTTGAACTTCTAATCGGTTAAACATGAAATTACATCTCAGCAAAACTAAGAAATACACCTTCAGCAATGAGCGAGGCACAATTCAAGCTATATACAAGGATTGAGAATAAAAATGAATTTCCTTTCCTATTGTTACATTATTTAACTGTTAAAAAAACACCACAATACCTTAAATCCCCAAAAATGCTCGCGTATGCATTCCCCTCGGAACAATAGGAAAACAGAGGCATCAAATTTCAGGGGCAAGCGACAATATGTCCCTAGCGAGACATCCGAAAAATATTTACTTGTTATACTCGATGAAAAATTAAGCTGGAAGGAAAATATTGAAAATGACATTCAGAAGGCAACAAAACCCAAATTTGCCATATCTGGTAAACAAATTCACAGATCTTAAGAAAATGTGATAACCAAACTTCTAATGTATCTATCAATTATACAACATATCCTAAAACACTTAAATGTACTGTAAGCGTTCCATATCACACCAGAACTTCCAAAATATATTAATTCAATTAAATCCTACCTCTCACCACGCCTATAAAAAGAATAACACAAATGCTCGACTCTAAACTGAAACGCATTAAAAATTCCTTATTTTCCACGATATAGGATTATAATCTGAAGACAACAATCAGCAAATACCGTCACTCATAATCTTCTTTAAATGAACAAACCCTTATCCTATCCGCTTTATCATAAACTAAGCCAGATGCTCTCCCCTACCGCGTGGGTTTAAATAAAAAGTGAACTGTAAAGTGCTTATTGCAAAATCATGGTTAGACCCCGAGTCAAATTGATGATCAAAATTTCCGACCGGAAGTGAACTTAATTCGTTTTTTCGTTCGTTCGGAACCTTCGCAGTTGTACATAATATAATTGCGAAAAAAGGTGTTGACGTTAATTAATGCATCAATTAATAGATACGACAAAAATATTTTCAAGCATCAACACAAAAAATACAACTACTTACCCTATTAGCATGCATAAATAAAAATATGAATAAGAAATATATAGTATATGAATTATTAAAACAATAAACAGACACACACAGCTGTAAATTGCCTATAAGTTAGTATGAATTTTATATAACCTTGAAACAGCATATACATTATTTGATTAATGCTCATCATGCAAGATTTTCCAGGTTTCCTGATAGGACTTCGCGGCTACTGTAGTGACCGCGGTGCCCACGATCCAGCACCGTACATCACCCTACCAAGGGATCCCCTAATTTTCTCAAATTTCGTAACCAGCTGGTTCATTCGTCAAATTATTCATTTTATTAATTACCTTCATATTTTTGGGGAATGATTCGAAGACTTCTGCAGCTAGATTGAAATTAAAAATTTCTAATCTAACTATCCTTGGAGAAGGAAATATAAAACACATGTTTAACTCAGGATAAGAGATCTACAAGCCTTGATAATGTAAATTAAAGTAGAGCCTCGTTTTTTAGTTGATGGACCCATGAAACAGCTACGAATTTTGTATAGTCAATATTATTTTTTTATCTTAGAACGTATTCTACTTAAAACGAAATGCACCAGTAAAAAATTAAAAGATAATACCAAAGAGTCGTGTTTCATTCCTTACCTACGTTGTATGGACAGAAAAAATACACAATAAAGGTAAGAACAAAAAAAAGGGATTAAATGCTATGTTCAAATTTATTTTTATAACTTATGCTTCAAATATATTTTTTTTATCTTATATTCTTCTAAAGAGATGCATTGATTCGTCTTACCTCAGTATCAAAATTCAAATTTGACTTTGGTGTTTAATTCAACAAGAAAAATACACATTAACCACTTGTTTCATGGAAGTACGAACATATTTTCTTGCAGCTCATAAAATAAATTCTACCACGTATTTTACAAACATATCTTTAAGGTAAAATATCTATTTCTTTAACTCTTTAATGAACCATCAATTGGTGTCCTGCTCTCGGGGTTGTAATACATTACGATGAGATGGATTCAAAGGGAAAAAGGTTCTTCACCGATACACAAGAGTTGACGTCAATAGTATTTTCATCAACTTTTTGTGGTTCAACACTCGCTGTCAGCATCCGAGAGCTTGGCCTGGTGTACCAAATTGATAATTACCTCATCACTTACGTTAGGTTAATAGTTGATAAGCGGTGGTAAAAATTCGGAATCTTGAATGATGTCTTGTTTGCAGAATTTCAACATGGATGATCTGACTTTCCAATCTCAATCACAAATTTAAATCAATGTCATTGGAAAAGGGAAGTCAGACCATCCATGTTGACGGCCTTCGTGGATTGTTAGCTGCTTCCGTGATTGGCATCAGTGTTAAATTAGTCTTCCTGTTAATTATACATCAGATGATCAGACTTCCAGCTTTACCGGACTACTTTGAATGATATCCTGTGTTTAACGTAAGAATGTCACTTCATTTAATGCCCACTCTCAATTTCCGTTCTATTTGTAAGACATCGAAAATCATTGGTGGTGCACTCCCTTGACATCCCACCTCAGATGACAGTCTCATTGCGTTGTTATCTTCAAAACAACAGTATTTTTTCACTTATAATTGACGGCCCCGGTAAAAAGTCCTTGATTTTCCGTAAGTTGGAGTTAATATATATATTCTTATATGTATATTTTTCCCAAAGCAGTGACTTTGGAACGGAATACCGAATACATTAATGTATTAATGTTTCTGTGGGGAAAATTTTCTTCACCATTACCCAATTCCTTACGTTCTTGGAATCTTCAGGAGGATTTCAAGTTCCATCGCAATCTTCCAAATATCCGACTGGGCCTGATGTTCCTGATTATTTGCATCAGCAGCAGCATAATAATAATTGCAGGTGAGTCTTTATATGTATTATATATCTTCGAAAAAAATCATTCAAGGAGAGGTTCGTAGAATCATAACATGATTGATCTCATTGTCCAATCCCTCTAGCAATTTTAAATTAAAGCTAGAAAGAAAGGACAATAAGTCCATCCATGGTGATGTCCTCCGTGAATTATTAACTGCTTACCGTCTCAGGATGCGTAGTAAATTAGGCCCAATGGCGGATGGTTATTTATGAAATTAAAGCATTTCTGCAGCTCTACTTTCAATGATAGCCTATTTTCATAGAAGAATATCACTTTTTTAAGCTTACTCCCAATTCACACATATTCCGCATTCATCTTGAAATGCCATACTTTCGTGATCAGCATAGGATGTACAGGGGCACTTAGATGAAATATTCCATCCAACCGACGATGCATAAAAATCGATTAGTGGAATGATTAAAGATACTACGAAACGACAAGTGAGAGGGAAGAATTTTTTATTAAATATTTTAAAAATTCAGTCTTAAAGGGAATAAAAGGATTGTGTTTCCTTAAGAAGACAGTCAAATCTTACTGCTAGAGAAGAAATATTACCTTAATTATAGTAATTTGAAATCCTGATTGACGGATTGTTCTTTGCAGGATCACGGATTATTTTGATAATATCAGCTCAATTGTTCCCAGTTTACTTTTAGAGGTGCAATATGAATTATCTTCGTCTCTAACCTCATCCATAATATTAAACCTTCACGAAAAAAAAGAGACTGTGTCCATCGGCATCCAATGATAGTGACTTTTGTGGTCGAAATTTCAAGTAACACAAACCGTAGAAAATTGAAGTTTAATAAAATAGTTCAGAACCGGTTATTTTAACACCTACTAGAGTCACAAAGAATAGTAGAACGTTCCTTGATCACGTATTTAGTAGAAGCAGGGATAATCTCGCTTATGATGCTAATTCGATGGATTTGGATATATCTGACCACCATATGACGGAGTGTGACATAGACATTCAGACAGATAGACATAGACAGATCTTCCAGTAAAAAGAGCTCAGCCAGATCAGTCTATTCCGAAAATCTCTATTTCAATCGCTTATTAGAACTTCTGGCAGATTGTGCTTGGGAGGATGTTTTCAATCAGATTAATCCAACTGTGGCTTATGATCTCTTCTGGACAAACTGAAGTTCTGTATAAATGATGCATCATATTTGGTTATAAAAGATAATAAATTCAAACCGATAAAACCTTGGATGACGATTTCGTTATGCAATAGAGTGGCTAGGAGAAATTTACTTTGTAAGAAAATCCGAAAACATCCGAATAATGAGAAATAGTCACGCCACTACAAGTCATACAAACGGCGACTTGAAAATGTCCTACATGATGGTAAAGAAAGATATACATGCAGGCATTTGATTATAATTCAAATAGCACACTATGCAATGGAGAATTTTAGATAGCAAGATTGGCCGTCATTTAAAAAATTTTTGATTATACAAAATTAGAACAGATAATGGCAGTTTCTTAGTTAAAAAACAGGAAATAGTAAATGAATTTAATACTCGTTTTCTTGAATCCACGATAGTAAGGAAAAGCGATGTAGTAACTCCAAGTGATGAAACTCTGTTTGCAGATCAAATTTTGAGAGAATCTTTATTCTCTGTTCCAACAAATGATAAAGAAGTCGGCAAACTTATAAAGGAGTTGAAATCTAAGAGTTCTAGAGTTATGGAGGAAATGGCAGCATTTGCTACAAGAGAAGTGAAAACACCCATATCCCAAGTATTTGCATATGGTTGTGCCATACGACTAAACGGGCGATCAAATTGCGTTAATTTAAATTAATTATTTAGCATATTATCCTTAAATTTCAACATTGCTTACAAAACTCTCAGAATTCCTTTGCTAATCAATGCTCCTGTAATTTCTTAGCTAACGTTAAGCGTTGAGGAAGAAAACCATTTTCAATAGTATTTTTCATATTAAAGTGAAAACTAGTGAACCTGCGATGTTAAAGTGAGAATACAATCTTCTGCCAGTTTTCTGACAACATCTATGAGATGCAAAGAATAGCATCGAAATATCCAATGAAGGAAATCCGTTGGTGGTTAATATGAATGATAAGGGCAGCTCTCTTACTTAGCAAATTTAATTACATGGTAAGCCAGGGAGATGCCCAGACCAGCCATATCTGTTGAACTTCTAATCGGTTAAAGATAAAATCACATCTCAGCAAAACTAAGAAATACACCATCAACAATGAGTGAGGCGCAATTCAAGCTATATACAAGGATTGAGAATGAAAAAGAATTTCCTTTCCTATTGTTACATTTTTTTACTGTAAAAAAACACCACATTACCTTAAATCCCCAAAAATGCTCGCGCATGCATTCCCGTCGGAACAATAGGAAAACAGACGAATCGAATTTCAGGGGCAAGTGACAATATGTCCCAAGCGAGACATCCGAAAAATATTAAGTTGTTATACTGGATGAAAATTAAGCTGGAAGGAAAATATTGAAATCGACAATCAGAAGGCAACAAAACCCAAATTCACCTTATCTGGTAAACTATTTCACAGATCTTAAGAAAATGTAATAACCAAACTTCTAATGTATCTATCAATTATACAACATATCCTAAAACACTTAAATGTACTGTAAGCGTTCCATATCACACCAGAACTTCCAAAATATATTAATTCAATTAAATCCTACCTCTCACCACGCCTATAAAAAGAATAACACAAATGCTAGACTCAAAACTGAAACGCAATAAAAATTCCTTATTTTCCACGATATAGGATTATAATCTGAAGACAACAATCAGCAAATACCGTCACTCATAAACTTCTTTAAATGAGCAAACCCATATCCTAGCCGCTTTATGATAAACTAAGCCAGATGCTCTCCCCTACCACGTGGGTTTAAATAAAAAGTGAACTGTAAAGTGCTTATTGCAAAATCATGGATAAGACCCCGAGTCAAATTGATGATCAAAATTTCCGACCGGAAGTAAACTTAATTCGTTTGTTCGTTCGATCGGAACCTTCGCAGTTGTACATAATATAATTGCGAAAAAAGGTGGTGACGTTAATTAATGCATCAATTAATAGATACGACAAAAATATTTTCATGCATCAACACAAAAAATACACCTTCTTACCCTATAAGCATGCATAAATAAAAAATATGAATATGAAATATATAGTATATGAATTATTAAAACAATAAACAGACACACACAGCTGTGAATTGCCTATAAGTTAGTATGAATTTTATATAACCTTGAAACAGCATATACATTTTTTGATTGATGCTCATCATGCAAGATTTTCAAGGTTTCCTGATAGGACTTCGCGGCTACTGTAGTGACCGCGGTGCCCACGATCCAGCACCGTACATCACCCTACCAAGCGATCCCCTAATTTTCTCAAATTTCGTAACCAGCTGGTTCATTCGTCAAATTATTAATTTTATTAATAACCTTCATATTTTTGGGGAATGATTCGAAGACTTCTGCAGCTAGATTGAAATTAAAAATTTCTAATCTAACTATCCTTCGAGAAGGAAATATAAAACACATGTTTAACTCAGGATAAGACATCCACAAGCCTTGATAATGTAAATTAAAGTAGAGCCTCGTTTTTACTTGAAGGACCCATGAAACAGCTACGAATTTTGTATAGTCAATATTATTTTTTTATCTTAGAACGTATTCTCTAGGTACAAGTAAAATCATAGTGATTACGGATGATTCTATAGGAACTGGATATGGTTCATTTTTGTCAGAGGTTAGTACTCTATATTTTCTATATAACTATATAACAACTGTATATAGGTAAATATATTACATTATATTCCTTACAAATCATTTTAAAAGCTATTACTGTCAAAGAGGTTCTCTAAATATCAAGATTTTTACGTATGATTCTGCAGAAACTGGAAATGAATTTCATTTTAGTCATAAGTTGAGTGCTTCATTGTTTTTGCTCATACATTTGACTTAATGAAATATCCATGCAATACTGAGATTACGTTTATTAAAGATACAACACATATTTCTTTCGAGGAATATTCTTATTAATCAACAATTTTGTTACTTAAAAATTAAATGACTGAATGCTGCTCACTGCTTTATATAGGAAGACACACTTTGTTAAATAACGGACAAATACTTTTGTTCTACATACAAATATATATACGTAATATAGAACGTAGCTCCGAAATGCAGTACCACGATGAAAATATTCAGCGAGGAACAGATGTAGAAATACAACCAAATGAATAGTATAATGCAACAATCATTCTCACAAGTGGCTATGGTGCTATTCGGAAGACATCTAAGTAATGCTTGTGTTAAATATATTTTAAGAATACTAAGGTAAAATGATTTTGCCTAAATCTAATGCCTTTTCATTCCCAGCAGGAACTACGCTGCCTTATTCATTAAACTCATTTGTATAGAAGAGAAAACTTTCCTGCATAAGTTCAGTTAAAGAATCTGTGCTTTGAGATATGCAGTATATAATACTTGTATGTCTCATTGCACAGATTATTTTATGGAACCGATTCCATTCGAAGCGCGGAACCGTAAGCTCATTAATGTTACTCCATGAAGAAGAGGAGGAATACGATACAAAAATTCGAAGGATTGTAAGTAAATATATATATCCCTTTCGAATTAGCATTCCAGAATTGAACGACGGGTATTAATTAAATGATGAGTAATTGCAAGTCATTATCAGACAATGTAGAGTATGACACTCGAGATATTAGACTGTTTTATTTTAAGGGAAACTTAAATCTTCTACGTTTTTTAATTGTAATTTCATTTTTTCATTACATGAATATCAGTGTTAAATTAT
Organism: Sympetrum striolatum; assembly: GCA_947579665.1. Taxonomy (NCBI): domain Eukaryota; kingdom Metazoa; phylum Arthropoda; class Insecta; order Odonata; family Libellulidae; genus Sympetrum; species Sympetrum striolatum. The sequence goes on from OX388352.1 coordinate 29,330,839, forward strand.
TACTTCCATACGAGTTCATTTCAACTCCTGAATGCCATTAAATTAATATCATTTCAATGGATAATCAAATGGTTGCATGAAAAGATATAGGTTTTCTGTCTATTTCTACATGTATATACTTACAACACTTTTTCTGGCGTTCTCTAAGATGGTCATTAATTTTAACGTCAATATTTTCTTTTTGTGGCGAATAAAAAAGACCCAGTTAGTAATTTATAAATGAGAAGTTGAATCTCCCACACTTACGGAAAGTATGCTATCCCGGTATTAGTATTTTCATTGGGTGATAAATGAATGCCACACTTGTTTCAGCGTATCTTGTTTCGTAATTTCAATTAAAATGCAACCGCTTTCATATCCTAGATATGTGAAGTAAATGAATTTCTACTGTACTATGTAAAGTATATTTAAGTTACACAATAATACAATAATTTTTAAGTTTTCTATTTCAATATTTACACTCCGGATTCTAAATTATATACAGAGAAAACACCAACACTTTTCACTTTTTTGATAATCCTGTGCTAGTTTTAACATTCCTTGTTTCAACAGCACTACCACCATTTTCTTCTTTCTCATTCAGGATCATTTTTTTCGAGAAAGATAGTATGTTAGGCAAAATCATCTGTGTTGTTCTTCATGCAGTGTATTTGACTTGTGAGAGCAGAGCCCAGATTATTTTATGAAACAGATTCAACTCGTAGCATGGAATCGCTAGCTCTGTAATGTTATACCAAGAAATTCAGAGGTGCCAAGATACTAAGATCTAAAGAAATATAATTAATTGATGAATAGTCCTTTGATGTAGTATTTCCCAATTTAATGACATGTATTACGAATGATGTTGCATTAAAATTATATAATAAATTAACGATATTTGGTCAAGACTCGAATTATATCCACAGGCTTCCTCGATATTTACATTATTATGTCCTAATAAAAATATTATAAACAACTCATTCACAGTGAAAAATGATAAAAATTCTTACAAGATTAACCTAGAACTTTTATGCAACATGAGGGCCTATTTTCTTGTTAATCTAAGAAGGAATTTGAGCGGAGTGCAACGGTCAGTTAAAAAAAATCAATTAATACCAAATAGTTAGTTACTTACGTTATGTTGACATGATATAGGAAAGATCAATACGTATGTAATCTAATGCGAGATTATCTCAAATTCATTTCTCACCCATTTTTAGTGAAAAGCTAAGTTTTTTCTCTACAATAGATCATCGTTTCTTCCTTTCTAAACTTCCAAATTGCTCGAAGGTATGACTGACATTTCTCATTATGGCAGAAATATCGGCAAATTGTATTGTTCATCTGAGAAAGACTTAAAACGAAATGCACCAGTAAAAAATTAAAAGATATCACCAAAGAGTCGTGTTTCATTCCTTACCTACGTTGTATGGACAGAAAAAATACACAATAAAGGTAAGATCAAATATTAGTGTTTAAATGCTAGGGTATGCTTCAAATATATTTTTTTTATCTTATATTCTTCTAAAGAGATGCATTGATTCGTCTTACCTCAGTATCAAAATTCAAATTTGACTTTGGTGTTTAATTCAACAAGAAAAATACACATTACCCACTTGTTTCATGGAAGTACGAAAATATTTTCTTGTAGCTCATAAAATAAATTCTACCAAGTTTTTTACAAACATATCTTTAAGGTAAAATATCTATTTCTTTAACTCTTTAATGAATCATCAATTGGTGCCCTGCTCTCGGGGTTGTAATACATTACGATGAGATGGATTCAAAGGGAAAAAGGTTCTTCACCGATACACAAGAGTTGACGTCAATAGTATTTTCATCAACTTTTTGTGGTTCAACACTCGCTGTCAGCATCCGAGAGCTTGGCCTGGTGTACCAAATTGCTAATTACCTCATCGCTTACGTTAGGATAGTAGTTGATAAGCGGTGGATTAAATTCGGAATCTTGAATGATGTCTTGTTTACAGAATTTCAACATAGATGATCTGACTTTCCAATCTCAATTACAAATTTAAATTAATGTCATTGGAAAAGGGAAGTCAGACCATCCATGTTGACGGCCTTCGTGGGTTGTTAGCTGCTTCCGTGATTGGTATCAGTGTTAAATTGGTCTTCCTGTTAATTATACATCAGATAATCAGACTTCCAGCTTTACCGGACTTCTTTGAATGATATCCTGTGTTTAACGTAAGAATGTCACTTCATTTAATGCCCACTCCCAATTTACGTTCTAAATGTAAGACATCGAAAATCATTGGTGGTGCACTCCCTTGACATCCCACCTCAGATGACAGTCTCATTGCGTTGTTATCTTCAAAACAACAGTATTTTTCACTTATAATTGACGGCCCCGGTAAAAATTCCTTGATTTTCCGTAAGTTGGAGTTAATATATATATTCTTATATGTATATTCTTCCCAAAGCAGTGACTTTGGAACGGAATACCGAATACATTAATGTATTAAAGTTTCTGTGGGGAAAATTTTCTTCACCATTACCCAATTCCTTACGTTCTTGAATCTTCAGGAGGATTTCAAGTTCCATCGCAATCTTCCAAATATCCGACTGGGCCTGATGTTCCTGATTATTTGCATCAGCAGCAGCATAATAATAATTGCAGGTGAGTCTTAATACTTATTATATATCTTCGAAAAAAATCATTCAAGGAGAGGTTCGTAGAATCATAACATGATTGATCTCATTGTCCAATCCCTCTAGCAATTTTAAATTAAGGCTAGAAAGGAAGGACAATAAGTCCATCCATGGTGATGTCCTCCGTGAATTATTAACTGCTTACCGTCTCAGGATGCGTAGTAAATTAGGCCCAATGGCGGATGATTATTTATGAAATTAAAGCATTTCTGCAGCACTACTTTCAATGATAGCCTATTTTCGTAGAAGAATATCACTTTTTTAAGCTTACTCCCAATTCACACATATTCCGCATTCGTCTTGAACTGCCATACTTTCGTGATCAGCATAGGATATACAGGGGCACTTTGATGAAATATTCCATCCAACCGTCGCCATCGCCATCATATATTCTAATTAAATTCCATTGTATGAAAGAAGCACTTCAATTCCCCATATATTGAGTTCTAAAAATTATGATCTACATATTTTACTTAATTTATTGCGAATCTTAATCTCTCCACGAGTTGCGTTTTTTATTGCGCATTTCGAATGAGTTACGTTGATATCAAAAGTTAAAATTAAGGAATAATTTGAAGCTTATCCTTTATCGAGGTTTCACCACAAATGGGTAAGAGAGCTCAAAATTGAAGCATATCAACGTTTTAATCGCTGTTTAAATTGCATTGCACGTAGAATTACTTATCCCAGGAAAGAAAGAGATGGTTACCAAATACCGGCGGATGCCGAGTGCCTCATTTCGGGCATTTTGCGACTAATCCTCCGGGTTTGCTTTGCTGAAAGTACGGCCATAGTACGGCCGCACGGAAAAACGGAATACCATAACAGAATTTAACAGGCCATATAATATAAAGAACATTGCTTTATCGGATTATGAATATTCTGACTATTTAGATAGTTATTGATTCTCCTTTTCCAATGTATAAAAGTAATATATCGTTGCATTTTTTAAGTTAAAAATGGAGGACACGTTTTTCTGTAAAAGATAATATAATACCTTATTGGATCTCAAATAATTGTGCTTGCCAATAATATAAGAGTGTCGAAGTAAGGTAGGAAGGAAACGAAACATTACTCTTTGGTAAAAATGTTTGTTAACTGACTCCTGAATTCCGGTGAATTTCCTAACCATATCAACAATAATTTAACCCTTACACATCATAAAAGGACGAGATCAACCAATCTTGCTAGAAATTGTAATAATATTTCACTACTTATCTTATGTACTCTAACTCCTCCTAGAATGCATCTTGATAATTTCACACGAAAATGTACTTAATTTCCTATACCTATAGAATCATAAGTAATCATATTGATGCTGGGTAAACAACTTTGATAGAAATAAATTTCAAAAAGATCTCTAAGAAGATAATCATTGTTTATTACTTGCAAGGATACTGCTTTCTATGATTAAGAAGATAGGGCATTTACTGTACTAAATTCGTAAGTTATTTCTTAGATCTTCCCCTGAGATAAAAACTTTTACCTTATCTTAAAAATTGTTGCCTTTTACTTCAAATATCTAGATAACATCAAGACGGATTTTGAATGTCTTATCTTCTATAAAACACGTGGCAGTCACATTCTTCTCCTAATATAATGGAAAGCAATAGATAGAAATTATTCCTTCAAAATGATCTGTAAGAAGATAATCAATTTTATTCATTGCAAGGATACTGCTATCTATGATTAAGAAGATACGGCTTTTATTGTACAAAATTCGCAAATTTTTTCTCAGATCTTCCCTCGAGGAAAAAACTTTTACATTAGGTAACATCAAGATGGCTATGAATGTCTTATACTCCATGAAACATGTGGCAGGCATATTCTGCTCCTACGGTTGTTAATTTCAACGTATGAATTCCATTATCAATTATTACATATCGATTCAGTCTTGGCTCCCCTATGTCTGTAGTTGCATCATAGAATATGGAATGGATATAAATACAAGCAACTTTAATCAAGCCCACAGGCGTAATGAAAATGAAAAATAGAAAATAATCGATCGTGAGAAGTGCGTAATACACATTCAATTCTCGATAAAAGCCTTCGGTTGCAGGTATAATATGACTAACTAAGGCTACTCGCCTACTTAACAATTTAGTGTAAATGCCAAGCATGCAAGCAGCCCTGACCAGCCATATCCTGTCTTCGATGATGCATGAAAATCGACCAGTAGAATGATTAAAGATACTACGAAACGGCAAGTGAAAGGAAACAATGTATTATAAATTCAGTCTTTTAGTTATAATAGGATTTATTTACGAGACAACTCATTCCCATTACTCATAAGGCCTTCGAACCCAGGAGTGCATAATACGGTTCCATAAGGAATACACGTAAACTTCACTTTTATCGGTTGCAGGGCTTATTTCTTTTGCAAAATTTGGTTAGAAGAAATAGTCGCACGTTAACGAGACAAACTCCGATAGAAAGAAAATCGAATTAAAATTCTTATTTTATTCGTGGCATCTTATTTTCAATTCGAATTTGAGAGAATATCGGTAAAATGTACGAAAATCTTTCGAAAATTCGAGGTTGAATACAAATCATCGAGGACTTTAGGCCCATAAAACTGATGATTGATGAGGACGATACATTACATTCATTTCTGTAAAAAGTTAGCCAGCAATTGCTGGTACGTAATTACAATCAAGGAGGGAAAATCACCAGCTCACTGATGAGGAAGTAAAATACATATAAAGCAGAAATTCTGTGGGTTTGTATGTGTGCTTGTGTTGGAGTCCACACCGCTATCCCCATTTGAGTCAAATTTTGCATAAGTGTTCTTTGGGATCAGGAAGGAAGTACAGTCGCCTTTTTATTCGATACCTAATTATGCTGCGTTCGATCCAAAATCGCTCAGACAAGTTTCCAAAAGGAATACATGTAAACCTTATCAGTTCATTTGAATAATTAAATTAGAAGAAATAGTCGTGCAGAGTCATGATCAACACCAAAAGATTGAGAATTAAATTAATATTTTTATTAAGGTCATGGAATATTCTTTTCAAATCGAAATTTCGAGAATTTTTACTAAATACGCGAATATTTTCGAAAAATTCTGAGGATGTAAACAACCAGTCCCCTGACGACCAATGCAATTATTAAATCCGAACTCATGTATTTTCCTATAGAAAAAGAATAGCTTGGGATCATAGTTGTGTATACTAAATGGTATTAACTCATTACACAACCGGCAACTTGAATTTAATCTGCTTCTACATTCCCCGTTGATAATAAACGGGCGCTTCAGCTAGTTTAAGTAAATTCAGACGTTGAATTTCCGCAAAATGTCCAAATTCCTGCAATGGTCACAGGCACCAGCAACCAATGATCCACGAAGGGCAACTGCGTTCATTAAACAATTTATTTAGCATTTAACCCTCAAATTTCTACAATGCTCGCAATACTCAGAATTTCTTTGCTATTTCATGCTACAGTTATTGCTCGGCTAACGTGAAGCGTTGAGAAAGAAAATCATTTTCAACAGTATGTACTATAGACATTAAAGTGTAAACTAGTGAACCTGCGATGTTAGAGTGAGAATGCGATGTTCTGCGAGTTTCTTGACAACGTCTTTGAGATGCAACGAACAGTATCGAAATGTCTAATAAGTCCGTTGGTGGTTAATATGAATGATAAGGGCAGCTCTCTTACTTAGCAAACATATTTACATGCTAAGCCAGGGAGATGCCCAGACCAGCCATATCCGTTGAACTTCTAATTGGTTAAAAATGTAATCACTTCTTTGCCAAACCAAGAATTGATACAGTTCTCGGGTGGAGGAAAAAGGCCATATTTCTCATAATTCAGTCAGATGATTTACAGTTCCCTTAAAGGAGAATCGTTTATTATAACAAGTGTCTGGCACTATTTTTACTTGAAGTCTCTCCTTATCAATGGACCTGATGTCTCATGACACTTATATGCCGTCTTGATTTTTACAAAAGATTGAACTTTGTTCTTAAAAGAAGAACCTATGAAAACAGGTACAAATATTGTATACTAAATGCTGTGAATTCCAAAAAAATATATGTGCACAGACAGACTTATTTGTGAAAACAGGCCAAATAGATATGGCACATGGTAAAATTAAAAAGTTTTTTGGGAATGAAAAATTTAAGGCAATGAATATTATGGATGGGAGTTGCACATTTATCTATAAGGAAGAAGAAGAAGTAGCAAACAGATGAAAGGCAACCTTGAAATCCTATACGGTGAAGACGAAGACAATGAGAGTCCAATTGAGACAGAAGATGAAGTAGAAGAAGAAGAAAAAGGAGAGATTATAATGATAGAAGTATTCCAAAAAGCGCTAGGAAGTTTGAAAGACAAGAAGGCAACTGGAGTACATGAAATACCGAATAAAATTATAAAATATTGCGGAGAGAAGATGATAATAGAACTATATGACCTTGTTTGTAAAACATATGAGTCCATAAATTGACCGGAAGATTTTACGAAGTGCATAATGTTACCAATGTCTAAAAAGATCAATTCCAAAAAATGTGAGGATTACATAACTCTTAGTCTTGTTAGTCATGCATCAATAATAATTACAAAAATATTTCATGACAGGATTGATAATATCGTACAAGAACGTTTGACAGAAGTCCAGTACGGCTTCAAGTAGGAACGAGAGAGGAAGTCTTAGCACTGAGACAAATATTAGAAAAACAGATGAGAAAAGGCAAAGCAACATTTATTTCTTTCATTGATCTGGAAAAGGCCTTCAACAATGACAGCTGGAATAAACTATATTACATTTTAAAGAAAGTTGGAATCAAATTCAGAGAAAGAAGACTTATTTATAGTTTCTACAAAAATGAAAAAGGAGTTATTAGGTTTGGCTAAAAGGATAAGGAAGCAAAAATTAGTAAGGGTGTTAGACAAGGGTGTTCCTTATCGCCATATTTATTCAATTTATATGTACAAGACGCTATAGACAGAATTAGAGAAGAAATAGAAATTGGAATAAAAGTAAACTGGGAGAGAGTGGACATGCTTAGATTTGCAGATGATACAGCAGTGTTAGCAGAAAAAGAGGAAAATTTACAAAAAATATTGAATGTAATAAACAGGGAATTGAGAAATGATTACATCATGAAAATAAAAAAACTAAAGTCAAAGATTCCGATCTGCGAAAAAATAAGAGAAAATTTAAAATTAGAAAATGCTACCCTTCAACAAGTGAAAGAATTTAACTGTCAGGGAAGAAAATTACGAAGAACCCGACTAGACTATGTCAGCCAAATTATGAAAGATATGTAATGCCGAACATAATATGAACTGAAACGTAAAACTGAGAAAATAGATGAATGGAGGTCTGCTGCCAACCATCTCAAGGGTTGAAACAGAAGAAGAAATTCTGTGTTAGTCTTATTACACAACGTTATATCCGTATAAGTAATTACAGTATAATTTTCCTTAAAGATCATTTAAAAACTAGTACCATCAAAGAGTTTCTCCAAATATAATGAATTATGTGATAGATTCCACAAAAACCGGTAATGAAGGTCATTTCCCTCATAAAATGAGTTCTCCATTCATTTTGCTCATTAATTATTCATGCGTAAATTCTTGAGAAAACAGTTATGGAATATACTACACATTTTTTTCTACCAATGGTACACTCATAAATGAACAACTTTGCATCTTAAGAATTAAATGACTGAACGTTGCTCGCTGCATTTTATAGGGAACGGCCAAATGTGTTAAAAAGTTGATAAATACTTTAATTATTAACACAGAGATGTGTACGTAGACTTAGAACGTAGTTCCAAAATGAAATTTTACACAAGAAAATGTGCCAGCGAGGATATGATGTAGAAATACAATTAATTGTATAGTATATAGCACCAATATCAACATGCGCACAAGTAGCTACACCACTTTTCGGAGGACAATTGAATCATTGCTTTCGTTAGATTTATCATATGAATAGTAAAGTAAAGTGATTGCGTTTAATCCTCACGACTTTCACTATGATAAAAGTGAAATCACTAAGAAACTAATTGAATATACCTGATAAATCTATGATTCCATTTCTTTGAAATTACGTAATTAATCAAAATTAAAAATTAAAAATACTTATTTTTTTCCTCCATCTAAAACTCGCGGAGAAATGTAATAATTTAATAGAAACACGCATTTTATTTGATGGATATAGTTATTTGGTGTATACCAAGGAAATTAATTTTTCTCACTCTAGTTTGTGCTCCTATTCTCAATTGAGTGTGTAACCTGACACCAATTCCATTACTCTCTAAGAAGGAATTTATCTGTAGCCGATAACTTGGCATATTTCTTGAAATGACAATTCTTGTCCAAGAACGAAAAATATGCCTGGTCAAACATCTGATGGAATATTTCATTATAGGGCCTATTTTACTTTGTATTATGACCCCGTCGTGTGACATCATAGGGGCCCGGGAATGACTCCTGCGTGGATTCCCTATAATATTTCGGATTAGTGCGCCAGAGCGAGAGTAAAAATAAGGAAAAACAGAAGGCCTCCACCCTCAATCGGATGGGAAAGGGAAATAAATGTTGATAATGATACTTGGTTCCCTCAGCTACGGGGCGCAGATCATTCACTCAATGATTCACATCACCGATCATCATTGGGAAAGTAGGATAAGGGGTAATAGGAGAGGAAAGGTAAACGGGTGGTAAGGCTATCTACAAATTGAAATACAAGCAACTCTAATACAGCCCGCAGGTTTAAATCAATACGAAAAAGAGAAGGAAAACAAAATTAATACCATCGGGGAATTTCTCGATGCTAAACTTGTAATTGCGATCGGGGACTTTCCCGGAAATAAACAAACAAACGCGAACACAAAGACTTTTTCTAACGTGACCTAGAGGGCAAAGGCGACGCAGCGAGTTTCTTTGTCAGAGGGCTCGATGTCCAAAAGTCCGAGGAAATAAAAATGCGGGGACCGGCGCCGGACTTCTTTACCCTCTCCTCCCAACCGCGACCCGCGAACAACCAATCGCCAAAGGAAAGGGCGGAACACAGAAACCTGAAGCCGCGAGACATCACAGTATGCCGATCAAGGAAGCCGCCAACAATCCAAGAAGACTGTCACGATGGATGGCCAGATTATTCTTCCCCAGATGAATTTATTTGATTTTTGCATTTATTAATATTTTACCACCGGCCGTGGTGGCCGAATGGCCACCAACCATTATTTACTGGCATATGACGCAAATGACAATCTGGCACTAGAAGCAAAATTAAAGCATATTCGGCGGCGAGGGTTGAGCCGGAAAATGCTCATGTAGATACCATAAAAGTCAGCCTATGGATATTAGCAAAGATCATTTTCCACTTAAAAATAATGCTACGGTTTACGGTTTAGGAGGACAATTTGAATTGCCTGGTAATTGCAAAATACGTTTCATTCGATATAGCCAAGCTGTTTGGAAAATCAGATAATTCATACTGTGATGCTGTAAGCAGGCCAACATTCATGGTATCGAAAAGCCATCAATCACTTATATTTGTATCCAGTCAAATGAAAATATTCTCAATTACAAGGCCAAGCTGATATATGACTACTTGCAAATTAAAACTACCGATTAAACATCTGAAGATCGTATTTTGTCATAATCGATAAAATTTTTAATGATTCAACTAATGTAGCGATAAACTCTGACGTAACATTCCCTTCTTTATGAACAATAATGATCGCTTCCTCAAACTTCCTCTATCATTTAACGATAAATTAAGTGACATTTTTATGTTAAAAATTCACAAAAATATCTGCCCCCTTATTTCGAATTATTTCTCATTCTTCAAATCACTTTTGTTTCGTTATGACGATAAGTGTGATTTAAACTCAATGCAAATGCAATGCAAACTTTGAATTCTGAAAGCACTTCATCACTGAAATACAACACGGCTTAGTAAAAGAAATTTTGACGTAGAGTTGAGAGGTTGACGAAAATATATTTTGAGGTAAGCATTTGTTACCGAGAAAGCGTCTCATAAATCCTGATATCTTGACTTACCCTACTTATTACTACTTATGATAGTTTCAATATGATGAAGAGTTTTAACGGAAAGCATTGTTACCAATGATATTCACATAATAAGCTATCAATTCAAGAAGGCTGAAGACATGGATGGTGACTACTGCTTGCTTGCCTAGCTTGGAAATTAAATTTTTAAATAAGTAAGTCGCCTTAATATTTTACTTCCAGCTGAATGCATTCACTGATATTCTAACCCTTTCCTTATGAGTGTTTTCATTTGAGATTTCGATGTATATTTTTCACATCTCAAGAAATTCGAGGACTCGAGTATTCCAATTTCTACGATTCATCGTCAGACATATTTCAACCTGGATTCAATCGATATAAAAGGATTGATGACGGAACAGAATATGAAATAGAAATGTTAAATTGAATAATTTTTTAAGCAGCATGTGCCTAAATGTTTAATGGATGCAAGGTATTCGCTAGCCGTTGCGATGTTTTTTGAGGTAAAGGTTTGTTCTTTATTCATCCAGAAACAGGTACGAATTTTGTATAATAAACCTATGATATTTTTATCATAGAACTAAATTTCCTTACAACTAATAATATAATAATTTTCTTTACTGTTCGTTTTAAATAATTAACCACGTCAAAGAGGTTCTTCAAACTTCAAGATTATTATTAATAATATATTATACTTCAAGATTATTATTATGTATATTATTATGGTTCTAGTTGAGAATGAAATGGAACGTGAAATGGCAATGTTAAATTGGATAATCATTTGAGTAGGAAGCTTTTATCACATCTTCACTTAGGTATCCATAGCACCAATACAGTTTTTGAGAGAAAAAAAAGAAGAAACTATCAACATTTTTAGCAGGGTTCCTATTCTATGTGCATTTGATTAGTATTTTTATAAGAGGTACGATAGTAATTCATTCAGCAAATCTTGACATTTTCTCTTCTCATTCATCAAAGGTATATCATTCATCCTAACACATCAGGTCATATTTTTATGCTACATTTTAACCGGTTTTTATCGAAGTTTAATTTAATTTTGATATTTTTTGATATTCGGAGTCGTTTCATATATATTCGGCTGTATTATATTTATGGGACCTTATTCCGCAAAATATAGTCAGTACTAATGCATCCGAATTCGAGGTAATAAATTCCCATATACATTACATAAAAAAATATGAATCTTATAACCTTTTCAGTAATAAATCTTATAGCCGCGAGGTGGTGGAGGTGGTGGCAGACAGACAGGTGACAGGTGGTGACGTCAATTCATGTATCAATTAATAAATACAAAAAAACATCCTGGCATCAACATAAAAATTAGATCTAATTACCCTATAAGCATGCTTAAATAAAAAAATATAAATATGAAATATATAATATATAATATATAATATATGAAATATTAAAACAATAAAAACACACACAGCTGTGAATTGCCAATAAGTTAGTATGAATTTTATATAACCTTGAAACAGCATATACATTATTTGATTGATGCTCATCATGCAAGATTTTCCAGGTTTCCTGATAGGACTTCGCGGCTACTGTAGCGGCCGCGGTGCCCACGATCCAGCACCGTACATCACCCTACCAAGGGATCCCCTAATTTTCACATACTTCGTAACCTTCTGGTTCAATCATCAAATTATTCATTTCCTTAATAAGCTTACTAAAAAATTTGATATTTTTGGGGGAGGTTTTGAAGACTTCTGCAGGTAGACTGATATTGAAAATGTCGAATTGAACTATATTTGGAAGATAAAACGCATAACACATGTTTAAGTCAGGATAAGACATCCACAAGCCTTGATAATGTTACTTAAGGTAGAGCCTCGTTCTTAATTGAAGAACCCATAAAAAAAGGTACGAATTTAGTATTATCAATATTTTTTATTATAGAACGTAATCTCCAGGTACAAGTAAAATCATAGTGATTACGGGTGTTTCTATAGGAATAGGATATGAAGTTCATTTTTGTCACAGGATAAGTACTTTATTCTTTCCATATAACTATATAGCAACTAAATGTAAGTAAGTATATTACATTATATTCCTTACAAATCATTTTAAAAACTATTACTGTCAAAAAGGTTCTCTAAATATCAAGATGTTTACGTATGATTCTGCAAAAACTGGAAATGAAGTTCATTTTAGTCATAAGTTGAGTGCTTCATTGTTTTTGCTCATACATTTGATCTAATGAAATATCCATGCAATACTGAGATTACGTTTATTAAAGATACTACACAAATTTTTCTTTCGAGGATTATTTTCATTAATCAACAATTTTGTTACTTAAAAATTAAATGACTGAATGCTGCTCACTGCTTTATATGGAAAGACACACTTTGGTAAATAACGGACAAATAATTTTGTTCTACATACAAATATATATACGTAATATAGAACGTAGCTCCGAAATGCAGTACCACGATGAAAATATTCACCGAGGAACAGATGTAGAAATACAACCAAATGAATAGTATAATGCAGCAATCATTCACACAAGTAGCTATAGTGCTATTCGGAAGACATCTGAGTGAATGCTTGTGTTAAATACATTTTAAGAATACTAAGGTAAAATGATTTTTCCTAAACCTAATGCCTTTTCATTCCCAACAGGAACTACGCTGCCTTATTCATTAAACTCATTTGTATAGAAGAGAAAACTTTCCTGCATAAGTTCAGTAAAAGAATCTGTGCTTTGAGATATGCAGTATATTTGACTTGTATGTCTCATTGCACAGATTATTTAATGGAACCGATTCTACTCGAAGCTGGGAATCGTAAGCTCATTGATGTTACTCCATGACGAAGAGTAGGGACAAGATTCAAACTTTCGAAGGAATTTAAGTAAATAAAAATATCCCTTTATACTTAGCATTCCCAAATTAAATGACGTATATAAATAAAATGGTGAGTAATTGTAAGTCATTATCATATACTATAGAGGATGTCACTCAAGATAATAAACTGTTCTCCTTCCAGGGAAAGTTAAATCATCTGCGTTTTAATTGGTATTTCACCATTTCATCAATTTAATATCAGTGTTAATTTACTACTTCTACACGAGTTGATTTCAACTCCTGAATGACATAAAAATACTACCAACTTAATGGATAAGCAAACGATGGCAAGGAAATATTTCTATATCCTTATGTATATATCTACATGTATGCATATCCTTCCAACATTTTTTCTGGTGTTCCCTAAGATGATCCAAAAGTTTAACAACAATATTTCAGTGTTGCGGTGAAAGAAAAAGACTGGTTTAGTAATTTATAAATGAGGAATTGAATCATCCACTCTTACGGTAATTATTCTATCCCGGTATTAGTTTTTTCATTCGGTGATAAATGAATGTCAGTCTAGGGATATTTTCACTAATAAATTAACGAATATAATCATTAAACAACGCTAAGCCTCCGCATGCAAAAAATCGACCGGAAGTCGATGAATAGTGAAGAAAATTTTCCTTCAGTCTTTTCACGTAGTCGTAGTAGTATAGGTAAAGTACTTCAACAGCTTTAAATAACAAATATCGTGAAATACAGGATTTACTGGCGTATAATCTTCTAAAGTAACAGCTTTTCATGTAGGAAAGATTACATATAGCTTCTTGAAATAATAAAATTTTAATAATAAGCCATCTTGTTAAATTGAATATTGCTTGGTGCAGTAAATGCCTTGCACAACTTTAATAGGGGAAACAAAATTCATAAGCTGCCATAATAATAATGTGATAGTGCTATATTTAATGAATTAAACATGGATAGAGATTCTAATTTAGTCAGATGAATCGTAGCCCATTTTGTTTATGTTTAAAATAATAATTATTGAATGGCATTTTTTATGGAATTTCTATACTTTACCAACATATCCACATCTAAGAATTAACTACCGATTTAATGCTACGAAGATTAGGCTTTTCAAATGTCAAATGCACTAACTAAAACTCATATAACAGATTTCACAACTAAAAATATAATTTATTTTGTAAAATTCTTTATTAGAAGACTTCGACTCGTTAAAGGATTTATTCACTTTTGTCCTAATCATGTATCAATTTCAATGCGGAAAACAGATTTCAAAGTAAACGAATTCATAGTTCGATTGAAACTATTATCTCTCTAGAATCCACAAAAAATTCTAAATGATTATACTCTCGAAATTTTCTTCGAAATTATTCGTTTCTATTATGCTAACAATAATCTTCAGCAAGCAAAAAACATGAATGAAATTTATTTCCGTACCGCATTTGCAGATTGTGTGTTTGCTTACGAATAAAAACATGTGGAACTAATGATATAATTAAGAATTGTAAAGGTTCCATCGTGTTTTTTTGCAAATTTACTTGCTAAATATAATTTATAAGACATGTAAAGCCGCGTCCGGGTATTTGCTCAATTTTGATCAATTCGTACAACTTCATTTGCTTATCATTCGTTTTGATATGCCAATAAAAGTTATATGTGCGTTTTTGTGCAAGAATGATACCTTTTATTTTGTCTGACGAAATAAATTTTACATCGCTCACGATTCCCAAACATTATAATGCCTAAGCATTATAAACCGAATATTTTTATTCCTCCAAAACTGGTATCTTCCAATCCTTTTATAAAACGTGTATACTACATACATATTGTTATCAAACAAAGCATAACTTGTATTGTTATTCATTCAACTTAATTAACTACTTACTTTGCAATAGCAGAAACAGATATAGGAGATTTAAGAAACGAATTCCACGAGAACAAAATAAATTACCGCATAATTCTTTCTTTTCTAGGTCAATGATAAATAGATATACCACCTTAGTCTACCAGGTTCAGAACCATTTGGATTGTGGACATACAAGCCACATCTACTAAATAAACTATGGTTCCGACTATCTACACATAAGCCTGACATTGTAAAAAGGGAACAAAACCCTTGAAAATAGATTCGCCAAATGGCAATATTATTCACTCTATACATTATGAGTGCATCATTCAGCCATTTTAAAATGTTTAGTATACTATATATTTTTTATCTATTTCATTTAATCGCTGCAATTTGGTGTGAGTACTAAGCGGGAACGGTTATGGGGATATGGTAAGGTAGCAATACAATCTGTCCGCTATTTGCCCAAGAACGGGAAGAAAACCTCTCCGAAAACCTTCCAAATACTTCAGAAAATAACAAACGAGAATCAGCTATTCGTATGAGATGCTCTTTGATAAACCGTATCTTTGGTTTTTCCGAGTTTCACCGAGTGGTTGTATTTCTACAGAACTTCTTGAACGGAATTACATATACTTAAGAATAAAGCACTATGATAGACGATTTTTAATTGATTATGTTAACTTAATAATCAATTAAGTTAAGTAATAAACAAGTTAATTAATAAAAGTTAATTATGTTAAGCCTGTTTCTCATGTAATGTTATCTTTCCATCGTTTTTATTCAACCATGACAAATGGGTGAATAAAATCCAAAGACTATGTCACTCGGCTTGTATTAATTAGAATCAGTGGCAATGCACTTCAATTTTGAGTGTTAAGAAAATTACCTTGGTGAATAAATTTCCTAATCTCGCAAAATTTTCCGTTCTATAAATAAAATTATGTGTTATATCTTTCAAATGTAATTATTGTAAAAGCTACTCTATTCCATTCCAGGCAAATTGTGATTTCCGCTTTAAAAAAGGCTATGAATTTTCTTTTTTCGACGGGTATTATTCATTTTTAAGGCCCTATGAAATGTCGGTAAACCAATGCTGTTCTTATTTACGAAAATCAGCGAATGATAGATGTATGTAGAAAATATGAAAAGACGATGGAACATATCATCCCCTTCTTTTGCTGTAGCGGAAGAATTGAATATTTTAGGTGTCACGCGAGTTAATCGATATAAAACTCAATAAGGAAAGATATTTTAGCAAACTTCGGATTTTACAAACCATCTGCGACTGCTGAAAAATATATCGGGAAGGATAAGGTATAACCTATTAAGTAATGAGTAATCTAAGGCTTCTTGCTAAAAATATAATTATACAATTTACTTCTTATGTATTTACATTATTTCCTAATATTTAATGTACTTGAAGTATATTAAAAAGTGCCTCGTATATTATACTATTTAGTAAACTTCAAGCATATTAACAAATTATATTGTAGAAGTATTTTTTTATTCAAGGATGTCCTATACCTTTTAGTAGAGACCACCTGTTTGTCGAACTTGAAAATATAAAATATCTACACAAATTAGTCTTTGGATGCTAGAATATTCACTTGTTATATTTTCTAGTTGTCGCAAGCCTTTTCCCAATAATTAAAGTTTTAAAAACTACCTTTTCCAGTTATTTGAGCATTGAATTGAATATATTGCATTATGTTGCGCAAGTAGCATAGGAATGTAAATAATTCCAATTATCGGGTATATCTTCAGATTCAAGAACGGATGTCTACGGAACGGAATACGGAAATAGGATAACTAAATTAAGAAAATGTATTATTGATAAAGTCTTGCTTTTTTCGCTGACGTTGTTATACTAAAATTATTGAAAGGTTGCTCACCGTATTCATTAGAAGAACCTATAATACTCTTCGACCTGAAAATCCTTATCACTTTGATGCAAACAAATCCACTATTTCGAATTAAATTAATATTACTAGTAATTTAATTTAAACAAACTTATAAAACCGTTGATCCTTCAATTCACTTTCCAACTCACTTCTTTATTTCTAGAACCAAATCAAATGATACATTATGTATAGTAAAACTAATAACTAGTCTTAAAAATAGTTTCTAGTATCCGATATACAAAGAAAAGCTATAAAACCTATTCAGATTGTTTTATTTTCGATTTCTTCTATCTAACACAGGTCCTGATACAACTTTCCTCGGCTTATAAACGATTAAAATAAGAATGTGTCACTTACCGTGTTTCGGCTGCACTGAAGATGGACCGTCGTACATCATGTAGATCTCGAACTCGATCAAAGGTAGCGCACAATGGAATAATCCCTTGGAGTTAATAGCACTAATAAACACTTAAGAATAGTAGTAGTAGAAATCAATCTAGGCGTATTTAAGAAATACCGATGCACTTAGAAATACCGCGATTTGTGAACGCCCGATAAAAGAGAGCGGTCCACCACACGACTGAGCTACGTGAAGATCCGCTACAGACTGATTGTAAATCTCTGGCCGATCTCGCAGATTCTTCCTCCTCTCCCAGGATGGAAGATAAGCAGCCAAAACAAATGGTCGCGTACTTCCTAGACCGATCTCCACTCCCACTTTTAGGGGTGGCTCCAAGGAATATTAAGCGTGAAAGGCAGATAGTGTTCTTCTCGATCGGCCATGTTCTTTGGCCAAGCTTCAATCTTAGGCTCAGAACTGAACCACTTGAGACGAATATCGCTTTCTTAAAAATTGTGTCTTCCGGTGAGACGTCTGGGCGTGATAAAAGGATTACAACGCGCTCTTTAGGGAGAGCGCTTATGAAGGATACAAGAGTCAAAGTCAACAAGGACGGTTGGTCCAGTGGATAAGGAAAACAACCCGGTCGAGGATTCTTGATCGTGGGAGACCTCTCGCCGCCATCCCGCCATCTGCGAGAAGGAAATGGCGCCATAGCACTCCAGTCAAAATAACACCCACGGGAGGACCAAGAAATTGTTACCATAAACATCCTGAGTCCACGGGCTCGGAGCGTACACCGCCCGCGAAAAAGCCGTTGCAAATGTTGGGAGGGAAATGACCATTCGGACATTTTGGCGCTGACAAGGCTGCTAGGTTAGGGAAAATCAAGACTCGGGAGTTCCCACGGGTGGGAATCGCATAACACCCAGACGGCGTTCATGAAACCCAGAGGGGTGATCTAATGGCTCCACTGGTACGTGCGAAATGTCGACCATTGGCCTCCTTCGTTAAGCCTTTACTCTTCCATCTCCATGAGTCCATAACGAAAAATGCAATACTTGCAAATTTCGACCCGAAAACATCGGGGCTTTCTCCGCAGTCTCTCATCTTGCTTTTAAATGCCTTGCGAAGGGAACAAATTGCTCGTAAAAATATGAGTGATCAATTAGTATGATGTTTAGCAAATTAGGTATAACTATTGAAATAAAAATTCCAGAAGCATGATACTTTGCATTTAGGTTAACAAATAATTAAAAATTCAAAAATTGGAATGAATATTGATGACCAAAAATGATTTAATTGAATTTTCATAATCGGAATATAAAAGTTAATATTTTCATATCCGAAAGAGTGCATTGCCATCAAAAACGCCTTGGCATTCTTCGCATACACCATGTAATTGAGGGTGGCATTCAAAGGGTTGAAGTAACGCAACAGGCGGAGATTAGGTGATTTTTCATTTGTCTCACTCTTTCGACTCTTCCTTTTCCGATTTAAAAACTTTTGTCAATGGAAAAAAATTTAAATTTAGTGAAAGCAATTCAATATTTTAAATAATTACAAATAAATCCTCAAAAATATTTGTTAAAACAAACGTAGGGTCAGTCGTGCCGAGTCGTTTCCGAAGAAGCTTTTGTCGTCCAGGGAATATAAGGTCTCCATTGTGGGAGTGAGTAAGTGGCTGTGTATATATCTTTGGATTCTATTACTGTTTACAGCTCTGGAACTTCCGCAGCAAAGAAAGTCCACGTCTCACACGCTCTCGTCTAGAGTGCGTTTATTGACCATGAGCTAAAAAATCGCGCACTAATTTAAACTTCTGAACAAATCATGAGGAATTAGACAACCTTTATTATAAATCATCCTAGAAAAGGAATTACAAGAAGTAAGACGTAAAATTTCGAGTATGAAGTTGAAAATATCCGAAAAGAGTAAAAACTGCGTATAAGAAGGCCCGATCTCCGTTGTTTAAGTGTTAAGACAAAAGACATTTGTTCGATGCAAGCTATTCGAAAAATTTATCAGCGCAGATTTAGACTATGATAGATGATATATTTATTCCTGTAAACAACTAGCTAGCGAGCTCCAAGAGAAAACTAAAAAGAATTACAAGGAATTAATCACTATCCTTAAGTAAAATTTTTATCATGAGGCCGTTTGGTATTATAATGCAAGCTTCTGATGCCACTTCTCAACTGTCTGATAAATATTTTCAAACAGTAATTATTATTAATGCATGATAATTTTTTTCTTATTACGTTTTTCGCTTTTTATTTCCAACTTCAGGTTCACAAGTCATAATCATGTAATTTTTTTTGGAATTCAATCATACCTAGTCTATCTTAATATATCTTTTGGATTTTAATTTATAAATGCTTCTTCAAATGTCTTGACTTCTGTCAGAAGGAGGTTTTCCGTGGGATTTTCCTCCCTCCTTGGGCAAACGCCTGATATATATAGTGTTCGCCCCTCAATTTACTCTGTGATATTTGAATAGGACTATCTATATCTTACTTTGACGATGTACTACTGTATGTATATATACTTGTATAATTTGTAATATGTATACAACTGCTAACAGATTTGTAAATAATTGTAGTGTTCATGCAATAATAATAATATCAAAATTACAGGAGCTTAAACAATCCCACGATGTAATATTTTAAGACATAATTATTTAGCTCATTAATTGTCCTTTGTAACGCAAGCATAAGAAAAATAAAATTTATTCAAAATAAAATTAAAAGTTTCTAAAGCTTTTTATCTATAGGAAATTCAGGTGATAAAAATAATTAAAATCCTATTTAATTCTGCGAGCATGATGGGAGGGACAGATATCACCTTTGTGTACGATCGTATGCCCTGTACCACCCACTTCCTTGAGGATTAAAAAATAAAACTTCCCAATGAATTCCTGCAGTTGAGCTATTTTCCAGGGTTCGGGGAATGGGGACATATCTGCGTTGGAGTACAACGGGGAAGATAATAATAAATATAATAAAGGACTCAATTTAGGCCGAGATCGAGACTATAAATTCTCTTCTTACATTTAACCATTCTATAGAGATAGCTTTAAAAAATTGCGCAAAAGAAGACTACTAAGTGGATTTGAAATCCTAAATTGAGAGTTTAGGGGAAAATATTTCCACAGCAGGGCAACACCCTCAAGAAGGGGGTGTGATACCCTGCGAAACCTACAGATATAAAACTAAATTTAGTGATATAGTGAGATTAAATGAAATATAACGGCAAAAAGGCAAAGCTATAATATAAAAAAGACAATGACATAAGAAAAATTAACAAATATTTACACCTTTACATGTAAGAAAGTAAAAAAATATACTGATGAATATATTAGTATATAAATAAATAGTAATAGTCAAAACAATTTAAAAGACAAAAAACAAGAAATTTATAATTTAGGTTTAGATTAGGGGGGAGTGAGGGTAATGATTTGGCGGTCCTGCTTATCCTCCTCCGGGTCGTGACGTCATCGCCCAGCCTCCCGAGTCTCCCCCCACGCCAGAATCCGCCGGAGATCGACGATGCCGAAAACACCGAAGAAGTCAGGAGACGAGGGGATATGGTGACGTCATGACCCGGAAGCGACTCGACGTAACTTCGGAAGGGGCGATTTCGGAGTCGGCGGTTCTTCCGATCTCTGCATCAATTTTCATTCTGTCCCTGCGTCTTACCCGGATTGCATGGAAGATTATTGGAGGCGTGTGTTTTGTAGTTCGGTCAACTAATGTTTACACTCCCTGCCACACGCTGAAAGGGTGCAGGCTTGCAGGGTATTATTCTTAGCTGCGTCTAAACATTTTACGGGAACATTACTAAGACATGAATAATTATTTAAATCAAATCTAAGTCAGTTTTCTAATTGTCAGGAAATATGCTTATTTTACTTGAGTATGTGATTTTATGCTTAATACGCTTATCTATAACTTATATCTGGGTGAAAAATTTAGTGATATGGAAAAATTCCTCTCATTTCCCTAGTTCCACTTCGAAATTATGGTATTCTGACTTAAAATTGTAGGAAAATCATCGATACTAAGCAGACTTTCGCTCTTGCTATAAAATGGAGTGATTTGTTTTGTTTTGTGAAGTTTTGATTATACTTATTTATATGGAACATTTATGTAGTGGGGATGCTTTGACCTTCGACGCTCGCAGGGCCGGATGAGGGCCATGAGGCCCGTCGAAGAAAGCTTTTTCTTAAAAAGTGCTAAAACACATTACAATAGAAAGCATCCTCACTCCTTCCCCAGCGGCAAGTGCAATTGGGGTCGAAGCGGCAAGTAAAAAAGGGACTTTGACCTTCCAACGCTCTTGCAGCAGTGGGGCCTAACCCCACTGAAGGCGTCTTGCCGACGCTTGATTTCCCTTATACGGGAGGCGTACAGAGGGCTCGGGGCAGTCTCTTACTTTCGGGCTGGCACGGGGGAACCTAACCTCGGCCATTGAGGCGTCTCCTAACCCTCATCGAGAGCGACGACTGCCCCGCGAAACCCTGGACCGCCAGTCACTCGCGTTCGTGGATCCCTCTCAAGACGCTCCGCAGCCCGGATCTTAGCCGCCGCGACTCCCCGAAAACACGGTCCCGTCCCATCGAGTATCGAGCAGTCACGTAGACCACTAAAGGTAATAAATGCCACTTTTTATCAAAAACTTTTGCCTTTTCACTTTCGCTCCCCAATGCCTCGACGACATTATTATCATTTCTTGAGACCATATGTGAATCCTGACATTTTTTAACGCCCCTAAGAAACTGGAACTATGGTATTCTAGAAATTTGATAAATACTTAACTATTTAACTATTCATAACTACGTGAAATTCTGTATTTTAAATATAATTAATGTTAACACTGTTTAGGAAATTTAGCGACATAATCAGCAGTATTTCCGACAGTGACCTTCGCAGCAAATACCGTTACTCAAGTACCAAAATCAAAGACAAACTTTGTTAAAGTAAAACTTTCAAAAGAAGGTGGTTATTGAAGAGAGATGGGAGGTCTAATCATACTCTTGGACAGGCTAAACTAATCACAATATTCGTGCAATCGTATTAGTCTAAGAGATTTCTAAGTTTTAAGACATAAGATGTATTCCTTAATTTCCTTTTTGTGAATATTTTTAGGGGTTTCTATTACTTAATATGTCTAATTAGATCATAAAAGGAATGGAAAGTTAACCATAACGAATTTACTCATAATCAAAACTTTATAAGTAGTTCAAGGTTTCTCTCCTCATTGGAACTGGCGAATTAAAAAACTGACGTACTCCTCGAATTTTGGAAAACCACGTGACCGGCTTCGAGTCACGCACAAGCGTCGCCCGTCGCCTCTCAGAACTTCGGAGATTTGAACGGGGGTGTTAAAAATAAAATTTTAAATTCACTCGGCCACCAAGACCGGTGGATAGCATTCCAGCTACGCTATCGCTCCAACCCTAAGATTCCGGGTTCGAATCCCGGTTGATCGGACTGTTCCGATCAGGGAATGGTTGTGTGTGTCCGTTTTTGTTGTTGCCTCGGTGCACCTCCTAAAAATATAACTAACGCTTAAGATGACTTCGCCGATAATGGGCAATGATAGCTGATCAGAAAAAAGAGGTTTTAAATTAGTTCGAAAACCTTGGAGCAGACTTGTGCGTATGCTCCCCGACAGTGACTTTGCTGTCAGTGTGAATTAAATATTAGCAGACACATATAACCATAAAGTTTATATTTCCGACTACAAAATAAACTTCAAGAATAAAACCTTTCGCAGAACCCAAAATCTATTTATCTTGACAACTTTCACAATCTATTTGGTTATTCTGGAATATATTTATACATCATGTCGAGTGACGGAAATATGAATGATAGAAAGGAAATAAAATTTCATGCACATAGTTTTACATATTTCAATTATTAAGAAGGTAAGTACAGCATATATATCAATTAAATCTAAAACCCGTATTTTGTCAATGATAGTTTGGTACATTTCAGAAGATGAAAGATCCAGAACATAAGGGAACGTGTAGGAAACAGGAGAAAAAGGCCACGCTATGCTGGCAAAGGAATAAAAGCGAATTCAAAAGAATACCAAGTGCAAAAATGGGCCTTCTTGAAGGGGCCTGGCATTTTATGAATCCATATGCATAATGCAATATCGCTTAGGAAGATAGTTTTAAGAAATAAAAATTGCTGCCCGGATAAAATCTGTAAAAGAGTAATCAAATGACAATAGATAAAAAATATTTGCAGAGCACACTTCTAGTGAAAGAAATTATACAGTAGACGGCATGTATTTCAACCCCTTCGATTCAAAAACATCAGAAAGAATTATAAAATTTTTGTCATTGCAATAGTACAATACAAGGTAACAATCGTTAGGATAGATAACAAATTCTGGTCATTTTTACCACTGAGCATTAGAGAAGCCAATAGAAATGAGTTAAATAGGATTATTGGTGTTTATATTAACCCTGCCACGGCCTGCATAATCAATATGTAAACTTACGGATGCTGTGTTATCTAAATGGCCGTTTTTAGCGTTGAGAGGAGACAGTCAAGTAATCGTTACTTTTTCTCAATTTTTCTCGAAATTTGTAAGAGATAAATGCGGTTTATTGCCTTACTATTTACTATGTGTAAAATTTACCATTTCAAATATTCTAAATAATTGTTTTTAATAAAAGATATCAATAAATTATTGAGAAAGAGTTACTGGAAATTGCCTTTTCCGATTGCACGATTCTCTGATTACATCCACCTTACTCTCCGGATGTAGCACCATGCGAATTCTGGCTCTTCCCAAAAATAAAATCAAATGAAAATCGCGCTAAAAAGAATGTTTTTTTTTAATTCTATTCCCAACACCGATAAGGTCAAGTAGCAGAAGGTCCTTCCATAAAAAAGCCTTCCAGAAATGCATTCTATCATGGAATTAACGTTTAAATAAGTGTATCTGTAGCCAAGGAATGTATGTACTTAGAACAAAATTAATACAAAATTGCTGTTAACTTATTACTTTGCTCGTAAAACAATTATTCACCAACTTATTTCGCTTAGCATGAACCTAAAGTTTCAATAAGAAACAAAAGCATCCGCCCGGCAGGTGGAAGATTCGGGTTCGAGTCCTGGCTGCGGCAGACTTTTTCTCCTTCATTTCTTCGCATAAAACGAAAATAAAAAATATATCACCATTTGAAAAAAATCAATTTTTTTAATATTCGACAAAACATTGCATATTGTTACTATGCAAAAAATATTTAAATACATGCAAAGTAGAATACCTTAGAAAATATGTGTTCAAAATTTCATAGAATTCGTCAAGTTACATTCCTCGGCGCGTGGAATATTTAGTTTTGAGAAAGACACATTTAAAGTTTTCGGAATGAAAAAATATTCCAGAAATCTTACAGCTGATTTGAATAGGTTAAGACACTTAATCTATTTCTCGACCTTTTCTGGAGTTTTGAGTGCTCTCGAGACTTCGACGCTCTTGTTTACGGACACATGCGACGCGACGACGCGTCGTGCGCATCTCGACCTTGAGTCCGATTTGAGGCTGCAGTTCCCTCATTACTTGCAAAATAAAAGCGTACCCATTATCATATTTGCTAGTTGCCAACATTGCTGCAATTTCTAATATTTTTGAATCACTGTTAGATGTTTAAGGGCATGACGCCACGCAAGGTTAAAAATTTCATTTGCATTTTGACAGAAGAATCTCCCCAGAAAATCAAGACGAGACAAATTTTCATAAATTGGCAACGCGGCATTTTTCACATCTGGATGTATTGGAGGGGGAAATAGAAATCCTTTAATTTATTTTGTGTCAGCCACGCGAAAAGCGCACTACGAATCAGCGCTCATTGTATGATGGTACGTAAACATAAATGATTTCTTTATAATATCGAGAGAAACGGAATTTTGTCTATTTGTAAGTCCATAATATTCTAATTTTACTTTTAGTCAATTGTTTAACCATTGCATCGGTAGGCTTTACTTTGCTTTCGAGCTTGGCAGTTTCTTTGTTTTAAGCAAACAGCCCTTTCTCTTTACTAGGGTTATAACTGTCTAAAATAGTATTTTGCATCCCCGTCGCTGACGCAAATACTATACCTAATTCCAAAAAGGTCCTCTTATCTCTGGAACATTTCAATCACAGCGTCCGCAGGGTCGTGAGCTCGGCGCCGATGGGAATGCGACGCGATAACGACCCCGTAAGTAGGGGAGACTGGAGCAGGTTGACAGGTTTTTCAAGAATTATTTCTCTTTTTTTAGTTTTTGCCCTTTTTTACCCGTTCTTCATATTCATTCATTAGTCGAACTTTAAGCTTTATAATGGTGTCTGTTATAATAATAATAAAACTTCTTTTATAACGGCTATATTGAGACTTTAAACTCTCTTCTTACATTTAACCCATCATCATATAAATGTTAAATAATAGATTTTTTGAAAAATTATACAGAAGATAACTAAATTACGGGTTTTAAAACCTAAAGTTGAGCTTAGGTAAGAATATACAACGCAGGAGAAAAACAGCCGCAAGAAGGGGGGGGTGTAGTAACCCGAGAGACCTACAGATAGTTAAGTAAATTTATGCAAAAGCAGGTTAATATAGATCTGAAAGGCAAACAAGACAATAAACATACATATTCACATAAATAAATCATTATTAACGGTGAAGAACATAGTGGGAAGCAAATAATTAAGTTACAAGAAAAAATAGCTACAAAACTAAAACGACTAGAGTGTAGTGGAAATAAAAGAGCTCACTAAAGTTACCAGTTTCGTCAATACTAACATATAAGATTAATCAAAATTATCCCATAAAACCAATTCAACATTTTAAAGACGATATGCGATGTGATATACAAAAGAAAGGATAATTGGACCGTTGTTATTTTTAGTATACATCAACGACCTCAGCAATCACATTGAAAGTAATGTTAGGATATTCGCAGACGACACAGTCATTTACAGGGAAATAGCTAGTTCAGAGGATAGATTAACCCTTTCGAACGACTTAGATAGAATTATAAACTGCTGCGATGATTGGCAATTAGAGCTTAACATAGAAAAGTGTTCGGTAGTTAACTTCTTCGAAAGAAAATCTATAATAAATGATTATTCTTATAGCCTCCGAGGGTTAAACCTAATTACAGTAGAATCGGTAAAGTATCTTGGAGTAACTCTCACGAATAATCTATCATGGAGTGCCCACATCCGAAGTATATGTGGAGAAGCACTTCAGAAACTCGGCTTCGTAAAAATAATAGCTGGTAGGAGCGAAGAAAATGTTCGCGAGCGATGTTACTTAGCGTTAGTTAGTCCTCACCTTGAGTATGCATGTAGTGTATGGGACCCCGCCGAGAAATGTCATATTCGGGATTTAGAAAAAGTACAACGAAAGGCGATACGATTTGTAAAGAATTGCTACGATAAAACAGCGAGTGTCGCTAAGATGTTACATTACGCGGGATGGAAATCATTAGAAGATAGAAGAAAAATTCAAAGGATAAATTTGTTAAATAAGTTTAGAGAAATTACGTTCTCAGATGATGTAACCGATATAATGCGACCTTCCTGTTATATGGGCCGTTCTAATACTGCCAAAAGATTAGGAAAAATAGTTGATAGAACGAATCGTTTCAAAAATTCATTTTTTCCGCGAATGATACGCGAAAGCAACCGTTTAGGAAAATAGATTCAAGGAGCTTGCACCCCCTGCCATACGCCAATAGGCGGCTTGCAGGGTTCTTACATAGACATAGACAAAAAAACTCCGCTGAAGTTGGTGTGTTCTTCTAACTATTGCATGATTTTTACAGAAGATCAGAAACATCATTCGATAGGGAAACATATTCGATCAGGAAAAAATCATTCGATAGGCCACGATAAAGCAATATGCTGAGCTGTCGAATGATGGACAGTTAGAATTAAAGCATCATCCAGTATCTGAGGAACAACTTTATGGTGTCAAGTGTATGATACCAACTCAATTCTTATAGAAATATATTGTCAAATTACGTAGACAAATATGTCCCAGTGGGCAACCTGCACGAATGCTTCAAAATGTATACATTCACCATAAAATACAAAATGCAGAAACTACAATAATCAATAATCACCGAAAAGTAATGGCACCATATTTACTCGAAAAGAACGAAAATAAAATCATCCATGCAATGTAATACCCGCCCAAAACTTCGAGCGTCGGAAATTAAAAAATCATTTTCTCGCGAATTTAAAGCGCACTATAAGATATGCGGCCATGACATTAGCAACACCGAATACGAGTTTACTATATTCATACACGCTTCTATTTAAGTATATTTATACGCGTACGCACTGTAAACGAAATGCTGGTGTTCGTCTACGCCGTCTTAAAGTTCACGTAAGTGCGAACGTTTAAATTTTCGAAATCGGTTATTTTTCCATTTATTATTTTTTTTCAATTTATTTCAATTATGTCACATACAAAATACCATTCACAATTTTTTTATATATATCACAGTATAAACAGTGCTTGAGATAGCCAAAACGTTACATAATTTAATCTTGTCAGTAATTGTACAAAAAGGCAATATATAAACTGAATATCATAAAACAATTTCTTAAGGAAATTCCGTCAAGTTGAAAAATGATAATACAAATGAAAAATAAAAATTTTAAATCGTTCATTATAATAAAATAAATTGTAATATGTTGCACTGACTACTTAATTCACATATATTTTTAAAAAATTGATTTACAAGCAAATTTCATTTCAATTAAAAACTATCGGCTAACAGATTTGTTTTTATTTTTCTGGGAATCTTACAGTGAAAACATCGATAGCGCATTGATAGAACTTTTGGCGAGTAATATAGTATAAAACCAGGGCAAGCCAAGGATCCGACCGTTCCTGATCTACGGGACATGTGAACGAGTTCTATTGTGCCCGAAACTAGTGCGCCGTTGAGTCTAGCGGAATACTTTTTGAACTGAAAATTGATCCAGAAGGGTGCGCGTTATTTTTTAGCAAACACGGTATATCATTAGATAATCCTAATACGTATCGAATTGCTTCCTCGAGATATTATCCATTCACACACTTCATAAGCAACGACTCTGTCGCGAGGGCGGGGGAGAAGTTACCCTGGGAATCCGAATCATCGCTGCTTTCTCACACATCTTGGATCAGGCGATGTGGTGCCAAGCTTCGAATGTAAACAAATCCCACGGGTGAATGCCGATATGATCTGAACTCATTTAAAAATTTCGGCGCTGCCTAGAGTGATCGTCGCGGAAAAGAAACAAGTGGGATGGGATGTATGCAGGGACGAAGGCGAGAGTCCAGTTCGTGAGAAATCTCGAACCAAAGCTCTCTCAAGCATCTTATAGAGGAAGGGTGAGACGACTCGTGGAAAACAAATGCATTAATTAGGTGAAGATAACTTTTTCATTTCTTTTTTTTCAGTTCTATGAAGATATAGGGCGCCTCAGATTACCAATCGCATGTCTTACTTCAACTCTCACGTCAATCGACGATTCCGAGATATGCCTCCTGCAAGACAAATATAGAAACGTGGCACTCGTTATACCGATAATTCAGAGAAAAAATCTGCAGTGATGTATAATACACTAATAATAATAATATACCTTATCTGTGTTTTAGCAACATGCCTAACTGTAAGGATGCGACTATGTTGCATTCCTCTCTTTACTTACTGTTTTCCAAAAACTTGCACTAATATTTATTAGTTGTAATATCAACAATAAATAAAACCGCAAGTAATACTTAATTTTTACCCCGATTCTATATCACAGTTTACGTTTTTCTGGTCTATTTAGTCTACCAATTCCTTTATTTTTCTTTTTTGTTTGTTTTATAGTATTTTGTATATTGCTTCCTATTTTTAATGTGAACTGATGCATATTTTAAACCCCCTGCCACACGCCGAAAGGCTGCTTGTAGGGTATTAATGTAGATGTAGATTTATGTACTGCATGTAAGTACTTAATGGTAGTGTCTTTCTTTATTTTTTTTATCATCTTTCGGCTAACAGTATTGCTAGGTTTGCGCAGTTTCTTCACACCCCCTTCCTGGTGGGTTTTATCTTGCAGTGGATTTTTTTCTCCTAAGAATCTCTTAGGTATTTTACATCCACAATTTTGCTATTTTTTCTACTTCTAATATTATAATTAATGATTATGGGTTAGATGGAAGAAGAGACTTTTCAGTCTCAATCTCGCCCAAATAAAGACGATTTATTATTATTATCATATATTTATAAAATTTTACCATCGAGTGACAAACACTATGTTCTCTCAACAGAGATTTAAAACTTTGGTTTTCCTAGGGTTTTCCCAACTGAGCCTGAAGCTCTTCATCCCACACTGTTTCATTTAAGCCTAGGAAGTCTGAAAAATAAGCAATGGAATGATATTGTTGAGATGCCAAGCGTTAGTCTCCCTAAAATTTCTCTTTCGATTTGTAACACCACCCCCTTCTGGCCGCCTGCTCCCCATATGCACCTTCGACTCCACCCTCAGTGGACCATCCTTCAGATCCAACCTCCCGCACTCTCCTTTCTTCCAACCTTCCTGTTGACCATTTCCTGTCCCCTAAATATTGCAGCATCCTTTCCCTTGACACTTCCAGATGTTTCCACCCGAACCGTTTCTCTCCTCGCTTTTCACCCTTGCATCCTCTGTCCCTGATCCCGGTCAGCCACCTCCACCCCCTCCACCACCCTAAGACAATGACCTCCCATGCCGAATTAGTATTTCATCGTTCTCCATCGAACATATCGTAAACGATAATATGATTAAATTGATCATTTATCTTCCAAGTTTAGATTGAATATAGAGTTCGAAAATACTGTCGTAGATAAATATTTACATCTTATATATGGAGAAAGTCATGTGCTGGCCACATCAGTTTTTTTCTTCTTCATAAAGTGTATCACTTATTAGCAGGATTAGTTTTAGCTTAACTTATATCCTTAATGCATTTTAATGGATAAATGAGCATGAGCTTGGAATCAACAATCGCCTTCATTGTCAAGGGGGATGGGTTGTTTACAACCTCGAAATTTTGATAAAATATTCACGCATTTTATCAAAATTCTCCAAATTTCGATTCATAAACGATATTTCACGACCAAAATATGAATAATTATATATATTATATATTATATATTAAATATGAAGTATTCTGTTCCCCCTCTTTTGATGTTTGATTTGACTTTGTACGACTATTATTTCTAATTTAAATTTCCAAATTAAATTGAGCCTGCTGCGATAAAAATGAACTTTACGTGCATTTCTTAAGGAAATGCGTTTTCGATTTTTCGGCTATTTCATTTGGGTTTTTCCTAATTTTGTTTTTTCCTAAACCACCTCCGTACCGAGGCAAACAAAAAAAATATTCAAATCGGTCGAGCCGTTTTTGAGTTTTAGACGACGTCACGAACATCATTTCATTTTTATATATACTCGTAAGATAACTAGTAGCGATCGATGATGGTTTCGGCCTTCACCTTGTGGAAGATCATTATACAAATAAAAAGAATAATGCATCTAACATTTTAATTTATAAACGACCATGTGTTTGTATTTTGCGGTTGTTTAAAAATTAAGATATTATATCCATTATTCTACTTATTTTTACATTAACTAATTTTTAATTTCGGTGATACGAAATTTAAGAAAAGCTATTTTTTACCGAAATGTTTTAGTAGGACGGTTTGCTCTTGCTTGAGTATTGCTCGTTCTGCAGGACGAATCGGAAATGCCACTCTAGCTGGAGTGGAACACCATCTCCAAAACCTATTATTTGGTAATTTTAGTTTTCTTAGTTTGATACTGGTAGCTTCCTATATCCATAGTATAAGGATTTATATAAACTATGTTTATACAAATGACATTTCTCATAAACTATGCTTGTATAAATGATGAACATCGCAAAGAAATTAAAACGCCCTCGAACGCAGACAAAGCTCGGAGACAAATGAGGAAAATCTTAAGAGGGGGTTTAAGATGAAAGCTGTTAAACTTGGGTATTCCTGGATAAGGGAAAACCATCGTATTTTCCTATTCTAGAACAATGGAGTGGAGCGAGCGATTGGATTCGTTGAGAGAGCAGGTCAGAACGTTTCTCCCGCAGTTGCCTAAATAGAACGTACACTCCTGGCCAAAATTAACGCAGCACCTCCCTAGCGATCCTTACGGCCGGTGCTGCGTTAATTTTGGCCAGGACTGTACATACAAGTACATACATACATTCGTCGCAGTTTAAGGTTTAATTGAAAAATGGGTTTTTTAAGGATGGAAAATCTTACAGTTTTTTCAAATTCAAGTTTCAATTCTGTTTTTTGCGGAATTCTGAAGAACATGGGGGACAATGGTAAGAAATGTTTCTATAATTTATTTAGGAATATGTATAATAAAAGGAAATGTTTTTCCAAAATTATTTTGATTATTATAAAGGAAAGGAACAACGCTGTGGATGTCGGGATAAATTTTCTTACTTGGGTAGTACTTCTTAGGACTGAAGATGCAAAGATGATGTTCGTAAAAGAATAACCTTGGCCTAGTAAGCATTCATGAAGAGAAGGGAATTTATGACCAAAAGGCTTGGAGAAGGAATGACGACAAGGTTGGTCCTTGGTGTGGAGTGTTTTGGTTTATGGCTGCGGGACGCGGGCATATGAAAGGAAGAAGAAGAAATAAGAACGTTTGGAAGTTTTCGAGATGTGGGTTTGGCGTGGTATAGAAAAAGGATGTTGGGAGGATAGGAAAACAAACAGAGAAGAGCTAGAGGCGGTCATGGAGGAGGGGTCATTAATTAAAGCGAATAAGCATAGACAAAGGAAATGCGTGGGTCAAATATTGAGAGGGGAGGGGATGCTCAAGAACGTTATTGAGGGTAGAATTGAAGGGTAAAAATAGAGGGGCTGACAAAGACCAAATATGTCGGAAAATTTAAAGTGTGGGATAGGCTTCAAGGAAGTGAGTGAGAATGCATTGATAGGGATTTTTGAATGGACTTGAACGTACCAAAAGTTACTCTCATGCTCACACACTCATGTTTGTACTAGTATGCATGAAAATGATCGTTATAGGCAAATTATTCGAAAGATAAATTCTTGGAATGATAAATTTTTCGAAAATAATACCATAGTAAAAATCGGGCTTGCATTTCCCACACTTTACCCAACCTTCAACGAGGCTCGTGGTTTAACTGAATTGAATTCAATTCCGAATCAGTTCCTTTAATATAAATTTTGGATAACTTCCGATTCATTAGATTGATCTGCTTTCGAAGAATTACTCGTATGAAGAATTAATCATTCTAAGAATTTGCTTTCGAAGAATTTGTATGCTCCAGAAGATGGCAGTAGAAGAGGTTAAGAAAGGAAACTCTTTAAGATGCTTTCTGCAGCCTTTGGTTTTAGTTTTAGGACTCTTGTTCATTACTGTAAGAATCTTAAATTACCTTATTAAATAAACTTGGATTTTATATATTTTTTAAATGGAATGTAAACATTTTCCTGTACATTTACATTTACATTTAAACCCTGCAATCCACCAGTGGCGCGTGGCAGGGCCTGTGCCCAGTGTAAACTCGCCCTAGTTATGTAGGTTTACAAAGGTCACTTCACCATAAAGACAATCGTTTAAATTAAAATATATGATACTTAAAGGGAACTGAATACTCTTGAAAAATTTCGTAGAGGTCACTTTGTCCTTTTAGCTCCAAGATTTGCCACTGTCTACATCCTTAACTAAAGGAATGGGATGGGTTTCCCCAAAGACCTCCTTAAGAGGTCCTCGTCCCATTCCTTCAGCTAAGGATTTCACTATTAGGAGTAGGAGTGGAATGTGTAGCTGAGGAGAGTGAGGAGGCGGGGGAGGATAAACAAACAAATATCTAAACCGCATGCCCCCAAGACCTAAACTCTTCGCACAATGCCTCATTAAGAAGTTCGTTGGTGGCTTTGCATAACTTGACGAGACGATTTCGGCGTGAAGTCAAAATTTAGCAATATTTTTTCTAACATTTTCCATTCTAATCCCAAAGATTAGTTAAGCAATGGTTTGTGAAGTATGATAATTTAATCGCTTAAAAAACAAGGGGTGTACCATAAAATTGAAAAAAAATCAGGCTATTTAATCCTTCATCTTATTCTAATAATTATTTTCTTTTATTAACTCAATATGTTCATAATTTATTGTAGTATCAAAATTGTTTAATTTATTTTATATTTACACAGCGAAATAAAGTAACAATGAAAGTACTTTTTGATGGTCTCAATGTCCAAAGCATGGAAATTTTTCTACGAAACGTTAAACGTCCTGAATCAAATTTTTAACGATTTTTTCCCCTCGCATAAAAACACTGCGCATATACCGAGCGGTAATTACTCTTCAATTCTATACAACAATCGACCTCAGTCTGCTTGCTGTTTGAATGCATCGCAGTATTTGACACATATTCAGGGGGGTCACTCGTCTGTGTGACCATTGCTTATGATTTCTATAGAGATTTTACATTTAAAGGAGTAATTCAAACAAAGATAAATTCTCATTTCAGGCAAGGCCTTTCCAGCATATTTTGATAATTTTCAATTCTCCTAAATTACGACAAGAACTGGAAATGAAGCAAAGGTTTTTTAAAGACAATAAAAAATGTAAAAAAGATAATCATATGCTACACAGGCCAAACGGAATACATATTGATAAATATAAAAAACGTGAAAGTGATAAAAACATATTTGAGTGCAAAAGTAAACAAAACGAAAGTGTGTGGTCAAATATGACGCAACTTTACCGTTTAAGGGATAATGATTTCCCACGAGTTGCAATACCGCTTTGTCCCTCTTTGCATCATATCTCTTCGTTTCCTGTTTCTTTTCGGCGGCGATCACTCTAGTCGGCGCCGGGATTTTAATTGAGCTCCCATCATATACAAGAAGTAATTGGTATGCATATTTAAATGCTCAAATTTTGCGTTTTTGAAGTAAGAGATGATAGTGGGATGGTGGGATTGGATAATATGCTCAAAAATTCGTTTTCCGGCAATTGCCCCTTTTTTCAAATAAGATTTTGGCTCTGCTTTCCTTTTCCTCTTTTCCCTCGCACTCTTCTTTCGATGGACCGCGGCGGTCGGAAGGGTCAGAAGTAAAGGAAGTATGGGATAATGAGGGTAGAGTAAACACCATGCTCTTGAGCCTTGCTGCCAGCAGAGGCGGTAGAAGCTATTCTTCCATACACAGACTGGTCTCGTCCTATGCAGTGAATTCTCTTATACTATATATTATTTCGAGACGATGCGTGTTGTTCTTTCGCGCTAAAGGATTGCAACATATTATTTGCTGTTTTTGATAATTACACTAAGAATGATGGAACGATTGAAAGCTGTATTCAACCAACAGAAAATATGTATTTACATGCTTCGTCAGAGGATCGTAGAAATATGATAGGGTGTCAGAAAAGGGCAAACATAAATAATCAGACAAACAGAAGCTGACCTTACAGTGGAACCGTGAAAAATAGAAAAGAAGAGTTGGCAAAATTTGCAAAAAGGTGAATAATTCATCTTTTATCGTTCGTTACCGAGAGATTTGCGTAAATTCTCATTTACGTTAATAATTCTGATATTTATAAATCTTCATTGACATTACGGTTTGTTGTTTTGGGGTGAGGCTACTGCCGTAATGTTTTTATTTCACAAAAGAGGTGCATTAGAATTATTGAAGGAGCACACCCTTGTGCCCCTCCTTTATCTATTTTTAATGCATTACGCATCTTACCTCTGTCTTGACTATATATTTGATCTCTCAGTTGATTATTTTATTCATTGCAACATTTATCTCTTGAACACTAACTCTGACTTTCACACCCACTTTACTTGATCAAGCCCTGATCTTCATATTTGTCATCACAGATCCAAGTTTTCTTTTTTTGGACCTAAGTCTATTGGTTTTAGTTTTTCTAATAAACTTCTTACAATTTGCAAAAGCTCAGGGACATTATTAAAATTTAAACCTAGTCCACAAAAATTCTCTTTAAGAAATTCAGTTTTATTGAAATAATTTTTTAACTAAAATACGTCAATAGTCGATAAATATTATCCAAATAAGACATTAAATAATAATGTATCTAATATCATACAGATACAGTAGAAGTCAGTTATAACGAGAGCTGACAAAAATTGGTACTCGTTAGTTCAAGAACCCGTTATTACAAGCACTCGATATACCCGATTTCAAATACTGAATTGAATCGTGAATCTAAGGGCAGCGATTGCGGCAGAATGGAACTGTAGGGTTTTTAATCCTTACACGAATGCTTCAAAATGTATACATTCACCATAACATATAAAATGTAGAAACTTATTGCTCAATAATCGTCGAAAAGTAATCGTTCCATATTTATTCGAAAATAACGCGCCATGGAATGTAATCCCCCTTCCCAAAATTCGAGCGTCGGAAATTGAAAAATCATTTGCTTACGAATTTAAAGCGCACTGTAAGATATGCGACTACGCCATTAGCATCACCGAATACGAGTTTACTATACTCATACACGCTGCTATTTAATTATATTTATACACGTACGCACTGTAAACGAAATGCTCGTAGTCGTCTACACCGTCTTAAAGTGCGAATGTTAAACAATTCTAAATCAGTCATTTTTCCATTTCTATTATTAAATTCTTTCAATTATGTTATATACAAAAATACAATTCAGAAAAAAATATAAAATAAACATTTCACAGTATAAACAGTGCTTGAGATATCCAAAAGATTACATTATTTAATAAGTTTTAATTGTATATTATTCATAAAAAATTTAATCTTGTCTTTAATTGTACAAACATTTCACACAAACTAAATATCATAAAACAATTTCTTAAGGAAATTCCCTCAAGTTGACAAATAATAAGACAAATGAAAAACACATATACATATAATATCGTTCTTCATAATAAAATAAATTGTAATATGTTGCACTGACTACTTACTACATATATATTTTTAAAACATTGATTGGCAAGTCAATTCATTGCAATTAAAAACTATCGGCTAACAGATTTTTTTTAGTTTTCTGGTAATCTTACAGTGAAAACATCGATAGCGCATTGATAATACGTTTGGCAAGTAATATAGTATAAAACCAGGGCAGGCCAAGGATCCGGCCGTCCCTGAGCTGCGGGACATGTGAACGAGTTCTATTGCGCCCGAATCTAGTGCGCCGTTGAGTATAGCGTAATACATTTTGAACTGAAAATAGATCCAGAAGGGTGCGCGTTATTTTTGAGCAAACACGGTATATCATTAGATAATCCTAATACATATCAAATAGATTCCTCAAGATATTTTCCATTCACACTCTTCATAAGCAACGGCTATGTCTCGAGGGCGAGGGAGAAGTTACCCTGGGAATCCGAATCAGCGCTGCTTTTCCCACACATCCTGGATCAGGCGATGTGGTGCCAAGCTTCGAATGTAAACAAATCCCACGGGTAGATCCCAATATGGTGGGAGGTCATTAAAATTTCGGCGCTGCCTAGAGTGATCGTCGCGGAAAAGAAACAAGTGACGAGTGGATGGGATGTATGGATGGACGAAGGCGAGAGTCCAACTCGTGAGAAATCTCGAATCAAAGCTCTCTCAAGCATTTTTGCCGAGGAAGGGTGAGGCGAGTTGTGTGAAACAAATGCATGAATTTGGTGACGATAATTTTTCGGTTTAATTTTTTCTGGTCTTTGAAGAGATAGTGCGCCTTAGATTACAATTTTCTTGTCTTACTTCGTCTCTCCCGTCGATTGAAGATTCCGAGATATGCCTCTTGCAAGACATATATAGAAACGTGGCACTCGTTATACCAATACTTCAGAGAAAAAATCTGCAGTGATGTATAATACACTAATAATATACTCTATCAGTGTTTTAGCAACATGCCTATCTGTAAGGATGTGACTATGTTGCATTCGCATCTTTACTTACTGTTTTCCAAAAAAATGCACTAATGTTTATTAACTGTTATTTCAACAATAAATTGAACCGCAAGTAATATTTAATTTTTGACCCCACATCAGTTTCATAGTTAACCTTTTTCTGGTCCATTTAGTCTACCCATATAAAATTTTATCAGCAAGGGACAAAGAATATATGTTCTCTCAACAGAGATGTACACTTCTGCTTCTCCTAGGGTCCTCTTCATACCACACTGCTTCTTAGAAGTCAAGGAAATATGATAGATTAGTAATAGAATGACTGTATATTAGGGTGTCCCAAGACGTAATGGAAGCTTTTTTTTTCGAGTTCAATTACGCATCCCTTCTATTTTTTTTCTATTTGACCTTATAAAGTTACCTAATACATATTATTGCGATTAAATTATAGTAACCCGTGCCGACTTGATGCCAAACAATTTCGAGAAATGAAAATTTGTACCGACAAGGGGGACACCAGGTTAATAGGTAATAACAAACGGATTCTCATGAATCTTTCAGGGCACGTTCTTTGCTTAAAAATAGTGGATACGAGTCTGGCTGTTTAACTCAATGGGCTTTTGTTTATAAAAAAATAGCAACTATATTATTAGCAAAATAAATTGGAGCGTCGGAATTCCCTTGCCTAAGGATGTCACATACCTTCATGCTGACCATAAATATCTACGTAGTTATTATTATTAAAATATATCAATTGTCTTAAAAATTATACTCATCTTAATTTCAACAAAAACAAATTCTCATTTTTTTGTTTGGATTAAAGTTGAGAATTTATTGCCCTTTGGGAGGCAAACACTTGTGTAGTATCTGGGATCTTAGGTTTAAAGTCGCGCTTCACCGCGCAGCTGGTATTTACGACGTTCAATTATTCTGACGCTGTTTGAGTTATTCCCTCTCAAATGCCTTTTTGAATAACAGTGTTTTGTATATCGTTGAAATACTTAAGAAAGAGACTATTCATTAATGTAAATGTTATTTTAAGAAGTTATAATCAGAATTTAAGTCTGCGTTTGTTTTCAAAGAAAACAGGTATAATGTATTACGTGAAGTCTTTGTGGGAGAAATTATTCTTACTTAAGTTTGCCTATCATAGCTTGAAATATGTTCCGTACATATCTTTCGAGTGCTGTTACCTCGGCCTTTTTAAAAACACAAGAGTTTTTGTCATAGTCACGCCTTAAGTTACTGCTCTCGTAATTATACAGGGTTCTTTTCAGAGGTTTCTAAAGAAATCTGTAGAGCGTGCGAATTAGAAACTTTCATGTTGAAATTGATGTTGATTGATCAGATATTGTCAAGCTACCTCCCAACATACTACTAATAGAAAATTTATGACATGTATAACCTTGGTGGTTCATGGTTTTTGTTATTCTCTTACTCTCTTCATTTTGTTACTAATTTTCATTCAACACGTTTCCAATTCTTGTTTGTTGTTTTTGAATCAGTATATGATGTATCATTGCCATTGTTGAGTTCGGCAGCGTCAGGTTGAACAGCTGTCATCCCGAAGGGCCCACTCCCATTGGAGTCCTCTGTGGCTTGATATGCGAGTTCGGTTACCGTTGGTCGGGCCTCCTTCGCATCAGAACCGCAGGATTGTCTCACGAATAACATCAGAATGCAATACCTCTTCGAAACAACATTAAATCAGCATATATTCACATCAGGAGGGCTAACAAGAAATATAAGAGCTATTGCGCAACAGAACGAAAGCGTGGAGGGGGGGAGTAGGAGGGAGTTGCTAGAGGTGTAAAAATCGCTAAGGAAAGGGAATCGTTTGAGAGGTGGGGAAAGGGATAAGGAAGGGAATGTGCGAACCGATAGGGTTAAGGGATTCTCGGTAAACATATATTCGTTATTACGGGAGTGGAAGTGATTCATATTGTGGATGATCTGTAATATTTCCAAGTGAATCAATTTTAAGGAGTTTTGTGCGACGGCACCCGCTATCCCCTGCCGGCAACGGAGGAGACGTCCGCCTTCCCGTGCTCTCGCCGCCGTGAACGCCATTTCAAAGCTCGATTCTTCGTAAAAGAAGTTTGAAAGTTTGTTCATAATTTCGCACCCTCGAAATTTAAGTTACGAGAGTCTACGTGTTAGTCGCTGCAAATGGATCATCCATCCACAACGACGGCCCTGTCGACCTTCATCTACACGTCGGTCAAAATAAGCAGGAAAGCAGCAAGGGATGGGGGAAGGCACCCGGCAACAACCGTTCAATGTGAAAGCGCTCATTTAGTATAGCCGAGAATAGATTATAGAACTCGTGGTCGCCGGATAACAGCCGACCCAACGACTGAAGAGGATGGCACCGGGTTTGGACCTTTACGACCATTAACGACCGGGTGTGGGTAGTAATGCACGTCGGTCAAATGAGCGCTTTCACATTGAACGGTTGTTGCCGGGGTGCCTTCCCCCATCCCTAGCTGCTTTCCTGCTTATTTTGACCTTTTAAAGCCACCAGTATTAATTATTTTTTCATCGGCAACTGCTGAATGTAAACATACATCACTTATCATTCACCGAGAAGTAAGGTTCATTCTTTTTTTTTTGACATGCGGCCGCTGCCGGGTAAAAACATTGTTGCGATATGAATAAGATGTTGTTGGCGGTGAGGGAGAGTTTCATTATACGCCTCCACTTTGACAAATTCTTATTTAAGCTTACTTCCAATTATATATTTTTTAATTGAATTGTATTGTGTTGAACGTCATCTCAAAGATTAATGAACGAAGACGGAGAGCATATCTTCCCCCACCTATCCCTCATCTTTCCCATACCTCTATTCCGTACTACCACAATTTCACTCCTGCAAACATATCCATCCACCCCTCCGAGAATCCGTAGGAATTATCCAACTTATATTTTTGTTTCCAATTGTATGCGTACTGCAGTTCTTCACAATTAATAAAAATATCTTAAACACATAAGTTGATTAATTATTTCATGTTTTATTAACTACTCCGTTCCTTTTCCTTCTGATTTTCCATGATTTGCTTTTATAACCGCCTATTAGTAATAGTCACTCACTTATATGTTGATATTGTTAATATTTAATTTGAAACAAAAGATTTCGGCAAGAAAACAACCTTCACTTACCTTAGAGTTGCAGTAAGCATTAGCAGGGGCGGAATGCAATTCCTCATCCAAGTATTTTTCCGCTGAATGCTGCATTGTAGTCGGTCGAGTAGTTCGTCAAATGATTCTACAGACATTCTAAAATAATTAAAAAATTTGGTCCTATCTGCTCTCAGTTCCTCAAAAAGTTGTGCACCTACTTCATCCCATCTTAAAACTATAGGATGGATCCAGTACCGCCGATTTTTCCGTTTTTGACTGCGTCTACGACGATTCAAGAGAAAACAAAGGTGCTAAATGCTTGCGATCCATATTGTAACACCACGGAAATGAGCAGAGAGCGAAACGGTAGCCGTAGAGCTAAATTATTGCAAAGGAAATTCTCATGGTCACATTTCGAACGCCCTCTCTCCGTAGGGTATGGATATGACAATAGGAAATCCCAGAAAAGATAACAATGACAAGGACCATGAACTCTCCCGCGAGTCTAAAAAGGGTAGAAGTCTCCGGAGGGGGTGTAAACGCAATGCTTCCGTTCCCGAAATAGAAGATATTAATAAAGGAATAATTTTTTCTATAATCCTCAATCTTTATCTCCAACGTCCTTTTTCAACGTGGTCCCTTGCCATTACCCTCTCCTCTACTATTGCTTTAAAATATGTACGTGCCGAATGACATAGTGAATGAAGACGTAATTAGAAAGTAATTTTAAAAATTAAAGTTATTTGAACCTAAAATTCCAAATTCACGACCATTTTATGACCGACCGGACGAGCGAAACCGGTGGAGCAGCAAGTTTCCGATGGCGCATACATACTTATATTTATCGTCGCAGGAATTTAGATGGCTTGTCCCAAGGGAGAGGAATGCATACTTGATGCTGGTTGATCCTTCCAAAAATTGTTACATTGATCGACGGACAATTTACTGATTCTCATTCCGTAGTGAAGGAATACCAGGACGTGTAATTATGTGCACGAGTGTACGGCTCTACGCAATCGGAGCGACCACAAATATGTGTACAATGTTGTACTTTGGCACGTGAACGTGCCTGCACGGACCCGACTCCCACTAAGTGCGCAGTAGGCCCATCAAGCGAACATTAGCGAACTACACGTGCTTTCTAAAGTGTCTATGATACCCCTTTTAGATCTCGTGGAACCCCATCTTTTTCCTTACTAATGTGGAAGCACTGTAAATCTATATGGATTCCCAGGGGCCCACATTGGGAACCTATGATCTACGTAATTCTATTTTACGTGCACAAAATTGAATACAATGATTCTTTAGAATTAGAGAGTTATTTCAAACAGACCCTAATGCAATTGACGGTGGTAGCAAGAGTGTGGAATAGGTGTAATTATAAAATTATGGAGCTGTCTGAATGGGTGTAATTATTATACGTATACATAAATGTAATTCATGTGAAAGGGATAAGGGGGCGCGCTAGCCTCAGTATTTGCCTTTTAATGGTCTATTCTGCCACAAGTTTTTGGAAAATAAATCTGTC
This sequence comes from Sympetrum striolatum, assembly GCA_947579665.1. Lineage (NCBI taxonomy): Eukaryota > Metazoa > Arthropoda > Insecta > Odonata > Libellulidae > Sympetrum > Sympetrum striolatum. Next base: position 29,373,012 of record OX388352.1, read on the forward strand.
GAGATTGATTTATCAAAATATCGATAAAACAGACGATACGAAAATTAGTAATCTTAATTGTTCCTAAAGAAATTCATTGAATTAGTAAATTTATTCTTGACTCATAATCAAAATTTAGTGTTGGAAGGAAACTAATAAGAGGATAATCGGTTCCATTAGATATGGAAATTTCCAGTATGCGTTGGGTTTTAGGTGGGTTTCCACATCCAATGATTACTGGCGCCAATCGACAGGCACCATTTAACTGACGTATGAAAACACGCAAAATCAACTGGCGCCAGTAATCATAGTGCTAGTAAAAGTAGGAGAGAATTCAGGCACCAGTTGACTTCTCCCACTCTGTTTTCTCCCGCATCTTCCAACGTCTCTTATTAATCAATCGATTATTGTTCATAAAATCAACTGCTGAAGCTGTCACTTGATGAAACTCCATCTCAGGAATGGCAAAAGAAAAATAAAGTGTAAATTTTCTCAGAAAACGCTTTATTGGAGCAACTAGTTTCGACTCATCAGGTAATAAAATCGGAGAGAATACAAAAATAACTTGCGGTTATAATAAATATTGGTCCTTATTAACATACGCGCAAAGAATCTCAGTTGACGCCTTGTGGCGAAATACCAGCTTATAGTAATTTATCTAAAAATGAGATAATGCGTATGGGAGAACGAAGAAGTGAAATGGACGAATACGGATATCCATTCCAACAAATTCGCCCGAGCGCCTGGGAGCCCCAAGACCCAACTTCCCCTCCCCTTCCTTCCAGTGTAACCTTCTCCCTCACCAGTTGCCGTATATAAGGCCTGCGAAATAAGCGCTCGTTCTATTCTGCGACTCAACGTGCAGAACGACGAGATGTCGAGCGGAGACCTTTCGAGAGCGAAGACATGATGCCAAATTACTTGAGCCTCCTCGGTGACGACCAGCTCTTCCATTGCTTCATTAGTTCAGAAGAGGTTTCTTACGCTGTTTCACCTTCTGGCGTTGACGCGGAAGATTGCCCTCCTGCTTTCGACTGTTTTTCGGGGAAATGATCTCGAGATAGTTTCAACGAAAGAAATATCCAACACATCGCGGAGGACACCAGTAACCGGAGGAATCTGGTCATCTCACTCCAGTCAGAATCCACGCCGTTTTCCTGCAGTTCGAAATATCTGGACCATTCGACCCATGATAGAGAGACCCATCAAATTGCGGAGATGACCGTTCGAACACTTTTCTGAAAGTCCACATTTTGACCACTGACGATCGCCAGCCAAATTCCCTGGGCTCCAAGAACATTTTCGACAAAATCGACGACGAAGAAACCATTCCCTTGCGGACCGAAGCTTCTCTTGCTCATCAGAATCTCCAGCCTCCAGTTAAGAAGATCGAGAAGAAAGTGAGTGGTTTTAGTGTTGTGAGCTATGGTCATTTTAGTGCATAACAGTGAAAATAGTGAAGTGACTTCAAGAGGAGGCACAGTACGCCGATGGAACGCAGAGCACGGCCACCGCTGGAGGATTCCCGCAGCTAAGGTAGGGATCGTCGTCTTTCAGGTGAAAGGGTGGTAGGCTCTTTAGAAAAGGGCCCGACTAAGGGCGTTAGCGAACAGGTCTCCATTAGAGTTTGGGGGGAGTGGGAAACTTAGTTATATAGGGCCCACTTGATGGGCGATAGTGAAATTTGAATTGCATTGTTTGGGGGGAGTGGGAAATTGAAGTGGCAGGTATTACACACTTATGACAGACAGGCTTTTTAGCCGTTAAAGAATACATTTATTTAGTCTTTTAAAAGTCTCTCTCTCTTATCTTTTCCGTGGCAATGGTTTTCATGCTGTTGTCACACAATGGTTCTTATAGGGCTGGTTAATTGCAACTGTCGCGTGTGTCCCCCCCCCCCCCGAAATGTTTAACAGTTGCAGTTTTCTGGCGATCCTCTCCATTAAAAAAAAAAAAGAGGAAACGAGCTGGGCACGATACGTCTTGGCGTAGCTTGGAAACTCGTGCAAAATCTTCATTTTGTAATCTTCTTAGAATTATTTAAAATTGATCAGATTTTTGAAATAAATCCTGAAAAATTGAATGATTAACACGTAATTATCCTACAATGTGGTTTTTAATAAGATTTCTTAATTTTCTTATTTTTAGAAGCTGGGAACTTTGTAAACGAGCTACAGGAAATTCAACTGCCTGGAGAACTTTTTCCGGAAAAACGTCCGGGTAAGTAAATTCTACTTTTTTTTAAGTTTGTTTGAAATCTATCGCAAGCTTAGATGTTGAAGCTATTTTATAATTGAATTACACTGGAGTAATATTATTAGAATTAATTTTCAGTAGCCCTTAAGGTTCATCTCATTAAAGTCTTCTCTACTTTGTTGTTTTCGTAACTTTTTATTAGAAAAATTATCTTCAGAACTGTGATTGCAATCAAGAACTTAATATATTTTGTAATCTGCTTATCAAGAAAAAATTCCATTTTCAAAATATTTTGTTAACGGTAAATTTAAGTATCAAACTTTACCTTTTTCATTCCTTGAAACTCTCTTGATCGGATAAAAACAGCATTTTGAGACTATTTGTATTCCAAATTTTCTTTGTTGATGTTATCAGAATTTGGATAGGTTTTATACGGAGCCAATAACTGGTAAATAGTAACCAAATATGTGGCTGCCAGGAAATATTTATCTTTCCTTTAAGATGTCTGGGAATTTAAAGCTATCCAGTTGTATTGACATTTTCGAAATTGTATGGTAACAATATTTAATAAAGGCTTTCTCTTCCAAAAATTCCAGTTTCTTGCCCTTCAGTGGAATTCCAAGATTGTAACGCTAATATTATATATTGTATTTTTTTGCTGTTGTTAATAATACGTTTCTATATTATCTTTTAATTGTTCATTACGGAAGTGGAACTCCCAATATTTCAGTAAGTAAACTTCGGCTATATTTCTTGCGACTGCTCTTGGTGTTTCCTTGAAAATCTCTGTTATTGAGTATTGATTCAATATATTGCTAGCATTTCCTGGCGGAAGAACACGGAACTAGAGGGCTGATAGTGGATCGAGTGGGGCACGAGAGTGAGGATGAATGAGTGCCTAAGGATGTCACATACCTTCATGCTGACCATAAATATCTACCTAGTTATTATTATTAAATTGTATCGATTGACTTAAAAATTACACTCTTCTTACTTTCAACGAATACAAATTCTCGACTATTTTGTATGTTTGGATTAAAGTTGAGAATTTATAGCCCTTTGGGAGGCAAACACTTGCGTAGCATCTGGGATCTTAGGTTTAAAGACGCGCTTCACCGCGCAGCTGGTATTTACGACGCTCAATTATTCTGACGCTCTTAGAGCTTTTCCCCCTCAGATGCTTTTTTGAATAACATTGTTTTAAATATCGTTGAAATGCTTAAGAAATAGACTAATTATTAATTTAAATGTTATTTGAAGAAGTTTAAGTAAGAATGTAATCTACGCTCGCTTAAAAAAACAGGAGTAATGTATTATATGAAGTATTTGTGTGAGAAATTGTGAATTGGGTGTGCCTATCATAGCTTGAAATAAGTTCCCTACATATTTTCAAAATGCTGTTACCTCGGACTTTTAATAAACACGAGATTTTTTTGTAGTATTCAACCCTTACATTGCTGCTCTCGTAATCACAAAGAGTTCTTTTCAGATGTTTTTAAAGAAATTTGAGTGTGCAATTGAGGAACGCTGTTGAAATTGATCTTGATTCATCAAATATTGTTATGCTTCCTCCCAATATGCTACTAATTGAATGTGTATCATATACAATCTTGGTCGTTCATGGTTTTTGTTTTTCTCTTGCTTTCCTTATTTTGTTAGCCCTTTTCATTCAAGATCACCTCCAATTCTATAACTGTGAGAACCAGTTTATGATTTATCATTTCTATTTCTGTGTTCGGCAGCGTAATAGATTGAATGTTTGGATTAAGAGACTAGAAAAGGTATACACTAAGATTTTCAAATGATAATTGGAAAGAGAATATTTGAACTTTATCCTTCGAATTATGGTTAAACATTTCAATACAAATTATGATATATTTATATCTAGACTACAGTTAGACCTGCTCATAGATCAGTTAAGGTTACTTATCTGTCAGTAACACGATATTCATAATAATAACAATTTATTGCTGCCTTAGAACATATATGTGTGTAGCAATTAACAAAATTGTTGATAAAGGATATGCGAGTATAGACATTGAAGATTACAACCCCATAATACAGTTTATGATAAATATTAGTAGAATACTAAAAGTATAACAAAAGAACTCATGGGGACGTATGAATTACTTGTTTAAATTAAGGAGCATATTATATTATGATGCCTGGTAAGACTAATGTTAAAACTAATAAATATGTAAATTCTTTTTGAGTATTGCCAATGAGGAGTTGCTGGAGACTCATGAGACTACTTTTATGGGATTCCTATTTTCTGCTTGTGTGCTACACCACATACGATTTAAATTGTTTTTTACTGTAATGAAAAAGGTTTGCTGGAATAGCTCGCATCACCCCAGAGGATGATAGTATAGGATAGATAATAAAGTTTTTTGCATAATAGAGATTTTTCAAGATTCCAGTATTCAAAAGGGGGAAATAATGCATAACGTTAAAATGCCTGTGAAGACTTTCTTCGTCATAGCATCTATTTGGAGAGTTCAGTGTAAATTTTCAGAGAATTTGATGCCAAGAAAAGTAACCAAGGCAATATAATATGTAATGATTCATTATACTGTAATGATTAATTCTGATAAGAGGACTTGAAGATTGAGGAGATTTTTTTAGAATAAAACTAATGGTAAACAGTTTTGTAGCTGTTGATAGCAAATAAACTACCATAACATCAGTTGAGCATCTCTTAAGTTTTTGTGTTTGATTTCATTCATGAACATTATAAAAAATAAAATTATTTTGAAATATGGGCCAATTTCCAAAGGTTTGTCCTTGTCCAATTTTTGCTTGTAATTTTTCTTTTCTCTCTCATAGTTGTGTGTAATGTGCCACTTTCCTCAACCTTATTTGTAATTTTCAAATTCTTTTGACTTTTTTGTTTTGTTTCTTCTTCTATGCTTCATTTTAAATTTTGTAAACCAACTCTTTAACCTTGAAGGGAGATTTTATTATGCCTTAAGTCTTAGTAAATAAAAATTCTTCCTGTGTTAGAATTTGATGTAATTTTTTTCCAAGTTTAACTAAATTCTTAGTTGAAACCTTTGGATAAGGTGTGGTTCAAGGTGACTAAAGGGAGGTGGAATTACCTTTCTGTAGTCCCCTTGGTACAGTTAGTGTTTGGTGACAAATTGTAAGAGTTGTCTTATTGACAAAGATTTCCCTAAGAAATACATAGGTATTATCATGAAAACATGAGATCACTCTAGAAACTCTGAATATGAATAATTCTTTTTATTAGATTAACATCTGCATTGTGTTATTTTGCTTGATATTGAAAACTTACCCTTCTCTCAGTTTCTTCCACAAACATTGTCATGGTATACACTGATTATTTTTCAATTATTCTCATAAGACAATCCTTTCATATTCTTTTTTCTGTTTAGTTGCTGTTGCTACTATCTGATTAAGTCCCCCTAAGCTCTCCTGAACTTGTCAGGAGGTGCTTCACCAAGGCAACATCAATGAACACACATCCATTCCCTGATCAGAAAAGTCCAATCAGCCAGGATTTTAACCCTATGGTCAGAGTGATAGCGTAGCTAGAATTCTAACCACACCACCACTAAGTATGCATAATTTATTCTTTTAGTTTATTGGACATTTTTAGCTATATGTGTAGTGCAGATAACCTTCCTCTAGCATTAGCCTTGACTTTTTTAAAAATATATCTCCTTTATATTTATTTCCGATACTTAAGATGCTCTCATGCTACTTTTAAGTTGTACATACCAATTGTACCAATTCTGTAATGTGTATTTTGGTAGGCTAACTTGGTAGTATATTGTTAGTAGTGTTAATTCTGGAAGTTATTTAAACATGAATTATGTTAAACATAGATAGCATTTTGCAGGCTATAATTATATAAAGAATAATTGGCATTATTGTGAGACTATCATACTTTTACATAAATTTTATGCTTTTCATGTACCATTACTTTGAGACTCTAAATAAAAATATTTTTTCCCTTATGTTACCTATTTAATCCTCTTATCATTAGCCAGAATTTGTTTTAGATGTTGCTCAGCAATTTTTCTATAAAGATATCAAATTGCTGTTAATGAAAATGATACATGTTTAAGTTAATTTAATTTCAATTTCCTTTGAACTGTGGTTAGTGATTTTTATGCAAAAGAACTAATATACCCTTAAAAAACCTCATATATTTCTTGAAATGTGGCACAAAAGAAAAAATTACAAAAGTAATGTTCCATGAGCCCGAAGCAAATCCTCATTAGTCAAACTAAAATAATTACTATATTTATTAGCTTTACCAGACATCACAATATAATGTCCTCCATAATTTGAAGAAGACAATATACGTGCACAAAATTCCAAATTTTATTGCTTGGAGCTCTGAACTTTTCTGGTGACACACAACACTAAATTATAAATATTAGTTACATTTCTAAAGAAAATAATACTCAAGAAAAAGTAGTTTTTTAACAAAATATTCTATTTTAGGCCCCTCATACATTTACAAAATAAATTAAAAACTTATAATTAAATTTTGATCATACAACTTCTGTCTGAGAAATTACAAAACTATGTCTTCACTGCTTCCTTCAAATCAAAGTCTTGACTTTTATATCCAGTATCTTCATAAATCAATTGGTATTTTTTAAATTACTATGTACATCACATTTGTGAAAAGACTTTTTTGGAAGTCTCTTCTTTTGCCGCGTCTTTACTCGCTGACTTAGCACACTTTTAATGTCTACATTTTTTATTCATCCAGAATTTGCAGCTTCACATTCAGTTGCATCATACATGTATTTCTTCCAATCTTTGTGTCTTGAAGCAAGTAGCTTGTCAGTAGAAATGCCCAATGGATGTAGTTGTGATATAAATCCTCCTGCTATAGCTGGTATTTCTGTTTTGCAATTCTGAAATTCTGCCTTTGTTCTGTAAGATAAAATATGAATACATCAAACAGTAGTAGCTTCTTTAACAAACCATCTATATCCTTTTTCCTGCAATCTTCAATCAAATGCATATGTGATGCTTGGCTACTTTGCTAAAGTTTTTCTTTTAAAAATTATTTATTCCATCTTCTTTCCATATGCAGAGAAGGTTGAAAAGCAGTAAAATAACTATATTCTTGTCCTGAAATTTTTATAGCTTATCATTTCTTTAGTACAGAGTTCTAACTGAGGAAACATCACAAGTTTGGGATCCATGTTCCTATTAATTTTTTTTCCTTCCCTTCTTTTAATAATAATGTTGTGACAACTAGTATTTTAGGCTCCTAATCATCTGGCCTACTCTGTACAATCTTGGTTAGAATTTGGGTCTTCATAAATCTTTGGTACCATTATGATGTTCCTTCAAAATCCTGTAATTGCTAAGAATCCCTTTTTATCTGATCACTCCTCAGTTCACTGCTCCAATAGCCATAATTTTTCTTGTTACAGCAATGTCAGATTTTTTATTTTTTTAGATTATTAAGAGTTTCTTATGCTCTTTGTAAACTTTTAGCAACATATCAATTCTGCTGAAAAATATTACATTTTGTTCTTGTCAGTATTTTAATTTTTCCTTCATTCACTCTTCATTGCTCCCAAAAATGCTTTGCTGCAGCCCTTTTTCTATGCTGCTTGTCATATACTACAGCATTAAAATTGAAATGAGCTGTAATGTGCTGAATGTTTTTAGTCTTAATCCATTAGAGAGAGTTTAACAATTCATTTTTTTATAAACATCAAGCAGGTATAATATATGACTCTAGAAAACATTTACCATTACTCAGTATTTGGATGGATTACACTCTACGAAGCTGTCAGTGATTAATTAATAGATGGTCTACAATTGTGATTTACTAAGCTGTGCAATACTTTGCAGCATAATTGTGTACTGTTTTGATATACTCAGTCACCATTTTTAATATTTGCTGCTAAATCAATGATGATATTTTGAAAATAAAAATCAGATTGGTAATATTTACTCACATATTTCATACTCTTTTTATGCTCGTTGCTCTGATGAAAACTTTGGATTTTTCTTTCATTTCTACATCTGCTGAGGGTGTTATCATGCATATCTTTTCTAGTTGACTGTGATACGCTTATGCTGTGTAAGAAAGATTTAACATAGATTCTCATGATTTACAATAAGCCTACACACCCTTTCTTCTTTACTGTCATGAGTAAATAGTTACTGCTACATAATATTATGGGCAACGTTTACCTGAAATATTTCACTTGTTCAGATAAAAGTAAAAGTATTTTCAAATATGTATGTATACTGGATCTTGGAGTGAAACTGATTGACTAAAAATCTGATTCTGATGAGTAAAACTTCAATGCCTCTAAGATCTCAAAAGAGAAAAGTGTCAAATTTCTCCAAAATGTTACAACAAATCCTATAACGTAGGCTCACTATGTAAAAATATACATTCTGGAAAATGTTAAGAAACCATCTTTCAAAATTTGCTAGAAAATTGTTTAGTACTGCCAAACAGAGTAATTTCAATTAGGGCTTTTCTATTAATTCCTACATTGACATTTCATTGTTTAGTTAAAACAAAATAAATGATATTTCATACGAACTTAACAGACCATGATTATTATTTCTATCTCTTTATTTTGAAGATAATGAATTCTTTGTTGAACCTATGGGATTTCTTATAAACAATGAATAAGAGAAAGATGTCACTAATTGAAAGCTGCTATAAGTATATAGATATTCCAAAAATAAATATTGATGCAATTTAATGCCTCTGAGAAACTAAGAAGCATTAATACAGGTATTAAAAAGCACTGAATTGAAACAACTCCATCCCATCCTTCTTGGTAGAGTGATACTCAGGTCATTCTAGTGTTAAATAATCACCCACCAATAGAATTCTAGCAATAATTATGTGGACTTTCATGCTTAAAAATTGTGTTCTATACATCCCAAAATACAGCACATATGCCACTTCTCCAAAGTGTAATAAATAAATTTATGGAATATAAGCATCTCTGCATAATGTTACTCAGCAAATCTCATAATCCACCATCACATACACTCGGTTATTGTCTTGTTCTAATTTTTTCGACTCACAAAGCAAGATAGTTTTTGGTATAACTCATTTGAGTTGTACCATGTTAATATTGGTTCAGCACAGCTACCTTTTAAGCTAATAAAAAGTAATCTAGTTGAAATTCTGGAAAGTCATACACCAAATAGTGGCAACATTGCATTATTGCGCAGAAGTGCAATAATGCAATTTCTGTGTGATTTTTCATTACCAAATATGGAGGAATTTACAACTTTAGAGTTGCAAGAATACTCATGGCTTCTATAATTGAATGCTTGGGGTTCTATTTTTATAATCTGATGTTATAAATTATGACTCCTATGAAATTCAATGATCTCATTTGTGACATCTTTCATGAATTCTGTTACACTTTGGAACTATTATAAACTCTACATCCATCATGCTGCAAAATGTCTATTTAGTACACAGTTGTATTGAATCTGGACAGCTGTAAAAGAGTAGGTGTGAAGCTACGTGTGGGATATCTACCTATTTAAAACTTCTGTGTGTTGTCAGATGTATAATGGCTTTACATGGTATCATATAAATATTGCCTGCCATCAAATGTTTTGAAAGGAGTTTCCCTCTAAGCTTAGAGCAAATATTAGGCTGAATTTCAATTCATTTAGAGCCAGATACATAGTGCAAATGTATGAAATAAATTTATCTCTATATTTTTTTGTAATCAATCTTGTATTCCCTTTCAGGAAGTAATTTATTTGTTTTTATCTGATGGCAAATAAAAATTTAACCACATTTCCTTGGCCATACAATGAAATTAAATAATCTTCTCTGTAAATACTTTACTTCAGTTACTCATATACTCAGTTACCCTTATTATAGGGAAGTAGTAATAGTATTAAGTGTGCTTTTGACAGCTTAGGTCATTTCACACTTGAGCTTCTATGGGAAATAGAGGTTAATTACGGTTCTACTTGTTGGCAAGGAGCTTTATCAGTATTCACTAATGTTGGTTTAGATGTTCTTTTGCTATTTTACTTCTAATTGGTATGATTGCTAGTATTTTGGTAGGAAAATTTAGTGGTAAATGATGAGACAAAATGTTAAGAGTATTTCATTTTAAAATCAAACTTCATGACATTAGCATATTTTAGAATGCACTAAATTTAATTGATTTAGATTTGAGTCACATCAAGCATTACTTGCTGTTGATCGCCAATGATTTTCTGAAGACACAATTGAACCTGGAAATACATACCTTGTCCTGAACATTTTTTGTGCAACAAATTATAATAATGTAGATCCTGTAGCCTCCCTTTTGACTCCACTGTTGTCCTAAAACAGCTTTTCTCCATCTTTTCTGACCAATGTTGCCATTCATTTTCTCTGCTAGCAGTTCCTGTTGGATCTCTGGTGACTGCACTGGGAATGTTGAACTACTATGCACTATGAAGTGTTGCAATAATTTTAGCCAGCACTCTACCAACTTTTAAGCTTAGAAAATAGTGAACAATATATACTAAAAGAACCCAATCAAGGTGCTTATTGAAGCCAACAAAATCCAAAAAATTATTAAGCAATTAGTATTTTATCGATGTCGTCTAATTTAAAATCTGAAAAATTCCCTCCAGCTACTTCCTGTGATATAACACCATGTCGCCATTTTGGAATATTTATTCATTGTTATCCTGAATTAAAACACATTCTTGCCAGATTGATCTCCAATTATGATGTGTTTGATTTATATAATGCTGATGCAGAATATATTACTAAACCAGAATCAAAAACTTTTTCCATGTATATTATGTACTAGATACAATAAAAAAGTTTGCAAACTTATTTTTTCCATTAAATGATGGAACCATTGCTCGTGTGTGACACATTATTTGTGCAGATTGTTGCCAAACCATCATGAATGTTGCTGGGATAGGCAATATCTCTATTGGAAGCTGTCATGCCATTTTGCATGAGGAATTGCAGATGCACCACGTCTGCCAGCACTTGGTCCCCAATATACATAGAGCTTAGCAGAAGGAAGAGATTATGCTGTAGTCTGGGGACAGCATTGCCGCTGTGGATTCTGACTGTACCCTTCTGGACAGACTGATCACAAGTTCGGGAACTTTTTGAACGTACTTGTACATGTATATACAAGTGCAAGTCTATATATGTAGTCTATATGCATAGACTTGCACAGCTGTAGCTATGGCACTATCTACCAGCAGAATTTTATGTTTCTCCTGCTGCTGGGCATTTTCACGAGAAAAATGAGTTTGGAAACTTTTTAAACATACTTGGGTACATATATATGTATGACTGTATGATCTTACTGTTATCTTATGTATCTTAAATTTATGGCTAAATAAATGCAGTTGTATTGTGTTGCAACAATAACAACTGTGCAGTTTTATGAACCAAAACTGGGCACCATGGTAAAAATATTCTTTTAGCAAGATATTTTCCTGGTGCACCCATTCATCCCACCCTCTTATCCTCTCTATCTTTCCACCTTTTATGCTTTGGCAAATGTTTATTGTAAACCTGAAGATGTAAGCATTCTTACAAAACAGGTTGTGCATTAATTTCCATGTGTAAAATTAAGGGTCTTTTAATACGGATATGTCTTTCCACAAAGTCACACCTTCAAATATCGATTTCCTTATCAAAAGAACTTTGAATTTGAGTTTTTTCTTTAGGTATCTTTTAACTATGGAGACAAAACATCTGTTAAACCATTTGGTAAAACTTTGTGTAATCACCTATCCATTTTCACTCACCATCCAATGAACAATGAACTGGCAATGTATTCAAATCCTTATTTTTTATTAATTGAGATCAATTGATAAAAAAAGGCTTCCATAAGTGATCCCCTGAACATTGCTGCAAAATGAAAATGTTATTCTGTGTTTAACTACCTTAAATCCCCTAACATTTTTCTGGAATGTGACCACATTAGTCCTGATTGGTAACTTTTCCAAAAGTCCTGTTTCTTGGAAACTATACCTTTGATAATAAGTTTATCTCACCACTTCAATACATTTTTAGAGTCTTTGATTAAATTCTTCAGCAGTGCTAACATTTGCAGATGTTATTTCACATTTGATCTTTCGCATAAAGGATATATTTAGCCAAAAACTTCTTATAAAGCTCTGGTATGTTTGCATTGTTCACCATTTTCTCTCAACTACAGCTCTGGAATGAACCAATTTGTTGTCTAAGTGATACCTGGTCCTGTTGAACTGTATTATATTGAATTCAATCAAAAAGGACTTCATGTAAATAGAGAATTAGGTGTACATAATTGCTTTAGCTTTTTCTTTGTCTTATAATGCTTCATACTTGTTGAAATTTGATCACACATTTGCACATTAGATGAATTGTAACTATAAATTTTATGTAATATGAACTATATTTTTGTAAATAAATTTTGTGATTGCACAATATACATCACTCAGCTAATCATATTTTCAGAACAAACATATGGAAATTATTAATTCAATATCAATCCTTAGCAAAAGGCAGTGCAATAGCACCTTCATCGGGAATGTTTATATTAACTAGATTGTGACTGACTGATTTTGAGTTGAATTTTAATTACTGGAGCAAAAGATACACCTTATATGTCAAGCATGTTTTGATACGGGAAAAGTACCCACCATGTGATGGTTGAATGCTATATTGATAATAATTGTGAACTAATTTCAAAAGCTAACTAGAAAATCATTTAAGTCACTTTGGGATGCTGACTAAATAGTGATATGATGATAAACCTAATTTTACAAATAGAACATTCCATGATCAAAATCAGATGCTGCTTTAAATGCCTGATGTTACAAGGACGAATGCCTTGAAAGAAAACATAATGATAAATAAATAATATCAATTTTCTTTACAATATATTTGAACATAGAGCTCAAATTACAAATGTAATTGTTTGATGCTTCTGTTATTATTGAAAACATCTTTTAAAATACCTAAATATTCTATGGTATCTTTATCATGATATTTGCAAGTATAGAATATGGGTAAGAGTGTGGTAAAATGTATATTACTAACTCAATTTCCTACATAACATATATTTATGGTAGTTCTAAATTATTATTGCTTAAGGTAACTTAACTATTCATTACAAAAATTTCATTTTTTGATCCCTGAGAGAATTTCATTTCAATGGGAACAGCAAATTTCTTGCCAAATGTAATATAATATTTTTTCTTTAGGTCTCCTTGAATATTACATATGTATTATCCTGTCTTAATGCCAGGAAGTTTCTGTCATAAAGAATTTAATTCAAAATTTCCCATTTTTGTTGCTACTGTAATATTCCTAGGATTTTTGCATAGAATTTTCTAAGTTGGACTTAAAACAACTATGATAATCTTTCTTATCCAGTAAGCTATCCATAAAAATTTGGCTTGGAAACAATGCTACATATAATGCATTTTCAATATATGAAGAGAATTGCATGAAAGTATTAAGGAAGAACAGATAAAATGAAATTTTAAAAACTATGAGCTTCAGATAAAAGAAAAGTAGGTAGGAGAATTGGGTAAAACATGTTAATAGTGTGGGGGAGACCCGGGCAAAGTGGCCAACACGGGCAAAGTGGCCAGGCCAGGTTTTTGGGTCCGTAAGGTGCTTTTCCCCAGCGTCAGTCATGATAACTACATGAGTAGGACCCCATTAGTTGTGTGAGGAAGTTTGGGTGCGATGCGTTTGCGTTTGTCAGTTTTATGAAGAAAACATTGGTTTTTACTACTGCTGATCTAAGGTACGTGCTTAATACTGTTCGCTTTGTACTTTTACTGTGATTTTCTTAAGTTAATCAACCACATTGCTAAGAATAGTATGTATTTACGCTCAGTTTAATATCTCAATCAACTGTGTAGGTTTTAGTAGATGCGGGGGTAGAGGGATTTTAATTAATGGCGTCGCTTCGGGCAAAGTGGCCACGGGCAAAGTGGCCATCATGGCCACTTTGCCCGGCAGAAGTCCTTTTGTGGATTATAATTGTAATACTAATTATTATTAAGTATTAAACAGGTTTTAGTATAATTTGACTCATATTTTTGGCTCATATAATAGGTAATAGCTTATTATCATAGCTTATAGGTAGGCCTACATAGATATTTTTGGTTTTAGGTTTTGAAATGGTCCACAAATACAAGAGGAAAAGCGAGCAGCAATCATGGGATGCGGGTGCGATGCAGAGAGCTGTAGAAGCGGTCACAAATGATGGAATGCCCTATTCAACTGCGGCCAAAACGTTCTCCGTTCCAAGAAACACTCTGGAGAGGGGGGTCCTTGGTAAGAATATTAATGCCAAGGGCAACATAAAGGTGCTGGGGAAGTACCGTGCTGTTTTCACAGAAGAACAAGAAGCAGAACTGGTACGGCACATATTGGATTTGGAGGTTCGTTTCTTTGGTGTCACGATTTCAGATCTTCGCTCTTTAGCATACAGCCTAGCTGAAAAAAAATGGCATTCCGAACAATTTTAACAGAGAAACCAAAATGGCTGGCTTAGATTGGGTTGCTGGATTCAGACATCGGCACCCCAAAATTAGTTTAAGAAACCCAATAATACTCCGGGATTACGTACTAAGTTGAGTGAAGTCATGCAAGGAACCACAATTTCTTCCTTTGATGTGTTTGCATTTACAGAAACTGGTTTAAATGATGATATATCCAACAATGAACTCTTTTCACCTAGATATGCTGTGTATAGATTAGATCGATCATCAGCTTCCAGTCCCAAGACTAGGCTTGGTGGGGTACTAATTGCCGTAAATTCTGAGCTCCTAAGCAAACAAATAACTTCCCAGCATAGTGACATAGAGCAAATGTTTGTATCTATAAACACTGGTACCAGCAATATTCTTGTTGGTGTAATATATATTTCACCAAATTCCAGTATCATATTATATGAAAAGCACTGTGAATCAGTGGATATTTTAATTTCAAATAATCATTTTTCACATGTTATCCTACTTGGTGATTACAATCTTCCAGATATTGATTGGCAAAAAGACAAGGAAACAATCCTTAGTAGCGCTTGTTCTCCACACTCAAGAGTAATTTTAGATTCCTTAATTTCCTTCCATGATCTCTGCCAAGTAAATAGTATTTTAAATATTTATAATAAAATATTAGACTTAGCTTTTTCAAACTGTATTAAAGTAACATCAACTGAGGACATGAATCCTATCACTAAAATTGATAAACATCACCCTGCAATCAATTATGTATTTCATCTTAATAGTAACATTCAATATTTGGATTACGAGACAATTGAATATAACTTTAAAATGTGCAATTATGGTGCTGTATGTGATCATATTTTAAGTATAAATTGGCCTACATATCTTAGTGTTTCTAATGTTAATGAAGCTTTTGAATCTTTTTATAGTGTATTATATTTTGCTATTGAATTATACACTCCAGTCTATGTTAAAAGGCAAATTTATCCTAGATGGTTTACAAAAGAACTTAAAAATCTTATAAAAGAAAAGAGAATACTGCATTTACAGTTTAAACGTTCTGGATCTATAGATGACTACCTAAAATTCTCAAAAATTCGAGCTAATTGCAAAGTTTTAACAAAAGTAAATTATGAGTCATATACCAACCAAATCCAAATATGCATAACTGAAAACGTAAAACATTTCTGGTCTTTTGTAAACGATAAAAGAAAACTTGATAAACTTCCCCGAGAAATGTATTTTGAAGATATGGTCGCAACTGATTATGATAATATTGCTGAGCTTTTCTTAAAATATTTTACTAAGGTATATAATCACTCAACGATAGCCACTCTTCCCTCACTTTGTTATACCACTAATGTAGAACTTGGACATCTTAATATTAGTGTGAGTGAAATATCCAAGAAAATAAAGTCACTAGACTCTAGTAAAAGCTGTGGACCAGATGGTATACCACCAGCCCTATTAAAAAACTGTTGTGACTCACTTTTACTTCCCCTGTATATATTATTTAACTTATCACTAAAAAATTGTATTTTTCCAAATATTTTAAAAGATAGTTTTATAGTACCAATCTACAAGACAGGGGATAAAAGTATGATTAGTAATTACCGTCCAATTACCATTCAATCATGTATAGGGAAAATTTTAGAAAGCTTAGTGGTTGAGAAACTAACACCTTTATTCAAAAACTTTCTAGCACCTGAACAGCATGGTTTCAGACAAGGCTTGTCCACCAGTACTAACTTGTTACTGTTTAAAAATTATATAGAGGATTCCTTTATAAAAGGTCAACAAACTGATGCTATTTACACAGACTTTACAAAGGCATTTGATAAAATAAATCATAAATTGTTGATTGCCAAGATTGCTGCTATTGGTATTCATGACTCTATGTTAAATTGGTTTTCTAGCTACTTGTTAAATCGCACTCAAAGGGTGAAGGTATCATCTGCTATCTCTGCATCCTTCACTGCACCTAGTGGTGTTCCCCAAGGTTCCCACTTAGGTCCATTGCTATTTTTAATTTTTATAAACGACATATCAGAAATCATTAAACCATGTAAGTTCCTACTCTTTGCAGATGATTTGAAAATTTTTTTGAGCATAAAAGATTTTAAAGACTGTCAACTTATTCAAAACCAACTAAGTGAGCTTAGCAAATGGTGCACCAATAATTATATGGATTTAAACATAAGTAAATGTAATATCATGTCTTTTTGTCCAAATAACAATCATATTAGGTTTGACTATAAAATAAATGGAACTTCCCTTAACCGAGTCTGCTTTATTAGGGATCTTGGAGTCATCTTTGAAACATCATTGTCATTCAATCAACACATAAACGAAATGTCAACTAAAGCCTACCAGATGTTAGGCTTTATCTGCAGATTCTCGAAAGAATTTAACGATGCTCTTGCTCTCAAAGCCTTATACTGTGCTCTTGTACGTCCTATACTAGAATATTGCACTACTGTCTGGGCACCTCATTGTAAAAAACATATAACCAAAATAGAAAATGTGCAACGCAAATTCCAAAGATTAATCTATTACAAGTGCTTTCCTGCTCGTAGTGTTGCGACAGATTATACTATACCTCACTCTGATATTATGTCCTACCTAAACTTGAATACATTGCATACTAGAAGAACTCTCTTAGATATTTTATTTTTGTATCGTTTGTGTAACAACAAAATAAATTGTCCCCAGCTACTTAGTCTCATTAACTTCCATGTACCTACATACAATGCAAGAAAATCAAACACCTTTTCTGTAAATTATTGCAGTAGAAATTATACCTACCACAGTGCAGTTAACAGAATGACACGAAACTTTGACCAAATTGCCAATACCAAAATAGACATCAATAATTGCTCAGAAAGAGCATTAAAGGAACTAGTACTAAACAACATTAGGAACTAAAGTGAGGTATATATACTCTGTGGACTTCATTTTTATGTTTTCTTAAATAGTATATATTGTGTAATTATGCTATATGGCATTCATATCATATCAAAACATAATGTACAACGAATGGCTTATGTAAATAACTATGATGTAATAATTACTTAGTACATACATTCATTGTGTTGATATGAAACGATTTTTACTTAATTCACTTGTTTGTAAAATCTTATCCAAGTCTTGAAATGTTATTGAAGATGTTTTTTTTATTGTGAAATTGGGCTTCTGCCCTCTTATCACTTTTAAAATGTATAAATAAACTGTTTATTATAATTATGATAAAAATCACCAAAATGTAATGTGATACTATGGTGGTGTCTCGAGTTACCTTATACTAGAATATATAGAGTAATTTAATATTTTTTATAATACAAATTTTTGCAAATGTATGTATTTTTTTTTTAATTGTTAATTAGTATTAACTATATTTTTATATATATTTTTGTATCTTTGAAATTGGGTATTTGCCCGTAAATAAATAAATAAATAAATTAATTAAAGCTCAGTTGCATCAGCATAATGTATAGAAAACTCTGCGGAATATTTTTTAATTCCTCGCGAAACCGATGAATTTGAAAAGTCAAGCATCGATCGATTTCGGGTTAGTTCAATTACTTCAAGTAATCGTTGATGTCTTGTGATTCAAAAGGATGAATTGTCACGCGATATGTATTTACTCTTACTAGCGATAGCTGCTTTGGTCACTGCAGCGATCCATTTCCGCTTCGCAATTAAAACACGTGACGCGAGCTTCGAGAGACAGGGAAAATATTTTTAGCCCACTCATCCTTGAGTCAAGTGCCTTTCGCTAAATTTTGGAAAAGAACCATCAGAAGGAAAAATAAGTAATTGCAGACAGGGCAGGTTTGAAAGGAAGAGAATGAAGCATGAAGAATATTTAATGATTTTGCTTGGAAGATGAAGGTAGATGAAAACTATGAGGACTGTTTTCTCCCAAATTATTTAGTCCTCATTCAAAGGTGGTACAAAAATGGTATTCGAATTTTAGCCTAAGTAAATGCTCCGTAGTTGATTTTTTTTAATTGAGTCAAAATTACCCGTGCAAAAGTAATAGAGTAAATATAAGTCGAATAACTTGGGATCACGCTTATAAATAAATTAAGCATACCTATTCGTAAAATCTACGGTAAAGCAATGAAAAGTATCAAATCTTCCTTAACTGCTATAATTTTTCTGAAATTTGGAAGGAGTTAAAATTAAAATGAGCTGCTGGAAGCTAATTTTCTTATCGAATCGTAATGAAGATCATGATTTGAATTATCAACATCCTTGCATAATTTATGAAATGCATAGAAACGTTGATAATATCAAAAGCAAAGGCGGAATTAAAATATATGACTTGTGCGGGCAATAATTTCCAAAAGCAGGTTTTCTTGCTCTGAAGAAAATGTTCAGCCTTTGTGTGAAGGACGTTAGCTGGTTTTGCAGGAGGAAAACTTCCTTCTCATGGGTAACTTCAATTCCGTCAAATTATAAACGAATTAGAAATGAGCTGTGTAGAAACGTAATGGGAGCTTTTGAATATTGGAGCATTACTGCTCACCCTTCTTTCCCCTATGGGCCCCACCGGTGCCTGTGGCGGAGGTTTGCTCTTCTCTCCTAGCTATTCCTTCTCTGCTGAAGGTCGTGCCGTTGGCAGAGGTTGGCTGCCTTTGGGGCTCTGCAAGCTCTAACAGATGACTCCACTGAAAGCGTGCCATGGACTCAGTCATTCGAAATCTTAACTTCCCCGCCACGTTACAATTTTCTTTAGAATAAAAAATAAATTTTAATAACTTATAATTACTGAATCGTAAGAAGCGAAAACCATAGTCTGAGTTAGAGAAAGTCTTTCAAAACATATTTCGCAGAATTGCAGAAAAAATTATGAAAAAGGGATTATGAAACTGGGCAGCTGAAGAGAGGAATTAAGTTAGCAAATCTTACATTTGATCATTTAAATTATAGTATAAGTATTATTGTATTTTTTAAAGTTTTTTGGCAGCTTAGGTCATTTTGCTCATGGGTTCCCGTCGGGAATCGAACTCGGTTTTGCTTTCACCAAACCCGATCGCGCTGCATCCATCCGGAATTTTAGTATTTGCTGGATATCGAGCGTATTAATTTGAATCCTTAGTATATTCATCGTGTGTTCTTTATAATTCTTTGATTTCAGGTTGACAACTTTTTGTCTTTGCTAAACCTATCTGCTTCAAGTAAAGTTGAATTGAGCTATTATTTCCAGTAATAGCGGTAAAGCTTAACACTGGAATATCCATTGTTTTTCACAATGTACATTTTGACATTCTTAACTATTAAATTATATTCATTTTATTTAATCAATTTATTCTAATCAAAGGAATACTGTATGCACCTGCTTTACGTTATGATGTATAATTTTTTGCGTGTTAGATTATAAAGGCTGATTAATGGGTGACATAGTTTCAGCTTGCGTGCTATATTCCTTATTTTGAAATTATCCGAGCATTTGAACCCCGACATTTTATCTTAGTATTAAATACTTAATTATGAATGCATCTGTTACTTCAGGTGATACCTGTGTACGAGGTATTTATTTCGGTATCTCTAATTTCAAACTAAATGAGGACAGAATTCGAGAAGCATTAAACTTGGGGAAGTAAATGCTCCTGAGTATTACTGTAATTTCAGCAACTGGAAACCGTAATAAAAAATCGTTAATCAGCATCCTTAGGGTCGTAGTTGTTATTTAGCGTCGACGACTTCAATTAGCAAGAGGTGAATTTTAACTAATGATTGTCATATCAGCTTGGGGGACACCGGGACGGAAGCATTCCCCTATGATAATATTAAAGTGTCGCTCTTAAAAAATAAACCTTTTATAAAGATTTTAAAAGTGAAAATATTAATTTCAGCGGATAAATCCCTTTACTATTATTTATGACGTAATTTCTGAGAGATCATTGTTTCACCAAATTTGACGCTACCGGCGTTAATCATACTGTACACAAAATCTTAAACAACTTAAATTTGGAAATACGCCATATATAGTAAAGTTATAGCAAAGATGAACCTAAGATAAAAAGGTGAATAATCGATGGACGATTAGTTGCATGAATTATTAGGTTCGAGGGATGGTATAATGCTAATGGATTTTCTGTTGATGAATCCAGTACTCGAGGAATGTAGCTTTAAAATCAGCCTTTAAATGATTGTCATCTCAAAGGATGACTTCTGTGGAATATACGGTTGCTCTGTAATTATTAGCCGATTTTTATAAAGACAAGTGGTGGCAGATCTCGTTCACAGGCACATTGGCTCCACTCACCGAGCGACACATTATATGTAGAAAGTATTTCTACGTAATGGTTTCTCATAGATAGAATTAGTTGAAATTTGTGGGAAGTTTGAAAATATCTTCATTCAGGATTTATCCGTGAATGCATAAGATAAAAAGGGGGTGAAAAGTCTTCCTCTCAGTATGTTGTCTAATCAATTCGACTGTACTATTATTTGTGAAATAAGTTATGGTATCAGTTTAACACATCTCGCGGTCCCAAGTCAATATTTATTTAAAGTTGACTAAAGTTCATTCCAAGTTGACACTACCGAGCTAATAATTACGTTACGAGAATTGATTCATCGGCGTCGGTATTTTTAAATCCCAAAGTTTATCACGAGAACTCGGTGTGAGGGAGAATTGGGATGGCAATATCCAAATTTATGTATTTTTTGATCGCATTTTTAAGTGAAGAATTTTTAGTAATGATAGTGCTGTTTGTTTTCCCCGATACCACAAAATTCCTTTCGTGGGCTCGTAGGTTCGCCATCAAGACTTCAAAGCAGCATCGACCTTCGTTATGGGGGAAGACAATGGTGGTGGCATCCTCGCATCTCTTTCCGGTTTCTCTATGAAGAACTCTCATTAGACTCGGACTCCTAGGTCCAACTCGCGTTCGTCCTTCCCCTTTCTGTTTACTCATTTCTTAAACCACCTTACCCAAAATGAACACTTGCACCCTTCTTAGCAGATAATATAGGAGCCGTTCGCAGTCACTCCCAGAGCATGACGTACGCCTTTCACTGATTGTGAGTAAGGAGGGAAAATTTCTAAAACACGTGGGTTCTTACACCGAGAAGTTTAATGAAACCATGGAGAGCTTTCCACACCTCAAGCATATTCCCTCACTCCGAACACTTCTTTCTCCTGATTTTGAGGCGATGATAGAATACAAATGAACCCATCCCGAAATACTTTATGAAATTACGAAAGGGTTAACTTGGTGGTATAGCTTTGCGACGTATTAAGATATAATCAGTTCTCGCCTGTCACACGCCACATGCCATTTGGCAGCTCCCGGGGTATCAATGCAAATCGAATAATCTAAATCGAATTGCGATTTCTTTTCTTGTGGGAAATTAGCTACACGCTTTCTGTTGTAACACATGTAACTTAGCTGTTTTAAATCCTGTATTTGAGGTATCCATAAACAACTTGTACTGAATTATTTTTTCTGAATCGAACAACGAATGGCATGTGAAAGGTTCCATATAATGTAACGCCTTTATAGCTGTAAATAATATCCGTGAAATGATTTTTCAATTCATTAAACTTGAGTATCATTAGAAATAGTTTGAAGCGTTTACCAATCGTATTAAGGCGTGCATCGTTCGAAATTGAACTAAGAAATTGGTTACGAACGATTGACATAGGCAAGAAATATGAATTGAAATTTTCACGAATCGATTTTGAAGCAAGACAAAATATAATATTGAATAAGGACTTAATTATCATCTCTTTCAAAGGACAATAAAAGTTGGAACACCTGCTCTTATGACTTTTCAAGTAGTTATAAAGGCATAAATAATCTAATAAATGGTAACGATAATCTGCCAGGTGTTTATATATCAATCTGATTGTGCACCCATTACGTCTCTCTTCTTTTTTCGTGTTCCTAACAGAGTCATTGAATTACTTTTCACTCTCTGTGGATCCCTTTAGATTATCTAAAGGGACATTTAAGAGACATTATCTTAAGGGACATGGGATTGACTCACGCATAGTAAAAGCCCCTTTCTAAATATTTCTAAGTACCACGTTTTTTTTATTGTGTTATTTTTGTAATTAATTAATTTTTCTCATTCGCTATATTTTCACTTTAAACTGGCAAAAGTGCTGTATGCGAAAACTGAACAGATAAATAAATAATATGATAGTATTCTCTGTTGTTAAAGAGATAAGAGACGGCAAGTGAGGTTGCCGTTTTTATTGAATTATATTTTATCAACTATAGCGTTTCAGCATCATTTCTTCATATCAATAGATTCCACAAACAGTAAGCTATACAGAGAATGTATTCGGTAGCAATATAATCTAATGGTTACATTATTTGATATTTAATTGATTAATCGGAATTTTATCCTTTCAAATTCTAATTCTATTCATAAGAATTAAAGAGTCAGTCGAAGACCACGCTAGGCTGTTTGCTCACCACCATTGGTTTTTCATTTTCAAACGAAATCATGGAGAGAGAAAAGAAAATAAAGAATCGCCTTTTCCGTAACCAAAGGGAATTTTTATAACGATACATAGTTCACCTTTCTGAAAATTGTCCGAAATCACCATCTATCAGCATAAATGTCTAATTTTCGCAGCAGGAATGTGATCGACCATCGACGTCATTGTAATCAAATTGAGAAACCTAAAAATAGAATTTATAAATAAATCGAATGTTTTTTCCAAAATAAAATTGGTGAAATTGTTAAAATAATAGATGAATTAATTGGCGTTCAATTCTCTATAACGTAGGTAATCGGTTCTAGTATTTGTATTGCTAAAAGTGTATCGAGAGCTTCGATCACTTCATCGGGTCCCCACCGGGGATCGAACCTGGGACCGCTATCAGCAAAGCCGGACGCGCTGCCCACATGGTCAGAAGTTTTATTTTTCTTGACGTAATCCTTGAAAATCATAATCAGTGGCTTTTTTAATTCTTTCATTAATCAGTCTTCACCGTCATCAATCAGTAAAAAGTGGCACGTCATTTTTCAGCTTACTGAAAATATGGCAAAGCAATACCTAAATAATGCTGTGCGCGTGTAAGCTAAAACTAAACCAGTGGACCAGTAAACCAACTAAAGTGGAGAGCTTGCGGGCTTCAGCGACCTTTTTGGGGGCTCATAGAGTGAATTTATTCTCAGCGAGAAAAACACTTCCTTCTCTCGTTTCTTCGTAATTCCTCATATAAATATTTACACAAATTCTTAGAGAAAACTCAAAGGTTTTAAATGTTAATTCATCGTATTTCCTATCATTATAGGACTATTACCAGCGAATATTTTCGGAAAAAAATAAAATATAACATCTGGCACTCAAAACAAATCCGATTATTCCTTTCAAATATGACGAAAGGAATAGTAAACCGGAGAATATATCCGTATACGATTAAATTTTAATGGCTACTCAATCGTCAATTTATACTTCGAATTGTTTGAAACGTGTCATGTATTTCATTTACTATTTTCATTCATTTTCTATGATGAGAAAGGTTACGCGTGTAGAGAATTCATTTAATTTTATACGAAGTCAAAACGAATCTTTTTGGAGACTTATTTCTCTGGATATTTCCTGCGTTCAATTTGCCAGCCAAATTTTATTATGTTAATATTAATCTATATTTTCTATCTGCAATAGGATAGATACTGTGTAGCTCATTTAAAAGCCTCACAATCAGTAAGAAAATAATTGAGAGGAATACGCCCACTAGGACGTAATATGACCGCGTTTGATGCCATCGGGATATGATAGCCCTACTTATTGGAACTCTTTACACGGTTGAAAGTTTTAACTTAAAACATCCTAGATCGCTAGCTATAA
The DNA here is from genome assembly GCA_947579665.1 of Sympetrum striolatum. Lineage (NCBI taxonomy): Eukaryota > Metazoa > Arthropoda > Insecta > Odonata > Libellulidae > Sympetrum > Sympetrum striolatum. Next base: position 29,397,481 of record OX388352.1, read on the forward strand.
ATTCCTTCTGTGAAATCGAGAATACATTTAAATTTTACGAGGCTTAGGAATGCTGATTTCCTCTTCGAGTTAACAATTATCGTTTTGACCAAATTTTTGTGGGCAACTAATTATGTATCCAATTTACAAAGAGCATCTTTTTATTACCCCAAAAATTCTACATTTCCATTCGGTCGCAAAATAACCATTATTATCTGATAGTTGTACAAATAATGTACTCATTCCCCTGTAGGAGCTCATAACTTTGGGAATCACATCCTAGATTAATTAATTAAGTTTATTTAATTAAGAGGACCAAAGAAATTATTACATTTCACAGGTAAAGGAAGATATATAATATATGATTTATTTGGGTTATCATTTCCAACAGCTAAGTGGTTAGTTTAGTGGCTTTCTCAGCGGGAAATTAAAGCGCAAAAGGAATACTTTTTTATTCTGGGTAGGGTAGTTTTTAGCAATTGACACGTGGTTTAGAAATGAACCCCGCAGGACAAGAAATCAGAGCATTTGAATGTAGTTTATAATATTGGCAGATTTCTTGTACCCTTCTTTCTCTTGGTGATAGTCCGCCATAAACACCACCTGTGCTTTTAGTGGAAGTTGGCCTTTCGGAAGGTCAGTGGCGATGGAGACATATGGCTGTCTCTTGGGTTTCTGCAAGCCCTAACACGTGACTGAAAGCGTTTAAACAACTCGGTCCTCCGAAACCTAAACTTGTCCACCACTTAAAAATATACTTTTGGCTGAAAATGAATTAATATTACTCAATAACACTAATCATGCATCTTAAGGAACGATTCCGCTTTATAATGAGATAAAATGCGATATCACAACACAGTTCACGCATGGAAGGAAAGGGATAAAAAATGAAATTCCAAAGTAGGCAGTTGAAGCTGAAGGAAAATCGTTAGTACCTTCGACCTTCAGATAAGACGAGGTGTGAATTTTCGTCAAAGTTTTAGCGTTGTAGCATATTTCTTTCCTACAAGACGACCCTCAAACTATGGACGGCCTATGAATTTAGTTTCTGGATCTGGATTAGTTTCACCATCTGGATATTAATACTGTATAGCGTACGTTGAATTATATTCTACTTGCAATTTTTCGAATGAACAATTTTATTTTCTTGCATTCTCACTTTCTTGCGAATGCTGCAAAAATTCTTACTGATAATTTTTGAATCTGTCTTTTGAGGGCCTTTTTTATTATTCAACTGTTGTCTTTTCTGTGAGAATATACGGTAGTCTTGTCCATTTGGATGTGAAGTTAGAAGAGTATCTAATTTCACGACCTCTCCTATTTCAATCCGTTATTAATCCAGTATTCTCAAATATTTTCCACGCAAGTCCTCGCAATTTATTCTTATGGAAACCGAATTTGGAACCTCCTGGGATCGAACCAATGAAAGTTAGGTGGATATCTCTTTATATCTGATGGTTCCTAGTCACAGCCTATACGATATAAGGATCTATAATGAATGACGTTAGTGGTTAAGTGCTGTAAAATTATATCGTAAATGTCTGTACATATGGTAATAATTAGCAATGTCTTTAGAGCAATAGAAATAGGTCACTTTCAGAAGAAAATTTCTGAAATTAACGAAGTCTATATAATATTATAAACAATAATAATGTTTTAAAATATGTATACCTAGATCTGTGTATTGTTGTTTTGTACAGTCTTGAATTTATCAACGTCTTTTATTTTTATTATTTTATGTTTTTATATAAATGGTTAAAATTTATTTAAATTTCAACTTGACTATGCTTATTAAAGTATCCCATTTATGTACCAATTTATAAAATATTATCATGTTTGATACCATCTTTTTAATTATGACTATCGGTAGGTTTGCGTAGGTTTTTCACCCCCCCCTTCTTAGTGGGTGTTTTCCTGCAGAGGATAAATTTTTTTCGTATGAATTTCTTTGGTTTCTTACATCCACAATTATTCTCATATATTTTTCATACTTTTTCTTTAAATTGAATATATATATATATATATATATATATATATATATATATATATATATTGTATAATGATTAGAAGAGGAGACTTTTAGTCTCAATAAATTCTCCCGAATAAAGCTGTTTTATTTTTAAAATTATTAAACACTGAAAAACTTAAAATTTCCTTCTGATGTATTAGATTCCGTCTTTTGGTTGTCTGTAAACAAATCCCAAGTATACTACGAAAGTCACAGGTATTCCCTGGTACCCTCATCCTGATTATTTTTGTATCGTAAAATCTTGTTATGAATCGGAATAAAAAGCTATCTAGTAATTTTAATCCAATCTCTAAATTATAGTGGGTGTTAAAAAGAAACGTTAAGTCAGGATATAGAGCTTCTGACCATAAACCATTTGCGATTTATATCAAAGATTCCACTATCGGCTGGATCTGTGTGAAATTCCTTTAGAGAAGTATACCTTTGCCCCCCTATTCACATTAAACTTCTATAATCGGATTAATATCATCATGGGAGAGGCATTTTCTTAAAATTGTTCTTTTTTCCCATATCTATTGAGAATCTACCGATATCTGCACGTATTTATTTTAATTTATAATAATTCTGTCACTAAAACGATGATGATTGAGGCCAAATATGAAGCGAATATGTTGTGTTGTTGTGTCGCACAAAAGTCTCTTTGATCTACTAAAATCTTGGCATTAATTCCTAGCATTACGATAGTAGCAATTCAGATTAGATATTCATCCACACATGTATGTATGTACGTTGCTACCTCTCGATTGGCAATTATATGGGTGGATACGCGTGAGTGTAGTTTGCTTATTAATTTTAATATAATATTGTTTGTGGAAAAAAGGAGTGGCTAATTTTAGCATCTATTTCCCTAATTTTTTTTTGGTGCCACAATATGATATATTATATGATGCCTCTATGACGTGTAGGTTTACTAATAAAATTTGAGCCTCTGAGAACCTCAATTGACAGGGCTAATCTATATCAAATCATATCTATCTTCATACCTTCTATTTTCCTATGAATTACTGTAACGCCTGTAAATATAATTGCTTTACAATCAACGCTATAGCTAAGTTCCTTGATGTATACTATAAAATTGTAGCTGACGGACTATGTAACCCTTTAGGAGGATCAATTTCGCATTTACTGGGTTCGAATGAAAACCTTAAAATGCTTCACGTATTTTAAATCTAGGGTTCAAGTTGTTCGCTATCTCGTGTTTAGTTAAGTTGATTACACGATCTTGGTAAAAACATAAAATATTACTTATTGTTTTCTGTTGTAGAGAGTATTTGATCCACTCTATTATACCTCCATTGATACCCGCATACGTACATTTCAAGAGTATTGTTGATTTAAGACCTTATCAGATGCTTTCCAATCATATAAAAATATTGCGTTGAATCGCCTTTTATTTTCAGCTGATTTCAGAAGGAGATATAGTGAGCGTACGACGCAAGCTGACACACAATAGCGAGCCTTGCAAAAATCATGTGAAATCCGACGATGTATTTTGACATTTACAGGAAAAGCCATTTAAGAACTGGAAACTATATGATTCGTTAATTTACTGCTCAATTATTTTACAGATATTGCTTTATAATTCTTTGTAACCTCCTGTTGGCCGCATTTAATATTTGAGTGACATATTTAATTTTGTTATATGTAAAGTTACATGAATACTCAACGATATGCCATAGGACGTATGGTTGGAGATATGAAGCATCGAACTGCCTACATAACTGATATATTAGCACAGAATCTTATATCTTGGAAATAGAATCATATAGGCCATCTATTCTCGCTATGACATCAAGTAATCCTTTTGGCGTTAGGCTGCGAAAATCGCGCATGCTACGCTTGGATCTGTATGTTGCGTATTTTGCATGTAAATCAGTGCTTAAAAATTTCTCAAATGGTTGTTGTCTATTTCCACTCCACGAAACAGTATTCAAGCAACGGAAAACTATTGAAATATAACCTACCTCTTTTATGCTCGGTTCACTACCCAAGAGACAGCGATGAAATACGTGTGGCGCATAGGTGTGCATTTTAAACGATTGATTATGACTGATAAGGACACATGAGTAGTTGTAAAGTCTAATGAACTCTAATCTCGAGCCACTGATCTGGTGGGAGTTTTTGTTCAAGAAGCTGGTCATGTTCGTCGTGTATCGTTCGAGGAAAAAATGAATTCTAGAAACGATTCGTTCTGTCATTTATTTCCCTGATCTTCCTCGCAGTATCAGAACGAAACAGAGATGTCGCATTATATCAGTTAAATCTCCTGAAAATGTACTTTCTCTGAACTTATTTAGTTAATTCACCTTTTGGGTCCAATCTTCTATCTGCTAAAGATTCCCGTCCCGCTTGCTTTTAGTCTCGCGTACAAATTGTCATAACTCCATAGTTGTTACATAATGTTACTTATTGGTATGCATCTTATTCATTACGACCTCTTGATATCTGACTGACTACGAGTTATTATATCTTACATTTACACTGCTGCTCATTGTACTCTCTATGCTATTGCGTGAACAAAGACTGGAATGTAATTAAATATTTAAATACGGGAAAGTTCTTTGTTTCCTTTGGAATTTTAGTAGTTTAGGTTTTAGCCATCGCGGTTTTTGAGGATCTCGATCATTTATCTTTGGGAAATATTTAGAATTTATTGATATTCACATATATTTAATAAACTCCTTCAAGGTAGGGAAGTTGGCTTTCCTAAACATATTTAAAAAGCGAGGGGCCATCCCCATAAGATAGAATCCATCTATCTTATGCACCACGTTTATTATTTGAGATCGGGTATGCCTTCATCTACGGTAAATCTGCGCAATAGGTGAGGATGGCTGGTGGAAAGGAGATCTAGAATAATGCCTTCTCGAAGAATAGTAATTCGCTTCTGTATCTACCTATTCCAGGGCAAAGACCGCGAATAAATCGATTAATTACTGGGATTTTACTTTCTATCGATTGTTGCTAGTGAGGAAAATATTTTTTCAATTTGTATCAGGCAAATTACAATCACTTAGTGCGAAAAAAACTGCGTTGGGTTCATTCTTCCAGAGTTTAATTTGTCGCATCGGTCCCTAAAATACATAGCATATTCTGGAGAAAAGTTTCACTAGACGCAACTCATATTCAAAGCCAACTTTCGCTTCCGAGTATTATATAGCATTATATTTGTATTGACAAGTCGTATAATTCCGCTTGCCACTCCTAATTAAGGAATGCTTCTACTGTTAACTGCGACTCCAATATAGGATGATTTACAAAACTGATTATATATCCAAGTCAATATAATGGGCGATGGAAACGAAATAAAAATACAAACGAAGAACAAAATAACACACGACCGACACAAACTACTAACAAAAATAAAGACTACACATTGAAACAGTGGAAACTTAAAAAGTAACAAGTATACATAATTATTGATATGTATACATAAAATTAAGCAAATAAAGAAAAAAAATGGAGTAAAAATCAAAGAAGATAACCTTTTAATTATCATCAATCAGCCAGAGCTTAATCTATATCAAGAGACTGAGCGATAGAAGCATTGCACTGCATTGTTTGCCATGTAAACAAACCCATAGTAACGAACTTTATTGTTATTGTGAAGAGTAATCAATAACAGCAAGAAACCATTCTAACTGAATAACTATTTTGTAATAAATGCCCGTTTTAAATTCCAAATCAACTCACAATTAAAACTTTGAAGAAATATAATAAGCAGGTTGAATATAACATTATTATGAAATTATATAAATTAAATCGACATTTTAACGTAAATATGTTGAGAAAATTGGTTAATTGTGATATGACTCCTAAACGAAAAATACATTGTTTGTAACTTTTGTAGATAACTGTATACACCAATATATCAGATTAATGGAGGAATTTTGCAAAAAACGGAAAGAGCTTCGAAAAATATAGCTCGACTTCCGGTTAACCGATTTACTCCAAAAACTAATCAGCTCTAACAACACCAACCAAAGTGCTATATAAGAAATGTGGTGTTGATACGACAAATAGTTTTCATGTTAGAGCGCCCACAAAGTACATAATCAGCAACTTCCGTTTTATCGGTATTTCACGAATAACTCCTAAGGAATCAATGATACAAAACTATGTTTCATACAAAAGTTATAGTAAATTACATTTCCTAAAAAGTTCATAAATAATAATAAATACCTAAATATCATATTTATGGAGATAGTTTGCAAAAACGGAAATTTGCTTCAAAGAATTAAGCTCGACTTCCGGTTAACTGATTTACTCCATAAACTAAACAACTCTGACAGCACCTACCACAGTGCTATATATGAAGTTTGGTATTTATGCGGCTAATAGTTTTTACGTTCGAGTGCCCACAAGCACACAAATACACACACAGACATCATTCCGAAAATGGTCAAAACGTGTTCTAGGGACCCCAAAACATGTATTTCCGTTGAAATCTCGAAGTCGATTTTTTTCATGTAAACAATACTTTCTCTATACTACGTATATGAAGAAAGTAAAAAAGGAGTGAGAGTGATGAAGTGGCAAGACAGGAGACCGGTGCTGATGATATCATCTGACCCTGCGCATACATTGATGGTAACTATAAAATGAAACCATTGTCGATCATTGACTACAATGCCGCAAGAAAGGGTGTTGAGGTATCCGACCAGATGTCAGCATATTACACCTGCTTGACACGGTCTACGAAATGGTATAAGAAGGTCGCGGTCGAACTACTTCAACTAAGCAAATGGCCATGTTAGAATTTAGAGAGAAAATAATTGAAGAACTTACAAACAATTTCAGTGAAAGAAGTGGTGTGATAAAGGGAAAATTTCAGCATAAATAAAAACATATGAAGGTCTCGCAAGAAATTGTAGTAAAAGATGTTTGAGTTGTTACCAAAAGATTTGCGAAATTTGTGATGTGAAGGAGGCGAAAGCATAAGCTAAAATTCTGATGTGGCCAGCACATGACTTTCTCCATATCTATTATATATAGATTTGAGATGTAAATATTTATCTACGACAGTATTTTCGAACTCTATATTCAATCTCAACTTGGAAGATAAGTGATTAATTTATATCATATTATCTTTTAAGTCACAAATATTATAAATAAAGTTTTTTGGGACATGTTCGATGAAAAACGATGAAATTTTCCTTTCGCCCATAGCGCCCAGAGCGCCCACCAAGTACATAATCAGCAACTTTCGGTTTATCAGTACTTCATAAATAACTCCAAAACAATCGGTTATATGAAAATATGTTATTTACAAAAGTTATATTAAATTACATTTTTAAAACTTTTATAAATAATAGTATATACCTAAATACCAGAGTAATGGAGATATTTTGCAAAAACGGAAACGAGCTTCGAAAAGTAAAGCTCAACTTTCGGTCAACCAATTTACCCCAAAAACTAATCAACTCTAACGACACAAACCAAAGTACTATATATGAAATTTGCTGTTGATACAACTAAGATTTCTCTTGTTAGAGCGCCCACAAAGTACATAATCAGCTACTTCCGGTTTATCAGTATTTCACGAATAACTCCTGAGCAATCAGTGATACAAAAATATGATTAATAAAAAAGTTAGAGTAAATTACATTTTATAAAATTTTGTAAAAAATAGAATATACCTTAATATCATATTTATGGAGATAGTGTGCAAAAACGGAACTTTGCTTCGAAGAAGAAACCTCGACTTCCGGTTAACCGATAACTTAACTCCAAAAACTAATCAACTCTGACAGCACCCATCAAAGTGCTATATATGAAGTTTATACACACATACATACACACATACATACACACACACATACACACATAAACACAGACATAATTCCAAAAATGGTCAAAACGTGTTCTAGGGACCCCAAAACATGTATTTCCGTTGAAATTTCGAAGTCGATTTTTTTGGAGTAGTCAAAATGGAGAAAGTAAAAATGTTTTCGTATTGTGATAGGAGGTTAAATTTTTTTATACAATGGAAATTGGAACTCAAACAAAAATGAGTTTTTTATTACGTTATGTCAATAACTGACTGTGCAAAAATAGCGAAAGAATTTGATAGTAGATCTCGAGTACGTACAAATTAAACGACCGTTTAAGCTTACCAAAATCCTGCTACATCACCTCCATTCATAATTGACATATTTATTAGGGTAAGAAAGTTAAAAAGTAAGAAGACGGGACTGGAAGGGACAAGACTAAATAATTAAATTATGAGATGTGGTTATCGTACCAGACCTTAAAATAATATTCAATATGTGTATTAACAATAGTATTTCAAGGTAGAACCCATACTTTTGAAATGAAGTAATAGATGCTGATTTCAAGAGATATAGATTCGTAAGTTTAATAACTGTTTAGAAGAATGAACTCTGATTGTTGAAAAGAATTTTTTGGAGATGAAATGTTGGGTTAGTGAAGACTATCACGGGTTTAGGAGACAATATTCTTAGGATAGCAGGGAGGTGACTCTGTGTTGGCTCCAATACCACTTAGGTATTCGTGAAGGCTTAAGAGATACCATGAAAAACCCTTGCTTGGTACAGGAATTTGAAGATTTCGTAGGATCATGTAAGTAAACTAAAACATTATTTTGATTTTAGTTGATAAATATAAAATGGGGAATGAATCTGAAAGAGATAGGTTCTTTGACATTGACCCTATCCCTACTTCCCTTATCTCTTGCTTAGAATTCGATTTGTATCACACAACGGCAAATGCGACTCTGAATTCACTGGATTTCTATTTGCTCGAGAAATTAATTATCTATTCTATCCTTGATATATTACAACTGATTTAATGTTTGTCAAAATATTTCGGTTTTCATCCAAAGTAATTGTAATTTCGATCAGCTAGGTTAAAATTATTATTCTGGTGTATTTTCCAAGATTTATAAATTCGCAAATTTTAGGAATACGGGCGTTTTTTGTCTGAAATTTGACGATGCAAAATAATTATATAAACATTCACAAGGATGAAAGAACAAATATATTAGATTATAAATAAAGACATACCTGTATTCGAGGCGTGGTATTTTAGTCCAATGAGTAACACATTCAATATGCGATAGCTAATCCGGGGGCGTAACCTTAGGATGGGCGTCGAAGAATTTCCCCCTCCATGTAACCCTATTCACGCAATTATAGGGATAGCACAGGATGAGCAAAATTCCGCTCGGTATTAGTTTAAACAGTGGGTATTGCATTAATTTAAAGAGAAGAGACACCCTATATGGGTATCCATTCCCAACGAATTAAAGAGAATCTCTCTAGTGACCGTGAATCTAGGCGTGCACGAAGGGCGGGTCCTTGGGATTCGAGACCGACCTCCCCTCCCAACGCATCCCTTCTCCAATCTAACGCACTATGATTTAGCAATATTAGCGTAAAAGTCCTCCATTTTGTTCAATATATACGGAGTAGAAGCTGGAAAAAATATTTGTTTCCTGAAACTCAGTGTTTGCATCACCGTATTTACCGAAACCATCCCTTTTCTAGGAAAACTTCCCCTCTTGACGGAATTGCCATCTCTTTGGCTACTTTTCAGATCCGCCCTACTGGATGCTGCAAAATCACTGTGTAAGTGACCTGCTCACTCATTCTAGAAGCCACATATATTTTACAAGGGCTGGGGTTCTACAGACATGCATACGGGCTGCATGGGACTACAGGTAATCGATGAGATTGCGTACCACGTAGTTTTGCAAATGAGGATGTTGTTACTCTTCGTTGGTTATACTCTCTGCATAACTTTTACATCATCGGAGCGTTTACGCAGCTCCATGGCTTCCTTGCAATGCTGCAAGTCACGTGGTTTTAGAAAGAGAGCGAGAACTTAGAAAAAATACCTTGTGAATACTTATGCTAACTTATTTTCTTTTTCAGGAAACTCTTCCTTTCATTAGCAGATACTTTTGTTAAGTTTCCCAAATAATACCGACCTATGTATTTCTGGCATCACTGAAGTCTGTAAATTCATTCGGTGATACTAAAATGCGTTTTTCATGTATTTGTAGAACTGTGATGTAAGATACCTTTCACATAGTATATTTTGCGAAAATTACTTTTTTGTAATCGAGAGTTTACGAGAAGTCGATTTACTCATATATGTAAATTGTATATTGAGAAAAATGGTGTTACTACCCTATTAGAAACGGTCTAGTTGATGGAGTGCAAATTCTCCCAAGTCAGATATCGTGCAAGATTTTACATAATAGCAAAAATTAAGAATTTACTATTCGAAAGTTCATTTTCGACTGTATTTACTAATATGATTAATGATTTTCTATTAGAATCCGTTGTAAAAATAAGTTTTCCATTTTTAAAGTATTGCTGTTTCTGTTAACCTAATAAGTTAATTAAAGAAAACAAATTATTTTCACTGTAATTACGTTTTATAACATCTACCCTGTAATATACAACTGAAATTTACTTTTGTTTGTAGATGTATGCTAAATTTATTTGTTCACATTTATATTTCTAACCATTCAAAATGCACGTTTACCCACTCTTTTAAAAGAACTGGAAGACGAGATGACTGCACGAGGCTATAGTATGAGAGAGAGAGTTCTGCATAGAGACGTCTGCATTACTTCTACTTGCCTATCATCTCCTACATGAACTAGATTCTTGCATCACCCCATATCCTCCTCCAATGTGTAACTAAGGCGGCTACAACTGCAACATTAGTGTGAATCTTACACTATCTTCCATGCATGGCATTCGGATTCTTCTACACCGAGTACACATTTACAAATCCTTTCCACTTTTGGTCTGCAGAATCTACAAGTTGCATCTTGATGAGAAAGTGGGCTCCTAGAAACGGTCCTCCGGCTTATAATGTAAAATTGTCTTCATGAATATAAAATACTTAATATAAATTGATCCAGATATGGGCTCGGAAAGCATCACTTTAGTTTTGGATGCATATTATTTGAAAGAAACCATGTGGTATGAAAAACAGAGCACTATAAAGAAAGGAAGTCCATCCTTTTCATTGGCAGTAACTGCTTCCCGCCGAACGGCGCGGCATACGTGGAGATATATATTTTACAGGCGCCATTGTTCTACACACGTGTACTCAAGCTGCAAGTAACTATAGGCGATCGATAAATTTGCAGTCCACGTAGTTTTGCAACTCCGCTGGATGAAGCGTTCGCTCATCGTTCATTGTCACCGAATGCTTTTCGCCGATCGGCATGGCAGTGTGACATTCGAGATGTATTTGTTGCCAGAAGTAATCCTATTATCGTATGTAATAAGGGATGGGCTACAAGTCAGGACATTATGAGTGGGCTCTGAAGTATGTTTCACTTCCTATTTCAGCATTTAGCTGCCAAGCTAAAAGTAATTTCCTTGATGTTCGCTTTTCCCTAGACAATCTTAATAAATCTTACGTTACATTTACAGCTTTACTTACTGTAGTGGGAAAGGCTTGTGTAAGGAATTATTTTGACAATTCTAACATCGTTTTTCTTGCCATTTTTCATTTCTAATTATTATATTTGTATTTTGATGTTATAGTATTAATTTAAAAAAATGTTTAAAAGTATGTAGCTGTTGGTACTACTATTTATTTATTATTATTATATTCTCATCTTTTGATAGTTAAAATATTATTTTCGTATTTTATTTATAGCTATGTCATCAGTTTTAAAGACAATGCCACTTTTATTTTGTTATTTAGTCCGCCGAGGAAATCTTATGATTAATATTTTGTTTGTTTTGGAAAATCTCAATCAACAGCTATTCCTCACTTTATGCACCTATCGGAGTTTTATGTACGGTGTTAAAACTTTTTTCGCTCTTTTTCCATTCCCTTCCCCGGGAGGATTACAAAACGATACAATAGCGCATTTATTAAAGATATGTAGATGATCAATCCTCTGTCATGTAAATTACTTCAAAAATATTTCCAAAATTCCGCAAAATGTTTTCCAATGACCCTCGCACCTTATAGCTGGTGTATAGGTTTATGCATGATCATTTTATTCATAGTTGTCAAAGACAGCCAATGAAGATGGAAGGGAAAGTGAAAATCCGAAGGACTCACTCTACACCGGAGTAGTCGGTAGGAAGTTAGACGAAGGAAAATACTCGGACTACAGTTACTCAGCATTTGAAAATTATTCAATTAGACAGATAAAATTGTGCTATTCACTAATTGCTAATTCACTATATAATCCTAGCACTTGAAAAATTTATAAAATGCAAGAAAAAAATTGACAAAAATGAAACTCCTATGCATATGTAGCCCATTAAATGATTATCAGTATACATTATGATTTATTCATATTTATTCAACTTATTTGAGTATTTATTCTCTTTATTATTATCAAAGCACAATTTACTATTATAATTAATACTTACAATCGATTTTGTAGCAATCGGGGGTATTTATAGCCAACTATTGCAAATTATTTGCTAAATTATCAATGCTGCAATATTTTGTTTAAAAAAGTAACGTATGAACAACTATAGCTCCATATCCAAAATGATTAATCACATCTCACTCAAGTATGAAAGAAAATTATCTCTCTTTAACGTAGCATGCCTGAAAAATGAAGTACAGTGTGCGTGCAGGTATGACATGGTAGGAGTTCCTGCAACTTTAACTGAATCATTCGTGTGCTGTAGGGTATTCACACCAAACTGCTGTATCATCCGGTAAATCAAAGTTATACCATGCAAACAACCGTACGAAAGAGTCGCGTGAGCGTGCTTAAGAGGGGAGACAAATCACCGGTGGTGACATTCTTAATGTCGTTTACATCCCAGGGAGTTCCATTGTCATAGAGAAATGTGGGCAGTTGGGAAACCGAGGGTAAATTTCAAATACTGCGTTCAGCTATCGTCGGTTGTAACATTCTGAGGCCATTTATATTCCAGAGAGCTCCATTGTCATAGAAAAAAATGGACGGTTGGGAAACCGTGCGCATGTTTCGAAATCTGCATTCAGCAATCAAATCAATGTGTGTTAACGAGAGTGTCGTTGCTGACTGTATCGAGGGAAAACGAGAATTTCCGATGCATCGGAGCCCGTTAATTTGGCCATTCCACGCAGCCGTCAATCAAATTCACAGCTCTATTTTCTCGCACTATTCCCGATTCGAAGCTATTAATTATCGTCGCCTCGAGGCTTTTGCTACAATTGCACCTTCACGCTTGTGACATTAATTTCTTTATGGTTGAAAATGACATGATAAAAAATATCGTTTCATTTTTTATCCTTTATAAAAACAATATTTAATCTCTCTCTGCCTGTTTTTTTATAATGATAGAAAGCTGGCACTTGAATGCTTTATGAATCGACTAAGCAGGCAACAAAAGGTTCGTTATTGAATTACCCCGAACACGTGACTCTCTCAGTGGAAAACTTTCATCGAGGGAATATTCATCGCCCATTGAATAATGGATTTTGGGAACTAAAAAGCAAGTGGGAAAATTTTTCTGGTGATTTATGAGTTTTCCTCAATTACCTAAATTGTTTAATAAATATTCAAAGTACAATGGATCTGTCTCAAATTATTTTAATTCGGGATAAAAAATACTCGTAAGCTGACCGATCAGCTTTATGAACATTTTTAATTCAGCTCCGAATTCTTTTACTTCAAAATATCTACACTATTGTTATTCTCATTTACATTGCCTTGAGAAAAATTACTTCAATTTGTTCCATCTAACATTTAAGTATTTTTTCGTACTCATTTCTGTGAGTGTATAAAGATATTTCCAGTATTCTTTTGCAAATGGTGAGATTTATTCAGCCTCACCGATAAATTCACTGCAATTAAACAAACTGTTTATCCGCGTCCTGCCGACTCGTAGCATATGTATTTTTAATGCAAACACTGTTGTATTATTTTTTTAGTGAGTACCGATATTATCCCTAAGGGATGCTCTGACAGCAAACCAGACTGGACGAGGGTGGTAGTCGTTACATTACCATAGCTGTTATGCTAAATGATGTTAGAATATTATAGTTGCTATACTATGATAATGTAACATATGTATATGTATAAATCTTATGTTATTATTTGTATGTATATTAATACACGGCTGTATTTACCACTGTATTATACCAAATCTATTATGTATAGTGTACATACATTTATGTAATGTTCATTTGTATTTAAATCATTTTTGTGTATCCTGTAAGCTTCTAACTGTATTACATGCTACATTGAATAGATGTGTAATGACAACAAAAGGTTTTTTAGGTGTTTCTATCTCGTCTTTTGGCAAATGCCAGACAAATTAGGCCCCCTCGACTATTGGTCAGGTACCTGGTTTAACTACCAAATTACTTTATAATGCGAAATGAACAAAAATATGAACATCCTTCGATGTATAAATTTGTTTATTGCACATCATTCTCTTAACGATAGTTATGTATTTCTATATTTATTCTAAAGTCATTCATTACCTGCTTCATACCATCTTCGTTGATCTAAAAAATCCTTTTTTTCATTAATCTTGCCTCATTTTGACACCGCGTAAGCTCGGAAAATGCAATTAATCTCTGCGATGTGACAGGGTATAAATGGATGATAGCGGAAGAGCTGCGGCAATTTTAAAAATTCCGGTCCTTCCGTGACACAAATAGAGGGAGAATACTTTATTTAATCTCAGCAGTTGCAATGATATTTCCTTATAATTGCTTCACCTCGCTCACCTACATTTTTCCCACATATCTCACGATAATGGACGGAACGGGAAGCGTGGGGACTTGTCGGCTGGGATATTTATCCTCCCATTAATTTCAATTCCCATAGATATTTAGTGTTAAATGTACTCGTAAAATACGAAAACATTCTCATTGTCTCCAAAATGGATAGAAATCCGCCTCTGAGTGGAATTGGACCTCCCGCGAAGGGATGGAGACGGACTTGAGACATTTCACGGCGGCGTGACGTCAGAAACGAATCCATGATGGAGGGAAAACATCTCCTCTCGCTCACAGGGATGCTTGCGCGCATGTTAGGGAATCTCCTGCGAATGCGGCCGAAGTAAGCTCGCTGGGCGGACCTATTCCCCACCTTTCGCCTATTTTCCAATCCCCTCGCGCCGCTTAAACTAATTAATATCCGATAATTAAGCGATCAGACCGCGAGTTGATGGTCATCGAATCGGGATGAGCCCTCGATAATCATGGGGATTATGTAATAAAAAATAACCCGCCTTGAAAATGGCGTCGACCCACCCACCCGCCCCATCCCTCCCCACGAAAGGTGACGGATCAATCAGAACACGTGGCTAACTTCAGAAAATCGGGAAAATGCGTAAAAACGACCACGCTCTGCCCAGTATTTACCCTGCGTCCAATCGGATGGCAATTTGCTGATGGGAATCGCTCTTTCCACGGTCCACGGAGTGTCTTCCTCTCCTACCGCGGTTCCAACGGACCCCACCCCTTCATATAATGCACATTGTCGACTTCCGAGGGAGGTGCTTCTCGGAAACTTGGAAACTCCCGTGAACCAGTGGGAATGCACTTGGGGATGGGCGTTGCACCACTCCCAGCTTTACTCTTTGCCCCTTATACTGCCCGTGTCACGCACTACACCTAATGTGTAGCCCAGGTTCCTCTACATTCCACGGGCTACAAGTGGCAGTCTGCAAAGGGATTGTAACGATGCAAGGAGGGATTTCTGCGGGGAAGGAGGGAATTAATCGATTTCTTGCAGGCGTCTTGCTGAAGCCACTTGTAAATACTTTTGTAGAAGATATTAGGCGAAATAAATTGTGGGAAGGTTTTCTCTCCGTGCACGTGTGGACGTCACGAATTTCGCGCCAGCAGGGGACTGTAATTGTGACGTGCCCGAATTTACACTTGTAATCATCAAATAATTGTCGTTTTACCTTTTTAACAAATTCACGAAACTCACGAATTCATCAAATTTACAAATTTTAGAACAATTGAATATATTTGAATTCAGTTTAAAAATATAGTATTTTAACAATCTAAAATCAAAACGTTAAGACCCAGGTAATCCATAGTGTGGGGTGAATAAAAAATAAAATATGAGGCTTTTATTATTGGGGAAATTTAACATTCTTGTGTAAATGTGCAAATATTTAGCTAAAATTTTCTCAAGTATGTAAGGAAAAAAGATGTATAAATTATATGTAGGGTCTAAATTTTTTCTAGGCTCGCAGTAGGGGTCAATCGATGAAAAATATTCGTGAAAGCTCACGGTCTGCAGTTTCGTACTATTATCTCTTCCTTGGATAAACCTCTACCTTATTAAATGTTCCTTCTTGGAGGGTGTTCATAATTTAGTTGAATTGTTGAAACAATAAATTCGCAGTAATTTAAATCGATATCTGATTTTAAATAAAAATTAAATATTATGTATTTTAATTCCTTCCAGATATGGGCTTTCAGGAATTCTATCTCGCCTATTGGTTAGTGGCAAATAGCACGTAAATAAATGAGTATTACTACATAAAATATCGATTCTTATCCTAATTAGCTGTGAATTTGTTGATAAAGATAAAGAACAGTTAGGAAATACAACCATATGGAATCCTTATTTTAATGTAAACCCACCTATTGTGCGGATGGATGTAAAGGTTTGGAAATTGTAAAAGATAGCCAGGGAGTATGAAAGAGGTGGAGATGGTCTTACAGCGTGCCACTGCAGTGTAACCTGTAAAAGCCATGCTTGTATATTTTATATAGATTAATTTGGATGTTTCATAGAAAAATATCATGTTATATCACTTGATGTAAGATTAAAAAAATAACTGTGGTGGGTAGCGGGTATAAGATATGCAAAAATAAGCGTAAGATACAAATGATCGATTTACGTAAAAAATGGCAAATTTTCGAAAAATATCCCTTTTGAATAAGCGCATACTATGAAAATTCATTCTCTTTACATTATCGCAGTATACATTTAGATATGTCATTTAATCTCCTATTCAATTTTTTCTGTTATTCTACGTATTACTTGATGAAGTGAGAGAAGCAAAGTGTAGCTGGTGTAGAAATTATGGAGAACGTGCAGCGGTTTACAATGAATGAAAACTTCAACCACTTTATAATAACTTAATAACTCCCTTGTGTAGATGCGCCTTGTAAGTGGTAACTTAAATCATGCCGTGTAGCAATCCCTGAGGAAAGAGGTGTTTGCAGTTATTTTGAAAAATTCCATCATATTTCATTTCCGAAGCTACTATTCGTGCCTCGCGCGGAGTTTTGCCTTGTAAACGTATAGAAATTGTAAGAGATAGCCAGAGAGTATGAAAGAGGTGGAAGTGGTCTTACAGTGTGACACTGCAATCTAACCTGTAAAAGCCACACGTATTTCTATCAAGTGTATATATTTATCTATATTAATTTGGATGTTTTGCAGAAAAGTATCAAGTTCTATAGAAATAAGTGAGGGTTAGGGTTTCAAAACAGAATAACAAGTGTTTTTAGCTTTAATCGCTTGGAGGGCATAATTTCAAGTTCACGCAGGAAGCATTTGTAATCCCGCTGTAGGTGCAGATTAGAGGGCGAATCAACAGGTAGACTAGCAGTCTTGTAGCACGAAAATCAATAATATCTACAGCTTCCCTATTAGCTATTTTATATGTTATGCAACTAGAGCTGCAGAACGTGGCAATTGCTTGCACGTGTCTCAGATGAACAGGAAAAATGAGAACGTTCATATGTAACAAATACGTTCACATTTTGCAGCAAGTTTTGTTATGTGTTCCATTTATTGCGATATACACATAACTTAATATTAAACTAGGGTAAATTTAAAAAAATATATTTAAAGAGGTGGTTTACGCGAGAATGGTTACATGGAAAACAAGGAGGACTCTCTATGTAAAACTGCAGAGAAAACGAAAAGTGGAAAGAAGGTGACAAAATCTAAAAAATCGCTCCCTTGCAGGAAGTGAACCTAGGCTGCGCAAATTCCTGCGCTCTGTAGCAAGTAACAGGAGAATAGGAGTGAAATGCACGTACTGAACACTGAATCTTTACCGAGAAAGATTCCTTAGAGAGCATCCCCTTAAAGAAACGTTTAATTTTACCGCCGAACTCGAGGTTTTCAATGCCATCGGATTCCACATGCAACAACAAAGCTTTTTCGGTGTCAAGTTCGTATCGGGGCTGATAAATGTGCATCAATAATCCCCCAAAACAACACAGGTAGGGAATACATTTATCACTCTATCGATTGGTTTCCGTCTGGCTCTCCCTCCGTCACGCGGTGACGTCACGGTCCTGCTACGCTGAATCTTTGCTGAGTAGGGGCTCTAGACTGTATGGGGGCTCTGACTTTAATGACAACAATTCGTTTTCTACTAATAATAAATATAATTAATTCTATTTTATGAAATATTTAAATTCTCCATATCGGGCCTATAAATTTAATAGAACGGGGAGAACTCCCGAATTTTGCACAACTAACTTTTCTCCTTAAATTGTGCCCACATAATATTTATATGCACAAATAAAAAATAAAAGAATATGAGTAAATAAATAAATATATGTATACATATTTATATTTATTTATTTATATTTATTTAATAGTGCAAAAAATATTATGGGAGCATAATGTAGGTATTATGTATGTATATATGCAATCGTAAATAAATAAATATATATCTAGATTCCTTTATCATTTATGTATATTTCAATTGTATCAGGCCCATCAGGAATCACTAATGAATAAAGTTTACTGTTGCTGAAATCTCTATAACCCGTTTTGATTTGAATTGATAAATATTAAACATTATGTTCTTTGATTTTATAACATATTTAGATCGTCATTTTAGTTTCAAAGTATACAAAGTTAACGGCAAATGTCTCATTGACAAGATTAAAAAATACACTCAATGAGATTGAATAACATTTTATACGTGGAAATGTGTATTAAAATATTTTCAAAGTAATCGTGAAGTATTAAAAGATTGGGGCTGATAATTATTATATAATACGTATCTACTACTAATATCCGGTATTAATCATAATTACTGCGCATCCTCCACTTTCTATTGCAATCCTCCCTGCCATACGTTGTAATGTGGAACCTCATCGCAGCCAAGAACACTCAAGCATTTTTTTAAATGAATAAATATAAAATATATGTACATCTTTGACATATGATGCGCTAGAAGTTTATAATGTAGTGTGAGCATTTGGATTTGGAAGGAAAATATCTAACACTGAATTTCTCATGTTAGAAAAATGGTGATGTGAAATTTCGAATACTTTCTTAGAAGTATTAATATATATGTATAACTGCATGCAGTATTGTATAACGTTTGAATAACTTTTGTGTATGTAGACATGGGTTGGCCATGAATTCTTTTGTTAACTTTGCGAAACATTTTGATTTCACTAATGTTCACACACATGTTTCACTTGTTCCAACACAAAACAAGTATAGAGGTCCAATTCACACAATGACTGATCAACACCAATTATTAAAACCGTTTCATATGAACCGGTGCATCATCCGTCACATATGCACTCACAGAAAGTCACAGGTTCGCACCATATTTACTATTGAAGTAAATATTAAAACTTGTAATGGCAATTCCAGAATCCACACTTCCTTCCATAATTGCTCTTTTCATCTTGAATACTTCAATTAACCACTAACACAATTTTGGTGTCACAATGATTTCATTTGCATCATGAAACAAAGATTAAAATTTGCTTCGTTTATTACTTTTCATTCCGATACAAAGAAATAAATGTTTTATTTCTTCTGCACCATAAACACGCATCCATACATATAAGTATATGATTCATCAGTTCGTGCTCCACTGTTATTTGCGTGACTCCCCGTCACTTACGCTTCACGCACACATGGTAAACATAGCTTCCAATAGCTAATTTTGTTAAAGCAAATCATTGCTTTAATATTGTTTAACTTCATTTTGGACTTCCTTGTTTTGGTGATTTTTCTTTGTTGGCATCCTCATGCACCAGCGAAATTTGCTTATTATCTTCCACTATTAATAATAAATCTCACTGGTGGTTTTTAACAACCCTTTTATTCCAGAAAATGTTCCTCGTAATGAGAAAATCTTTCTCAATTCCAACTTTCTTCAAAATTGTTCACTTTTCCACCAACATTTTCTCTTCTGTTTCCTCTTCCTTTTAAGATAGTCACACTTCACTTTACATCACAAATGGAGCCAATATGAATTACGAAGGAAGACATTTCAATCAATACGTAAGCACCAGAGTTATGGGTGAACTAGAGAAATACGTAACCTTTCCTTTGTATCTTCAGAGGGAATAGAGATTCCGGTGTTGAGTCTGCTCTATCCGAGTGAATGAAGAGGGGAAACGCCGAGATAAGGTCGGCCGTGAGGGGTGTAAAACGCGGTAGGTCGGGATATCGCGGTATAGGTCAGGGTTTTACAATACACGTCAGAGTTCACGCTGACGTCATGAGGGAAAGGAAGGGAACGTTGAGGGTATTTCCCGCTAAAGGGCAAAGGAGGGAACTTCAATTCAGAGTCTTTCTGAATGCTTTCGCTCACAGTAGATTCATTTTTTTATTAAAACACTTTTATTAGTGACATTAGTACTGTGATTTTCGAACCATTCCATCCATTTTATTTGCACAACTTTCAGACTTCCATTCCTGAGAATGATTCAGTCAACGTCCGTTTGGCATCCGTTTCGTTTATTGGAAAGGCTTTTTTTATCATGCTAGTTCTTGCGCCTTTTTCTGTGTTTAAATTAAATTGCTTTATCTTCCATTGATTTCCATTTTCCTTTTTGCCAATCTTACACTTAGTATTTGATATACTCGGTATGAATTTCCTCCCATTCTTATCCCATATTCAACTATCAGCCGGGTTTCTTAAATTTAATTTATTTTTCATATTTTGCGCCATCCCTTATTATTGTTGGCTAACACTGTTATAGTACTTATCACTGATAGCATATTTTAACTAGCCCAAAACATCATATCCTGCAGAACAAGTCAGGATTAGGCTTTGATTATGCATCATAATGCTCACCATTGATTATTTGAGATATTTCTCTCTATTCTTCGTCGCACGTCACTATAACGAAGTTTTTTCGTTGTACTTCCGATTAAAAGGAATCATCACGCATCACCACAGAAGTATCTCGAAGAGCATTCTCTTTTATGCAGTTTTCTTCGAAAATTGATGGCATTAATTCGATGAAAACTGATGACTGAAAACTGAAAACCTCAATTTTCAGAACGTTCTTCCTCGAAACACTTGTATTAAATCCCAGGATTCCGTCGATGATAAACCATAAAAATATTATATACGGATGGATAGGGAACACAAAGATTGAAGCAATCAGAAGAAAAAGAAATTCTTAAGAGAAAATTGCGATGAGGGATAAAAATCTTGAGTTTATAAACATTAACATCTCTAGTGATGTTCCAATGATTGCTTCAATTAATCATAAATAAAATATTTCCCAAAACCCATCAACCCTCCCCCATCAACGCCCAAAATATCATAATTTATTCCAAATTTTACAAAATTCATTTCGACAAACGGTGAAAACGGCAATATCAGTATCAAGAAAAATTGGCTGCAACCAAGATGAATGATACAAACGCCGAAATATTCTTAGTTGATCTTTTGAAATCTTATTTTTTATAATCAGGTATCACTTTCAGTCCACTGATTCAAAGATAGAAAATTTCAGTTGAAACGATAATTCAGCTCAGGTTATTGCCATCCAATCGATAACTGGTACAAATAGGTCCCTTCTGTGGTGTCTGAATACTGCAATTACTCGCAGGATGAAGATTGTCAGCATCAACAGGATAGTGGAACCTGCAACAATTTGCAAAATAGAGCACATTAGTGACACTGAAATTTCTACAGTAAAGTTGTAAAATTTTACAAATGCATTCCTTATCAGATATGAGCGTATTATTATTATGCACCTATAATAAGTCGTTTGGATATAGTTAAACTGATGAATATGAACGCATTCTCACTAAAGCATCCAGTTTAGTATAATGTTTATTTTGGATATTAAAAGGGAATATTCCGTGATATAGAAAGTGGAAAGTCAAAGAATTGTGCTGTTTATTAGTGGCCTCTTGATTAGTAAGACACCGTATTATTGGAGACGAGCAAAGGAGGTCGGGTGAGTGGGCGAATGAGTTCAAAGAAAAACTCGACAGTCATCATTGGGCGGTAGCAGGAATGTGGGCGTGGCTTTGAAATGCATTACTTAACAAACATAGATTCGTAGAGATCCAGCTGCATGTCTTATCGAGCGCATCATTTGCAATAACAGAGACTCCACATTCCTTCTGAAATGTGGCTATGGCTTTTCACATTTCTTAATTTATACCATTTTATAGAGTTATTTTTAGTTTTTCATAATTGTGTAACTGTGTAAGGCGTATTACAGCATCGTATATAGTGTATTTCAAAGCTTGAACCCTATTACTGGGTTTTGAACCTATCATAATTGTAAAAATAAATTATACATTTAAGAAGTATATGCTCCGTGGAGTACGGCTGTCAATCGTATAAATGTGATAAAATAACTGCAATCAAACCACTTTGAAATATAACGAAACTATCCTTGAATATACCTCATTTATTAATAGAATACAGTGCAGGGTGTAAAACGTGTGTAAATTGTACAAACTGTTATTTTGTAAGTGGGTGTTGTCCGTAGGTACATCCCATGATGGACATGTGTTACCATACGTTTAATTTCTTAGAATTAAATTTTGTTGATGTAAAGTTATATGCAGAGAAGTAGTAAATATGACACTGAAAAATTTATAAGTTTTTAAATACGGAATATACGCACGTGTATATCAATTAATTATGATATAATATCGAGCTTTAAAATTATAATAGAAATAACGGAAAATTAAATCCGGTTTACGATATAGTGCATTACATCCAATCGACTCGATCACATGATGAGAGTCCAGGCGTGCCATAAAAAGCCATGATAATAGGTTACATGAAATAGAAAGCAAATTAAACTAGACGGGAAAATAATCCACCGATCATATAATAACCCCTGCCATACGCCGATAGGCTGCTTGCAGAGTAAATCTATAGATTTAAATGAATACCTCTAGTTGAGCACTAATTTCAGTAACATAAAAATTAAGATATTTTGAACGTTTAGACGTTTAATTGATAATCTCGCATCATTCATATAGCCGAGTGTAAGACATTCAGTTAAAGACTACAGAGCGTTCGTTATAGGGGTCAATGTAGAACTTATGCACATGTAGGAGACGGCAGGCAAGTAGGAGAAACAACAAGGTTTCTTTACAGCTCTATCTTTAATGTCACATATATATTCTATACATTCTACATTGTGTCTACCAAGCTTACAACGTAAGCAGCACCAGAATATTACATTACGAACCCCCGACCCGTAGATTTCCTACAGTGGAGCTCTCTCTTATCAAACAGCCACGAGCAAAACTGCAACTACAACGTGGAAGAGAGCCGTGTAGATTTTATTTAGATGTAGAAGATATCCGAATGTCTTGTATGAGAGAAAGTATTTACTCTAAAACTGTAGTTGCAGCCGCTTTGGTTGCTTTTAGAATGGAGAGGAGGTGATGTAAGAATCGCATCCATGTAAGAGATAATAGGTAAGTAGAAGTAACGCAAACGTATCTTTGCAGAACTCTTTCTCTCCTTTCCATACTACAGCCACTTGTAGCCATCACGTTTCCTAGCTCATGTATAAGAGCGCCTCGTACATTTGAAGAAGAAGTAGAAACAATGCAGAAGATGGGAAAGCCTTCAATTAATAAAATTTTCTACAGAAGATAGGTTTTGGTAGTTGTAAATAGAAATATGACTTGAAATAGATCATAAAAACTGAAGTAAAGTTAAAAATACTTACAACTAACAGAATAGAATAGATGAAAATTAATTACGGAGAAAAAACATTTTCTCTATAAAAAACATTTCCTCTTTAATAAACATTTTCTCTTTATGTCTAAAAGTATGTAGTAAGGTTGACTAAGTATCTAATTACCGTTGGTTGAAACGGAGGGCGAGTAGTAAATTATCTATCCTATTATGTAAAAATACGAGTACTGTAGAATAAAATTTTTAAATGGTAAATCAATTTCCATGAAATCAAGAACACCGCTTCTATAAGGTTGCAAATGGAAGGTTCTTATAATTTACAATATACTCATGAGAATTAATTAAATACAGAGAGTAACTCTTGATTCTATTACATCTCTTGATTACATTTTTGGTTTCTCAAATTCTTAATGAGAAAGAAATCTGCAAAGCAGTCCCACAAATGCCTGTAAATCCGTCTCTATGACGTAGAGAGAATTTACAGACATAAATAATGCCAGATATACACGGGTATGGAATCTTACATTCAATCTTATTAAATGAAGCACTGATAGGAGGGAGCGCATCATGTAAAAATGATTTGGATATCAAAAATATTCATGAGGTATTTTTTTCAAACCTCTCTCTCGTTTACTAAAGCCACGTGTTTCACAACATTGCAATGGAGCCATGGAGCTGCGTAAACGCTCCGATGATATAAAAGTTATGCAGAGAGTATGACCAACGAAGAGGAGAAACATCCAGCTGAGTTGCAAAACTACGTTGTATGCAAACTTATCGATTACCTGTAGTCCCTTGCAGCCCGTGTGCATGTCTGTAGAACCCTAGCCCATGTAAAATATATGTGGATTCTAGAATGAGGGAGCAGGTCACTTCCACAGTGATTTTGCATCACTTCGAAGGGCGGATCTGAAAAGTAGCCAAAGAGAGGGCGAGTCCGTGCAGAGGGGAGGTTTTCACGGAAAAGGGATGATTTTGGTTTTTTCGGCGAAGCAAACCCCGCGATTCAGGTAAAATTGGTTTTGCATCATCCACTCTGCATATATTGAGCAAAAAGGAGGCGATTAATGCAAATGTGATGAAATTACAGATCTGTTGCTTGGGAAAGGGATACATTGGGAGGGGAGGTCGGTCTCCAATCCCAAGGACCCGCCCTTCGTGCACGCCTAGATTCACGGTCACTCGAGAGATTCTCTTTAATTCGTTGGGAATGGATACCCATATAGGGTGTCACTTCTCTTTAAATTAATGCAGTACCCTCTGTTTAAACTAATACTTAGTCGAAGAAGAGTTTCGTTCCCTGAGCACGATTTTGCGTACATAGGGGTACATGGAGGGGGAATTTCTTCAACGCCCATCTCAAGCATACGCCCCCGGATAAGATAAAGCATCTTGAAAGTGATATACATTGGGCAGCCGTATAACGCTCCACACGAAGCCGAGTCTTTCTTTATCAATTGAAATTACTTCTTACTTGTTTAAAATAAGTGTCTATTACCAAAAAAATTCCAAGGATATTTCGCTTTTTGTAGAGAAAATATATTAATTTGAGTATTCCTCTTTCCGGCGACTGATCATCTTTATCATACACAAAACGATGAACGAAATGAAGCGAGCATATTGAATCGGTGGGGAAACGGTTGGAGCAGAGTGTGAGGAAGAGTGAGAAATAGGTTGTATAAGGAATAGGATATTGTAAGAGGAAAAGGAAATTTTGATTGTAATATTATTAGTATTATACTCTTACGGAGATTTCAGAACAAAAGGACCCTTTTCAACCTAAAGTTTACAATTACATCATAAAAATACACAAAATTAAACCACAACTATCGTCTACAATCAACTCAAAAGTTGAAGGATATTTCTAACTTGTGGCAAGAATCCGTAAAGTATCCAAAGCAAAGCCTATTTACCAGAGTACCGCATCCATTGACTCATTCGCACCCTCTTTATATCTTCATTATGGAATTTCTGAACAGTGAAAACGATAGTGACTGCATACTTAGCTTCAAAACAGCGATTTTAAAGAGTAAAGGCCCAAAAAACTAAAACAATCCAACGAAGCCGTCGTACTTCCTGGCCCAGCAGCGCGGACCCGGATCGTGCAGCGCGATCGAAAAATCGCGTTTATTTTCGTGGTCGGTAACGTTCATAAAAGATCTCAGCGGGATATTCTTAAACTGTCTTCACCCAATACTCTGGTGTAATTTCCTGCTGCAAATATTTTTTAAACAAAAGATATCGACTACTTTATGTCAAAATTTGTCTGAAAAAAGCGTCCACCATTTTGTGATGGAACACCACACAAATATGGACCAATATCTTTGAAACTAATGGATATTATAGATAAAGTACCATTTTGATCGAATATAATGTTTTTTATTCCATTAAATTCCTCCTACAAGTTCACTATTAGCTTAACTTATAAGATTTTCGAAGAAAAATAAAATCCGGCGTGTTTTTGGAAATGTAGTCATGTTTGACCCTCCGTATCTAAGTAACGCATACGATTTATGGAAAATGACTTACCGTTACGTAATCAGCAATAATTTGGCTGTATATTTGCAGAGATTCAAGTTTGTATCCCAAAAAAAGCAATTTTGGACTTTTGTCCGGCTTTTTTCGATTTCGGACCACTGTGCGCTGGAGCCATTTTTGTGACAAATGATTTAGTATATCTCAAGAAGTTTGTGCCTTTCTCCTTTTTAGCAAATTTTTCATATTATATAGATCTGACATATGAAACGTGTACCCACGAACTTGAGAAGGAGCAGCGAAAGGTGATACGTTTTGTGAAAAGGAAAATATGGAATACGACTGTAAGGAATTCGAGGTTTAAAATCTCTAATAGCCGTTCTTGTCGGTTTTTTGTCTCATTCACCGGTATTCCAAGAAAACGAGAAAGAACACCGAACTTTTTAAGGGTGCTTTGAAGTGATTCGAGCTTTTTGTTAAAACAAATGTTGCGATAAAAACGCAAGAGTTACAAAACTGTTTTCAGATGCATGTTGGGAATCTTCGAAACAAAGGAAATATAAAGTACATAAAAGGAAGACGGAAAAGGCTGCAAATGCTTGATGAATACAGAAAAAATATTTGCCAAAGATGTGACCGGTAGCATGTGACTCCTTGCTATTTCGAGATACCCGATAATAGGTGTAAATTAAGAGAAATAGATGCTTGGGAAAGTTAGATTCTCTTTTTGCGAACGATGCCTCATAACAACAGAGTAAAAGAGTAGTATGAAAACGTGTGTTTATATCGCCTACCACACGCCCGAAGGTGGCTTAACAGATTAGGAAGATCGAAACATCGGAAGAGTGGGTTGATTGGATGTTGTGATTGGCGAAATGGAAAACGGAGTAATGATTTTTATGATTGCGACTTTTATCCTCGTTTGGAGTTTCTTCAGGTTTGTCCCTGGTATACTGAACTATAGTTGTTTATTATTTATACCGGTAAAATTAAAAATAAAAATAATGAAACGTCTTTTATCGGGTGAGCTTGAGAATAAATGTTACATGATCGTAAATGCCGGATTTACTAATTTTTCAAATTTGCCTTTACTTTACTATAATATTAAGTCTTTAAATTATGATTGTTACGAATAGATAATCAACATTCACCTCTTGGCCAAATTTCGATTGATTTTTAAATGCTTTATTGGAAATAAATATGTTATCTCCGCTATTGATTTGTGGTGACTTATGTTTTGATACAGTTAAATAAAATCTAACACAGCATCTCTTTTTTTAAGCCTTTTAACAAGGACTAAGGGATAATCGTTACTTTCAGTAGCGGAAATTATTTAATTCATCATAGAAACTATCTGAGTGAAGAGCGGTTTTTAATTCTATTGAAGAGAGAAAAAAAGCTGCAATTATTTTAGAAAGATAATCTCGAATGAAAAATGTATAACGTGATCGGTGTACTAAAGTAAACGGAATATTGAAAATGCGGCTCTTTGATTTGCGATGGGGATGGTTACATCTGAATATTTTGAGCTTTGGCTGGAATTTTTTAAGGGTGAAATTAATTGAAGGATGGAGATAAGGAGGTCTAAGAAAATATTTAGTTATCTCACAGTGCCATTTCAAAAAAGCAAAATATAATCAACGTAAAGGAACTAGAAAAACCACACTTTGCGAGAGGAGAGGATAAATTGCACAGTCTTTTCTGGTTAAGAAAGATTTAGTGCTTTTTCGGCTAGTTGTATGAAGAAAACTTTCCCTAGTTTCCATCCGGGAAGTGGCGTGGGTTTCCACCGACGCGGAGTGGGCTGGAATCTAAAAGATTTCCCAAAATGTTTTTCTTTTAGTACAGAACTTAAATCTTCACGCAGTTATTAAAAAATTTTTAAGTGTTTATTTTATTTTTCTCGTTTTCGACATGTCAACACGTTTAAAAGTTATAGAGTTCTAAGCATGAACATGAAATTTTAAGATGAATTTTCAAAGAAAAGGGTATTTTCGGTTCATTTGGAGAAATATTAAAATTCGTTCCTATGAGGATTCTGAGAGAAGCTGTGTTGAAAACGACGATGCAGTAATCTAGTAATTATTTTATCTTATGATTCGGTGCAATTGCTACACTCAAAGATGAGCCTTTGCTTGAGGATACAAAATGGCAGACACCTCTTTCGGCCAAGATTCAGAATAAATGGGGAAAATACATGGTAAAATGGCATAGTAAATAGTCATGTGGACAGTGCGTTTGCCTTTGGTGAAAGCACTATATTGGTATACATCTCACATATATCACCTTTATAAATTTCGGGCAGACCGTCAAACCTTGGAAAAATAGGGTATATAACTATATACATGAAATGCTTACAACGGGGGATGGAGGAACACTTAGACAATGCTAAATATCCCTCCAGTTGACTTCAGAAGGTGGCACAAATTTGAAACCTTTCCACATAAGTTCAATCTGTTCTTCCGGAAAATAGTGAGTAGATAAACTCATTACTTAGATGATTACTATGCTATTTTTGTATAAAAAGCTGTCAGTTCTGTTTATTGCATGTCTGATGATGAAAAATCGGCGCAAAACCAGGATCGTATTTGTCTTCCGTGGTGGTTTAGTAAAAACAGTGATAATTAATCTCTACGTCCAAAATAAAATTTCTCTCTGGGTGATTTCACAAAAGAAAAATGCTGGAAGTCTTGTTAGAGAATTATTTTGGTAATCCGAAAGAAATCTGGTTTGAGTAAATATATTTTCGTAAAGTTGCGCACTGCCATGAAGTTTAGCCTTATATGCTCGATGCATGTTTACACGCGAAAATTAATATTTTTGAGCTCTGGTAATTTAATTACGCTTACTTTCAGTCTACTGGTAACAGGAATACTATTAAAATTATATCCCTCGTGTAATGTTTTCGAATGAAATATCCAAGGGCGATGAGTGATTTATCCTATTTGTTACCTCTCGGCTATTAAGGCCATGTCAATATTATTTAAAAATAGTGCGTCGGAAAAATCAGCGGTTCGATTTAAAATTTTGTTCGCGTTTCTCTCTAAAATTTTAAAAGTGACATAATTTTTTGTTGTCTCATATTCTTGAGTTGAAATAATTAAGCTTCTCTTATTCTATTTTTCCTTAAAAGAAGAGCTGAATTGACAAAAATTTCACTTTTGAGGGCACGACGGCCGCATTATAAAATATTCCGAGTAAAATATGAAAATGTATTTAAGTAATAAAATTGATTATATGAACTGTTATTATCGCAGAGGAGCAGCATCGGGTCGCCTGTGCTTATCACGATCTCAGATTACTGTGCAAAGATTGTGTCTGAGTAGGGTTGGAGACGTGGTTGTATCGCCTTCCATGGATCTTGATTTTTTTAGAGGTCCTCGGGTCCTGCGGCACTTTCTTTGTCTATGTATCCGGTCCTTTATTTTGCTCCACACATGTCTTGCGACCGTGCAGGGGCTGGTTGTCAAACTGAGGTATAGAAGGGGGTGTCCATATGTGAATGGCGTCACCAATGACCAGGTTTCGGCTTGAAGGCGTGCGTTTTCGAGGAGACGGGCGAAAGACGAGGAAAAGGAAGGAAATATTCGATGGTATTTACAATATGCGAAATTTCCGTTCGGCGCGTGTACTTGCTATTTAAATTTTTACTCCCGCTGGGTTGTTCCTTTAACATTCACTAACATTTTTTCGTATTTAGATCGCCACCTATGATGGTAGCAGGATTTAAGGAAAGTTAAAGTTGGTCTACTGCCATAAAGCTATACTTTCTATGCTTGATGCATGTTTGACGCAACACTTTGAGCTTGGGTAATTTAAATACCCCTTCTATCAATCTGTTGGTAACAGCAATGCTATTCCAATCACATCCTTCATATAATTCTTCCAAATGAAAAATTACGGGGCTATGCGCGATTTTCTGCAAGCAGTTATATTTTGGTAAATAGGGCCACGTCAATATCATTAAAAAATAATGCGTCGGCAAACTCACTGGTTTGATTTAAAATTCCATTCGAGCTTCTATCTAAAATTTTAAGGATGACGAAATTCTTCGTGCACTCAAAAATATGGTTAAAGAATTAAGCTTCTTTTATATTAGTTTTCGTTAAAAGAAGAGGAAAATTGACTAACAAATATTTCACTTCTGAGAGCAAGTCGGCCGCATTATAGAAAACTCTGAGTAAATGATTAATATGTAGTTAAATAATGAAATTGATTGAATTAAACTGGAATGCCTCAACTGTCATAAAAGCAAAAGAGCAGAGCTGGGTGAACAGTACTTATCAAGATCTGAGGTCACGGCTCAAAGATTTTTGAACATTTCTGAGGGAGTCTTTCATTAATTCTACACATCGTACTATGGAGAAAATAATATATTCCGAATAATAACAATCTAAGCCAAAAGCTTATTATGCTTCTTTTATTGGGAGGAATATTGATAGCAGGGATTTTTAGGATGTTCTTTCGGATTTCCTTAGTTCGTACATTCTTTGTCGTCTGCCACGCCGGGTTAATATATATTAGTATTAATCTTATCATGGTAACTTTGAAAAGTACTTCAACTTTCGCTTAAATTTTCCTATAATATATCTCACTGAAAGAAGGCGGCTACTTTTACTTCCCCTACAGTGCTTTCAATCTGGTTGACCCTCGTCAGATGATCGCCAAGGATGACGTCGAGGAATTCGTTTCTTTGCCTCAAGGACAAGGTCGTTCCCCTTGTCCGTCACGGCCCCATTTTTGTTTACATAGCGGAACGCCTGCCTCCTGAACTTCCGAATGAGTTGATTTTTGCAGAAAAATTCTTTTGTTTAAAAATGAGATTAAAATTAGGATTAAACGAGATGAAAACCCTGCTAAATTTAATTTAAAAATATAGCTGTCATGCCAAGCTTTATTTAAGACAGATTGAAAGCCCAGGAAGCAAGTAACTGTGGATATTTCTTGGTAGAATGCAACTATAATATCCTAGACAAAAAGATCCGTGCGGTACTTTTGCGCCAAATTAAAAAAAATATTATGTCACTATATTAAAGTAAAACACGACCTGTCTCTATGAAAAGATAAAATTAGTTTAACGAGATAAATAGGAAAGTTGACGTCAATTAATGTATAAACCAATTCGTCGTATCATATTTTTTCGAAGGCGGCTTGAAAATCTAAATTACAGGCAATCGCCGTTTGTCCTTCATTCAAATTAAATCATTAAAACCTTCAGTACTATCTTCGGCTAACTTGGTTACTAGGAGCATCGTGGAAAGATTTGTTTGAAATCACGCCTGAAAATCGGAAGTTAAAAGATTATGTTTCCAATAGTTGAAGGAGAATAATCAGTCTACACTAACATTAATCTTTCTCGTCTTTTCCCGGATTTTTCATCATGACTACTTTAGCGAATTTCCATGTCGAAGGGAATAGAAATTGTCAAAAAGGAATTTAAAAGGTCAACAAAGGAAAAAGAGAGAAATGTTTACACAATAACGATTAGATCGGGAATATGAAAAGGGCATGGGAAATAGAAAAGACCAAATGTGAATTTACAGTTGTATCCGCCTTAATTACACAATTGAGGCGATTCAAATTATACAATGCGTAAAATATAAAATACTTAATGTTAAACGGAGAAATCCCTCTTTAGTAGTATTAAAAGGTTGTGTTGTTCTTTAATATATAATCGGATAGGTTCATTTGGCCTAGGGTCAGACGTATGATGACCTTGCGGCTGCAACTGATCTACCGACCAAAGCCAATTTAGGGATAAATTAATGTAAGAGAATAGAAGAGCAGGCAAATGGAAGAAATGAAGAGGTTTCATTGCAAAGCTCTTTCGTGACACGTGCATATTCTATCTATCCTGCAAAAGAGTGTTGTTTACTGTGTTAAATACGTAAAATAAGGCGTAAGATTAAAATCGATATGAACTGACTTTACTTGGTGGAACGCCATTTATGAAAATATTTTTTTTTTTGGAAAATACAAAGTCTGCGGTTTATTTTCATAAAGGCGTAAGATATACATTACGAACGCTGGAGCTATAGATTACCTACAGAAGAACTCTTACTCTCATAAAACATCAACGTTGCATTGCTAATGCACCATAGAAAAGATCTGTGTAAACGTTTAGCTGAAGATGTAGATAGCCGAAAACCATATATGGTAGAAAGTATAGAATTGCCTTTAAAGTTATAGTATATCCGTCTTCCTTACACATATAGGATGGAGAGGAGGTGATGTAAGAATCACAGTCATGTAAGAGAAGATAGGCAAGTCGAAGTAACGCAAACTTTTCTTTGCAGAACTCTCTTACCTCACCCACTTGTACCCATCTTGTTTTCCAATTTATCTAAAAGAGGGTCTATGTTTTACGTAGTAACTTCATAGAGGGTGTGAGCATCTATAATGACTCAAATTAAAAACTGAACATTGAATTATAATGGTAGTCAATATGAATATGAATTGAAATACATTCATCGCACACCCACAAATTAGACAAGTTGAAAATATCTATTACTTAGTTATATACGTACACTTACATATAGACGTAGACATAATTCGCGTTACAGTTGATGAAAATTAATTAAGGATGACAAAAAGCATTTGCTCTTCTTAACTAAGATCATCTACAAGGTCAACATTATCAACTAAAGTTTTTAAATGATAACCTACGATACGAAATGTGGCGAGTAGAATATCATCTAATCTTTGCTGTATTTCTACTATAAAACGAACTATAAAATTGCAAATCCCTAATCTTCACCATTATAACGCAAACGTCTCTCTCAAGGACTCGCTTGCATTCTACAGCCACTTGTGGCCATCAAGTCTACGAGTTCATGTAAAAGATTGCTTCGTTCGCTTAAAGTTAACGTAGAAACTATAAAAAAAGTGTGAGGGCTTAAAATGACTCAAATATTCAACGAAGCACTCATTTTAAACGTTTATAAATGTGAATATTAATTGAAATACATCAAAAAAACTAGTTAATTAAAAAAATTATTGCTATAGGTGAAAGTTTATTACGACCGAAAAACATGATTTGCAATTCATACTTAAAATAATCTATTAAGGATAATAGTAACAACAATATTTTAAAAATATAAAAACTGCGTTAGTATGCACGTTATGACTATCCACTGTCTGCAGTAAATAAGTTATCAAATGTGCCTTCAAGTTGTTTGATCGTTCATTCATGATATATAACTTAATAGTATTTTGGATGATGAACAAGTTGTTCTTGAATGGCCGTAACTGTAATACGCAATATACAAATAAGAGCAAATCGAGAGCAGAAATTAGCTCTTGAAAAGAAAATTTTCACCTCTAGCAACGCACAATATGAATAAAAACTGATGTATAGTCCTACGAAAACATGACAAAAATTGTTTATATGATACAAAACAAATATACACACTTCAGTAATATTAAAAGATATACCCGTATGGACAATTGTGAATGGCTCACTGAAAGTATAATCAATGTAGGTAAAACTTTTCTGTAAGTATGACTTGGATATTTGATGTAATCCTGAGGTACTTTAAATAGCTATCGCACTCTTTCTGAAGCCACGTATTTTAAAGGATCGCAAGAGAGCCAAGGAGCTGCATAAACGCCCCGGCCATGTAATAGTTATTCAGAGAGTATAACTAACGAACAGTAGAAACATCCAGCTGCGTTGCAAAAGTACGTGTACTGCAGATTTATCGATCGCCTATAGTTAGTTGCAGCTTGTGTAAATGTCTGTAGAGCAATGGCGCCTGTAAAATATATACCACATCGAATGCTGCACCGATCGGCGGGAAGCAATCGTTTCCAATAAATAGAAGAGACTTTTTTACAGTGCTCTCTCTTTCATACCACGTAGTCTCTCCTTAAATAATAAATCCCAAAATTGAAGTGGTACTTTCTGAGTTCATATCTTCGCCATACCCGAGCTTATTTCTCGGCCAATGGACCTTGTTTTTGAGAAAATATCTAAAATCATGATGCCATGGGGATATTTTAAAGATCCAACGTGAAAAAGAGATGTGTAAATGTGCACTCAGTGTAGAAGTGATTCGAATACCTTGTATGGAAGATAGTGTAAAAATATCTGTAATGATGCAGTTGTAGCCGCCTCAGTTACAAATACGAGTCAGAGGGGAAGTGATGTAAGAATCACGTTCATGTAGAAGATGTTAGGCAAGTAGAAGTAATGCAGACGTCTGTCTGTAGAACTCTCTCATACTACATCCACGTGTAGCCATCTCGTCATCCAGTTCACATAAAATAACGTCCGGATGATTTAACATGGATTTAAAATATTAAGATTTATTAATACGAACTGGATACAGTCAGCTTTCATCCATTAACTTAAATAAATTTCCAATTCAAATAAAATAAAGGATAAATGTGATAAAAGTTATTTGATTCGAAATAACATTGGTATACATCTGAATACTAGCCAATTTAAATATCGTATATTCATTACTATTGATGGAAATTTATGACCATTAACAAAAATGATTTGCCTTCATCATCGAAAATAATTCATTAAGGATAATAAATACAATACAATTGTAAACATGTGAAACCTACATTCATAAAAACTGCAAGAAGAAAGTCGTCCACCATCTAAAGTAAATATATTATAAATGGAACCTTCAACTTGTTAATCTTACATTCGCGGCATATTGAAATTACTCGCAGAATGAATTATTTAGAGTATTTTCGATGAACTGCAAGTTTGTTATTTATTGTAAGCATATAACTATAAAACTTCCATAATATGCAATATACGCATGAGAGTAAATAGACTGCAGAATTAAACTCTTCAGAAGATCCATTTCACTTTTC
Source organism: Sympetrum striolatum (assembly GCA_947579665.1). Taxonomy (NCBI): domain Eukaryota; kingdom Metazoa; phylum Arthropoda; class Insecta; order Odonata; family Libellulidae; genus Sympetrum; species Sympetrum striolatum. The sequence goes on from OX388352.1 coordinate 29,432,629, forward strand.
GGAATGCAAAACGTGAATAAAACAGCAAATACATGAAAAATACTTTGATACACAATATATTAACAAACTTAAGTAATACTAAGTGATACACACTATGAAAAAGTATGTAAAATCTACTGAAAATATAACCTATTGAAAGAAAAAATTTTCCGTAAATTTGAGTTGGATATATGAAGTAATACTGAGATTATTTTCACAACTCCCGCTCTCCTTCTGAAGCCGCGTGCTTTACAGTAGTGCAAGAGAACCATGGAGCATCGTAAACGCCCTGGCGATGTAATAGTTATGCTGAGAGTATAACTTAAGAACAGTAGGAACATCCTGAGTTAAAAATACTACATGGACTGCAAATTTATCGATCGCCTATATTTACTTGCAGCTTAAGTATATTTCTGTAGAGCCATGGTGCCTGTAAACTACGATATATCGTATATATCACTCCGTATGCCACCCCGATTGGCGGGAAGCAGTCACTGCCAATGAAACGGATAGACTCTATTACAGTGCTCTCTCTTCCATACCACGTGCTCTCTTCATAATGATAATTCCCAAAACAGAAGTGCTACTTACCGAGCTCATATCTTTGCCATACTCATGCTCATATATCGGCAAATATTAATATCAAGGATCATATATAAGAGATAGATTTACATAGGATAGATAGGTTTACAACAAGGGCCAAAGGACCTTGTTTTTTGTAATATATATATATATATATAATCATGGTGCCATGGATATAATTTGCTGAGACAACATGAAAAGGAGATGTTTAAATGTGCACTCGGTGTAGAAGAGATTTGAATACCGTGAATGGAAGCTAGTGTAAAAATATCTGTAATTATGCAGTTGTAGCCGCCTCAGTTACAAATACGAGTCAGAGGGGAAGTGATGTAAGAATCACGTTCATGTAGAAGATGTTAGGCAAGTAGAAGTAATGCAGACGTCTGTCTGTAGAACTCTCTCATACTACATCCACGTGTAGCCATCTCGTCAGCCAGTTCACATAAAATAGCGTCTCGATGATTTAACATGGATTTAAAATATTAAGATTTATTAATACGAACTGGATACAGTTAGCTTTCATCCATTAACTTAAATAAATTTCCAATTCAAATAAAATAAAGGATAAATGTGATAAAAGTTAACTGCGACTAAGGATATGATTTGTCCATAATATCTAAAAATATTTTATAAGATAAACAGCAACAACAATACTTCAAAAATTTATAATTAATTTAATAACGGAGAATCTTTAATAATCAATTTTAAATCTAGCATAAAATGAACTTCAAAATCGTAAATTATTTATCCTTGGTGTAATGATTAATTTCAGATTTTGATTTAATTGTATAAATAATACATACTATTTGTAAATGTTGGGTAGTAGAGAGGCCTCACCGGCCTTACCCCGCCAAAAGGTTAAATAAAAAATTAATAAATAATATCTTGCTCAATAACTGACTTTGCAGAATATTTATGTCATCTACTAGACCGTTCGTAAAATTTTTCTTACGCAGTAACTGCATATTTTCCGCAATCTAAAATATGCGTGAAGCTGTAAAATGACTACCATTGTAGTTTCTTAATGTTAAAAAATACTCTTTCCGCTCCTCAAATAATTCTACAAGACATTCCTACAAAAATATGAGAAGGCAATTAAGTGACACCGAAGTAATATTCAGACTACAGTAATTCCGGAAACACAGAGGTTGGGACCGTAACGTCAAATTTAACGAATGTATACACTAATTTTCCTGAGTTTCCTGTTAGCGTAAATTGGTTGGCATAAGTAATCGTGAGGTATTTTTTGAGCCTCTCACTGTTATTGTAAATCCTCGTGACTTACAGCGGTGCAAGTAAGCCATATGGCTTCTAAACACTCCGACGATGTAAAAGTTATTCAAAGAGTATAACTAACGAAGAGTATCAACATCTTAGGTTGCAAAACTCTTCGGTCTACGTGCAATTTTATCGATTACCTGTAGTCCCTTGCAGCTCGTGTACATGTCTGTAGAGCCATGGCGCTTGTAAAATATATGTGGCTCGAATAATGAGTGAGCAGGTCACTTCCACAGTGATTTTACAGCATTTAGAAGGGCGGATCCGTAATGTAGCCATAGATATGGCGATACCGTGCAGAAGGGAAGTTTTTCTCAAAATAGGTTAATTTTGGTAAGTTACGTAAAAGTATACACTGAAATTCAGGAATAAATATATTTTCTCTCTACTACTCCCTATATACTAAGTAATAAGGAGGAAATAAATGCGAATATTGCTAAATTACATTGCTTTTGATTGGAAAAGGAGTAAACTCGGTAAGGATGTCGGTCTGCAATCCAAAGGACCCGCCCTTCGTGCACGCCTAGATTCACGGTCTCCGAGAATTTCTCAACAATGTTTAGGGAATGGAAACACATAAACGGTATCACTTTTCTTTCATGTAATAAAACACCATCTGCCCAAGCTAATACATACGTATCTTAGGTCGTACGACAGTATTTTCGTGAAAAGGGGTCCATGGAGGGGAGTCTTTCTCAACGCTCATCCCAAGGTTGGGCCCCGGATGAGGTAAAGGATCTTGTAAGTATTTTCATTGGGCGAAAATACCACGCTTGCTCACTGTAAAGTCTTCGTTTATGAATATAAGTGAATAATTATCAATATAATTTGCATCTCTTATCCTGTGAATTATTATGTTCATATTTCTAAATATAATTCCAGACAAGGTATCTGTTATCGTAGGATTTAATCGAATCAATCATAATAAAATGATGAGAAGATTGATTTTCACATGAAAATTTGAATTGACCTTTGATGGGTTCGACCTTTCAAATCGACGTTCGATTTTGACCTTCTATGATAAACAAAATATTTCGAGAAGCATAAAATCAGTTCTTATATACATAGGATCGAATTGTGAATAATTTTTTATGTACTTTTGGAATACTTTGAAATCAGAATCGCAGCATATGTTGTGTAATACAAGGTCTGTGAGCGAATGAGGGAAGTATGGATAAGGTCAATGTTGGGGAGCCTGCGTCCTTTATCATTATGCTGTAAATAATGTTGATAAGGGAAAATTCTTTAAATTTATAAAATTAATAAGAGTTATGACGAATTATTAGTTATCCCTATCGTTATATTATACTCGAGGTAAAAAAATTGATTTTTTTTTCTTTCAAGATAACTCCCGGTAACTTATTTGCATTTTAATTGTGAAAAGGAAAGCAGTTAAATCTATCTATTTAAGTTTAGAATTTTTGAATATGTATAAATACATTTAGGAAGCTTACATTAGCTTAATTTATCTTATTGTTCATTATTCATATTGAATAAACTAAACTAAATATTAAAGTTGGAAATCAGCGGGGAGTGGCACAGGAACAAATAGCTGTTGGCTGAAGTGTACCCAAAGTGCAGATGCAGGAAAATTTTCACCCTCTCCAAAGCGTCCAGTTTACGGTCTCGAAAATGTTTGCGCAAATAAATGAATTTGAAATCGGAAGAATGATTGGTTTAGATGAAATGTTGGGCAAATGTGAATTGCTGTTATTATTACGAAAAGAGGAAGAATGTTTTTAAAATTCCTTTTTGTTTACCCTATGTGTGTTGTCTCACAGTCCTCACAAATCAACATATATACCAGAGTAAAATCGATATGAACTGACTTTACGAGGTGGAACGTCATTTATGAAAATAAACCGCAGACTTTGTATTTTCCACAAAAAAATATTAATACACGACCGGTTTCGGCCATACAGCCATCATCAGGTACACTCCTGGCCAAAATTAACGCAGCACCGGCCGTAAGGATTGCTAGGGAGGTGCTGCGTTAATTTTGGCCAGGAGTGTACATACACCAGAAAACAGACAGAATTAATAACATAACCCCTAGTCATGAAGGTAGAGTGAGAAGGGGAGAGGGGTTGATGAAAGTAATGTCATTGGTTAGGGTCGCGGATGCCCACACTATTTCCACGATCTTAAGACAATCCAACTTCTTCCCCTTCGACTGTCTATGAAGGAGCCGCGGCACAAAGAGCTGGTGTGGTCGCTCTCCATGAGGTGGTTCGAGAAGGTGGGCAAGGAATTACCCAGCCGGTAACTCCTTTGGTGTTCTTGTGCCCTCAACTTAAGCGAACGCCCCGTCTGACCCAGGTATACGACAGAAAAATCCTCACAACTTAACTCATAGACCCCGGAAAGGTCACTAATTTCTCTTTTATCTTTAACCTGGGAAATTTCCCGCGAAAGATTCCTCGGGGTATAAAATCCTGCTTTGAGGTTCGGCGGCAAAAGGTTTTGTAAACGGTAAGAAATATTTCCTAAAAATGGGAGTTTGACCCATCTTATCTTAGGAGACTCTAACGGGACTAAGGATGGGAAAACCGACGCAGCTGCTATTTAGAAGCTTTCTTCTTAAGAATTCGTTCCACCAGTTTTACTGAGAAACCATTATTTAGAGCTATTGTTTTGATAGTGGCCAACTCCTCTGCAAACGCCTCCGCGGATAAAGGGATGTGTAGAAGTCTATGGATCATGGAATGGAAAGCCGCCTGTTTATGCGAAAAATGATTAGAAGAGGAACTATGAATCACATGATCAGTATAACAACTTTTCCGAAATATTTTAAATTTTGGTTGGGAATTCACCATAGAAATCGAAAGGTCTAAGAAGTTCAAGGCACCACCTTCTTCTATTTCACTAGTGAACAAAATTCGGATGTAAACTATTTATACTATTTATGGGTTAAATGGAAGATGGGACTTTTTAGTCCCAATTTCGCCCAATTAAGTCGTAAATAAATAAAATAAAATAAATAAACTATTGAGCAGGATGGGTATCTCTTCTGCAGGTCCAGTCCAAACACAGAACACATCATCAACATATCTTTTCCAGAAACAAATATTTTTTAAACAATCAACCCCAGATGAAAACAGTTTTTCTTCTAAAATACACATAAACATTTCTGCCAAAATAGGGGATAATGGTGAGCCTATTGCTAGTCCATTCTGGTGAAAAAATTCCTCATTAAAACCGAAATAGTTCTGGGAAACACATACAGAAACTAAAGATATTAACTATTTCACTACCTCCGGAGTAACATTATAATTAGCTAAAAGAGAATCTAGAACCACTAAAGCTTCCTTCACCGACACTGAAGGAAATAAGTTTTTAACATCAAAAGAAACCATTACAACACTTTCCGGGAAATTTAAAGGAACCAAGGAATTCGAAAACTCAATGAAATTTTTAACACCATATTCAGATTCAAATTTTGTTAAATTACGGATGATGAAGTTCAATTTTAAAGCAAGTTTGTGAGCCGGAGAGGAAATTGCAGCCACCGCCGGCCTAATCGGGACATCGGCTTTGTGTATCTTAGGCAATCCATAGAAACGTGGTGGCTGGGGATTCATTGGTACAAGAAAGGATTTTTTCCTATGGGTAAAAACAAGCGTGGAATCTGAAAGCGCTCTTTTCACAGCCTTGTGGTAAGACATTGTGGGGTCCTTTGTTAATTTAACTGTGTTATTATTTGCTATGAACTCATCACATTTCAACCTATATACATCTTTATCTAAAATCACTGTACATTTGCCCTTGTCTGCCTTCACCACAACAAGGTAGTAATTGCTCAAGAACCTTTTCACTGCTGGCACTTTAACACAATCTCGTGGGGGTTTGTAAGAAGAATGCCACTTAAAAATGATATCGGCGAATAGACTTAATATAAAAAAAAATATTTTGTGAAAAATACAGTCTGCGGTTTATTTTCATATATACCAGAGTTTGTGTCTGGGGGTAAAACGTCTTTGCTGTTTGAGTAAATATTCCCATTGTGTTTAGGGATGCAGAAGATGGATTTCAATTGCCCTTAGAGAGAGAGAGGAATATAGTTTTTCAATTCTATGATGATGACCTAGGATTGGTTACCATGGGATGAAGGTGAAGGACTGATGGAAAAGATTGGAGGTTTTTTTCAAAGGAATCAATCATAATTGATGAGAAGACATTTTCCTCTTCAATTTTTAGTTTGTATAAAAATATTTAGGAATGTTTAGTTATTTTTATTCACTATGAATAATTTTAGAAGGTTCCAAGAAGTGAAAGCTAAAGTAATCCATTGTCAGTATAGCAAGAGAAAAATACTTCATTAATTTCCACACATTTTCCTACCAGTTTTGGCACAGAAGACATCTTTAGGTCAAAGATTGCCTCTGTGCCGGGACCATTTGAAAAACGAAAACTCTTGTGTGGAATTTAATAGGTTTAAGTTTATTTTCTATTGCTATAGTGAAAATGTCGTTCCACGAAGTACGGATTGAGATGATTGAATTCATTAATGTAATCTATTGTATCTTTTTTCCCCAGTAAAAAGATGAAGAAGTTTATATCCGAGTATTACGACTTTGCAAGAATTTTTTTTCATTAATGGCATTAAGTAAGGAATTTTGTGTTATTTTTTCATATGAAGGCTCAGGAATGTTCCTAGCGCGAAATATAAATAACGAAGTATGCATAGAATGGATAATAAGGAATAGAAAGGGAAATCAGCTACATTCTTAGCAGACATAATGCAGAAATAAGTGCCATATTTAAGAATTTTATCTAAATTCTATTCAAATTATGTCCAAATTGATGTCTGAAGAGTCATTACGCTTTCTATTACTTTCTTGACCTAAAGTTGCCTTGACGGGCAAGTTTAGATTGTTCTCTCTGTGAAGAAAAGTGAGGAAAACCTCGCTGAAATCAATTTTAAAAAAGACCATCTAAAAGACTTCATCAATGGCTGATTGAATTTACATGAAGCCAGCAAACGTTGATGTGCTTTGATTATAATCCACATTTATGTCCTCGGCGTTTATAAAATCAGGAATGAGTTCATACTTCTCGATGGTCATTTTCATTCACCACATTCAAAAGCTTTCCTTTGAGACGTGTTAAACTACTTTCGAATAAAATATTGCATCGATTTTCTGCGATCAAATGCGAATGCGATTCGAAATAACATCAGTATACATCTGAATACTAGCCAATTTAAATATCGTATATTCATTACTATTGATGGAAATTTATGACCATTAACAAAAATGATTTGCCTTCATCATCGAAAATAATTCATTAAGGATAATGAATACAATACAATTGTAAACATGTGAAACTTACATTCATACAAACTGCAAGAAGAAAGTCGTCCACCATCTAAAGTAAATATATTATAAATGGAACCTTCAACTTGTTAATCTTACATTCCCGGCATATTGAAATTACTCGCAGAATGAATTATTTAGAGTATTTTCGATGAACTCCGTGGAAATTCTTATAAAAGAATATCCACGAAGGCCCTCTTGGTGTAAATTGAGTCAGCCTGAAGTCTTTCACGATGGTCTTCTTTTGTAATTGATTTCAGCAGGGTATTATCTATGTAAAATAAAAATTTTTTCTTCGACATTAAGGAGAAGGATCTATTACTTAATAGGAAAGTTTAAATTCTTCCGATTCGAAAGTCCAAGACGCAGGCGTTTCGCAGAGCTTGATCCTCTCTCAAATTCTATGTAATCTGATTACAACTCATATCCCTCTCATAAGTCAACTAATATTTATCTTTAGGCGGGCTTACGCATTCTGGAAAAGATTGATATTCTAGACTTTTTCATTGCCACTTTCGAGATGCAACAGCTCAGGCGTGAGATTTTAGATAATTGAATCGATCGTTGCTCCTACCCCAAAAGACCTAAAAGATATTATTTTTACTTGTTCTAAAATTCCAGATTAGAATATATACGATTTAGCACTTAAAAGCCTTTACTCTGACGACATAAACTATAAAGTTGCGGTCGAAAATTACATTAAAAGGCTTTAAAATTCATAAATACAAAACTGGCTTAAAATTTCTTACATAAAAAGATGCTCCCGCTGGGACACAGAATATTTTTTCCTTTTGTTTAATGTTTCCTTTTTATATTGCCAATTTATTTCTTTGACAGGGCAGGAATGCATCCAGGTGATCTAACTGCAGCCCGCTTTCGGTCAAGAGAGTGATGGAGAGATCAATGATCGTTCTAACATCGATTTTGTCATAATTCGGATAAAATTATGATAAAGTTCTTAAGAATGGCAATTATTTTCGAATTACGTCTGCTAAGGTTATCGCCGATTTGCCTTTCTACTTTTTGCTTATTCTACTTATTCTCTATTTCTTGATAACTTTGATTTTTACATTTTGCAACATTTCGAACATTCCTGAGCCTTCATATGAAAACTCGTTACAAAGAACCTTAGTTATTGCCAAAATTGAAAATTAGCTCTTATTTCGTCGTAACACTCAGATATAAAGATCTTCTCCCATTTCCTTGGGAAAACATAGACACAATAGATTACACTAATAAATCCAATTATCTCAGTCTGTACTTCGTGGAATGACATTTTCACTATAGGAAGATAAAAAACTTCATAAATTTCCACAAAGTTTTCATTTTCCAAATGGTTCCACCAGACAGGAAATCATTGGCCTGAAGTTAGCTTATGTGCCGGAAACGGTCGGAAAATAAAAACTTTAGCGTGAAAATATATCGAGTTTTTTTCTCTTGCTATACTGGCAATGGATTACTTTAGCTTTTATATCTTGGAGCCTTCTAAAATTATTCCTAGAGAATATATAAAACTAAACATTTCTAAAGGATTTTATGCAAAATAAAAGTAACAAAAATCGCGGAGGAAAATGTCTTCTCATCAATTATGATTGAATCCCTTGAAAAAAATTATAAACGGATATGGCACTCTCTCCAATCTTTCCCATCAGTCCTTCGCTTTCATCCTATTGTAACCAATCCTAGGTAATCATCATAGAATTGAAAAACTATACCCCTCTCTCTCTCTAAGAGCAAATGGAATCCATCTTCTGTATCCCTAGAAGCATTGGGAATATTTACTCACACAGCAAAGATGTTTTATCCCGACTCAAAATCTGGTATATAAATGTTGATTTTTTGGGACTGTGAGACAATACTCGTACGGTAAACAAGAAGAAACTATGAAAACAAGCTTTCTCTTCCTTTTAAAGTAGTTTCTGGGGCTATTGGAATCCATCCACTTCTATTCTCAATATTATTTGTTGATTGAATGGCATATCTGAAAAAAAAGTAAAAATGGAATTTTGGCTAACAAGGTACTTACATAAACGGAGTGTTACCGCCCGATTTTATTCAAACTCAGTAGATGCATAGTTTATGGTGAAAAAATAAAATATGTGAAATTAAACAAACCCTCGTCATCTAGGAGCCGAGATATCCGAGGTTAAAAATTGCAAACTGTCCAACCGGGCCGCTCCCGCCGCCGAACTTTTAGGCGGGAAAAGCGGGCGGGAGTGCCGATGCGCTCGCCGAAAAAACGTCGCGCGGGCGTAAATTCGAATGGTTTTTCGGCGTTTATTATATTTTAAACGAATATTTGAGTTTTAAACCGTTCATTCTCGGCATATTTAAATGAATTGCATGATATATGTGTTAATAGTATTTTCGATGATTAACAAGTTTATTATTGTATGTCTATTATTGAAATACGCAATATACGCATGAGAGTTAAAAGACCGCAGAAGTTAACTAACATAAACTTACTTTTGACTTCTCAAAATGCACAGTTTGAAAATACTGTTATGAAGTCCTACGAATACATGATAAAACTATTTCTGTTACACAGAATAAATTTACACACTTCAGTAATACAAAGAGGTATACCTGTTTGAACCATTATGAATGATCTACTGAAAGTATAACCTAATGAAAGGAAAATCATTCCGGAAATGTGATTTGGATATTTGAAGTAAGCTTGAGATATCTTTCAAACCTCTCATTCTCTCACTAAAGCCACGTGTATTACAACGTAACGTGTATTACCGGTTTTACAGCATTGTAAGTGAGACGTGGAGATACGTAAACGCTCCGATGATAAAAGTTATGTAGACTGTATAACTAACGAAGAGTAATAATATCCATCAGAGTTGCAAAACTAGTGGACTGCAGATTTATCGATCACATATAGTTACTTGCAGCTTGGATACATGTCTGTAGAATGGCGCCTATAAAAAATATATCACTCCGTATGCAGCGCCGATCGGCAGGAAGTAGCCGCTGCCAACAAAAACGATATACATCCTTTCTTTATAGTGCTCTCTCTTTCATACCACGTGGTCTCCATGTAATATTCATGCAAAATTGAAGTAGTATTATCGAGCTCATATTTGAATCAATTTATGTTTAGGATCATATATTCATGATGTCAGTTTACGTTACGCGCCGGAGGACCGTTTTTTAGGTGCACTCTCTCATCAAGATGCCACGTGTACATTCTGTAGAACCAAAGCAGAAAGGAATGTGTACATATGTACTAAGTGTAAAAGATAGCCTAATAACGTGAATGGGAGATCGTGTAAAACTATCTATCAAGATTTGTAGCCACCTTAGCTACGAGTTCGAGTCGGAGGGGAAGTGATGTAAGAATCATGTTCATGTAGAAGATGTTAGGCAAATAGAAGTAATTCAGAATCTGTAAAACTCTCTCGTACTAAAGCCACGTGTAGCCATTTCGCCTTCCAGTTCACGTGAAAGAGCATCGCGATGAATTAACATTGATTTAGGATAGTTAGTTAAATATCAATACAAACTGATTATTTTCAGCGTTAATATTTAAGCTAAATTCGAATTTCTTTATAATTACAATAAAGAAAAGGTGTGTGTGATAAAATATAATTGCGACTAAGAATGTAATTTGCCCTTAAATCTAAAAATATAGAAAGTTTACTGAATTACTTACCAGAAAAAATTATTTTGACAACGAAAGCTAGTAGATAATGTTTAATCCTCCTTATCTATAATTTGCGAAGAGTCCGTCTATCCGTCCGTCCCCCCCTTTATTTAAAAAACGGTTTGATTTAGAGATTCGAAGGAAACTGCATTGTTTTTCTACGAGTTGGAAATCCCTAGGAAAACTATTATCATTACTGAGAATGCTCGGGTTCGAACCCAGGTATCCATAATAAGATTCCATAAGGAATACAGGTTAAGTTCACTTTTATCGGTTGCAAGGCTTATTTCTTTTTGAAAATTAACTTAGAAATAATCGTTGTTAAAAGTCGAGAATGCCATCAAAAGAAGGGAAATTAAATAAAAATTCTTATGTTAGTTAGTTAGTCGTGTAATATCGATTTCGATTAGAAATTGCCATTATTTTGATAAAATAGAAAACATTTTTGAAAGATTTTTGAGATTATAAACAAGTCCTTTCCCATTAACGACGAATGCGGTTGTTGAAGTTTATCACTAAAAAATAAGTTTGTTTAGTGGTATTTTCGGTAATGAAATTTAAGTATATATTTATATACAAATAAGATAAATTTTGTGTTTCTTTAAAACCAAGTATCTACAAATTAATTACTCAATGGTAATGCATTGACCTCAGTTAAAATACCTGCAAAAATGCGATTTTTTACATAATAAAAAACCGGTACACCTTTACTGTGGTAAGAGGCGACCTATATGTGAAAGATTTGTCTTGGGGTTGATGATGTGGAAATCTCTTAGAGAATATTTTCAAAACTTTCATTTGGGAAAACAATTTACAATAGAAGTTGGGAAAGAAATGTTTCACTTTGTGTTACCAGTCCTCACAATCTCAAACTCTTTCCACTTTCACTACCAATTAACTAAGAATCGAAGGTATTCACGATATATTTTCGAATCACCTACCACTTATCTTATACTTATAAATTTAGATCTAAGGTCACTGTAAAAAGATTGTGTATTGGAGACGTGGTTGTATCGCCTTCCATGGACCTTCATTTTTTTAGAGGTCCTCGGGTCCTACGGCCCTTTCTTTGTCTATGTATCCTGTCCTCTCTTTAGCTCCGCACATTTCTTGCGACCATGCGGGATCTGGCTATCCAACTGAGGTATGGAAGGTCCCTATGTGAATAACGTCACAGATGACCAGGGTAGGGCTTGGTGGCGTGCCTTTTCGAAGAGACGGGCAAAAGGCTCGGGAAAGGAAAGACGACCGTTCAAGACGGCTGAGCTCCTCAGGTTCATTACCAACGGCAATAAACCTCCTAAAACCTCTTCCTCTCTCGTCATTTAACCATACTATTCTCTTATGAGGATCGCCAATATTAAGCGCAACGACCCTATATCTTAGAAAGTGCTACATTGACTAACCAAGATTTGATTTCTGCGTGCACGTCGGCGGCATTATAAAAATCTGAACAAACGATTAAAATATAATTAAATAATGAAATAAATTAATATTTAATCAATTGAGATAGTTGTTACTTTGTGGAACTCCATAACCGAAGGAAAGGAAATAACTAAGTCTCATTTACACAAGAAATTTTATTAAGAGTCGACCGGTTTCGACTATGGTCTAGTCATCTTCAGGTTCAGATTCAAAAATTGTTCAAGCACATATACACTTAAGGATTAAGGGGAGGGAGGAGGGGTAAGGATGAAGGGGTGGTAGAGGGTTGAGGGATTGGAGTAAGCAGGTTGACCAGCGACAGGGGGCAGGAGAATTGGAGAACATTGGTGAGCTCAAAATAACTTCTTTTATGGAGGAGAATTTCCATTTGCACCAAAATTTTTAATTTTGGACCCTTTCGTATCTAGTGGAGCAATTGTGGTTGGAAATCTGAGGAGTGATGATTTTCAAGTAAATGCATGGAGAAATGAGATGTATGAAAACAATTTTTAAAATATTGATTGTCCGAGTACGTAAATGCCTTCCAGTTTGTCCTATATAAATGGACCCACAGTCATTACACGTTAATTTATAGATACCTGATTTTAAATAAACATAAAATTTATCTTTAGAATTGGAAAGAATTTTACCCAAACTAGGTAATGTGTAGAAATCAGGTTTGTGGTTAGGAGGAAGAGAGTTGGCGATCGCGTAACTCAGTACATTGATCCCATTAGTTACGCGATCGCCAACTCTCTTTCTTTCTTTTCCTTTTAGGAAAATTTGTCAATTTTTTAAATCAAACTTAGACCTCTTTCCGTCAAATTGTGGTAATGTATGTGATAAACATGGTGGGCCCTTCCAACAGGATATTTCAGTGATCTAGCAAAGATATAAATGGAAGTTTGTTTGGGACCCACACGAAGTAGGTTTAGTCTCAGATTTAGAGATGGTCCAGCGTAGAGCAGCCCGATTCGTTCGCTGGGATTCCAGGTGTTATAGCAGCGTTACGGAAATGATAGAGTCCCTCGGTTGGAATCCACTACAGATGAGAAGATCTGAATATCGTCGGAAACCTTTCGAAAAGTTCATTCGTTCAGAATTTATAGAAGAAGTAAGTGAAATTTTTGTGCCAGTAAGGAGCGAACGCGATCTCCGAGAGGCATCGACGAAGCGTTATAGGGAAGTAATCGCAAGGACGGATAATTATTTTTGGTCGTTTTTTCCCCAAGCTATTAGAGATGCTAATAGGTAGGAATGAATAATGGTGGTGTATTACAACCCTTGCCATACGCCTCTGGTGGCTCGCGGGGTATATATCTAAATCTAAAATCTAACGTCGAGGACTGCAATGCTAAGTAGTTATTGCCGGATTGTTACATAAATGTAACTGATTAACTACACTCAAAAATAGAGCTGTACGAATAATTCAAAAATAATTATAAATATCCTCCACTTAAAACGAATCCTTCAATTATGTCCATTTCCCCAGAAATAACGAAAAGGTAAAAACGGTAGAAGAAAATACTTTAGATCTAAAATATTGTTCTTATATTTCAATTGCATGAGTAAAACTTTATAAATAGACGTAACGTGATTATACAGGAGTATATATTCATGCATTATAAAAGCACAATACAAAAATTTCTATCAATAAAATTATAGCTGAAAAATAAATTTAACAAAGAAAAATAAAATAATAAATAATGAAATAGCTAACAAAATATCCAAAAATATTTCCCTGAACACGAAAATCCGATAGGTGTGAAATTGAGGATAAAAATTTCAAGTCTGACATAATGTCATTCGGAAGATTTCCCCTCACAAAATAAATTTAGATATATGCCTCGCGAGCCGCCAGAGGCGTATGGCAGGGGGAGAAAGTGGCAGTCCTATCTAAAAAAAGAATGAACTTAGTTTTATTAAATCACGAAACATATTTTTAAATAAAACTGTTAAAAAATATAAATGAATAAAAAAGTGTAACAGCAACTAATGACCTTTTAATTTAAACTATAAAAGAAATAGGTATATCTTACTAAAAAAAACGAATTGAAAAATGCGTAAGTATGATATCTCATGCATGCTATACCAACTACAGTAAGAGCTAAAGCAGTAAAACTCTTGGTTATGCGAAAATTACGAATAACTTGGTAGGTAATTGCTATAGTAGAAATTGATAAAACTTCAGCGCCTACTCAAAATTTCCTGACTTATCCATTACAAACATGAGTGCTATTAATTCTGACCAAAAAACCATCTCAAATGCCCCCTGAATGACTCGCCGATTGCCGGGAAGCAGTCGGTGCTCTCTTTTGGCTCCATATTATATTCGTCCATAATATAAGTGTTATATTTCAAGATTTTCGGAGAAGAGGAAAAAACTCTCACGTGTATGTTTTACAGAATCAATATTAAAAAAAGATAAATGCTAACTCGAGAAAGATTGGAGTTCCGTGCATGGGATAAAGTAGAATATCCACTGTTAATTTTTAGTTGTATCAATCTTAGTTACACAGTTTAGGCGGATTTAAAATAAATTAAATAGAATGTATGTACCCTTTCTTCTGTAGAGAATCAGTCATCGGAAGACTCCACCCGAATATTACAACAGATAAAAAATAAAACACCTACTATTGAGTAGAGAAATCTCCATTTAGTAGTATTTTAAATATTTTGGTGATTTAATATATAATCGGATACTTTCATTTGGCCGAGGCTCAGACGTATGATGAAGTATATGTCTGCAGCTGCTCTGCCGACTAAAGCCAATGTAAAGATAAAACTATTGCAAGAGAACAACAGAGCAAGTAAATTGAAGAATATACGAGTTTAAATTATAACGCTGCGCTGTTTCATGGCATGTGCATATTCTATCCATCCTGTAAAAGAGTGGTGTTTACTGAACTTAAAACTTTAAATATGATAGAAGTCTTACATTATGAACGCTGGAGAAGAGCTACAGAAGAGATGTTACTCTTATCAAACTAAATTCTTTATACACTTCCGATGCGCTATGAGTAAGAGCTATGTAAATCTTTCATAGATGTAGATGATATACTAATGCGTGGTAGAAAGTGTAGAATTGCATCAAAAGTTTCAGTATATTAGTCTTCGTTACACATTTAGGATTGAGTAAAAAGAAAAAAAGCACTCGCTAGCTTTCTGAAGCCACGCGTTTTACCCCATTGCAAGAGAGCCATGGAGTTGTGTTATTATATTAAATAAATATAGATATATTCTCTCCATTGTATGAGTAGACTAGCTGAAGTCCCCGATGATTCTTAACGGGAAAATTAGAAGTGAGATTCCGTATATTTGTCTTTTTTACATATATTATATTGTGATATTCGTTATCATAGCTTATTTCAACCAGTTTGGTTATTGAAAGAGAAAATTTTCAGTTAAAATCACAGGATGTAATGTAATCACTTATGCAGCATAAGCTCCAAATATGTAAAAGTTATGCAGAGAGTATAACTAACGAAGGGTAGCAACATCCAGCTGAAATGCAAAATTACGTGAACTGCAAATTTATCGATCAACTATAGTTACCGCTTGAGTAAATGTCTGTAGAATGTAAAATATATAACACTCCGTTTGCCTCTGAATATCTCCGAATCTGAATGCCGTGCATGGGAGATAGTGTAAAACTATCTGTAAAAATGCAGGTATAGCCACCTTAGTTACAAATTCGAGTCGGAGGGGAGTGATATAAGAATCTTGTTCATGTAGATGATATTAGGCAAGCTATGTAATGCATCTCGTCTCGATGGTTTCACTTGGATTTTTGATTGTCAGAAATATTAACACGAACTGAATACATACAGCCTTCATCTATAAACTAAAATCAATATCCAATTATAATAACAAAAGGATGTGTGTAATAAAAGATAACTTTGACTATGAATACGCTTTTTCCTAAATATCTAAAAATATTTTATACGATTAACAGTAACAACAATAGTTTAAAAATGTAAAATTACTTTGACAAGGAAAGCAATTGCAATTGAGACATGGAGCTGCGTAAACGCTCCGTCGAGGTAAAATTTACGCAGAGAGTATAACTTACGAAGAGTAGCAACATCTTGAGTTGCAGAACTACGTGGCGTATGAGCAAACTTATCGATTATCTGTAGTCGCTTGCAGCTCGTCTACATGCAGGTAGAACCCTGGCGCTTGTAAAATATATGTGGCTAGTAGAATGAGTAAGCAGGTCATTCCTACAGTGATTTTACATCATTCAGAAGGGCGGATCTAAAATGTAGCCATAGACATGGCGATTCCGAGCAGAGGGGCGGTTTTCCACAAAATTGGATGAATTTCGTAAGTTATAGTGGAATATAAACTGAGTTTCAAAAAGGTTGGCTACGCATACTCTATTCCGTATATCTTGAGTTATAATGAGGAAGTGAACGCGAATATTACTATATTATAGTGCTTTAGATTGAACGAGGAATACATTGGGTGGGGAAGTTGATCACTTCCTTCGTATACGCCTAGATTCATTGTCTCCGAGAGTTTCTACAATACCATTGGTTCAAACTAATTCCAATTGAAGCACAGCTTATCCTACGTTATGGAAATAGTTCCGTGTACATGGAGGGGGATCTTCTTCAACTTGCATCCCAAGGTTACGCCCCCGGATATGCTAACACATCTTGTAAGCGTTGTTCATTGGGCTAAAATACCAGGCTTGCTCACTGCAAAATCTTCGTTCGTTAATATAAGTGCGCACTTATGTTGGTTTTCTGGCCCTTTGAATTTTTATATCAATATTTCTAAATATTATTCCAGACCAAAAGTGATCTGTAATCATAAAATATACTTATCAATTCATAATTGAAAATATGAGAATAATGATTTCACTTGATCATTTGAAATGATAGTTACCTTCGAAGACAAATGAAATATTTCGAGAACCATGAATCAGTTGTTATATACATGGAATCAAACTGGGAATAATTTTTCATAGTGAATAGCAGAAGACCTCTTAAAAAGCGATTTAGACGTACCTTAAAAATTCGACAATGCCATCACATTAATGGGAGGCAATTTAAATGCTAAGGTCTTGCACTGGTGGTGCAACAAAAGGGGATGCCTTCGGGGAAGTTCTTAAACATTTTATTTGCGAAAATGATTATACCACTCAATTTGAAGATGTGTTTACTCATTTTGTTTATTGGAAACCCAATCTTGACGACCTAGTCAATCTGTTTTTTATTTCCTTCCCCACCAACAGACTGAGGATCAATGTAATTAGCAAAGCTTCCTCGGTTCATCTCCCCGACATTTTATATCACGCAATACATTTAGAGTCCAGTATTACGGTCGATTTAAAAGTAGAGATTTGGAGCATCTTAACTGAATTTTAGCCAACCTAACCGTAGAATTTAATTCCATATTTTCATTTATATTTAGTTGACGGTCATGCAGAAAAACCGACAATCATTGCGACTTCGTTTCGTATTTTGCGTTTCCGACGGACCCGTAACGTTTAAGAGCGACCGTCGCAAACTTTACGAAAATGATTGCGCTCGCTTTGTTAGCTCTAGGGTGGGTAGGCCACTCCCGCTAACTGATCTGTGAATCACATGTTCAGGAGATTTGTCGGACCAGCGATGGTGGGATGACCTTATCTTTCGGAATATTGTATTTTTAATTATAATACCAGTAAATTTCTTATAATGGTATTGCCACTGCTAACCGACTGTATACAATGGAAATGAAATTAACCTTGCTAAAACAAATTGAAATATATGCGTGCAAACATGTCTTGAGCACAAAAAATCAAACTTTGTGGCTGCCTATAACTATATATTAGAATTTTAGAGATTCTCTGATACGGTAACTAAAATAGACGGAGCCATCAACACGGGAAACAAAGTATGGGGATGCAATACGGGTGGCATTAAAAATTTAACTTGGACCGCAACGCATAAATATCAAATACGCGCGACGAACGGACAAGAGCATACTATAGAAAGACGTCAGGAAGGGAATAATTGTCTACACTTTTTTAATGCCACTTTCGAGACGCTGCAGCTGCATTAAATACATACAACTATTCATATTATACTTTTAAGCGGAAAATTGGCCTCGCTCTTCGGCATAATTCCAAGAATTTGTCTTACATTATAATTCTATTAATGAACGTGGCGGAGCCTCATCACAGGCACTCTTTAACACAGCGTTTTTTGTTACGTGGTTACTCGCGTGTAGTGTTCCTCACCCCTATGACGTACTAACGACTATTTGTGTTACGACCTCTTTTTGTAATTCTTGCTTATTTATGAAGCAAATTTATTGTGAGAAAGTTTTTATTGTTATACCAGTTAAAATTATAAATTGTTTATAAAAATAGTATTTTATAGGTTTGTCTATAATTTCGTATTACTTTAAATTACAAGCAACTATTAGGTGAAAATATACATTACGATATTTTAAATAATTTTAGCAATAAGTATTATTATTGCAATAAGATAAGTTGATATCATAAAATCCAACGAATGTATGTACCTCCTCCTAAAATTCCCACGAAAATTCAGGAATGACTGTTGATAATGCATCATTAATTTTAGGAGGGTTTCTCTCTCGCCTTTGATTTTTTCCAGTGTTATAACAGGAGAACATACAAATGATATTGTTTTTATGTTAATAAACGTTGCTAAAAGGAAAACAACGGAAAATGAAAAAATAATAAATATAATGCCACCTTATATTGAATAGAAAATATCTCTTTGGCAGTGGTTTGAACGTTTAGGATACTTGATATAAAATCGCACACGATAATTTGTCTGAGTGTTATATGTATAGTGAATCCTGATTGAAATGGTGTTCACCTAGCCTATAACTTAAATTAGGATAAACGCTATATATGACGGACGCAGGAGCCATAGAATCCTCTCAGCGTTTCTCTATTTCATAAAGTACGTAAGTGCACATCAAAAGCACTGGGAAGAGAGCCATGTGAATGTTTCGTTTACCTAGAAGCTATCCGATTGCCCTGCATAAAAAGAATTCCCTCTAAGGTAATGGTTATAAAAATACACTTCTATATTTGAAGTAATGCAAAAGTCTCTGTGCAGAATTCTCCCTCTCTCATACTACTTCCACTTGTTGCCTCTCGTCATTCAGTTCATGTAAAAGGGCGCCTCATCCTCTTTAAATTTACGTAGAAACTACAGATTGTATCTGAGGATAAAAAATGACTCAAATATTCAACTAAAAATAGGTTTGAAATCATTATATATGTTCATGTGGGAAAGTTTAACAGAAACAACACAATTTTTAAATTCAAAATTTACTTTTGCAACAGAAATAGGTAGAAAATCATTTTTTTGTTAACAATATAGTATAAAATGATGAATTATCCTCACAATAGTGTATTATCTTGCACGAAATCTAACTTTGCAGAAATTTCATGTCATCAACTACACCGTTTCTAAGAGGTTTTTTACGCAGCAACTGCATTTTTCTCACGAAACATTAATAAAAGTATAAGAAAAAATCGAATATTGAAGTAAACGCTTGACTCTAACAAATATCCTTTTCGGTTCACAAAATATATGATGTGAATAATGTCTACAACACTGTCCTAGAAATACATGAGAAATGCATGTCAGTAACACAGAATTTATAGTCTTAAGTAATGCCAGAGATTCGCAGGTTTGGATTATGCGGAGAAATTTAAAAGGTAGAAATTTTTTTGAAAATGAACTGTGAAATGCTAAATTCTTTGTCCTTGCTGTAATGTAATATCTTGCATTATATCTGACTTTGCAAAATTTTAATGCCATCAAAATTTACCGTTATAATAGGGCTATAGATGAGTTTTTTCGCAATCTACAATATACGTAGAAGAGGAAATTTAACAGTAATCGTAAACTCTTGGTTCCCCATATTTACGTTGTGAAAGACATAAAATACAGTAATGAAGGAAGGGGTTTTTTTAAATATTTTTTAGTGTTAAAATACCCAATTAACTAAAAATCATAATGAAAAATGGAACATAGCCTTTAAAAATGTGAATTGTCTCAACCGATGCATTTGAATATATATTGCGAGAATCGATCGGATACAATAAGTTTACTGCTAAAATATACTACAAACAAATAGTTAGCTGGAACACTGAACAAGTAATCCTTACACTTTTACAAAAAGGGCTGTATGAACTCATTAAAATAAGTACTATGATAAACTGCTTCGTCACGCGATCGCACTCTAACTAAAAAAAAACTCATGAACTCTTGAAAAAGCAATAAAAACTGCGTAAATTTACGGAAAACGTAGAAAATATACACCATTCCAGATACCGAAAAGGAGATGTCATCTTTGTGAACCCAAAAAAAAGATATCTCAAAAATAATCTGGGGTGTCCAGAACATCCTGCGGGAGTAACTGAGGGTTAATCATACACAATGTAAACGGATTTGCTTAGCCAACCATTTTATCCCGGTTTGCCGAAAGTGTAATCAGTAATGTACATGCATCCAATCCATTTTCTTTTCTAAAGGCTCAAAATGAGTTGTTTTAAGCTCGGCGCGGAGATGTTAACACCACGAATCTCCGCTTTAACGGTGGCGGCGCTCTGTCTTTCCCTCCGCTCGGAGCCGCTATGGAGCAAAGTGGGCTGAACCAAAAAAACCATGCGTTCGGGTAAAAAATAGTTTATTTGAGTGCGGAACTTGAAAATTCGCATAGTTATCGCAAAAAGATTGAATTTTATCTTAACGTTCGTCGTTTTTGAATGTAGTTAGGCGTCAAAAAGATACAGGGGGTCAAACTTGAGAAATTTGCACATAAATTTATTCTTCTTTTTCGGAGAAACATTCACGTTCATTGATTTATAGACATTTTCGAAAGAAAAAATTGGAAAAATTTACGATACAGATCTCTACTATAACTCTTTATCTATTGATTCGATGAAATTTTTGCGCTCAGAGATGAGTCTTTGCTCATTAAATGCAACAAAATATCTGACCCCTTTTTCGGCCAAATTTCGAGATAAAGTAAGGATAACAACTTGGTAAACGGCAATGGAATATCAAGTTTTTTAAATCACGTCAAATTTAAAGGTTTCTTTATGTGGAATCTGAAGAAACTGTTTCAATTTACTAGCTATCCTGGGATTGCCGTTGAATTTTCGTAAGCGTTGCGCGGTCCGGCTCGCGCCTTAGAATCCCCAAATCCAGTTTCGCTGTCTCTTTGGCGATGTGAAGTCTTCAGAATTCAGCAGGTTCGGAGTTAGATTAGGCGTTCTGTGATGTAAGGTCAGTTAGTGAATTCATCGTCAGATGAGGGAAGTATGTATATAAAGGCCACGTGGAATAACGTGGAAGATCCTGAGTCCGTCAGCCTCATGCCGTATTTAGTATTGTTTATGGAGAGTTTTGTACAAATTTAAACTGATGGCTGATATCTTATTAGTTTTCCAAGTCATTATATATTGTCTAGATAAAATACGAGAACACTTTTTCAATCATTCCTCAAGTAGTATTTTCGCATTTTATTTGATGAAAGGAAAAATATTAAGTACAAATTAAGAATATTTATTAAGATAATAAGATATTTTGGGAGCTTCCATTTGATATGTTTCAGTAATTTTTTCTCTACGTTTTTCATTATTCATATTGAATAAGATAAACTTAATAATAAAAATATTTAAAAGCTGAATGCATTGCTTAAAAGAGGAAATTGATGGGAATAGAACTATATTACATAGCTGTTGTTTGAAAGAGGGGTGCATTGGGTGGGGAAATGTCTCTCAAACCCAAAGGATCCACCCTTCCTGCACGCCTAGAAACAGCGCAACCGAGAGTTTCTCGCCTATACGTGGAGTATTCCACACATCCTATGATGATCCTTTGTGTTAATACCTGTTTTAGTAACAATTCTCGTTTATTTGTAAAACAAATACATTTCGATAACATTTTTATTGTTATACGAGTATTCATCTTAAAATATATTTTTTATAAAAAATATAATAAAATATAGTCCCTCTAAAATTTCGTATTAATTTGAATTCCAAGATACTATTAGGTGGAAATATCAATCATGATATTTTAAAAACCAATTTTAGTGATAAATAATTATTCTTGCAAAATAAATGTTTATATCACGGTCAGTTTCAATAATTGATAGTTAAAACAATTTAAATTCCACTGTTTTAACTATTTTCCTCGATATAATCAATTAAAAAAAACCAACAAAAATTCAGGAGTGACTGACGAAAATGAATCACAGCTTTAAGTCATATATACATTGTTTTAATTTATTAATAATGATAATCTAGCATTAATTTCACAACTATGTATACATTTATATTTAACATGTTTAAATTTATTTCAAAAATGTTGAAATACTTATTTAGAAGATTTAATCCTGCTTTCAGTCTTCTCAACTTGGGCGTGGTTCGTTTTTCCTCCACATCGTTTTCTTTTCTTTCACAACAAAAGGATTGCATTGTTGCCAGCAAACTCGACATAAGAGTCATTGACTTTCTCTACAATATGAGAGTTATTATAAGTTGAATGGACTCGATAAAGGAAACATCTGTTACGTCCAAAATATCTAAATCCGACGACTTCTCTCAAAGATAAAGAGTCTTCCGTCGTTCCATCTAAAACTAAACCAATTGTGGTTACAATTTATTTTAAAAGTATTTTTGTGTTAGAATACCTAATTTACTAAAATCACAGCGAAAAATAGAACATAGCTTATAGAAATGTGACTTGTCTCAATCGATGCATTTGAATATATATTTCCAGAATCGATCGCATAAAATAACTCTACTGCTAAAATATACTACAAGCAAATATTTAGCATCAACACTGAACAAGTAGTCGTTACACTTTTACAAAAAGGGCTGTATAAACTCCTTAAAATAAGAACCTTTAATCTGCTATGTCGCGCGATCGCAATGTAATTCCAAAAACATGCTGCGGAAAATTTAGGGAAAACATAGAAAATATACACCATTCCATTAGCCAAATAAGGGTATTAAAATTTGTCAATGCAAAAAAGTATAATCTCAAAAACAATCTGGGGTGTCCAGAGCACCCCGCGCGAGTAACGGAGGGTTAAGCATACACAAAGTAACTGGATTGACTTAGCCAACTATTTCATCCCGCACTAGCCGAGACTAGAACTACATACATTCATTTTTTCCTTTGACTTCATCTTAATTTTCTTAAAGAGTTGTTTAGTCCGTGCGAACTGGAACCCTAAGACACGCATGGTTGTTCCAAGGGCCTTGATAGCTCGGAGCGGTGATGTTAGTTCCCCAAATCTCCGCTCAAACGGCGGCAGCGCTGAGACTTTCCCGCCGATCAGAGCCGCTGTGGAGGTTTGCAATTCGTACCGTTGCAGAAAACCTCTGGATTAGTTTGTATTTGGTGCAGCTCCGGATCGATTCCCTGGTTTACAAAGTTATAGTCTATAATGCATAACTTGGCCAAGGTTACTTTCTAGTAGTCAAGCGCAAAGCAATTACTACTGTTATAATCCCGTATAAATGGATGGACTGTAAAACCTTTGGGAATTATCCTACAAATAAGTCAATCTCAGAAAGGTACTGGGATACTTGCGTTCAGGAGAATGAAAGGGATCGTCGAAATATACCAATTCTATCCGATTTTTTAGGCGGAGTTACGGGGTAGGCTCTCTTTATATCAGTATTAGAATAGCCAAAGGCATAAAACTTGGATATAAACAAAGAATGTCCACGGTTTCGGATAAATTCAGTCAGCATGCGATGAAGTCCTTCTATATGATCTTCTTTTGAGTTGTATTTCGGAAAGGTTTTCTTCATGTATAATCAAAATTTTTAATGCGGTTTTAGAGATATGAAATAATTATATAAAATAATATTTATCTCATCCGATTCGGAAGTCAAAGACGCAGACGTTTCGAAGCTCTTGATCCTCTCGCAAATTCTTTGTTATCTCTTTTTGTCTCATATCCCCTTACATATAATTAAACTTTACCATTATGTAGACTTCCGTATTCCGCAAGGGTACGATATTCAAGACGTTTTTATTACCGCATTCGAGGTACAACAGCTCAAGTGTGAGGCTTTAGATACTCTTCACTCAGACCACCTCTCGATCGTCACTTTTATCAAGAAGGATTTAAAGGTTATTTCCTGCACGTGTTATAAGACTAGAATAAGTTTGGAATATATTTATATTTGCGCTTAAAAATATTAATTCTGACGATACAACCAATTTCGGGATAACGTTAAAGGGGACAATACCATCGAAAGGATATTTAATTATATTCATACCAAAATAGCTAAAAATTCGAAATTTAAAACGTTGCTCCTGCGTCGCCATAGATCAATGATTGCTCTTGTTTAAGGTCGTCTCATCGCATCGTTAGTTTTGTTCTTTGAGTGTCCAGGGAAGCATGAATTCGATCAAACTGCCCCATGATTTCAGTAGAGACCGTAATGAAGGGCGAGATGACTGTTCAAGTACAAGGTTTTCCGAAAATTTATTGAAATATATATGAAAAACTTCAGTATGGCAAACATTTTTCGAATTATATCTACTATGGTTATCAATGATTCAACTTTCCACTCCTTATACTCTATGATTGACATACTCAGTAATTTACATTCCGCTTTAGGCATAACTATGATCCTTTTTCAAAATATCATTACAAATAACCTTAGTAAAATTAATCCTTGCTTAGTCTTCGCATTCGGATAGAACCTTGTTCTCATTTTTTTACTAGGGAAATATAGACACTGTGGATCATGTCCGTCTGCACTTCATGGAAAGAAATTTCCACCATAGCAAGAAGAAAAAACTACGAATAATTCTACACTAAAGTTTTATTTTTCGAATGGTTTCAAAACAGTGGCCGCTCATGGATATATCAAATATCTATGAGGTGAAATAATTTCTAACGTTACTGAAGGAATCCAGTAAATTCACATTCACGCCAGATATTGTAGTGTACAAGGCATGTGAACGAATTCTAAGCATGAGATGAGGGAATTATGGATAATGACAAGCTTGAAAATCCTGCTTCCTTCAGTCTCATGGATCATTGATATGAGCGGTTTTTCTCTTCAATCACGCTGATTCGTGATGAATTACTCGTTATTCATCTCCTAATTTTTATTTGAGAAAAATAAAATAAATTATTAGTAAATTAATAAGTAATCCAAAATACTTCCTTGGTTGGAATGAAAGGTTAGCTTTTCGTATGATATAAGTGGAAAATAAAATTCATATGGTAAAAAAATCGAATAATTGAAAAAAAAGATATTTGTGATGCTTACGACGGATTAAGCAAAAGAATTTCAATTCTTTACATTCCGCTTGTAAAAGGAGAAAAATTTTTTATCCGACAAATGTCAGGAATTAGCAAGAGTTGTTTTTTTTCATTGGCATAACGATATTATCTTTCAAAATTTTTCTTTAAATTCTCAGGGATGAGAATGAAGCGAGACAATTATTCCCAAAGAGAAAAATAGGGAATAGAATGACAAACTCTTAGAAGACCAAATCAGAAAATAATTCCCACATTTGAAGAAAAATAGTAATTCTATAGGAATGATTGCCAAATGGGTGTATTAATTCTCATCTAGTTCTTCTTGAGTTCTTTTGAGAAAGTTTCTGTGATTCTTTGAATCTTTGAAAAATTCCAGCAGCATTTTCCATTATATCTACTTCTTGTATGCCAGTTCGAATGTATTGTGCAATGCAACACACATTCTTGGAGGGATTCATAAAGGAATCAATCCACATCGGGCTAGAGTAAAACAATATCAATTGTCCCAAGGAAAATTTGACATGAAAAATTCCGTTTTTCCTTGGAAATTTTCCTTGGGTGCACGTCATTATGCACAAAGTCACCACAACCCTATCTCTGTAAATATGGATTGAGGTGAAGGATATTCCCTGAACATTGAGACCTTTACTGCAGGAGATCAGCAGAAGAAATAATATAAGTGGCCACACCATGAGAAAATCAGAAGATTAAAGAAGGGGAGTAGGAGAGAAGTGCCCGAAGCTGACGATTCTCCGTTGAAACCGGTAGCATATTATAAATCCCGTGGAAAAAGTGCTATCTTGTTTACTACATTTTACATGATGAATCCCACCACGTACCACCCGATTCTTTGAATTTCTTTCTATCATAAAACTAGCTTAGATAATGAGTAATTTAAACGCTAGAAATATGCACGTAAAATAAGTGCAAAAGCTCTATTTCATAAGTAATAAAAATGATAAAGACAGAACTATATAAAATTGTTATATTTCTTAAACGAAAAACGTAGTTCGACCCCTTCACGAGGATTACCGGAAGAAGACTAATAATAAAAGAAATTTAGGTGAAATGGAATAATAAATAATTAGATATGAAAGATACCTTATAAAAATATAGATAATAAATTAATAAATAAAATAAATTATTCAATAACTGGATAAAAGAACTATTTTACCTAATTTAATAGAAAATCATTTAAGTACAAAAATTGTATCCGACTGTTAATGATAGATTCGCCCTTCAACTCCTTTGAAGTCGTGCAATACTTCTACAAATGACACTGCCGTAAATATTGATTCCTCCTTTACATTGATGTAAAGGACACCTGTTGATTCTCTTGCAGCTCACCGCGTAAGTATACATAACGCTCATCTGCGCACTTCAGAAATATATACAGTTAAAGGAACATGTACTGATTCCCCAAGGTAAATATAAACATCTGAAAAGCAGGATGCAGGGAAAGGAAAAGGGGAATACGATGCCTGAAAAGATTTTTTGAGCGGACTACCAGGAAATCTCAAATCACTCATGAGGTTTGTCTTTTTAGTAAACGATACGTCGCTACGTTCCATTACTTGTGAATCTATTCCTTATTGCGATATAAACAGTTTGATATATCTAGAACAATTAAGTATTATTACCAATTATAATATTTTATTTGCAAAAATGATTTTATCACGCAATTTGAAGATGTGTTACTCATTTTGTCGACCATCGGTTTTTTTATTACCTTCCTCCACCAACAGATTGAGAATAAATGTAATTTGAAAACCTTCCTCGGTTAATCTCTCTGTCAGTTGATATCAATACATTTTGACACTAGTAATACGGTGCACTTGAAAATAATAGATTCGGGGCTTCTTAAATGAATTTAAGCCAACCTAACTATAGAATTTAATTCCATGTTTTAATTTATATTTAGTTGACGGTCACAAGGCAAATCCGACAGTCATTCCGACTTTGTTCCGTATTCCAGTGGGCTCAAACTGTTTAGGAGCGACCGTTGCGAATTTACGAAAATGATTGTGCTCCCTTTTTTAATAAGTTCCAGCGCTCCCGTTAATGAGTAAATGGCACTGGTAACTGCCGCTAACTGAGCTGTGATTCAGATATTCAGGAGACAGGCTTTCTGCCGGGAAACCATACAGAAAGTACTACAATTGAAGTGAAAGCAACCCATTGAACTTATTCGCGGACTCATCGCTCATAATTTTGCAAAATTTTATTTAGAAAAAACATATCAGGAAAAGTTTTGAAATAGTATTGCTATTGCCAACCGATTGAAAGCAATAAAAAAAACCCTAGCTTAAAATTATTGAAATATATGAGTGAAAACATGCCTCGAAAACGGAAAATTAAGCTTTATGGCTTTCTATAACTCAGCAAGTTGTTCAGCAAATATGTTTAGAATTTACTTTTGTATGCTCACAAAAAATATTCTCAAAGGCAGCTTCTAAAAAGACGGAACCGATAACATGTAAATTAACGTACGGGGATACAATAGGGACCCTTAGGCACTAAAAACTAAACTCTGATCGTAGAGCATAAATAACAATTATGCGCGACAAACGGACCCAAATTTACTGAGGTAAACACTCCGGAAAGGAACGATACTAAACTCATTTTTATTACAACTTTCGAGACGCTACAGCTTAATTTTGAAGTTTTAGAAATGTTTGACTAGAACCACCTACCGGTCGTTGCTTTTATTCCGAAGGGCTTACTTCTACCGTTTTTAAAATGCATAATGTAATTAATATTATACTATAAGAGGATAATTAGTCTCCATCTTTAAATAAATTACATTAACTTTTCCCTAGATTTGCCACTTAATCAACAAATAATATTGAGAATCAAAGTGTACAACGTCCAGTAGGGCCAGCCACTACCTTATGTATCCCATTTTGGGAGTGACGACCAGCACGACCTTGCAAAGATGGAGAAAATAACGGAAAAGAGACTTTAAAATGTAGTTAGTATACCAGGGTTGTGCATTATTAAAAATAAAGAATTAAGAACAATGAGAGTGACTACCATTTTTATTAAAAACTGTTTAACGTAAGAGAGGGAAAGTTAAATCAAATTTAAAGTACAAGTCAGCCGTTGCCGCGGTCATTCAAAGAACCCTTTACGATAATTATTTTATCGCAATGTTTTACCCTCAGTTAAAAATCCTGCTAAAGATCGATTTAAGCATCATTAATAAAATTTGCACTCACAATGATATTGCACTTTTCTTTAATTAGGGTAGTCTAAGAGCTGCATTTTCATTGAAAATGTCGAAAAAATTGTTAGAAAACATTAATATTGGGGAGACATGAGAGTATTCATTCATAGTGATTAAGAGTACCTGATTAAATGATTAACTGATTTCTAAGAAGATTCATTGCGTTATTATTCTTTAAATGAACCTGGCGTAGCCTCATCACAGACACAATTTAAAACTGCGTTACTCACGCGTTTCTGGTTACGTGGTTACTCGCGTGGAGTGTTCCTCACACCCTAAGATGATCTTTTGTGTTAAAACCTGTTTTAGTAACAATTCTCGTTTATTTATGAAACAAATACTTTTCGATAACATTTTTATTGTTATACCAGTATATATTTTAAAATATATATTTTATAAAAAATATAATAAAATTTAGACTAAGTCCTCTAAATTTTAGTATTAATTTGAATTCCAAGCAACTATTACGTGGAAATATTAATCATGATATTTAAAAATTAATTTTAGTGATAAATAATTATAATTGCAAAATAAAAGTTTATATCACGGTCAATTTCAATAATTGATAGTTAAAACAATTGAATTTCCAATATTTTAACTATTTTCCTCGATATAATCAATTCCTAAAAAACAACAAAAATTCAGGAGTAATTGACGAAAAGGAATCACAGCTTTAAGTCATATTTACATTAGTTCAATATATTAATAATGATCATCTAACATTAATTTCACAACTATGTATACATTTAATTTAACATGTTTAAATTTATTTCAGAAATGTTTGAAATATTTATTAAGAAGATTTAATTCTGCTTTGAGTTTTCTCAAGTTAGGGCTTGGTTCGTTTTACTTCCAATTCGTTTTCTTTTCTTTCACAACAAAAAGATTTCATTGTTGCCAGCAAACTCGACATAAGAGTCACTGACTTTCTCTACAGCATGAGTGTTGTTATAAGTTGAATGGAAACACCAAAAGAAACATCTGTAACGTCTAAAATTTCTAAATCCGACGACTGCTCTCATAGAGAAAGAGTCTTCTGTCGTTCCATCTAAAACTTAACCAATTGCGGTTACAATTTATTTTAAAAATATTTTTAGTGTTAGAATACCCTATTTACTAAAATCATAAGGAAAAATAGAACGTAGCTTCTAGAAATGTGACTTGTCTCAATCGATGCATTTGAATATATATTTCGAGAATCGATCGCATAAAATAAGTCTACTGCTTAAACCTAACACAAGCAAATAGTAAGCAGGAACACTGAACAAGTAATCCTTACACCTTTACAAAAAGGGCTGTATAAACTCCTTAAAATAAGTACTTTGGTAATCAGCTTTGTCGTGTGACCGCACTCTAATTCCAAAAAAAAATGCTGCGGAAATTTAGGGAAAACGTAGAAAATATACACCAATCCAGCAGCCAAATAAGGGAAGTAAAATTTGTTAACACAAAAACTGTAACCTCAAAAATAATATGTGGTGTCCAGAGCATCCCGCGCGAGTAACGTAGGGTTAAGCATACACAAAGTAACTGGATTGACTTAGCCAACTATTTCATCCCGCACTAGCCGAGACTAGAAATACGTACATTCATTTTTTCCTTTGACTTCATCTTTATGCTCTTAAAGGGTTGTTTAGTCCGTGCGGACTTTAACCCTTAGACGCGCTTGATTGTTCCGTGGGCCTTGATAGCTCGGAGAGGTGATGTTAGTTCCCCGAATCTCCGCCAAAACAGCGGCGGCGCTGAGACTATCCCGCCGCTCCGAGCTGCTGCGGAGATTTGCAATTCGTACCGTTGCAGAAAACCTCTGGATTAGTCTGTGTTTTCATTGGTTCAGATACGGATCGATTCGCTGGTTTAAAAAGTAATCTATAATATAAAACAGAGTGTGGGTGTGTGTGTGTGTATGTTCGCTAAAAACTCAAGAACCGAGAGTCGCTCAACTTTGTAAATTTTCTACATTATTAAAAGTTGACGCCGCGCAGACTATAGGCTACGTTATATTTCCCTAAGGTCCACGGTTCAAACCCTGACGGATCAAAACATTTCCACAAGAAATATAAGTAGACGTCGGTTTTTTGTAGCAGGAAACATTTATTTTTCAAAATTAAATTAAAAACAATGGTCCTAGAAAGTCGAATCTAGCACCAAAAGAATGAAAATAGAATAAAGATTCTTATTTTGGTCGTGGAATATCGTTTTCGATTCGAATTTGCGCACAATTAAATAAAATACGTGAACATTTTATCGAAATTTTGAAGTCGTAAACAACCCATCCCACTGACGATCAAGGCGATTGTTGATTTCGAGCTCATGCGTAATTCCATAAGAACACATGGAAAATGAATGCCCAGATACAATTAATGCTGTAAGATATCTATTATATATAATTCCTTCTCTGGATTCATTCATATACATATATAGATACCCAGATTGGATACTAATTCACAGGCTAAACCACAAGCATCATTGATTAGAATTTTTTACAGCGTATAGGCCTTAACGTGAAACCCCCAGAAAAGAGGCGACTTTGAACCTCAGTGACATGGGTTCGATGCCAGAAGGCCCCAAAATCCCGATATTTCCCATTTTAATGTAATGCTTTATTTTTGGAAATTTCTAAAAAATACTTTCCGGATAGGTAGAGTATCAAAATTGCTAGAGCTTACAGATATAAACATTATCTATCGAAACCATAAATGGCTTTTACAGAAAATGTCCTGGGTTCGATGATAGAAGGATGCAAACATCTCCCATATAAAACACATTGGGGTAGTTTTTCATTATTATTTTGATTCACTTATCGAAATGAAAGGAAATTCTTCCTTAAATAGAAGTTGTATATTGAGATTCGGTTTAAGAAAAAAATAGATAAGACCTTGCTGTGTCTGGGTTCGATGCCAGAGCACATTAATATTTCTCACATAAGGAATATTTGTGAAAAGTAGGACGTCGTTTGAGGCAGTTGTAGCAAATATTTCTGCTCGAATTTTCACACATAGTTATAGATAGTGATCTTCTGTTGTTTAGTATAGGGGTACAAGTCAGCTCCATAATACACTTAATTTCTGCAAAGAAAGTTCTTCGTTGGTTTTGAGTTATATATGTATAGATTATATTTCTGTTATTTGTGTTTAATCATCGTTTCCGAGAACCATTTTTCCCTTTCAGAAAATGTCTCCTAAAAGGTGGTAGTAATTATCCTAATGTGATCATTAAATATATTTTATAATCTTTAAATCATTTTTGTCATCATCTAAGAAAGTGTTCATTATAAGGATATGAGATTAAATCTTTAGGTGACTTTGTAGACTTAATTATAATTTTATTTACTTTGTTCATTGGTTTGGAAAAAATAATAGCCTGGAATCAGTTATGTACCAAGCATTATGAAGCAATTGTTACGATCAAGACTGTACAAGAGTAATTATTAATTTGGATTTCGACGTTGAGAATCAACGGGCACTTCTGCTAGTAGTCTATATTGCATAACTTATAAGTTACTTTTCAGTAATCAGGCACAGAGCAATTATTACTGTTATAATCCCGTATAAATGGAAGAACTGTAAAACCTTTGGGAATACAACAACAACAACAATTATCAACCAATTAGTCAATCTCAGAAAGGTACTGGGATACTTGCGTTCAGGAGAATGAAAGGGACCATAGAAATATACAAATTCAATCCGGATTTTCAGGCGGAATTACGTTGTAGGCTTTTTCTATATCAGTATTAGAATAGCCGAAGGCATAAAAGTCGGATTTAAACAAAGAATGTCAACGGTTTCGGATAAATTCAGCCAGCCTTGGATGAAATCCTTCTCAATGGTCTTCTTTTGAAATGTATTTCGGAAAGGTTTTCTTCATGTATAATTAAAATTTTTATTGCGGTTCTAGAGATAAGAATTAATTATATAAAAGAGTATTTATCTCATCGGATTCGGAAGTCAAAGACGCAGACGTTTCGCAGCACTTGATCCTCTCGCAAATTCTTTGTTATCTCTTGGAAAATCCCGTGGAAAAGTTCTATCTTGTTTCCTACATCTTACATAATGAATCCCACCACGTACCACCCGATGCTTGGAATTTCTTTCTATCATTAAACTAGCTTAGATAATGAGTAATTTAAAAGCTAGAAATATGTACGTAAAATAAGTGTAAAAGCTCTATTTCATCAGTAATAAAAATTTTAAAGAAAGTAAAACTATTTAAAATTGTTTCATTTCTTAAAGGAAAAACGGAGTTCGACCTCTTCTCGAGGATAACCAGAAAGAGACTAAAAATAAAAGAAATTTAGGTGGAACGGAATAAAAAATAATTAGATATGAAAGATACGTCATAAATATATAAATAAAGAAAATTCATAAATAGAATAAATTATTTAATAAATGGATAAAATAAATTTTTTTACCTAATTTAATAAAAAATCATGTAAGTACGTAATCGTATTCGACTGTTAATCGTTGCTCTAAAACAGCGGTGATGTTAGTTCGTCGAATCTCCGCTGAAACGACGGCGGCGCTGAGACTTTCCCGCCGCTCCGAGCCGCTGCAGCGGTTCGCATATCGTCTTCTTTTAAAATGTATTTCGGATAAAGGTTTTCTTCATGTATAATTATAATTTTTATTACGGTTTTAGAGATAAGTATTAATTATCTAAAAGCATATTTATCTCATCGGATTCGGAAGTCAAAGACGCAGACGTTTCGCAGCTCTTGATCCTCTCGCAAATTCTTTGTTATCTCTTTTTGTCTCATATCCCCTTACATATAATTTAACTTTATCTTTATGCAGACTTCCATATACCGGAAGGGAACGATATTCTAGACTTTTTAAATTACCGTTTTCGAGATACAACAGCTCAGGTGTGGGGCTTTACATATTCTTGACTCAGACCACCTCTCGACTGTCGCTTTTATCACGTAGGACTTAGAAGTTAATTCCTGCGCGTGTTATAAGACTAGAAAAAGTTTGGAATAGATTTATATTTGCTCTTTAAAATCTTAATTCTGACGATACAACCAATTTCGGGATAACGTTGAAGGGGACAATACCATCGAAAGGATATTTGATTTAAATCATACCAAAATAGGTACAAATTCGAACTATAAAACGTTGCTCCTGCCTCGTCACCGTTCATTGATTGCTCTCGTTTAAAGTCTTTTCAATGCATCTTAATTTTCGTTCTTTGAGTGGCCAGGGATGCATCAATTCGATCAAACTGCCCCCTGATTTCAGTAGAGACCGTAATGAAGGGCGAGATGACTGTTAAGGTACCAAGTTTTCCGAAAATTTATTGAAATATATATGAAAAACTTCAGTATGGAAAACGTTTTTCGTATAATATCTACTATGGTTATCGATGATTCACCTTTCCACTCCTTATACTCTATTACTGACATACTTAGTAATTTACAACCTGAACCTTTTTCGAAATATCATTACAAAAAACCTTAATAAAATTAATCCTTGCTTAGTCATCGCATTCGGATAGAGCCTTGTTCTCATTTTTTTACTAGGGAAATATAGACACAGTGGATCATGTCCGTCTGCACTTCATGGAAAGAAATTTCCAGCATAGCAAAAAGAAAAAACTACGAATAATTTTACACTAAAGTTTTATTTTTCGAATGGTTTCAAAACAGTGGCCACTAATGGATATATCAAATATCAAATATCTATGAGGTGAAATAATTTCTAACGTTGCTGAAGGAATCCAGTAAATTCACAGCCACGCCAGATATTGTAAGAAACAAGGAATGCGAACGTATTCTAAGCATGAGATGAGAGGATTATGGATAATGACAAGCTTGAATATCCTGCATCCCTCAGCATCATGGATCATTTAGTATTGATATGAGCGGTGTTTCTCTTAAATCACGCTGATTCGTGATTAATTATTCGTTATTCATTTCCTAATTTTTATTTGAGAAAAATAAAATAAATTGTCAATAAATTAATAATTAATCCAAAATACCTCCTTGGTTGGAATGAAAGATTAGCTTTTCGTATGATATAAGTGTACAATAAATTTTATATAGTAAATTGTTCGAATAGTTGAAAAAAAAATATTTGTGAGGGATTCATAAACGAATAAATCTACATAGGGCTAGAGTAAAACAATATGAATAGACCCAAGGAAATAATGACTTGAAAAAGTCCGTTTCAAGTGCGTATTTCCTTGGAAATTTCCTGGGTGCACGCCATTATACGCAAAGTCACCTCAACCCTATCTTTGTAAATATGGATAGAGGTGAAGGATATTCCCTGAACGTTGAGACCTGTACTGCAGGAGATCAGAAGAAGAAAGAGTAAGTGGCCATACCATGGTAAAGTGGTAAAGAAAGAATAAGTGGCCATACCATGAGCAAATCAGAAGATGAGAGAAAAGGAGTAGGAGAAAAGTGCCCGAAGATGACCATTCTCCGTTGAAACCGGTAGCATATTAAAAATCCCGTGGAAATAGTGCTATCTTGTTTCCTACATTTTACATGATGAATCCCACCACGTACAACCCGATTCTTTGAATTTCTTTCTATCATAAAACAAGCTTAGGTAATTAGCAATTTATACGCTAGAAATATGTACGTAAAAAAAGTGCAAAAGCTCTATTTCATCAGTACTAAAATGATAAAGACAGTAAAACTATTTGGAATTGTTATATTTCATAAACGAAAAACGGAATTCGACACCTTCTCAAGGATTACCGGAAAGAGACTAAAAAAAAATAAATTTAGGTGGAACGGAATAAAAAATAATTAGATATGAAAGATACGTCATAAGTATATAAATAAAGAAAATACCTAAATAAAATAAATTATTCAATAACTGGATAAAAGAACTTTTTTTACCTAATTTAATAGAAAATCATGTAAGTGTATAAATTGTATTCGTCTGTTAATGATTGATTCGCCCTTCAACTCCGTTGAAGTCGTGCAATACTTCTACAAATGACACTGCCGTCAATATTGATTCCTCCTTTACATTGATGTAAAGGACACCTGTTGATTCTCTTGCAACTCACCGCGTAAGGATACATAACGCTCATCTGCTCACTACAAAAATGTATGCAGTTAAAGGAACATGTGCTGATTCCCCAAGGAAAATGTAACCATCTGAAAAGCAGAATGCGGGGAAAGGAAAAGGGAAATACGATGCCGGAAAAGATGTTTTGAGCGGACGACCAGGAAATCTCAAATCACTCATGAGGTTTGTGTCTTCAGTAAACGTTACGTCGCTACGTTCCATTTCTTGTGAATCTATTCCTTATTGCGAGATAAACATTTTGATATATCTGGTACAATTTAGTATTATTACCATATATACTATTTTATTTGCGAAAATGATTATATCCTGCAATTTGAAATTGTGTTTACTCATTTTGTTGATGGGAAACCCAATCTCGGACCCGTAAAATAAGAAATGCCTTCAAATATTTCGCAAATGTTTACCAAAATGAATAATAATTATAGATTTAAGCCAACAATTGCTTAATAACAATTATGGACATAAAAATTAAAAACTTGAACAAATATCACTATTTGGTGAAAAGACTAGCAGAATACAGTAGGGAGTCAAAATGACTGTTTGGTAGTCTTAGGTAAATTTTGAAAAATGTGTATTATAATTCATCAAAAACTATTTTCATCGCAAAGCATTCTTTTGTGTCAAAAATTAGTAAAAGTCAATGAATCTCAAGCCGGAATTCATAAAATTTTAGTCAGGGCAGAGAAATGAAAATCGCGAGCAGTCAAAATGACTCCATCGGTAGTTCTAGTGTTAGATATCCAGTCCAGAGACGGTTGGCAGCCCTGTTTCATAAAGTTAGTATTCCTGATATTAATTTGAATTGTTCAAGAAAAGTAACTGAATGTAAATTTGAGATATAAGTTTGATATTTATCTGAGAAAATAATTGGAAGAACATTTTATAACGATAAAAACTTATAAGTTGGTAACCATGCTGAAAGTTGTTTTATGCATTTTTAAATGTATTAAAACAATTTTGCGTGGATGAAAACCTCAGGTTGCAATTTTTCAGGACATAATTCGAAAAATTCTTCCGGTATCGTATTCGCTGGAGGTTATTCCCGAGGCACGAACGAGTGGTTTTATATGCTTTCCGTCAGATGGCATAGCAATCTTGGCGTATCGTGACTGACTTTTATCAACAACTTGAACCTTTTACCACTTATTCCGAATATATGAGTTTCATTGGCTTAGTTTGAGTAAGAAAAATATTGCAGAGTATAAAACTCTGCAGATTTAGGACATTGGTCCGCGTTTTGTTTAATTAATTAAAATTAAAACAGATTATAAGGTAAAGACTTTTATCAGCACTTGCACAAAAGTCACATTATAAAGTTGTGCAAAATTTACGTCTTTGCAACAAATAAAAGTATTTAATTACGAATTTTAAAAGTAAGCGGTCAAAATGACCGCTGCCGTCCTTCTAGGTAGAGCGAAACTCCCGTACTCCTAGTGTTAATAAAAAAATAATATTGAGAATCAAAGTGTACAACGTCCAGTAGGGCCAGCAGCCACCTTATGTATCCCATTATGGGAGTGACGACCAGCAAGAGCATTTACAGATTGAGAAAATAAAGGAAAAGCGTTCTTAAAAGGTATTTAGTATACCAGGGTTATTACTACCGTTTTTAAAATGCATAATGTAATTTATATTATACTATAAGCGGATAATTAGTCTCCATCTTTGGATAAATTACATTAACTTTTCCCTAGATTTGCCACTTAATCAACAAATAATATTGAGAATCAAAGTGTACAACGTCCAGTAGGGCCAGCAGCCTCCTTATGTATCCCATTATGGGAGTGACGACCAGCACGAT
This sequence comes from Sympetrum striolatum, assembly GCA_947579665.1. Taxonomy (NCBI): domain Eukaryota; kingdom Metazoa; phylum Arthropoda; class Insecta; order Odonata; family Libellulidae; genus Sympetrum; species Sympetrum striolatum. The sequence goes on from OX388352.1 coordinate 29,470,217, forward strand.
CTTGCACAGATGGAGAAAATAACAAAAAAGAGACTTGAAAATGTAGTTAGTATACCAGGGTTGTGCATTATTAAAAATAAAGAATTAAGAGCAATGAGGGTGACATCCATTTTGATTAAAAGCTGTTTTAACATAAGAGAGGGAAAGATAAATCAAATTGAAAGTACAAGACAGCCGTTGCCGCGGTCATTCAAAGAACCCTCGACGATAATTATTTTATAGCATTGTTTTACCCTCTTTTAAATATCCTGCTAAAGATCGATGTAAGCAGCATTAATAAAATTTGCACTCACAATGCGAGTGCACTTATCTTTAATTAGAGTAGTCTATGAGCTGCATTTTCATTGAAAATGTCGAAACAATTGTTAGAAAACATTAATATTGGGGAGACATGAGAGTATTCATTCATAGTGATTAAGAGTACCTGAATGGATGATTAACTGATTTCTAAGAAGATTTCTGGCGTTATTATTCTATTAATGAACCTGGCGTAGCCTCATCGCAGGCACCCTTCAAGACAGCGTTACTCACGCGTTGTTTGATACGTGGTTACTCGCGTGGAGTGCTCCTCACTCCCTAAGATGATATTTTGTGTTAAAACCTGTTTTAGTAACAATTCTTGTTTATTTGTGAAACAAATACATTTCGATAACATTTTTATTGTTATACCAGTGTAATATTGTGGTAATATTAATCATGCGCGTGCTATAAGACTAGAATAAGTTTGGAATAGATTTATATTTGCGCTTAAAAATCTTAATTCTGACGATACAACCAATTTCGGGATAACCTTGAAGGGGACAATACCATCGAAAGGATATTTAATTATATTCATACCAAAATAGCTAAAAATTCGAAATATAAAACGTTGCTCCTGCGTTGCCATAGATCAATGATTGCTCTTGTTTAAGGTCGTCTCATCGCATCGTTAGTTTTGTTCTTTGAGTGGCCAGGGATACAGCAATTCGATCAAACTGCCCCCTGATTTCAGTAAAGACCGTAATGAAGGGCACGATGACTGCTCAAGTACCAAGTTTTCCGAAAATTTATTGAAATATATAAAAAAACTTCAGTATGGCATACATGTTTCGTTTTATATCTACTATGGTTATCGATGATTTGCCTTTATGCTCCTTATACTATATAATTTACATGCTTAGTAATTTACATTCCGCTTTAGGCATATCTCTGATCCTTTTTCGAAATAACATTACAAAAAAAACCTGAAGATAATAAATTCTTGCTTAGTCTTCGTATTTGGATAGAAACTTGTTCTCATTTTTACTAGGGAAATATAGACACAGTGGATCATATCCGTCTGCACTTCATGGAAAGAAATTTCCTCTATAGCAAGAAGAAGTAACTACGAATAATTCTACACTAAAGTTTAAATTTTCGAATGGTTTCAAAACAGGGGTCGGTCATAGATGTATCAAATATCGATAAAAATAAATAATTTATAATGTTGCTGAAGGAATCCAGTAAATTCACAGTCGCGCCAGATATTGTAAAATACAAGGCATGTAAACAAATGCTAAGCATGAGATGAGTGAATTATGGAAAATGGCAAGCTTGAATATCCTGCTTCATTCAGTCTCATGGATCATTTAGTATTGATATGAGCGGTTTTTCTCTTCAATCAAGTTAATTCGTGATGAATTATTCCTTATCCATCTCCTAATTGTTTTTAAGAAAAATAAAATATATTATTAATAAATTAATATGTAATCCAAAATACCTCCTTGGTTGGAATGAAAGGTTAGCTTTTCGTATGATATAAGTGGAAAATAAAATTCATATAGTAAAATGTTTGAATAGTTGAAAGAAAAGATATTTGTGAAGCTTACGACAGATTTAGCACAAGAATTTCAATTCTTTATTTTCCACTTTAAAATACGAGAAGAATTTTATATCCGACAAATGTCAGGCATTAGCAAGAGTTAATTTTTTTCAGTGGCATAAAAATGTTATTTCAAAAAAAAATTTCTTTTAATTCTCAGGGATGAGATTGAAGCGAGACAATTATGCCTTGAGTGAAGAATAGGGAATAGAATGACAAACTCTTAGAAGACCAAATCAGAAAATATTTCCCACAATTTAAGAAAAATAGTAATTCTATTGGAATAATTGACAAATAGGTGTATCAATTCTCATCTAGTTCTTCTTGAGTTCTATTGAGAAAATTTCTGTAATTCATGGAATCATTGAAAAATCCCAGCAGCATTTTCCATTATATCTAATTCTTGTAAGCCAGTTAAGAAGATATTGTGCCATGCACCCAAATTCTTGGAAGGATACGTAAAGGAATCAATCTACATAGGGCTAGAGTATAGCAATATAAATTGTCCCAAGGAATAAATGACTTGAAAAAGTCCGTTTCAAGTCCGTTTTTCCTTGGAAATTTCCTGGGTGCACGCCATTATGCGCAAAGTCCCCTCAGCCCTATCTTTGTAAATATAGATAGAGGTGAAGGATATTCCCTGCACGTTGAAACCTGTACTGCAGATGATCAGCGGAAGAAATAATATAAGTGGCCACACCATGAGCAAATCAGAAGATGAGAGAAAAGGAGTAGGAGAAAAGTGCCCGAAGACGACGATTCTCCGTTGAAACCGGTAGCATATTATAAATCCCGTCGAAAAAGTTCTATCTTGTTTCCTACATCTTACATGATGTATCCCACCACGTACCACCCGATTCTTTAAATTTCTTTCTATCATTAAACTAGCTTAGATAATGAGTAGGTTAAACACTAGAAATATGTACGTAAAATAAGTGCGAAAGCTCTTTTTTATCAGTACCAAAATGATAGTAAAACTATACAAAATTATCATAAACCATAAACGGAGTTCGACCCCTTCTCGAGGATTAAAGGAAAGAGAATAAAAATAAAAGAAATTTATGTGAAACGGAATAATAAAAAATTAGATATGAATGATGTCATAAATATAAATATAATGGAAATTAATAAATATAATAAATTATTCAATAACTGGATAGAAGAACTTTTTTTACCTAACTTAATAAAAAAATACGTAAGTACATAAATCGTATTCGACTGTTAATCGTTGCTGTAAAACAGCGGTGATGTTAGTTCCCCGAATATCCGCTCAAACGGCGGCGGCGCTGAGACTTTCCCGCCGCTCCGAGAGGCTGCGTATGCTTGCAATTCGTCTTCTTTTGAATGTATTTTGGAAAGGTTTTCTTCATGTATAATTAAAATTTTTATTCCGGTTTTAGAAATATAATTATATAAAGAATATTTATCTAATCCGATTCGGAAGTCAAAGACGCAGACGTTTCGCAGCTCTTGATCCTCTCGCAATTTCATTCTTATCTCTTTTTGTCTCAAGTCAACATACATATAATTAAACATTATCTTTATGCTGACTTCCGTATTCCGGAAGGGAACGATATTCCAGACTTTTTTATTACCGCTTTCGAGATACAACAGCTCAGGTGTGAGGCTTTAGATATTCTTGACTCAGACCACCTCTCGATCGTCGCTTTTATCACGAACGACTTAGAAGTTATTTCCTGCGCGTGTAATAAGACTGGAATAAGTTTTGAATTGATTTATATTTGCGCTTAAAAATCTTAATTCCGACGATACAACCAATATAGGGATAACGTTGAAGTGGACGATGCCATCGAAAGGATATTCAATTTAATTCATACCAATACAGCTAAAAATTCGAACTATAAAGCGTTGCTCCCACCTCGTCACCGATCAGTGATTGCTCTTTTTAAGGTCTTCTCATTGCATCGTTAGTTTTGTTTTTTGAGTGGCCAGGGATACAGCAATTCGATCAAACTGCCCCCTGATTTCAGTAAAGACCGTAATGAAGGGCACGATGATTGCTCAAGTACCAAGTTTTCCGAAAAAGTATTGAAATATATACGAAAAACTTCAGTAAAGCAAACATTTTTCGTTTTATATATACTATGGTTATCGATGATTTGCCTTTCCGCTCCTTATACTCTATAATTTACATATTTAGTAATTTACATTCCGCTTTAGGCATATCTCTGAACCTTTTTCGAAATATCATTTCGAAAAAACCCTTAATATAATTAATTCTTGCATAGCCTTCGCATTCGGATAGAAACTTGTTCTCATTTTTACTAGGGAAATATAGACACAGAGGATCATGATCGTCGGCACTTCATGGAAAGAAATTTCCTCTATAGCAAGAGGAAGAAAGAACGAATAATTCTATACTAAAGTTTTAATTTTCGAATGGTTTCAAAACAGTGGCTGGCCATAGATATCTCAAACATCTATCAAGTGAAATAATATCTAATGTTGCTGAAGGAATCCAGTGAATTCACAGTCGCGCCAGATATTTTAAGATACAAGGCATGTTAACGAAATCTAAGTATGATATGAGAGAATTATGGATAATGGCAAGCTTGAATATCCTGCATCCCTCAGCATCATGGATCATTTAGTATTGATATGAGCGGTCTTTCTCTTAAATCACGTTAATTCTTGAAGAATTATTCGTTATCCATCTCCTAATTTTTATTTGAGAAAAAGAAAATAAAATATTAAAAAATTAATAAGTAATCCAAAATACCTCCTTGGTTGGAATGAAAGGTTAGCTTTTCGTATGATAAAAGTGGAAAATAAAATCTATATAGTAAAATGTTTGAATAGATGAAAGAAAAGATGTTTGTGAAGCTTACCATAGATTAAGCATAAGAATTTCAATTCTTTATATTCCGCTTGTAAAAGGAGAAGAATTTTATATCCGACAAATGTCAGGCATTAACAAGAGTTAATTTTTTTCAATGGCATAACAATGTTATTTCAAAAAATATTTTCTTTTAATTCTCAGGGATGAGAATGAAGTGAGACAATTATGCCTTGAGAGAAAAATAGGGAATAGAATGACAAATACTTAGAAGACAAAATCAGAAAATAATTCCCGCAATTTAAGAAAAATAGTAATTCTTTTGGAATAATTGTTAAATTGGTGTATCAATTCTCATCTAGAACTATTTGGGTTCTATTGAGAAAATTTCTGTAATTCATGGAATCATTGAAAAATCCCAGCAGTATTTTCCATTATATCTAAATCTTGTAAGCCAGTTAAAAAGGTATTGTGCCATGTACCGAAATTCTTGGAGCGATAAATAAAGGAAACATTCTACATCGGTCTAGAGTAAAACAATATGAATTGTCCCATGGAAAAAATGACTTGAAGTCCGTTTCAAGTCCGTTTTTCCTTGGACGTTTTCCTGGGTTCACGCCATTATGCGCAAAGTCACCTCAACCCTATTTCTGTAAATATGGATAGAGGTGAAGGAAAATCCGTGAACTTTGAGACCTGTACTGCAGGAGATCAGCAGAAGAAATAATATGAGTGGCCACACCATGAGCAAATCAGAAGTGGAGAGAAGGGGAGCAGGAGAAAAGTGCCCGAAGATGACGATTATCCGTTGAAACCGATTGCATATTATAAATCCTGTGGAAAAAGAGCTCTCTTGATTCTTACATTTTACATGATGAATCCCAACACGTACCACCCGATTCTTTTAATTTCTCTCTATCATTAAACTAGCTTAGATAATTAGTAGTTTAAACGCTACAAGTATGTACGTTAAATAAATGCAAAAGCTCTATTTCATCAGTAATAAAAATGATAAAGACAGAATTGTATTGCTATTGCCAACCAATTGAAAGCATTAAATAAAATAACCCTAGCTTAAAATTATTGAAATATATGAGTGAAAACATGCCTCAAAAACGGAAAATGAAACTTTATGGCTTTCTATAGCTCAGCAAGTTGTTCAGCAACTATGTTTAGAATTTACTTCTGTTTGCTCGCAAAAAAGATTTTTAAATGCGGCTACTATAAAGACGGAACCGATAGCATGGAAATTAACGTACGGGGATACAATAGGGGCTCTGCGGCACTAAAAACTTAACTCTGATCGTAGAGCATAAATAACAATTATGCGCGACGAACGAACCCAAGTATACTGAAATAAACCGTCCGGTAAGGAAAGATACTACACACATTATTATTACCACTTTCGAGACGCAACAGCTTAATTTTGAAGTTCTAGAAATGTTTGACTAGAACCACCTACCGGTCGTTGCTTTTATTCCGAAGGGCTTACTTCTACCGTTTTTAAAATGCATAATGTAATTTATATTATACTATAAGCGGATAATTAGTCTCCATCTTTGGATAAATTACATTAACTTTTCCCTAGATTTGCCACTTAATCAACAAATAATATTGAGAATCAAAGTGTACAACGTCCAGTAGGGCCAGCAGCCTCCTTATGTATCCCATTATGGGAGTGACGACCAGCACGACCTTGCACAGATGGAGAAAATAACGGAAAAGAGACTTGAAAATGTAGTTAGTATACCAGGGTTGTGCATTATTAAAAATAAAGAATTAAGAACAATGAGGGTGACTACCATTTTTATTAAAAACTGTTTAACGTAAGAGAGGGAAAGTTAAAACAAAATTAAAGTACAAGTCAGCCGTTGGCGCGGTCATTCATAGAACCCTCGACGATAATTATTTTATCGCAATGTTTTACCCTCTGTTAAATATCCTGCTAAAGATCTATTTAAGCAGCATGAATAAAATTTGCGCTCACAATGCGAGTGCACTTATCCTTAATTAGAGTAGTCTATGAGCTGCATTTTCATTGAACTGATTGAATGATTAACTGATTTCTAAGAAGATTTCTGGCGTTATTATTTTATTAATGAACCTGGCGTAGCCTCATCACAGGTACACTTTAAAACTGCGTTACTCACGGGTTTTTGGTTACGTGCTTACTCGCGTGGAGTGTTGCTCACACCCTAAGATGATCTTTTGTGTTAAAACCTGTTTAAGTAACAATTCTCGTTTATTTATGAAACAAATAATTTTCGATAATATTTTAATTGTTATACCAGTATATATTTTAAAATATATATTTTATAAAAAATATAATAAAATATAGACTAAGTCCTCTAAATTTTAGTATTAATTTGAATTCCAAGCAACTATTACGTGGAAATATTAATCATGATATTTGAAAATTAATTTTAGTGATAAATAATTATAATTGCAAAATAAAAGTTTATATCACGGTCAATTTCAATAATTGATAGTTAAACAATTGAATTTCCAATATTTTAACTATTTTCCTCGATATAATCAATTCCTAAAAAACAACAAAAATTCAGGAGTAACTGACGAAAAGGAATCACAGCTTTAAGTCATATTTACATTATTTTAATGTATTAATCATGATGATCTAACATTAATTTCACAATTATGTATACATTTAATTTAACATGTTTAAATTTATTTCAGAAATTTTTGAATTACTTATTTAGAAAATATGAGTTTCATTGGATTAGTTTGAGTGAGAAAAATATTGCAGAGTATAAAACTCTGCAGATTTAGTACATCGGTCAACGTTTTGTTTAATTAATTAAAATTTAAACAGATTATGAGGTAAAGCATTTTATCAGCACTTGCACAAAAGTCACATTATAAAGTTGTGCAAAATTTACGTCTTTGCAACAAATGAAAGTATTTAATTACGAATTTTAAAAGTAGGCGGTCAAAATGACCTCCGCCGTCCTTCTAGGTAGAGCGAAACTCCCGTCCTCCTAGTGTTAATAAAAAAATAATATTGAGAATCAAAGTGTACAACGTGCAGTAGGGCCAGCAGCCGCCTTATGTATCCCATTATGGGAGTGACGACCAATAAGAGCTTTTACAGATGGAGAAAATAAAGGAAAAGCGACTTTAAAAGGTAGTTAGTATACCAGGGTTATGTATTTTTAGAAATAAAGAATTAAGAGCAATGAGGGTGACACCCATTTTGATTAAAAGCTGTTTTAACATAAGAGAGGGAAAGATAAATCAAATTTAAAGTACAAGTCAGCCGTTGGCGCGGTCATTCAAAGAACCCCAGACGATAATTATTTTATAGCATTGTTTTACCCTCTGTTAAATATCCTGCTAAAGATCGATTTAAGCAGCATTAATAAAATTTGCACTCACAATGCGAGTGCACTTATCTTTAATTAGAGTAGTCTATGAGCTGCATTTTCATTGAAAATGTCGAAACAATTGTTAGAAAACATTAATATTGGGGAGACATGGGAGTATTCATTCATAGTGATTAAGAGTACCTGAATGGATGATTAACTGATTTCTAAGAAGATTTCTGGCGTTATTATTCTATTAATGAACCTGGCGTAGCCTCATCACAGGCACCCTTCAAGACAGCGTTACTCACGCGTTTTTTGATACGTGGTTACTCGCGTGGAGTGCTCCTCACACCCTAAGATGATATTTTTTGTTAAAACCTGTTTTAGTAACAATTCTTGTTTATTTGTGAAACAAATACATTTCGATAACATTTTTATTGTTATACCAGTGTACATTTTAAAATATATTATTCATAAAAAATGTAATAAAAGACAGTTTAAGTCCTTTAAAATTTCGTATTAATTTGAATTCCAAGATACTATTATGTGGCAATATTAATCATGATATTTCAAAATCAATTTTAGTGATAAATAATTATAAATGCAAAATAAAAGTTTATGTCACGGTCAGTTTCAATAATTGATAGTTAAAACAATTCACATTCCACTTTTTTAATTATTTTCCTCGATAAAATCAATTCCTAAAAAACCAACAAAAATACAGGAGTGACTGACGGAAAGGAATCACAGCTTTAAGTCATATTTACATTGGTTTAATATATTAATAATGATCATCTAACATTAATTTCACAACAATGTATACATTTATATTTAACATTTTAAAATTTATTTCAAAAATGTTTGAAAAACTTATTTAGAAGATTTAATTCTGCTTTGAGTCTTCTCAAGTTAGTGCGTGGTTCGTTTTTCTTCCACATCGTTTTCTTATCTTCCCACAACAAAAAAATTTTCATTGTTGCCAACAAACTCTACATCAGACTCACTGACTTTCTCTACAGCATGAGTTTTATTATAATTTGAATGGGATCACTAAAGGAAACATCCGTAACGCCAAAATATGTAAATCCGACGACTGCTCTCAAAATTAAGAGTCTGTCTGAGTTCTGTCGTTCCATCTAAAACTTAACCAATTGCGGTTGCAATTTATTTAAAAAATATTTTTAGTGTTAGAATACCCTATTCACTAAAATCATAAGGAAAAATAGAACGTAGCTTCTAGAAATGTGACTTGTCTCAATCGATGAATTTGAATATATATTTCGAGAATCGATCGCATAAAATAAGTCAACTGCTTAAATCTAATACAAGCTAATAGTAAGCAGAAACACTGAACAAGTAATCCTTACACCTTTACAAAAAGGGCTGTTTAAACTCCTTAAAATAAGTACTTTGGTAATCAGTTTGTCGTGAGACCGCACTCTAATTCCAAAAAAAATACTGCGGAAATTTAGGGAAAACGTAGAAAATATACACCATTCCAGCAGCCAAATAAGGGAAGTAAAATTTGTTAAGACAAAAAAGTGTTACCTCAAAAATAATCTGGGGTGTCCAGAGCACCCCGCGCGAGTAACGGAGGGTTAAGCATACACAAAGTAACTGGATTGACTTAGCCAACTATTTCATCCCGCATTAGCCGAGACTAGAAATACGTACATTCATTTTTTCCTTTGACTTCATCTTTATGCTCTTAAATACTTGTTTAGTCCGTGCGAACTAGAACCCTAATACGTGCGTGATTGTGCCATGGGCCTTGATAGCTCGGAGCGGTAATGTTAGTTCCCCGAATCTCCGCTCAAACGGCGGCAGCGCTGAGACTTTCCCGCCGCTCCGAGCTGCTGCGGAGGTTTGCAATTCGTACCGTTGCAGAAAACCTCTGGATTAGTTTGTGTTTTCATTGGTTCAGCTCCGGATCGATTCCCTGGTTTACAAAGTAATCTATAATATAAAACAGAGTGTGGGTGTGTGTGTGTGTGTATGTTCGCTAAAAACTCGAGAACCGAGAGTCGCTCAACTTTGTAAATTTTCTACATTATTAAAAGTTGACGCCGCGCAGACTATAGGCTACGTTTTATTTCCCTTAGGTCCACGGTTCGAACCCTGACGGATCAAAACATTTCCATAAGAAATACACGTAGACGTTGGTTTTCTGTAGCAGGAATCATTTATTTTTCAAAATTAAATTAAAAATAATAGTCCTAGAAATTCGAATCTAACACCAAGAAGAATGAAAATAGAATAAAGATTCTTATTTTGGTCGTGGAATATCGTTTTCGATTCGAATTTGCGCACAATTAAATAAAATACGTGAACATTTTATCGAAATTTTGAAGTCGTAAACAACCCATCCCACTGACGATCAAGGCGATTGTTGATTTCGAGCTCATGCGTAATTCCATAAGAAGACATGGAAAATGAATGCCCAGATACAATTAATGCTGTAAGATATCTATCATATATAATTCCTTCTCTGGATTCATTCATATACATATATAGATACCCAGATTGGATACTAATTCACAGGCTAAACCACAAGCATCATTGATTAGAAATTTTTACAGGGTATAGGCCATAACATGAAACCCCCAGAAAAGAGACGACTTTGAACCTCAGTGACATGGGTTCGATGCCAGAAGGCCCCAAAATCCCGATATTTCCTATTTTAATGTAATGCTTTGATTTTCGGAAATTTCTAAAAATTACTTTCCGGATAGGTAGAGAATCAAAATTGCAGGAGCTTACAGATATGAACATTATCTATCGATACCATAAATGGCTTTTACAGAAAATGTCCTGGGTTCGATGATAAACGGATACAAACATCTCCCATATAAACACATTGGGGTAGTTTTTCATTATTATTTTGATTCACTTATCGAAATGAAAGGAAATTCTTCCTTAAATAGAAGTCGTATATTGAGAATCGGTTTAAGAAAAAAATAGATAAGACCATGCTGTGCCTGGGTTCGATGCCAGAGCACATTAATATTTCTCACATAAGGAATATTTGTGAAAAGTAGGACGTCGTTTGAGGCAGTTGTACAAAACATTTCTGCTCGAATTTTCACACATAGTTATAGTTAGTGATCTTCTGTTGTTTAGTATTGGGGTACAAGTCAGCTCCATAATACCCTTAATTTTTGCAAAGAAAGTTCTTCGTTGGTTTTGAGGTATATATGTATAGATTATATTTCTGTTATTTAGGTTTAATCATCCTTTCCGAGAACCATTTTTCCCTTTCAGAAAATGTCTCCCAAAAGGTGGTAGTGCTTATCCTAATGTGATCATTGAATATATTTTATAATCTTTAAATCATTTTTGTCATCATCGAAGAAAGTGTTCATTCAAAGGATATGAGATTAAATCTTTAGGTGACTTTGTAGACTTAATTATAATTTTATTTACTTTGTTCATTGGTTTGGAAAAAATAATAGCCTAGAATCAGTTATGTACCAAGCATTATGAACAATTGTTACGATCAAGACTGTACAAGAGTAATTATTAATTTGGATTTCCCCGTAGAGAATCAACGGGCACTTCTGCTAGTAGTCTATAATGCATAACTTGGCCTAAGTTACTTTTCAGTAATCAGGCTCAGAGCAATTACTACTGTTATAATCCCGTATGAATGGAAGAACTGTAAAACCTTTGGGAATACAACAACAACAACAATTATCAACCATTTAGTCAATCTCAGAAAGGTACTGGGATACTTGCGTTCAATGAAAATGAAAGGGACCATAGAAATATACAAATTCAATCCGGATTTTCAGGCGGAATTACGGGGTAGGCTTTCTCTATATCAGTATTAGAATAGCCGAAGGCATAAAAGTCGGATATAAACAAAGAATGTCAACGGTTTCGGATAAATTCAGTCAGCCTTGGATGAAATCCTTCTCAATGGTCTTCTTTTGAAATGTATTTCGGAAAGGTTTTCTTCGTGTATAATTAAAATTTTTATTGCGGTTCTAGAGATAAGAATTAATTATATAAAAGAGTATTTATCTCATCCGATTCGGAAGTCAAAGACGCAGACGTTTCGCAGCACTTGATCCTCTCGCAAATTCGTTGTTATCTCTTGGAAAATCCCGTGGAAAAAGTTCTATCTTGTTTCATACATCATACAAAAAGAATCCCACCACGTACCACCCGATGCTTTGAATTTCTTTCTATCATTAAACTAGCTTAGATAATGAGTAATTTAAACGCTAGAAATATGTACGTAAAATAAGTGTAAAAGCTCTATTTAATCAGTAATAAAAATTTTAAAGAAAGGAAAACTATTTAAAATTATTTAATTTCTTAAAGGAAAAACGGAGTACGACCCCTTATCGAGGATAACCAGAAAGAGACTAAAAATAAAAGAAATTTAGGTGGAACGGAATAAAAAATAATTAGATATGAAAGATACGTCATAAATATATAAATAAAGAAAATTCATAAATGGAATAAATTATTTAATAAATGGATAAAATAAATTTTTTTACCTAATTTAATAAAAAATCATGTGAGTACGTAATCGTATTCGACTGTTAATCGTAGCTGTAAAACAGCGGTGATGTTAGTTCGTCGAATCTCCGCTGAAACAACGGCGGCGCTGAGACTTTCCCGTCGCTCCGAGCCGCTGCAGCGGTTCGCACATCGTCTTCTTTTAAAATGTATTTCGAATAAAGGTTTTCTTCATGTATAATTATAATTTTTATTGTGGTTTTAGAGATTAGTATTAATTATCTAGAAAAATATTTATCTCATCGGATTCGGAAGTCAAGGACGCTGTCGTTTCGCAGCTCTTGATCCTCTCGCAAATTCTTTGTTATCTCTTTTTGTCTCATATCCCCTTACATATAATTAAACTTTATCTTTATGCATACGTCCGAATTCCGGAAGGGAACGATATTCTAGACTTTTTTATTACCGTTTTCGAGATACAACAGCTCAGGTGTGGGGCTTTACATATTCTTGACTCAGACCACCTCTCGACTGTCGCTTTTATCACGAAGGACTTAGAAGTTAATTCCTGCGCGTGTTATAAGACTAGAATAAGTTTGGAATAGATTTATATTTGCGATTAAAAATCTTAATTCTGACGATACAACCAATTTCGGGATAACGTTGAAGGGGACAATACCATCGAAAGGATATTTAATTTAAATCATACCAAAATAGGTACAAATTCGAACTATAAAACGTTGCTCCTGCCCCGTCACCGTTCATTGATTGCTCTCGTTTAAGGTCTTCTCATTGCATCTTAAGTTTTGTTCTTTGAGTGGCCAGGGATGCATCAATTCGATCAAACTGCCCCCTGATTTCAGTAGAGACCGTAATGAAGGGCGAGATGACTGTTCAAGTACCAAGTTTTCCGAAAATTTATTGAAATATATATGAAAAACTTCAGTATGGAAAACATTTTTCGTATTACAGTAGAACCCCGGTAATCCGGACACTCGCTAATCCGGAACCCTCGGTAATCCGGACGGTCCATTGGGAGTTATGCAAACCCGCAATTCAATGTAACCCGAAAAATTGTGCACTGATGACGTAGAAATTTCCAAAATTTTTTTACCCCCTAAAACGTCTGCGCTGATCCAACTCATGGATCAGAATTTTATTCAAAGCATTAAATTAGAATATCGTAAGTTGCTTCTTACAAATAATCTTAATTGATCCTGTGCACAATGAAAATTTGAAAAATGCACTGAAAAAGGTGAATTTAAAAGGTGTCGTGTTCAATCTAGCTAACTCTTGGACATCCGTGTCTACATTATTGATCAGCAAGTCGTGGAAAAATTTACCCCCAAATTTTATTGGTTCGGAAGTTTAAGAAAATGTGCAAACTGAAGAAATTCAGCTTGCGCCACTCATTAATCAGTTATAAAATTCGAACCCAATATCTAACGTTCTCCGGTGGGCTGCTGAGGCTGACGACAGTTTGGCTCGAAACGAAGCTTTAAAAGATGACGAAATTATCAGAACAGTAACGACAGAAGATGAAGATGATGACGACAACGAAGACCACCCTGTGGACTCCGTCAAAATTTCTCATTCTGAGACTTTGGTGGAACTCAGTACATCATTAAAGTTGGCCGAGGAGCAAAATTTTGAAGCACATAAAATTATGCTCTTTAGACGTTTTAGAAACCGCGCACTTGATTTAAAAATAAAAACGGTCCCGCAAAAGAAAATAACTGACTTTTTTGCTCCTTGATAATATTCATTCACTTTATATGTTGTAATACCTTATATAATATATACATGCATTATCTATACAATATAATTTTTGAGAAAAAATGTTTATTACGTTATTTCTTGAAAACCTCGCTAATCCGGAAACCCCGCTAATCCGGACGACTATGTGCCTGAATTCGTCCGGATTACCGGGGTTCTACTGTATATCTACTATGGTTATCGATGATTCGCCTTTCCACTCCTTATACTCTATTACTGACATACTTAGTAATTTACATTCCGCTTTAGGAATATCTCTGATCCTTTTTCGAAATATCATTACAAAAAACCTTAATATAATTAATCCTTGCTTAGACATCGCATTCGGATAGAACCTTGTTCTCATTTTTTTACTAAGGAAATATAGACACAGTGGATCATGTCCGTCTGCACTTCATGGAAAGAAATTTCCACCATAGCAAGAAGAAAAAACTACGAATAATTCTACACTAAAGTTTTATTTTTCGAATGGTTTCAAAACAGTGGCCGCTCATGGATATATCAAATATCTATGAGGTGAAATAATTTGTAACGTTGCTGAAGGAATCCAGTAAATTCACAGCCACGCCAGATATTGTAAGATACAAGTTATGCGAACGTATTCTAAGCATGAGATGAGAGGATTATGGATAATGACAAGCTTGAATATCCTGCATCCCTCAGCATCATGGATCATTTAGTATTGATATGAGCGGTTTTTCTCTTAAATCACGCTGATTCGTGATGAATTATTCGTTGTTCATCTCCTAATTTTTATTTGAGAAAAATTAAATAAATTATTTATAAATTAATTACTAATCCGAGATTCCACCTTGGTTGGAATGAAAGATTAGCTTTTCGTATGATATAAGTGTACAATAAAATTTATATAGTAAAATGTTCGAATAGTAGAAAAAAATATTTGTGATGCTTACGACAGATTAAGCACAAGAATTTCAATTCTTTATATTCCCCTTGTAAAAAGAGAAGAATTTCATATTCGACAAATTTCAGGCATTAACAAGAGTTGATTTCTATTCAGTGGCATAACAATGTTATTTCTCAAAATTTTTTCTCTTAATTCTCAGGGATGAGAATGAAGCGAGACAATTATGCCCAAAGAGAAAAATAGGGAATAGAATGACAAACTCTTAGGAGACAAAATCAGAAAATAATACCCACATTTTAAGAAAAATAGTAATTCTATTGGAATAATTGCCAAATGGGTGTATCAATTCTCATCTAGTTCTTCTTGAGTTCTTTTGAGAAAGTTTCTGTGATTCCTTGAATCTTTGAAAAATTCCAGCAGCATTTTCCATTCTATCTAATTCTTGTATGCCAGTTCAAATGTATAGTGCCATGCAACACACATTCTTGGAGGGATTCATAAAGGAATCAATCTACATAGGGCTAGAGTAAAACAATATGAATAGACCCAAGGAAATAATGACTTGAAAAAGTCCGTTTAAAGTCCGTTTTTCCTTCGAAATTTCCTGGGTGCACGCCATTATACGCAAAGTCACCTCAACCCTATCTTTGTAAATATGGATAGAGGTGAAGGATATTCCCTGAACGTTGAGACCTATACTGCAGGAGATCAGAAGAAGAAATAATATAAGTGGCCATACCATGAGCAAATCAGAAGATGAGAGAAAAGGAATAGGAGAAAAGTGCCCGAAGATGACGATTCTCCGTTGAAACCGGTAGCATATTAAAAATCCCGTGGAAAAAGTGCTATCTTGTTTCCTACATTTTACATGATGAGTCCCACCACGTACAACCCGATTCTTTGAATTTCTTTCTATCATAAAACTAGCTTAGATAATGAGTAATTTAAACGCTAGAAATATGTACGTAAAATAAGTGCAAAAGCTCTATTACATCAGTACTAAAATGATAAAGACAGTAAAACTATATGGAATTGTTATATTTCATAAACAAAAAACGGAATTCGACACCTTCTCAAGAATTACCGGAAAGAGACTTAAAAAAAATAAATTTAGGTGGAACGGAATAAAAAATAATTAGATATGAAAGATACGTCATAAGTATATAAATAAAGAAAATACCTAAATAAATTAATTATTCAATAACTGGATAAAAGAACTTTCTTTACCTAATCTAATAAAAAATAATGTAAGTGTTTAAATTGTATTCGTCTGTTAAGGATTGATTCGCCCTTCAACTCCGTTGAAGTCGTGCAATACTTCTACAAATGACACTGCCGTAAATATTGATTCCTCCTTTACATTGATGTAAAGGACACCTGTTGATTCTCTTGCAACTCACTGCGTAAGGATACATAACACTCATCTGCTCACTACAGAAATGTATACAGTGAAAGGAACATGTACTGATTCCCCAAGGAAAATGTAACCATCTGAAAAGCAGAATGCGGGGAAAGGAGAAGGGAAATACGATGCCGGAAAAGATGTTTTGAGCGGACGACCAGGAAATCTCAAATCACTCATGAGGTTTGTCTTTTCAGCAGAGGATACGTCGCTACGTTCAATTACTTGTGAATCTATTCCTTATTGCGAGATAAACATTTTTATATATGTGGTACAATTTAGTATCATTACCATATATACCATTTTATTTGCGAAAATGATTATATCACGCAATTTGAAGATGTGTTTACTCATTTTGCATTAACAATTATGGACATAAAAAATAAAAACTTGAACAATTATCACTATTTGGTGAAAAGACTAACAAAATACAGCAGGAAGTCAAATGACTGTTTGGTAGTCTTTTGTGTCAAAAATTAGTAAAAGTCCATGAATCTCACGCCGGAATTCATAAAATTTTAGTCAGGGCAGAGAAATGTAAATCGCGAGCAGTCAAAATGACTCCATCGGTAGTTCTAGTGTTAGAGATCCAGTCCAGAGACGGTTGGCAGCCCTTTTTCATAAAGTTAGTATTCCTGATATTAATTTTAATTGTTCAAGAAAAGTAACTGAATGTAAATTTGAGATATAAGTTTGATATTTATCTGAGAAAATAATTGGAAGAACATTTTATAATGATAAAAACTTATAAGTTGGTAACCATGCTGAAAGTGTTTTTATGCATTTTTAAATGTTATAAAACAATTATGCGCGGACGAAAACCTCAGGTTGGAATTTTTCACGACATAATTCGAAACATTCTTCCGGTATCGTATTCGCTGGAGGTTATTCCCGAGGCACGAACGAGTGTTTTTATATGCTTTCCGTCAGATGGCATAGCAATCTTGGCGTATCGTGACTGACTTTTATCAACAACTCGAACCTTTTACCACTTATTCCGAAAATATTTTTTCATTGGATTAGTTTGAGTGAGAAAAATATTGCAGAGTATAAAACTCTGCAGATTTAGGACATCGGTCCGCGTTTTGTTTAATTAATTAAAATTTAAACAGATTATGAGGTAAAGCATTTTATCAGTACCTGCACAAAAGTCACATTATAAAGTTGTGCAAAATTTACGTCTTTGCAACAAATAAAAGTATTTAATTACGAATTTTAAATGTAGGCGGTCAAAATGACCGCCGCCGACCTTCTAGGTAGAGCGGAACTCCCGTCCTCCTAGTGTTAATAAAAAAATTGTATTGAGAATCAAAGTGTAAAACGTCCAGTAGGGCCAGCAGCCACCTTATGTATCCCATTATGGGAGTGACGACCAGCAAGAGCTTATACAGATGGAGAAAATAACGGAAAAGCGACTTTAAAAGGTAGTTAGTATACCAGGGTTATGTATTTGTAGAAATAAAGAATTAGGAGCAATGAGGGTGACATCCATTTTGATTAAAAGCTGTTTTAACATAAGAGAGGGAAAGATAAACCAAATTTAAAGTACAAGTCAGCCGTTGCCGCGGTCATTCAAAGAACCCTCGACGATAATTATTTTATAGCATTGTTTTATCTCTGTTTAATATCCTGCTAAAGATCGATTTAAGCAGCATGAATAAAATTTGCACTCACAATGAGAGTGCACTTAACTTTAATTAGAGTAGTCTATGAGCTGCATTTTCATTGAAAATGTCGAAACAATTGTTAGAAAACATTAATATTGAATGAATGATTAACTGATTTCTAAGTAGATTTCTTGCGTTATTTTTCTTTAAATGAACCTGGCGTAGCCTCATCACAGACACACTTTAAAACTGCGTTACTCACGGGTTTTTGGTTACGTGCTTGCTCGCGTGGAGTGTTCCTCACACCCTAAGATGATCTTTTGTGTTAAAACCTGTTAAAGTAACAATTCTCGTTTATTTATGAAACAAATACATTTCGATGACATTTTTATTGTTATACCAGTATATATTTTATAAAAAATATAATAAAATTTAGTCTAAGTCCTCTAAATTTTAGTATTAATTTGAATTCCTAGCAACTATTACGTGGAAATATTAATCATGATATTTGAAAATTAATTTTAGTGATAAATAATTATAATTGCAAAATAAAAGTTTATATCACGGTCAATTACAATACTTGATAGTTAAAACAATTGAATTTCCAATATTTTAACCATTTTCCTCGATATAATCAATTCCTAAAAAACAACAAAAATTTAGGAGTAACTGACGAAAAGGAATCACAGCTTTAAGTCATATTTACATTGTTTTAATGTATTAATAATGATGATCTAACATTAATTTCAAAACTATGTATAAATTTAATTTAACATGTTTAAATTTATTTCAGAAATGTTTGAAATACCTATTTAGAAGATTTAATTCTGCTTTGAGTCTTCTCAAGTTTGGGCGTGGTTCGTTTTTCTTCCACTTCGTTTTCTTTTCTTTCTTAACAAAAAGATTTCATTGTTGCCAACAAACTCTACATAAGAGTCACTGACTTTCTCTACAGCATGAGTGTTATTATAAGTTGAATGGAAACACCAAGTGAAACATCTGTAATGTCAAAAATTTCTAAATCCGACGACTGCTCTCAAAGATAAAGAGTCTTCTCAGGGATGAGAATGAAGCGAGACAATTATGCCCAAAGAGAAAAATAGGGAATAGAATGACAAACTCTTAGGAGACAAAATCAGAAAATAATACCCACATTTTAAGAAAAATAGTAATTCTATTGGAATAATTGTCAAATGGGTGTATCAATTCTCATCTAGTTCTTCTTGAGTTCTTTTGAGAAAGTTTCTGTGATTCTTTGAATCTTTGAAAAATTCCAGCAGCATTTTTCATTATATCTACTTCTTGTATGCCAGTTCAAATGAATAGTGCCATACAACACACATTCTTGGAGGGATTCATAAAGGAATCAATCTACATAGGGCTAGAGTAAGACATTATGAATAGACCCAAGGAAATAATGACTTGAAAAATTCCGTTTCAAGTCCGTTTTTCCTTGGAAATTTCCTGGGTGCACGCCATATTACGCAAAGTCACCTCAACCCTAACTTTGTAAATATGGATAGAGGTGAAGGATATTCCCTGAACGTTGAGACCTGTTCTGCAGGAGATCAGCAGAAGAAATAATATAAGTGGCCACACCATGAGCAAATCAGAAGATGAGAGAAAAGGAATAGGAGAATAGTGCCCGAAGATGACGATTCTCCTTTGAAACCGGTATCATATTAAAAATCCCGTGGAAAAAGTGCTATCTTGTTTCCTACATTTTACATGATGAATCCCACCACGTACCACCCGATTCTTTGAATTTCTTTTTATCATTAAACTAACATAGATAATGAGTAATTTAAACGCTAGAAATATGTACGTAAAATAAGTGCAAAAGCTCTATTTCATCAGTACTAAAATGATAAAGACAGTAAAACTGTTTGGATTTGTTATATTTCATAAACGAAAAACGGAATTCGACACCTTCTCAAGGATTACCGGAAAGAGACTAAAAAAAATAAATTTAGGTGGAACGGAATAAAAAATAATTAGATATGAAAGATACGTTTTTAATTATATAAATAAAGAAAATACCTAAATAAAATAAATTATTCAATAACTGGATAAAAGAACTTTTTTTACCTAATTTAATAGAAAATCATGTAAGTGTATAAATTGTATTCGTCTGTTAAAGATTGATTCGCTCTTCAACTCCGTTGAAGCTGTGCAATACTTCTACAAATGACACTGCCGTAAATATTGATTCCTCCTTTACATTGACGTAAGGGACACCTGTTGATTCTCTTGCAACAAACCGCGTAAGGATACATAACGCTCATCTGCTCACTACAGAAATGTATACAGTTAAAGGAACATGTACTGATTCCCCAAGGAAAATGTAACCATCTGAAAAGCAGAATGCGGGGAAAGGAAAAGGGAAATACGATGGCGGAAAAGATGTTTTGAGCGGACGACCAGGAAATCTCAAATCACTCATGAGGTTTGTGTTTTCAGTAAACGATACGTCGCTACGTTCCATTTCTTGTGAATCTATTCCTTATTTCGAGATAAACATTTTGATATATCTGGTACAATTTAGTATCATTACCATATATACTATTTTATTTGCGAAAATGATTATATCCTGCAATTTGAAGGTGTGTTTACTCATTTTGCTGATGGGAAACCCAATCTCGGACCCGTAAAAGAAGAAATGCCTTCAAATATTTCGCAAAAGTTTACCAAAAAGAATAATAATTATAGATTTAAGCCAACAATTGCTTAATAACAATTATGGACATAAAAAATAAAAACTTGAACAATTATCACTATTTGGTGAAAAGACTAACAAAATTCAGTAGGGAGTCAAATGACTGTTTGGTAGTCTTAGGTAAATTTTGAAAAATGTGTATTATAATTCATCAAAAACTTTTTTCATCGCAAAGCATTCTTTTGAGTCAAAAATTATTAAAAGTCAATGAATCTCAAGCCGGAATTCATAAAATTTTAGTCAGGGCAGAGAAATGAAAATCGCGAGCAGTCAAAATGACTCCATCGGTAGTTCTAGTGTTAGAGATCCAGTCCAAAGACAGTTGGCAGCCCTGTTTCATAAAGTTAGTATTCCTGATATTAATTTTAATTGTTCAAGAAAAGTAACTGAATGTAAATTTGAGATATAAGTTTGATATTAATCTGAGAAAATAATTGGAAGAACATTTTATAATGATAAAAACTTATAAGTTGGTAACCATGCTGAAAGTGTTTTTATGCATTTTTAAATGTTAAAAAACAATTTTGCGCGGACGAAAACCTCAGGTTGGAATTTTTCACGACATAATTCGAAACATTCTTCCGGTATCGTATTCGCTGGAGGTTATTCCCGAGGCACGAACGAGTGGTTTTATAGGCTTTCCGTCAGATTGCATAGCAATCTTGGCGTATCGTGACTGACTTTTATCAACAACTCGAACCTTCTACCACTTATTCCGAAAATATGAGTTTCATTGGATTAGTTTGACAGAGTATAAAACTCTGCAGATTTAGGACATCGGTCCGCGTTTTGTTTAATTAATTAAAATTTAAACAGATTATGAGGTAAAGCATTTTATCTGCTCTTGCACAAAAGTCACATTATAAAGCTGTGCAAAATTTACGTCTTTGCAACAAATGAAAGTATTTAATTACGAATTTTAAAAGTAGGCGGTCAAAATGACCGCCGCCGTCCTTCTAGGTAGAGCGAAACTCCCGTCCTCCTAGTGTTAATAAAAAAAAAATCTGATGTGGCCAGCACATGACTTTCTCCATATATAAGATTTAAATATTTATCTACGACAGTAATTTCGAACTCTATATTCAATATAAACTTGGAAGATGAGTGATTAATTTATATATTATTATCTTTTACGTCACAAAAATTATAAATAATGTTTTTCGGGACATGCTCGATGAAAAAAGATGAATTTGGCCTTTCGCCCATAGAGCCCAGAGCGCCCACAAAGTACATAATCAGCAACTTCCGGTTTATCAGTATTTCATGAATAACTCCTAAACAATCAGTGATAAAAAAATATGTTTCAAACAAAAGTTATAGTAAATTTTATTTTCTAAAACATTTATAAATAATAGTATATACCTAAATATCATATTTATGGAGATATTTTGAAAACCGGAAATAAGCTTTGAAGAATGAAGCTCAATTTCCGGGAGACCGATCTACTCCAAAAACTAATCAACTCTAACGACTGTAATAAAAGTAACATTTATGAAATTTGGTGTTGATCCGACAATTAGTTTTCATGTTAGAGCGCCCACAAAGTACATAATCATCTTCTTCCGGTTTATCAGTATTTCACGAATAACTCCTAATCAACCGCAGATACAAAAATATATTAAATACAAAAGTTATAGTAAATTTCATTATCTAAAACTTTTATAAGTAATACAATATACGTATATATCATATTTATGGAGATATTTTGAAAACCGGAAATGAGCTTTAATCAATAAAGCTCGACTTCCGGTTGACCGATTTTCTCCAAAAACTAATGAACTCTGACAGCACACACACCACTACTATACATGAAGTTTGGTATTGATACGACCAATAGTTTTTACGTTAGAGCGCCCACTATCACACACACACATACACACACACACACACACAGACATCATTCCGAAAATGGTCAAAACGTATTCTAGGGACCCCAAAACATGTATTTCCGTTGAAATCTCGAAGTCGAATTTTTTCATGAAAACAATACTTTCTCTATACTTCGTATATGGAGAAAGTAAAAAAACAAATTAATGCGTAGCTCTTTGTTACTATATTGAAACTATATCAACACATATTTACTCAGTGAGCATTAGTAAGGTATTCTGTGAACTGTAATAGCATTTTAAACATTATAGATTCATTCCTAAAATATTCAGTAAATCTTTAAAATACCTATGAATTATTTTATGTATAGGTGCTTAAAAATTGTTGAAATAATTTTTAGATAATTATTATAATTTATTTCAGTAAATTTGGTAGCACTGCTAAAATTGCATACTTCTTATAACTTGACATTAAGAAAATCCTCAGATAATCATAACATGGACAACATTTTTACAAAACGAAAATTTGGTTGAAATATCTTCATTAGTTTCTGTGATCCCGACGGTAATATAGCGCCTGATGTCACATTGACCCCACGAGATTACTTAAGGTTTAATGGTGAAATGTTTCAAAAACGGAAATGAGCTTCCAAAAATAAAGATCGACTTCTGGTAAACCGATATCCTCCAAAACCTAATCAACTCTGCTGACACCAACCAAAATAAAATGTACGAAATTTGGTGTTGATACGACAAATAGTTTTCAGGTAAGAGCGCCCACAAAGTAAATAATCAGCAACTTCCGGTTTATCGGTATTTCACGAATAACTCCTAAACAATCAGTGATACAAAAATATGTTTAATACAAAAGGTGTAGTAGAGTAATTTTTCTAAAACTTTTAAAAATAATTGTATATACCTAAATATCATATTTATAGAGATATTTTGCAAAATCGGAAATAAGCTTCGAAGAGTAAAGCTCAACTTCCGGTTCAATGATATACTCTAAAAAATAATAAACTCTAATCACAACAACCAAAGTAATATACATGAAATTTGGTGTTGAAACGACAAATAGTTTTCATGTGAGAGCGCCCACAAAGTACATACTAAGCAAATTCCGGTTTATCGGTATTTCATGAAGAACTCCTAAACAATCGGTGATATAAAAGTATGTTTCATACAAAAGTTATAGTAAGATAAATTTTCTAAAACATTTATAATAAATAGTATATACCTAAATATCATATTTATGGAGATATTTTGAAAACCGGAAATGAGCTTTGTAGAATGAAGCTCGACTTCCGGTCAACCGATTTACTCCAAAAACTAATCAACTCTAACGACACCAACAAAAACACTATATGTGGAATTTAAAGTTGATACAACGAATGGTTTTCATGTTTCATTCTTTGAATTTCTTTCTATCATAAAACTAGCTTAGATAATGAGTAATTTAAACGCTAGAAATATGCACGTAAAATAAGTGCAAAAGCTCTATTTCATAAGTAATAAAAATGATAAAGACAGAACTATATAAAATTGTTATATTTCTTAAACGAAAAACGTAGTTCGACCCCTTCACGAGGATTACCGGAAGAAGACTAATAATAAAAGAAATTTAGGTGAAATGGAATAATAAATAATTAGATATGAAAGATACCTCATAAAAATATAGATAATAAATTAATAAATAAAATAAATTATTCAATAACTGGATAAAAGAACTTTTTTTACCTAATTTAATAGAAAATCATTTAAGTACAAAAATTGTATCCGACTGTTAATGATAGATTCGCCCTTCAACTCCTTTGAAGTCGTGCAATACTTCTACAAATGACACTGCCGTAAATATTGATTCTTCCTTTACATTGATGTAAAGGACACCTGTTGATTCTCTTGCAGCTCACCGCGTAAGTATACATAACGCTCATCTGCGCACTTCAGAAATATATACAGTTAAAGGAACATGTACTGATTCCCCAAGGTAAATATAAACATCTGAAAAGCAGGATGCAGGGAAAGGAAAAGGGGAATACGATGCCTGAAAAGATTTTTTGAGCGGACTACCAGGAAATCTCAAATCACTCATGAGGTTTGTCTTTTTAGTAAACGATACGTCGCTACGTTCCATTACTTGTGAATCTATTCCTTATTGCGATATAAACAGTTTGATATATCTAGTACAATTAAGTATTATTACCAATTATAATATTTTATTTGCGAAAATGATTTTATCACGCAATTTGAAGATGTGTTACTCATTTTGTCGACCATCGGTTTTTTTGTTACCTTCCTCCACCAACAGATTGAGAATAAATGTAATTTGAAAACCTTCCTCGGTTAATCTCTCTGTCAGTTGATATCAATACATTTTGACACTAGTAATACGGTGCACTTGAAAATAATAGATTCGGGGCTTCTTAAATGAATTTAAGCCAACCTAACTATAGAATTTAATTCCATGTTTTAATTTATATTTAGTTGACGGTCACAAGGCAAATCCGACAGTCATTCCGACTTTGTTCCGTATTCCAGTGGGCTCAAACTGTTTAGGAGCGACCGTTGCGAATTTACGAAAATGATTGTGCTCCCTTTTTTAATAAGCTCCAGCGCTCCCGTTAATGAGTAAATGGCACTGGTAACTGCCGCTAACTGAGCTGTGATTCAGATATTCAGGAGACAGGCTTTCTGCCGGGAAACCATACAGAAAGTACTACAATTGAAGTGAAAGCAACCCATTGAACTTATTCGAGGACTCATCGCTCATAATTTTGCAATATTTTATTTAGAAAAAACATATCAGGAAAAGTTTTGAAATAGTATTGCTATTGCCAACCGATTGAAAGCAATAAAAAAAAACCCTAGCTTAAAATTATTAGTGAAAACATGTCTCGAAAACGGAAAATTAAGCTTTACGGCTTTCTATAACTCAGCAAGTTGTTCAGCAAATATGTTTAGAATTTACTTTTGTATGCTCACAAAAAATATTCTCAAATGCGGCTTCTAAAAAGACGGAACCGATAACATGTAAATTAACGTACGGGGATACAATAGGGGCCCTTAGGTACTAAAAACTTAACTCTGATCGTAGAGCATAAATAACAATTATGCGCGACAAACGGACCCAAATTTACTGAGGTAAACACTCCGGAAAGGAACGATACTAAACTCATTTTTATTACAACTTTCGAGACGCTACAGCTTAATTTTGAAGTTTTAGAAATGTTTGACTAGAACCACCTACCGGTCGTTGCTTTTATTCCGAAGGGCTTACTTCTACCGTTTTTAAAATGCATAATGTAATTAATATTATACTATAAGCGGATAATTAGTCTCCATCTTTAAATAAATTACATTAACTTTTCCCTAGATTTGCCACTTAATCAACAAATAATATTGAGAATCAAAGTGTACAACGTCCAGTAGGGCCAGCCATTACCTTATGTATCCCATTATGGGAGTGACGACCAGCACGACCTTGCAAAGATGGAGAAAATAACGGAAAAGAGACTTTAAAATGTAGTTAGTATACCAGGGTTGTGCATTATTAAAAATAAAGAATTAAGAACAATGAGAGTGACTACCATTTTTATTAAAAACTGTTTAACGTAAGAGAGGGAAAGTTAAATCAAAATATAAAGTACAAGTCAGCCGTTGGCGCGGTCATTCATAGAACCCTCGACGATAATTATTTTATCGCAATGTTTTACCCTCAGTTAAAAATCCTGCTAAAGATCGATTTAAGCATCATTAATAAAATTTGCACTCACAATGATATTGCACTTTTCTTTAATTAGGGTAGTCTAAGAGCTGCATTTTCATTGAAAATGTCGAAAAAATTGTTAGAAAACATTAATATTGGGGAGACATGAGAGTATTCATTCATAGTGATTAAGAGTACCTGATTAAATGATTAACTGATTTCTAAGAAGATTCATTGCGTTATTATTCTTTAAATGAACCTGGCGTAGCCTCATCACAGACACACTTTAAAACTGCGTTACTCACGCGTTTTTGGTTACGTGGTTACTCGCGTGGAGTGTTCCTCACACCCTAAGATGATCTTTTGTGTTAAAACCTGTTTTAGTAACAATTCTCGTTTATTTATGAAACAAATACTTTTCGATGTCATTTTTATTTTTATACCAGTATATATTTTAAAATTTATATTTTATAAAAAATATAATAAAATTTAGACTAAGTCCTCTAAATTTTAGTATTAATTTGAATTCCAAGCAACTATTACGTGGAAATATTAATCATGATATTTTAAAATTAATTTTAGTGATAAATAATTATAATTGCAAAATAAAAGTTTATATCACGGTCAATTTCAATAATTGATAGTTAAAACAATTGAATTTCCAATATTTTAACTATTTTCCTCGATATAATCAATTCCTAAAAAACAACAAAAATTCAGGAGTAATTGACAAAAAGGAATCACAGCTCTAAGTCATATTTACATTAGTTCAATATATTAATAATGATCATCTAACATTAATTTCACAACTATGTATACATTTAATTTAACATGTTTAAATTTATTTCAGAAATGTTTGAAATATTTATTAAGAAGATTTAATTCTGCTTTGAGTTTTCTCAAGTTAGGGCTTGGTTCGTTTTACTTCCAATTCGTTTTCTTTTCTTTCACAACAAAAAGATTTCATTGTTGCCAGCAAACTAGACATAAGAGTCACTGACTTTCTCTACAGCATGAGTGTTGTTATAAGTTTAATGGAAACACCAAAAGAAACATCTGTAACGTCCAAAATTTCTAAATCCGACGACTGCTCTCATAGAGAAAGAGTCTTCTGTCGTTCCATCTAAAACTTAACCAATTGCGGTTACAATTTATTTTAAAAATATTTTTAGTGTTAGAATACCCTATTTACTAAAATCATAAGGAAAAATCTGATGTGGCCAGCACATGACTTTCTCCATACATAAGATGTAAATATTTATATACGACAGTAATTTCGAACTCTATATTCCATCTAAACTTGGAAGATGAGTAATTTATTTATATATTATTATCTTTTACGTCACAAACATTATAAATAATGTTTTTCGGGACATGCTCGATAAAAAACGACGAATTTGGCCTTTCGCCCATAGAGCCCAAAGCGCCCACAAAGTACATAATCTGCAACTTCCGGTTTATCAGTACTTCATGAATAACTCATAAAAAATCAATGATACAAAAATATGTTTCTTAAAAAAGTTATAGTAAATTACATTTTCTAAAACATTTATAAATAATAGTATATACCTAAATATCATATTTATGGAGATATTTTGAAAACCGGAAATGAGCTTTGAAGAATGAAGCTCAATTTCCGGGTGACCGATGTACTCCAAAAACTAATCAACTCTAACGACTGTAATAAAAGTACTATATATGAAATTTGGTGTTGATCCAACAAATAGTTTTCATGTTAGAGCGCCCACAAAGTACATAATCATCTTCTTCCGGTTTATCGGTATTTCACGAATAACTCCTAATCAACAGGTGATAAAAAAATATGTTTAATACAAAAGTTATAGTAAATTTTATTATCTAAAACTTTTATAAGGTATACAATATACGTATATATCATATTTATGGAGATATTTTGAAAACCGGAAATGAGCTTTAATGAATAAAGCTCGACTTACGGTAGACCGATTTACTCCAAAAACTAATCACCTCTGACAGCACACACCACAGTACTATATATGAAGTTTGGTATTGATATGACTAATAGTTTTCACGTTAGAGCGCCCACTATCACACACACACACACACACACACACACACATACACACAGACATCATTCCGAAAATGGTCAAAACGTGTTCTAGGGACCCCAAAACATGTATTTCCGTTAAAATCTCGAAGTCGAATTTTTTCATGAAAACAATACTTTCTCTATACTTCGTATATGGAGAAAGTAAAAATAGAACGTAGCTTCTAGAAATGTGACTTGTCTCAATCGATGCATTTGAATATATATTTCGAGAATCGATCGCATAAAATAAGTCTACTGTTTAAACCTAACACAAGCAAATAGTAAGCAGGAACACTGAACAAGTAAGCCTTACACCTTTACAAAAAGGCCTGTATAAACTCCTTAAAATAAGTACTTTGGTAATCAGCTTTGTCGTGTGACCGCACTCTAATTCCAAAAAAAAATGCTGCGGAAATTTAGGGAAAACGTAGAAAATATACACCAATCCAGCAGCCAAATAAGGGAAGTAAAATTTGTTAACACAAAAACTGTAACCTCAAAAATAATATGGGGTGTCCAGAGCATCCCGCGCGAGTAACGTAGGGTTAAGCATACACAAAGTAACTGGATTGACTTAGCAACTATTTCATCCCGCACTAGCCGAGACTAGAAATACGTACATTCATTTTTTCCTTTGACTTCATCTTTATGCTCTTAAAGAGTTGTATAGTCCGTGCGAACTTTAACCCTTAGACGCGCGTGATTGTTCCGTGGGCCTTGATAGCTCGGAGCGGTGATGTTAGTTCCCGGAATCTCCGCTCAAACAGCGGCGGCGCTGAGACTTTCCCGCCGCTCCAGGCTGCTGCGGTTTGCAATTCGTACCGTTGCAGAAAACCTCTGGATTAGTCTGTGTTTTCATTGGTTCAGCTACGGATCGATTCCCTGGTTTAAAAAGTAATCTATAACATAAAACAGAGTGTGGGTGTGTGTGTGTGTGTATGTTCGCTAAAAACTCGAGAACCGAGAGTCACTTAACTTTGTAAATTTTCTACATTATTAAAAGTTGACGCCGCGCAGACTATAGGCTACGTTTTATTTCCCTAAGGTCCACGGTTCGAACCCTGACGGATCAAAACTTTTCCATAAGAAATACACGTAGAGGTCAGTTTTCTGTAGCAGGAAATTATTTATTTTTCAAAATTAAATTAAAAATAATGGTCCTAGAAAGTCGAATCTAGCACCAAAAGAATGCAAATAGAATAAAGATTCTTATTTTGGTCGTGGAATATCGTTCTTGATTCGAATTTGCGCACAATTAAATAAAATACGTGAACATTTTATCGAAATTTTGAAGTCGTAAACAACCCGTCCCACTGACGATCAAGGCGATTGTTGATTTCGAGCTCCTGCGTAATTCCATAAGAAGACATGGGAAATGAATGCCCAGATACAATTAATGCTGTAAGATATCTATTATATATAATTCCTTCTCTGGATTCATTCATATACATATATAGATACCCAGATTGGATACTAATTCACAGGCTAAACCACAAGCATCATTGATTAGAAATTTTTACAGCGTATAGGCCTTAACGTGAAACCCCCAGAAAAGAGGCGACTTTGAACCTCAGTGAAATGGGTTCGATGCCAGAAGGCCCCAAAATCCCGATATTTCCCATTTTAATGTAACGCTTTGATTTTCGGAAATTTCTAAAAAATACTTTCCGGATAGGTAGAGAATCAAAATTGCAGGAACTTACAGATATGAACATTATCTATCGATACCATAAATGGCTTTTACAGAAAATGTCCTGGGTTCGATGATAGAAGGATGCAAACATCTCCCATATAAAACACATTGGGGTAGTTTTTCATTATTATTTTGATTCACTTATCGAATTGAAAAGAAATTCTTCCTTAAATAGAAGTTGTGTATTGAGATTCGGTTTAAGAAAAAAATAGATAAGACCATGCTGTGCCTGGGTTCGATGCCAGAGCACATTAATATTTCTCAAATAAGGAATATTTGTGAAAAGTCGGACGTCGTTTGAGGCAGTTGTAGCAAATATTTCTGCCCGAATTTTCACACATAGTTATAGATAGTGATCTTCTGTTGTTTAGTATTGGGGCACAAGTGAGCTCCATAATACACTTAATTTCTGCAAAGAAAGTTCTTCGTTGGTTTTGAGTTATATATGTATAGATTATATTTCTGTTATTTGTGTTTAATCATCGTTTCCGAGAACCATTTTTCCCTTTCAGAAAATGTCTCCTAAAAGGTGGTAGTGCTTATCCTAATGTGATCATTGAATATATTTTATAATCTTTAAATCATTTTCGTCATCATCGAAGAAAGTGTTCATTCAAAGGATATGAGATTAAATCTTTAGGTGACTTTGTAGACTTAATGATAATTTAATTTAAATTGTTCATTGGTTTGGAAAAAATAATAGCCTGGAATCAGTTATGTACCAAGCATTATAAAGCAATTGTTACGATCAAGACTGTACAAGAATAATTATTAATTTGGATTTCCCCGTTGAGAATCAACGGGCACTTCTGCTAGTAGTCTATAATGCATAATTTGGCCTAAGTTACTTTTCATTAATCAGGCACAGAGCAATTACTACTGTTATAATCCCGTATGAATAGAAGAACTGTAAAACCTTTGGGAATACAACAACAACAACAATTATCAACCAATTAGTCAATCTCAGAAAGGTACTGGGATACTTGCGTTCAGGAGAATGAATGGGACCATAAAAATATACAAATTCAATCCGGATTTTCAGGCGGAATTACGGGGTAGGCTTTCTCTATATCAGTATTCGAATAGCCGAAGGCATAAAAGTCGGATATAAACAAAGAATGTCCACGGTTTCGGATAAATTCAGTCAGCCTTGGATGAAATCCTTCTCAATGGTCTTCTTTTGAAATGTATTTCGGAAAGGTTTTCTTCAAGTATAATTAAAATTTTTATTGCGGTTCTAGAGATAAGAATTAATTATATAAAAGAGTATTTATCTCATCCGATTCGGAAGTCAAAGACGCAGACGTTTCGCAGCACTTGATCCTCTCGCAAATTCTTTGTTATCTCTTGGAAAATCCCGTGGAAAAAGTTCTATCTTGTTTCCTACATCTTACATAATGAATCCCACCACGTACCACCCGATGCTTTGAATTTCTTTCTATCATTAAACTAGCTTAGATAATGAGTAATTTAAAAGCTAGAAATATGTACCTAAAATAAGTGTAAAAGCTCTGTTTCATCAGTAATAAAACTTTTAAAGAAAGTACAACTATTTAAAATTGTTTCATTTCTTAAAGGAAAAACGGAGTTCGACCCCTTCTCGAGGATAACCAGAAAGAAACTAAAAATAAAAGAAATTTAGGTGGAACGGAATAAAAAATAATTAGATATGAAAGATACGTCATATATATATAAATAAAGAAAATTCATAAATAGAATAAATTATTTAATAAATGGATAAAATAAATTTTTTACCTGATTTAATAAAAAATCATGTAAGTACGTAATCGTATTCGACTGTTAATCGTTACTGTAAAACAGCGGTGATGTTAGTTTGTCGAATCTCCACTGAAACGGCGGCGGCGCTGAGACTTTCTCGCCGCTGCAGCGCACTGTGGTCCGAAATCGAAAAAAGCCGGACAAAAGTCTAAAATTGCTTTTTTTGAGATACAGACTTGAAACTTTGCATATATACAGCCAAATGATTATATGGATATTATCATGGAACGGTAAGTCATTTTTCATAAATCGTATGCATTACTTACATACGGAGGGTCAAACATGACTAAATTTCCAAAAACACGCCTGGTTTTATTTTTCATCGAAAATCTTAGAAGTTAAGCTAATATTGGACTTGTGGTAGGAATATAGTGGAATAAAAAACATTATATTCGATCAGAATGGTACTTTATCTATACTATCCATCAGTGTCAAGGATATTGATCGTGTCCATCACAAAATGGCGGACGCTTTTTACAGACAAATTTTGACATAAAGTAGTCGATATCTTTTGTTCAAAACATATGTGCAGCGGGAAATTACACCAGCGTATTGAGTGAGTACAGTTTAAGAATATTCAGCAGAGATCTTTTATGAACCTTACCGACCACGATAATAAACGCGATTTATCGATCGAGCTGCACGATCCGGGTCGGTGCTGCCGGGCCTGGAAGTACGGCAGCTTTGTTGGATTGTTTTAGTTTTTTGGGCCTCAACTCTTTAAAATCGCTGTTTTTAAGCTAAGTTTGCAGTCACTATCACTGTCACTGTTCAGAAATTCCATTTCCAAGATATGAAGAGGATATTTGATCGTGCGAATGAGTCAATGGATGCGGTACTCTGGTAAATATGCTTTGGTTTGGATACTTTACGGATTCTTGCCGCAAGTTAGAAATATTCTCCAACTTTTAAGACAGTTAGTCTGCTCGCATATACGGTAACGGGTTCATGCATTGCAGAAAAGGCACCATCTGATTGTTTTTGTACCACTTACCCTTTCCACCCACGCCGACGAGGGCCACGCGAAAAGGTGCTTTTGTGATACCGCGCAGCCCTTAACGGCATTTACCGGGGTTTTCCACATATTCATTTCCTTTCCCTTTAATAAATGAATCTTAACTTGCAGTTCTAGTTTGGCATCGGTGAAGTAGTGTTGTTCTAGTTGTGTTCTGGTGTATTGCTAAAATCTGTTGGTGTCTGGTGATTTTTCTCGTGAATCATAGCACTAGTTCTGGTAGCTGTGTTGGATAGTGGTGTTTTTTATTATTAAATACTTCATCCCTTTTCTAAAGGTGAGCATTTTTTCCTGTATAACTTAACCGTGTTAATTCATCACATTGTACCTACGATCTTGTACGTTTTTTATTACTCTGCAATTTTTTTGGCCCTTGTTTTCTGCTTACTTTAATAGGAAAGTGCGAATATTATCTAACTTTCCTTAAATTTTTTTGAACTTGCCGGATTTTTGCACAGGTTTTTTTTCCATTTTTCTGCGCTGAAATGCCTTCATGCTAGATTACGTGTCTTGAGCTCCACAAACGAATAATTAAGATGAAGGAGAAATCATTAAGTGATAAAATAGTATATTTGACTAATTTTATATTGCGGAGTTTAAATTTGGAGGCTCATGAAGACGCCCTAGATTGGCTCCGTAAATTTATAAGGATAAAATTCATGGTGACCTATCAAAAAAGGCGGAAAGAATGTTTTTGGAATGATGAGTAATTTTTCGTCCGTCACATGCTATGGCTCACAGAGTCAATCATTTTCCCTGAAAGTATCTGTCAGTACCTACCAGGTACGTCTACAACTACTTGTATGTATTTTCTGTTTAAATTCTATAGAATGATTCAGCGGTATAGTTTTTCATGTGAGATTTGTCTACTAAAATTTTTACCATATCAGGTATATTAGGACGACCACAAAAGGAATTTAATTCTTCCTCTCAGAGGTTCAAAAGAAGAAAGGTTCAAACCATTTAAACTTCTTCTTCTACTGCCGAGCTCGCATTGGCAACCTATCTCAGTTTAAGGGAGGGAGGTGATATCGCAGCCGCTCAACTTATTACCGAAGTAACGACGACCACCCCAAGTAGAGCAAGAAGATCTATCTTTAATGATTACCACGGAGCTGACAAAGAGTCAGTATAATGCTCTAAGAAGCTCCGCTCTTAGTTACAGGCACAATCTGTATCCCAGCTATCATGAAATATTAAAAGCAAAGCGCGGGCAGCTGAATTGACAGGTAATTGTGTGTGTAGACATAGCTTCTCTGTAATAGCCATGCATAGGTCAAATGCTTATATGATACCATACAGCTACTACAAATTCCTCAGTAACTATTCCCTTTGTTAGATATTGTAGATATACCATTTAGTTTAATGTTACTTTTATTATATTTTCGTTTCAGGGGTTAATTATGACCTCGTTAAAAATTTTCCATCATCCTTAAGGCAATATCTTTAATAATATATAATAAGCGGACGATTGACAAATATTGAGGCATTTTCGCAATACTGCTAGAGAACTGCCGAATTATACGTAGACCTGTACCCCTGGTATTATATGCTAACAACAGTACATAATGTCCTTATATATGGAAGTGAAATTTCGAAGGAAGAGATTCTTCCCTTAAGCAGCTCTTCGAAGAGGTGATGGAGGATCGGAATGAGGACTCTAGAAAATTCTGTCAAAGATTCAGCAGAAAACACTCCAGGGTGGCCACAAAAGACGATTTACTTATAAGGTTGTTAATCAATTCTGATCCATTTCTCTCCTCTAACATGACTCCGATTTCAAGGAGATAGAGAAAGATGCCGAAAGAATTGAGAGAACTGCTGATTTTAGAAGACGGAAAGGAATTGGAATCAGACAGTAGTAACGACCAGATTTTTTCTGAAAATAAAAATTATCCATGAAATACGTCCGTGGAAATGCCCAGTAAATACCGCTGCGCTGTGTAACAAAAGCCCCTTTCCGCGTGGCACTCGTCGGCGAGGGCGGAAAGGGTAAGTGGTATAAAAACAATCAGATGGTGCCTTTTCTGCAATGCATGAACACGTTACCGTATATGCGAGCAGACTAACTGTCTTAAAAGTTGGAGAATATTTCTAACTTGCGGCAAGAATCCGTAATGTATCCAAACCAAAGCATATTTACCAGAGTACCGCATCCATTGACTCATTCGCACGATCAAATATCCTCTTCATATATTGGAAATGGAATTTTTGAAAAGTGACAGTGATAGTGACTGCATACTTAGCTTAAAAACAGCGATTTTACAGAGTTGAGGCCCAAAGAACTAAAACAATCCAACGAAACCGCCGTACTTCCTGGCCCAGCAGCGCGGTCCCGGATCATGCAGCGCGATCGAAAAATCGCGTTTATTTTCGTGGTAGGTAACGTTAATACAAGATCTCTACTGGATATTCTTAAAATTTCTTTACCCAATACTCTGGGGTAATTTCCCGCTGCACATATTTTTTGAACAAAAGAAATCGACTACTTTATGTCAAAAATTGTCTGTAAAAAGCGTCCGCCATATTGTGATAGAACACCACACAAATATTTACCAATATCCTTGACACTGATGGATAGTATAGATAAAGTACCATTCCGATCGAATATAATGTATTTTTTCCACTAAATTCCTTCCACAAATCCAATATTAGCTTAACTTCTAAGATTTTCGAAGAAAAATAAAACCGGGCGTGTTTTTGGAAATTTAGTCATGTTTGACCCTCCGTATCTAAGTAACGCATACGATTTATGAAAAAAGACTTACCGTTCCATGATTAGCAATCATTTGGCTGTATATATGCAAAGTTTCAAGTCTGTATCTCAAAAAAAGCAATTTTGGACTTTTGTCCGGCTTTTTTCTATTTCGGACCACTGTGCAGCGGTTCGCATATAGTCTTCTTTTAAAATGTATTTCGGATAAAGGTTTTCTTCATGTATAATTATAATTTTTATTGCGGTTTTAGAGATAAGTATTAATTATCTAGAAGAATATTTATCTCATCGGATTCGGAAGTCAAAGACGCAGACGTTTCGCAGCTCTTGATCCTCTCGCAAATTCTTTGTTATCTCTTTGAAAATCCCGTGGAAAAAGTTCTATCTTGTTTCCTACACCTTACATAATGAATCCCACCACGTACCACCCGATGCTTTGAATTTCTTTCTATCATTAAACTAGCTTAGATAATGAGTAATTTAAAAGCTAGAAATATGTACGTAAAATAAGTGTAAAAGCTCTATTTCATCAGTAATAAAAATTTTAAAGAAAGTAAAACTATTTAAAATTGTTTCATTTCTTAAAGGAAAAACGGAATTCGACACCTTCTCAAGGATTACCGGAAAGAGACTTTAAAAAAATAAATTTAGGTGGAACGGAAAAAAAAATAATTAGATATGAAACATACGTCATAAATATATAAATAAAGAAAATTCATAAATAGAATAAATTATTTAATTAATGGATAAAATAAATTTTTTTACCTAATTTAATAAAAAATCATGTAAGTACGTAATCGTATTCGACTGTTAATCGTTGCTGTAAAACAGCGGTATGTTAGTTCGTCGAATCTCCGCTGAAACGGCGGCGGCGCTATGACTTTCCCGCCGCTCCGAGCCGCTGCAGCGGTTCGCATATAGTCTTCTTTTAAAATGTATTTCGGATAAAGGTTTTCTTCATGTATAATTATAATTTTTATTGCGGTTTTAGAGAAAAGTATTAATTATCTAGAAGTATATTTATCTCATCGGATTCGGAAGTCAAAGACGCAGACGTTTCGCAGCTCTTGATCCTCTCGCAAATTCTTTGTTATCTCTTTTTGTCTCATAGCCCCTTACATATAATTAAACTTTATCTTTATGCAGACTTCTGCATACCGGAAGGAAACGATATTCTTGACTTTTTTATTACCGTTTTCGAGATACAACAGCTCAGGTGTGGGGCTTTACATATTCTTGACTCAGACCACCTCTCGACTGTCGCTTTTATCACGAAGGACTTAGAAGTTAATTCCTGCGCGTGTTATAAGACTAGAATAAGTTTGGAATAGATTTATATTTGCGCTTAAAAATCTTAATTCTGACGATACAACCAATTTCGGGATAACGTTGAAGGGGACTATACCATCGAAAGGATATTTAATTTAAATCATAACAAAATAGGTACAAATTCGAACTATAAAACGTTGCTCC
Source organism: Sympetrum striolatum (assembly GCA_947579665.1). Taxonomy (NCBI): domain Eukaryota; kingdom Metazoa; phylum Arthropoda; class Insecta; order Odonata; family Libellulidae; genus Sympetrum; species Sympetrum striolatum. Next base: position 29,507,289 of record OX388352.1, read on the forward strand.
TGCCTCGTCTCCGTTCATTGATTGCTCTCGTTTAAGGTCTTCTCATTGCATCGTAAGTTTTGTTCTTTGAGTAGCCAAGGAAGCATCAATTCGATCAAACTGCCCCCTGATTTCAGTAGAGACCGTAATGAAGGGCGAGATGACTCTTCAAGTACCAAGTTTTCCGAAAATTTATTGAAATATATATGAAAACTTCAGTATGGGAAACATTTTTCGTATTATATCTACTATGGTTATCGATGATTCGCCTTTCCACTCCTTATACTCTATTACTGACATACTTAGTAATTTACATTCCGCTTTAGGAATATCTCTGATCCTTTTTCGAAATATCATTAACAAAAACCCTCATATAATTAATCCTTGCTTAGTCATCGCATTCGGATAGAACCTTGTTCTCATTTTTTTACTAGGGAAATATAGACACAGTGGATCATGTCCGTCTGCACATCATGGAAAGAAATTTCCACCATAGCAAGAAGAAAAAACTACGAATAATTCTACACTAAAGTTTTATTTTTCGAATGGTTTCAAAACAGTGGCCGCTCATGGATGTATCAAATATCAAATATCTATGAGTTTAAATAATTTCTAACGTTGCTGAAGGAATCCAGTAAATTCACAGCCACGCCAGATATTGTAAGATACAAGGCATGCGAACGTATTCTAAGCATGAGATGAGAGGATTATGGAAAATGACAAGCTTGAATATCCTGCATCCCTCAACATCATGGATCATTTAGTATTGATATGAGTGGTTTTTCTCTTAAATCACGCTGATTCGTGATGAATTATTCGTTATTCATCTCCTAATTTTTATTTGAGAAAAATAAAATAAATTGTCAATAAATTAATAAGTAATCCAAAATACCTCCTTGGTTGAATGAAAGGTTAGCTTTTCGTATGATACAAGTGTAAAATAAAATTAATATAGTAAAATGTTCGAATAGTTGAAAAACAAGATATTTATGATGCTTACGACAGATTAACCCTAAGAATTTCAATTCTTTATATTCCCCTTGTAAAAAGAGAAGAATTTCATATCCGACAAATGTCAGGCATTAGCAAGAGTTGATTTCTATTCAGTGGCATACCAATGTTATTTCTCAAAATTTTTCTTTTAATTCTCAGGGATGAGAATGAAGCGAGACAATTATGCCTAGAAAGAAGAATAAGGATAGAATGACAACTCTTAGGAGACAAAATCAGAAAATAGTACCCACATTTTCAGAAAAATAGTAATTCTATTGGAATAATTGCCAAATAGGTGTATCGATTCTCATCTAGTTCTTCTTGAGTTCTTTTGAGAAAGTTTCTGTGACTCTTTGAATCTTTGAAAAATTCCAGCAGCATTTTCCATTATATCTACTTCTTGTATGCCAGTTCAAATGTATAGTGCCATGCAACACACATTCTTGGAGGGATTCATAAAGCAATCAAACTACATAGGGCTAGAGTAAAACAATATGAATAGACCCAAGGAAATAATGACTTGAAAAAGTCCGTTTCAAGTCCGTTTTTCCTTGGAAATTTCCTTGGTGCACGCCATTATACGCAAAGTCACCTCAACCCTATCTTTGTAAATATGGATAGAGGTGAAGGATATTCCCTGAACGTTGAGACCCCTACTGCAGGAGGTCAGAAGAAGAAATAATATAAGTGGCCATACCATGAGCAAATCAGAAGATGAGAGAAAATGAGTAGGAGAAATGAGCCCGAAGATGACCATTCTCCGTTGAAACCGGTATCATATTAAAAATCCCGTGGAAAAAGTGCTATCTTGTTTCCTACATTTTACATGATGAATCCCACCACGTAAAACCCGATTCTTTGAATTTCTTTCTATCATAAAACTAGCTTAGATAATGAGTAATTTAAACGCTAGAAATATGTACGTAAGATAAGTGCAAAAGCTCTACTTCATCAGTACTAAAATGATAAAGACAGTAAAACTATTTGGAATTGTTATATTTCATAAACGAAAAACGGAATTCGACACCTTCTCAAGGATTCCCGGAAAGAGACTAAAAAAAAATAAATTTAGGTGGAACGGAATAAAATATAATTAGATATTAAAGATACGTCATAAGTATATAAATAAAGAAAATACCTTAATAAAATAAATTATTCAATAACTGGATAAAAGAACTTTTTTTACCTAATTTAATAGAAAATCATGTAAGTGTATAAATTGTATTCGTCTGTTAATGATTGATTCGTCCTTCAACTCCGTTGAAGTCGTGCAATACTTCTACAAATGACACTGCAGTAAATATTGATTCCTCCTTTACATTGATGTAAAGGACACCTGTTGATTCTCTTGCAACTCACCGCGTAAGGATGCATAATGCTCATCTGCTCACTATAGAAGTGTATACAGTTAAAGGAACATGTACTGATTCCCCAAGGAAAGTGTAAACATCTGATAAGAAGAATGCGGGGAAAGGAAAAGGGAAATACGTTGCCGGAAAAGATGTTTTGAGCGGACCCCCAGGAAATCTCAAATCACTCATGAGGTTTGTGTTTTCAGTAAACGATACGTCGCTACGTTCCATTTCTTGTGAATCTATTCCTTATTGCGAGATATACATTTTGATATATCTGGTACAATTTAGTATTATTACCATATATACTATTTTATTTGCGAAAATGATTATATCCTGCAATTTGAAGATGTGTTTACTCATTTGGTGATGGGAAACCCAATCTCGGACCCGTAAAATAAGAAATGCCTTCAAATATTTCGCAAAAGTTTACCAAAAAGAATAATAATTATAGATTTAAGCCAAAAATTGCTTAATAACAATTATGGACATAAAAAATAAAAACTTGTACAATTATCACTATTTGGTGAAAAGACTAACAAAATACAGTAGGGAGTCAAATGACTGTTTGGTAGTCTTAGGTAAATTTTGAAAAATGTGTATTATAATTCATCAAAAACTATTTTCATCGCAAAGCATTCTTTTGTGTCAAAAATAAGTAAAAGTCAATGAATCTCAAGCCGGAATTCATAAAATTTTAGTTAGGGCAGAGAAATGAAAATCGCGAGCAGTCAAATTGACTCCATCGGTAGTTCTAGTGTTAGAGATCCAGTCCAGAGACGGTTGGCAGCCCTGTTTCATAAAGTTATTATTCCTGATATTAATTTTAATTGTTCAAGAAAAGTAACTGAATGTAAATTTGAGATATAAGTTTGATATTTATCTGAGAAAATAATTGGAAGAACATTTTATAACGATAAAAACTTATAAGTTGGTAACCATGCTGAAAGTGGTTTCATGCATTTTTAAATGTTATAAAACAATTTTGCGAGGACGAAAACCTCAGGTTGGAATTTTTCACGACAAAATTCGAAAAATTCTTCCGGTAACGAATTCGCTGGAGGTTATTACCGAGGCACGAACGAGTGGTTTTATATGCTTTCCGTCAGATGGCATAGCAATCTTGGTGTATCGTGACTACCTTTTATCAACAACTCGAACCTTCTACCACTTATTCCGAAAATATGAGTTTCACTGGCTTAGTTTGAGTAAGAAAAATATTGCGGAGTATAAAACTCTGCAGATTTAGGACATCGGTCCGCGTTCTGTTTAATTAATTAAACTTAAAACAGATTATAAGGTAAAGCATTTTATAAGCGCTTGCACCAAAGTCACATTATAGAGTTTGCAAAATTTACGTCTTTGCAACAAATAAAAGTATTTAATTACGAATTTTAAAAGTAGGCGGTCAAAATGACCGCCGCCGTCCTTCTAGGTAGAGCGAAACTCCCGTCCTCCTAGTGTTAATAAAAAAATAATATTGAGAATCAAAGTGTACAACGTCCAGTAGGGCCAGCAGCCACCTTATGTATCCCAATATGGAGGTGAAAACCAGCAAGAGCTTTAACAGATGGAGAAAATAAAGGAAAAGCGACTTTAAAAGTAGTTAGTATACCAGGGTTATGTATTTTTTGAAATAAAGAATTAAGAGCAATGAGGCTGACACCCATTTTGATTAAAAGCTGTTTTAACATAAAAGAGGGAAAGATAAAACAAATTTAAAGTACAAGTCAGCCGTTGCCGCGGTCATTCAAAGAACCCTCGACGATAATTATTTTATAGCATTGTTTTACCCTCTGTTAAATATCCTGCTAAAGATCGATTTAAGCAGCATTAATAAAATTTGCGCTCACAATGCGAGTAAACTTATCATTAATTAGAGTAGTCTATGAGCTGCATTTTCATTGAGATGACGAAACAATTGTTAGAAAACATTAATATTGGGGAGACATGAGAGTATTCATTCATAGTGATTAAGAGTACCTGAATGGATGATTAACTGATTTCTAAGAAGATTTCTGGCGTTATTATTCTATTAATAAACCTGGAATAGCCTCATCACAGGCACCCTTCAAGACAATGTTGCTCACGCGTTTTTTGTTACCTGGATACTCGCATGGAGTCCTCCTCACACCCTAAGATGATCTTTTGTGTTAAAACCTGTTCTAGTAACAATTCTTGTTTATTTGTGAAACAAATACATTTCGATAACATTTTTATTGTTATACCAGTGTACATTTTAAAATATATTCTTTATAATAAATATAATAAAATACAGTTTAAGTCCTTTAAAATTTCGTATTAATTTGAAATTCAAGATACTATTAGGTGGTAATATTAATCATGATTTTTCAAAATCAATTTTAGTGATAAAAAATTATAATTGCAAAATAAAAGTTTATGTCACGGTCAGTTTCAACAATTGATAGTTAAAACAATTGACATTCCACTGTTTTAACTATTTTCCTCGATAAAATCAATTCCTAAAAAACCAACAAAAATTCAGGAGTGACTGACGGAAAGGAATCACTGCTTTAAGTCATATTTACATTGGTTTAATATATTAATAATGATCATCTAACATTAATTTCAAAACAATGTATACATTTATATTTAACATGTTTAAATTTATTTCAAAAATGTTTGAAAAACTTATTTAGAAGATTTAATTCTGCTTTGAGTCTTCTCAAGTTAGTGCGTGGTTCGTTTTTCTTCCACATCGTTTTCTTATCTTCCCACAACAAAAAAATTTTCATTGTTGCCAACAAACTCTACATCAGACTCACTGACTTTCTCTACAGCATGAGTTTTATTATAATTTTAATGGAATCACTAAAGGAAACATCCGTAACGCCAAAATTTCTAGATCCGACGACTGCTCTCAAAGATAAAGAGTCTGTCTGAGTTTTGTCGTTCCATCTAAAACTTAACCAATTGCGGTTACAATTTATTTTAAAAATATTTTTAGTGTTAGAATACCCTATTTACAAAAATCATAAGGAAAAATAGAACGTAGCTTCTAGAAATGTGACTTGTCTCAATCGATGAATTTGAATATATATTTCGAGAATCGATCGCATAAAATAAGTCTTCTGCTTAAACCTAACACAAGCAAATAGTAAGCAGGAACACTGAACAAGTAATCCTTACACCTTTACAAAAAGGGCTGCATAAACTCCTTAAAATAAGTACTTTGGTAATCAGCTTTGTCGTGTGACCGCACTCTAATTCCAAAAAAAAATACTGCGGAAATTTAGGGAAAACGTAGAAAATATACACCATTCCAGCAGCCAAATAAGGGAAGTAAAATTTGTTAACACAAAAAAGTGTAACCTCAAAAATAATCTGGGGTGTCCAGAGCACCCCGCGCGAGTAACGGAGGGTTAAGCATACACAAAGTAACTGGATTGACTTAGCCAACTATTTCATCCCGCACTAGCCGAGACTAGAAATACGTACATTCATTTTTTCCTTTGACTTAAACTTTATGTTCTTAAAGAGTTGTTTAGTCCGTGCGGACTTTAACCCTTAGACGCGCGCGATTGTTCCGTGGGCCTTGATAGCTCGGAGCGGTGATGTTAGTTCCCGGAATCTCCGCTCAAACGGCGGCAGCGCTGAGACTTTCCCGCCGCTCCGAGCTGCTGCGGAGGTTTGCTATTCGTACCGTTGCAGAATACCTCTGGATTAGTTAGTGTTTTCATTGGTTCAGCTCCGGATCTAATCCCTGGTTTACAAAGTAATCTATAATATAAAACAGAGTGTGAGTGTGTGTGTGTGTGTATGTTCGCTAAAAACTCGAGAACCGAGAGTCACTTAACTTTGTAAATTTTCTACATTATTAAAAGTTGACGCCGCGCAGACTATAGGCTACGTTTTATTTCCCTAAGGTCCACGGTTCGAACCCTGACGGATCAAAACTTTTCCATAAGAAATACACGTAGAGGTCAGTTTTCTGTAGCAGGAAATTATTTATTTTTCAAAATTAAATTAAAAATAATGGTCCTAGAAAGTCGAATCTAGCACCAAAAGAATGCAAATAGAATAAAGATTCTTATTTTGGTCGTGGAATATCGTTCTTGATTCGAATTTGCGCACAATTAAATAAAATACGTGAACATTTTATCGAAATTTTGAAGTCGTAAACAACCCGTCCCACTGACGATCAAGGCGATTGTTGATTTCGAGCTCCTGCGTAATTCCATAAGAAGACATGGGAAATGAATGCCCAGATACAATTAATGCTGTAAGATATCTATTATATATAATTCCTTCTCTGGATTCATTCATATACATATATAGATACCCAGATTGGATACTAATTCACAGGCTAAACCACAAGCATCATTGATTAGAAATTTTTACAGCGTATAGGCCTTAACGTGAAACCCCCAGAAAAGAGGCGACTTTGAACCTCAGTGAAATGGGTTCGATGCCAGAAGGCCCCAAAATCCCGATATTTCCCATTTTAATGTAACGCTTTGATTTTCGGAAATTTCTAAAAAATACTTTCCGGATAGGTAGAGAATCAAAATTGCAGGAACTTACAGATATGAACATTATCTATCGATACCATAAATGGCTTTTACAGAAAATGTCCTGGGTTCGATGATAGAAGGATGCAAATATCTCCCATATAAAACACATTGGGGTAGTTTTTCATTATTATTTTGATTCACTTATCGAATTGAAAAGAAATTCTTCCTTAAATAGAAGTTGTGTATTGAGATTCGGTTTAAGAAAAAAATAGATAAGACCATGCTGTGCCTGGGTTCGATGCCAGAGCACATTAATATTTCTCAAATAAGGAATATTTGTGAAAAGTCGGACGTCGTTTGAGGCAGTTGTAGCAAATATTTCTGCCCGAATTTTCACACATAGTTATAGATAGTGATCTTCTGTTGTTTAGTATTGGGGCACAAGTGAGCTCCATAATACACTTAATTTCTGCAAAGAAAGTTCTTCGTTGGTTTTGAGTTATATATGTATAGATTATATTTCTGTTATTTGTGTTTAATCATCGTTTCCGAGAACCATTTTTCCCTTTCAGAAAATGTCTCCTAAAAGGTGGTAGTGCTTATCCTAATGTGATCATTGAATATATTTTATAATCTTTAAATCATTTTTGTCATCATCGAAGAAAGTGTTCATTCAAAGGATATGAGATTAAATCTTTAGGTGACTTTGTAGACTTAATGATAATTTAATTTAAATTGTTCATTGGTTTGGAAAAAATAATAGCCTGGAATCAGTTATGTACCAAGCATTATAAAGCAATTGTTACGATCAGGACTGTGCAAGAGTAATTATTAATATGGATTTCCACGTTGAAAATCAACGGGAATACAACAACAACAACAATTATCAACCAATTAGTCAATCTCAGAAAGGTACTGGGATACTTGCGTTCAGGAGAATGAAAGGGACCATAGAAATATACAAATTCAATCCGGATTTTCAGGCGGAATTACGGGGTAGGCTTTCTCTATATCAGTATTCGAATAGCCGAAGGCATAAAAGTCGGATATAAACAAAGAATGTCCACGGTTTCGGATAAATTCAGTCAGCCTTGGATGAAATCCTTCTCAATGGTCTTCTTTTGAAATGTATTTCGGAAAGGTTTTCTTCAAGTATAATTAAAATTTTTATTGCGGTTCTAGAGATAAGAATTAATTATATAAAAGAGTATTTATCTCATCCGATTCGGAAGTCAAAGACGCAGACGTTTCGCAGCACTTGATCCTCTCGCAAATTCTTTGTTATCTCTTGGAAAATCCCGTGGAAAAAGTTCTATCTTGTTTCCTACATCTTACATAATGAATCCCACCACGTACCACCCGATGCTTTGAATTTCTTTCTATCATTAAACTAGCTTAGATAATGAGTAATTTAAAAGCTAGAAATATGTACCTAAAATAAGTGTAAAAGCTCTGTTTCATCAGTAATAAAACTTTTAAAGAAAGTACAACTATTTAAAATTGTTTCATTTCTTAAAGGAAAAACGGAGTTCGACCCCTTCTCGAGGATAACCAGAAAGAAACTAAAAATAAAAGAAATTTAGGTGGAACGGAATAAAAAATAATTAGATATGAAAGATACGTCATATATATATAAATAAAGAAAATTCATAAATAGAATAAATTATTTAATAAATGGATAAAATAAATTTTTTACCTGATTTAATAAAAAATCATGTAAGTACGTAATCGTATTCGACTGTTAATCGTTACTGTAAAACAGCGGTGATGTTAGTTTGTCGAATCTCCACTGAAACGGCGGCGGCGCTGAGACTTTCTCGCCGCTGCAGCGCACTGTGGTCCGAAATCGAAAAAAGCCGGACAAAAGTCTAAAATTGCTTTTTTTGAGATACAGACTTGAAACTTTGCATATATACAGCCAAATGATTATATGGATATTATCATGGAACGGTAAGTCATTTTTCATAAATCGTATGCATTACTTACATACGGAGGGTCAAACATGACTAAATTTCCAAAAACACGCCTGGTTTTATTTTTCATCGAAAATCTTAGAAGTTAAGCTAATATTGGACTTGTGGTAGGAATATAGTGGAATAAAAAACATTATATTCGATCAGAATGGTACTTTATCTATACTATCCATCAGTGTCAAGGATATTGATCGTGTCCATCACAAAATGGCGGACGCTTTTTACAGACAAATTTTGACATAAAGTAGTCGATATCTTTTGTTCAAAACATATGTGCAGCGGGAAATTACACCAGCGTATTGAGTGAGTACAGTTTAAGAATATTCAGCAGAGATCTTTTATGAACCTTACCGACCACGATAATAAACGCGATTTATCGATCGAGCTGCACGATCCGGGTCGGTGCTGCCGGGCCTGGAAGTACGGCAGCTTTGTTGGATTGTTTTAGTTTTTTGGGCCTCAACTCTTTAAAATCGCTGTTTTTAAGCTAAGTTTGCAGTCACTATCACTGTCACTGTTCAGAAATTCCATTTCCAAGATATGAAGAGGATATTTGATCGTGCGAATGAGTCAATGGATGCGGTACTCTGGTAAATATGCTTTGGTTTGGATACTTTACGGATTCTTGCCGCAAGTTAGAAATATTCTCCAACTTTTAAGACAGTTAGTCTGCTCGCATATACGGTAACGGGTTCATGCATTGCAGAAAAGGCACCATCTGATTGTTTTTGTACCACTTACCCTTTCCACCCACGCCGACGAGGGCCACGCGAAAAGGTGCTTTTGTGATACCGCGCAGCCCTTAACGGCATTTACCGGGGTTTTCCACATATTCATTTCCTTTCCCTTTAATAAATGAATCTTAACTTGCAGTTCTAGTTTGGCATCGGTGAAGTAGTGTTGTTCTAGTTGTGTTCTGGTGTATTGCTAAAATCTGTTGGTGTCTGGTGATTTTTCTCGTGAATCATAGCACTAGTTCTGGTAGCTGTGTTGGATAGTGGTGTTTTTTATTATTAAATACTTCATCCCTTTTCTAAAGGTGAGCATTTTTTCCTGTATAACTTAACCGTGTTAATTCATCACATTGTACCTACGATCTTGTACGTTTTTTATTACTCTGCAATTTTTTTGGCCCTTGTTTTCTGCTTACTTTAATAGGAAAGTGCGAATATTATCTAACTTTCCTTAAATTTTTTTGAACTTGCCGGATTTTTGCACAGGTTTTTTTTCCATTTTTCTGCGCTGAAATGCCTTCATGCTAGATTACGTGTCTTGAGCTCCACAAACGAATAATTAAGATGAAGGAGAAATCATTAAGTGATAAAATAGTATATTTGACTAATTTTATATTGCGGAGTTTAAATTTGGAGGCTCATGAAGACGCCCTAGATTGGCTCCGTAAATTTATAAGGATAAAATTCATGGTGACCTATCAAAAAAGGCGGAAAGAATGTTTTTGGAATGATGAGTAATTTTTCGTCCGTCACATGCTATGGCTCACAGAGTCAATCATTTTCCCTGAAAGTATCTGTCAGTACCTACCAGGTACGTCTACAACTACTTGTATGTATTTTCTGTTTAAATTCTATAGAATGATTCAGCGGTATAGTTTTTCATGTGAGATTTGTCTACTAAAATTTTTACCATATCAGGTATATTAGGACGACCACAAAAGGAATTTAATTCTTCCTCTCAGAGGTTCAAAAGAAGAAAGGTTCAAACCATTTAAACTTCTTCTTCTACTGCCGAGCTCGCATTGGCAACCTATCTCAGTTTAAGGGAGGGAGGTGATATCGCAGCCGCTCAACTTATTACCGAAGTAACGACGACCACCCCAAGTAGAGCAAGAAGATCTATCTTTAATGATTACCACGGAGCTGACAAAGAGTCAGTATAATGCTCTAAGAAGCTCCGCTCTTAGTTACAGGCACAATCTGTATCCCAGCTATCATGAAATATTAAAAGCAAAGCGCGGGCAGCTGAATTGACAGGTAATTGTGTGTGTAGACATAGCTTCTCTGTAATAGCCATGCATAGGTCAAATGCTTATATGATACCATACAGCTACTACAAATTCCTCAGTAACTATTCCCTTTGTTAGATATTGTAGATATACCATTTAGTTTAATGTTACTTTTATTATATTTTCGTTTCAGGGGTTAATTATGACCTCGTTAAAAATTTTCCATCATCCTTAAGGCAATATCTTTAATAATATATAATAAGCGGACGATTGACAAATATTGAGGCATTTTCGCAATACTGCTAGAGAACTGCCGAATTATACGTAGACCTGTACCCCTGGTATTATATGCTAACAACAGTACATAATGTCCTTATATATGGAAGTGAAATTTCGAAGGAAGAGATTCTTCCCTTAAGCAGCTCTTCGAAGAGGTGATGGAGGATCGGAATGAGGACTCTAGAAAATTCTGTCAAAGATTCAGCAGAAAACACTCCAGGGTGGCCACAAAAGACGATTTACTTATAAGGTTGTTAATCAATTCTGATCCATTTCTCTCCTCTAACATGACTCCGATTTCAAGGAGATAGAGAAAGATGCCGAAAGAATTGAGAGAACTGCTGATTTTAGAAGACGGAAAGGAATTGGAATCAGACAGTAGTAACGACCAGATTTTTTCTGAAAATAAAAATTATCCATGAAATACGTCCGTGGAAATGCCCAGTAAATACCGCTGCGCTGTGTAACAAAAGCCCCTTTCCGCGTGGCACTCGTCGGCGAGGGCGGAAAGGGTAAGTGGTATAAAAACAATCAGATGGTGCCTTTTCTGCAATGCATGAACACGTTACCGTATATGCGAGCAGACTAACTGTCTTAAAAGTTGGAGAATATTTCTAACTTGCGGCAAGAATCCGTAAAGTATCCAAACCAAAGCATATTTACCAGAGTACCGCATCCATTGACTCATTCGCACGATCAAATATCCTCTTCATATATTGGAAATGGAATTTTTGAAAAGTGACAGTGATAGTGACTGCATACTTAGCTTAAAAACAGCGATTTTACAGAGTTGAGGCCCAAAGAACTAAAACAATCCAACGAAACCGCCGTACTTCCTGGCCCAGCAGCGCGGTCCCGGATCATGCAGCGCGATCGAAAAATCGCGTTTATTTTCGTGGTCGGTAACGTTAATACAAGATCTCTACTGGATATTCTTAAAATTTCTTTACCCAATACTCTGGGGTAATTTCCCGCTGCACATATTTTTTGAACAAAAGAAATCGACTACTTTATGTCAAAAATTGTCTGTAAAAAGCGTCCGCCATATTGTGATAGAACACCACACAAATATTTACCAATATCCTTGACACTGATGGATAGTATAGATAAAGTACCATTCCGATCGAATATAATGTATTTTTTCCACTAAATTCCTTCCACAAATCCAATATTAGCTTAACTTCTAAGATTTTCGAAGAAAAATAAAACCGGGCGTGTTTTTGGAAATTTAGTCATGTTTGACCCTCCGTATCTAAGTAACGCATACGATTTATGAAAAAAGACTTACCGTTCCATGATTAGCAATCATTTGGCTGTATATATGCAAAGTTTCAAGTCTGTATCTCAAAAAAAGCAATTTTGGACTTTTGTCCGGCTTTTTTCTATTTCGGACCACTGTGCAGCGGTTCGCATATAGTCTTCTTTTAAAATGTATTTCGGATAAAGGTTTTCTTCATGTATAATTATAATTTTTATTGCGGTTTTAGAGATAAGTATTAATTATCTAGAAGAATATTTATCTCATCGGATTCGGAAGTCAAAGACGCAGACGTTTCGCAGCTCTTGATCCTCTCGCAAATTCTTTATTATCTCTTTTTGCCTCATATCCCCATACATATAATTAAACTTTATCTTTTTGCAGACTTCCATATACCGGAAGGGAACAATATTCTAGACTTTTTTATTACCGTTTTCGAGATACAACAGCTCAGGTGTGGGGCTTTACATATTCTTGACTCAGACCACCTCTCGACTGTCGCTTTTATCACGAAGGACTTAGAAGTTAATTCCTGCGCGTGTTATAACCCTAGAATAAGTTTGGAATAGATTTATATTAGCGCTTAAAAATCTTAATTCTGACGATACAACCAATTTCGGGATAACGTTGAAGGGGACAATACCATCGAAAGGATATTTAATTTAAATCATACCAAAATAGGTAAAAATTCCAACTATAAAACGTTGCTCCTGCCTCGTCACCGTTCATTGATTGCTCACGTTTAAGGTCTTCTCATTGCATCTTAAGTTTTGTTCCTTGAGTGGCCAGGGATGTATTAATTTTATCAAACTGCCCCCTGTTTTCAGTAGAGACCGTAATGAAGGGCGAGATGACTGTTCAAGTACCAAGTTTTCCGAAAATTTATTGAAATATGTATGAAAAACTTCAGTATGGAAAACATATTTCGTATTATATCTACTATGGTTATCGATGATTCGCCTTTCCACTCCTTATACTCTATTACTGACATACTTAATAATTTACATTCCGCTTTAGGAATATCTCTGATCCTTTTTCGAAATATCATTACAAAAAACCTTAATATAATTAATCCTTGCTTAGTCATCGCATTCCGATAGAACCTTGTTCTCATTTTTTTACTAGGGAAATATAGACACAGTGGATCATGTCCGTCTGCACTTCATGGAAAGAAATTTCCACCATAGCAAGAAGAAAAAACTACGAATAATTCTACACTAAAGTTTTATTTTTCGAATGGTTTCAGAACAGTGACCGCTCATGGATATATCAAATATCAAATATCCATGAGGCGAAATAATTTCTAACGTTGCTGAAGGAATACAGTAAATTCACAGCCACGCCAGATATTGTAAGGTACAAGGCATGCGAACGTATTCTAAGCATGAGATGAGAGGATTATGGATAATGAAAAGCTTGAATATCCTGCATCCCTCAGCATCATGGATCATTTAGTATTGATATGAGCGGTTTTTCTCTTAAATCACGCTGATTCGTGATGCATTATTCGTTATTCATATCCTAAGTTTTATTTGAGAAAAATAAAATAAATTGTCAATAAATTAATAAGTAATCCAAAATACCTCCTTGGTTGGAATGAAAGATTAGCTTTTCGAATGATATAAGTTTACAATAAAATAAATATAGTAAAATGTTCGATTAGTTGAAAAAAAAATATTTGTGATGCTTACGACAGATTAAGCACAAGAATTTCAATTATTTATATTCCCCTTGTAAAAAGAGTAGAATTTCATATTCGACAAATGTCAGGCATTAACAAGAGTTGATTTCTATTCAGTGGCATAACAATGTTATTTCTCAAATTTTTTTCTTTTAATTCTCAGGGATGAGAATGAAGCGAGACAATTATGCCCAAAGAGAAAAATAGGGAATAGAATGACAAACTCTTAGGAGACAAAATCAGAAAATAATACCCACATTTTAAGAAAAATAATAATTCTATTGGAATAATTGCCAAATGGGTGTATCAATTCTCATCTAGTTCTTCTTGAGTTCTTTTGAGAAAGTTTCTGTGATTCTTTGAATCTTTGAAAAATTCCAGCAGCATTTTCCATTATATCTACTTCTTGTATGCCAGTTCAAATGTATAGTGCCATGCAACACACATTCTTGGAGGGATTCATAAAGGAATCAATCTACATAGGGCTAGAGTAAGACATTATGAATAGACCCAAGGAAATAATGACTTGAAAAAGTCCGTTTCAAGTCCGTTTTTCCTTGGAAATTTCCTGGGTGCACGCCATTATGCGCAAAGTCACCTCAACCCTATCTTTGTAAATATGGATAGAGGTGAAGGATATTCCCTGAACGTTGAGACCCCTACTGCAGGAGATCAGAGGAAGAAATAATATAAGTGGCCATACCATGAGCAAATCAGAAGATGAGAGAAGGGGAGAAGGAGAAAAGTGCCCGAAGATTCTCCGTTGAAACCGGTAGCATATTTAAAATCCTGTGGAAAAAGTTCTATTTGGTTACCTACATTTTACATGATGAATCCCACCACGTTCCTCCCGATTCTTTGAATTTCTTTTTACCACTAAACTAGCTTAGATAATGAGTAATTTAAACGCTAGAAATATGTACGTAAAATAAGTGCTCTATTTCAACAGCACTAAAATGATAAAGAAAGTAAAACTATTTAAAATTGTTATATTTCTTAAACAAAAAACGGAGTTCGACACCTTCACAAGGATTATCGGAAAGAGACAAAAAAAAATAGGTGGAACGGAATTAAATATAATTACATATGAAATATACGTCATAAATATATAAATAAAGAGAATTCATAAATAAAATTAATAATTCAATAACTGGATAAAAGAACTTTTTTACCTAATTTAATAGAAATTCATTTAAGTACAAAAATTGTATCCGACTGTTAATGATTGATTCGCCTTTCAACTCCGTTGAGGCGTGCAATACTTCTACAAATGGCAATCTGTAAATATTGATTCCTCCTTTACATTGATGTAAAGGACACCTGTAGATTCTCTTGCAGCTCACCGCGTAAGGATACATAACGCTCATCTGCCCACTACAGAAATGTATACAGTGAAAGGGACATGTACTGATTCCCCAAGGAAAATATAAATACCTGAAAAGCAGGATGCAGGGAAAGGAAAAGGGAAATACGATGCCGGAAAAGATGTTTTGAGCGGACGACCAGGAAATCTCAAATCACTCATGAGGTTTGTGTTTTCAGTAAACGATACGTCGCTACGTTCCATTTCTTGTGAATATATTCCTTATTGCGAGATAAACATTTTGATATATCTGGTACAATTTTGTTTTATTACCATATATATTATTTTATTTGCGAAAATGATTATATCCTGCAATTTGAAGATGTGTTTACTCATTTTGTTGATGGGAAACCCAATCTCGGACCCGTAAAATAAGAAATGCCTTCAAATATTTCGCACAAGTTTACCAAAAAGAATAATAATTATAGATTTAAGCCAACAATTGCTTAATAACAATTATGGACATAAAAGATAAGAACTTGAACAATTATCACTATTTGGTGAAAAGACTAACAAAATACAGTAGGGAGTCAAATGACTGTTTGGTAGTCTTAGGTAAATTTTGAAAAATGTGTATTATAATTCATCAAAAACTATTTTAATCGCAAAGCATTCTTTTGCGTCAAAAATCAGTAAAAGTCAATGAATCTCAAGCCGGAATTCATAAAATTTTAGTCAGGGCAGAGAAATGAAAATCGCGAGCAGTCAAAATGACTCCATCGGTAAATTCTAGTGTTAGAGATCCAGTCCAGAGACGGTTGGCAGCCCTGTTTCATAAAGTTAGTATTCCTGATATTAATTTTAATTGTTCAAGAAAAGTAATTGGATGTAAATTTGAGATATAAGTGTGATATTTATCTGAGAAAATAATTGGAAGAACATTTTATAATGATAAAAACTTATTAGTTGGTCACCATGCTGAAAGAGGTTTTATGCATTTTTAAATGTTATAAAACAATTTTGCGTGGACGAAAACCTCAGGATGGAATTTTTCACGACATAATTCGAAAAATTCTTCCGGTATCGTATTTGCTGGAGGTTATTCCCGAGGCACGAACGAGTGGTTTTATATGCTTTCCATCAGATGGCATAGCAATCTTGGCGTATCGTGACTGACTTTTATCAACAACTCGAACCTTCTACCACTTATTCCGAAAATATGAGTTTCATTGGATTAGTTTGAGTGAGAAAAATATTGCAGAGTATAAAACCCTGCAGATTTAGGACATCGGTCCGCGTTTTGTTTAATTAATTAAAATTTAAACAGATAATGAGGTATAGCATTTTATCAGCACTTGCACAAAAGTCACATTATAAAGTTGTGCAAAATTTACGTCTTTGCAACAAATGAAAGTATTTAATTAAGAATTTTAAAAGTAGGCGGTCAAAATGACCGCCGCCGTCCTTCTAGGTAGAGCGAAACTCCCGTCCTCCTAGTGTTAATAAAAAATAATATTGAGAATCAAAGTGTACAACGTCCAGTAGGATTACCAGCCACCTTATGTATCCCATTTTGGGAGTGACGACCAGCACGAGTTTGTACAGATGGAGAAAATAACGGAAAAGCGACTTTAAAAGGTAGTTAGTATACCAGGGTTATGTATTTTTAGAAATAAAGAATTAAGAGCAATGAGGGCGACACCCATTTTGATTAAAAGCTGTTTTAACATAAGAGAGGGAAAGAAAAATCAAATTTAAAGTACAAGTCAGCCGTTGCCGCGGTCATTCAAAGAACCCTCGACGATAATTATTTTATAGCATTGTTTTACCCTCTGTTAAATATCCTGCTAAAGATCGATTTAAGCAGCATTAATAAAATTTGCACTCACAATGAGAGTGCACTTATCTTTAATTAGAGTAGTCTATGAGCTGCATTTTCATTGAAAATGTCGAAACAATTGTTAGAAAACATTACTATCCGGGAGACATGAGAGTATTCATTCATAGTGATTAAGAGTACCTGAATGGATGATTAACTGATTTCTAAGAAGATTTCTGGCGTTATTATTTTATTAATGAACCTGGCGTAGCCTCATCACAGGCACCCTTTAAGACAGCGTTACTCACGCGTTTTTTGATACGTGGTTATTCGCGTGGAGTGCTCCACACACCCTAAGATGATATTTTGTGTTAAAACCTGTTTTAGTAACAATTCTTGTTTATTTGTGAAACAAATACATTTCGATAACATTTTTATTGTTATACCAGTGTACATTTTAAAATATATTTTTTATAAGAAATATAATAAAATACAGTTTAAGTTCTTTAAAATTTCGTATTAATTTGAATTCCAAGATACTATTAGATGGTAATATTAATCATGATATTTGAAAATCAATTTTAGTGTTAAATAATTATTCTTGCAAAATAAATGTTTTTTTTACACGGTCAGTTTCAATAAATGATTGTTAAAACAATTTAAATTCCATTGTTTTAACTATTTTCCTCGATAAAATCAATTCCTAAAAAACCAACAAAAATTCAGGAGTGACTGACGGAAAGGAATCACTGCTTTAAGTCATATTTACATTGGTTTAATATATTAATAATGATCATCTAACATTAATTTCACAACAATGTACACATTTATATTTAACATGTTTAAATTTATTTCAAAAATGTTTGAAATACTTATTTAGAAGATTTAATATCTTTCGGAATATTGTATTTTTAATTATAATACCAGTAAATTTATTATAAAGGTATTGCCATTGCTAACCGACTGTATGCAATGGAAATGAAATTAACCTTGCTAAAACAAATTGAAAAATATGCGTGCCAACATGTCTTGAGCACAAAAAATCAAACTTTGTGGCTGCCTATAACTATATATTAGAATTTTAAAAATTCTCTGATACGGTAACTAAAATAGACGGAGCCATCAACACGGGAAATAAAGTATGGGGATGCCATACGGGTGGCATTAAAAATTTGACTTGGACCGCAACGCATAAATATCAAATACGCGCGACGAACGGACACAAGCATACTATAGAAAACCGTCAGGAAGGGAAAGATTTTCTACACTTTTTTAATGCCACTTTCGAGACGCTGCAGCTTAAGTATGAGGTTTAAGATATTTTTTACTTGTACCACCTACCAGTTGTTGCTTTTATCCCAAAGGACTTACTTCTACCGTTTTTTAAATACATATAACTATTCATATTATACTTTTAAGCGGAAAATTGGCCTCGCTCTTCGGCATAATTCCAATAATTTGTCTCACATTATAATTCCATTAATGAACGTGGCGGAGCCTCATAACAGGCACTCTTTAACACAGCGTTTTTTCTTACGTGGTTACTCGCGTGGAGTGTTCCTCACCCCTATGACGTACTAACGACTATTTGTGTTATGACCTTTTTTTGTAATTCTTGCTCATTTACGAAGCAAATTTATTGTGAGAAAGTTTTTATTGTTATACCAGTTAAAATTATAAAATGTTTTAAAAAATAGTATTTTATTGGTTTGTCTATAATTTCGTATTACTTTAAATTACAATCAACTATTAGGTGAAAATATACATTACGATATGTTTAAATAATTTTAGTAATAAGCTGTTATTATTGCAATAAGAGAAGTTGATATCATAAAATCCAACGAAAGTACCTCCTCCTAATATTCCCACGAAAATTCAGGAATGACTGACGATAATGAATCATTAATTTTGGGAGGGTCCCTCTATCGCCTTTGAGTTTTTCCAGTGTTATAACAGGAGAACATACAAATGATATTGTTTTTATGTTAATAAACGTTGCTAAAAGGAAAACAGCGGAAAATGAAAAAAATAATAAATATAATGCCACCTAATATTGAATAGAAAATATCTCTTTGGCAGTGGTTTGAACGTCTAGGTTACTTGATATATAATCGCACACGATAATTTGTCTGAGCGTTATATGTATAGTGAATCCTGCTTGAAATGGTGTTCACCTAGCCTATAACTTAAATTAGGATAAACGCTATACATGACGGACGCAGGAGCCATAGAATCCTCTCAGCGTTTCTCTATTTCATAAAGTACCTAAGTGCACTGCAAAAACACTGGGAAGAGAGCCATGTGAATGTTTCGTTTACATAGAAGCTATCCGACTGCCATGCATAAAAATAATTCCCTCTAAGGTAATGGTTATAGAAATACACTTCTATATTTGAAGTAATGCAAAAGTCTCTGTGCAGAATTCTCCCTCTCTCATACTACTTCCACTTGTTGCCTCTCGTCATTCAGTTCATGTAAAAGGGCGCCTCATCCTCTTTAAATTTACGTAGAAACTACAGATTGTATCTGAGGATAAAAAATGACTCAAATATTCAACTAAGAATAGGTTTGAAATCATTATATATGTTCATGTGGGAAAGTTTAACAGAAACAACACAATTTTTAAATTCAAAATTTACTTTTGCAACAGAAATAGGTAGAAAATCATTTTTTTTGTTAACAATGTAGTATAAAATGATGAATTATCCTCACAATAGTGTATTATCTTGCACGAAATCTAACTTTGCAGAATTTTCATGTCATCAACTACACCGTTTCTAAGAGGTTTTTTACGCAGCAACTGCATTTTTCTCACGAAATATTAATAAAAGTATAACAAAAAATCGAATATTGAAGTAAACGCTTGACTCTAACAAATATCCTTTTCGGTTCACAAAATGTATGATGTGAATAATGTCTCTAACACTGTCCTAGAAATACATGAGAAATGCATGTCAATGACACCGATGGAATTCATAATCTTAAGTAATGCCAGAGATTCGCAGGTTTGGATTATGGGGAGAAATTTAAAAGGTAGAATTTTTTTTGAAAATGAACTGTGAAATGCTAAATTCTTTGTCCTTGCTGTAATGTAATATCTTGCATTATATCTGACTTTGCAAAATTTTAATGCCATCAAATTAACCGTTATAATAGGGCTATAGATGAGTTTTTTCGCAATATACAACATACGTGGAAGAGGAAATTTAACAGTAATCGTAAACTCTTGGTTCCCCATATTTACGTTGTGAAAGATATAAAAATACAGTAATGAAGGAAGGGGTTTTTTTTAATATTTTTTAGTGTTAAAATACCCAATTTAATAAAAATCATAATGAAAAATGGAACATAGCCTTTAAAAATGTGAATTGTCTCAACCGATGCATTTGAATATATATTGCGAGAATCGATCGGATACAATAAGATTACTGCTAAAATATACTACAAACAAATAGTTAGCTGGAACACTGAACAAGTAATCCTTACACTTTTACAAAAAGGGCTGTATGAACTCATTAAAATAAGTACTATGATAAACTGCTTCGTCACGCGATCGCACTCTAACTCAAAAAAAAAACTCATGAACACTTGAAAAAGCAATAAAAACTGCGTAAATTTACGGAAAACGTAGAAAATATACACCATTCCAGATACCGAAAAGGAGATGTCATCTTTGTGAACCCAAAAAAAAGATATGTATCTCAAAAATATTCTGGGGTGTCCAGAACATCCTGCGGGAGTAGCTGAGGGTTACTCATACACAATGTAAACAGATTTGCTTAGCCAACCATTTTATCCCGGTTTGCCAAGAGTGTAATCAGTTATGTACATGCATCCAATCCATTTTCTTTTCTAAAGGCTCAAAATGAATTGTTTTAAGCTCGGCGCGGAGATGTTAATACCACGAATCTCCGCTTTAACGGTGGCGGCGCTCTGTCTTTCCCTCCGCTCGGAGCCGCTATGGAGCAAAGTGGACTGAACCAAAAAAAACATGCGGACGGGTAAAAAATGGTTTATTTGAGTGCGGAACTTGAAACTTCGCATAGTTATCGCAAAAAGATTGAATTTTATCTTAACGTTCGTCGTTTTTGAATGTAGTTAGGCGTCAAAAAGATACAGGGGGTCAAACTTGAGAAATTTGCACATAAATTTATTCTTCCAGATTTTTCGGAGAAACATTCAAGTTCATTGATTTATAGACATTTTCGAAAGAAACAATTGGAAAAATTTACGATACAGATCTCTGCTATAACTCTTTATCTATTGATTCGATGAAATTTTTGCGCTCAAAGATGAGTCTTTGCTCATTAAAAGCAACAAAATATCTGACCCCTTTTTCGGCCAAATTTCGAGATAAAGTAAGGATAACAACTTGGTAAACGGCAATGGAATATCAAGTTTTTTAAATCACGTCAAATTAAAAGGTTTCTCTATGTGGAATCTGAAGAAACTGTTTCAATTTACTAGCTATCCTGGGATTGCCGTTGAATTTTCGTACGCGTTGCGCCTTAGAATCCCCAAATCCAGTTTCGCTGTCTCTTTGGCGATGTGAAGTCTTCAGAATTCAGCAGGTTCGGAGTTAGATTAGGCGTTCTGTGATGTAAGGTCAGTTAGTGAATTCATCGTCAGATGAGGGAAGTATGTAAATACAAGGCCACGTGAAATAACGTGGAAGATCCTGAGTCCGTCAGACTCGTGCCGTATTTAGAATTGTTTATAGAGAGTTTTGTACAAATTTAAACTGATAGCTGATATCTTATTAGTTTTCCAAGTCATTATATGTTGTCTAGATAAAATACAAGAACACTTTTTCAATCATTCCTCAAGTAGTATTTTCGCATTTTATTTGATGAAAGGAAAAATATTAAGTACAAATTAAGAATATTTTTTAAGATAATAAGATATTTTGGGAGCTTCCATTAGATGTGTTTCAGTAATTTTTTCTCGACGTTTTTCATTATTCATATTGAATAAGGTAAACTAAATAATAAAAATATTTAAAAGCTGAATGCATTGCTTAAAAAGGAGGAAATTGATGGGAATAGAACTATATTACAGAACTGTTGTTTGAAAGAGGGGTGCATTGGGTGGGGAAATGTCTCTCAAACCCAAAGGATCCACCCATCCTGCCAGCCTAGCAACAGTGCAACCGAAAGTTTCTCGCCTATACGTGGAGTATTCCTAACACCCTATGATGATCATTTGTGTTAAAACCTGTTTTAGTAACAATTCTCGTTTATTTGTAAAACAAATACATTTCGATAACATTTTTTTGTTGTACCAGTATTCATCTTAAAATATATTAAAAAAAAAATATAATAAAATATAATCTAAGCCCTCTAAAATTTCGTATTAATTTGAATTCCAAGATACCATTAGGTGGAAATATCAATCATGATATTTTAAAAACCAATTTTAGTGATAAATAATTATTCTTGCAAAATAAATGTTTATATCACGGTTAGTTTCAATAATAGATAGTTAAAAAAATTTAAATTCCACTGTTTTAACTATTTTCCTCGATAAAATCAATTAAAAAAAACCAACAAAAATTCAGGAGTGACTGACGAAAATGAATCACAGCTTTAAGTCATATATACATTGTTTTAATTAATTAATAATGATAATCTAGCATTAATTTCACAACTATGTATACATTTATATTTAACATGTTTGAATTTATTTCAAAAATTTTGAAATACTTATTTAGAAGATTTAATCCTGCTTTCAGTCTTCTCAACTTGGGCGTGGTTCGTTTTTCCTCCACATCGTTTTCTTTTCTTTCACAACAAAAGGATTTCATTGTTGCCAGCAAACTCGACATAAGAGTCATTGACTTTCTCTACAATATGAGTGTTATTATAAGTTGAATGGAGTCACTAAAGGAAACATCTGTAACGTCCAAAATATCTAAATCCGACGACTACTCTCAAAGATAAAGAGTCTTCCGCCGTTCCATCTAAAACTAAACCAATTGTGGTTACAATTTATTTTAAAAGTATTTTTGTGTTAGAATACCTAATTTACTAAAATCACAACGATAAATAGAACATAGCTTATAGAAATGTGCTTGTCTCAATCGATGCATTTGAATATATATTTCCAGAATCGATCGCATAAAATAAGTCTACTGCTAAAATATACTACAAGAAAATATTTAGCATCAACACTGAACAAGTAGTCGTTACACTTTTACAAAAAGGGCTGTATAAACTCCTTAAAATAAGAACCTTTAATCTGCTATGTCGCGCGATCGCAATGTAATTCCAAAAACGTACTGCGGAAAATTTAGGGAAAACATAGAAAATATACACCATTTCAGTAGCCAAATAAGGGTAATAAAATTTGTCAATGCAAAAAAGTATAATCTCAAAAACAATCTGGGGTGTCCAGAGCACCCCGCGCGAGAGGAGGGTTAAGCATACACAAAGTAACTGGATTGACTTAGCCAACTATTTCATCCCGCACTAGCCGAGACTAGAACTACGTACATTCATTTTTTCCTTTGACTTCATCTTTATTTTCTTAAAGAGTTGTTTAGTCCGTGCGAACTGGAACCCTAAGACACGCATGGTTGTTCCATGGGCCTTGATAGCTCGGAGTGGTGATGTTAGTTCCCCAAATCTCCGCTCAAACGGCGGCGGCGCTGAGACTTTCCCGCCGATCAGAGCCGCTGTGGAGGTTTGCAATTCGTACCGTTGCAGAAAACCTCTGGATTAGTTTGTATTTGGTGCAGCTCCGGATCTATTCCCTGGTTTACAAAGTTATAGTCTATAATGCATAACTTGGCCAAGGTTACTTTATAGTAGTCAAGCGCAAAGCAATTACTACTGTTATAATCCCGTATAAATGGATGGACTGTAAAACCTTTGGGAATTATCCTACAAATAAGTCAATCTCAGAAAGGTACTGGGATACTTGCGTTCAGGAGAATGAAAGGGATCGTCGAAATATACCAATTCTATCCGGATTTTCAGGCGGAGTTACTGGGTAGGCTCTCTTTATATCAGTATTAGAATAGCCGAAGGCATAAAACTCGGATATAAACAAAGAATGTCCACGGTTTCGGATAAATTCAGTCAGCATGCGATGAAGTCCTTCTATATGATCTTCTTTTGAGATGTATTTCGGAAACGTTATCTTCATGTATAATTAAAATTTTTAATGCGGTTTTAGAGATATGAAATAATTATATAAAATAATATTTATCTCATCCGATTCGGAAGTCAAAGACGCAGACGTTTCGAAGCTCTTGATCCTCTCGCAAATTCTTTGTTATCTCTTTTTGTCTCATATCCCCTAACATATAATTGAACATTACCTTTATGTAGACTTCGGTATTCCGGAAGGGTACGATATTCAAGACTTTTTTATTACCGCTTTGGAGATAACACAGCTCAGGTGTGAGGCTTTAGATATTCTTGACTCAGACCATCTCTCGATCGTCGCTTTTACCAAGAAGGACTTAGAAGTTATTTCCTGCACGTGTTATAAGACTAGAATAAGTTTGGAATAGATTTATTTTTGCGCTTAAAAATCTTAATTCTGACGATACAACCAATTTCGGGATAACGTTGAAGGGGACAATACCATCGAAAGGATATTTAATTATATTCATACCAAAATAGCTAAAAATTCGAAATATAAAACGTTGATCCTGCATCGCCAAAGATCAATGATTGCTCTTGTTTAAGGTCGTCTCATCGCATCGTTAGTTTTGTTCTTTGAGTGTCCAGGGAAGCATGAATTTGATCAAATTGCCCCCTGATTTCAGTAAAGACCGTAATAAAGGGCGAGATGACTGTTCAAGTACCAAGTTTTCCGAAATTTTATTGAAATATATATGAAAAACTTCAGTATGGCAAACATTTTTCGTATTATATCTACTATGGTTATCAATGATTCAACTTTCCACTCCTTATGCTCTATGATTGACATGCTCAGTAATTTACATTCCACTTTAGGGATATTTCAGATCTATTTCCGAAATATCATTACAAAAAACCTAAGTAAAATTAATCCTTGCTTAGTCTTCGCATTTGGATAGAAACTTGTTCTCATTTTTACTAGGGAAATATAGACACATAGGTGTAAATTCTTGTCCGTCTGCACTTCATGGAAAGAAATTTCCACTATAGTAAGGGGAATAAACTACGAATAATTCTACACTAAAGTTTTAATTTTCGAATGGTTTCAAAAAAGTGGCCGGCCATAGATATATCAAATATCTATCAAGTGGAATAATTTCTAACGTTACTGAAGGAATCCAGTATATTCACATTCACGCCAGATGTTGTAGGGTACAAGGCATGTGAACGAATTCTAAGCATGAGTTGAGGGAATTATGGATAATGACAATCTTGAATCTCCTGCATCCCACCGTTTCATCGATCATTGATATGAGCGGTCTTCCTCATAAATCTCGTTAATTCGTTATGAATAATTCGTTATCCATCTCCTAATTTTATTTGAGAAAAATAAAATAAATTATTAGTAAATTAATAAGTAATCCAAAATACTTCCTTGGTTGGAATGAAAGGTTAGCTTTTCGCATGATATAAGTAGAAAATAAAATTCATATGGTAAAAAAATCGAATAATTGAAAAAAAAGATATTTGTGATGCTTACGACGGATTAAGCACAAGAATTTCAATTCTTTACATTCCGCTAGTAAAAGGAGATAAATTTTATATCCGACAAATGTCAGGCATTAGCAAGAGTTGTTTTTTTTTCATTGGCATAAAAATATTATCTTTCAAAATTTTTCTTTAAATTCTCAGGAATGAGAATGAAGCGAGACAATTATTTCCAAAGAGAAAAATAAGGAATAGAATGACAAACTCTTAGAAGACCAAATCAAAAAATAATTCCCACATTTTAATAAAAATAGTAATTCTATAGGAATAATTGCCAAATGGGTGTATCAATTCTCATCTAGTTCTTCTTGAGTTCTTTTGAGAAAGTTTCTGTGATTCTTTGAATCTTTGAAAAATTCCAGCAGCATTTTCCATTATATCTACTTCTTGTATGCCAGTTCGAATGTATTGTGCCATGCACCCAAATTCTTGGAGGGATTCATAAAGGGATAAATCTACATCGGGCTAGAGTAAAGCACTATCAATTGTCCCAAGGAAAATTTGACATGAAAAATTCCGTTTTTCCTTGGAAATTTTCCTTGGGTGCACGCCATTATGCGCAAAGTCCCCTCAACCCTATCTCTGTAAATATGGATTGAGGTGAAGGATATTCCCTGAACGTTGAGACCTTTACTGCAGGAGATCAGCAGAAGAAATAATATAAGTGGCCATACCATAAGCAAATCAGAAGTTGAGAGAAGGGGAGTAGGATAAAAGTGACTGGCCTGAAGAAGACGATTCTCCGTTGAAACCAGTAGCATATTAAGAATCCCGTGGAAAAAGTGCTATCTTGTTTCCTACATTTTACATGATGAATCCCACCACGTACAACCCGATTCTTTGAATTTCTTTCTATCATAAAACTAGCTTAGATAATGAGTAATTTAAACGCTAGAAATATGTACGTAAAATAAGTGCAAAAGCTCTATTTCAGCAGTAATAAAAATGATAAAGACAGAACTATATAAAATTGTTATATTTCTTAAACGAAAAACGGAGTTCGACCCCTTCCCGAGGATTACCGGAAGAAGACTAATAATAAAAGAAATTTAAGTGAAATGGAATAATAAATAATTAGATATGAAAGATACGTCATAAACATATAGATAATAAATTAATAAATAAAATAAATTATTCAATAACTGGATAAAAGAACTTTTTTTACCTAATTTAATAGAAAATCATGAAAGTACAAAAATTGTATCCGACTGTTAATGATTGATTCGCCCTTCAACTCCTTTGAAGTCGTGCAATACTTCTACAAATGACACTGCCGTAAATATTGATTCCTCCTTAACATTGATGTAAAGGACACCTGTTGATTCACTTGCAGCTCACCGCGTTAGTATACATAACGCTCATCTGCGCACTTCAGAAATATATACAGTTAAAGGAACATGTACTGATTCCCCAAGGTAAATATAAACATCTGAAAAGCAGGGTGCAGGGAAAGGAAAAGGGGAATACGATGCCTGAAAAGATTTTTTGAGCAGACTACCAGGAAATCTCAAATCACTCATGAGGTTTGTGTTTTCAGTAAACGATACGTCGCTACGTTCCATTACTTGTGAATCTATTCCTTATTGTGATATAAACAGTTTGATATATCTAGTACAATTAAGTATTATTACCAATTATAATATTTTATTTGCGAAAATGATTCTATCACGCAATTTGAAGATGTGTTTACTCATTTTGTCGACCATCGGTTTTTTTATTACCTTCCTCCACCAACAGATTGAGAATAAATGTAATTTGAAAACCTTCCTCGGTTCATCTCTCGGTCATTTGATATCAATACATTTTGACACTAGTAATACGGTCCACTTGAAAATAATAGATTCGGGGCTTCTAAAATTAATTTAAGCCGACCTAACTATAGAATTTAATTCCTTGTTTTAATTTATATTTACTTGACGGTCACAAGGCAAATCCGACAGTCATCCCGACTTTGTTCCGTATTCCGGGGATTCAAACTGTTTAGGAGCGACCGTCGCCAATTTACGAAAACGATTGTCCCCCTTTTTTTAGAAGATCCTGGGCTCCCGTTACTGAATAAATGGCACTGGTCACTCCCGCTAACTGTTGTGTGATTCAGATATTTAGGAGGCATGCTTTCTGCCGGGAAACCATACAGAAAGTACTACAATTGAAGTAAAAGCAACCCATTGAACTTATTCGGGGACTCATCGCTCATAATTTTGCAATATTTTATTTAGAAAAAACATATCAGGAAAAGTTTTGAAATAGTATTGCTATTGCCAACCGATTGAAAGCAATAAAAAATAACCCTAGCTTAAAATTATTGAAATATATGAGTGAAAACATGCCTCGAAAACGGAAAATTAAACTTTATGGCTTTCTATAACTCAGCAAGTTGTTCAGCAAATATGCTTAGAATTTACATCTGTATGCTCGCAAAAAATATTCTCAAATGCGGCTTCTAAAAAGACGGAACCGATAACATGAAAATTAACGTACGGGGATACAATAGGGGCTCTGCGGCACTAAAAACTTAACTCTGATCGTAGAGCATAAATAACAATTATGCGCGACGAACGGACCCAAGTATACTGAAGTAAACCGTCCCGGAAAGGAACGATACTAAACTCATTTTTATTACCACTTTCGGACCCTGCAGCTTAATTTTGAAGTTTTAGAAATTTTTGACTAGAACCACCTACCGGTCGTTGCTTTTATTCCAAAGGGCTTACTTCTACCGTTTCTAAAATGCATAATGTAATTTATATTATACTATAAGCGGATAATTAGTCTCCATCTTTGGTTAAATTACATTAACTTTTCCCTAGATTTATCACTTAATCAACAAATAATATTGAGAATTAAAGTGTACAACGTCCAGTAGGGCCAGCAGCCACCTTATGTATCCCATTTTGGGAGTGACGACCAGCACGACCTTGCACAGATGGAGAAAATAACGGAAAAGAGACTTTAAAATGTAGTAAGTATACCAGGGTTGTGCATGATTAAAAATAAAGAATTAAGAACAATGAGGGTGACTACCATTTTTATTAAAAACTGTTTAACGTAAGAGAGGGAAAGATAAAACAAATATAAAGTACAAGTCGGCTGTTGGCGCGGTCATTCAAAGAACCCTAGACGATAATTATTTTATCACAATGTTTTACCCTAAGTTAAAAATCCTGCTAAAGATCGATTTAAGCAGCATTAATAACATTTGCACTCACAAAGATAGTGCATTTATCTTTAATTAGAGTAGTCTAAGAGCTGCATTTTCATTGAAAATGTCGAAAAAATTGTTAGAAAACATTACTATTGGGGAGACATGAGAGTATTCATTCATAGTGATTAAGAGTACCTGAATGGATGATTAACTGATTTCTAAGAAGATTTCTGGCGTTATTATTTTATTAATGAACCTGGCGTAGCCTCATCACAGGAACACTTTAAAACTGCGTTACTCACGGGTTTTTGGTTACGTGGTTACTCGCGTGGAGTGTTCCTCACACCCTAAGATGATCTTTTGTGTTAAAACCTGTATTAGTAACAATTCTCGTTTATTTATAAACAAATACTTTTCGATAACATTTTTATTGTTATACCAGTATACATTTTAAAATGTATATTTTATAAAAAATATAATAAAATATAGACTAAGTCCTCTAAATTTTAGTATTAATTTGAATTCCAAGATACAATTACGTGGATATATTAATCATGATATTTTAAAATTAATTTTAGTGATAAATAATTATAATTGCAAAATAAAAGTTTATATCACGGTCAATTTCAATAATTGATAGTTAAAACAATTGGATTTCTAATATTTTAAATATTTTCCACGGTAAAATCAATTCCTAAAAAACAACAAAATTTCAGGAGTAACTGACGAAAAGGAATCACAGCTTTAAGTCATATTTACATTGTTTTAATGTATTAATAATGATGAACTAACATTAATTTCACAACTATGTATACATTTAATTTAACATGTTTAAATTTATTTCAGAAATGTTTGAAATACTTACTAAGAAGATTTAATTCTGCTTTGAGTATTCTCAAGTTAGGGCGTGGTTCGTTTTTCTTCCACTTAGTTTTCTTTTCTTTCACAACAAAAAGATTTCATTGTTGCCAACAAACTCTACATCAGACTCACTGACGTTTCTACAGTATGAGTGTTATTATAAGTTGAATAGAATCGCTATAGGAAACATCTGTAACGCCTAAAATTCTAAATCCGACGACTGCTCTCAAAAATAAAGAGCCTCTGGCGTTCCATCTAAAACTAAACCAATTGTGGTTATAATTTATATTTAAAATATTTTTAGTGCTAGAATACCCAATTTCCTTAAAACATCAGGTAAAATAGAGCATAGCTTATAGAAATGTGAATTGTCTCAACCGATGCATTTGAATATATATTTCGAGAATAGATCGCATAAAATAAGTCCACTGCTGAAATATACTACAAGCAAATAGTTAGCAGGGTCACTGAGCCATCAATCCTTACACCTTTACAAAAAGGGCTGTATAAACTCCTTAAAATAAGTACTTTGGTAATCAGCTTTGTCGCGCGACCGCACTTTAATTCCAAAAAAATACAGCAGAAATTTAGGGTAACCTCAGATATATACACCATTCCAGCAGCCAAAAAAGGGAAGTAAAATTTGTCAACGCAAAAAAGTATAAGCTCAAAAAGAATCTGGGGTGTCCAGAGCAACCCGCCCGAGTAACGTAGGGTTAAGCATACAGAAAGTAACTGGATTGACTTAGCCAACTATTTCATCCCGCACTAGCCGAGACTAGAACTACGTACATTCATTTTTTCCTTTGACTTCATTTTTATGCTCTTAAAGAGTTGTTTAGTCCGTGCGAACTTTAACCCTTAGAAGCGCGTGATTGTTCCATGGGCTCGGATAGCTCGGAGCAGTGATGTTAGTTCCCGGAATCTCCGCTCAAACAGCGGCGGCGCTGAGACTTTCCCGCCGCTCCGAGCCGCTGCTGAGGTTTGCAATTCGTACCGTTGCAGAAAACCTCTGGATTAGTTTGTGTTTTCATTGGTTCAGCTCCGGATCGATTCCCTGGTTTACAAAGTAATCTATAATATAAAACAGAGTTTGGGTGTGTGTGTGTGTGTATGTTCGCTAAAAACTCGAGAACCGAGAATCGCTCAACTTTGTAAATTTTCTACATTATTAAAAGTTGACGCCGCGCAGACAATAGGCTACTTTTTATTTCCCTAAGGTCCACGGTTCGAACCCTGACGGATCAAAAAATTTCCATAAGAAATTCACGTAGACGTCGGTTTTCTGTAGCAGGAAACATTTATTTTTCAAAATTAAATTAAAAATAATGGTCCTAGAAAGTCGAATCTAGCACCAAAAGAATGATAATAGAATAAATATTCTTATTTTGGTCGTGGAATATCGTTTTCGATTCGAATTTGCGCACAATTAAATAAAATACGTGAACATTTTATCGAAATTTTGAAGTCGTAAACAACCCATCCCACTGACGATCAAGGCGAATGTTGATTTCGAGCTCATGCGTAATTCCAAAAGAAGACATGGAAAATGAATGCCCAGATACAATTAATGCTGTAAGATATCTATTATATACAATTCCTTCTCTGGATTCATTCATATACATATATAAAATACCCAGATTGGATACTAATTCACAGGCTAAACCACAAGCATCATTGATTAGAAATTTTTACAGCGTATAGGCTTTAACGTGAAACCCCCAGAAAAGAGGCGACTTTGAACCTCAGTGACATGGGTTCGATGCCAGAAGGCCCCAAAATCCCGATATTTCCCATTTTAATGTAATGCTTTGATTTTCTGAAATTTCTAAAGAATACTTTCCAGATAGGTAGAGAATCAAAATTGCAGGAGCTTACAGATATGAACATTATCTATCGAAACCATAAATGGCTTTTACAGAAAATGTCCAGGGTTCGATGATAGATGGATGCAAACATCTCCCATATAAAACACATTGGGGTAGTTTTTCATTATTATTTTGATTCACTTATCGAAATGAAAGGAAATTCTTCCTTAAATAGAAGTTGTATAAGGAGATTCGGTTTAAGAAAAAAATAGATAAGACCATGCTGTGCCTGGGTTCGATGCCAGATCACATTAATATTTCTCACATGAGGAATATTTGTGAAAAGTAGGACGTCGTTTGAGGCAGTTGTACAAAACATTTCTGCTCGAATTTTCACACATAGTTATAGTTAGTGATCTTCTGTTGTTTAGTATTGGGGTTCAAGCCAGCTCCATAATACACTTAATTTCTGCAAAGAAAGTTCTTCGTTGGTTTTGAGTTATATATGTATAGATTATATTTCTGTTATTTGTGTTTAATCATCGTTTCCGAGAACCATTTTTCCCTTTCAGAAAATGTCTCCTAAAAGGTGGTAGTGCTCATCCTAATGTGATCATTGAATATATTTTATAATCTTTAAATCATTTTTGTCATCATCGAAGAAAGTGTTCATTCAAAGGATATGAGATTAAATCTTTAGGTGACTTTGTAGACTTAATTATAATTTTATTTACTTTGTTCATTGGTTTGGAAAAAATAATAGCCTGGAATCAGTTATGTACCAAGCATTATGAAGCAATTGTTACGATCAAGACTGTACAAGAGTAATTATTAATTTGGATTTCCCCGTTCAGAATCAACGGGCACTTCTGCTAGAAGTCTATAATGCATAACTTGGCCTAAGTTACTTTTCAGTAATCAGGCACAGAGCAATTACTACTGTTATAATCCCGTATAAATGGAAGAACTGTAAAACCTTTGGGAATACAACAACAACAACAATTATCAACCAATTAGTCAATCTCAGAAAGGTACTGGGATACTTGCGTTCAGCAGAATGAAAGGGACCATAGAAATATACAAATTCAATCCGGATTTTCAGGCGGAATTACGGGGTAGGCTTTCTCTATATCAGTATTAGAATAGCCGAAGGCATAAAAGTCGGATATAAACAAAGAATGTCAACGGTTTCGGATAAATTCAGTCAGCCTTGGATGAAATCCTTCTCAATGGTCTTCTTTTGAAATGTATTTCGGAAAGGTTTTCTTCATGTATAATTAAAATTTTTATTGCGGTTCTAGAGATAAGAATTAATTATATAAAAGAGTATTTATCTCATCCGATTCGGAAGTCAAAGACGCAGACGTTTCGCAGCTCTTGATCCTCTCGCAAATTCTTTGTTATCTCTTGGAAAATCCCGTGGAAAAAGTTCTATCTTGTTTCCTACATCTTACACAATGAATCCCACCACGTACCACCAGATGCTTTGAATTTCTTTCTATCATAAAACTAGCTTAGATAATGAGTAATTTAAAAGCTAGAGATATGTACGTAAAATAAGTGTAAAAGCCCTATTTCATCAGTAATAAAAATTCTAAAGAAAGTAAAACAATTTAAAATTGTTTCATTTCTTAAAGGAAAAACGGAGTTCGACCCCTTCTCGAGGATAACCAGAAAGAAACTAAAAATAAAAGAAATTTAGGTGGAACGGAATAAAAAATAATTAGATATGAAAGATACGTCATATATATATAAATAAAGAAAATTCATAAATAGAATACATTAATAAATTATTAATAATAATTTAATAATTAATTATTATTAATAATTATTTTATAAATGGATAAAATAAATTTTTTTACCTAATTTAATAAAAAATCATGTAAGTACGTAATCGTATTCGACTGTTAATCGTTGCTGTAAAACAGCGGTGATGTTAGTTCATCGAATCTCCGCTGAAACGGTGGCGGCGCTGTGACTTTCCCGCCGCTCCGAGTCGCTGCAGCGGTTCGCATATCGTCTTCTTTTAAAATGTATTTCGGATAAAGGTTTTCTTCATGTATAATTATAATTTTTATTGCGTTTTTAGAGATAAGTATTAATTATGTAGAAGAATATTTATCTCATCGGATTCGGAAGTCAACGACGCAGACGTTTCGCAGCTCTTGATCCTCTCGCAAATTCTTTGTTATCTCTTTTTGTCTCATATCCCCTTACATATAATTAAACTTTATCTTTATGCAGACTTCTATATACCGGAAGGGAACGATATTCCAGACTTTTTTATTACCGTTTTCGAGATACAACAGCTCAGGTGTGGGGCTTTACATAATCTTGACTCAGACCACCTCTCGACTGTCGCTTTTATCACGAAGGACTTAGAAGTTAATGCCTGCTCGTGTTATAAGACTAGAATAAGTTCGGAATAGATTTATATTTGCGCTTAAAAATCTTAATTCTGACGATACAACCAATTTCGGGATAACGTTGAAGGGGACAATACCATCGAAAGGATATTTAATTTAAATCATACCAAAATAGGTACAAATTCGAACTATAAAACGTTGCTCCTGCCTCGTCACCGTTCATTGATTGCTCACGTTTAAGGTCTTCTCATTGCATCTTAAGTTTTGTTCTTTGAGTAGCCAGGGAAGCATCAATTCGATCAAACTGCCCCCTGATTTCAGTAGAGACCGTAATGAAGGGCGAGATGACTGTTCAAGTACCAAGTTTTCCGAAAATTTATTGAAATATATATGAAAAACTTCAGTATGGAAAACATTTTCGTATTATATCTACTATG
Source organism: Sympetrum striolatum (assembly GCA_947579665.1). Classification (NCBI taxonomy): domain Eukaryota; kingdom Metazoa; phylum Arthropoda; class Insecta; order Odonata; family Libellulidae; genus Sympetrum; species Sympetrum striolatum. The sequence continues at coordinate 29,541,617 of OX388352.1, forward strand.
GTTATCGATGATTCGCCTTTCCACTCCTTATACTCTATTACTGACATACTTAGTAATTTACATTCCGCTTTAGGAATATCTCTGATCCTTTTTCGAAATTTCATTACAAAAAACCTTAATATAATTAATCCTTGCTTAGTCATCGCATTCGGATAGAACCTTGTTCTCATTTTTTTACTAGGGAAATATAGACACAGTGGATCATGTCCGTCTGCATTTCGTGGAAAGAAATTTCCACCATAGCAAGAAGAAAAAACTACGAATAATTCTACACTAAAGTTTTATTTTCCGAATGGTTTCAAAACAGTGGCCGCTCATGGATATATCAAATATCAAATATCTATAAGGTGAAATAATTTCTAACGTTGCTGAAGGAATCCAGTAAATTCACAGCCACGCCAGATATTGTAAGATACAAGGCATGCGAACGTATTCTAAGCATGAGATGAGAGGATTATGGATAATGACAAGCTTGAATATCCTGCATCCCTCAGCATCATGGATCATTTAGTATTGATATGAGCGGTTTTTCTCTTAAATCACGCTGATTCGTGATGAATTATTCGTTATTCATCTCCTAATTTTTATTTGAGAAAAATAAAATAAATTGTCAATAAATTATTAAGTAATCCAAAATACATCCTTGGTTGGAATGAAAGATTAGCTTTTCGTATGATATAAGTGTAAAATAAAATTTATATAGTTAAATGTTCGAATAGTTGAAAAACAAGATATTTGGGATGCTTACGACAGATTAACCACAACAATTTCAATTCTTTATATTCCCCTTGTAAAAAGAGAATAATTTCATATCCGAAAAATTTCAGGCATTAACAAGAGTTGATTTCTATTCAGTGGCATAACAATTTTATTTCTCAAAATTTTTTCTTTTAATTCTCAGGGATGAGAATGAAGCGAGACAATTATGCCCAAAGAGAAAAATAGGGAATAGAATGACAAACTCTTAGGAGACAAAATCAGAAAATAATACCCACATTTTAAGAAAAATAGTAATTCTATTGGAATAATTGCCAAATGGGTATGTCAATTCTCATCCAGTTCTTCTTGAGTTCTTTTGAGAAAGTTTCTGTGATTCTTTCAATCTTTGAAAAATTCCAGCAGCATTTTCCATTATATCTACTTCTTGTATGCCAGTTCAAATGTATAGTGCCATGCAACACACATTCTTGGAGGGATTCATAAAGGAATCAATCTACATAGGGCTAGAGTAAAACAATATGAATAGACCCAAGGAAATAATGACTTGAAAAAGTCTGTTCAAAGTCCGTTTTTCTTTGGAAATTTCCTGGGTGCACGCCATTATACGCAAAGTCACCTCAACCCTATCTTTGTAAATATGGATAGAGGTGAAGGATATTCCCTGAACGTTGAACCTGTACTGCAGGAGATCAGACGAAGAAATAATATAAGTGGCCATACCATGAGCAAATCAGAAGATGAGAGAAAAGGAGTAGGAGAAAAGTGCCCGAAGATGACGATTCTCCGTTGAAACCGCTAGCATATTAAATATCCCGTGGAGAAAGTGCTATCTTGTTTCCTACATTTTACATGATGAATCCCACCACGTACAACCCGATTCTTTGAATTTCTTTCTATCATAAAACTAGCTTAGATAATGAGTAATTTAAATGCTAGAAATATGTACGTAAAATAAGTGTAAAAGCTCTATTTCATCAGTAATAAAAATTTTAAAGAAAGTAAAACTATTTAAAATTGTTTCATTTCTTAAAGGAAAAACGGAGTTCGACCCCTTCTCGAGGATAACCAGAAAGAGACTAAAAATAAAAGAAATTTAGGTGGAACGGAATAAAAAATAATTAGATATGAAAGATACGTCATAAGTATATAAATAAAGAAAATACCTAAATAAAATAAATTATTCAATAACTGGATAAAAGAACTTTTTTTACCTAATTTAATAGAAAATCATGCAAGTGTATAAATTGTATTCGTCTGTTAACGATTGATTCGCCCTTCAACTCCGTTGAAGTAGTGCAATACTTCTACAAATGACACTGCCGTAAATATTGATTCCTCCTTTACATTGATGTAAAGGACACCTGTTGATTCTCTTGCAACTTACCGCGTAAGGATACATAACGCTCATCTGCTCACTACAGAGATGTATACAGTTAAAGGAACATATACTGATTCCCAAAGGAAAATGTAACCATCTAAAAAGCAGAATGCGGGGAAAGGAAAAGGGAAATACGATGCCGGAAAAGATGTTTTGAGCGGACGACCAGGAAACCTCAAATCACTCATGAGGTTTGTGTTTTCAGTGAACGATACGTCGCTACGTTCCATTTCTTGTGAATCTATTCCTTATTGCGAGATAAACATTTTGATATATCTGGTACAATTTAGTATTATTACCATAATTACTATTTTATTTGCGAAAATGATTATATCCTGCAATTTGAAGATGTGTTTACTCATTTTGTTGATGGGAAACCCAATCTCGGACCCGTAAAATAAGAAATGCCTTCAAATATCTCGCAAAAGTTTACCAAAAAGAATAATAATTATAGATTTAAGTCAACAATTGCTTAATAACAATTATGGACATAAAAATTAAAAACTTTGTGTCAAAAATTAGTAAAAGTCAATGAATCTCAAGCCGGAATTCATAAAATTTTAGTCAGAGCAGAGAAATGAAAATCGCGAGCAGTCAAAATGACTCCATCGGTAGTTCTAGTGTTAGAGATCCAGTCCAGAGACGGTTGGCAGCCCTGTTTCATAAAGTTAGTATTCCTGATATTAATTTTAATTGTTCAAGAAAAGTAACTAATGTCAATTTGAGATATAAGTTTGATATTTATCTGAGAAAATAATTGGAAGAACATTTTATAACGATAAAAACTTATATGTTGGTAACCATGCTGAAAGTGGTTTTATGCATTTTTAAATGTTAGAAAACAATTTTGCGTGGACAAAAACCTCAGGTTGGAATTTTTCACGACATAATTCGAAAATTTCTTCCGGTATCGTATTCGCTGGAGGTTATTCCCGAGGCACGAACGAGTGGTTTTATATGCTTTCCGTCAGATGGCATAGCAATCTTGGCGTATCGTGACTGACTTTTATCAACAACTCGAACCTTTTACAACTTATTCCGAAAATATGAGTTCCATTGGCTTAGTTTGAGTAAGAAAAATATTGCAGAGTATAAAACTCTGCAGATTTAGGACATCGGTCCGCGTTTTGTTTAATTAATTAAAATTAAAACAGATTATAAGGTAAAGCATTTTATCAGCACTTGCACAAAGGTCACATTATAAAGTTGTGCAAAATTTACGTCTTTGCAACAAATAAAAGTATTTAATTACGAATTTTAAAATTAGGCGGTCAAAATGACCGCCGCCGTCCTTCTAGGTAGAGCGAAACTCCCGTCCTCCTAGTGTTACTAAAAAAATAATATTGAGAATCAAAGTGTACAACGTCCAGTAGGGCCAGCAGCCACCTTATGTATCCCATTATGGGAGTGACGACCAACAAGAGCATTTACAGATGGAGAAAATAAAGGAAAAGCGACTTTAAAAGTAGTTAGTATACCAGGGTTATGTATTTTTAGAAATAAAGAATCAAGAGCAATGAGGGTGACATCCATTTTGATTAAAAGCTGTTTTAACATAAGAGAGGGAAAGATAAATCAAATTTAAAGTACAAGTCAGCCGTTGCCGCGGTCATTCAAAGAACCCTCGACGATAATTATTTTATAGCATTGTTTTACCCTCTGTTAAATATCCTGCTAAAGATCGATTTAAGCAGCATTAATAAAATTTGCACTCACAATGCGAGTGCATTTATCTTTAATTAGAGTACTCTATGAGCTGCATTTTCATTGAAAATGTCGAAACAATTGTTAGAAAACATTAATATTGGGGAGACATGAGAGTATTCATTCATAGTGATTAAGAGTACCTGAATGGATGATTAACTGATTTCTAAGAAGATTTCTGGCGTTATTATTCTATTAATGAACCTGGCGTAGCCTCATCACAGGCACCCTTCAAGACAGCGTTTCTCACGCGTTTTTTGTTACGTGGTTACTCGCGTGGAGTGCTCCTCACACCCTAAGATGATCTTTTGTGTTAAAACCTGTTTTAGTAACAATTCTTGTTTATTTGTGAAACAAATACATTTCGATAACATTTTTATTGTTATACCAGTGTACATTTTAAAATATATTTTTTATGAGAAATATAATAAAATACAGTTTAAGTTCTTTAAAATTTCGTATTAATTTGAATTCCAAGATACTATTAGATGGTAATATTAATCATGATATTTGAAAATCAATTTTAGTGATAAATAAATATAATTGCAAAATAAAAGTTTATGTCACGGTCAGTTTCAATAATTGATAGTTAAAACAATTGACATTCCATTGTTTAAACTATTTTCCTCGATAAAATCAATTCCTAAAAAACCAACAAAAATTCAGGAGTGACTGACGGAAAGGAATCACTGCTTTAAGTCATATTTACATTGGTTTAATATATTAATAATGATCATCCAACATTAATTTCACAACAATGTATACATTTATATTTAACATGTTTAAATTTATTTCAAAAATGTTTGAAATACTTATTTAGAAGATTTAATATCTTTCGGAATATTGTATTTTTAATTATAATACCAGTAAATTTATTATAATGGTATTGCCATTGCTAACCGACTGTATGCAATGGAAATGAAATTAACCATGCTAGAACAAATTGAAATATATGCGTGCAAACATGTCTTGAGCACAAAAAATCAAACTTTGTGGCTTCCTATAACTATTTATTAGAATTTTAAAGATTCTCTGATACGGTAACTAAAATAGACGGAGCCATCAACACGGGAAATAAAGTATGGGGATGCAATACTTTGGCATTAAAAATTTAATTTAGACCGCAACGCATAAATATCAAATACGCGCGACGAACGGACACAAGCATACTATAGAAAACCGTCAGGAAGGGAAAGATTTTCTACACTTTTTTAATGCCACTTTCGAGACGCTGCAGCTTAACTATGAGGTTTAAGATATTTTTTACTTGTACCACCTACCAGTTGTTGCTTTTATCCCAAAGGACTTACTTCTACTGTTTTTTAAATACATATAACTATTCATATTATACTTTTAAGCGGAAAATTGGCCTCGCTCTTCGGCATAATTCCAATAATTGGTCTAATTATGTCAAAATTATAAAATGTTTTTAAAAATAGTATTTTATTGGTTTGTCTATAATTTCGTATTACTTTAAATTACAATCAACTATTAGGTGAAAATATACATTACGATATTTTAAATAATTTTAGTAATAAGCTCTTATTATTGCAATAAGAGAAGTTGATATCATAAAATCCAACGAAAGTACCTCCTCCTAATATTCCCACGAAAATTCAGGAATGACTGACGATAATGAATCATTAATTTTGGGAGGGTTCCTCTATCGACTTTGAGTTATTCCAGTGTTATAACAGGAGAACTTACAAATGATATTGTTTTTATGTTAATAAACGTTGCTAAAAGGAAAACAGCGGAAAATGAAAAAAATAATAAATATAATGCCACCTTATATTGAATAGAAAATATCTCTTTGGCAGTGGTTTGAACGTCTAGGTTACTTGATATATAATCGCACACGATAATTTGTCTGAGCGTTATATGTATAGTGAATCCTGCTTGAAATGGTGTTCACCTAGCCTATAACTTAAATTAGGATAAACGCTATACATGACGGACGCAGGAGCCATAGAATCCTCTCAGCGTTTCTCTATTTCATAAAGTACCTAAGTGCACTGCAAAAACACTGGGAAGAGAGCCGTGTGAATGTTTCGTTTACATAGAAGCTATCCGACTGCCATGCATAAAAAGAATTCCCTCTAAGGTAATGGTTATAGAAATACACTTCTATATTTGAAGTAATGCAAAAGTCTCTGTGCAGAATTCTCCCTCTCTCATACTACTTCCACTTGTTGCCTCTCGTCATTCAGTTCATGTAAAAGGGCGCCTCATCCGCTTCAAATTTACGTAGAAACTACAGATTGTATCTGAGGATAAAAAATGACTCAAATATTCAACTAAAAATAGGTTTGATATCATTATATGTGTTCATGTGGGAAAGTTTAATAGAAACAACACAATTCTTAAATTCAAAATTTACTTTTGCAACAGAAATAGGTAGAAAATCATTTTTTTTGTTTACAATATAGTATAAAATGATGAATTATCCTCACAATAGCGTATTATCTTGCACGAAATCTAACTTTGCAGAATTTTCATGTCATCAACTACACCGTTTCTAAGAGGTTTTTTACGCAGCAACTGCATTTTTCTCACGAAATATTAATAAAAGTATAAGAAAAAATCGAATATTGAAGTAAACGCTTGACTCTAACAAATATCCTTTTCGGTTCACAAAATGTATGATGTGAATAATGTCTACAACACTGTCCTAGAAATACATGAGAAATGCATGTCAGTGACACCGATGGAATTTATAATCTTAAGTAATGCCAGAGATTCGTAGGTTTGGATTATGGGGTGAAATTTAACAGGTAGAAAATTTTTTTGAAAATGAACTGTGAAATGCTAAATTCTTTGTCCTTGCTGTAATGTAATATCTTGCATTATATCTGACTTTGCAAAATTTTAATGCCATCAAATTTACCGTTATAATAGGGCTATAGATGAGTTTTTCGCAATATACAATATACGCAGAAGAGGAAATTTAACAGTACTCGTAAACTCTTGGTTCCCAATATATACGTTGTGAAAGATATAAAAATACTGTAATGAAGGAAGGGGTTTTTTAAATATTTTTTAGTGTTAAAATACCCAATTTACTAAAAATCATAATGAAAAATGGAACATAGCCTTTAAAAATGTGAATTGTCTCAACCGATGCATTTGAATATATATTGCGAGAATCGATCGGATACAATAAGTTTACTGCTAAAATATACTACAAACAAATAGTTAGCTGGAACACTGAACAAGTAATCCTTACACTTTTACAAAAAGGGCTGTATGAACTCATTAAAATAAGTACTATGATAAACTGCTTCGTCACGCGATCGCACTCTAACTAAAAAAAACTCATGAACTCTTGAAAAAGCAATAAAAACTGCGTAAATTTACGGAAAACGTAGAAAATATACACCATTCCAGATATCGAAAAGGAGATGTCATCTTTGTGAACCCAAAAAAAAGATATCTCAAAAATATTCTGGGGTGCCCAGAACATCCTGCGGGAGTAACTGAGGGTTAATCATTCACAATGTAAACGGATTTGCTTAGCCAACCATTTTATCCCGGTTTGCCGAGAGTGTAATCAGTTATGTACATGCATCCAATCCATTTTCTTTTCTAAAGGCTCAAAATGAGTTGTTTTAAGCTCGGCGCGGAGATGTTAATACCACGAATCTCTGCTCTAACGGTGGCGGCGCTCTGTCTTTCCCTCCGCTCGGAGCCGCTATGGAGCAAAGTGGGCTGAACCAAAAAAACCATGCGTTCGGGTAAAAAATGGTTTATTTGAGTGCGGAACTTGAAACTTCGCATAGTTATCGCAAAAAGATTGAATTTTATCTTAACGTTCGTCGTTTTTGAATGTAGTTAGGCGTCAAAAAGATACAGGGGGTCAAACTTGAGAAATTTGCACATAAATTTATTCTTCCAGATTTTTCGGAGAAACATTCAAGTTCATTGATTTATAGACATTTTCGAAAGAAACAATTGGAAAAATTTACGATACAGATCTCTGCTATAACTCTTTATCTATTGATTCGATGAAATTTTTGCGCTCAAAGATGAGTCTTTGCTCATTAAAAGCAACAAAATATCTGACCCCTTTTTCGGCCAAATTTCGAGATAAAGTAAGGATAACAACTTGGTAAACGGCAATGGAATATCAAGTTTTTTAAATCACGTCAAATTAAAAGGTTTCTTTATGTGGAATCTGAAGAAACTGTTTCAATTTACTAGCTATCCTGGGGTTGCCGTTGAATTTTCGTACGCGTTGCGCCTTAGAATCCCCAAATCCAGTTTCGCTGTCTCTTTGGCGATGTAAAGTCTTCAGAATTCAGCAGGTTCGGAGTTAGATTAGGCGTTCTGTGATGTAAGGTCAGTTAGTGAATTCATCGTCAGATGAGGGAAGTATGTAAATACAAGGCCACGTGAAATAACGTGGAAGATCCTGAGTCCGTCAGCCTCATGCCGTATTTAGTATTGTTTATGGAGAGTTTTGTACAAATTTAAACTGATAGCTGATATCTTATTAGTTTTCCAAGTCATTATATGTTGTCTAGATAAAATACTAGAACACTTTTTCAATCATTCCTCAAGTAGTATTTTCGCATTTTATTTGATGAAAGGAAAAATATTAAGTACAAATTAAGAATATTTTTTAAGATAATAAGATATTTTGGGAGCTTCCATTAGATATGTTTCAGTAATTTTTCTCTACGTTTTTCATTATTCATATTGAATAAGATTGAAAAACCAAATAATAAAAATATTTAAAAGCTGAATGCATTGCTTAAAAAGGAGGAAATTGATGGGAATAGAACTATATTACAGAACTGTTGTTTGAAAGAGGGGTGCATTGGGTGGGGAAATGTCTCTCAAACCCAAAGGATCCACCCATCCTGCCAGCCTAGCAACAGTGCAACCGAGAGTTTCTCGCCTATACGTGGAGTATTCCTAACACCCTATGATGATCCTTTGTGTTAAAACCTGTTTTAGTAACAATTCTCGTTTATTTGTTAAACAAATACATTTCGATAAGATTTTTATTGTTATACCAGTATTAATCTTAAAACATATTTTTTATAAAAAATATAATAGAATATAGTCTAAGTCCTCTAAAATAACGTATTAATTTAAATTCCAACCTACTATTAGGTGGAAATATCAATCATGATATTTTAAAATCAATTTAAGTGATAAATAATTATACTTGAATATTAAATGTTTATATCACGGTCAGTTTCAATAATTTATAGTTAAAACAATTTAAATTCCAACGTTTTAACTATTTTCCTCGATAAAATCAATTCCAAAAAAACCAACAAAAATTCAGGAGTGACTGACGAAAATGAATCACAGCTTTAAGTCATATATACATTGTTTTAATTTATTAATAATGATAATCTAACATTAATTTCACAACTATCTATACATTTAAATTTAAAATGTTTAAATTTATTTCCAAAATGTTGAAATACTTATTTAGAAGATTTAATCCTGCTTTCAGTCTTCTCAAGTTAGGGCGTGGTTCGTTTTTCTTAAACTTCGTTTTCTTTTCTTACACAACAAAAAAAATTTAATTGTTGCCAGCAAACTCTACATAAGATTCAATGACATTCTCTACAGTATGAGTGTTATTATAAGTTGAATGGAGTCACCAAAGGAAACATCTGTAACGTCCAAAATTTCTAAATCCAACGACTGCTCACAAAGATAAAGAGTCTTCCGTCATTCCATCTAAAACTAAACCAATTGTGGTTAGAATTTATTTAAAAAGTATTTTTTGTGTTAGAATACCTAATTTACTAAAATCACAAGGAAAAATAGAACATAGCTTATAGAAATGTGACTTGTCTCAATCGATGCATTTGAATATATATTTCGAGAATCGATCGCATAAAATAAGTCTACTGCTAAAATATACTACAAGCAAATAGTTAGCATCAACACTGAACAAGTAATCCTTACACTTGTACAAAAAATGCTGTATAAATACCTTAAAATAAGAACCTTTAATCTGCTATGTCGCGCGATCGCAATGTAATTCCAAAAAAATACTTCAGAAATTTCGGGAAAACGTAGAAAGTATACACCATTCCAGCAGCCAAATAAGGGAAGCAAAATTTGTCAACGAAAAAAGCACAACCTCAAAAAGAATCTGCGGTGTCCAGAGCACCTCGCGCGAGTAACGTAGGGTTAAGCATACACAAAGTAATTGGATTGACTTAACCAACTATTTCATCCGGCACTAGCCAAGACTAAAACTACGTACATTCATTTTTCCCTTTGACTTCATCTTTATGCTCTTAAAGAGTTGTTTAGTCCTTGCGAAAAGGAACCCTAATACGCGCGTGATTGTTCCATGGCCTTGATAGCTTGGAGTGGTGATGTTAGTTCCCCGAAACTCCGCTCAAACGGCGGCGGCGCTGAGACTTCTTTCCCGCCGCTCCGACCGCTGCGGAGGTTTGCAATTCGTACCGTTGCAGAAAACCTCTGGATTCGTTTGTACAGTCCTGGCCAAAATTAACGCAGCACCGGCCGTAAGGATTGCTAGGGAGGTGCTGCGTTAATTTTGGCCAGGAGTGTACAGTGGTTCAGCTCCGGATCGATTTCCCGGTTTACAAAGTAATAGTCTATAATGCATAACTTGGCCTAGGTTACTTTCCAGTAGTCAGGCGCAAAGTAATTACTGCTGTTATAATCCCGTATGAATGGAAGGACTGTAAAACCTTTGAGATTTATCGACCAATTAGTCAATCTCAGAAAGGTCCATGGATACTTGCGTTGAGGAGAGTGAAAGGGAACATCGAAATATACAAATTCAATCCGGATTTTCAGGCGGAATTACTGCGGAAAGCTCTCTCTATATCAGTATTAGAATAGCCGAAGGCATAAGAGTCGGCTATAAAAAAGGAATGCCTACGGTTTCGTGTAAATGTTTGTTTGAAAGAAATTTTGAAGAAAGAAAGTTTGTTAAGAAATGCTACGATAAAAAAGCAAGCGTTACAAAAATGCTCTCAGACGTAGGTTGGGAATCCTTGAAAGAAAGGAGATTGGAAGCTAGGCTGCGATTGCTTAATAAATTCAGGGAAACTACATTTGCGGAAGATACAATCGGTATCATGCAACCCCCCTGCTACGTCGGTCGATCCGATAATGACCGTAAGTTAAGAGAAATAGATGCTAGGCCGAATCGTTTCAGAGATTCATTCTTTCCGCGAACAATACGTGACAATAATCGAATAAGGAAGTAATTTAGATTCAACTGGTGTTTACACCCCCTGCCACACGCCGAAAGGCGGCTTGTAGGGTATTAATGTAGATGTAGATGTAGATGTAAATTCAGTCATACATGGATGAAGTCCTTCTCCATGGTCTCGTTTTGAAATGTATCTCGGAAAGGTTTTCTTCATGTATAATTTAAAATTTTATTGCGTTTTTAGAGATAAGTATTAATTATCTAAAAGAATATATATCTCATCCGATTCGGAAGTCAAAGACGCAGACGTTTCGCAGCTCTTGATCCTCTCGCCAAATCTTTGTTATCTCTTTTTGTCTCATATCCCCTTACATATAATTAAACTTTATCTTTATGCAGACTTCCGTATTCCGGAAGGGAACGATATTCCAGACTTTTTTATTACCGCTTTCCAGATACATCAGCTAAGGTGTGAGGCTTTAGATATTCTTGACTCAGACCTCCTCTCGATCGTCGCTTTTATCAAAAAAGAATTAGAAGTTAATTCCAGCGCGTGTTATAACACTGGAATAAGTTTTGAATTGATTTATATATGCGCTTAAAAGTCTACATTCTGACGAAAAAAACCAATTTAGGAATAACGTTGAAGTGGACAATGCTATCGAAAGGATATTTAATGTAATTCATACCAAAACAGCTAAAAATTCGAACTATAAAACGTTGCTCCTACCACGTCACCGACCATTGGTTGCTCTTTTTTAAGGTATTCTCATTGCATCGTTAGTTTTGTTCTTTGAGTGGCCAGGGATTCGATCAAACTGCCCACTGATTTCAGTAAAGACCGTAATGAAGGGCAAGATGACTGCTCAAGTACCAAGTTTTCCGAAAATTTATTGAAATATATACGAAAAACTTCAGTATAGCAAACATTTTTCGTTTTATATCTACTAAGGTTATCGATGATTTGCCTGTATGCTCCTTATACTCAATAATTTACATACTTAGTAATTTACATTCCGCTTTAGGCATATCTCTGATCCTTTTTCGAAATATCATTACGAAAAAACCCTTAATATAATTAATTCTTGCATAGCCTTCGCATTCGGATAGAAACTTGTTCTCAATTTTACTAGGGAAATATAGACACAGAGGATCATGATCGTCGGCACTTCATGGAAAGAAATTTCCTCTATCGCAAGAGGAAGAAAGAACGAATAATTCTATACTAAAGTTTTAATTTTCGAATGGTTTCAAAACAGTGGCTGGCCATAGATATCTCAAATATCTATCAAGTGAAATAATATCTAATGTTGCTGAAGGAATCCAGTAAATTCACAGTCGCGCCAGATATTGTAAGATACAAGGCATGTTAACGAAATCTAAGCATGATATGAGGGAATTATGGATAATGGCAAGCTTGAATATCCTGCAGCCATCAGTGTCATGGATCATTTAGTATTGATATGAGCGGTCTTTCTCTTAAATCACGTTAATTCTTGAAGAATTATTCGTTATCCATCTCCTAATTTCTATTTGAGAAAAAGAAATAAAATATTAAAAAATTAATAAGTAATCCAAAATACCTCCTTGTTTGGAATGAAAGGTTAGCTTTTCGTATGATATAAGTGGAAAATAAAATCTATATAGTAAAATGTTTGTAGAGATGAAAGTAAAGATATTTGTGAAGCTTACGAAAGATTAAGCACAAAAATTTCAATTATTTATTTTTCGCTTGTAATAGCTGAAGAATTTTATACTCGACAAATGCCAGGTTAGCAAGAGTTAATTTTTTTAGTGGCATAACAATGTTATTTCAAAAAAATTTTCCTTTTAATTCTCAGGGATGAGAATGAAGTGAGACAATTATGCCTTGAGAGAAGAATAGGGAATAGAATGACAAATACTTAGAAGACAAAATCAGAAAATAATTCCCGCAATTTAAGAAAAATAGTAATTCTATTGGAATAATTGTTAAATTGGTGTATCAATTCTCATCTAGAACTTCTTGAGTTCTATTGAGAAAATTTCTGTAATTCATGGAATCATTTAAAAATCCCAGCAGTATTTTCCATTATATCTAATTCTTGTAAGCCAGTTAAAGAGGTATTGTGCCATGCACCGAAATTCTTGGAGCGATAAATAAAGGAAACATTCTACATCGGTCTAGAGTAAAACAATATGAATTGTCCCATGGAAAAAATGACTTGAAGTCCGTTTCAAGTCCGTTTTTCCTGGGTGCACGCCATTATGCGCAAAGTCACCTTAACCCTATCTTTGTAAATATATATAGAGGTGAAGGATATTCCCTGAACATTAAGACCTGTACTGCAGGAGATCAGCAGAAGAAATAATATGAGTGGCCACACCATGAGCAAATCAGGAGTTGAGAGAAAGGGAGTAGGAGAAAAGTGCCCGAAGATGACGGTTATCCGTTGAAACCGATTGCATATTATAAATCCTGTGAAAAAAGAGCTCTCTTGATTCTTACATTTTACATGATGAATCCCAACACGTACCACCCGATTCTTTTAATTTCTCTCTATCATTAAACTAGCTTAGATAATTAGTACTTTAAACGCTACAAGTATGTACGTTAAATAAATGCAAAAGCTCTATTTCATCAGTAATATAAATGATAAAGACAGAACTATCTAAAATTGTTATCTTTCTTAAACGAAAAACAGAGTTCGACCCCTTCTCGAGGATTACCGGAAAGAGACTAAAAGTAAAAGAAATTTAGGTGAAATGGAATAATAAATAATTAGATATGAAAGATATGTCATAAATATATGGATAAAAAAATTAATAAATAAAATAAATCATTCTATAACTGGATAAAAGACATTTTTTAACCTAATTTGATAGTAAACCATGAAAGTACATACATTGTTTTCGACAATTAATCGTTGAATCGCCCTTAAACTCCGATGAAGTCGTGCAATACTTCTACAAATGACACTGCCGTAAATATTGATTCCTCCTTTACATTGATGTAAAGGACACCTGTTGATTCTCTTGCAGCTCACTGCGTAGGAATACATAACGCTCATCTGCCAACTTCAGAAATGTATACAGTGAAAGGAACATGTACTGATTCCCCAAGGAAAACATCTGAAAAGCAGAATGCAGGGAAAGGAAAAGATAAATACGATGCCGGAAAAGATTTTTGAACGGACGGTCAGGAAATCTCAAAACACTCATGAGGTTTGTCTTTTCAGTAGACGATACGTCGCTACCTTCAGTTACTTGTGAATCTATTCCTTATTGCGATATAAACATTTTGATATATCTAGTACAATTAAGTATTATTACCAATTATAATATTTTATTTGCGAAAATGATTATATCACGCAATTTGAAGAAGTGTTTACTCATTTTGTTGACGGGAAACCAAATCGCGACGACCATCTGTTTTTTTATTACCTTCCTACACCAACACATTGAGGATAAATGTAATTTGAAAACATTCCACGGTTCATCTCCCCGTCATTTTATATCAACACATTTTGACACTAGTAATACGGTCCACTTGAAAATAATAGATTAGGGGCTTCTTAAATTAATTTAAGCCGACCTAACTGTAGAATTTAATTCCATGTTTTAATTTATATTTAGTTGACGGTCACAAGGCAAATCCGACAGAAATTCCGACTTTGTTCTGTATTCCAGTGGGCTCAAACTGTTTAGGAGCGACCGTTGCGAATTTCGAAAATGATTGTGCTCATTTTTTTAAGAAGCCCCAGCGCTCCCGTTACTGAGTAAAAGGCACTGGTCACTCCCGCTAACTGATCTGTGATTCAGATATTCAGGAGGCAGGCTTTCTGCTGGGAAACCATACAGAAAGTACTATAATTGAAGTGAAAGCAGTGCATTGAACTTATTCGCGGATTCATCGCTCATAATTATGCTATATTTTATTTAGAAAAAACGTATCAGGAAAAGTTTTGCAATAGTATTGCTAATGCCAACCGATTGAAAGCAATAAAAAAATAACCCTAGCTTAAAATTATTGAAATATATAAGTGAAAACATGCCTCGAAAACGGAAAATTAATCTTTATGGCTTTCTATAACTCAGCAAGTTTTTCAGCAACTATGTTCAGAATTTACTTCTGTATGCTCGGAAAAAATATTCTCAAATGCGGTTTCTAAAAAGACGGAACCGATAACATGAAAATTAACGTTCGGGTATACAATTGGGGCTCTGCGACACAAAGAACTTAACTCTGATCGTAGAGCGTAAATAACAGTTATGCGCGACGAACGGACCCAAGTATACTGCAGTAAACCGTCCGGAAAGGAACGATACTATACGCATTTTTATTACCACTTTCGAGACGCTACAGCTTAATTTTGAAGTTTTAGAAATTTTTGACTAGGACCACCTACCGGTCGTTGCTTTTATTCCAAAGGGCTTACTTCTACCGTTTTTAAAATACATAATGTAAATTATATTACACTATAAGCGGATATTTAGTCTCCATCTTTGGAAAAAATACATTAACTTTTTCCTAGATTTGCCGCTTAATCAATAAATAATATTGAGAATCAAAGTGTACAACGTCCAGTAGGGCCAGCAGCCTCCTTAGGCCTAAGACGCACTGTCGACTGGTCGCGGGCTACTCGGTCGCCGGCGACTCGGTCGACGGCGACTGTGACTTTGCACAGTTTAAATAGGTGTGTACGCACTTGGTCGTCGGTCACCTGAACGACTCGGCGACATGCCGCGCAGTGGGGACTCACAAACGACTGGCTGGTCACCGAGACCGATAGAAGCACGGTTTTATACATGGGAGCGTAAACACGGCGAGCAACTTTTAAGGCGACCAGACGTTGGGCACAAAATTGGGCACAGGCTTTTGATACCGATAAATTTATTTAAGAAATAGAATCCGCAAGTTATATTTGGTTTTAGAAGGCACAATAGATCTTCAAACGAACGCACAGACTTTCTTGTGTAATTAAAAAATTTACGTGGGTACTTTCTTACGTCTTCATAAAATATGTTAAACATTCCTTTTATTCTAAGTTCTTGCAGCAAAGGATGTACCCAACACTCTTTTGCTTTTCATTTTCTTTCTTTCTTAATTAGCAACGCTACTAATGTTTCAGCTTTGACGTCCATTCTGCACGCATGTACAAGAAACACTACCATTCCAGTCGCTGGCTTGAGTTGCCTATGTTTTGGTCGCCAAGCAACTGAGTCGCCGGCGACCAGTCGACAGTGCGACTTAGGCCTTATGTATCCCATTACGGGAGTGAGGACCAGCACGAGCTTGTACAGATGGAGAAAATAACGGAAAAGCGACTTTAAAAGTTATTTAGTATACCAGGGCTATGTATTTTTAGAAATAAAGAATTAACAGCAATGAGGGTGACTACCAATTTTATTAAAAACTCTTTTAACAGAAGAGTGGGAAAGTTAAATCAAAAATAAAGTACAAGTCAGCCGTTGGCGCGGTCATTCAAAGAACCCTCGACGATAATTATTTTATAGCATTGTTTTACCCTCTGTTAAATATCCTGCTAAAGATCGATTTTAGCATTTTATAAAATTTGCACTCACAATGAGAGTGCACTTATCTTTAATTAGAGTAGTCTAATAGCTGCATTTTCATTGAAAATGTCGAAAAAATTGTTAGGAAACATTAATCTTGGGGAGACCTGAGAGTATTCATTCATAGTGATTAAGAGTACCTGAATGGATGATTAACTGATTTCTAAGAAGATTTCTTGCGTTATTATTTTATTAATGAACCTGGCGTAGCCTCATCACAGGCACTCTTTAAGACTGCGTTACTCACGAGTTTTTTTGTTACGAGTTACTCTCGTGGTGTGTTCCAAACACCCTAAGATGATCTTGTGTGTTAAAACCTGTTTTAGTAACAATTCTCGTTTATTTGTGAAACAAATACATTTCGATAACATTTTTATTGTTATATCAGTATACATTTTTAAATATATTTTTTATATAAAATATAATAAAATATAGCCTAAGTCCTCTAAATTTTCGTATTAATTTGAATTCCAAGCTACTATAAGGGGGAAATATTAATCATGATAACTTAAAATCAATTTTAGTGATAAATATTTATAATTACAAAATAAAAGTTTATATCACGGACAGTTTCAATAATTGAGAGTTAAAACAATTGAAATTCCAATATTTTAACTATTTTTCTCGATATAATGAATTCCTAAAACAAAAACAAAAATTCAGGAGTAACTGATGAAAAGGAATCACAGCTTTAAATCATATTTACATTGTTTTAATGTATTCAAAATGATAATCTAACATTAATTTCACAACTATGTATACATTGTTAATTAAACATTTTTAAATTTATTTCAGAAATGTTTGAAATACTTATTAAAATGATTTAATTCTGCTTCGAGTCATCTCAAGATAGGGCTTGGTTCGTTTTCTTTTCTTTCACAACAAAAAAATTTCATTTTTGCCAGCAAAATCTACATCAGAGTCACTGACTTTCTCTACAGTATGAGTGTTATTATAAGTTGAATGGAATCACTAAAGGAAACATCTGTAACGTCCAAAAATTCTAAATCCAACGACTGCTCTCAAAGATAAAGAGTCTTCTGTCGTTCCATCTATAACAATTGTGGTTACAATTTATTTTCAAAATATTTTTAGTGTTAGAATACCCAATTTACTAAAATCATAAGGAAATTTAGAACATAGCTTATAGAAATGTTAATTGTCTCAACCGATGCATTTGAATATATATTTCGAGAATCGATCGCATAAAATACGTCTACTGCTAAAATATACTACAAGCAAATAGCTAGCAGGAACACTGAAAAAGTAATCCTTACTCTTTTACAAAAAGGGCTGTATAAACTCCTTAAAATAAGTACTTTGGTAATCTGCTTTGTCGCGAGATCGCACTCTAATTCCAAAAAAATGCTGCGGAAATTTAGGGGAAAGGTAGAAAAGATACACCACTCCAGCAGCCAAATAAGGGAAGTAAAATTTGTCAACGCAAAAAAGTATAATATCAAAAAGAATCTGGGGTGTCCAGAGCTCCCCGCGCGGGTAACGGTGGGTGAAGCATACGCGAAGTAACTGGATTGACTTAGCCAACTATTTTATCCCGCACTAGCCAAAGAGTAAAGTCTATTCAACTACGTTAATTCATTTTTTCCTTTGACTTCATCTTTATGCTATAAAAAAGTTGCTGAGTCCGTGCGAACTAACACCCTAAGACGCGCGTGGCTGTCCATGGGCCTTGATAGCTTGGAGTGGTGATATTAGTTCCCCGAAACTCCGCTCACACGGCGGCTGCGCTGAGACTTTCCCGCCGCTCCGAGCCGCTGCGGAGGTTTGCAATTCGTACCGTTGCAGAAAACTTCTGGATTAGTTTGTATTTTCATTGGTTCAGCTCCGGATAGATTCCCTGGTTTACAACGTAATAGTCTATAATGAATAACTTTGCCTAGGTTACTTTCCCGTAGTCAGGCGCAAAGCAATTTCTAATGTGATAATCCCGTTTGAATGGAAGGACTGTAAAACCTTTGGGAATTATCCACCAATTAGTCAATCTCGGAAAGGTACTGGTATACTTGCGTTGAGGAGAGTTAAAGGGAGCATCGAAATATACAAATTCAATCCGGATTTTCAGGCGGAATTACGGGGTAGGCTATCTCTATATCAGTATTAGAATTGCCGAAGGCATAAGAGTCGGCTATAAACCAAGTATGTCCCTAGTTACGTGCAAATTAAGTCAGCCTTGGATGAAGTCCTTCTTAATAGTCTTCGTTTGAAATGTATTTCGGAAAGATTTTCATCATGTTTAATTAAAATGTTTATTGCGTTTTTAGAGATAAGAATCAATAATAAAAAGGAATATTTATGTCATCCGATTCGGAAGTCAAAGATACAAACGTTTCGCAGCTCTTGATCCTCTCGCAAATCCTTTGTTATCTCTTTTGTCTTATATCCTCATACATATAGTTAAACTTTATTTTAATGCAGACTTCCGTATTCCGGAAGGAAACGATATTCTAGACTTTTTTAATTACCGCTTTCGAGATACAACAGCTCAGGTGTCAGGCTTTAGATATTCTTGACTCTGACCACCTCGATCGTCGCTTTTATCACGAAAGACTTAGAAGTTATTTCCTGCGCGTGTTATAAGTCAGGAATAAGTTTGGAATAGATTTATATTTGCGCATAAAGATCTTAATTCTGACGAAACAACCAATTTAGGGATAAGGTGGAAGTGGACGATGCCATCGAAAGGATATTCAATTGATTTCATAACAAAATAGCTAATAATTCGAACTGTAAAACGTTGCTCCTGCCTCGTCAACGATCATTGATTGCTCTTGTTTAAGGTCTTCTCATTGCATTGTTAGTTTTGTTCTTTGAGTGGCCAGGGATGCATCAATTTGATCAAACTGCCCCCTGATTTCAGTAAAGACAGAAATGAACGGCGAGAAGACTGTTCAAATACCAAGTTTTCCGAAATTTTATTGAAATACATATGAAAAACTTCAGTATGGCAAACATTTTTCGTATTAAATATTTACTATCGTTTTCGATGATTCGCCTTTCCACTCCTTACACTCTATTATTTACATACTTAGTAATTCACATTCCGCATTAGGCATATCTCTGATCGTTTTTCGAAATATCAATAGAAAAAAACCTTAATATAATAATGTTTTGTATTTGGTCTTCGCATTCGTATATATTCACCTTGAGTTTCCAATGTAGTGTCCTTCCCGGCCTTAGATATCATAATTATGTTCACTATGCGCCAGTCGCGGGAAAATATCTTTAATCATTCAAGCATGATCAATAACGCCCAAAGAGTGAATCAGTTAACGAATGAACCGTTGCGAATTGATTAAAATGTATGTAATAAATTATATATTAAGAAATAACGCATCAGTGTGCAGTTCATCAGGTGGCGGGCAGCGGAAGGCTCTGCTCATTTATGAATTTGCATAATATATTTTCTGCAGGTTTTTTATCGCGCGGCAGCCACAGGTAGTATTTATTGGATTTAAGTATCCACTTAATATAGTAAAAGTATTACAAAGTTTATTTTTAGTTTTATAAGATCTGAATTCATTTCTGATGTGATGTTCACACTGATAAAAATATTCTCTCTCCCGCGACTGGCGCTCTTGTTCCCACCGCACGCAAATATTTGAATTTTGGAAGTTCCACTTTGGGTCGCTGAATTACTTTTCAACTAGGATAGCAGCTCCTCGTAAGGCGGCTATTCGAACTGTCTGAAAATCTCGTAATCGTGGATTCAAATTTTTATCCAGCTGTCGAATGAGTCTCACAAATTAATGCTATGTGTATTGTTCAATTTGATTATTAGTAGACAGAGATGAGCGTTACCATTCCTCATTTATTCCCTCCGGTCGTTTTCAAGATTTTTGTCGTAATCTTCATTAGACAGTGAGTTAATTTCTTCAAACGCGGGGGAGACCTCGATCTCTTTGTTAAAGGATTTCGTCAATTTTTTTGTGGTAGATATATAAAACCGCAGTATAAGGTTGTTCAGTTAGTTCATTCGCATCAATTTCTATCGTTCATTAAAAAGAGGAAGCGTCGAAGAAGGAACGAGGCTTTACCTTTCGTAAAGTCTGATTTAGTTCGTCTTGTTGTTTTTAACTGAGTTATTTTTATTTTTTTATTCCCTGTTCGTAGATCGACTCTCGAACATCATCTGAGTAAATGTCCGAGGAAGCCTCGAACTACATAGTGCCGACCTTTTCTGGTCAAGAGCCAATAGGCATACAAATTTTATTTCTCGCACATTAAAAGTAGGTTTAATTATTGAATATCGTCTCACTCCAATTTCAGTGTTTTTGATAGATGAGGAATACTTTTCGCTTTGTTTTAAAAACGAGAGGGGAATATTTACCCTGATCTAATAGAAATTACAGGAAGAGTGAGGACCTATGATATCCTCGTTTCCCTCGAAAGACCCCAAAAGGGATTTTAGATCTGTATACGTTTGTCTCATCCTCATTCCCAAAGGAGATATTAGCTAGAAGCTCTTGGTCCTCATCGGATTTTATCACCAAATGTACCTATTTTTTAAAAATATTTAAAAATCAAGAGTAAGATCTTTATAAATATTTTGCAGGAAAACCAATGGTGAATTTTTCTCAAAAAAAAAGAGTACTGGAGATTTTAAACCTCTAATTCCTTATTAGTTAAAAAATTATTTATGTATAAAAAATGATAAGAACAAAAATAAAAATGCTCCCGGGGACTACGACAGGCTCTAGAGTATAGTCAGAGATAAAATGGTTGGTAAATATTAAATTTAAAAAAACTCTCGGAAGCAACCCCGTCGTAGCGTGGACCATTTAAAAACGATGAGTAAAAAGAGATCTTCCTATCGTTATGTTACTGAATGAATGGGTAAAACAAACGGAAGATCTCCATCGGGCATCAAGTAGTCACATGTATACACTGCATATACAACGTAAAAGAGAGCTGTGTAAATGTTTTGTATATGTAGAAGATATACAAATGTTATGCATAGTAAAATGTGTAGAATTCCCTAAATTTATTTGAACAGACTTAAACAGACCCAGTGAGTTCGAAAATGCCCCTATGGAGTAATTTTAAAGTACGAAATAATAATCCAAATTCAGGTTTTAAAGAGTTGAGGTGACTTTGCACATAAGGGCGTGCACCCAGGAATTTCCGAAGGAAAAACGGACTTCAAAAAGTCTGACAGGGCACGAAACCGGCTTCCCGGCCCTGTCAGACTTTTATCGAGTCCGTTTTTCCTTGAGAATTAATCGATAGAAGTTAAATATAACCTATTATATATATAGACGCTTCTCCGGATGCATTCATGGATATAGATAGGATACTGATTCACAGGCTAAACCACAAAGTGTTATTGACTTGAAATTTTTACGACGTATTGGCCATAACGTGTAACCACCAGAAGAATTGCGAGTTTGAACCTCAGTGTCATGGGTTCGACTCCAGAGGGCCCCAAAGTCCCGATTTTTCCCATTTAAAAGCATTGCTTTGATTTTTGGGATTAAAAATAAAATACTTCCCGGATAGGTAGAGAATCAAAACTCAAGGAGCCAATATATAAATGGTGATGATATATCGAAAAAATAAATGACCTTCACAGAAAAAATCCTGGGTTCGATACTTGTACGATGAAAAAATCTGCCCTTTAAAATACATTGAAGGTAGTTTTTCTTTATTTTTTTTGATGCACTTATCGACACGATAGGAAGTCCTCGCTCCTCTACAAGATGTATATTAAAAATCGGTTTCAGGAAAACATTAAGATAAGACCGAACACTTCCTGAGTTCGATGCCAAAGCACATTAAAATTTCTCACATAAGGAATATAAGGGAAAAGTAGGACGTTGTTTGAGGCAGTTGCAACCAATATTTCTGCTTGAATTTTCACACTAAGTTAAAAATGGCTATCTTCTGTTGTTCTGCTTAGAAATTATTACCAGAAAGACCCGGGTTCGAAGCCAGGCGTTAAATATATTTCCCATTTAAAATACATTGAGGTAGTTTTCATTATTTATTTTGATGTACTTATTAAAATAATAGGAAGTTTTTGCTTAGATAGATGACGTACAGTCCTGGCCAAAATTAACGCAGCACCAGCCGTAAGGATCGCTAAGGAGGTGCTGCGTTAATTTTGGCCAGGAGTGTACATTAAGACTCGGTATATGAAAAAAATCAGATAAGACCACGCTGTTCCTGGGTTCGATGCCAGATCACCTTACAATTTCTCACATAAGAAATAAATGTGAAAAGTAGCACGTCGTTTGAGGCAGTTGCAACCAATATTTCTGCAGGAATTTTCACACACAGTTAGAGTTGGTGATCTTCCGTTGTGCTGCATAGTAAGTTCACCAGGGCGACCCAGGTTCGATTCCAGACGATTAAATTGCAGCAAATTTTAAGAATATTTTCAATCCTTTTTTTTTCTTTCTCATCTCTAAAGGTGTCTCTCGACTTCGATAAGGGAAATTCGTGGGCGCATGAAAAAGGGAGCTGATTCTAGTGACCAATTACCCTATAGGTTCGTAATAAAAAAGGAAATAGTAAATATGCATATTGCACCACTGAATTTGCTTTGAATGCTATTTCTCCAGCATCAAGATGAAACAGGCCATATGTCAAGGCAGTGAGGTTCAAAATCACAAAAATTTTGATTTTGAACCTCAGTGTCATGGGTTCGATACCAGAGGGCCCCAACGTCCCGATTTATTTCATTAAAATGGCTTGCTTAGATATTCCGGAATTTAAAAAAATACTTTCCGGACAGGTAGAGAATCAAAACTATAGCAATCAATGTGTATGGTATGGTCTATAAACAGTAATGATTTTTACGGAAAATATTCTGGGTTCGATGCTAGGACGAGACAAATATCTGCCCTTTAAAATACATTGAGGTAGTTTTTCATTATTTTTTTAATGCACTTATCGAAATGATAGGAAATTCTTGCTTGGCTGCAAGATGTATGCTAAGAATTAATTTAATAAACTAATACAGATAAGACCGTACCTGGGATCGATGCCAGATAACATTAACATTTCTTTCATAAGGAATATAAGGGAAAATTAGGACGTCATTTGAAGCAGTTGCACACAATATTTCTGCTTGAATTTTCACACTTAGTTAGAGATGATAAACTCCTATTGTGTTGCATAACAAGTATTATAAGTAAGACCCGGGTTCGATGCCGGGCGGTAAATATGTCGTCCATTTAAAATACATTGGGTTGGTTTTTCATTATATTTGATGCACTTATTGAAATGATAGGAATTTCTTGCTTGGACAGAAGAGGTATATTAAGTCTTGGTTTAAAAAAAATCAAATAATACCAGCTGTTCCTGGGTTCGATGCCAGAGCACATTACAAATTCTCACATAGGGAATATATGTGAAAATCAGGACGTCGTTTGAGGCAGTTGCAGCCAATATTTACGCTTGAATTTTCACACATAATTATAGACTGCGATCTTCTGTTGTTCTGCATAGAAATAATCAGCAGTAAGACCTGGATTCGATGCCGGTTGGAGAAATTGCAGTGAACATTAAGGATTATATTTTCAACACTTTTTCTACTTTTGAGGAACCTCTCGATACATGTCAACTTGAAATTTGTGTTATCAACATGCTTGCAGAACATAAGCAACACTTTATTCGTATATATAAAATAAAAAAATCTATTTGCTGTTTTGCATCTGCACATTTTTTCTTATATTCACAACTATAATTTCAGATCAAAATCATCCGCAAACTTAAAAATTTGGAATCTATTGAAATATAATGAAAAATAATGAAAATAATGACAAGTATCTGACCTTACGAAATCATGTTTGCGTTCATTGACAAATGAAATTTACTGAAAAGCATTAAATCAGATATGATATACCAATGATTAATTACAGAATAGTTTATAACTTTGCTAAAAGAATCCAGTAAATTCACAGTCGCTCCAGATATTGTAAAACACCAGGCATGTGAACGAGTTCTAAGCATGAGATGAAACAATTATGGATAATGACAAGCTTGAATATCCTGCGTTCCTCAGTCTCATGGATCATTTAGTAATGACATGAGAGGTATTTCTCCTAAATCACGTATATTCGTTATGAATTATTCGTTGTCCATCTCCAAATTTTTATTTGAGTAAAATAAACTAAATAATTAATTAATTATTACCAAATACCAAATCAACTCTCATCTAGCTCTTCTTGAGTTCTTTTGAGAAAGTTTCTGTAATTTTTGGAATCATTGAAAAATCCCAGCAGATTTTTCCTTTATACATACATCTTGTATGCCAGTTCAAAGGTATTGTGCCATGCACCCAAATTCTTGGAGGGATTAATAAAGGAATCAATGTACATCGGGCTACAGTAAAAAATATGAATAAACCCAAGAAAAAAATGACTTGAAAAAGTCCGTTTCAAGTCCGTTTTTTCGAGGAAATTTTCCTGGGTGCACGCCATTATGCGCAAAGTCACCTCAACACTATCTTTGTAAATATGGATAGAGGTGAAGGATATTCCCTGAACGTTGAGACCTGTACTGCAGGAGATCAGCAGAAGAAATAATATAAATGGCCACACCATGAGCAAATCAGAAGATTAAAGAAGGGGAGTAGGAGAGAAGTGCCCGAAGCTGACGATTCTCCGTTGAAACCGGTAGCATATTATAAATACTGTGGAAAAAGTACTATCTTGTTTCCTACATTTTACATGATGAATCCCACCACGTACAACCCGATTCTTTGAATTGCTTTCTATCATTAAACTAGCTTAGATAATGAGTAATTTCAACGCTAGAAATGTGTACGTAAAATATGTGCGAAAGCTCTATTTTATCAGTACTAAAATGATAGTAAAACTATATAATATTATCATATTTCTTAAACTAAAAACAGAGGTCGATCCCTTCTCGAGGATATCCGGAAGGAGATTAAAAATAAAAGAAGTTTAGGTGAAACGTAATACTAAGCAATATGATATGAAAGATATGTCATAAATATAAATATAATAGAAATTAATAAATATAATAAATTATTCAAAAACTGGATAGAAGAACGTTTTTTAACGAATTTAATAAACAATCATGTAAGTGCATAAATCGTATTCGACTTTTAAACGTTGCTGTAAACAGCGATGATGTTAGTTCCCTGAATCTCCGCTCAAACGGCGGCGGCGCTGAGACTTTCCCGCCGCTCCGAGCAGTTGCGGAGGTGTGCAATACGTCTTCTTTTGATATGTAATTCTGAAAGGTTTTCTTCATGTACATTTAAAATTTTTATTGCGGTTTTAGAGATAAGAATTAATTATAAGAAAGAATATTTATCTCATCCGATTCGGAAGTCAAAGACGAACACGTTTCGCAGCTCTTGATCCTCTTGCATATTCTTTGTTATCTCTTTTTGTCTCATATCTCCATACATATAATTAAACATTATCTTTAAGAGGACTTCCATATTCCGGAAGGGAACGATATTCTAACCTTTTTTATTACCGCTTTCGAGATACAACAGCTCAGGTGTGAGGCTTGAGATATTCTTGACTCAGACCACCTCTCGATCGTCGCTTTTATCACGAATGACTTAGAAGTTATTTCCTGCGCGTGTTATAAGACAGAAATAAGTTTTGAATTGATTTATATATGCGCTTCAAAATCTTAATTCTGACAAAACAACCAATTTAGGAATAACGTGGAAGTGGACAATACCATCGAAATGATATTCAATTTAATTCATACCAAATTAGCTAAAAATTCGAACTATAAAATGTTGCTCCCACCTCGTCACAGACCATTGATTGCTCTTTTTTAAGGTCTTCTCATTGCATCGTTAGTTTTTTCTTTGAGTGGCCAAGGATGCAGCAATTCGATCAAACTGCCCCCTGATTTCAGTAAAGACAAGTGAATTGAAGGGCAAGATGCACAAGTACCAAGTTTTCCGAAAATTTATTGAAATATATACGAAAAACTTCAGTATGGCAAACATTTTTCGTTTTATATCTACTCTGGTTATCGATGATTTGCCTTTACGCTCCTTATACTCTATTATTGACATACTTAGTAATTTACATTCCACTTTAGGCATATCTCTGATCCTTTTTCGAAATATCATTACAAAAAAAACTGGATATCATTCATACTTGCTTAATGTTCACATTCGGATAGAAACTTGTTCTCATTTCTACTAGGGAAATGTAGACACAGTGCATCATTTTCGTCTGCACTTCATGGAAAGAAATTTCCTCTATAGCAAGAGGAAGAAACTACGAATAATTCTATACTACAGTTTTAATTTTCGAATGGTTTCAATGCAGTGACCGGTCATACATATATCAAATATCTATCAATTGAAATAATTTCTAATGTTGCTGAAGGAATCCAGTAAATTCACAGTCGCGCCAGATATTGTAAGATACAAGGCATGTGAACGAATGCTAAACATGAGATGAGAGAATTATGGATAATGGCAAGCTTAAATATCCTGCTTCCTTCAGTCTCATGGATAATTTAGTATTGATATGAGCGGCCTTTCTCTTAAATCAAATTAATTCGTGATGAATTATTCTTTATTCATCTCATAATTTTTATTTGAGAAAAATAAAATAAATTATTAATAAATTAATATGTAATCCAAAATTCCTCCTAGGTTGGAATGAAAGGTAAGCTTTTCGTATGATATAAGTAGTAAATAAAATTCATGTAATAAAATTTTCGAATAGTTGAAAGAAAAGATATTTGTGAAGCTTACGAAAGATTAAGCACAAAAATTTCAATTATTTATTTTTCGCTTGTAATAGCTGAAGAATTTTATACCCGACAAATGCCAGGTTAGCAAGAGTTAATTTTTTTAGTGGCATAACAATGTTATTTCAAAAAAATTTTTCTTTTAATTCTCAGGGATGAGAATGAAGCGAGACAATTATGCCTTGAGAGAAGAATAGGGAATAGAATGACAAACTCTTAGAAGACCAAATCAGAAAAGAATTTCCGCAATTTAAGAAAAATAGTAATTTTATAGGAAAAATAGTGAAATGGGTGTATCAATTCTCTTCTAGTTTTTCTTGAGTTCTATTGAGAAAATTTCTGTAATTCATGGAATCATTGAAAAATCCCAGCAGTATTTTCCATTATATCTAATTCTTGTAAGCCAGTTAAAAAGATATTGTGCCATGCACCCAGATTCTTGGAGAGATACATAAATAAATCAATCTACATCGGGCTAGAGTAAAACAATAAGAATTGTCCCATGGAAAAAATGACTTGAAGTCCGTTTCAATTCCATTTTTTCTCGGAAATTTTCGTGGGTGCACGCCATTATGCGCAAAGTCGCCTCAAGCCTATCTTTGTAAATATGGATAGAGGTGAAGGATATTCCCTGAAAGTGGAGACCTGTACTGCAGGATATCAGAAGTAGAAATAATATAAGTGGCCACACCATGAGCAAATCAGAAGTTGAGAGAAGGGGAGTAGGAGAAAAGTTCCCGAAGATGACGATTCTCCGTTGAAACCGGTAGCATATTAAATATCCCGTGGAAAAAGTGCTATCTTGTTTCCTACATTTTACATGATGAATCCCACCACGTACCACCCGATTCTTTTAATTTCTTTCTATCATTAAACTAGCTTAGGTACTTAGCAATTTATACGCTAGAAATATGTACGTAAAATAAGTGAAAAAGCTCTATTTCATCAGTAATAAAAATGATAAAGACAGAATTGTATTGCTATTGCCAACCGATTGAAAGCAATAAATAAAATAACCCTAGCTTAAAATTAATGAAATATATGAGTGAAAACGCCTCAAAAACGGAAAATGAAATTTTATGGCTTTCTATAACTCAGCAAGTTGTTCAGCAACTATGTTTAGAATTTACTTCAATTTGCTTGCAAAAAAGATTTTCAAATGTGGCTACTAAAAAGACGGAACCAATAGCATGAATATTAACGTACGGGGATACAATAGGGGCTCTGCGGCACTAAAAACTTAACTCTGATCGTAGAGCATAAATAACAATTATGCGCGACGAACGAACCCAAGTATACTGAAATAAACCGTCCGGTAAGGAAAGATACTAAACGCATTATTATTACCACTTTCGAGACGCAACAGCTTAATTTTGAAGTTCTAGAAATTTTTGACTAGAACCACCTACCGGTCGTTGCTTTTATTCCGAAGGGCTTACTTCTACCGTTTTTAAAATGCATAATGTAATTTATATTACACTGTAAGCGGATAATTATTCTCCATCTTTGGATAAATTACATTACCTTTTCCCTAGATTTGCCATTTAATCAACAAATAATATTGAGAATCAAAGTGTACAACGTCCAGTGGGGCCAGCAGCCTCCTTATGTATCCCACTATGGGAGTGACGACCAGCACGACCTTGTTCAGATGGAGAAAATAACGGAAAAGAGACTTTAAAATGTAGTTAGTATACAAGGGTTGTGCAGTATTAAAAATAAAGAATTAATTACAATGAGGGTGACTACCATTTTTATTGAAAACTGTTTAACGTAAGGGAGAGAAAGTTAAATCAAAAATAAAGAACAAGTCAGCCGTTGGCGCGGTCATTCAAAGAACCCTCCACGATAATTATTTTATCGCAACGTTTTACCCTCAGTAAAAAATCCTGCTAAAGATCGATTTTAGCAGCATTAATAAAATTTGCACTCACAATGATATTGCACTTATCTTTAATTAGAGTAGTCTAAGAGCTGCATTTTCATTGAAAATGTCGAAAAAATTGTTAAAAAACATTAATATTGGGGAGATGTGAGAGTATTCATTCATAGTGATTAAGAGTACCTGAATGGATGATTAACTGATATCTAAGAAGATTTCTGGCGTTATTATTCTATTAATGAACCTGGCGTAGCCTCATCACAGGCACACTTTAAAACTGCGTTACTCACGGGTTTTTGGTTACGTGGTTACTCGCGTGGAGTGTTCCTCACACCCTAAGATGATCTTTTGTGTTAAAACCTGTTTTAGTAACAATTCTCGTTTATTTATGAAACAAATACTTTTCGATAACATTTTTATTGTTATACCAGTATATATTTTAAAATATATATTTTATAAAAAAATATAATAAAATATAGACTAAGTCCTCTAAATTTTAGTATTAATTTGAATTCCAAGCAACTATTAGGTGGAAATATAAATCATGATATTTTAAAATTAATTTTAGAGATAAATAATTATAATTGCAAAATAAAAGTTTATATCACGGTCAATTTCAATAATTGATAGTTAAAACAATTGAATTTCCAATATTTTAACTATTTTCCTCTATATAATCAATTCCTAAAAAACCAACAAAAATTCAGGAGTAACTGACGAAAAGGAATCACAGCTTTAAGTCATATTTACATTGTATTAATGTATTAATAATGATGATCTAACATTAATTTCACAAATTTGTATACATTTAATTTAACATGTTTAAATTTATTTCAAAAATGTTTGAAATACTTATTAAGAAGATTTAATTCTGCTTTGAGTCTTCTCCAGTTAGGGCGTGGTTCGTTTTTCTTCCACATCGTTTTCTTATCTTCCCACAACAAAAAAATTTTCATTGTTGCCAACAAACTCTACATCAGACTCACTGACTTTCTCTACAGTATGAGTGTTATTATAAGTTGAATGGAATCACTAAAGGAAACATCCGTAACGCCAAAATTTGTAAATCCGACGACTGCTCTCAAAGATAAAGAGTCTGTCTGAGTTCTGTCGTTCCATCTAAAACTTAACCAATTGCGGTTACAATGTATTTTAAAAATATTTTTAGTGTTAGAATACCCTATTTACTAAAATCATAAGGAATAATAGAACGTAGCTTCTAGAAATGTCATTTGTCTCAATCGATGCATTTGAATATATCTTTCGAGATTCGATCGCATAAAATGAGTCTACTGCTTAAATCTAATACAAGCAAATAGTAAGCAGGAACACTGAACAAGTAATCCTTACACCTTTACAAAAAGGGCTGTATAAACTCCTTAAAATAAGTACTTTGGTAAACAGCTTTGTCGTGTGACCGCACTCTAATTCCAAAAAAAAAAATACTGCGGAAATTTAGTGAAAACGTAGAAAATATACACCATTCCAGCAGCCAAATAAGAGAAGTAAAATTTGTTAACACAAAAAAGTGTAACCTCAAAAATAATCTGGGGTGTCCAGAGCACCCCGCGCGAGTAACGGAGGGTTAAGCATACACAAAGTAACTGGATTGACTTAGCCAACTATTTCATCCCGCACTAGCCGAGACAAGCAATACGT
Organism: Sympetrum striolatum; assembly: GCA_947579665.1. Lineage (NCBI taxonomy): Eukaryota > Metazoa > Arthropoda > Insecta > Odonata > Libellulidae > Sympetrum > Sympetrum striolatum. Next base: position 29,572,400 of record OX388352.1, read on the forward strand.
TCATTCATTTTTTCCTTTGACTTCATCTTTATGCTCTTAAAGAGTTGTTAAGTCCGTGCGGACTTTAACCCTTAGACGCGCGTGATTGTTCCGTGGGCCTTGATAGCTCGGAGCGGTAATGTTAGTTCCCCGAATCTCCGCTCAAACGGCGGCGGCGCTGAGACTTTCCCGCCGCTCCGAGCTGCTGCGGAGGTTTGCAATTCGTACCGTTGCAGAAAACCTCTGGATTAGTTTGTGTTTTCATTGGTTCAGCTCCGGATCGATTCCCTGGTTTACAAAGTAATCTATAATATAAAACAGAGTGTGGGTGTGCGTGTATGTTCGCTAAAAACTCGAGAACCGAGAGTCGCTCAACTTTGTAAATTTTCTACATTATTAAAAGTTGACGCCGCGCAGACTATAGGCTACGTTTTATTTCCCTAAGGTCCACGGTTCGAACCCTGACGGATCAAAACATTTCCATAAGAAATACACGTAGACGTCGGTTTTCTGTAACAGGAAACATTTATTTTTCAAAATTAAATTAAAAATAATGGTCCTAGAAAGTCGAATCTAGCACAAAAAGAATGAAAATAGAATAAAGATTCTTATTTTGGTCGTGGAATATCGTTTTCGATTCGAATTTGCGCACAATTAAATAAAATACTTGAACATTTTATCGAAATTTTGAAGTCGTAAACAACCCATTCCCCTTACGATCAAGGCGATTGTTGATTTCGAGCTCATGCGTAATTCCATAAGAAGACATGGAAAATGAATGCCCAGATACAATTAATGCTGTAAGATATCTATTATACATAATTCCTTCTTTGGATTCATTCATATACATATATAGATACCCAGATTGGATACTAAATCACAAGCTAAACCATAAGCATCATTGATTAGAAATTTTTACAGCGTATAGGCCTTAACGTGAAACCCCCAGAAAAGAGGCGACTTTGAACCTCAGTGACATGGGTTCGATGCCAGAAGGCCCCAAAATCCCGATATTTCCCATTTTAATGTAATGCTTTGATTTTCGGAAATTTCTAAAAAATACTTTCCGGATAGGTAAAGAATCAAAATTGCAGGAGCTTACAGATATGAACATTATCTATCGAAACCATAAATGGCTTTTACAGAAAATGTCCTGGGTTCGATGATAGAAGGATGCAAACATCTCCCATATAAAACACATTGGGGTAGTTTTTCATTATTATTTTTATTCACTTATCGAAATGAACGGAAATTCTTCCTTAAATAGAAGTTGTATATTGAGATTCGATTTAAGAAAAAAATAGATAAGACCATGCTGTGCCTGGGTTCGATGCCAGAGCACATTAATATTTCTCACATAAGGAATATTTGTGAAAAGTAGGACGTCGTTTGAGGCAGTTGTAGCAAATATTTTCACACATAGTTATAGATAGTGATCTTCTGTTGTTTAGTATTGGGGTACAAGTCAGCTCCATAATACACTTAATTTCTGCAAAGAAAGTTCTTCGTTGGTTTTAAGTTATATATGTATAGATTATATTTCTGTTATTTGTGTTTAATCATCGTTTCCGAGAACCATTTTTCCCTTTCAGAAAATGTCTCCTAAAAGGTGGTAGCGCTCATCCTAATGTGATCATTGAATATATTTTATAATCTTTAAATCATTTTTGTCATCATCGAAGAAAGTGTTCATTCAAAGGATATGAGATTAAATCTTTAGGTGACTTTGTAGACTTAATTATAATTTTATTTACTTTGTTCATTGGTTTGGAAAAAATAATAGCCTGGAATCAGTTATGTACCAAGCATTATGAAGCAATTGTTACGATCAAGACTGTACAAGAGTAATTATTAATTTGGATTTCCCCGTTGAGAATCAACGGGCACTTCTGCTAGTAGTCTATAATGCATAACTTGGCCTAAGTTACTTTTCAGTAATCAGGCCGAGAGCAATTACTACTGTTATAATCACATATGAATGGAAGAACTGTAAAACCTTTGGGAATACAACAACAACAACAATTATCAACCAATTAGTCAATCTCAGAAAGGTACTGGGATACTTGCGTTCAGGAGAATGAAAGGGACCATAGAAATATACAAATTCAATCCGGATTTTCATGCGGAATTACGGGGTAGGCTTTCTCTATATCAGTATTAGAACAGCCGAAGGCATAAAAGTCGGATATAAACAAAGAATGACAACGGTTTCGGATAAATTCAGCCAGCCTTGGATGAAATCCTTCTCAATGGTCTTCTTTTGAAATGTATTTTGGAAAGGTTTTCTTCATGTATAATTAAAATTTTTATTGCGGTTCTAGAGATAAGAATTAATTATATAAAAGAGTATTTATCTCATCCGATTCGGAAGTCTAAGACGCAGACGTTTCGCAGCACTTGAACCTCTCGCAAATTCTTTGTTATCTCTTGGAAAATCCCGTGGAAAAAGTTCTATCTTGTTTCCTACATCTTACATAATGAATCCCACCACGTACCACCCGATGCTTTGAATTTCTTTCTATAATTAAACTAGCTTAGATAATGAGTAATTTAAAAGCTAGAAATATGTACGTAAAATAAGTGTAAAAGCTCTATTTCATCAGTAAAAAAAATTTAAAGAAAGTAAAACTATTTAAAATTGTTTCATTTCTTAAAGGAAAAACGGAGTTCGACCCCTTCTCGAGGATAACCAGAAAGAGACTAAAAATAAAAGAAAGTTAGGTGGAACGGAATAAAAAATAATTAGATATGAAAAATACGTCATAAATATATAAATAAAGAAAATTCATAAATAGAATAAATTATCTAATAATTAGATAAAATAAATTTTTTTACCTAATTTAATAAAAAATCATGTAAGTACGTAATCGTATTCGACTGTTAATCGTTGCTGTAAAACAGCGGTGATGTTAGTTTTTCGAATCTCCGCTGAAACGGCGGCGGCGCTGTGACTTTCCCGCCGCTCCGAGCCGCTGCAGCGGTTCGCATATCGTCTTCTTTTAAAATGTATTTCGGATAAAGGTTTTCTTCATGTATAATTATAATCTTTATTGCGCTTTTAGAGATAAGTATTAATTATCTAGAAGAATATTTATCTCATCGGATTCGGAAGTCAAAGACTCAGACGTTTCGCAGCTCTTGATCCTCTCGAAAATTCTTTGTTATCTCTTTTTGTCTCATATCCCCTTACATATAATTAAACTTTATCTTTATGCAGACTTCCATATACCGGAAGGGAACGATATTCTAGAATTTTTTATTACCGTTTTCGAGATATAACAGCGCAGGTGTGGGGCTTTACATATTCTTGACTCTGACCACCTCTCGACTGTCGCTTTAATCAATAAGGACTTAGAAGTTAATTCCTGCGCGTGTTATAAGACTAGAATAAGTTTGGAATAGATTTTTATTTGCGCTTAAAAATCTTAATTCTGACGATACAACCAATTTCGGGATAACGTTGAAGGGGACAATACCATCGAAAGGATATTTAATTTAAATCATACCAAAATAGGTACAAATTCGAACTATAAAACGTTGCTCCTGCCTCGTCACCGTTCATTGATTGCTCTCGTTTAAGGTCTTCTCATTGCATCGTAAGTTTTGTTCTTTGAGTAGCCAGGGAAGCATCAATTCGATCAAACTGCCCCCTGATTTCAGTAAAGACCGTAATGAAGGGCGAGATAACTGTTCAAGTAACAAGTTTTCCGAAAATTTATTGAAAGATATATATGAAAAACTTCAGTATGGCAAACATTTTTCGTATTATATCTACTATGGTTATCGATGATTCGCCTTTCCACTCCTTATACTCTATTACTGACATACTTAGTAATTTACATTCCGCTTTAGGAATATCTCTGATCCTTTTTGGAAATATTATTACAAAAAACCTTAATTTAATTAATCCTTGCTTAGTCATCGCATTCGGATAGAACCTTGTTCTCATTTTTTTACTAGGGAAATATAGACACAATGGATCATGGCCGTCTGCACTTCTTGGAAAGAAATATCCACCATAGCAAGAAGAAAAAACTACGAATAATTCTACACTAAAGTTTTATTTTTCGAATGGTTTCAAAACAGTGGCCGCTCATGGATATACCAAATATCTATGAGGTGAAATAATTTCTAACGTTGCTGAACGAATCCAGTAAATTCACAGCCACGCCAGATATTGTAAGAAACAAGGAATGCGAACGTATTCTAAGCATGAGATGAGAGGATTATGGATAATGACAAGCTTGAATATCCTGCATCCCTCAGCATCATGGATCATTTAGTATTGATATGAGCGGTTTTTCTCTTACATCACGCTGATTCGTGAAGAATTATTCGTTATTCATCTCCTAATTTTTAATTGAGAAAAATAAAATAAATTGTCAATAAATTAATAGGTAATCCAAAATACCTCCTTGGTTGGAATGAAAGATTAGCTTCTCGTATGATATAAGTGTACAATAAAATTTATATAGGAAAATGTTCGAAAAGTTGAAAAAAAAATATTTTTGATGCTTACGACAGATTAAGCACAAGAATTTCAATTCTTTATATTCCCCTTGTAAAAAGAGAAGAATTTCATATCCGACAAATGTCAGGCATTAACAAGAGTTGATTTCTATTCAGTGGCATAACAATGTTATTTCTCAAAATTTCTTCTTTTAATTCTCAGGGATGAGAATGAAGCGAGACAATTATGCCTTGAGAGAAGAATAGGGAATAGAATGACAAACTCTTAGGAGACAAAATCAGAAAATATATACCCACATTTTAAGAATAATAGTAATTCTATTGGAATAATTGACAAATGGGTGTATCAATTCTCATCCACTTCTTCTTGAGTTCTTTTGAGAAAGTTTCTGTGATTCTTTGAATCTTTGAAAAATTCCAGCAGCATTTTCCATTATATCTACTTCTTGTATGCCAGTTCAAATGTATAGTGCCATGCAACACACATTCTTCGAGGGATTCATAAAGGAATCAATCTACATAGGGCTAGAGTAAAACAATATGAATAGACCGAAGGAAATGATGACTTGAAAGAGTCCGTTTAAAGTCCGTTTTTCTTTGGTAATTTCTTGGGTGCACGCCATTATACGCAAAGTCACCTCAACCCTATCTTTGTAAATATGGATAGAGGTGAAGGATATTCCCTGTACGTTGAGACCTGTACTGCAGGAGATTAGAAGAAGAAATAATATAAGTGGCCATACCATGAGCAAATCAGAAGATGAGAGAAAAGGAGTAGTAGATAGTGCCCGAAGATGACGATTCTCCGTTGAAACCGGTAGCATATTAAAAATCCCGTGGAAAAAGTGCTATCTTGTTCCTACATTTTACATGATGAATCCCACCACGTACAACCCGATTCTTTAAATTTCTTTCTATCATAAAACTAGCTTAGATAATGCGTAATTTAAACGCTAGTAATATGTACGTAAAATAAGTGCAAAAGCTCTATTTCATCAGTACTAAAATGATAAACACAGTAAAACTATTTGGAATTGTTATATTTCATAAACGAAAAACGGAATTCGACACCTTATCAAGGATTACCGGAAAGAGACTAAAAAAAATAAATTTAGGTGGAACGGAATAAAAAATAATTAGATATGAAAGATACGTCATAAGTATATAAATAAAGAAAATTACCTAAAAAAAATAAATTATTCAATAACTGGATAAAAGAACTTTTTTTACCTAATTTAATAGAAAATCATGTAAGTGTATAAATTGTATTCGTCTGTTAATGATTGATTCGCCCTTCAACTCCGTTGAAGTCGTGCATACATCTACAAATGACACTGCCGTAAATATTGATTCCTCCTTTACATTGATGTAAAGGACACCTGTTGATTCTCTTGCAACTCACCGCGTAAGGATACATAACGCTCATCTGCTCACTACAGAAATGTATACAGTTAAAGGAACATATACTGATTCCCCAAAGAATAATGTGAACACCTGAAAAGCAGAATGCGGGGAAAGGAGAAGGGAAATACGATGCCGGAAAAGATGTTTTGAGCGGACGACCAGGAAATCTCAAATCACTAATGAGGTTTGTGTTTTCAGTAAACGATACGTCACTACGTTCCATTTCTTGTGAATCTATTCCTTTTTGCGAAATAAACGTTTTGATATATCTGGTACAATTTAGTATTATTACCATATATATTATTTTATTTGCGAAAATGATTATATCCTGCAATTTGAAGATGTTTTTACTCATTTTGTTGATGGGAAACCCAATCTCGGACCCGTAAAATAAGAAATGCCTTCAAATATTTCGCAAAAGTTTACCAAAAAGAATAATAATTATAGATTTAAGCCAACAATTGCTTAAAAACAATTATGGACATAAAAATAAAAAATTGAACAATTATCACTATTTGGTGAAAAGACTAACAACATACAGTAGGGAGTCAAATGACTGTTTGGTAGTCTTAGGTAAATTATGAAAAATGTGTATTATAATTCATCAAGAACTATTTTCATCGCAAAGAATTCTTTTGTGTCAAAAATCAGTAAAAGTCAATGAATCTCAAGCCGGAATTCATAAAATTTTAGTCAGGGCAGAGAAATGAAAATCGCGAGCATCCAAAATGACTCCATCGGTAGTTCTAGTGTTAGAGATCCAGTCCAGAGACGGTTGGCAGCCCTGTTTCATAAAGTAAGTATTCCTGATATTAATTTTAATTGTTCAAGAAAAGTAATTGAATGTAAATTTGAGATATAAGTTTGATATTTATCTGAGAAAATAATTGGAAGAACATTTTATAACGATAAAAACTTATAAGTTGGTAACCATGCTGAAAGTGGTTTTATGCATTTTTAAATGTTATAAAACAATTTTGCGTGGACAAAAACCTCAGGATGGAATTTTTCACGACATAATTCGAAAAATTCTTCCGGTATCGTATTCGCTGGAGGTTATTCCCGAGGCACGAACGAGTGGTTTTATATGCTTTCCGTCAGATGGCATAGCAATCTTGGCGTATAGTGACTGACTTTTATCAACAACTCGAACCTTTCACCACTTATTCCGAAAATATGACTTTCATTGGATTAGTTTGAGTGAGAAAAATATTGCAGAGTATAAAACTATGCAGATTTAGGACATCGGTCCGCGTTTTGTTTAATTAATTAAAATTTAAACAGATTATGAGGTAATCATTTTATCAGCACTTGCACAATAGTCACATTATAAATTTTTGCAAAATTTACGTCTTTGCAACAAATGAAAGTATTTAATTACGAATTTTAAAAGTAGGCGGTCAAAATGACCGCCGCCGTCCTTCTAGGTAGTGCGAAACTCCCGTCCTACTAGTGTTAATAAAAAATAATGTTGAGAATCAAAGTGTACAACGTCCAGTAGGGCCAGCAGCCACCTTATGTATCCCATTATGGGAGTGACGACCAGCACGAGCTTGTACAGATGGAGAAAATAACGGAAAAGCGATTTTAAAAGGTAGTTAGTATACCAGGCTTATGTATTTTTAGAAATAAAGAATTAAGAGCAATGAGGGTGACACCCATTTTGATTAAAAGCTGTTTTAACATAAGAGGAAGAAAGATAAATTAAATTTAAAGTAGAAGTCAGCCGTTGCCGCGGTCATTCAAAGAATCCTCGACTATAATTATTTTATAGCATTGTTTTACCCTCTGTTAAATATCCTGCTAAAGATCGATTTAAGCAGCATTAATAACATTTGCACTCACAATGCGATTGCACTTATCTTTAATTAGAGTAGTCTATGAGCTGCATTATCATTGAAAATGTCGAAACAATTGTTAGAAAACATTAATATTGGGGAGACATGAGAGTATTCATTCATAGTGATTAAGAGTACCTGAATGGATGATTAACTGATTTATAAGAAGATTTCTGGCGTTATTATTCTATTAATGAACCTGGCGTAGCCTCATAAAAGGCACCATTCAAGGCAGCGTTACTCATGCGTTTTTTGATACGTGGTTACTCGCGTGGAGTGCTCCTCACACCCTAAGATGATATTTTGTTTAATAACCTGTTTTAGTAAGAATTCTTGTTTATTTGTGAAACAAATACATTTCGATAACATTTTTATTGTTATACCAGTGTACATTTTAAAATATATTTTTTATAAAAAATATAATAAAATACACTTTAAGTCCTTTAAAATTTCGTATTAATTTGAATTCCAAGATACTATTAGGTGGTAATATTAATCATTATATTTCAAAATCAATTTTAGTGATAAATAATTATAATTGCAAAATAAAAGTTTATGTCACGGTCAGTTTCAATAATTGATAGTAAAAACAATTGACATTCCACTGTTTTAACTATTTTCCTCGATAAAATCAATTCCTAAAAAACCAACAAAAATGCAGGAGTGACTGACGGAAAGGAATCACTGCTTTAAGTCATATTTACATTGGTTTAATATATTAATAATGATCATCCAACAGTAATTTCACAACAATGTATACATTTATATTTAACATGTTTAAATTTATTTCAAAAATGTTTGAAATACTTATTTAGAAGATTTATTTCTGCTTTGAGTCTTCTCAAGTTAGGGCGTGGTTCGTTATTCTTCCACTTCGTTTTCTTATCTTCCCACAACAAAAAAAATTTCATAGTTGCCAACAAACTCTACATCAGACTCACTGACTTTCTCTACAGCATCAGTGTTATTATAATTTGTATGGAATCACTAAAGGAAACATCCTTAACGCCAAAATTTCTAAATCCGACGACTGCCCTCAAAGATAAAGAGTCTGTCTGTCTGTCTGAGTTCTGTCGTTCCATCTAAAACTTAACCAATTGCGGTTACAATTTATTTTAAAAATAATTTTAGTGTTAGAATACCCTATTTACTAAAATCATAAGGAAAAATAGAACGTAGCTTCTAGAAATGTGACTTGTCTCAATCGATGCATTTGAATATATATTTCGAGAATCGATCGCATAAAATAATTCTACTGCTAAAATCTAATACAAGCAAATAGTAAGCAGGAACACTGAACAAGTAATCCTTACACCTTTTCAAAAAGGGCTGCATAAACTCCTTAAAATAAGTACTTTGGTAATCAGCTTTGTCGTGTGACCGCACTCTAATTCCAAAAAAAAATACCGCGGAAATACAGGGAAAACGTAGAAAATATACACCATTCCAGCAGCCAAATAAGGGAAGTAAAATTTGTTAACACAAAAAAGTGTAACCTCAAAAATAATCTGGGGTGTCCAGAGCAACCCGCGCGAGTAACGGAGGGTTAAGCATACACAATGTAACTGGATTGACTTAGCCAACTATTTCATCCCGCACTAGCCGAGACTAGAAATACTAACATTCATTTTTTCCTTTGACTTCATCTTTATGCTCTTTAAGAGTTGTTTAGTCCGTGCGGACTTTAACCCTAATACGCGCGTGGTTGTTCCATGGGCCTTGATAGCTCGGAGCGGTGATGTTAGTTCCCCGAATCTCCGCTCAAACGGCGGCGGCGCTGAGACTTTCCCGCCGCTCCGAGCTGCTGCGGAGATTTGCAATTCGAACCGTTGCACAGTGGGAACAAATCCCAAATAGGTGGTCATTATGAGAAAAAAAAAGTTCGGGGATATGATTTCTTTTTACATGGTTGGCAAGTAAATTGTTTGAGCCTCTGAGAAATGCATTCGAAATGCAGGTAAGTATGCACATATTTCTAAAACTCAATAACAAAGTGGAAGGTTTGCTGCTCGGATGCCTAACCATACTTTCGCTTCGAAATAGCCTCATCTTCAAAATTCCTCTGTAGCTACCCCATTGGCGCAATTTAAAATTCATTAAATGGAAATGACTTAGCAATGTTAGTGGATTTGGAAAGCTGCTTTACAATACCTCAGAAACAAAATTAACAATGTTATTAACATAAAAAGTAACCACTAATTTGCACAAATTTCGTTCAAAAACAAAAATACAAACTTCATAAAGTTATAGTGTCCCGCCGAGTCCTGTTTTGATATACATATATTACTGTAGGCACACATCTCAGCTATGCAACCCAAAAAGAATTGGCCACCCCGAGCCACCCCTCCGCGAGTAATTAATGAAATACGTGAGTAACCTCAGTATCCGTAAAGTATCTGAAGCGCGCAGGCAGCAGGCATGGCACTTACTTATAAGGGGAACACCAGGTTTGTGTTTAACGCATTCGAACGAAACTTTCAGGGAACATTCTTTGCTTAAACATAGAGGAAAGGGGTTTGATCGTTCAACTGAACGAGCCTTTGTTTATGAAAAATTAGCAACTGAAAATCTGAGTTAGGCAACCCCGCCACACACGCGCATTACCATACCTATATCGAGATTTTCCACTTAGGAAATTATTTTCTTCCATATTTTACTGATAACTTATCTTTATGCAATCATCTTCTTACCTTCCAAGAATTCTGTACCTTTTAGTTAGCATTTATTGTAATGCACATAACGCCGCGCAGTGGGCTACAATTGAAAAATACTGGACAAAAATAGAAAAGTTGTTTTTTTGAGTGCGGACTTCGAAACTTCGCTATTGAATTCAAGCAAATGGTATTTCATAGGACAACTAAATTAATTTTAACAGGATAGCTTTTTTCACTAGTGTTGTGCCACTAAACTCGTGACCACAGGGAGTCTGAGATGAATTGTTTGGCAAAACAGCAGACCTGTATCTCCTATATTTTGTCGTCCTCCGAAGATCGAGTTCAAGATTGAATCAAAACAGCATGCAAAAATACAAATTGAAAACTTGCGCAACGAGGAGAGGCAATTTTCACCAGTGGAAACTGAAGTTAATGATAATAAAATCAATGTTTCCTACAAGCTGTAACTTACTATGATTGACGGAAAGATGCTCTCACGGACACAATTTCAACACAACGGTGTTCAATCTGCAACGCTACATCCAGGGAGTTCAATAATGATGATGACAACATATCTTGTCCAATAAAGGATGATTTCCAATAAGTGAAGATTTTACGCGAAAGTGCTCGAGGAAGAAGACTGTAGAGGACTTATTCGTGCGATTGATGTTACATTCCGACCCTAATATTTCAAGTCAGGTTGTAATGATTTCCAGGCCATCAAAAGTTTTATCTTCCGAGGCCTTGCAAATATTGTTTGTATCGTACCCAGCAGAATCCGGATCGGAAGATGATTCTTTGGACGGATCAGAGTCGGATAGTCAGTAGTGTTTGCGTGTGTATGAGTGTGTTTGCGCGTGCCTTTTCATATTCTACACCAGGGTTTCCCAAACTATGTTCCGCGGACACCGGTGTTCCGCTGAACCTTAATAGGTGTTAAGCGACAATTTGGAGTGTCAATGGAGAATTGGAGAATAAAAGTCATTAAATACTTTATTGATTCATATTTTAAGTTTTTATTACAATATTATAGTTTTATATTCATAAATAATTTGTTGTAATTAAATGATTTTTAAATTATACAAGTAGAATTACCCAACCTAAAAATAAGCTTAGTGTTCCGTTAATCGTTCCAGGTTTGCGAAGTGTTCCATTGCAGAAGAAGTTGGGGAAACCCTGTTCAACGTCAATAAGTTGTGATACATTAATTTTTTATATAAATGTTTTTCTTAACTTCTCATCGTTCCTACCAAGATTGTAAACGATAATTATGTATATTTGCATAGTGTTTGTGTGTTAAGATGATTCTTTGGACAGGTGAGAGTCTGATTATAATAATTTATTATATTATATTGTATATATAAATAATTATTACATAAAACATTATAAATATATACACACAAAGTGTGTATATTTTTATAATATATTTGTGATACGATATATTTAATAATATCTAAAAATAACTTCTTTGGAATGGTTTTCAAATAAAGATACGCATAAAATTGTAATTATGGATTTAAAAAATCATATAAAATTATTAATTTACACTATCGAAATAAAATTAAAATGTTTCCAAGAAAGAATAGTTTACAAATAGCAGTTTCATATGCTTGATCGGCGATCATGAAACCAATACTCACGTTTTTTTATAGGAATGATATACAAATATTGTCTTTTTTGTCAAAAAATGCGAATTTCTTTGCGAAAACTTAATTTTTAAATAATTTCAATGTCATATTCGGAATAAGTGACCTCAAAAACTATTATATACCGGATTTCAAATCGATTCAACGAGATTTACTTGTTATGACCATCTTTTAGGCATTTTGCCCCACTGTGCGTTGCAGAAAACCTCTGGATTAGTTTGTGTTTTCATTGGTTCAGCTCCGGATCGATTCCCTGGTTTACAAAGTAATCTATAATATAAAACGGAGTGTGGGTGTGTGTGTGAATGTGTATTTTCGCTAAAAACTCGAGAACCGAGAGTCGCTCAACTTTGTAAATTTTCTACATTATTCAAAGTTGACGCCGCGCAGACTATAGGCTACGTTTTATTTCCCTAAGGTCCACGGTTCGAACCCTGACGGATCAAAACATTTCCATAAGAAATACACGTAGACGTCGGTTTTCTGTAGCAGGAAACATTTATTTTTCAAAATTAAATTAAAAATAATGGTCCTAGAAAGTCGAATCTAGCACCAAAAGAATGAAAATAGAATAAAGATTCTTATTTTGGCCGTGGAATATCGTTTTCGATTCGAATTTGCGCACAATTAAATAAAATACATGAACATTTTATCGAAATTTTGAAGTCGTAAACAACCCATCCCAATGACGATCAAGGCGATTGTTGATTTCGAGCTCATGCGTAATTCCATAAGAAGACATGGAAAATGAATGCCCAGATACAATTAATGCTGTAAGATATCTATTATATATAATTCCTTCTCTGGATTCATTCATATACATATATAGATACTCAGATTGGATACTAATTCACAGGCTAAACCACAAGCATCATTGATTAGAAATTTTTACAGCGTATAGGCCTTAACGTGAAACCCCCAGAAAAGAGGCGACTTTGAACCTCAGTGACATGGGTTCGATGCCAGAAGGCCCCAAAATCCCGATATTTCCCATTTTAATGTAATGCTTTGATTTTCGGAAATTTCTAAAAAATACTTTCCGGATAGGTAGAGAATCAAAATTGCAGGAGCTTACAGATATGAACAATATCTATCGAAACCAAAAATGGCTTTTACAGAAAATGTCCTGGGTTCGATGATAGAAGGATGCAAACATCTCCCATATAAAACACATTGGGGTAGTTTTTCGTTATTATTTTGATTCACTTATCGAAATGAAAGGAAATTCTTCCTTAAATAGAAGTTGTATATTGAGATTCGGTTTTAAAAAAATAGATAAGACCATGCTGTGCCTGGGTTCGATGCCAGAGCACATTAATATTTCTCACATAAGGAATATTTGTGAAAAGTAGGACGTCGTTTGAGGCAGTTGTAGCAAATATTTTCACACATAGTTATAGATAGTGATCTTCTGTTGTTTAGTATTGGGGTACAAGTCAGCTCCATAATACACTTAATTTCTGCAAAGAAAGTTCTTCGTTGGTTTTGAGTTATATATGTATAGTTTATATTTCTGTTATTTGTGTTTAATCATCGTTTCCGAGAACCATTTTTCCCTTTCAGAAAATGTCTCCTAAAAGGTGGTAGTGCTCATCCTAATGTGATCATTGAATATATTTTATAATCTTTAAATCATTTTTGCCATCATCGAAGAAAGTGCTCATTCAAAGGATATGAGATTAAATCTTTAGGTGACTTTGTAGACTTAATTATAATTTTATTTACTTTGTTCATTGGTTTGGAAAAAATAATAGCCTGGAATCAGTTATGTACCAAGCATTATGAAGCAATTGTTACGATCAAGACTGTACAAGAGTAATTATTAATATGGATTTCCACGTTGAAAATCAACGGGAATACAACAACAACAACAATTATCAACCAATTAGTCAATCTCAGAAAGGTACTGGGATACTTGCGTTCAGGAGAATGAAAGGGACCATAGAAATATACGAATTCAATCCGGATTTTCAGGCGGAATTACGGGGTAGGCTTTCTCAATATCAGTATTAGAATAGCTGAAGGCATAAAAGTCGTATATAAACAAAGAATGTCAACGGTTTCGGATAAATTCAGTCAGACTTGGATGAAATCCTTCTCAATGGTCTTCATTTGAAATGTATTTCGGAAAGGTTTTCTTCATGTATAATTAAAATTTTTATTGCGGTTCTAGAGATAAGAATTAATTATATAAAAGAGTATTTATCTCATCCGATTCGGAAGTCTAAGACGCAGACGTTTCGCAGCACTTGATCCTCTCGCAAATTCTTTGTTATCTCTTGGAAAATCCCGTGGAAAAAGTTCTATCTTGTTTCCTACATCTTACATAATGAATCCCACCACGTACCACCCGATGCTTTGAATTTCTTTCTATCATTAAACTAGCTTAGATAATGAGTAATTTAAAAGCTAGAAATATGTACGTAAAATAAGTGTAAAAGCTCTATTTCATCAGTAATAAAAATTTTAAAGAAAGTAAAACTATTTAAAATTGTTTCATTTCTTAAAGGAAAAACGGAGTTCGACCCCTTCTCGAGGATAACCAGAAAGAGACTAAAAATAAAAGAAATTTAGGTGGAACGGAATAAAAAATAATTAGATATGAAAGATACGTCATATATATATACATAAAGAAAATTCATAAATAGAATAAATTATTTAATAAATGGATAAAATAAATTTTTTTACCTGATTTAATTATAAATCATGTTAGTACGTAATCGTATTCAACTGTCAATCGTTGCTGTAAAACAGCGGTGATGTTAGTTCGTCGAATCTCCGCTGAAACGGCGGCGGCGCTGAGACTTTCCCGCCGCTCCGGGCCGCTGCAGCGGTTCGCATATCGTCTTCTTTTAAAATGTATTTCGGGTAAAGGTTTTCTTCATGTATAATTATAATTTTTATTGCGGTTTTAGAGATAAGTGTAAATTATCTAGAAGAATATTTATCTCATCGGATTCGGAAGTCAAAGACGCAGACGTTTCGCAGATCTTGATCCTCTCGCAAATTCTTTGTTATCTCTTTTTGTCTCATATCCCCTTACATAAAATTAAACTTTATCTTTATGCAGACTTCCATATACCGGAAGGGAACGATATTCTAGACTTTTTTATTACCGTTTTCGAGATACAACAGCTCAGGTGTGGGGCTTTACATATTCTTGACTCAGACCACATCTCGACTGTCGCTTTTATCACGAAGGACTTAGAAGTTAATTCCTGCGCGTGTTATAAGACTAGAATAAGTTTGGAATAGATTTATATTAGCGCTTAAAAATCTTAATTCTGACGATACAACCAATTTCGGGATAACGTTGAAGGGGACAATACCATCGAAAGGATATTTAATTTAAATCATACCAAAATAGGTACAAATTCGAACTATAAAACGTTGCTCCTGCTTCGTTACCGTTCATTGATTGCTCAAGTTTAAGGTCCTCTCATTGCATCTTAAGTTTTGTTCTTTGAGTGGCCAGGGATGCATCAATTCGATCAAACTGCCCCCTGATTTCAGTAGAGACCGTAATGAAGGGCGAGATGACTCTTCAAGTACCATGTTTTCCGAAAATTTATTGAAATATATATGAAAAACTTCAGTATGGAAAACATTTTTCGTATTATATCTACTATGGTTATCGATGATTCGCCTTTCCACTCCTTATTTTCTATTACTGACATACTTAGTAATTTACATTCCGCTTTAGGAATATCTCTGATCCTTTTTCGAAATATCATTACAAAAAACCTTAATATAATTAATCCTTGCTAAGTCATCGCATTCGGATAGAACCTTGTTCTCATTTTTTTACTAGGGAAATATAGACACAGTGGATCATGTCCGTCTGCACTTCATGGAAAGAAATTTCCACCATAGCAAGAAGAAAATACTACGAATAATTCTACACTAAAGTTTTATTTTTCGAATGGTTTCAAAACAGTGGCCGCTCATGGATATATCAAATATCAAATATCCATGAGGTGAAATAATTTGTAACGTTGCTGTAGGAATCCAGTAAATTCACAGCCACGCCAGATATTGTAAGATACAAGGCATGCGAACGTATTCTAAGCATGAGATGAGAGGATTATGGATAATGACAAGCTTGAATATCCTGCATCCCTCAGTATCATGGATCATTTAGTATTGATATGAGCGGTTTTTCTCTTAAATCACGTTAATTCTTGAAGAATTATTCGTTATTCATCTCCTAATTTTTATTTGAGAAAAATAAAATAAATTGTCAATAAATTAATAAGTTATCCAAAATACCTCCTTAGTTGGAATGAAAGATTAGCTTTTCGTATGATATAAGTGTAAAATAAAATTTATATAGTAAAATGTTCGAATAGTTGAAAAAAAAATATTTGTGATGCTTACGGTAGATTAAGCACAAGAATTTCAATTCTTTATATTCCCCTTGTAAAAAGAGAAGAATTTCATATCCGACAAATGTCAGGCATTAACAAGAGTTGATTTCTATTCAGTGGCATAACAATTTAATTTCTCAAAATTTTTTCTTTTAATTCTCAGGGATGAGAATGAAGCGAGACAATTATGCCCAAAGAGAAAAATAGGGAATAGTATGACAAACTCTTAGGCGACAAAATCAGAAAATAATACCCACATTATAAGAAAAAAAGTAACTCTATTGGAATAATTGCCAAATGGGTGTATCAATTCTCATCTAGTTCTTCTTGAGTTCTTTTGAGAAAGTTTCTGTGATTCTTTGAATCTTTGAAAAATTCCAGCAGCATTTTCCATTATATCTACTTCTTGTATGCCAGTTCAAATGTATAGTGCCATGCAACACACATTCTTGGAGGGATTCATAAAGGAATCAATCTACATAGGGCTAGAGTAAGACATTATGAATAGACCCAAGGAAATAATGACTTGAAAAAGTCCGTTTCAAGTCCGTTTTTCCTTGTAAATTTCCTGGGTGCACGCCATTATACGCAAAGTCACCTCAACCCTATCTTTGTAAATATGGATAGAGGTGAAGGATATTCCCTGAACGTTGAGATCTGTACTGCAGGAGATCAGAAGAAGAAATAATATAAGTGGCCATACCATGAGCAAATCAGAAGATGAGAGAAAAGGAGTAGGAGAAAAGTGCCCGAAGATGACGATTCTCCGTTGAAACCGGTAGCATATTAAGAATCCCGTGGAAAAAGTGCTATCTTGTTTCCTACATTTTACATGATGAATCCCACCACGTACAACCCGATTCTTTGAATTTCTTTCTATCATAAAACTAGCTTAGATAATGAGTTATTTAAACGCTAGAAATATGTACGTAAAATAAGTGCAAAAGCTATATTTCATCAGTACTAAAATGATAAAGACAGTAAAACTATTTGGAATTGTTATATTTCATAAACGAAAAACGGAATTCGACACCTTCTCAAGGATTACCGTAAAGAGGCTAAACAAAATAAATTTAGGTGGAACGGAATAAAAAATAATTAGATATGAAAGATACGTCATAAGTATATAAATAAAGAAAATACCTAAATAAAATAAATTATTCAATAACTGGATAAAAGAACCTTTTTTACCTAATATAATAGAAAATCATTTAAGTGTATAAATTGTATTCGTCTGTTAATGATTGATTCGCCCTTCAACTCCGTTGAAGTCGTGCAATACTTTTACAAATGACACTGCCTTAAATATTGATTCCTCCTTTACATTGATGTAAAGGACACCTGTTGATTCTCTTGCAACTCACCGCGTAAGGATACATAACGCTCATCTGCTCACTACAGAAATGTATACAGTTAAAGGAACATGTACTGATTCCCCAAGGAAAATGTGAACACCTGAAAAGCAGAATGCGGGGAAAGGAGAAGGGAAATACGATGCCGGAAAAGATGTTTTGAGCGGACGACCAGGAAATCTCAAATCACTCATGAGGTTTGTGTTTTCAGTAAACGATACGTCGCTACGTTCCATTTCTTGTGAATCTATTCCTTATTGCGAGATAAACATTTTGATATATCTGGTACAATTTAGTATTATTACCATATATACTATTTTATTTGCGAAAATGATTATATCCTGCAATTTGAAGATGTGTTTCCTCATTTTGTTGATGGGAAACCCAATCTCGGACCCGTAAAATAAGAAATGCCTTCAAATATTTCGCAAAAGTTTACCAAAAAGAATAATAATTATAGATTTAAGCCAACAATTGCTTAATAACAATTATGGACATAAAAAATAAAAACTTGAACAATTATCACTATTTGGTGAAAAGACTAACAACATACAGTAGGCAGTCAAATGACTGTTTGGTAGTCTTAGGTAAATTTTGAAAAATGTGTATTATAATTCATCAAAAACTATTTCTATCGCAAAGCATTCTTTTGTGTCAAAAATTAGTAAAAGTCAATGAATCTCAAGCCGGAATTCATAAAATTTTAGTCAGGGCAGAGAAATGAAAATCGCGAGCATCCAAAATGACTCCATCGGTAGTTCTAGTGTTAGAGATCCAGTCCAGAGACGGTTGGCAGCCCTGTTTCATAAAGTTAGTATTCCTGATATTAATTTTAATTGTTCAAGAAAAGTAACTGAATGTAAATTTGAGATATAAGTTTGATATTTATCTGAGAAAATAATTGGAAGAACATTTTATAACGATAAAAACTTATAAGTTGGTAACCATGCTGAAAGTGGTTTTATGCATTTTTAAATGTTATAAAACAATTTTGCGAAGACGAAAACCTCAGGTTGGAATTTTTCACGACATAATTCGAAAAATTCTTCCGGTATCGTATTCGCTGGAGGTTATTCCCGAGGCACGAACGAGTGGTTTTATATGATTTCCGTCAGATGGCATAGCAATCTTGGCGTATCGTGACCATAGAGTAAGGATGGGGTAGAGCGCGTGTTGCGTTCTGCACATGTTACAGGATTGAACGTAGGAGACCACGTGACTTTGGTCCGCTTTCGGAAATCTCGCCGGTAAGTTAAGTGAGAAATTCGTGTACTCAAGTTGGTTTTTTAAGTATTTATGTCCTTTACGGACAGCTGATGTTCTGAATTCGAGTTTATTTAGATGCTCTATAGTCTGGCTAATGTAACTCAATATTTATTTTCGGTATCTGGATGAAAATTAACCGTAAAAGATTAAAGGACTTGGGAATCATGGTTTTGAAATGCTGCGCATGAAACTGCAAGGAAAAGTACGTTAAAGAAATCACTTTTAACTCGTAAGTTTTGTGTTTATGGTGATTTTAATACTTATTTAGAATTGTTTTCTTATCATTTAACTTTCATTTGCCATTTACAGATTATGTAATAAGGTAATGAAGTAGCTTGCAAATAGGCGATTGCGGCTATTACTACAGAGTATTCCATGTGACAAAAATGGAATATAGCAGTTTTTACGGTTTATTCTTGTTTGTCGATGATTATAACAAGATAAATTTTGTTTGTCCGTTTAGGAATATTATTCTCTTCGGTGCATATTCAATATTATTGCTTGAATCGAGTTCATTGGAGCGCTCGAGTATGGTGTCGTAGGCTTTTCTCGTTATTTATAATTATTAATATTGACTTTATAGCTTCCCAGTAGATCATGAAAGGAGAAAACTATTGATTCTCAGTTTGAGGAGAAAGGATTTTGTGCCCTCTAAACACTCTAAAATCTGGAAAATGGAAAACTTTCCTGGAACCGTACAAAACGTTATTTTGCATATAATTATTTTAATTTACATAAATAAATTGCCAAAAATTCTTGAACAAACATCCCTTTATTTGCTGCCAATTGTAATATTTGTCAAGCAATTAGAAACCTTGGAGATTACACCGCATTAACCTTACAAGTTAACCTTACAAAATTGCACGTATGGCTTCTTAAAAGTAAATTATAATGCAATGCTAGGAAATATAAACTAATGAACTTCAACTGAAATAAATTTAAATTCAATTACAACATGTAGTAATGTGAAGTATCACGTAGCAGAGAAATGGACTCCTTTACATGTGAAGGGTCTTGTTTTAGAAGCATCTGTGAAAAAGATCTTGGATGGAGAGATGGCCTGTTGCGTAAAATTAAACTTTCTGAATCTTTGTCTTATACTTACCTTCTGTAAACATAGCTGTATTGTTTTTAAAATATGTATTACTAAGAAATGAAACCTGAGGATGGCGTTAGCCGAAACCGGTCGTTTTTAAATAAATAACACAGTGTGGAAATTACGAAGTGCCTTATTTATTTCTTATTATGGCTTTCCACGAAGTCCGGCCTATTACCATAGAATTTAATATGTATTAATTTATAATTTATATCTAAATAATGATACTTAAATAAGAATGAATTCTAAATGTGAGAAGTTGTCAGTGATGTGGCAGGAGGATGTTTCCTAAAACTTTGTTAAAGAAGTGATTATTAAATATTATCAGAAAAATCCCACTGTAATTTCATTCCATTCTAAATCATTTCCTTTATTTGGAGCTATACCTATACCAGCAGTTGATTCAACCGGAGGCATATCAAGGTACAGTTTTCAATTTATTCAATTTACAAATATTCGCAAAAATCGACGAACCTGTCTCGTTTTGAAGACTCATAACTTTTGAATGGAGGAAGTTAAGTATCTTGTTCTTTCATTCGTTGTAATAAATTGAATGCGTTTCTATTAAATTATTCATGAATGTTCCACATTGTTTAAATATGAAAGAAAATGTTAACTGTGATATTCGACCACTTAAACCCAAGTTTGCCTTAGTTTTAAACGTTACTCTAGCTATATGTGTAATTTAAACTTAACAACACTTAAACGTCATTTTTTCCAGAAATGTTCGAAAAAATCAACGAATACTGGGAATTTATTCGAAACTTTCAGTTTTTTTGCTCTCTTCCTTTTCTTGCTTGATCTTGCTTTTCATCCGAGTAAACCTAGTCGAAATGATACTCTTTTCGACTCGACGACAAGTATCTTAATATTCCACTTACACGTAATTTTCTCCGGATATGTTCGAAAAACTCAACGATAACTGGGAATTTATTTGAAATTTTGTTTTTTTGTATTTATCTTGCTTTTTACTCGAGTAAACCTTGATGAGTCGATACTCGTTTCGAAGAACTCGACGAGAGGTATCTAAATATTCTTAAACAATGCTAAATATATACCCGACGTTGATTATTATACTAAGGAAACTTTAAGTGGATACTCTACTATCTATTAAAATAATATACGCATTAACTACGTAGTTCGGAGTTACTTAAAAACTCGATTTTTTCAAGATGAAACTCCACAGCGCATTTGAATTGCCGCTAGAAAACGGAAAAGTCACGTGGTTTAATGCTGTAACATCGGCTCGGCTACTGCGCAGCCTGTCCAGCGCTCTACCCCATCCTTACTCTATAATCGTGACTGACTTTTATCAACAACTCGAACCTTCTACCACTTATTCCGAAAATATGAGTTTCATTGCATTAGTTTGAGTGAGAAAAATATTGCAGAGTATAAAACTCTGCAGATTTAGGACATCGGTCCGCGTTTTGTTTAATTAATTAAAATTTAAACAGATTATGAGGTAAAGCATTTTATCAGCACTTGCACAAAAGTCACATTATAAAGTTGTGCAAAATTTACGTCTTTGCAACAAATGAAAGTATTTAATTACGAATATTAAAAGTAGGCGGTCAAAATGACCGCCGCCGTCCTTCTAGGTAGAGCGAAACTCCCGTCCTAGTGTTAATAAAAAAATAATATTGAGAATCAAAGTGTACAACGTCCAGTAGGGCCAGCAGCCACCTTATGTATCCCATTATGGGAGTGACGACCAGCACGAGCTTGTACAGATGGAGAAAATAACGAAAAACGACTTTAAAAGGTAGTTACTATACCAGGGTTATGTATTTTTAGAAAGAAAGAATTAAGAGCAATGAGGGTGAATACCATTCTTATTAAAAACTGTTTTAATATAAGAGAGGGAAAGTTAAATCAAAAATTAATTACAAGTCAGCCGTTGGCGCGGTCATTCAAAGAACCCTCGACGATAATTATTTTATCGCATTGTTTTACCCTCTGTTAAATATCCTGCTAAAGATCGATTTAAGCAGCATAAATAACATTTGCACTCACAATGAGAGTGAACTAAACTTTAATTAGAGTAGTCTAAGAGCTGCATTTTCATTGAAAATTTCGATAAAATTGTTAGAGAACATTAATATTGGGGAGACATGAGATTATTCATTCATAGTGATTAAGAGTACCTGAATGGATGATTAACTGATTTTTAAGAAGATTTCTGGCGTTATTATTCTATTAATGAACCTGGCGTAGCCTCATCACAGGCACCCTTCAAGACAGCGTTACTCACGCGTTTTTTGATACGTGGTTACTCGCGTGGAGTGCTCCTCACACCCTAATATGATATTTTGTGTTAAAACCTGTTTTAGTAACAATTCTTGTTTATTTGTGAAACAAATACATTTCGATAACATTTTTATTGTTATACCAGTGTACATTTTAAAATATATTTTTTATGAGAAATATAATAAAATACAGTTTAAGTCCTTTAAAATTTCGTATTAATTTGAATTCCAAGAAACTATTAGGTGGTAATATTAATCATGATATTTCAAATTCAATTTTTGTGATAAATAATTATAATTGCAAAATAAAAAAATAAAATCAATTCCTAAAAAACCAACAAAAATTCAGGAGTGACTGACGGAAAGAAATCACTGCTTTAAGTCATATTTACAATGTTTTAATGTATTAATAATGATGATCTAACATTAATTTCACAAATATGTATACATTTATATTTAACATGTTTAAATTTATTTCAAAAATGTTTGAAATACTTATTTAGAAGATTTAATTCTGCTTTGAGTCTTCTCAAGTTAGGGCGTGGTTCATTTTTCTTCCACTTCGTTTTCTTTTCTTTCACAACAAAAAAATTATTATTGTTGCCAACAAACTCTACATCAGACTCACTGACTTTCTCTACAGCATCAGTGTTATTATAATTTGAATGGAATCACTAAAGGAAAAACATCTGTAACGTCCAAAATTTCTAAATCCGACGACTGCTCTCAAAGATAAAGAGTATTCTGTCGTTCGTTCTAAATCTAAATCAATTGTGGTTGCAATTTATTTACAAAATATTGTTAGTGCTAGAATACCCTTTTTACTAAAATCATAAGGAAAAATAGAACATAGCTTATAGAAATGTGAATTGTCTAAACAATGCATTTGAATATATATTTCGAGAATCGATCGCATAAAATAAGTCCACTGCTGAAATATACTACAAGCAAATAGTTAGCAGGGTCACTGAGCCATTAATCCTTACACCTTTACAAAAAGGGCTGTATAAACTCCTTAAAATAAGTACTTTGGTAATCAGCTTTGTCGCGCGACCGCACTCTAATTCCAAAAATATACTGCAGAATTTTAGGGAAAACTCAGATATATACACCATTCCAGCAGCCAAAAAAGGGAAGTAAAATTTGTCAACGCAAAAAAGTATAAGCTCAAAAAGAATCTGGGGTGTCCAGAGCACCCCGCCCGAGTAACGTAGGGTTAAGCAAACAGAAAGTAACTGGATTGACTTAGCCAACTATTTCATCCCGCACTAGCCGAGACTAGAACTACGTACATTCATTTTTTCCTTTGACTTCATCTTTATGCTCTTAAAGAGTTGTTTAGTCCGTGCGAACTTTAACCCTTAGACACGCGTGATTGTTCCGTGTGCCTTGATAGCTCGGAGCGGTGATGTTAGTTCCCCGAATCTCCGCTCAAACAGCGGCAGCGCTGAGACTTTCCCGCCGCTCCGAGCCGCTGCGGAGGTTTGCAATTCGTACCGTTGCAGAAAACCTCTGGATTAGTTTGTATATTCATTGGTTCAGCTCCGGATCGATTCCCTGGTTTACAAAGTAATCTACAATATAAAACAGAGTGTGGGTTGTGTGTGTGTGTATGTTCGCTTAAAACTCGAGAACCGAGAGTCGCTCAACTTTGTAAATTTTCTACATTATTAAAAGTCGACTCCGCGCAGACTATAGGCTACGTTTTATTTCCCTAAGGTCCACGGTTCGAACCCTGACGGATCAAAAGTTTTCCATAAGAAATACACGTAGAGGTCGGTTTTCTGTAACAGGAAACATTTATTTTTCAAAATTAAATTAAAAATAATGGTCCTAGAAAGTCGAATCTAGCACCAAAAGAATGAAAATAGAGTAAATATTCTTATTTTGGTCGTGGAATATCGTTTTCGATTCGAATTTGCGCACAATTAAATACAATACGTGAACATTTTATCGAAATTTTGAAGTCGTAAACAACCCATCCCACTGACGATCAAGACGATTGTTGATTTCGAGCTCATGCGTAATTCCAAAAGAAGACATGGAAAATGAATGCCCAGATACAATTAATGCTGTAAGATATCTATTATATATAATTCCTTTTCTGGATTCATTCATATACATATATAGATACTCAGATTGGATACTAATTCACAGGCTAAACCACAAGCATCATTGATTAGAAATTTTTACAGCGTATAGGCCTTAACGTGAAACCCCCAGAAAAGAGGCGACTTTGAACCTCAGTGACATGGGTTCGATGCCAGAAGGCCCCAAATTCCCGATATTTCCCATTTTAATGTAATGCTTTGATTTTCGGAAATTTCTAAAAAATACTTTCCGGATAGGTAGAGAATCAAAATTGCAGGAGCTTACAGATATGAACATTATCTATCGAAACCATAAATGGCATAACTTGGCCTAAGTTACTTTTCAGTAATCAGGCACAGAGCAATTACTACTGTTATAATCACATATGAATGGAAGAACTGTAAAACCTTTGGGAATACTACAACAACAACAATTATCAACCAATTAGTCAATCTCAGAAAGGTACTGGGATACTTGCGTTCAGGAGAATGAAAGGGACCATAGAAATATACAAATTCAATCCGGATTTTCAGGCGGAATTAGGGGTAGGCTTTCTCTATATCAGTATTAGAATATCCGAAGGCATAAAAGTCGGATATAAACAAAGAATGTCAACGGTTTCGGATAAATTCAGTCAGCCTTGGATGAAATCCTTCTCAATGGTCTTCTTTTGAAATGTATTTCGGAAGGGTTTTCTTCATGTATAATTAAAATTTTTATTGCGGTTCTAGAGATAAGAATTAATTATAAAAAAGAGTATTTATCTCATCCGATTCGGAAGTCAAAGACGCAGACGTTTCACAGCACTTGATCCTCTCGCAAATTCTTTGTTATCTCTTGGAAAATCCCGTGGAAAAAGTTCTATCTTGTTTCCTACATCTTACATAATGAATCCCACCACGTACCACCCGATGCTTTGAATTTCATTCTATCATTAAACTAGCTTAGATAATGAGTAATTTAAAAGCTAGAAATATGTACGTAAAATAAGTGTAAAAGCTCTATTTCATCAGTAATAAAAATTTTAAAGAAAGTAAAACTATTTAAAATTGTTTCATTTCTTAAAGGAAAAACGGGGTTCGACCCCTTCTCGAGGATAACCATAAAGAGACTAAAAATAAAAGAAATTTAGGTGGAACGGAATAAAAAATAATTAGATATGAAAGATACGTCACATATATATAAATAAAGAAAATTCATAAATGGAATAAATTATTTAATAAATGGATAAAATAAATTTTTTTAACTAATTTAATAAAAAATCATGTAAGCACGTAATCGATCTCGACTGTTAATCGTTGCTGTAAAACAGCGGTGATGTTAGTTCGTCGAATCTCCGCTGAAACGGCGGCGGCGCTGAGACTTTCCCGCCGCTCCGAGCCGCTGCAGCGGTTCGCATATCGTCTTCTTTTAAAATGTATTTCGGATAAAGGTTTTCTTTATGTATAATTATAATTTTTAATGCGGTTTTAGAGATAAGTGTAAATTATCTAGAAGAATATTTATCTCATCCGATTCGGAAGTCAAAGACGCAGACGTTTCGCAGCTCTTGATCCTCTCGCAAATTCTTCGTTATCTCTCTTTGTCTCATATCCCCATACATATAATTAAACTTTATCTTTATGCAGACTTCCATATACCGGAAGGGAACGATATTCTAGACTTTTTTATTACCGTTTTCGAGATACAACAGCTCAGGTGTGGGGCTTTACATATTCTTGACTCAGACCACCTCTCGACTGTCGCTTTTATATGGAAGGACTTAGAAATTAATTCCTGCGCGTGTTATAAGACTAGAATAAGTTTGGAATAGATTTATATTAGCGCTTAAAAATCTTAATGCTGACGATACAACCAATTTCGGGATAACGTTGAAGGGGACAATACCATCGAAAGGATATTTAATTTAAATCATACCAAAATAGGTACAAATTCGAACTATAAAACGTTGCTCCTGCCTCGTCACCGTTCATTGATTGCTCTCGTTTAAGGTCTTCTCATTGCATCTTAAGTTTTGTTCTTTGAGTGGCCAGGGATGCATCAATTCGATCAAACTGCCCCCTGATTTCAGTAGAGACCGTAATGAAGGGCGAGATGACTGTTCAAGTACCAAGTTTTCCGAAAATTTAGGAATATCTCTGATCCTTTTTCGAAATATCATTGCAAAAAAACCTCAATATAATTATATCTTGATTAGTCTTCGCACTCGGATAGAAACTTGTTCTCATTTTTACTAGGGATATATAGACACAGTGGATTACAATCATGTCCGTCTGCACTTCATGGAAAGAAATTTCCACTATACCAAGAGGAAAAAACTACGAATAATTCAACACTAAAGTTTTATTTTTCGAATGGTTTCAAAACAGTGGCCGCTCATGGATATATCAAATATCATATATCTATAAGGTGAAATAATTTCTAACGTTGCTGAAGGAATCCAGTAAATTCACAGCCATGCCAGATATTGTAAGATACAAGGCATGCGGACGTATTCTAAGCATGAGATGAGAGGATTATGGATAATGACAAGCTTGAATATCCTGCATCCCTCAGCATCATGGATCATTTAGTATTGATATGAGCGGTTTTTCTCTTACATCACGCTGATTCGTGAAGAATTATTCGTTATTCATCTCCTAATTTTTATTTGAGAAAAATAAAATAAATTGTCAATAAATTAATAAGTAATCCAAAATACCTCCTTGGTTGGAATGAAAGATTAGCTTTTCGTATGATATAAGTGTAAAATAAAATTTATATAGTAAAATGTTCGAATAGTTGAAAAAAAATATTTGTGATGCTTACGACAGATTAAGCACAAGAATTTCAATTCTTTATATTCCCCTTGTAAAAAGAAAGGAATTTCATATCCGACAAATGTCAGGCATTATCAAGAGTTGATTTCTATTCAGTGGCATAACAATGTTATTTCTCAAAATTTTTTCTTTTAATTCTCAGGGATGAGAATGAAGCGAGACAATTATGCCCAAAGAGAAAAATAGGGAATAGAATGACAAACTCTTAGGCGACAAAATCAGAAAATAATACCCACATTTTAAGAAAAATAGTAATTCTATTGGAATAATTGCCAAATGGGTGTATCAATTCTCATCTGGTTCTTCTTGAGTTCTTTTGAGAAAGTTTCTGTGATTCTTTGAATCTTTGAAAAATTCCAGCAGCATTTTCCATTATATCTACTTCTTGTATGCCAGTTCAAATGTATAGTGCCATGCAACACACATTCTTGGAGGGATTCATAAAGGAATCAATCTACATAGGGCTAGAGTAAAACAATATGAATAGACCCAAGGAAATAATGGCTTGAAAAAGTCCGTTTCAAGTCCGTATTTCCTTGGAAATTTCCTGGGTCAAACGGCGGCGGCGCTGAGACTTTCCCGCCGCACCGAGCCGCTGCGGAGGTTGCAATTTGTATTCTTTTGAAATGTATTTCGGAAAAGTTTTCTTTAAGCATAATTAAAAATTTTATTGCGGTTTTAGAAATAAGAATTAATAATATAGAAGAATATTTATCTCATCCGATTCGGAAGTCAAAGGAGCAGACGTTTCGCAGCTCTTGATCCTCTCGCAAATTCTTTGTTATCTCTTTTTGTCTCATATCCCCATACATATAATTGAACTTTATCTTTATGGAGACTTCAGTATTCCGGTAGTGAACGATGTTCTAGACTTTTTTATTACCGTTTTCGAGATACAACAGCTCAGGTGTGGGGCTTTACATATTCTTGACTCAGACCACATCTCGACTGTCGCTTTTATCACGAAGGACTTAGAAGTTATTTCCTACGCGTGTTATAAGACAAGAAAAAGTATGAAATAGATTTAGATTTGCGCTTAAAAATCTTAATTCTGACGATACAACCAATATAGGGATAACGTTGAAGAGGACAATGCCATATAAAGGAAATTTAATTCAATTCATCCCAAAATAGCTAAAAATTCGAACTATAAAACGTTGCTCCTGCCTCGTCACCGATCATTCATTGCTCTTGATTAAGGTGTTCTCATTGCATAGTGAGTCTTGTTCTTTGAGTGGCCAGGGATCTATAAATTCGATCAAACTGCCCCCTGATTTCAGTATAGACCGTAAAGAAGGGCGAGATAACTGTTAAAGTACCAAGTTTTTCCGAAATTTTATTAAAATATATATGAAAAACTTCAGTATGGCAATCATTATATCTACTATGGTAATCGATGATTTGACGTTCCACTCCTTATACTCTATTATTGACATACTTAGTAATTTACATTCTACTTTAGGCATATCTCTGATCTTTTTTCGAAATATCATTACAAAAAAACCTCAATATAATTATATCTTTATTAGTCTTCGCACTCGGATAGAAACTTGTTCTCATTTTTACTAGGGATATATAGACACAGTGGATTACAATCATGTCCGTCTGCACTTCATGGAAAGAAATTTCCACTATACCAAGAGGAAAAAACTACGAATAATTCAACACTAAAGTTTTAATTTTCGAATGGTTTCTAAACAGTGGCCGGTCATATATATATCAAATATCCATCAAGTGGAATAATTTCTAATGTTGATGAAGGAATCCAGTAAATTCACAGTCACGCCAGATATTGTAAGATACAAGGCATGCGAACGAATTCTAAGCATGAGATGAGAGAATAATGGATAATTACAAGCTTTAATATCCTGCATCCCTCAGTCTCATGGATCATTTCGAATTGATATGAGTGGTCTTTCTCTTAAATCACATTAATTCGTGATGAATTATTCGTTATCCATCTCATAATTTTTTATGACACAAATTAAATAAATTATTAATAAATTAATTAGTAATCCGAAATACCTCCTTAGTTGGAATGAAAGATTAGCTTTTCGTATTATATAAGTGGAAAATAAAATTCATATAGTAAAATCTTCGAATAGTTGAAAAGAAAGATATTTGTGAATATTTCAATTCTTTATTTTCCGCTTGTAAAAGGAGAAGAATTTTATATCCAACATATGTCAGGCATTAGCAAGAGTTAATTTTTTTCAATCGCATAACAATGTTATATCAAAAAAAATTTTCTTTTATTTCTCAGAAATGAGAATGAAGTGAGACAATTATGCCTTGAGAGAAGAATAGGGAATAGAATGACAAACACTTAGAAGACCAAATCAGAAAATAATTCCCACAATTTAAGAAAAACGGTAATTCTATTGGAATAATTGACAAATAGGTGTATCAAATCTCATCTAGTTCTTCTTGAGTTCTATTGAGAAAATTTCTGTAATTCATGGAATCATTGAAAAATCCCAGCAGCATTTTCCATTATATCTAATTCTTGTAAGCCAGTTAAGAAGATATTGTGCCATGCACCCAAATTCTTGGAAGGATACATAAAGGAATCAATCTACATAGGGCTGGAGTATAGCAATATGAATTGTCCCAAGGAAAAAATGACTTGATGAAGTCCGTTTTTCCTTGGACATTTTCCTGGGTGCACGCCATTATGCGCTAAGTCACCTCAACCCTATCTTTGTAAATATGGATAGAGGCAAGGATTTTCCCTGAACGTTGAGACCTGTACTGCAGGAGAGCAGAAGAAGAAATAATATGAGTGGCCACACCATGAGCAAATCAGGAGTTGAGAGAAAGGGAGTAGAAGAAAAGTGCCCGAAGATGACGATTCTCCGTTGAAACCGGTAGCATATTAAAAATCAAGTGGAAAAATTTCTATCTTGTTTCCTACATTTTACATGATGACTCGCACCACGTACCACCCGATTCTTTGAATTTCTTTCTATCATTAAAGTAGCTTAGATAATTAGTAGTTTAAACGCTACAAATATGTACGTTGAATAAGTGCAAAAGCTCTATTTCATCAGTAATAAAAATGATAAAGACAGAACTATATAAAATTGTTATATTTCTTAAACATAAAACAGAGTTCGACCCCTTTTCTAGGATTACCGGAAAGAGACTAAAAATAAAAGAAATTTAGTTGAAATGGAAATTATATATAATTAGATATGAAAGATACGTCATAAATATATAGAAAAAAAATTAATAAATAAAATAAATCACTCTATAACTGGATAAAAGAACATTTTTAACCTAATTTAATAGTAAATCATGTAAGTACATACGCTGTTTTCGACTGCTAATCGTTGAATCGCCCTTTCACTCCGTTGAAGTCGTGCAATACTTCTACAAATGACACTGCCGTAAATATTGATTCCCCCTTTACATTGATGTAAAGGACACCTGTTGATTCTCTTGCAGCTCACTGCGTAGGAATACATAACGCTCATCTGCCCACTTCAGAAATGTATACAGTGAAAGGAACATGTACTGATTCCCCAAGGAATGTGTAAACATCTGAAAAGCAGGATGAAGGGAAAGGAAAAGGGAAATACGATGCCGGAAAAGATTGTTTGAGCGGATGACCAGGAAATCTCAAATCACTCATGAGGTAAGTCTTTTCAGTAGACTATACGTCGCTACGTTCAATTACTTGTGAATCTATTCCTTATTGCGATATAAAAATTTTCATATATCTAGTACAATTAAGTATTATTACCAATTATAACATTTTATTTGCGAAAACGATTATATCACGCAATTTGAAGAAGTGTTTACTCATTTTGTTGATGGGAAACCCAATCGCGACGACCATCTGTTTTTTATTACCTTCCTCCACCAACAGATTGAGGATAATTGAAATTTGAAAACCTTCCTCGGTTCATCTCCCCGTCATTTTATATCAATACATTTTGACACTAGTAATACGGTCCACTTGAAAATAATAGATTAGGGGCTTCTTAAATTAATTTAAGCCGACCTAACTATAGAATTTAATTCCATGTTTTAATTTATATTTAGTTGACGGTCACAAGGCAAATCCGACAGAAATTCTGACTTTGTTCCGTATTCCAGTGGGCTCAAACTGTTTAGGAGCGACCGTTGCGAATTTCGAAAATGATTGTGCTCATTTTTTTAAGAAGCTCCAGCGCTCCCGTAACTGAGTAAATGGCACTGGTCACTCCCGCTTACTGTTGTGTGATTCAGATATTCAGGAGGCAGGCTTTCTGCTGGGAAACCATACAGAAAGTACTATAATTGAAGTGAAAGCAGTGCATTGAACTTATTCGCGGATTCATCGCTCATAATTTTGCTATATTTTAATTAGAAAAAACGTATCAGGAAAAGTTTTGCAATAGTATTGCTAATGTCAACCGATTGAAAGCAATAAAAAAAAATCTGATGTGGCCAGCACATGACTTTCTCCATATCTATTATATGTATATTTCTTTCTACGGATTCATTCAAGGATATAGATAGATAGTTTACTAATTCACTGGCTAAATCACAGGCGTCATTGAATTGATATTTTACGACCTATTGACCATAACGTGTAACCTCGGAAAAATGTTGATTTTGAACCTCAGTGTCATGGGTTCGATTCCAGAGGGCCCCAAAGTCCCGAATTTTCCTTTTTAAAAGCATTGCTTTGATTTTCGGGAGTTTTTAAAAAATTCCTCCCCTAGGTAGAGAATCATAACTCAAGGAGACTATATATATATGGTCATGATCTATCTATAAGATAAATGACTCTTACGTAAAAAATCCTGGGTTCGATGCTAGGACGAATCTGCCCCTTAAAATACATTGAGGTAGTTATTCATTATTTTTTTATGCACATATCGAAATGATAGGAAGTTCTCGCTCTGCTAGAAGATGTATATTAAGAATCCGTTTACGTAAAATAATTATATGAGACAATGCTGTTCCTGGGTTCGATGGCAGAGCACATTACAATTCCTCTCATGAGAAATATATGTGAAAAGTAGGACGTCGTTTGCGGCAGTTGCACAATTATTCCTGCTTGAATTTTCACACATAGCTAGAGATGGTGATCTCCTATTGTGCTGCATAGGATGTATCACCAGGAAGTGCCGGGTTCGATGCTGGACGGATACATTGCATCGAATTTAAGAATATTTTCAATTCTTTTTTTTCTTTTGAGGATCCTCTCGATATGATGCCGACTTGAAATTTGTATTATCAATATGCTTGCAGTATGCAAGCGACATTTATGTATTGACATGATACTATTGACGAACTCTATATTGAACCTAAATTTGGAAAAGGCATTAGTGATTTATTCATGTTCTACTAGCTTTAATATCAGAGAGATGATAAATAGTGTTTTTCGGGACAAGTTATATGAAAACCGGTAAATTGGCGATTATTTATAAATATCTCTAATTCGATAAGTTTTAAAATTTTAGAAAATTACATTGTACTGCGGCGGAGTCCCTGCCCATGTAGTTCCTCTGGGTCCACTAGGGCCTCAGAAGCAACTACTAGTACTACTACAACTGGGCTGGATACCGTTAGTGAGGGAGTGAAGGACTGGGCGCCTAGAGAGACAGTGAGCGTGGAGCGAGTGAGAGGACAGAGTGCGAAAGTTCAGAAGGAGAAAAGTGTAAGGGAGTGCTTTGGTGGAAGTGCTTATTTTTATTTAAAGTGAAAACGCAACATTTGGTGTCAGAAGTGGGATGGTAACCGGCAGCACGTCTAAGATATTGTGTAAATTATGTATGGATGCATGGCAATCCTCAGGGTATATTATGCTATTGTATTGCTCGTAGTTCTTTCTCTGGCCGCACGACTTGTACGCCCTTTGGCAGAAGCATCACTTCTCTTCACGTTCGCGTGTGCTCAAGACGGCCTTTGTGCATCCGTAGATTGATACAGTGATATTTTGTATATTGTGCTTGTGATATGTTTAGTGCCAATAATAGTGTTTGTAAGATCTTCTGTGTGGTTATTTACAGTCGCATTCTAACAGGTTATGGGCCCAGGTGCGTTAAAATTAAGCACGTTTTATTATTATTATAATAATTTTGCGCCAGGTAGGGAGAGCTCAGTTATCTCCTTGACAGTCCCTGGCGTGACCGGAGCGGTGTGGACTCCTCGCCCGCACCCTCCCCCAGTCAGAATCCGTCCTACCTTTTTAACTTCCTCTCAACCTCACTTCGTCGAGTGAACCGGGATGCACCTCGACCCTGTCAAGCACCCTCTCCAAACCTCTACCTACCCTCACCCTGACCCACACTCAGCCCAGATCCCAACCCCCCCTACTCCCCCAGCCGCACTCCCCGCAAACCCTATCCCAAACCCTTCCACGTGATTTGCGGGAGTGTGTTCTGCTACGTGTTGACCGTTGGCATCAGTAGCCTGCACGATTCGTTTACGATGCCGGCGTCGGGGTCCAGTAGGCATCCTCCTCTGGTGCCATTGAGGTTTGCTCTGCCACCCTCCGATACGAGTCTGTTCCTGAGGGCGCTGCTCAGGGCGACGAGGTAGTCGACGTGCGACCTTTTTCCGCGCATGTACAACGTTAGTTCGTTGTATACGACCCCTTTGGCCAGGGTGATGAGGTAGTATGAGAGGGCGCATCGTCGCTTGTCGGTGGTGCCGGAAGCTTTGAGGCCGGCGTGGAGATCCCTGATGAGGATCCCTGCTCTCCCGGTGATCCTCTTGATCGCGCCGACCACGGCACCTCAGACAGGCTTGTGATGAGTTTGTGAGAGAAGTCGCGCCACGTTTTTCCTCAAAAATGTCTGTCGTGAAACTTAGTTCTTCTCGCATCGAGTTGTTGTGAAAAGATAATTATCACACGTGGAAGATGAAAGTAGAAGCTTTGCTTACTTAGAACGGCACTTGGGGATGTGAAGTGGTGAAATTCCATTTCCCTGTGAAATAGTCGGTGAGTGATCGTCGGCCGCCGGAGCCAAATGAAAGGTATGGTTCGTTTCAGATAATAAGGCTAAGTCTGATTTAATATTGGCAATAAGTCCTTCCAAATTGTAACAAATACGTGGTTGTGAGACTTTGAGATATGTATGACTTAAATTGGAGTCTATTTATGCATCGAAAGGTCCTGCGAGAAAGCCGACACTTTTGAAACAATTAACTTAACAGCTTATACAAGAGGGCGACGATATCAAAGAACATATGGGAAAATTTTTCGAGAAAGAATCTTCGGAAGGTGCAACATTCTGTGTGACTTTTATAGATAACAGCACGAGGAGGTGCGAGGTTTATTTACTTAGGTAAATTTAGGCTTTCAAACATTAGAAACGCTTTGTTGAAAATCAGACTGGAGAGCGAATTAAGTTTTTGCAATCTGATAATAGAGGCGGATACTGTAATTGATCATTTGATACTTTTCTCTCAAGTAATGGGATGAAAAGAAGACTCACCGTTACGCATAGACAGCAGCAAAACGGAGTGGCGGAGAGGGTGAATCAAACAATCTTAAAAATGGCAAGATGTATGATTCTGTAGTCGGAATTGTTAATTTCATTTTGGTCTGAGGCAGTGGTAATGGCCGCTTACATTAGAAGTTGCTGTCCAACGAGTTTTCTAAATGGGAAAACACCGTTTGAAAAATGGATCGGAGACACCTTTGATCTTAATCATATGAAGATTTTTGGACCAAGAGCATACGTCCTTGACAAGACTCCTAACAAGGACAAGTTTTCGGCTCGATCAAGGGATGGTGTCTTTGTGGGATTTCTGCGAGAATCAATTACTAGTCTCATTAAGAATGGGATTTGGGATATAGTAGAAAGAAAAGAAGGGCAAAATATAATTGGAAGCTAGATCATTCTGAACAATAAATATCGTTCAGATGAAACCATTGAGCGTCGAAAGGCAAGAGTAGTTGCAAAAGGCTACAGTCATAGGTATGGATTAGATTACACCAATACGTTTGCTCCTGTAGCAAAATTAGAATCTGTGCGTTTGTTTATGGCCTTAGCGGTTAAATAGGGTTTAAATATTAAGCATTTTGATATAAAAACGGCTTATTTCAATGGAGATCTTGACAAAAAGAAGTAATTATGGAAGTACCAGAGGTGTTGAGGGAGATGCTTCCCGTAATCTATTATATAAAATAGAGTGTGGGTGAGTATGTAGGTGTGTGTGTGTGTGTGTGTGTGTGTGTATGTATGTATGTTCGCTAAAAACTCTAGAACCGAGAGTTGCAAAACTTTGAAATTTTCTACATTATTAAATGTCGACCCCGAGCAGAGTATAGGCTACTTTTTATTTCCCTAAAGTACTCGGTTCGAACCCAGACGGGTCAAAACCTTTCCATATGAATTACACGTTGAGGCCAGTTCTTTCGTAGCAGGGTTAATTTCTTTTGCAAATTTAAATTAGAAATAATGTTCCTAGAAAGTCGAATCAAGCACAAAAAGAAAGAAAATAGAATAAGAATTCTTAATTTGGTCGTCGAATACCGTTTTCGATTCGAAATTCCGCACATTTGATAGAGTACGTGAATATTTTATCGACATTTTGAGATCGTAAACAACCAATCCCCATGACAATCAATGCGATTATGGATTTCGAACTCATACGTAATTCCATAAGAAGACATGGAAAATGATTGCCCATGTACAATTAATGCTTTAGGATATCTTTTATATATGGAATTCCTTCTCCGGATTCAGTCATATATATTTAGATGCCCAGATAGATACACAGATAGGATACTAATTCACAGGCTAAACCACAAGCGTCATTGTTTTGAAATTTTTACAGCTTATAGGCTCTAACGTGAAACCCCCAGAAAAAGGCAACTTTGAACCTCCGTATCATAGGTTCGATTCCAGAAGGCCCCAAATTCCCGATTTTTCCCATTTAAATGTATTGCTTTGATTTTCGGAAATTTCTAAAAAATACTTCCCGGATAGGTAGAGAATCAAAATTAAAGTTACAGATATGGACATTATTTATCTAAACCATAAACAGTATTTACAAAAAATGTCCTGGGTTCGATGCAAAGACAATGCAAACATCTCCCACTTAATATACATGGGGGTAGTTTTTCATTATTTATTTGATGCATTTATCGAAACGATAGGAAGTTCTCTCTTAGCTGAAAGATGTATATAAAAACTCGGTTTAAGAAAAAAAATTTAATAAGACCATAGTCTTCCTGGGTTCGATGCCAGAGCACATTAAAATTTCTCATATAAGGAATATATGTGAAAAGCAGGACGTCGTTTTAGGCAGTTGCAGCCAATATTCCTGCTTGAATTTTCACACATAGTTAGAGATGGCAATTTCCTATTGTGCTGCATAGTAAGTAAGACCAGAAAGACCCGGGTTCGATGCCGGGCGGTAAATATATCTCTCATATAAAACACATTTGGGCAGTTTTTCATTATTTTTTGATGCACTTACGAAAGGATAGGAGGTTCTTGCTTATATAGAAGTTTTATATTAAGACTCGGTTTAAGAAAAAATTAGATAAGACCACGCTGTGCCTGGGTTCGATGCCAGAGTACATCAATGCAGATAAAGAATATAAGGTAATACATTAATGCACATTAAGAATGTCAGGGAAAAGTAGGACGTCGTTTGAGGCAGTTGCAGCAAATATTTTTGCTTGAATTTTCATACATAGTTAGAGATGGTGATCTTCTGTTGTTTAGTATTGGGGTAAAAGTCAGCTCCATAATACACTTACTTTCTGCAAAGAATGATCTTTGTTGGTTTTGAGTGATATATATATATATATATATATATATATATATATATATATATATATATAAATATATATATATATAATAATTTTCTGTTATTTGTTTTTAATCATCGTTTCCGAGAACCATTTTACCCTTTCAGAAAATGTCTCCTAAAAGGCGTTGCTGCTTATCCTAATGTGATCATCGAATATATTTTATAATTATTAAATCATTTTTGTCTTCATCGAAGAAAGTGTTAATATAAAGGATATGAGATAAAATCTTCAGGTGACTTTGTAGACTTAATTATAATTTTATTTACTTTGTTCATTGGTTGGAGATAATTATAGCCTGGAATTAGCTATTTACCAAAAACTATGAGACAAGTTTTAAGATCAAGACTGTACCAAGAGTAAATATCAATTGGATTTTCCCGTTGAAAATCAACGGGCACTTCTGCTAGTATAATATATTTCTGCCGTGTTTATTCATTGTTTCCGATATCCTATTGTGTATTTCTGAAAATGTATCCTTCAATGTGGTGCTGCTTATCCTAATGTGATCTCCTAATAATATATTTCTGTTATTTGTTTTTAACCATAGTTTCCGGGAACCAATTTTGCCTTTCTGAAAAAAATTATCCTAAAAAGTGGTGCTACTTACCTTAAATCTTCAAATATATTTTTTATAATCTTTAAATGATTTTTTTCTCCATCGAAGAAAGTGTTCATTCAAACGATATGAGATTGAATATTTAGGTAACTTTTTAAGCTTGATCATAACTTTATTTACTTTGTTTACTGGTTTGGAAATAATAATAGCCTGGATATTAGCTATCTACCAACAATTATAGGGCATGTGTTACGATCAAGACTGTACCAAGAGTTATCAATTTAAATTTCCCCGTTGAGAATCAATGGGCACCTCTGCTAGTTTATGATATAAAATAGAGTGTGGGTGTGTGTATGTATGTTCGCTAAAAACCCAAGAACCGAGCGTCGCAAAACTTTGAAATTTTAAAAATTATTAAAAGTCGACCCCATGCAGAGTATAGGCTACTTTTTATTACCCTAAAATTCACGGTTCGAACCCAGACGGGTCAAAACCTTTTCATAAGAAATACACGTAAAGTTCATTATTTTTTCGTTTCAGGGTTCATTTCTTTTGCAAAATTAAATTAGATATAAAGATTCTAGAAAGTTGAATTAAGTACCAAAAGAAGGGAAATACAATAAGAATTCTTAAAGTGGTCGTGGAATATCGTTTTCGATTCGAAATTGCGCACATTTTGATAAAGTACGCGTATATTTTATCGAAAATTTGAGGTCGTAAACAACCCATCCCCCTGACGAACAAGGCGATTTTTGAATCCCCAGCTCATGTATATATCCGTAAGAACACATTGAGAAAATATGCCTGCTTCAAATTTATGTTAAGAATAAGTGGTAGATTACATGAAGAGGGAGAAATTTAAGGAGATATAAGTAACTGCAGCAATGAGCGATATACTGTGAAGAATCGAGCGTACAAACATACGAATACCACTATTTAAGAAATATTTTAAATTTTATGGAAGCGTCTGTAGCAACCAAGTTTTATTTATATCAACTTAGTTGTTTACTGACTATTTTGTGGGATAAACAGGTGACTCTCGCCTGGTATTATACGACGTGGGGGCTGATGAAGAGGTTTTTCATCCAAAACATCGATCCGGTGATCCGCCAATTCCGTTCTTGGGAGGGGATTGCCCTTAGCCCCAAAAATGCACTTGTAACGCTCCAATAGCTCGACGAGGGAAAGACGTTGGTCCTCAGTCAAACTCTTTCCCACGTTCCACTCGGATTTCCACTGGCGACCCACTGGCGTTACACCTCAGACCAGATTGATGCTCTCCAAAATGAAAGCCAACCAACTCCACCTCAGATACACGTAGAAGATGCTGCGCTTTGTGTTGTATAAGGGTATCCTGACCTAGATTTATAACATGGACGGAAACCCGTCCGTCCTGGACATCTACCACTGCTCCGGAACTAACCCATTCCATTTCCGGATCGGCACATAACACGGTGTCGGTTGCCACTATCGGAGGGTAGTCATTGGGGACGTTCGAACTGATGAATGTTAGTGACCCACTAGGAATTTCCACCTTCTCCATTATCGCTTGCGCACTATTTAGCTTGCCCACTCACGTCAATAGCACAGAGTTCCTTGAAAGTGGACTCGATCGTACCCTCATTGCAACTACCTCCTCCCCTGCTACCTTTGTTTCCACTTCACAGCCTTCCAACTCGACCATCACACCTTCTGGTGTCTTCAGTAGCCGCGCCCCGCTATTCATCAACCAATCAATCCCCAATATCATGGGAAACGGTGTGGATTCCACAATGTGTATTATCCTTACCGTTACCATATAGTCCCCCACACATTTCCAAGCCATTTCGCCCATGAGTTTCCACCAGTATCCCGTCAACCCTTCTCAGAAATCCCTCCTGATCCACTAACGGGCTCAGTCCCAGGGCCTTGGCGAGCTGCAGCGGCACAAAAGTCCCACTTGCGCCGCTATCGACCAGTGCCTTCAATTTCCCCGGCATTCCTTGGACAGCGACCTCGATCGTCAGGAGTGGCCGCGGTGCCTCACATTTTATTATCGCCGGCCCCGAGTGGCAGGGCCGGAAAGCCGTTTCCGATCCGATGGACACACGCCTCACAAGCTTTCGCGTAGTTCCCCTCACCACACGCGTAGCAGTGCACGCTCCGAGCAGTCATGAGCCAATGGCCGACGCAACTGCAGCCAAAGGACTTGGTGCCACGTCCACTCTGCACTGGCGAATACCGATACTGGCGAAGACCGATACTGGCGCTTAGGACCTCTTCTGACACTTTAGCGCATCCAGGCGCCTTGACACGCCTTCTAAAATGCCGACCAACTTGTCTACGGCGAGATCACCCTTTCCAAGTCCTGTCGGTACGGCAGGGGGTTTTGCGCGTCCAATTTCTAGGTTTGGGCCCGCCTCCGGCAGAAGTGCAGCACCCTCGATCTTGGATAGCGCCGCCCTCAACTTGTCGCTGGGCTCCTATCCCTCAAAGTGGCCGATATGACTTAACTTCTCCAATCACCAACACACGTCCTTCCCCGCATTTTCCGTAAACGAAGGAATGGCGGCGAGGCTTGATGCGCTCAGGGATTGAGGCGCAGCGTGTGCCTTCCTCGTCGTTTCGCGGGGGCGTATATCCCGCATGATCTCTTCCCTCTGAGCTCGAAACTCCGTTACGAGGGCCAGCAAAGCTTCGCCCCCGTTCGTCATTGCGCCTTCGTTGTCCTGTCGTACACTCCTCAGCCTCATGCGTGGGAAACCATCGTTATGCGACGCCGAATACCATGGAGACCACGCCGCAAAATTATGTCCTACAACCGTCAGGCGCTCCCTCTCCCCAAAAACGTCTCAACATACGAGTAGTGGGCCGAGTACGTGGGCGAGAAATCGCAGTAGAACAAAATAATAATAATTCAAATAAAAAAACTTCTCGCAAACGACCGCCACACACACGCGCACACCCGAAGAAAAAAAAACATGTAAACAGTATCTTGTGTTAGAGTGCGATCGTAAATAACCACACAGAAGTTCTTACGAACACTATTTATTGGTACTAAACATATCACAAGCACAATATACAAAATATCACTGTATCAATCAACCGATGCAAAAAGGCCGTCTTGAGCACACGCGAACGTGAAGAGAAGTGATGCTTCTGCCAAAGGGCGTACAAGTCGTGCGGCCAGAGAAAGAACTACGAGCAATACAATAGCATAATATACCCTGAGGATTGCCATGCACCCATACTCAATTTAACCAATACCCCCTTTCAAGACGAATGGTATGAAACAACCGCTTATTTACGTCTTTCCCTCGTCGAGCTATTGGAGCGTTACAAGTGCATTTTTGGGGCTAAGGGCAATCCCCTCCCAAGAACGGAATTGGCGGAGCACCGGATCGATGTTTTGGATGAAAAACCTCTTCATCAGCCCCCACGTCGTATAATACCAGGCGAGAGTCAGCTGATTGCAGAACAAGTGGAAGAAATTCTAAGGGATGGCGTTATTGTTCCCTCCACCAGCCCATAGTCCTCCCCGGTTGTCCTTGTGAGGAGGAAATCGGGGGAAGTGAGGTTTTGCGTGGGCTACCGGCGGCTCAATACTGTCACAAAACGCGACGTGTATCCCCTGCCTCGCACAGACGACCTCCTTGATCGGTCATGAGGGTCGGCGTATTTCTCTTCCCTCGATCTAGCTAGTGGTTACTGGCAGGTGAGCATCGATCCAGTACACCAAGAGAGGACCGCGTTTGTGACACCTGACGGACTGTACGAGTTCCAGCGAATGCCATTCGGCAATGGA
Source organism: Sympetrum striolatum (assembly GCA_947579665.1). Taxonomy (NCBI): domain Eukaryota; kingdom Metazoa; phylum Arthropoda; class Insecta; order Odonata; family Libellulidae; genus Sympetrum; species Sympetrum striolatum. The sequence goes on from OX388352.1 coordinate 29,613,740, forward strand.
CAGTGTAGGGATACGGCCAAACCCGTCTAAAGTGCAGGGCTAAGGGATTTTGCGAGTCCAAAGAATGTGAAGGGTCTTTGTAGCTTTCTGGGAATGGCCAGCAATTATATGCGTTTCATTGCCGGCTTTTCTGCAATTGCGAGACCTCTCCATTCTCTCTTGAAGAAGAGACAGAGCTGGTCATGGAGAGCACCACAGGAGAGGGATTTCTGGGAACTTGAGCAAAGCTGTAGGCAGCACCAGTTTTGCAGCACTTCCGCGAGGACCTTCCAAGTGAGATTCATACTGATGACTCATATGATGGCCTGGGAGCTGTTTTGGTGTAACGGAGTGAGGAGCAAGAGTTCACCGTGGCGTATATCAGCCGAAGGCTAACGCAGCACGAAGCTAGGTACGGTTGTAGCGAGCTCGAGTGTTTAGCCATCGTTTTGGCGACGGAAAAATTCCGCCACTACGTCTACGGGAGACCATCTACGATGGCGACAGACAACTCTGCCGTAATCTGGGTTCATCAAAAGCAAAGCAGTAGTGCCAAGCTTGGAAGGTGGATTATGGCTCTACAGGAAAACAACATAAGGATAGTCCACCGCAAGATTAAGGCTAATGTTGCGGCAGACGCTCTCTCCAGAAATTCAGTCGCCAGGGCTGAGATTGCGGAAGTGCCTGCCGAATTATTTGCGAGTGTGTTAGTGAGTGGGGAGCCTAAGGTGACAGACATCATCGTAAAGCTCTTTTAATATCTGATAAGACATTAATGTGCCCCTTGGAGACGCTGGTGGGAGGACGTGAGCCTTGGTTAGAGAGAGAGGCTGAGAATGACAAGTTCCAACTTACAAATTTTGTTCTTTATAGAAAGAATTCTGGTAGGGGTCGGAGGATACTGCCAGTTGTACCACGCTCGCCTCGCCGGGACATTCTGTAGACTTATCATGCAAGCGCCACGGGAGGACAATTTGGGATGGCAAAGATGAGGGCTCACGTCCAGGGACGATAATGTTGGACACAATCCGTAAAGCACGTGCGTAAATTTTTCCGGGCTTGTCCTCATTGCCAATCGCATAGGCAGCCTCTTGGGAAGGCAGTTGGCCTGCTCAACTCAATTCCGTCTGTTCAAGCATGCCATGACAGCTGTTTACCACCCCTAGGCAAACAGTTTGTGTGAGAGGGCAAACTGTACGTTCGCCGAGATCCTTGCTAGCCATGTAGCCGGTGAGCAGACCCTGTGGGACGAGTTCGCCCAGTACGCTGCATTTGCCCTGAACACGGCACAACAGGAGTTCACAAGGGTTCATTCTATTTGAGCTAGTGCATGGGAAATCCCCAGTGCTACCAGAAGAGAGTACGTTTCCTTGGGCTGAAGAAGTTTGTGGGTCCTACCGTGAACTTTATGAACAGGTGGCTGCAATCCGCAACCAAGCCGTGGAGAGTACAAGATAAGCGAAAGAACATCAGCTTACCCTTTACAATAAACGTCGTTGGGAAGCTCCTAGCTAACGAGTCGAGGAACTAGTCACGGGGAGGAGGGAAGTCAGGAAAAAGGGGAGGTGCGCTAAGTTTATGCAGAAGTACATTGGCCCCTTCCAGGTTATTGGTCGGGTAGAAACTGTTATATATCAAGTAGCAGACCCTCCAAGCCATGATACTCGCCGCCTCCTGAAAGTGTTCCCTGTCCACGTATCGAAATTGAAGGCATATGTGGGTGGCCACTACAGTAGTGATACACAGGATGTGGAAGATGGAGAGAGCACCACCAGTGACGGATCATCTTCTGGGAGCAACGCAGGAGGTCTAAGTGTTGCTGACGGATGGGAAGTTATATACCCGGAGGAGGAGGAACAGTGGGCAGGAAGAGTAACAGAAGGCAGGAGGCCGGCCACGGAGGGAGCCGCAGATTCCTTGTTGGTTGCAGGACTTTGTGCTATGCTAGCGTCACTCGGGGACCGAGTGGAGGGTCAGGAAGGGCCGAGTGTTGCAGAGTCCCTGCCCATGTAGTTCCCCCGGGGCCCACTAGGGCCTCAGAAGCCATTCTACAGCTGGGCAGGATATAGAGAGGGAGTGAAGGACTGGGCACCTAGAGAGACAGTGAGCATGGAGCGAGTGTGAGGACTGAGTGTGAAACTTCGAAAGGAGAAAAATGTTAGGGAGTGTTTTTATGAAAGTGCTTATTTTTATTTTAAGTGAAAAAGTGAGAGTATATAGCTTTTGTGTATAAATGTCTATGTCTAAACTATTTCAATTTTCCGTTGCTTAAGTTAGTGGAACTCGATAATCAGGATATCATATACCTCAAAAAAGTATGGCTCTTTGTAATGTAGCATATAATATATCTGTGCATCTTTTTTAAAATATCAATTCCTTATCCACTATCCATATTGTTGTGGAGGCTGTACTCATGCAGGTCCTCTGGGGCCCTCTAGGGCCTCAGAAGCCATGGGCAAATGGGCAGGGTACTGTTGGATAGAGAGGGAAGGATTTCACGTCTATAGAGAGAGAGAAGGGGACATGGTGCCTGTGCTGGGAGATTCAGTGCGAGTGTGCTGTGTTTTGTAGTGGAAATTGGAGTGAATTTAGCAATCATGACAATATGTATCATAATGGACCAAGACCAAGATGAACTATCATTTTGTTGGAAATGGTATCAATATTTTCTGCTCAAATAATTCAGCAGCATGTTGTCTCATTTTATGAACATGTATTCTTCAGTAGAGGGATTTTTTCCAAAACAAATTGAAACAGCAAAGGCCATTGCAAATATTCCACAATCGTAGGGATTTGTTTGCTGTTGCACATTATGAAATATATTTTCAGTATCAATTTCGTAAAGTTTTTCAATGAAAATGAGTTGTTCCTTCTTTAATTCTCTATAATTCATACTATCGTAAATGTTATTTATTTTTCCATCATAATGGGTGCAAATCCAATGTCCTATGTTACTTTCTTCTGTACTGCTGTATAAAATCTGTAGATGTTGTGTACCAACAGGAATTGCTTTAATGTTACTAGGAAATTGACAAAATAAAACACTTTGAGGCCTAAAGGTAGTGTGAATGGATATTAATTTACCAAGGAAGTCCATGTGTGTATCTTCTAAATAACCATTGACTGTTAAAAGAACTGTTTGAAGTTGTGAATCAGGTATATTATTTAAAAAGGAGCAATTTTGATTTATTTTGACATCTAAACCTTTCGTATCATTATATGCTGAGGAAGATTCCATCAGGTCATATATTTCACAATTTTCACATTCTAATAGAGCATATATAGGTTTATGATAGGAGAAATAAGATTCATACACACCTACTTTTAAGTTTGGTATGTTGGAAAATATAACATCAATTTGTGAATTTAAATTGGTTGTGCATACATTACTAGGTATTTTTGAATAGAGATTATATTTAGAAAAAAATTTCTTCAAAAACTGTTCCTTGTCATTAAAAAGATTATAATTAAAATCTCCCAGAACTAATAAATTTTCATTTTTGTAATTCTTCACTATTCTGTCCAAAGATTTCTTAATATTTTTTTCAAACATATTTTGAGAAACACTTGGAGATTTATAGCCACTAATAATATAAAAATTTGAAATTTTAAAGGATATCAATTCAACATGACATTTGTCTGCTATATTGAATACATGTTGCATATCTGTAACCACATATTTACAATTTATAAAACATAATAAGCCACGTGAATTTTCGCCTGCATCAGACCTGAAGATCTCGATGAAATTTGGAATATAAATGGAGTCTTGTTTCTTTGTTAATGTTTCAGCAAAAATAATATGTCACTATCAATATACCATTCATCATCAGTAATATTCTTCAATTTTGTCGGCAGGGAGCAAACATTTAAATAAACCACTTTAATTTCTTTTTCTGACTTTAATCTATTAAATACTAAATTAAGTTTTTTTTCTTTTCTTAATTTCATCAATTCTATCTGCACAGGATCTTCTTTAAGATGAAATTTTGGGTATTTGAAACTGCCTAGAATATACAGTCCTGATAAGGAAATTACTCTACTCAAAGCAACATACAGCATTGAACGAGTTATTCTCCGTGATTTGTTAAAGTCAAGACAAATTTCTTTGTACGTCTGTCCCTGACTCTTGTGAATAGTTAAGGCTTCTGCCGGAATCACAGGAAATTGTTGCCTTATAATCTGAAACTGTGAGCTTTTAGAGATGTTTAGTACACTGCTAGTTCTGGTGATTGGTGTTAGATTTAAGTTGATATTTTCATTTTTCATGTGCCCTTCATGTGTCAATTTTGCTTTATTCCCCACAAGATCAGAACAAAAATCTACCCAAATCTTAATTGGCTCCTCAGTATGTGGTTTGAATGTGATCAGTTTTAAAGTACCACATGCACCATTTACTAAACCATCCTCTACATCAATATTACATGTGATCATATATTTAATTCCAATTTTTAATTTAACAGAATATGGCAACCCATTGACCTCACTGATTTTCTTATCTTGTAAAGATTTTAACAAGGACCTCCTTTTTTCATCACTAATTTTTCCTAAAATGCTGTCTTTTGCTAAAGAGGTATATTCTTCACTAATCAAGCTGTCTATTTTCTTTTGGTTGTATATATGAACATCTTTATTTTCCGAAAATAATCTAATTGCTCCATCTGGAATTTCATTCTCTTTTACTTCCCTTGTTTTAATCAACTCTATGTCTGCTTTGGTCATATTTCCATTTGCAAGATTGTTTAAGGCAACTATAAACTGAATTTCATTTTGTCTCATGATTTCTGTTAGCTCATATAAATAAAATTCATCCCAAAGTGGATTAGAATCGAAAAAAGTATGCATTTCACAGGATTTTGAAATTTTAAATATATGTGAGTCCATGACCGGAGGCAATTGATTCAAGTCACCCACACATATTACTGATATCCCTCCAAAAGATTGATTTATGCCCATTATTTGCCTCAATCTAGAATCTACACGGCTGAAGAGTGTGCTGCCAACCATTGAAATTTCATCAATAATGAGTAATTTAAGATTACATAATTTTTCTCTAATAGTGTTTGCTAAATCATTTGATAACTGAGGCATTTGACCACCAAATTGAACAACTGGAAGAGCAAATGCTGTATGTAATGTAACTCCATTGATTAAAAATGCTGCTTTTCCTGATGGGGCACATAGTAGAACAACAATCTTGTCTTTTTGAGATCCAGGAACAGAATCAAAGTAGTTGGTAACAGTTTGATAGATTGCATTAATTACAGTGCTTTTACCAACTCCTGCTGAACCACTTAGAAATATTCTTATAGGTGCTGCATTGCTCTTCATAAAATGTAACACGTGCATAACAAGTCTCTTTTGTGATGAATTTAATTTTTGCATAAGTCTGAACAGATTTACTTCAGAAATTCGTCTGGGATATGTATATCTTGATATAGAATTTTTGTTTGGTAATTCTGAGCCGCCTTGTTCAAAAATGTCAATTTTTTGCTCTACAGGAATTCTGTCTGTAATGAAATCATTAATTTCCTCTTCATCGATTTCAGTTTTTTCATTTTCAACATTTTCCATTGCAATTTCCATTATCTCATCTCCAAGAACAGAGTACACTTGTCTATGTTTTTCAATAGTTTGAATGCAATCAATATATTTCCTTTCGCAGTTTACGTTTTCCACTTCGCATAATTCATTTCTCCATGGTAAAAATAGTAAAATTTGTTCCCTGTAATAATTGATAGGATCTTGGTTTAATTTGTACCTGCGGTATCTAATTATTGCTGATCTGTTTCTAAATCTGTATTTGTTTAGCGTGTCATTTTCATCTCCATCATCATTCTCATGCACCTCAAAATTCAATAATTTTTTAGAATAATTAGAGGCAAAATCAGCAAGGCAGAGTTTTTCCATGGTTTTGGGTCTTGTACTATATTTTTTCATTATATCTGGCATGAATATCTCAGTTGAATTACTAGCAAGTTCTTTTAAATCCTTATTAGATTTCAGCATCATTACACGTTCTTTAATAGGGCTTGTGTTAATAAAAATACTTTGCCTACTACTCTTTGAGAGGGGCAAGGATAAAACATGGTATGATGCTTCTTGGGCTGACATCAAATTACTATTTAAGAATACATTAGCAATATTTCTAAATTTATCCTTAATGCTATTATTGCCATTATCTATATCACGTGCAGCATCTCTTAATAATTTAGATAGACCAGAATCAACTTTTGTAACATAATTAAGGACATATGAAGCCAAACCATACTCCTCCAAAACATATTGTATATCCATATTTGCTTCAAATAAATACAGCATTTTCTTATTGTAACAATTAATGTCTACTTCCAGACTACTTCTTTTTAAAAATATTTGTGCCCTTTTAAGGGAACTCCTAATTGCCAAAATGTATTCTTCTTCATTGAGGTTCAATTTAGCTAAGATGTCACTGAAGGAAAGGAATTTTGGTTTTTTGTGAAATGATTGCATCAGAATTCTTATGTTTTTCAATGATTCTTTCACACTACTCGTTATATAATCTTTAGGTAAAGGTTCTAAAATCATTGTTTTTGGCATGACAGGAATAGGGAAGTTGAATCTGCATTTATGTTTATTTCTCTTCCCTCTGTGGCAGGTGTGACTATGGTTATGGCGCTGAATAGCAATATATGGGTTATTGGCATCATACTCACATGTAATGAAATTATCAATAAAATCAACACATTTTTAAATTACTTTTTCATTGGATGAATCATAACAAGGTGGATTTTTTTAACCAAAGAAAAATGTGTGCATGTGGCGAACCTCTCATTTGGAATTCTACTCTATGGTAACTATCTTGTACTGTATTATTTCCAAAAACACTATTTGTTTGACTTAAAAGCCTCATAAATTTATTAATTTTGAAATCAAAATAACGAGCACAGGTGACTGGATCATTCCTAATTAAGTTCATTTTTTCATTTACTTCTAATTTATATGCCTCTTCTGTAGTAATAATCCTATTTTTCTTTAATTTATACAAGGATTTAATGAGTTCAGGCCAAATTGTTTCTCCTGCAGATAATGTCAAAAAAATAGTTGGTTTTCCAAGTTGCCTTATCATTGCCAGCAGTTCTTTTTTCTTAGCTTCCCAATAACTTGGAGAGGAACAAATGTGTTTCAAAAGTTTATAACCCTCATCAAATTTGATTAAATTTTGAATGAAATCCTTATTCAAAACATTGGCAGCAGAAATACCATCAGTTGGCTTGCTTTTCCTGAGACACATGTTAATACTAGAAAGGCAGGATTTTTCTAATTTTTTCTTCGCCATGTATAATGTTCGATAAATTCGATGTGCGAAGGCGTTACCTCGTGGAAGGCCATAATAAATGAAAAAGAACACTAGTACACTTCCACAGATTTATTTCATTGGCGACATGTTTCGCTAGCGAGCTAGCATCATCTGGCACATTTCTTATTTTGGGATTTCATTATATACAATAACTGATGGTGGGAATTTATGAAGAAGGTTGGGGTTTAAAGAGTTTACTAGGAAGGGAAAGAAGGGGGGAAGGGTAGGGAAACAGGTGCTCATTTGTCAAAATATGTTCATGGGAGGTGCATATAATTTCTACCTCCTCCAAAAGGTCCAAGCGGCGGCCTTGCTTTTCTCTATGGAGACAATTGGGTTGAAAATCACTTTGGTGTCCTTCATCCAGGAGGTGCAGTGCGAAGTTGGACATAGGAGCCCCCCTCCGGAGACGGTAGTCGCTATTGTGTTCCGCGGCCCTCACCCGCAGATTTCTGGCGGTTTTCCCGACATACCTGGCCTCACAGGTATCACATTTAAGTTCATAGACCCCACTACAATTCAATACGTCCCTCTTGTCTTTAGAATTACCTAGTAGTTTACCAATGTTCTTCGGTGTATAATACCCGGCTTTGAAGTTTTCCGGTAAGGCTTTTCCCAGCTTGTACGATATCTTTCCCAAGAACGGCAATCTCGCTATGCTAGCTCGCTAGCGAAACATGTCGCCAATGAAATAAATCTGTGGAAGTGTACTAGTGTTCTTTTTCATTCATTTATAATATTCGAGTTGGTATGCATGATCTACGATCGCTTCTTCTTCTTTCTGATTTAGCTCGGTCATTATATGATATTCTATTGCATTTGGGTATTTCAAAACCATATCCTCCAAATATGGTAGGAAAACACAATTCATCTAAATCCTCTATAGCGTGCCATGGAACAGGCTTCTTGTCTTGACCTGGGGCAGTAATTTTTATATTATCTTGAATCTGAATGTTTCTGTCCATAACCATAACTTCTTCTCCAATTTCCAAATCTTCATCCAAACTATAAGTATCATCAAAATCAGACAGTGAACCTTCAAGGTCTCTATCACCATCAACATCTAAAACCAATTTATCCCATTTTTCCATATCCCCATTCTTTCCTTTGTCCATGTCAGTTTTTTCAACAACAAAATCAGTTTCTTCATCATAATTTTTTTCATGTTTCTCAAAATATTTTTCATTGAATTGAATCTTGTGCTTTTTATAAAGAGGAGTGGTTACTAAATATTGAAGGGCATCACAAACAGAAGCTGGTCTTATTGTTTCAAACATGTAGTCTGTGGCATGAAGAATGTGTCGTTTCAACTTAAGCTGTATTGTAGCCATATTATTAAAACTCCTAGGTAGCACTTGGAGCATATCATCAATTTCAATTGGAATATTGACAACACTTCCTTTGAGGCCTAATTGTGGGTTTAAAGCAAATGATTTTAATGGACGAATCTGCATGAAGTTGATATAAGGAGAAACCATCCTTTCTTCGAGAGGGGACAAGTTTTTAACACAGTCAGGAACATCAGCAAATTTCAAACCATTACTTATAGACAATTTGGGTATTTTACCTTTCATGACATATTTGTGACATGTTTTGCATAGAAATTCGGAATTTATGTTATAAGATAGTAGGTAAAATTGATTTGTAAACATCTCCTTAAGTCTCTCCCCATCAAAATGTATTACAGAATGTGTGAAGAATAACCCTTCACAGCAGAAGCAAATAACATCAGGTGTAGACGTACGATCTTTAATGAACTGCAGTTCTAGTTTTGCAGTTTTTGTATTAATCCTTCGAAGTTGATTATAATAATTTTCTCTAAATTTAAAGAAATTAATATCCCTTTTTCTGTTTTTGGATCCACAGTTCCTCTCCCTCTCCTTCTCTTTGTATTTTTCATTTTTCCTCAGTCCTCTCATAATTTCTGAATTTCTCTTCCTCTCATTCTCTCTGAATTGTTCATCTTGTCTTAATTTTCTAACAAATTCAGAATTTTTTGCTAGTTCATTCATTTTGTATTCCTCATCTTGTCTGAGTTGTTTCATAATATTTGAATTTCTCTGTCTTTCCATTGCCTTATATTCTTGATCTTGTCTGAGTTCCTTCATAATATCTGAATTTCTTTGTCTTTCCATCGCCTTATATTCTTGATCTTGTCTGAGTTCCTTCATGATATTTGAATTTCTCTGTCTTTCCATTGCCTTATATTCTTGATCTTGTCTGAGCTCCTTCATAATATCTGAATTTCTCTGTCTTTCTATCACCTTGTATTCTTCATCTTGTCTTAATTTTCTAATGAATTCTGAATTTTTTGCCAGTTCATTAATTTGGTATTCCTTATCTTGTCTTAGTTTCTTCATTAAAACTGAATTTCTCTGCCTCTCCTTCTTTTTGTAGTCTTTCTTAAACCTGGAACACTTTTCATGTTTTAAATTACTTTCATTCTCTTTCTTCTTGTATGCTTTCTTTTGTCTTAAAAGTCTCATCGATTCCCGATTCCTGACTTTAACTGTCTCAACATCTTCATTTTTTCCAACCTCGCTTAATTCATTCAGAATGTTACTTCTTTTTGGCCCTCTCTTGAAACTAATATATATCTTTTTCTCTTTATTTTTTTTCACAGAGGATTTCTTTTTAGTTTTCATATCAGTGTTCAAATACTTCTAAATAAAAGTGAAATGATATTTCAAGGTGAAACTTAGTGTATGTATGTGTGAATGCTAAACAATGCCAAAACTGATTCAGCAACAAATATCAAAACCAAATAAATTTAATATAAATCCACAAGTAGCAATAAATAGTTGAACAACAAGAAATCACAATATAGAACAGGAAATAACTACAACAAAAAAACACGAATGACTAATGCAAACAAAGAACAGGGGGAAAAACACAAATTTCACCACAATTGATCAAAAACCAAAAGCAAGGATCACAACACAAATTGAACAAAATAGTAAAACTGAAATATAAGTATATATGGTTAGGAGTCAACCAAGTGTGTAAGAAAGTGTAATACAGAAAAGTAGACAAGGAGCAAGAAAACTACCACTTGCACAAAGCACAGGGGGCACAGTGTAAACTTGTTCAACAAGAATAGGAATAGGACGTTGCGAAAACAATTCGCAAATTTGATCACAAATGATTAAAAACAAAAATAAGAATTGCAACACAAATTGAAGAAAATTAAAAAAACTGAAAATATAAGTATATGGGATTCGAAGTCAACCAAGTGATTACAAAAAAAAAGAAAATACCATCTAAGGGCAAAAAAAACACACAAGCAACACAAACGATTAATAAGGACCACAAATTTAAACAGTGGAAACTTGAAAATCGACAGAAAATGACGAAAATTATTAACAAACACAAATGAAGAAGGCAAAAGGAGTAAAAAAAATAAAGAAGCTGACCTTTTTAAGCTTATCAATCATCCAGTGCTCAATCAAACACAAGAGTGTGAGCGAAAGGCGCTTTGCATTGCAATGTTTACCATGTAAACAAACCCATAGTTACGAGATTTATTGTTTGTTATTGTGACGAGTGATCATTTATAACTGAATATTTATTCTGAAATAAATACGCTTGTTTCAAATTCCAAATCAACTTCCAAATATAACTTTGAAGAAATGTACATTTACTAGCTACGTAGCAATCATGTTGTACGTAAAATTTTTATGAAATTGTATAAATGAAAACATAATTTTAACGTAAATATGTCGCAATAACAATAAAATGACGTAGTTATGATACGACACCTAAACGTTCGTTGATATCGAAAATATTTTCAAATAAAACTTACAAAAATTAATTTTTTGTAACTTTTGTAGATAATTGTATATACCGTAATAACACATTAACTCATAATTAGTCGCGTGGGGTCAATATACCCCCAAAATTCTCTGAATTTTGATGGTAAGTTTACTTTTAATTAACTTAACCCTTAAAGGACTGACGTTCCCATATGGGAACGGACTGCAGCTGGGTTCTCTAGGTAGCTAAACAATATCTTGAGTGTCATAAAATGGTCAGTAAACGATACTTTGTGAGCTAAGAGGGTCCAAAGCTTAGTTTCATTTGAGTTTTGGTGCATTTAAGTCAAGGGAAATATTTCTTGTGATTTTTCGAAAAACAGGGAAATTTTGAGATCGATCCTTCTGGCAACTAATTTTTATAAGTTTTACTGTTTTTAATTTAAAGTAGTATTTTGCTTGTATACCTTTAGTATGATGTTCTAATCATCGAAAGAAATTAAATAGAGCAGAGTTTGAGTTTATTCGTTGTTGTTATAACGTTGTTTATTGCTGCGTTCCCATATGGGCACGTCAGGCCTTCCCACTACTACGCGATTTCTTTGCCGATGGCTGTCAAGGAAAGCTATATATAGTATATAAAAGAATATTTTGCGACATAATACATTATTTTTGGTGCAATTCAATTCAGAATCATTTTAGTTTTAAGTTGTGACAAGAAACCTATGGCAATTATTATGCATATTTATGAACTAAATCTCGGAAAACCTAAATTTATATAGTAGAAGCGGCAACAACATATATTAGCAAATGATTATTGTACTAGATATACAAATCCTTTTAAATTTTATTAGCTTCACATAAAAATGATATCATCAGAGGTGTTATAGTTTCTATTCAGGAAAAACGTAAGTTTTCATGAGTCGACTTCACTGAGGGGCCTCTCCGAATCCTTGACGAGGATGAAGAGAGTGAAGTAGATGTTACCGATTTCTTCATTTCTCCAACAGAAGAAAATGAGCTAACTGACGAAGAATCGGCTGATGAAGATGAGGAAAGATTGGTTGACAATTTCACTGGCTAGCAAATGAGGGCACAAGCCGAAATTCGGTTGGCAACCAACGAAAGAATCGGTGCTGGAGAAGACGATGGGGCAAGAAAATCTGTGCGGAGAAAATGGATAAAGGGCAGCATTGAGTGGACGGGAAGTTTTTCTGAAGCAGATTACTTTTCATACTCTAAACTTAGCTGCATCTAATTGCTAGAGCTCTTCATCGATGACGATTTCGTCGCATTCATAGTGGAAAAAAGTGAGAATTATGCCCGATTTTTTAATTGCCCCAGTCCACAAATTACAGCAGAGGAGATGCGAGCCGTCATTGACATTTTGATTGTATCCGGGTACAACATTCTCCTGGAAAAAAATATTACTAGGACGCGAAAAAGGATGTACACTCCTGGCCAAAATTAACGCAGCACCTCCCTAGCGATCCTTATGGCTGGTGCTGCGTTAATTTTGGCCAGGACTGTACATATTGAATTGGTTAGTAGAGCGATGAGGAGGGACTGATTCATCCAAATAATGAAATTTTTGCACTTAGCGGATAATACTAAGTTAGACAGTCAAGCGATGGGTTCTACAAAGTCTGGCCTACGATGAAAATAATTACACAGAGATGTTTGCAGCATTTGGTGCCTTCCCAGTTCTTAGATTGTGAAGAAGAGATGATAAGATACTACGGAAGACACAGCTGCAAGCGATGTAGTAGAGGTAAATCGATAAGATTCGGTTATTATAATTTGAAGTGGTATGTGAAATAATATAATAGCATTAATTTATTTAGCTCAATATATAATTTATACGAAAGAATTTATTGCCACATTTGAAAGGATGTGGCTACAATTGAACTGGGCGAATCAGAAAGAACCGGATTCCGCAAGATTGTCCGCTACCACCAAAAAATGATCTAAAAAAGGAGGAGAGTTGAAAGAGCATCACAGCTATTTCTACATGCGAAGGAATAGGAATCACTAAATGGCTGGACAATTTGGTAATTGCGGCAGCTTCAACAGCGTATGGAGTTACGCCGTTGATGAAAGCTAAAAGATTTTATAGGAAACAAAAGAAAATTATTCAGCTTCCATAACCCTACTTCATATCCCAGTATAATAAGCATATGGGTGGAACTGACCAAATTGATGTAAATTCATTGTATATTGGTAAGATATGATTTATATAAATTATTTGCAACTCAGACAATCGAATAATAATAATAAAAGGAAATCCTCCGATCCAAGGACAAAATTAGAGTTTGGACGAAAGATTGCTCAGGTGTACTTTACTCGGTACAAGACGGAATAAAAACCACCCGGTGGACGACTCAGCAAGGCTTCCACGTCAAAAACTGGCTCCACGCAAGAGTTATGGTATGATCAATTAATCGGTGTAATTGGTGACATACCGCAGAACAAGGGAAAACGCTGCTCTTATGAAGAGTGCGAGAGTCGTGGGAGAACAATGCGTAATAAGTGCGATTTTGGGCTCTGTGTTAAATGTTTTACAAAGTACTTAACAAAATAATTATAAAACAAATACTTATATCTTCCAAGAAAAACCATTTCATACAATATTTTTTTGAAATAAATATGATTTTTTTCAATAAAATGCTTTCTTTTAAATTTCATCATGGCGCGCGTAATAGTAGTAGTGGGAAGGACTGACGTGCCCATATGGGAACGGGCATTTGCAACGAACCTATTATTGTTAACCTTTTTTAAACAATTTTCTGGTGTTAATTTAGGTTATCACTCTTTCCAACATAGTGTTTATGTTTTTTGGTGAACACTAGGTATCTGAGGTCATGACGTAACATTTTTTTTCTTTGAATGATTTTGTCTACAGTATTCGCTTCACACACATTGTCATTTTCAACTATGTTCCAACGGGGTCACCTAACACATTTGAAGTTAAGGTATCTGTAAAATGACCGACGCCGATCAATTTCAATGTCTTTGCTTCTTTGTATTTTCTATAAATATCCCATACATATCCACTATATAAGCGTAAGACAGCTTCGTAGCAGGACAGTGTTACTCGTGAGTGAGAGACCTAGCGCATCCAGAAATTGAACTCTACCGGACCTCCTCAAGCCTGTTTTGATATTCAGAAGGATTTTTCTCAGAGGTATGAGGATAAATGGAAAGTTAGTGGAATTGTGTAAATAATTAGTTCATCGAAAAACTTATTTATTTAAATTACTTTCAGTAAAATTCATCAACCGACGAATAGAAAGGAACCCTACCTATTTTTCATCGCCTTCCGCGAAACTAGCTCCGTTGGAAGGTAAGAGGATACATGATTGAGAATTCTTTCATAAATCGTTTTCATTTTTCCAAATCAAATTTTCACGGATCATATGTTTTTTAGAATGACATCAATCAGTGAGCGAGATATTCTAAAAATTTTGGAGGATCCTGGCGCTGATGAAGATGATGATATTCCTGATGATACTTCGAGTTCATCCTGTTCCGGTGACGATTATGTAAGTGAGGCCTCAGAAGAGGATGACATACTAGAGGGATCCGAAGATTCTGACGATAATGAAGTTCTGAGCACAGTGGAGTATGTAGGAAAAGACGGCACTACGTGGTCATCTGCTGCCCTTCCAACAGGACGAAGTCGGCAGTGCAACATTATAAAAGGCCCCGTGGGTAAGGTTATCCTTCCTCCCGGCATGGTGCTAGAGGAACCCCGGGATTCATTCATGCTTTACATGACTCCATCTATGATAGATTCAATCGTAAACTATACAAACATTGAAATGATGCGCGTTCGTGAGCAATCTTCAACGCAAAGAAATTGGCAGCTATGCGATAGGAAGGAAATATATGCATTCATTGGGCTCTTATTAACTGCTGGTCATCTAAAATCAAATTATTGCAATTATGAATCACTATGGGATAAAATATATGGACCACCAATTTTTAGGGCCGCAATGAGTCTAAATAGATTTAAATTTTTCCTAACATTTTTGCGGTTTGATGACAAAAATACTCGAAATGAGCGTAGAAAAAAAGATAAGCTCGCCCCTATTCGAGACTTATGGGAAGAATTAAATTCTAAACTGAGGAAATACTATATTCCGGGAGAAAATTTGACCGTTGATGAGCAACTAGTGCCCTTCCGTGGTCGGTGCCCTTTTAGGCAATATATGCCTTCGAAACCTGACAAATATGGAATGAAAATATGGTGGCTTTGTGACTCAAAAACATTCTATCCTTTGTGCGGTATACCATATTTAGGCAAAGTTGACAAAAGGGCACACAATTTAGCATCATCAGTTGTTTTATCGCTGACAGAAATGTTCAATGGAACAAATCGCAATATTACTTGCGATAATTATTTCACCGACCTGGACTTAGCTAAAACACTTCTGTCTAATGGCCTAACGATGGTAGGTACCGTGAGAAAAAATAGAAGATTTATTCCTGCTCAATTTCTCCCCAGCCGTGCAAGAGAAGAGAATTCCTCTGTTTTTGGTTTTACTAAAGATGCCACACTTGTATCATATGTGCCCAAAAAGGGAAAAAGTGTAATTCTTCTTTCAACAATGCACCACTCTAGAGTTATATCTGAGAATGGTAAACCAGATATAATACTGTATTATAATGATACAAAAGGGGGGGTGGATTCATTAGACCAACTAATTCATGAATACATGAGTAAAAGAAAATCCAATCGTTGGCCTTTTGTTTATTTCATGAATGGAATAGATGTGTGTGGCATTGCTGCCTACATTATGTGGTGTCATCGAAATCCAAAATGGAATGCGAACAAAAAAGATAAACGTAGGTTATTTCTTATTTCACTCGCCGAGGCTTTGATAATACCTCAAATTCAGTCTAGGAGTATCTCGGGATTGCAGCATGTTACGAAAAGTGCAATCGCAATATTTAATACCTCCTCCGAAAAATCTGACACTGAAATGGCTAACCCACGAAAAAGGTGCTACATTTGTCCAGCCAAAAAGAGTAGGATGCAGAAACAATGTTGTAAAAGATGTAAAAAAAACATATGTAAAGAGCACAGCTCTTTTACTGTTGTATGTGATAATTGTAAATCCTAATTATAAACAAAAGCATTATATTGTAGAATTATAACGAAAATTACATAAGAATATCTAGATTGTATAAGAATTATAGTAAATAAATATAAACAAAAATACAGCGATATTTATTTATGATACCATCATTTTCCTACGCGAGCCTTTAAGGCTCACCTCGACCGGTTAAGTAGTTGAATTAGCTTGACCGGAGTAGGGTTAAATGATTCACTTGCCCAAAGAAATAAACATCGAGAGGCACATTGGCTTGCAATTAGGCGGAATAACCTTTAAGGTGCATGTTGGAAAACCTTCCCTATGGACAAATATATCGTCGTATTGCGAATTGTTCGTCTGACCTGATCATTAGTTAATTATTTAAAGAAACTTCTTTTCTTTAACGTACTCCTTTAGCATATTAAATAAATAGCATTTAGCAAAGAGCAGCGTGGAGAGAATATCGCGAAAAGAGCATCGTCTTGAGTATCCTGATCTAGTGTGCTATTTGCGCATTGAATTTCCATTCATAAGGTTCCTTTCTAAGAATTAACGTAACAGTTTCAAATTTTTGGAATATGTGGTAGAGCATTTATTATTTTGATTTTATTCAGCAAAATTAAACAGTTTTAAATGCCATTCATCAGGAAACAATGAAAATTAATCTCACTCTTTTCGGAAAAAGTCTAACTATGGGACGAAAATAAATTTTCGAATTGCTTTATGAAACTTTAAGTTTAAGGGTTTTCGACAACGAAAAAACGATTAGCAATACATCTAAAGTGGTACAATGAATCCTTATCAGTGTAAACAACCTATAAATGAGTTATTTAAGAAAATATTTTGTATCAGGCCAAATTTGGGTCGTATCAAAGGCATTTAAAAAATTGTTATTAATTAACATTTTAAGTTAAATATGTCGCAATAACCAGAAAATGGTATGATATGACTCCTAAACGGTGGTTGATATAGATAATTTTTTCAAATAAAATTGAATTTTACAAAAACGGAAACGAGCTTCGAAAATTAAAGCTTGACTTCTGGTAAACCGATTTACTCCAAAAACTAATTAACTCTAACAACACCGACCAAAGT
Source organism: Sympetrum striolatum (assembly GCA_947579665.1). Lineage (NCBI taxonomy): Eukaryota > Metazoa > Arthropoda > Insecta > Odonata > Libellulidae > Sympetrum > Sympetrum striolatum. The sequence continues at coordinate 29,631,004 of OX388352.1, forward strand.
GCTATTTATGAAATTTGGTGTTGGTACTCTATTCATAATTAATAATATTCATGATAGAGCGCCCACAAAGTACATAAAGAGGAACTTCCGGTTTATCGTTATTTTATCCTTTATATGTATATATGTATATTTATATATAACTCCTAAAATAGCAGTTTTACAAAAATATTTTCCATACAAAAGTTATAGTAAATTATATTTTCTAAAACTTAAAAAAAAATAATTCCATACCAAAATATCAGATTAATGGAGATATTTTGCAAAACCGGAAACGAGCTTGGATAAGTAAATCTCAACTTCCGGTTTACCGATTTACTCCAAAAACTAATCAACTCTAACGACACTAACCAAAATGCTATACATGTAATTAAGTGTTGATAAAACAAAAAGTTTTCATGTTAGAGCACCAACAAAGTACATAATCAGCTACTTCCGGTTTATCAGTATTTCACGAATAAATCCTAAATAATCAGTGATATAAAAATATGTTAAATACAAAAGTTATAGTAAATTACATTATCTATAACTTTTATAAGAATACAATATACGTATATATCATATTTATGGAGATATTTTGAAAACCGGAAATGAGCTTTGATGAATGAAGCTCGACTTCCGGTTAACGGATTTACTCCAAAAACTAATCAACTCTGACAGCACACACCACACTACTGTATATGAAGTTTGGTATTGATACAACAAACAGTTTTTACGTTAGAGCGCCCACTATCACACACATTCCGAAAATGGTCAAAACGTATTCTAGGGACCCCAAAACATGTATTTCCGTTGAAATCTCGCAGTCGACTTCTTCATGAAAACAATAATTTCTCTATACTACGTATATGGAGTAGGTAATAATGTTTTTCGGGACATAATCGATGAAAAACGATGAAATTGGCCTTTCGCCCATAGAGCCCAGAAGGCCCACTAAGTACATAATCAGCAACTTCCGGTTTATCAGTATTTAATAATAACTCCTAAAAAATCAGTGATACAAAAATATGTTTCAAGCAAAAGTTATAGTACAATATATTTTCTAAAACTTTTATAATTAATAGTATATACCTAAATATCATATTTATGGAGATATTTTGAAAACCGGAAATGAACTTCGAAGATTGAAGCTCAACTTCCGGTTTGTCGATTTACTCCAAAAACTAATCAACTCTAACTAAACCAACCAAAAAACTATATATGAAATTTGGTGTTGATACAACGAATTGTTTTCATGTTAGAGCGCCCACAAAGTACATAACAGCTACTTCCGGTTTATCGGTATTTCACGAATAACTCCTAATCAACCGGTGATACAAAAATATGTTAAATACAAAAGTTATAGTAATTTATATTATCTAAAACTTTTATAGGTAATGCAATACACGTATATATCATATTTATGGAGATATTTTGAAAACCGGAAATGAGCTTTGATGAATGAAGCTTGACTTCCGGTCAACCGATTTACTCCAAAAACTAATCAACTCTGACAGCACACACCACAGTACTATATACGAAGTTTGGTATTGATACCACAAATAGTTTTCACGTTAGAGCGCCCACAAACACACACACACATACACACACACAAACACACAGACATCATTCCGAAAATAGTCAAAACGTGTTCTAGGGACCCCAAAACATGTATTTCCATTGAAATCTCGAAGTCGAATTTTTTCATGAAAACAATACTTTCTCTATACTTCGTATATGGAGAAAGTAATAACCTTAGCTTAAAATTATTGAAATATATGAGTGAAAACATGCCTCGAAAACGGAAAATTAATCTTTATGGCTTTCTATAACTCAGCGAGATGTTCAGCAACTATGTTTAGAATTTACTTCTGTATGCTCGGAAAAAATATTCTCAAATGCGGCTTCTAAATAGACGGAACAAATAACATGAAAATTAACGTTCGGGGATGCAATAGGGGCTCTGCGACACAAAGAACTTAACTCTGATCGTAGAGCATAAATAACAGTTATACGCGACGAACGGACCCAGGTATACTGCAGTAAACCGTCCGGAAAGGAACGATACTACACGCATTTTTATTACCACTTTCGAGACGCTACAGCTTAATTATGAAGTTTTAGAAATTTTTGACTAGGTCCACCTACAGGTATTTGATTTTCTTCCAAAGGCCTTACTTCTACCGTTTTTAAAATACATAATGTAAATTATATTATACTATAAGCGGATATTTAGTCACCATCTTTGGAAAAATTACATTAACTTTTCCCTAGATTTGCTACTTAATCAACAAATAATATTGGAATCAAAGTGTACAACGTCCAGTAGGGCCAGCAGCCACCTTATGTATCCCATTATGGGAGTGACGACCAGCACGAGCTTGTACAGATGGAGAAAATAACGGAAAAGCGACTTTAAAAGGTAGTAAGTATACCAGGGTTATGTATTTTTAGAAATAATGAATTAAGAGCAATGAGGGTGAATACCAATTTTATTAAAAATTGTTTTAACATAAGAGAGGGAAAGTTAAATCAAAAATAAAGTACAAGTCAGCCGTAGGCGCGGTCATTCAAAGAACCCTCGACGATAATTATTTTATCGCAACATTTTACCCTCAGTTAAAAATCCTGCTAAAGATCGATTTAAGCAGCATAAATAAAATGTGCACTCACAATGATAGTGCATTTATCTTTAATTAGAGTAGTCTAAGAGCTGCATTTTCATTGAAAATGTCGAAAAAATTGTTAAAAAACATTAATATTGGGGAGATGTGAGAGTATTCATTAAGAACCCTCGGCGATAATTATTTTATCGCATTGCTTTACCCTCAGTTAAAAATCCTGCTATAATTGAGAGTTAAAACAATTGAAATTCCAATATTTTAACTATTTTTCTCAATAAAATCAATTCCTAAAAATAAAAACAAAAATTCAGGAGTAACTGACGAAAAGGAATCACAGCTTTAAGTCACATTTACATTGTTTTAATGTATTAATAATGATAATCTAATATTAATTTCACTACTATGTATACATTTATATTCAACATTTTTAAATTTATTTCTGAAATGTTTGAAATGCTTATTAAAATGACTTAATTCTGCTTCGAGTCATCTCAAGTTAGGGCGTGGTTCGTTTTACTTCCAATTCGTTTTCTTTTCTTTCACAACAAAAAAATTTTCATTGTTGCCAACAAACTCCACATCAGAATCACTGACTTTCTTTACAGCATGAGTGTTATTATATGTTGAATGGAATCACCAAAGGAAGCATCTGTAACGTCCAAAATTCCTAAATCCGACGACTGCCCTCAAAGATAAAGAGTCTTCTGTCGATAATCTAAAACTAAATCAATGGTGGTTCTAATTTACTTTAAAAGTATTTTTAGTGTTAGAATACCCTATTTACTAAAATCATAAGGAAAAATAGAACGTAGCTTCTAGAAATGTGAATTTACTCAACCGATGCATTTGAATATAGATTTCGAGAATCTATCGCATAAAATAAGTCAACTGCTAAAATATGCTACAAGAAAATACTTAGCTGGAACACTGAAATAGTAATCCTTACACTTTTACAAAAAGGGATGTATAAACTCCTTAAAATAAGTACTTTGGTAATCTGCTTTGTCAAGCGTTCGCATCCTAATTCCAAAAAAAATAATGCGGAAATTTAGGGTAAACGTAGAAAATATACACCATTCCAGCAGCCAAATAAGGGAAGTAAAATTTGTCAACGCAGAAAACTATAATCTCAAAAATAATCTGCGGTTTCCAGAGCACCCCGCGCGAGTAACGTAGGGTTATGCATATACAAAGTAACTGGATTGACTTAGCCAACTATTTCATCCCGCAATAGCCGAGACTAGAACTACGTACATTCATTTTTTCCTTTGACTTCATCTTTATGCTCTTAATGAGTATTTTTGTCCGTGCGAACTGGAACCCTAATACGCGCGTGGTTGTTCCATGAGCCTTGATAGCTCGGAGCGGTGATGTTAGTTCCCCGAATCTCCGCTATAAAAGCGGCGGCGCTGAGACTTTCCCGCCACTCCGAGCCGCTGCGAATGTTTGCAATTCGCACCGCTGCAGAAAACCTCTGGATTAGTTTGTATTTTCATTGGTTCAGCTCCGGATGGATTCCATGGTTTACAAAATAGTAGTCTATAATGCATAACTCGGCGTAGGTTACTTTCAAGTAGTCAGGCGCAAAATATTACTACTGTTATTATCTCGTATGAATGGAAGGACTGAAAAAACTTTGGGAGTTATAGACCAATTAGCCAATCTCAGAAAGGTACTGGGATACTTGCGTTGAGGAGAGTGAAAGGATCATCGTAATATACAAATTCAATCCGGATTTTCAGGGTAGGCTCTCTCTAAATCAGTATAACAATAGCCGAAAGCATAAGAGTCTGCTATAAACAAAGATTGCCCACTGTTTCGTGTAAATTCAGTCATTCATGGATGAGGTCCTTCTCAATTGTCTCCTTTTGAAATGTATTTCGGGAAGGTTTTCTTCATTTATAATTAAAATTTTTATTGCGTTTTTAGAGATAAGTATTAATTATCTAAAAGAATATTTATCTCATCCGATTCTGAAGTCAAAGACGCAGACGTTTCGCAGCTCTTGATCCTCTCGCAAATTCTTTTTTATCTCTTTTTGTATCATATCCCCATACATATAATTAAACTTTATCTTTACGCAGACTTCCGTATTCCGGAAGGGAACGATATTCTAGACATTTTTATTACCGCTTTCGAGATACAACAGCTCAGGTGTGTGGCTTTAGATATTCTTTACTCAGACCACCTCTCGATCGTCGCTTTTATCACGAACGACTTAGAAGTTATTTCCTGCGCGTGTTATAAGACTGGAATAAGTTTTGAATTGATTTATTTGCGCTTAAAAATCTTAATTCTGACGAAACAACCAGTTTAGGAATAACGTTGAAGTGGACGATGCCATCGAAAGGATATTCAATTTCATTCATACCAAAATAGCCAAAAATTCGAACTATAAAAGGTTGCTACAGCCACGTCACCGATCATTGATTACTCTTTTTTAAGGTCTTCTCATTGCATCGTTAGTTTCTTTCTTTGAGTGGCCAGGGATACAGCAATTCGATCAAACTGCATCCCTGATTTCAGTAAAGGCAAGTGAAGTGAAGGGCAGGATGACTACTCAAGTACCAATGTTTCCGAAAATTTATTGAAATATATACGAAAAACTTCAGTATGGCAAACATTTTTCGTATTATATCTACTTTGGTTATCGATGATTCTCCTTTCCACTCATAATACTCTTTTATTTACATACATAGCAATTTACGTTCTGCTTTAGGCATTACTCTGATCTTTTTTCGAAATACTATTATAAAAATACCTTAATATAATTAATTCTTGCTTGGACTTCGCATTCGGATAGAAACTTAATCTCATTTTTACTAGGGAAATATAGACAAAGTGGATCATGTCTGCACTTCATGGAAAGAAATTTCCACTATAGCAAGAGGAAAAAACTACGAATAATTCTACACTAAAGTTTTATTTTTCGAATCTTTTAAAACAGCGGCCGGTCATAGATATATCATATGTCTATCAAGTGGAATAATTTGGTTTTTTTATCGCGCGGCAGCCACAGGTAATATTTATTGCATTTAAGTATTCACTTAATATTGTAAAAGTATTACAAACTTTATTTTTGTTTTGTAAGATCTGAAATGTAGAATTAATTTCTGATGGGATGTTCACACTGATAAAAATATTCTCTTCCACACACTGCTCTTGTTCCCACCGCACGCAAATATTTGAATTTTGGAAGTTCCACTTTGGGGGCGCTGAATTACTTTTCAACTGGGATAGCAGCTCTGCGTAAGGCGGCTATTCGAACTGTCTGAAAATCTCGTAATCGTGGATTCAAATTATTATCCAGCTGTCGAATGAGTCTCAAAAATTACTGCTACGTGTATTTTCAATTTGATTTTTAAAATACAGATTTGAGAGTTACAATTCCTCATTTATTCCCTCCGGTTGTCTTCAAGATTTTTGTCGAAATCTTCATTAGACAGTGAGTTCATTGCTTCAAACGCAGGAAAGACCTCGATCTCTTTGTAAAAGGTTACGTCATTTTTTTGTGGTAGATATATAAAACCCCAGGTTCAGGATGTTTAATTAGTTCATTCGCATCAATTTCTATTGCTCATTAAAAAGAGGAAGCGGTCTAATAGGGAACGAGGTTTTGCCTTTCGTAAAGCCTGCTTTACTTGTCTAGTTGTTTTTAACTCAGTTATTTTAATTTTTTTATTCCCTGGGCGTAGAGCGACTCTCGAATATCATCTGAGAAAATGTCCGAGGAAGTCTCGAACTACATAGTGACGACCTTTTCTGGTCGAGTGCCAATAGGAATAGAAATTATATTTCTCGTACATTAAAAGTAGTTTTAATTTTCGAAAATCCTGTATGGTTTGGCACTGCACCGAAGTTCTTCTTTACGCCAGCTGGGCAATGGTGGGACACGAGACACAAAGCTCTCATTTTTTATATATGTCCAGCCAATTGCTTGGTTATAAGATGAAAATATTGGGAGTTCTTCCTCTCAACCCAATTTCAGTGTTTTTGATAGACGGGGAATACTTTGCGCTTTGTTCTAAAAAAGAGAGGAGAATATATAATTCTAATAGAATTTACAGGAAGAGTGAGGACCTATGATATCCTCTTTTCCCTCGAAGGACCCCAAAAGGGATTTTAGATCTGTATACGTTTGTCTCATCCTCATTCCCAAAGGAGATATTAGCTAGGAGCTCTTGGTCCTCATCGGATTTTATCACCAAATGTACCTATTTTTTAAATATTTAAAATTCACGAGTAAGATCTTTATAAATATTTCGCGGGGAACCAATGGTGTATGTTTTTCTCAAAAAGAAGAGTACTGGAGATTTTAAACCTCTAATTCCTTATTAGTTAAAAAAATATTTATCTATAAAAATGATAAGACTAAAAATAAAAATGCTCCCGGGGACTTCGACGGGCTCTAGGGTATAGTCATAGAGAAAATGGTTGGTAAATATTAAATATAAAAAAACTCTCGGAAGCAACCCCGTCGTAGTGTGGACCATTTAGAAACTATGAGTAAAAAGAGATCTTCCTATAGTTAGGTTACCGAATGAATGGGTAAAACAAACGAAGGATCTCCCTTGGGCATCAAGTGGTAACATGTATACAGAGAAATGTAAAGAGAGCTGTGTAAATGTTTTGTATATGTTGAAGATATACAAATGTTATGCATAGTAAAATGTGTAAAATTCCCTAAATTTATTTGCACAGACTTAAACAGAACCAGCGAGTTCGAAAATGCCCTTGTGGAGTAATTTAAAAAGAACGAAATAATAATCCAAATTGAGGTTGGAAAGAGTTTACGTGACTTTGCACATAAGGGGGTGCACCCAGGAAACTTCCCAAGGAAAAACGGACTTGAAAAATGTCTGACAGGGCACAGATACGGCTTCCCGGCCCTGTCAGACTTTTTTCAAGTCCGTTTTTCCTTGGGAATTAATCGATAGATGTTATATATAACCTATTATACACATAGACGCTTCTACGGATTCATTCATGGATATAGATAGGATACTGATTCACAGGCTAAACCACAAACTGTTATTGACTCGAAATTTTTACGACGTATTGGCCATAACGTGTAAGCACCAAAAAAATTACGAGTTTGAACCTTAGTGTCATGGGTTCGATTCCAGAGGGCCCCAAAGTCCCGATTTTTCCCATTTAAAAGCATTGCTTTGATTTTCGGGAATAAAAATAAAATACTTCCCGGATTGGTAGAGAATCAAAACTCAGGAGCCTATATATATGGTGATGATATATCGAAAAAATAAATGAACTTCACAGAAAAAATCCTGGGTTCGATGCTACGACGATGAAAAAATCTGCCCTTTAAAATACATTGAGGTGGCTTTTCTTTATTTTTTTTGATGCACTTATCGAAACGATAGGAAGTTCTCGCTCCTCTACAAGATGTATATTAAGAATCGGTTTAAGAAAAAGATTTAGATAAGACCGTACACTTCCTGAGTTCGATGCCAGAGCACATTAAAATTTCTCACGTAACGAATATAAGGGAAAAGTAGGACGTCGTTTGAGGCAGTTGCAGCCAATATTTCTGCTTGAATTTTCACACTTAGTTAAAAATGGCGATCTTCTGTTGTTTTGCATAGAAATTATTACTAGAAAGACCCGAGTTCGAAGCCAGGCGGTAAATATATTACCAATTTCAAATATATTGAGGTAGTTTTCATTATTTATTGTGATGTACTTATCAAAAAAATAGGAAGTTTTTGCTTAGATAGAACATGTATATTAAGACTCGGTATAAGAAAAAATAAGAAAAAACCTCGCTGTTCCATGGTTCGATGCCAGAGCACCTTACAATTTCTCACCTAAGGAATAATGGGAAAAGTAGGACGTTGTTTGAGGCAGTTGCAGCCAATATTTTTGCTTGAATTTTCACGCATAGTTAGAGATGGTGATCTTCTGTTGTGCTGCATTGTAAGTTCACCAGGAAGACCCGGGTTCGATTCCAGACGATAAATTACAGCAAATTTTAAGAATATTTTCAATTCTTTTTCCTCGTTTGACGACAGTCCCGATATGATGCCCATTAGAAATTAGTTTTGTCGATGTGCTTTACCAAATACAGGAACAACTGTAAAATCCTGAGTTAGCCGAGAATAAATATAAAGTGACGCCATTTCCGACGAATTGGTCGGGTTGGCGTATGACAGGTGTGCGAAGGAGGGCAAAAGATTGCCTCCCAACCATGTAAGACTACCAAAAGAAATTTTAATTTTAATTAATCAAAGGAACCGTGAAAGGAAAAGAGTGCAAAAAACGGGCTGTGTGGCGGCGATGGTCAATTATAAAAAGCTAAAAGCACAAATTCAAAAAGAAATTAAAAATTTTAAAAATATTAAACTCAAAAATGCCTTTAACAAAGAATTTGAAAGTCGTGATACGGCGTTGCCAAATAAAATTAGAAATAAAGAACTTTGGAAAAAAGTAAATGAAATAACCGGAAAAAAAGGGCCTTATCAAGCAATATTATTTACGAAGGAACTGAAATCTCGGACGATTCTAAAAAATGTGAAATTTTTAGAGACTACTTATGTAAGCAATACGAACCTTTCGCCGCCACCTCAAGGCCGACGGTCGACATGGTTGAGGAGGAAATCGAATGTTTCTCCTTCGCCCCGAACTCGCGACCTTGCCGAGTCTCCCTCCCCGAGCTTAGGGATATTATTAAGAAATTGAAAGTAAACAAAGCGCCTGGACGCGACAATATCACGCCAAACATGGTTAAGAATTTCCCAGAATCAGCTCTAAATATTTTGACTGATATCTATAACGACTGTCTTCATACAAATTATTTCCCTAGATTTTGGCGTGTTGCAAAAATAGTAATGATCCCGAAGCCGGGGAAGGACAATACCGACATTAAAAATTATAGACCGATCAGCTTACTTCCTGTGCTCGGCAAGGTCCTCGAGAGATTAATATTAAACAGGATGGAGATGACCATTCAAGAGTTTAACTTAATTCCCAATTTCCAAGCAGGCTTTAGAGGCGGGCTTTCCACGACGCACCAGGTAGTCTGGATCGCTGAGGAAATTACGAAAGAGTTCAATTTGCACCACTCCACGATCGCCTGCTTTCTGGATTTCCAGTCTGCATTCGACAAAGTATGGCATGATGGCCTAATTTATAAATTGATAACAAATGGTATCCCAATCAACTTGGTTAAAATAATCCATTCGTTCTTATCAGACATAAAATTTTTGGTCAAAATAAATCATGCTGAATCCAGGCTGGAGGTCCAGAGGGCGGGCGTTCCGCAAGGTGCTATATTATCTCCCACGCTCTTTAATTTATTCACTGCGGATATTCCTGTTTGCCCCAATACTGCGATTTATTTATATGCGGACGACAGTACGATTACTGCGTCCGCCAGGAACCCTAACCTTGCGAACGCCATTCTCTAAGGACACTTGGATCGGGTTTACGAATGGTCTCTCCAGTGGAGATTGAAAGTGAACCCGTCCAAGTGTTCGAGAGTGGCGTTTTCGAGGGTAAACAAAACACGTGACCGCTCCGTCCTTTTCTGGGGCAATGACCTGATCCCAAATGCCCGTGAGCAAAAATTCCTCGGCGTCGTCCTTGACGGCCAGCTGTCGTGGAAGGCCCATGCGGAGTACACAACGAATAAAGCCAATAAAGCCTTTAATGCTTTAGCAAAAATATTTTTGAATTCAAAAATTAAAAATAATCTGAAAATATTAATATATAATGCAATGGTCAGATCCATCCTGGTCTACGCCAGCCCGGCATGGCACTACTGTGCAAAATCGCATATCGATAAAATTTTAAAGACAGAACGAAAATGCTTAAAACGGATGCTTAACCTACCAATGATTACCACTACCAGGGATATTTATATGGCGCACAACCTTATTCCACAGGAGGACTTCCTTACCAAGATGACAAATAGTTTTAGCGATAAATTGCCCTCAGCCCCATCGAGCCTTTTCGGCGAAATGTGGAGTTACGAATGGAATAAAGAAAACGACAAATATAAAAGACCCAGAACGGCTGTGACTAAGAGCTTTAGCGGGTATCTTTTCTAATCGCTAGTACACTTTTAATCTACTTATTTATTTATTTATTTATCTATTTAAGCTCTTATTTATTTATTTATATATTTATTATTTTGCGTAAATATGCGCTGCGTGGCAACCGACGTTACAGGGGCTTGCCCCGTAAGCGTATTTTTTAATCACTCGTCAAAATTTTAAATTCAACAGTGTACTATGCAAACTTTTTTTTAGTAACGAAGTAATTATTTTTAATATTTAGGCACCCTGAAATCAATCCCACTACGACAATGGAAAGTTTTTAAATATAATTCTAAATTTTTACGTAAATATGTGATGAGGGTCATCAACTTTTAGGGGCTCACTCAGGCGATTTTAAATATTTTTACAATTTTTTTATGGATAACCAAACTTGAACTTTAAAATTTTACTGCCGTTTCTGGTTTTTAATTATTTATTATTTTGATATAATTGTCTTAACTAGCAATATTTATTATCGATTTTAGAGGGAGATTTTGACAGCACGAGATTTATTTTTATTTGCATACACCCGAGACCCCCAGTGGATAAAGTTTTATTGAAAACTAGGCGCCACAAATGTAATATCCCTGGAGTGGGGAGAGAAGACGTCATGTCATGTCACTTCATCCCCTGAAGATGGCTGCGGTGATTGTAGCCGAAACGTTGGACCTGTTCCAAGAAACTACCCGGATGGAAACCCGAGAAAGATTCCTGCATCATCTTCACCGGGAAAGCACCAAATCCTTCCTGATTCACCTCTACGGGGAGGAGATCCACCGTAACGTTCGTCAGCTCGAGAAGTTGCGGAAAAGAAGGGCTCAACTGTTGTCTTCGTTGGCCTTTCTCTCAAGATGCCGAGATTCGAACATCGTTCCCGAATTTGCGAAAATTCGACCCCCAGTGAAATCACCGGCAGCCAACCGTATCGCCAGACGAGCAAGCAGTGCCATTATTAGAGAGCGGATACACCATACTAGGTATTCGCTTGATATGAACTCCCGGAGCCTTTTATCTCTTCACCTGGGACTCGCTGTGGTACTATCACCAAGGGACTGGGAATATGTCGACCAGTCGACAACCGCTCATGAGCAGTTGTCTATGAGGAAATCCACGTCCAGGCAGTCCAAGAAATATGACCGCCTTGTTTCAAAAACTCCGGCCGTTACACCATTAGATCCGGACCGCATAGTCGTCAATCTTCTCGACAAAGAAATCGACCAGACCACAAAATCCGTCTTGGCCAAGGGACTCAACTTTGCTGCAGCCCCTAGAGCGATTCCATACCGAGACTTCATTAGTGGCATAGAACCAGCAATCCGATCTCTACCTTCTGAGGATGCTGAAGACGTAAGGAGCCAAATTTCCTTGGCCCTGAAGAGGGCCGTCCCGCCGAGACCTAACATCTCCAAAGAAGAAAGGGTTGCCCTACAGAAATTACGAGAGGACTCCAATATTGTCGTATTGCCAGCTGACAAAGGAAACGCAACAGTTCTCCTGAAAAAGGACTTATACCACGAAAAGGTAGGAGAGTTACTTAAGGATCCAACATACCAACCACTACTGCGAGACCCCACAGAATCTCTCAAAAGGAAGACTTCGATCCTATTGAAGAATTCAAGCCTAAAGCCCGAGACCCGCAAGGAGCTTCTCCCGCAAGCTGCTGTCCCTCCAAGACTGTATGGCCTGCCAAAAATCCATAAAAAGGGAATACCTCTCCGACCTATAGTAAGTGCAATTAACTCTCCCACTTATCTCCTGGCCAAATTCCTCACCAAACTGCTGGCACCACTCGTGGGAAACAACCAACACCACATCCGGAATTCAGCGGAGTTTGTGAAAAAACTCAAGCAATTAAAAGTGGGAGCGAACGACATCCTGGTGAGCTTCGACGTCGTATCCCTTTTTACCAAGGTCCCCGTCGAAGACACCCTAAAACTGCTGGAATCCCGATTCGACAAAGGAATAACGGACCTATTCCGGCACACATTAACCTCGACGTATTTCTTGTACCAGGGGAAATACTACGAGCAAAGAGATGGAGTGGCCATGGGCTCGCCACTCTCTCCTGCTGCCGCCAACTTATTTATGGAACATTTCGAGGAAGAGGCCCTAAGAACTGCTCCATGTAAACCAAAGTGTTTCTTCCGCTATGTTGACGATACCTTCGTGGTTTGGCAGCATGGAAGGAACAGGCTGGACGAATTCCTCAACCACCTCAACAGCAGACACGAGAATATTAAGTTCACGATGGAGATCGAAGAAAACGGCTGCCTCCCGTTCCTCGACGTCCTCGTGAAACGAAGACCCGATGGTTCTCTCGGCCACAGCGTTTACCGGAAGCCGACGCATACAGACCTATACTTGAATGGAAACAGCCATCACCACCCCCCACAACGGATGTCCGTTTTGTCGACCCTGATTCATCGAGCACAAACCATCTCGGACCAGGAAAATATAACCAATGAATTCGATCACCTGAGGACCACCTTCCTTCAAAATGGACACAAAATGAAGGAAGTAAACTTGGCCCTTAAAAGGGCCACCTCCAGGACTGACAAGGAATGCAGAGCAGAAGAGGAGAAGCCTGCGGCCACCGCCTGCATCCCCTATGTGGCGCCTGTGTCGAGGAAAATTTCTAGGATCCTCGCAAAGCACAAAATACGGACCGTCCATAAGCCACCAAGAAAATTGGGAAATTTTCTCACGAATGTAAAAGATAAACTGTAGCTCAAAACACCTGGAGTCTACAGTGTACCCTGTGAGTGCGGAGCCGTATACGTGGGAGAAACCGGAAGGACTATTGAGACGCGAATTAAAGAACATTCGCGTAATATTAGACTACGGCAGTCTGAAAAATCAGCAATTGCTGAACACTGCCTTGACCAGAATCATCATATGAAATTTGAGGAAACGAAAGTCGTATGTATAGCACCGCGATTCTGGGACCGTGTCATAAAAGAATCCATTGAAATAAACATGACCAAGAATAACATCAACAGAGATGGAGGCTACTCCATCCACAAGACATGGCAACCGGACTCCGGAAAATCTCCGAGAGCAGACAGCCAATGACGTCCAACCACCAGCGCGACCAATGAAAAAAGTGAAAGGGACTTTCCGAGCCCCTATATATACCGGACCGATTTCCAACCTCGGCACTTCATCCCCTGAAGATGCAATATTAGTCGAAAAAAGTCTTAGCGCCAGCAGAATTAATTTATCAAATTATCAAAACTTAAGAGCCACAGGGGTTCAAATAAGGGGAGGAAGGGGCTGTATTAATTTTATCTCAGCTTATAATCCGCCTGGCGAAAATCTCTATGTTAACGACCTTAGAAAAATTTTTAAGCAATTCAAGAATTCCTTTACGATAATAGGGGGGACTTTAACGCTAAACATACAAATTGGGGAAACAGGATAAATAACCCCGCCGGCGTCAAGCTTCAAAAATTTATTAATGAATGCAATTATAAGGTACATCTGGGTCACGAGTATACCCATTATGTTACAGGGCACCCGGAGAAAGCTGATGTTTTAGACATATTTATATCAAGTTTTATATGTTGTAATTTTAAAATCGATGTCAAACATGAATTGACTTCTGATCACCTCCCGATTATTTTATATTTACCGACGGACGCTGATCTGGACGATGCTTTTAATTTTAAAATCCCTAACTGGGCTAATTTTAAGCTGATTTTAGATAATTTATTAACTAATTTTAATAACGAAACGACAGATGACGTCAACTCAATTGAAAAAAATGTCACTAAATTAAGCGAATTGGTCGGACTGGCGTACGACAGGTGTGCAAAGGAGGGCAAAAGATTGCCTCCCAACCATGTAAGACTACCAAAAGAAATCTTAATTTTAATTAATCAAAGGAAAAGAGCGCAAAAAACGGGCTGTGTGGCGGCGTTGGTCAATTATAAAAAACTAAAAGCACAAATTCAGAAAGAAATTAAAAATTTTAAAAATATTAAAATCGAAAATGTCTTTATTAATGAATTTGAAAGTCGGGATACGGCGTTGCCAAATAAAATTAGAAACAAAGAACTCTGGAAAAAGGTAAATGAAATAACCGGAAAAAAAAGGGCCTTATCTAGCAATATCATTTACGAAGGAACAGAAATCTTGGACGATTCCAAAAAGAGTGAAATTTTTAGAGACTATCTGTGTAAGCAATACGAACCTTTCGCCGCCACCTCAAGGCCGACGGTCGACATGGTTGAGGAGGAAATCGAAAGTTTCTCCTTCGCTCCGAACTCGCGACCTTGCCGAGTCTCCCTCCCCGAGCTTAGGGATATCATTAAGAAATTGAAAATAAACAAAGCGCCTGGACACGACAACATCACGCCAAACATGGTAAAGAATTTTCCAGATTCAGCTCTGAATGTTTTGACCGATATTTATAACGACTGTTTTCAAACAAATTACTTTCCTAGATTTTGGCGTGTCGCGAAAATGGTAATGATCCCGAAGCCGGGGAAGGACAGTACAGATATTAAAAATTATAGACCGATCAGTTTACTTCCTGTGCTCGGCAAGGTCCTTGAGAGATTAATATTAAACAGGATGGAGATGACCATTGAAGAGCTCAACCTAATACCTAATTTTCAAGCAGGCTTCAGAGGCGGGCTTTCCACGACGCATCAGGTCGTCAGGATCGCCGAGGAAATTACTAAAGAATTTAATTTGTACCACTCCACGATCGCCTGCTTTCTGGACTTCCAGTCTGCATTCGATAAAGTATGGCACGACGGTTTAATATATAAATTGATTAAAAATGGTATCCCAATTAATTTGATCAAAATAATTCATTCGTTTTTATTAGATAGGAAATTCATGGTTAAAATAAATCATGCTGAATCCAGACTGGAGGTCCAGAAGGCGGGCGTTCCGCAAGGAGCTATCCTATCTCCAACGTTATATAATTTATTTACAGCAGACATTCCAGTTTGCCCAAATACAGCGATATATTTGTACGCGGACGACAGCACAATTACTGCGTCCGCCAGGAATCCAAACCTTGCGAACGCCATTCTCCAAGGACACTTGGATCGGGTTTACGAATGGTCTCTCCAGTGGAGACTGAAAGTGAACCCGTCCAAGTGTTCGAGAGTGGCGTTCGCGAGGGTAAATAAAACACGCGATCGCTCTAACCTTTTCTGGGGCGACAACTTAATCCCGAACGTCCGCGAGCAAAAATTCCTCGGCGTCGTCCTTGACGGCCAGCTGTCGTGGAAAGCCCATGTGGAATACACCACCAATAAAGCTACGAAAGCCTTTAATGCCTTAGTTAAAATATTTTTAAATTCTAAAATCAAAAACAATTTGAAGATATTAATATACAACGCAATGGTCAGATCCATCCTGGTCTACGCCAGTCCCGCTTGGCACTATTGTGCCAAATCGCACATCGATAAGATATTAAAGACTGAACGCAAATGTCTAAAAAGAATGCTTAACTTGCCGATGATTACCGCTACCAGGGATATTTACATGGCGCACAACCTCATTCCACTGGAGGATTTCCTTACAAAAATGACAAATAGCTTTAATGACAAATTGCCCTCAGCCCCATCGAGCCTCTTTGGCGAGATGTGGTGCTACGAATGGAATAGAGATGATGATAAATATAAAAGGCCCAGAACGGCTGTGACCAAGAGTTTTAGCGGGTATTTATTTTAATCGCCAGTTTACTTTTAATCAGAATATTTATCTACTTATTTATTTATCTATTTATTTATTTATCTATTTATCTACTTTTACTCTTTTACGAAAAAATGTGCTGCGCGGCAATCAACTTTACAGGGGCTTGCCCAGTTAGCGTATTTTTTAATCACTCACTAAAACTTTAATTTTAACAAGTGGACAAGCAAACTTGTTTATAGCAGCTAAATAATTATTGTTAAGATTTTGGCGCCCTGAAAGCTACCCCGCGATATCAAGGGAAAGTTTTTAATATAATTTTAAAAAATTCGCGTAAATATGTGATGCGGGTCATCAACTTTTTAGGGGCCCATTCCCGCTATTTTAAAATTTTTTAAAATTTTCGAACTTTAAAAGGTCACAGCAGCTTCTGGTTTTTAACTATTCATCTTTATAATATACTGATTTTAATAAGCTATTTTCACTATCGATTTTAGAGGGCGAACTTGACAGAATGAGATATTTTTATTAATTGTATACATCGGAGATCCCCAGTGGATAAAGTTTTCTCAAAAACTAGGCGCCACAAATGTAATATCCCTGGTGCAGGGAGCGACGACGTCATGTCATGTCACTTCATCCCCTGAAGATGGCTGCGGTGATTGTAGCCGAAACGTCGGACCTGTTCCAAGAAACTACCCGGATGGAAACCCGAGAAATATTCCTATTAGTAATGTGTATCCCGAGATTTTCAACTGAATCTACTACTTTTACTTTAATTCCATTAATTTTGTACGGGTGATTTGGACGCAATTTTTTCTTTTCCAAGAAATGAACTACGGAGAATTACCTACGTTAATTTCTATTTCCCGTTATAATCTAATTTTTCCAGCATTAAGATGAAATAGGCCATATGTCAAGGCCAGTGGCTAAGATAGCAAGGAAGTGCTTTAACCCCTTCCCTGACAGGTTTTTTACACAATTCCTTCCAAAACAAAAATATTTTTTAGTTAAGATTTCTTCACTTTTATTGTTACCTTAATAGGCTACAAAGTTAAATTTTTCAAATCTTAATATTACGGAAAATATTTCATGTTATATGTATCCAATTTTTTTCATGATTTCACTACTTAGAGCTTTAGAAAGGTATCTCAAAGAAATAAAAGCGCTAATTCCTTATCAAATCGTTTATTTTCAATAAAGACATAATTTTAAAGAATAGCCTACAGGAATAATAAAATTTAAATCTCCTTAACGGTATGATATATTCTGAAACAAGGAGTCACACACAGAGGGACATCGCAATCAGGGCAGTAAAATACTCTCCCTCCTTATTTTCTTCCCCTTCGCGTCGCGCTTCTTAGAACAGACGAAACACTGCCGAGCAGGGGCCGCTTTCTTTTCAGTCGGCTTTTGAGAGTCCGGGAAATGCCTATCTGTGAGCCTTCTAAGCTGAGGTGCTACGGCCTACCACTCCTTGGAGATGAGAGAGTTGGGTTGTAGGTCTCGATCAGCTGTTCTATGAGGTCCAAACGATAATCTAAATGCACCTTCCTACCGCCACTTTTTCTGTATAAAATAAAATAATTCCAAATAGATAGTTCCACTTGATGAAAAATTATTTTTTATAGTATTTTTTCGATCTTTTTCTGGGTAGGGTAGTTGGTATTTTCTGGTAGTCTGCTAAATGTTGATCAACGCGATCAACCCCACCCATCGTGTGATTGTAGTCCACCGCCACTGCTGGTTTCACTAGACTCTTTCCCCTTTTCTCAGAAATTTTCATTTCATTATTACGCACTGTTGACAAAAGAGTAACCTTCTTATCCTTCCACCGGAGAACCATCACCTTCCCTTTTCTGAATGCGGCCACTTCTCCTTTTTTCTATTTTTTACTCTTTAGAGCTTCCGGGATTCCCCTCCTCAACGTTCCGTAGGTGTCAACAGACCGAGATACAAGCCAATCAGCTAATTCCGGAGAGGAATAACAATTGTCTGTAACCAGACAATACCACTTGTCCAATAGTGGCTTCATCAATGTCATAACAACCTGAGATGATATGGGCTTTTCTTTGAATTCTTCATCAAAAAGAGAGCCCTTCCCAGTATAAATTATCGTCGACCAAACATATCCACTACTCGACTCACTCAAAATAAAAGTTTTGATACCGAATCTTGCCCTTTTCTGTGGGATATATTGGCGCCAACCCAATCTTCCCTTGTAAAGCAGAAGACTCTCGTCTGGCGTATATAAATTTTTGAATTTCTCCTCCAGCATCTGGTAAACTGGCCAGATCTTGTTTAGTTTGGGACTTGGGTGCGTTTCCGGTGAGTACTCATCGTTATTGGAGAAATGCAAAAACTGCCGAATTTTCACAAATCTCCGGTACGACATTATCTGTCCGAAGAATGGCGTGGAAAGCGTAGGTCTAGTAGACCAATAAAATTCTAAGTCGGGTTTACGAACAATGCTCTGCAACATTACAAGAGCCAAAAAAACACAAACACGTTAGTTTCATTTGCAATGAAACCAATAATGTCATCGTTGAAAAAAATTTCAAAAAACTTCAAGGGAACAACATCAGGAATCTGAAAGCTCATTGAAGATTCTCCTTCGAAGAAAAATCTCGCTGGTGTAGGGGCAGAAGGACCAGATGATGGAAGTTCACTCCATTCGCCGTCTTCAACGGTTTCAGCTTCATCGCCGAATTCGGAATCTGTATCTTCCGAAACGCTTGACTCAGAGCCGGAAACCTCAATATCGAAGTCTTCGGTCTCAAAATCAGAATCACCACGATGTTCCATGATGAAATGGAGAAGCTTGCAATCGTGATTTGCAAACAAGCACAAGATAACACGCAGCAACCAATATCGGTACTCGTTTCGATATTTGCAAAGAAAAACGCAGGAAAGCAAGGCAAAGAGAGATAAAATGCTAGATGTTTACACTATAAAACCTTACAAATACATTTACGTTTACAAATAACTGACGGATAGATAGTACGGAAAGAAGCATAGTTTTCAAAATGCGTGATAAAACGCCTCTTCCGCAGCTTAGGATGGTCGGGTGCCCCGATTCTAAGAAGAAAATTTTGGAAAAACCAGTGGGTTCGCGAGGAAATAGAGACAATGCGAAGCATGGTCAACACGTGTCTCAATGACAGTGGGAGAGGAAAGGGCGCAAACTGCTTCTGTTTATCCTTCAGATGAGCTCTAGGACACTCAAAAACCTTGAGAGAAGATAACGGCAAATGCTTGCTCTTTCGGAGCAAAAGGGAACAGCGGTAATAAACCGAGAATCCTTGAATATCTCAATAAAATTTTGACGTGAAAATATTACCATCCTATTGAAAACAAAGTGATTTGAAGCAGATTTTAGAGAAAAAATAAATTGAACGTTAATTTAAAAAAGATAACTAAATTCGCTGTCTTCCCGACAGTGAAACAAATTGAAACATATAAGAGAATCGAATACATAATAAATTATTATATCAATAAGATTTATATACTGATGCATCTAGAATTATCATAAGGATTTTGAAGCTCATGTCTTTGGTTCCGAAAATACGTAATTTGACCATAAGAAAAATTATTCTTATTATTAAATTTCGAATTTCGACTTCAAACAATATAAGCATTAACCTCACATTTATACAAATACAATAAATAATGCTCTTTTTATGTTTCGGTAATAACAAAAATCGTCAAAGTGTCAGGAATAAAGCATATTGTAAATCATAGAAACGTCTACATTTTTTATTTATCTTGACGATAAAGATGGATATTTTGACGAAATTTTAAACAAAACCGTCAAATTCTTCCGGTAAACCCTTCCTCTTAGACGGCGTATTAAAATAAAGGCGAAGCCCGAGAAAACTCGGGAGCGACGCGATAAAAACGGAAAAAGTATCTTTGCCCGAGATATCTCGGGCGCGTCAGGGAAGGGGTTAAATTGACAACTGAGAAACTGTCCTATACAAACTATCCTTTCGATACGCAATTGCGAGGTATAGTAAGTTTATTGAAGAACCATCGAATTTGAAAGTCTATTTCTTTGTTATGACACATTTGGAAATACATCTAGTTTAAATTATCCGGCATGAGTTTTCTTCATACCGTCGCTTTAATTTGTGTCCCGGAATATTACGACTCTAGTCCCAGACAATTGCATATCAGACAACTGCTTCACACAGGCAAGCTTGACTTTAGCTGGGGATGCCACATTTACATCGATGTATCGGACATCTCGATTTTTTTGCCGATATATCGAAAATATCTAGTGGTTCATTCAGTAACCACCATCTTCATTCCTATTAAGCCTTTAAGACTAATATTAGCCGAAACTAGTTGCCACTTATAGCTCTCTGTGTGGAAAAGTTATAGTTACTTTGTTGTTTCGTAAAACTTGCTTTATTTAACAATTCTTTTGATTTTGCCGGAATTCCTCATTATTTCGGCCTCCTTCGTGAATTTTAATTACTATTGTTTCAGCACTCAACTAAGTGGTGCAGACAATAGGAGCAGCTATGGATCTATGCGAATCAACTTTTTCATAACCCCCTAAATATATGAGACTTAGATATTAAAACGGTTTAATCCCACTTTTTTAATTGATATTTTCTTGACACTACAAAGCCTGCATATTTTTAGCGAATAGGTTCAGCCACTTTTGCTTTTTCTCTTTGCTTCATGAGGATATACTAGAAATAGTAAAAGGTTTTCTATTTTCAAGAATAAGTTAATTGATAAATATTTGTGTATCATTTATAAAAACTGAATGAAAGAATGTGAAACTCCGTGATCGAATATAATATTTATTGATAATGAAATGTATGTAAAAAATTTTGTTTTTAAAAAATTTCACCCAAAATATTTAAATTTTAATGGATCTGTATTTAGCCATTTCTTCGAGTGCCCGAATGAGACCTCTGTGAAAGAGTTCCCCTGTAACCTTAAACTGCATTTAATCTGGAAAGCACATATGACAAAATCGTTCAATTGAACTTCATATTAGGATCTAACTAAACGTTTAAATTAACTTAAAAACTATTTTGAAATTACATTTGAAAAAATTATGAGGCATCTCAGCCTCCTAAAGAGGCATATAAATAGCATATTGAGGCTTGGTCATCAGTTTTTTTTGCGAGTGACATCTTTTTACGCAAAAATATTGTCGTTTTAACCGAAAAAAATATGACAATTTGGATTTTTTTGTCGAAATTTCGATTCTTCGAGGCAAAAATTCTCACAAGATATTTTATGACTTCGAAAATAAAATTATGTTTGTAATATCCATTTGAGTTGGCCACTTATGCTGGTACCATATTTCGATCAGAAAAAAAGTGGCATAACGCTCTACCCTAGTGCTTACTAAACAATACGTCATCTTTTGATCATGCTTAACGTGCATTAGGCCGTAGATTTAAATTTGAATTGAAATTGAAATGTAGGTTACAAATGATTTCTTGAATCCTTAATAGTATTATTAATCCTTAGCCTTAATCAGTATCACCTTAAAGTTAAATTGATACTAATAAGGCACATATACCTAAAGATAGTACTGGGGCATGTATCCCGAGAAGAGGTCTATCCTCTCAGTACGGGAGAGATACCCTTGAGCTAGTGAGGCTACGATTTGTCCAAGAAGGACAGTCACTGCACGTGGATATTATATGAATCTATAACTACAAGTTTTGACGCTTTAATTCAAAATATTCATACATTTAAACTGATGCCAATCAGAAACATTATACTCTATCTTATAACAGAGCGAAAAAAAAACTACCTACTTGAAATTATGCTATAAAACTACGTAAAAAGAATTAATCGCCATGAAACTCTTGCAGATAGACAAATTCATTTAAAGTAACTGACGAACACCATTTGTAGAGTAATATTGTGGTTTTCCTTAAAAATAAAACGACTGGGCCATCTCTCCCGGTGGAGCATCTCACCCGGAATTACCTTATATGACAAAGTTTCCTCCAGAAGAGATTAAACGTTTGTTTTTACTATAAAGGATGACGCGGTTTATACCCAAAAGATTTATCTTACTCGTGTTTCACAGACTGTGAAAGTTTTAACTAATTCCATAATATATAAGCTATATAGTTGTATTCTATAATTAGTATGCAACTTGTTTTCATCTCTAAATCAGTATCCTCAATCTCCAACTCCGTTGAAGTCGTGTAAAACCTCTAAGCGGGACTCTGCACTAAAATTTGATTTCCACTTTACATTGATGTAAAGGACACCTGTTGATTCTCTTACTACAGGGACAACATACAAAAATCTGCGCACTACAGATACGCATGCTGCGAAAGAATATGTACGGATTGCCTAAGGGAGATATAAAACTTCTGAAAGGCGGGACGTAGGCAATAATGAGGGTACATAGAATATCGGAAAAGATTTTTAGAGCGGAGGAACAGGAAATCTGGGATCACTTATCGGGTTTTCCTTTTACGTGAACGAAAAGTCGATACGTTCCTTTACTTGAGCGGAGAAATTCCTTATTGCGTGATGAAATTTTTCATATAACTGGTGTATTTAAGTTGGATGAGTGAAAACATTCGATTGTAATGTGTAGGTAAGTAAACGCCCTATATGCAGTCAACTCGAAACATACATAAACTGTTTAAAATTAGAAGTAGATTACAACTTCAGATAACTTGATTTGCTACTAAAGGAAAGTAACAGAGTAAATTTATTAGGAAAAATATTCTAATGCTGGTAATTTATTTGCAATTAATCTATCCAAATATTTCTGCATTTTGAGTGAACTTATCTCACTTACCCACCTTTGTACGGATAGTAATTACTTCACGTTTAACAAAAATTTTTATGTTCAAAAAGAGGGGCTAGCTATTGGTTCCCCCCTTTCTCCGATTTTGGCGGAAATTTTCTTAAATTATATTGAATGCAATTTGTTTAACTCTGGCAATAACTTATTGAATTATGTTTTCAAATGGTATAGGTATGTGGATGACATTTTTTGTATTTGGACCGGAACTGTAAGGCAATTGAACCACTTTGTTAACCTGCTAAACTCTCTTCATCCTTCCCTTAAATTTACTCATGAGTTGGATACTTCTCATACCCTTAATTTCCTTGATTTATCAATTACCCTATCCCATAATACCTTACATTTTTCCATTTATCGCCAACCCACCTACACCTCACACCTTACTCCCTTTTCCTCCAATCACCATCATTCCCATAAATTTGCTGCTTTCCACTCCCTCCTCCACAGACTCCTCAATACCCCTCTTTCACCCTCCAAGTTTGATAGAGAGTTAAGTATTATTTTTTACTTAGCACAGGTAAACGGGTTTTCCCCAGACTCAATCCATCGTTTGCTAGATAACAAACTTAAAAACTTGGCTCTAAATAGAATATTTTCCACTCAAACTCCTCCATCTTCTCCTGGTTGGCGTAAGTTAAGTTTCTGTGGGCCGATAAGTTATAAAATATCGAAACTCTTTCCTAAAAGTCGTATCCGCCCAGCTCTTTATAGTAATTTTTGTATTAAGAATTTTCTTTGTAACGGTAAAGACTCAATAGACCCGTTCTTTAAATCAGGAGTCTATCAACTGTCCTGTCATGACTGTAGTTCAATATATATCGGCCAGACTGGAAGAAATTTTAAATTAAGGGCAAAAGAACATCTTAAATGTTTTCAAACTGGATCACACCAATCTCATTTCGCGAAGCACCTTTTAACGTGCAGTCATTCCTCAGATTTTACACCTAAAATCTTACATATAGCGGAGAAGGGTAGACGACTCAATATTCTTGAAAAAATGGAGGTTGTCCAAAATCACAAAAACCCCTTAATAACTCTCACAAACAAATATATTTTTCCTTCCTCTTCACCATTGCTCACGGCAATGCTTTTTTGTTCTCCCTCCTCTAATGTTTTCCAAGAACCCTAAACTCCTCCCTCTCCCCCCTGACCATGAACCCTCTGGACCATTCTCCCCCTATTTTCTTCTAAATATGTGGGTTTCAGGCCTCTTTCTTCACTTGAAGATGACGCTCACGCGTCGAAACTAGTCGTGATTATTTTTTTTTGTTCCTGTGGTATTTTGCAAAGTTTTTAATAAAACCAGGGTGAATTTCATCAAGAAAGTTTCTCCTGTTTTCTTTGTTTAATTGTAAATCCTATTTTAAATAAAATGACGAAAAACAAATAAAATAAAATATTTAAATAATTGTATTGAAAATTAAATAGTATTTTTAGCTAAAGTTTTTTTGTAACTATAATAAAAATAAAAAGTCGCGAGATTTTCTATTCTTTTTAGCTTAAGATTCTTAACTTTCATCTACAAATATTTATTTTTTTGCCCTACGCGACATTAATTTAATTTGTACATTTTTCGATCCTTAAAGTCTTGAAATTTTCGAATTTCCTTTTGAGTTCTCTTAAGAGTTCATAATTTTCAAAGTTCACTTGACTTTGGAGTCCGATTCTACCGGGAGAAATAAAATAATCCGAAGGTGATCCAATGACAGTAATTTAATGAAAGATTATCGGTAGATGGTCCGAGGCAAATTCATTCTATTCTTTAGTATATAGACGCAATTTAAAAATTTAGTGACAGAAATTTCAAAATTATTACGCCAGTTTCTTTAACATAAAATATACTGCGACGGTTATTCTAAGGAGTGCCGTGTAATGTATTCCTAATAAATGAATTTGTATTTCTTACGGAATCAGTCGCGTGACAGCCAAACACTGTTAAGCCAACCGCCTATCATATTAAAAGTAAAGTAAACTAAAATTTATTTTTTAGCTTTATGAGATCTGAATTGAATAAGTATTCCTGAGGGAAGGTGTGCACCAATAAAAAAGTATTTCTTTTCCGTGGTTGGCGCTTTTGTTCCCATCGCGTGCATAAATTTTAATTTTCCTAATTCCACTTTGGTAGCGCTGAATCGCTTTTCAACTAAGATTGTGGTTCCACGGAAAACGGTTGATTCAAACTGTCTAAAAAACGTCGTAACCAGAAATTTCGAACTTTTCAAACACACCAAAAAATTACTTCAGTATCTATAAAATAAGAAATTAAATCAGAAAGAAGTCAGTTATTACGCAGAAAAAACAGCTGCTACACGTCAAGCGAACTCACGCTGTGTGTAAGCGATATTGATAGAGTGCTTTAAAAGGAAAGTAATAAAATTAATATTAATAGGTAGTTGCTACCAAACTTGCACATATTATAAAAACGACGAAAATAATATTAATTATTTGATTAAAAAAGTCGATAGACATTGCGCATAC
The DNA here is from genome assembly GCA_947579665.1 of Sympetrum striolatum. NCBI lineage: Eukaryota > Metazoa > Arthropoda > Insecta > Odonata > Libellulidae > Sympetrum > Sympetrum striolatum. Next base: position 29,656,593 of record OX388352.1, read on the forward strand.
AGTGTCATCTGAAATTATGGAAGTGGACGCAGTAAAGGAAATGTTTGTTCGTTCTGAAGAGTTATATGGAGTCCGTTATTGCACATATGTAGGGGATGGTGACACTCTGGGAAAGATTTCTGACCTTCCTCTTCTCTCGATTCTGAAGTGCAGCAGCGTATTATCCCATATACGAAGATTTATCTCGACACGATCTCCTGAGCGATTGCCTCACTCAAAATGCCAATGAGAGCTTCAATTAGCGGTTTAAAATCTCCAATAATCGTTTTTGTCGGCGTTTCTCTTCTCATTTTCCGGTATTCCGAGAAAACAAGACAGGACACCGCACTTTTTTCGACAGCTTCAATGCCACCATATGGTGTTTAGATCGAAAGAACATAGATTAAGGCGGAAAAATTATTGAGAAGTCTGCCTTTTAAGCCGCTGGCCTTTTCAACGAGGCTACAAGTACGCCCTTCAATGTATGCAAGACATGGGAGTCATAATCGGCCAGCAAAGCAATAAGTTCGCGAGAAAATATGACATCCAACGAATCTACCGCCAAGAACGACGAAGTTTCGAATGCAGCAAAGAGGCTAGGATTGCTCGAAAAATGGAGAAACTTGAATTATTGGCTACACTTTGAGAGGAGAAAAATCTATCGTACGGACCAGGATCCGCAGACTAGCCAAAAACAGCGGTTTCATTCAAAGAAATAGGATTTTTCACGATTTTTTGTTACCGAAACCTTAAACGCATTTTTCTCGTAACCATCAATTTTGTGCGGTGGGATAGATAGCAAAAAACTACTAGACCAAATTGGATCCAACTTTGAGAGAATATTTTTTAACTAATAGCCCGTTGAAAAAAAACATTTACAAACATTTTTTCCGACAAAAAAAAAATGCGCTGTTGTTTATAAAAAAAATCATTTATTTTTCAAACGTTGGTTAAAGGCAATATTGTGATTTTTGAGGTTTTTGAAAAGCTTTTCGACGCAGAAATTTTTGTTAGATGATTTTTTTCAGATGATTTTTGTGTGCTAGAGATGTCCCGGCGTACTTTTAGGCGCCATATTTAGCCGCCATTGTTGGAATTAGCATCTCAATGTTTATGTTCAGGAATTTTTGTTATGTTTCCTCTATCGTCAATAATAAATAGCTCAAAATCCAAATCATTCCGACGTTCCGTTTCTGCACAATTAATGCATAAAGAATGCAATGTTTACACGAGTTTTTAATGAGAATGAGTTAACAATGCGATTTTGTTTTTATACAAAATAAATTGGTTACAAGGTGATTCTGATCGTATAAATGCCCTTTTAATACCCATTTACACTACAATGATATTTCTTACGACTAGTAACGAAATAAACATCGTGAACTTCGCACATTATCTAAAATTACAAGGATATCTGTTGGCCTTTTCCAAGTTGCGACAATGGAGCACCTAAATATTCCAAAAAAAGTATTATTGATACCACTACGAATTGTAATAAAGACCAAGAAGTAAAATAGAAGATTCTCTGGCTGTTGACATGAATTCAGATATCATTGTCATATGTATATCCTTGTTATCGAAATGTGACGGTCGCTGGGAGAACTCGCTCCACTCCTAGTCGTCCACGACGATATATCCGTTTAAAAACAGATTAACTTATTTTACATTGTTTTAAAGTCCCTGGGCCTTCAGTACGTTCCACGAATGGTCGTATTGTCATTACTCCAAATGGAATTAAAACCATCTGGTGCTGTTGCGAGCTTCGTCTTAAAATTGTTTGTCAGTTTGCTTAAAATGTTATCTAATAAATTTAAGTTATGCGCTCCTAAGACTTCTTTGGAGCTTATCAATCCGCGTACCTTGAGAATGGTTTTAATACTCTTTTTATCAAAGCTGTCAAGTCAGAATAGGTCTTATCATCGTCTTATAAAGTAAAAATCTTCGTCTTAAGTTCGACCTTGTCATTGAAAACTAAAATATTTAAAGCAAAAACAGCTGAGTTTGTTTTAGTCAGAACGGAATTGATGTGGTCACTCCAAGTAAATTTATCGTCCAGAATAACTCCGAGGAACTTTTGTTTCGGGAATTACATCATTCTATCAGTACAGGACGGAAGGGTCTGTACGTTTCCGTTTTCTATTAAAAAGTAACTTTTAATTTTCAATCATTGCACCAATTTAAGATGAAGTCGAGATGTTTTTGCATTTTTCTATTCGCAATTTTCGGTGCCTTAGGTTTGGCCAGTAAAGCGGTATCGTCAGCATAAAGATAAAAATTCATGTCACTGTACTGTGGGGTGTCAGATGTAAAAACATTAAGAAGGGTCAGGGGAAATAAGGATCCCTGCGGTACGACTGTGTTATTTATAATATTAGAAGTGGTCGATAAGTTAAAAGAGATAAAAGAAGAGCGATTTCTTAAAAATGAAGCTACGATTTTGATTAAATATAAAGGGAAATCCGTGACAAAATGTTTAAAAATTAAGCCAGACTTTGTCAAAGGCACTCTAAAAGTCGAGAAAGCAGGCGACCGCAGTTTGCCTAAGATTAAAACATTCAACATCGTCCTCGGTATGCTTAGTTATTTGGTGTGTTGCGGAGAGACCGGACCGAAAAGCTACCTGGAAATCTGAGATGATTATATTGCTTGACAGTTGATCGTTGCGTCTAATTCATAAAATTCTTTCGAAGCATTTACCAAGTATTGGTAGAAGACTAATCGGTCTGTAATTTTTTGGGTCTTTGTTATCTTTCCGAGGTTTAGGGATCATGACAACCCAAGCGTGTTTCCATTCCTCTGGAAACTATCCTAATCGGAGGCACGCATTAAGGATGTTTGCGAGGGAATATAATATTGTCAGAAAATGTTTTAATCATTTTGGCAGTGATGCCATCGCGTCCCGGCGCTTTATTGATTTTAAGCACTTTTATCGCTGATTGAATTTCGGCCGCGGTCGATGACCCGTCATGAGTACAATCCTTATAATTTTTGCTTTCTTACGAGGTTTGATTTCAACGAATAAATCATCAGAGAAGACGTTAAAAGTGTTGCTTAGGATATTCGCGAATAATTAACATGTATCGGCGTCGGATTTAATGATTTTACCGTCGGTGGTTTTTAGCGGAATATTAATATTTTCCTTTTTCCCTCGGACTCTGTCGACAAACTTCCATAGTTCTTTATTGTTCGGATCGTTGAAATTCAAATTACAGATTTCTCGTTCTAATCGATTATCTTTAATTTCCTTAACGTCTTTTTGGACAACCTTTCTCAAGTGGCGGTACAAATTGTGATATGGTTTAATGCCTTTCCTCTGGTTCATTTTTCGGGCTCCATATGGCTGGAAGGGAGGACAAGGAAGCAGGCATAAGAGCAGCAGCTGACGTCATAAGGCCGGTCTTCCTTTTACCTTACCCTTAGGTATACTACAATAAGGGATAATTTAGTGGCTCCTGGCCCCTTGGAGCTTCAACCACTGTAATTCTCTTTTCTTGAGAGCTATGGAATCTCTTTCTTAATTTTTAAGTTACCGAGACATTGGCTGTTTAGGTTTTCCCCGATGGGATAAAGTTAGCTTATTTGTAAATGTGGGTTCATTAAGAAGTCCTTGGGCCTTTTGTATTTTTTCCTTATCGTAGGATTGTCTGCATCCATAATGGACGCAAAACCAGGCGGGGCCGCTGAAGAGGGTTAATTTTGTGCGCTCCAAATATATCTTTGGAGCTAAACAGGTGTGAGACATTTAGAATCTTTTTGAATATTCTTATGTCAAATCTGTCAATTTGATTAAAATTTTCTTTTGATGTAATTGGACATCGCCAACGGCACGGCGATAGCCTCGGGGGCGGGTAAAGGAGGACTTTCCCCTCCTCGCCGCCCTCCCCCCTTGTCTCCAAACCTCGAAGACGCGGTCATCGGGAATACCTTAATTTATTGAACACCATCGATGGAAAATTTAATTTCTGAAGAATCCATCGAACAATCGTCAATACCATGGGAAACTTCAACTATCATTAGGCGGGTGGCAGGCAGCTTAGAACTGTCATCAGTTGCTCAACCACATCATGAATTAAAGCCAAATCGTAATAATGCAATCGGTTTTAATGCAAAGAACTATTCGGCCACTTATGCTTCTGTTACCAATGGCAATAACGTGGCAACAAGGACGTCAACTACTTTCCTCACGGAACCAAACCCTCCACTGCAATCTAAGAGAAATCGACAACCGACATCCAGCCATGCACTACTGGAAAAAACCAAGGAAAATAACTCATTTAATAAATTCTTCCTCACGGAAAACAGGAATTATTCTTCAGCGTATCAAAAATACCACTCTGCATGAATATGTATATGCAGTAGGAGACGTCTTTGGAGGCGGATCCAGCATTACACATGCGTCGAAAATTTCCAGCCAACAAGTCGCGATTTACTTCAAAACAGAAGATATACTCAATAAATTTATGGACGATTACGGAGGAATAACTCTCCATGAAAAATTTATTGAGGCAAGGAAAATGGCGGCCAGAGTAGAAAATTTGATCTTTTCGAATGTCCCACCAGAGGTTCCTGATGGTGTTTTATTATTAAAGAACTACGCGAGTGATTTGTTTTTTAATGTCGATTACGCCGATGCGGCGCTGTGAATATTGAGTGTGAGAAGAAGGAAAGTGATTTTCGAAGAGTGCAAAAGAAGCTCTCGGGGGGTGAAGGTCGAAAAAGAAAAAGTGACCGGCCGAGAAGAGCCGTAGAAGCGAGGAGGAGAGGCAGCGGAAGCCGGCCGAAGACGCCCGGGAACCGACGACGACGACCTCTCCTCTCCTGGTTGAAAACAAATGCGAGGTGGGAGTGGACAACAAGCCTGCAGGCGGCCTTCGATGCCGTTAAAGGTGCCTTCCTAAAGAATGTGACATTGAAATACCCGGATTTTACATGACCCCTGTATCTCCAAACCGATAGTTCGGACCGCGGACTGGGGGCCGTACTCTATCAGAAGGACTCAGTGGGCCGAGAAGAAGTGCTAGCCTTAATAAGTCGTATCCTTAAGGGGTCCGAACTGGCGTACACGACCACAGCAAAGGAGATGCTCGCCATCGTTTGGGCTCTGCAGAAGTTACGCACGTTGATATTAGGAAATAAGATCACGATAACCTCTGATTACAAAGCCCTGACTTTTTTTTTTTAAATGTCGGTTGAATCATGGACGGCTTACGCGATGGATATTGGCGATACAAGAATATGATTATACGGTGGAATTCTGCGCGGGATCTCGAAACTCGGTTCCCGACTGGCTTAGCCGCACGTCCTCCTCAGATCCTCTTGACAATGAAGTACCTACGGATAATTCCTTAGCCGCCGTAGGAATTATAAACGCTACCGAGTTCCCTAGGCAACAATTTGAACATCTAAGCCAGCTGCAAAGAGAAGATTCCCTTATAGGTAGGATCTTCCTATTTCTCTGCAATGACTTTCCACAGTCCGCCCCCGATTACGCAAGTCTCGCAAAAAAATCCAAGAGATTTGCTCTTAGGCACGATGTTTTATGCTTTAATACGGGTAGGACTGAAGCGGTTTGGAAAATTTATGTTCCCTTAGTAGTCATAAGGCCCTTAATATTATACGTTCACACAAATTATGGGCACTGCGGCAGTTATAAAGTATTGCGATGGATCGAGGAAAAGTATTATTGGAAGAACCTTGGGAGAAGTGTCAGAACGGAAATACGGAAGTGTGACTTGTGCCAGAGAACTAAACACCCTAATCGCAGTTTCGAAGGCCCGATGGAAAAACATTCTTCCATCGCAGCCCAGGGACCTCTATGCTGTAGACCTGTATGGGGCGCTTCCAAAGGCTCGAGGTTGGAACAAATATGTTCTGGTGGCCATAGATGTTTCCTCGAAATACCTACGGACATTTCCATTGAATAAACCCACGGCAAAGAACTGCCTACGCGTTTTAAAAAGTGATTTTTTTAAGCTATGCGGCATCCCTAAGAGGATCCTGTCCGACCATGGAACACAGTTCATCGGACGTTTGTGGAAAGAAGAATTGTTGGCCATGGGGGTGAAAGCAATTTATTCCTCAATCCGAAGGCCACAAAGCAATCCGAGTGAACGGGTGATGAGGGAGTTGTCTCGCGTATTCCGCACATACTGCTCAAATAATCATGGAGATTGGCTAGCGATCATTCCATGGATAAACAGATGGTTTAATGAAGTCGCAGACGAAAGTACGGGATTGACACCGCAGGAGGTTCATTTCGGAAAAAAACCCAAGAGAGGCATAGATGATGAAATACCCAACCCTGATAATGTGAACAGAACGCACGAGGAGGTTATTCTCTTCGCTGCTGAAAACCTTAGGAAAGCTGGAGATAGAAGAAAAGGGAGACAAACGAAAAAGACGCATCTATTTCAGCCAGGAGAAAAGGTGAATATCAACGAGTGCGACGACGAGAACGCCGTTGCAAGTCATACTGTTTATGTCAATGAATCGCTCACCCCTTTCAACCGAAAACTCTACGCAAGGGCAAGGAGCTTGAAAATGGATAAAAAAGTGAAGTATCTGTGGGTTTGGGACGGAAAAATCTTTGCCAGAAAAACTGATGGCGGCGAACGATTTGTTATTCAGAGTGAGGAAGTATTTAAAGAACTTGAATGAGATGAGGCAGGTACAATTTCCCCCAAGAGATACGTGGTGGCTAATTCCTTAAAAATTTAATAAATTGAGATCTTGAATGGTCATCTCCATCCTGTTTAATATTAATCTTTCTAGGACCTGGCCTTTATTTCACTTACTTTTTTCCATAGTTCTTTGTTTCTATTTTTAATTGGCATCGCCGTATCACGACTTTCGATTTCATTATTGAGAACATTTTCAAGTTTTGTGTTTTTAAAATTTATGATTTCTTTTTGAATTTGTACTTTTAACTTTTTATAATTTGCCATCGCCGCCACACAGCCCGTTTTTTGCGCTTTTTTCCTTTCGCGATTTCTTTGATTGATTAAAAATAAAATTTCTTTTGGTAATCTAACATGGTTGGGAGGCAATCTTTTGCACTCCTTCGCACACCTGTCATACGCCAGCCCGACCAAATCGCTGAATTTTATAAATTTTTTTTCAATGTAGTTGACGTCATTCGTCGTTTCGTAATTAAAACTATTTAATAAATTATCTAAAATTAGCTTAAAATTAACCCAATTAGGCATTTTAAATTTAAAAGCTTCGTCCAGATCGGCGTCCGTTGGTAAGTAAACAATAAGCGGGAGATGATCGGAAGTCAACTCGTTTTTTACGTCGATTTTAAAGTTGTGGCATTTAAAACTCGAAATAAATATGTCTAAAACGTCGTCACTCGCGGGGTGACCGGTGACTAAATGGGTATATTCGTAACATGGATGAACCATGTAGTTACACTCATTAATGAATTTCTGCAGCTTAATCCCTGCTGGATTATTCTTTCTGCTCACCCAATTGACATTTTTCGCGTTTAAATCCCCCCCAATTATAGTAAAAGAATTCTTAAATTGTTTAAATATTTTTCTTAAATCATTAACATAAAGATTCTCACCAGGCGGGTTGTAGGCTGAAATGAAATTAATATCTCCCCTTCCTCCCCTTATTTGTACTCCAGTGGCACGTAAATTGTGATAACTTGGTAAATTAATTTTATTAACATATAGGCTTTTTTGCACAACAATTGCGCTTCATCTTCAGGGATGAAGTGCCGAGTAATGGAAGGGGTCCGGTATATATAGGGGGGACTGAAGTCTCTTTCACTTTTTTCATTGGCCGCGGCAGTGGTCTGCTCCTATTGGCTGGCGGCTCACTACGGTTTTGCGGAGAATTGGTTTCCAAGTCTTGTGGAGGGGGTATCCTTCTCTATTGATGTTATTTTCATTCAGTTCAATTTCGATTGATTCTTTAATCAGTCGGTCCCAAAAACGTGGGGCTTTGCAAATAACTTTGGTGTCTTCAAAGTTTATTTGATGTTTTCGCTACAGACAATGCTCAGCAACTGCCGATTTCTCGGGCTGTTTTAATCTGATGTGGCGGTCATGCTCCTTAATTAAAAGTTATTTGCAAAGCCCCACGTTTTTGGGACCGACTGATTAAATTGGAGGATTCCGTCTTTTCAGATGTCTATCTTTCCAATGCGCCAAAGCGATTTGCTAAATCTATCTTTGTTCACCTTCTTATGTAGGGATTCTGACTCCCTGCTTGATCTATCTTGTCTCAACGGTCGAACCCCGCAGCACCGATCAGACACCATAGGAGGGATCTCTGGTTAACTTCGACTTGGCCAGTCTCCACTTGCACTTGGTGTACTGACGGCCGGTTCCCCACGCTAGGGCTTAGGAAACCCTCCCGCCCTCCCAAATTTCTCTTTCAGGTACTACTCATCCATAACACCCTTCAGGTGTTCTACAGTTCTGTTTATTTTGTCAGTCAGTGTTAAGTAACTCAGTGGGCGTGTGTCTAAGGCACGTACCTTTCTCCCCTTATTTGCATATTCAGTGTTTCAAACCCTGCCATCAGCGGGATTTTTGTCTTCCGTTTCCGGGTTCGGAAGTTGCTTAAATTCTCCACGGGACTTAAGTTCCGCCAAAAATTCTCTTTAACTGTTTCTCTGTTAGATCGGAACTCCGGTTTTGTTCCGTGCCCGTGCCTTTTATTCCAGTTACTTTTATTTTTGTTATTTCAAGTAGCTCCGTGGGTGTGTGGTTAAAACGTGTGCCATACCTTAAGTTATTCATACATGAAGTGTTTCAAACCCTGCCATCAGCAATTTTTTTTAGTCGCGTTCGTGCTGTGCTAAGGAGTAGACGTCTACTTGGTGGTGCTCGTGAACGTGTGTTTCTCCCTCGCGGGAGGTTCTCAATTTGAACGGGGAAAATATTTACCTGTTTTCATAGTGTTTTTTTTTGTGTTTGTGTGGATCAACAGAAAGAAAAATAGAGAGAGTGAACACCATAGCCATTAATTTTGAAAACGTTCCTGTCAGGCCTTCACCGCTCCAGATTCATCGCTTTATCAGCAATGTATTGAAGTTGAGTGTGAGTGAAATATACGGCATCCAATTGATGCCGATGATCAAAACAATATACGTAAAGCTTATAAACACGGAAATTTTTTAAAAAGTAATCGAATTATACGGTGGTGAAATGAACTTTATAACAGAGGATGGTGTAAATGGGTTTGTGACTATTGAGCCAGCAACCGGAAAAAGAGTGACTGTTAAAATACTGCATGTCCCATTCGAGTTAGATACGGAGATTATTGTTACTGAATTGCAAAAATATGGTAAGGTCATAAAATGTGAAATAAACTCGTGGGGAGGGGATGAATTTCTTCCCTTTAGAACAGGCACGAGATCCATTAGAATGGAGTTAAAGAAACCAATTCCATCGTACATCTACGTGGGTGGGGTTAGAGCTATCGTATGGTACCATGGTCAAATCTTGACTTGCTCGGTGTGTGGAAGCACGGAGCATTTGAGAAAAAACTGTCCCAGATCCGGTGTCCCTATTCTTGAGAGGCGGTATGCGGACATCGTGGGAAATACTAATGGGGATCATAGGAGCAATTTCCCAGTTTTACCAGAAGTTCGAAGGAATGACAAAGAAGTGAGGAAGTTGACTAACAACGAGGATTGTTCACGTGTTTTAGAAGAAAAACAACAATCACATAATCAAAAAGTTATAGTGGGAGCCATTCGAAATTCAGTGGAGATAGTGTCCAAGGAGGAGATGCAAGTGGAAAAAGGGGAAGCGACTGGAGAGCTGCAGGATGAACAAATAGGACGAAGTGAAGACGATGCATCCGCGCTTGATTCTGAATCGACTGATGAAGTACATCCCAAGCCTGGATTGCGCAGACGAAGGAAATGGCAGCCAAATCTAAACTTGCCGAAAAGGATTAGAGGTAGAGAGAATGGTGAGAATACGCAAAATACCACAGAGGACGGAATTAAAGAGAAACAAAAGGTAAATAATAAGATGAAGGGAAGGCGAGAAAATAAAGGATACTAGCATGAAATCATCGACAAAGACAAGCCTCGGAGATTCGAAAGAAGGAGGAAAGTCAAACGTAAACGTACAAAAAGACGAGTTACTCATTGAAGAAAATTCTAAAAACCAGCCCAACTCCGAAAAAGAAAAGGAGGCGACCAGGAAGGACAAAGACGAAGAGAAAGAAAAGGAAAAATTGTCTGCGATAGAATCTCGTGGAAACTTAAATAATGAGAGTTTACTAAAATTCTTGTAGTAATCGTTCAGATCCCCTCTTACACAGAAGAAATGGCGTTAAAAAAATTAAAATATGTACTTTAAATATTAACGGTATATCTAGCGACGCAAAAATCAGACAGTTATAAAAATTTCTCCTCAGAAATGGAATCGACATATGTTTTCTTCAAGAAGTTAGTTCAAATAAACTTGGAAACCATCCATCCTTCAACACTTATCTAAATATCGGTTACAGTGGTAGAGGGACAGGTTTTGTGGTTAAGAAAGGCTTTCGTCTGACAGAAATAGTAAAACACGAATCCGGGAGAATAATCAGTGCGAAATTCTCAGACATAGCCATAATAAACATCTATGCCCCCTCAGGTTTTATGAAACGAAAAGAAAGGGAAGACTTTTTTGAAAACGAACTATCTTCTTGGTACGGGAAATGCGTCGCTAAAGCAGTGATTGCGGGAGATTTTAACTGGATCATAAGAAAGGAAGACCACTCCAGGCATCTAATTTCCAGCAAATACGAGATATGCAAAAAATATGCAGAATAGTAAAGCATCTCAGATTAAACGATGCATTTGACATGATGAAGGAAGAAGGGGGGATACGATATACAAGAATCGGAGCGACAAGCAGCTCAAGAATTGATAGAATTTATGTAAGTCATGCGTTGAAAGATAATATTCGCAATTATCTCGTTATGCCCGTATCTTTCTCGGATCATAATGCTGTAATGGTGACTTTGGACGTGAATCTATACGCTAACGACTCGGTAAAGAATGCAGGCTTCAACTATTAGAAACTTAAAATAAATTTACTAAATGACACTGAAATAAAGGAGAGATTTTCCAAATTCTGGGAATCATGGACCCCAAAAATAATAAATTCCTCCAACCTCTTAGAATGGTGGGAAAAAAACAAAAAAAGAAATAAGGAAATTATTCAAAGAGGAGCACCAGTCACAAAAGGAGCTGATGGAGGATTCGGAGAACTTTTATAACTCGGTTTTACAAGAGATAGAGAGTAAAAGTGTTCTAACGCCGTCAGACTAGAAGAACATCGGATAAATAAAAGGGAAACTTTTCGCTCTCTCCGTTCAGAACAATGAAGCAGCATGCTTAGAGGTGCCGGACGTCATTACTATCGAAGAGGAAAAGAAAGCCACGTATCATTTTGGTAAAATAATAGAAAGAAGAAAAAGCAGAATTATCCAAAAAATAGAAGACAATGAGGGGAACATTACATCCGGAAGAAACGAAATTGAAAAACACATATCGTCGTATTTTCAAGATATATATCAAAATAACAATACTAAGAGGCCAACAGAAGAGATCGTTGCAACTCCCAAACTGACCGAAGGAGCAAGAAGGATGCTGGTTCAGCCGCTTACACTATCTGAAGTTGAGACGGTAATCAAAAAACTACCTTGAAACTTCGCAATTCTCAATTATGGTGGAATGGTCCAAGATGGATTTCACTTGATCGCAAAGAATGGCCTTCCATTGAGTCAGTTCAAACCTCAACGGATATTGAACGGAAGTCTAAAGTCTTAGTCTGTAACTCAAGTGTTGACGAATCATTTTTGCACTATTTTGAACGATTCTCATCTTATACAAAAATCATTAGAATATTGGCTTACTGTGGTCGATGGCGTTTACCAAGTTCTGAGAGAAACCGTAAATGGTTAACTTCGGCTGAGTTAACTAAAGCTAAGACTCAATTCTGGAAAATGGTACAGCAGGAATTCTTCATGGAAGATATCATTCGCATTCTCAAGGGTAAAACTTTAAAGAAGGGAAGTGCTTTAAGACGTTTGTCCCCTTTCCTGTGCGAACAGGGCCTCTTAAGAGTAGGCGGACGTTTGCAATATTCTTCCTTTTCCTTTGATGAGAAACACCCGATCATTCTTCCTAAAAGAAGTAAATTCACTAGGTTACTTGTTGAGGAAGCTCATTCAACCACACTACATGGTGGTCCTCAGCTAATGAGAAGCTATTTAAGTACATTTTAATGGATTGTTGGAGGCAGAAGATTAATCCAGGCAGTCTATCGAAATTGTGTTAAGTGTGCAAGATTCGCTTCAAAACCTTTATCGCAGATGATGTCACCGCTACCTGCTGTGAGACTAACCCCTCAAAGAGCATTCTCTTATACTGGGCTTGACTATGCTGGTCCACTATTCTTGAGAACAGCTAAGGGCAGGGGTAATCGATCCCACAAAGGATACATAGCAATCTTTATTTGTATGGTCACTAGAGCTATTCACTTAGAAATTGTCACCGACTTAACCACACAATCTTTCTTAGCAGCTTATCATCGATTTACTGCTAGGAGAGGAATATGCACAGTTTTATGCAGCGACAACGCCACAACATTTCGAGGAGCTTCGCAGGAACTCAAGCAGTTATTCTCAGAAACCTCATCTTTCAGTGCAGAAGTGGCTTCGCAGATTGCCAAAGATGGGACTCATTGGTCATTCATCCCTCCAAGGGCACCTCATTTTGACGGCTTGTGGGAAGCAGCAGTTCGGAGCTTCAAATATCATCTCAAGAGAGTCTTAGGTGATGCTAAGCTTACATACGAGGAACTGTTAACTTTAATTCTACAAATCGAAGCTTGTCTCAATTCAAGGCCTTTAACAGTAATTGATAGTGAAGCAAGTGATTTTACTATTCTAACTCCAGGTCATTTTTTAATCGGATCGTCATTACTTTCTCCACCGTCACCTTTTTTGGAAGTCGACCTAAACCAAACGTTTTCTTCAAGATGGAAACTGATCACTTGTATGCGGAATGCATTTTGGAAAACTTGGAAAAAGGACGTTCTTCACCACATGCAGCAGCGGAGTAAGTGGCTGAAACCTATACAACGTCTCAAGATAGGAGATATCGTGCTCATCAAGGACAAAATAACACCTCCGACGAGATGGCCGATGGGAAAGATCATCGCACTGCACCCAGGAAGAGATGAGCTAGTTCGAGTAGCAACAGTGAAGACAGCCGGGACTGAATTGATGCGACCACTCATAAAACTGATACCCTTGCCAGTCGATTCAACGGCCAAGGGTTATTATGCAGCCTTAATTGGGATACCAGCCCTTTACGGCGGGCGGTAATCCACTCAAGAATGTTTATTTTTTCTATTGTTATTGTTTGCTTTATTCTTTTTATTTTATTATTCCAGTTAAAAGATAATCGTTGCAGATGGACGCAACGAGGCGGGCGGTATGTTCACGCAAACGAGCGTTCTTTTGTTTGAATCGTCTGCTGGAAGACGGAAGCGACACCTGGCGAGATTGCTGCTCTCTTTCTTCTTCCGACAGTCGTCAGTTGCCAGTCAACAGTCCGTCAGAGGCAGTCATTCTTCAGTCTTCAGTCAGTCATTGGCAGTCAATCGGCAGCCAGCCGTAGTCTTTCGGCAACCAGTCGGCAGCAGCCATCAGTCACTCTTCAGTCAATCATCACTCAGTCATCGATTTGAAGCATTCATTGTTATTTAAGCAATAAACCTTATTTGTTAAATTCGACTTCGATTTATTCGAACACCACTCAAACCGTTGGCTGGTTACTCTGGGAAGGAATGATGCTCAAGACAGCAATGACGCAAAACTATCATCCCGTCAGAAACGGAGGATTGGGTCTTATCTGCGTGGAAATAAAAGCAAGGACATTATACAAAACAAGCAATAGAAAGATTGCTTGGAAAAAATGAATATTCCAAGTATTTTCTCAAAGAAGCGTGGGCATGTTCCTCTGCGTGTCGCACAACGAAATTGGAAGTAGAAAATCTAAGGGACGTCGTTTCTAACCTTAAAGCCGGAAGTGTGATAAGCTCCAAAAAGCTGTACTTCCTAAACCTGGAACAAAAGTTTGGAGGATTAACGCTGCAAAATCGAAGAAAAACACTCAACTGGAAAACCGTACTAAAAAATGTCAACCTTAAAATTTTAAACTTAACACACAGAAGTACTATTTATGCCTCCCATGCCTCGAATGGGAAAACATATAAAGAAACATAAAAGAACATGTTACTCTTTTTCAAAAAGAGATGAATTACTTCGTTGATAATGATAAACATCTACGGCTACAGGGAGAGAAAATTGCATTGCTATGATGGGATGGAACGCAATCGTTGAAAATGACGCTCCTGCTTCCGATCATATGGCAAAATGGGCCACTTCCTGGAGATCGAAGCCACTAACTGAATTAAGAATCGATGGACGTATTATAACTCTATCTCCTGAGCTACGCAAACTCGTAAGTGATCATTTTGCTACGATGCATAAAGCTGAAAACAATCAAGCTCCTATAGATAACCATCTGTTAAGCGTTTTAAACTGAATCCATGATAACGAACGTAGGCTTTTAAACAGCCAGCTAAACAGGGATGATTTTACTACTGCTCTCGGGAATTTGAACAAACACAAAGCCCCAGGATTCGATGGTCTCACGGTCGAGTTTTACGTAACATTTTGGGATGACTTGGCTCTAGTCTGCACCCAAATGGCCCTATATGCCTTTTCAAGGGGATACCTTCCTCGAACGACTGCAACCTCTGTCATCTCCCTACGCAGCAAAGGTGGGAATCCCCTTCAACTATCGAATATTGCGAAATTATTGCGAAAGCTTTATCCACCAGATTGTCTGCAGTAATAAAAACATGCATATCTCCACAACAGTGCTACTGCGTGCCTGGAAGATCAATATTCGACACAATATCTCTACCCAGAGATGTAATGTGGTGGTGTAATAAATCTAACTCTCCCTTGGCCATTTTAGCCTTAGATCAAGCTAACGCTTTCGACCGTGTGAAAAACGGATTTCTATTCTCAGTGATGGAAAAGATGAATCTTGGCTCCGGATTTATTGGCTGCATTCGGACGCTCTACAGTAAGGCTTTCAGTATGGTTCGAGTAGGTAATGCCTTGACTGCCCCCTTTTCTTTTGAAAGGGGAATAAGACAAGGATGCCCATTATCTGGGCAGCTCTATGCTATCGCATTTGAGCCACTATTAAGACTCCTACTCAACATACTTTCAGGTATTCCCTTGCCCGGGGTAATAGTAGTAGTAGTAGATTTGTAAGGTGCCTCGAGACCAAGGTCATTTTGCACCTTTGCTATGGTAAAATCATATCAGCTCTTCACCTTAACATTAAAAAGAATAAAATATGACCATTTTCGTCATACTAGGATAGGTATTTCCATAGAGAATTAAACCGTAATTGGTTTATAAAATTGGGTAAAATGTTTAAAAGTGTGATGAAATAGTCCAACTCCTTCTCCTTAGATTTTTGAATAGAGTCCTGTGGTTCTCATGAAAGATATTACTCGGTCTATCATGTTACTGTCATTTCCCAGGATTTCTTTCAATGTCACTGAAGATAAGATCTGTCTACGTTGGTGAGAGTATTTCTGGCATTCTGTAAGTATATGTTTTACAGTGAGTTGGCAATCGCATTCCTCACACTGAGGTGGAATTTGGGGAACAGAGAAAAGGTAGGAGTGGGTAAGGGCAGTATGTTCGATCCTGAGACGTGTGACAGTAACCTCTTCGGCTCGACTATTTCTGACTGAGTGGCCCACACAGATGTATCTGTTTTAATGTTATGTAGCTTATTGTTTCTGAGGTTCCCCCATCTCCCGGGGTAATAGACACGAGGGTTGTAGCGGCCGCATATGCTGATGATTTGAATTTCCTTGTTGGCAGTAACGAAGAATTTGAGAAAACTATTGAAATCTACAATTGCTGTGCTTCAGCGTCTAGAGCGATGCTGAACACAACAAAAAGCAAAGGACTATGGATAGGAAGTTGGAAAAATAGGATGGACACACCATTAAATTTCGTGTGGAACAGTAATGGACTGGAATTTTTAGGAGTATGGGTATCTAATATGAGTCTCGATTCCGCACTACAGGCTTGGAAACCCAGGGCTGCGCCACTATCACTAAGAGGGAGAGTACTGATTGTCAACCAGTTCATTGTACCAAGGCTATGTCATATTCTACAATGTCATACGCCACCACTGCAATGTATTCGAAGGATTCAATCCAAAATAGTTCAGTTCGTCTGGGGTAATGGTAAACATTGGGTAAAAAATTCTATTTTATCCTCCAAAAACTAATCAACTCCAACGACACCAACCAAAGTGCAATATATGAAATTTGGTGTTGAAACGACAAATAGTTTTAAGAGAAATAATGGAAATAAGGAAAAACAGATTATAATCACAAAGTGTGTGACGAAGAACATTAGTGAGTTGATAATGATATTAGATCACCTCAGACCTCATCTTTCTGAAAAACGTAGAGTCAGAATTCATCGTATTATGAACCTTCTATCCAACAGCTGTATGTAAACCTCCAGTCCACCCCACCATAGAAAACAGAATGGTTCGAATATCTATATTAACACTTAATGTCCGTTCTGTTAGAAGTCATTCAAAATTAGTAAAACTATGTGTAATTATCTCTCAGAATAAACCCAATACCTTACTGATTCAAGAAACTAATACAGACTCCTTCCATTTATTGGCTTATCCGGCTATGATTTATTCGTTAATCCGTTCAGAACAAAACATACCGGCACAGCTATCGCCATAAGATTGGATCTAAGCAGCTGTGTAATCTCTCATCGCATCATCTATCATTGACACGTTGAAGAATTAGATTTCGTTCTCAGCAATAACTCTCAGGATAAATTGCGAATAATTAATTTCGAGAGCCATAAGCTCTCAAGATATGGATACGGCTTCAGACGTTCTAAATACACTTAAGAGACATGTAACTGAGATGTCATAGCAATCATCGCCGGCAAAGGGTTTTATATTACTCGGAGGTAACTTCAATACAACCCTAAACCCAGAAACCGACAGGACTAGCAAGACACAGAAGCACCCTTGGATCGCGAATCAACTAAAACAGGTCATTAATGCAATCGACTTAGTTGTTGTATGGTCAAAACTCAAAACTAATTACCCGGGATTTACCTTCTCTGCCCCAAGATCTTCGTCTCAACTAGACCGGATATACCTGTCAAAGGGAAAGATTGAGTGCGTTGAAAACATAACGTTACGTAACTCCATCTCCGACCATAAAGCTGTCTCCCTACAGCTTTCATTCACTGGAGGGAATATAACCCCCCCTACTTGAGATTTCGTAACGAACTTCTAGACAGTTAAGACTTCGTGAGATAAATGAAAATCTTCTTGTCCACTCTCGTGAGAGAAGTGAAACCTGAGACGGACCCATGTTCCGAATGAGAAAAGATAAAAAGAAGTATTATCAAAAGACATAGTCAAAAGACACATCTTACCTATGGAGTACCACAGGGCTCAGTTCTGGGTCCCATTTTATTTTTAATGTACGTGAACAATTTGTGCAATGGATATTTTAACGATAAGCTAACTTCCTTTGCTGATGACACAGCCGTATGTTATTCAGCTAGTAGTATATATGACTTCCAAAAACAGATCCAAGATGACATAAACAAGTTAAAATGCTGGTTTTATAATAATTCTATGAAGCTGAGTAACAAAACGAAGTACGTGTTGTTCAGTCTAAAAAGCACGGAAGTAAAACCAAATAAACTTTTCTATAGATGTAACCAATGCTTCAATGGTAATTTACGATCCTGTGATGAATGCACCGAAATTGAGCAAGTTAGTGATGTAAAATATTTAGAGATTATTATTGACGAACACTGCAATTGGAAAAGACACATAAACAAATTAAAATTTGAATTGATCTCTGTCGCTAGAAAATTCTATCTATTGAGATATATTTGTCCATTATCAGTCCTCAAGATCGTTTATTACGCTCTAATCAACTCGAGATTACAGTTTGGAATTGCATGCTGGGGAGGTCCATACTTCTCAAATATCAATGCGCTTCTGATATCCCAAAAAAAGATATTAAGGGTAATGACGCGAGCCTATTACACGGCCCATTCCTTTCCAATATTTAAAGAATTGAATATTTTACCGCTAAGGCATTTTTATATATTGTGATGGTACGCGCTTATTTTGCGCGTGAGAGCATAACACTGAATGATCGGACGAGAGTTTTCATGTAATTTTTGTTTTTCGCCTTTCATTTGTTTTGTGATTTGTGAAGTGCCCGTAAGGGAATTCGGGGATAAAAACCCCTGACCGAGTGAAAGAAAGGAAGAACTGATAGGACTGTTGTGAGCGGAAGGAATTTTTGGCCGATAGAAGCGGCGGAGCAAGCAACACGGAACCCACGGAAGGAGGAAGAAAGGGACAAGGGCGCAGGAACCGGGAGAGCGATCCGGTTGAGCGTGAGCAGTGAGGAAGGACTTGGTGGAAACGAGAATCCAGTTGGAATCCTTCGGCGGACAATAAGTCTGCTACGGTACCGTAAATACCTGGATTCCCCAGAATTCCTCCAATAACTCACGCTTCCTTGTGTATCCCCCCTAAAATCCCCAGTGGAAGTGTAATTCCCGAACCTCACGACCGTCCGCAAACCAAGATTCAGTTCTTCAGTTCCATTTGATTTTGAACTCCCTCTCGTCAGCGAAGGAACTAAACGTTCGACCATGCTGCATTCAAACTGGTCATTGTAAAGCAGCCCATTCTGTAATTTTTGTATTCCTATTTCGTGTCTTTATTGATCATCTCATATATGTTTCATTACGTCTGATTATCTTCCATCCGTCATTAGCATTAAGTATTTAGGTTTAAGTCATTATTTTTCTGTCCATGATATTTCTTTTTCGTACAAAGTATTTTATTCGTTTCTCTAATCAGTATTTTAATTTACAATAAATTTGATGTAAAAATAATCGGATTATTCAGTGTATCTCCGCAACGCGAATTTTCTTTCCTTGCGTTTCTTTCGACAAAGCGTGTGTAATACGTGGTCACGGGCTAAAAAGAACTCACGACGAGGTGGACTACGCAATCCCTTTTCATTCCTTCGACTGAGGCTGGTCGGCAGCAGAGGTTTCTTATGGCGCCCCGTCAATGAAAATAATTACGAACCTCTGATCGTATTGGGTGAAACGCCGTAAATAACGGTGATCCACCACAAAATATAAGGTTTTACAAAATTTCTACAATTGTGGTGGTGAACTCATTAAACCCATAGTATATACCCTTAGAATAAAATTTAATTATATTATACCAAAACCAAATAATGAAATTTTCCGCAGATCATTTCTCTATCTTGACCCTAAATTGTTTGTCTCCTTACCTCTTAGTGTATCCGATGTTGATAAGGAACTATCTTTTTTTAAATTGCTTAAGGAATGGTTATTCCAAAACAAAGAAGTGGAGCATTTGTTAAAAAGAATGGAGCGAATTTCTTTATTTTGATCAATAAATTATACTTACGTTATTTTATTTGTATTGTGCGTGCTATGATTGCCTTTATTGTTCTGGAATTTTCTATATTTTTTAATATTTATTTTTCTTATTGATTGTTCTTGTATCTATTTTAATTTTTTGAAATGTTACTTGTTAATAGCGGCACAGTGACTGTTTTCCTTTGTTGTTTTCTTTTTTCATTGTTGACAGGAAGAGTCGGTTACCCCAAGCAGGATGGTATCCTAGGGGAACCTACGTCCCTCGATTTAAATTTTGTAATATTTACTGATGCTTATGTATTTTTTGAGGAACAATAAATAAATAATAATTATTAAAGATAATGTAATTCTTCATCAAAAGGATACGCGCCTCCTCACCAACGATGCAGATCGACTAAGAATATTAAATGAGAAGATGATAGCTTCTATGGGCTGGAGTAAATTAGTTGCTAATGATGCTCCAGCTAATAATCACCTAGGCAAATGGGCCGCCTCGTATAAACCTAAGCCCCTCAGCAAATTGATGGTTGATGGCCACTTCATCTCCACCTCTGCTGAGCTAGGTGGTTTCTTACCCAAACACTTTTCTCGTATGCACGGAGATGTTTTTCAAGACATCCCTGTTCGCGCCGATCTTTTGGCCGAGATAAATCCGATAAGTGACTGTGATAGGGAGTTTTTGAATAACCCACTGGATGCGGAAGATTTTACTGTTGCTCTAAAGAGCCTAAAAAACACAAAGTCCCTGGTCTTGATGGGCTTACGGTCGAGTTCTCAAAATTTTGGACTGAACTGGTCCACCCATTCACCCAAATGGCTGAGAGTGCTCTCTCTAGAGGACATCTGCCCTGGACGACTTCTACATCCGTTATTTCATTGATAAGTAAGCAAGGAGACCCGCTTCTTATATCAAACTGACGACCAATATCGATAACGCATGTAGATTATAAAATCGTTGCCGTAGCATTATCATTGAGATTGAGCAAAGTGATGGAAACATGAATTTCTACTGAACAAAGCTACTGCGTGCCCCAGTATACGATACGAATATTTACTTATACGCTGACGACACCACCCTTTTGGCAAAACATATTTCCGTCAAATCGCAAATATTAGAACGCAAAGGCATCTTGACAAAGCCTACTAGTGGTGTACGAATTGGAAAATGAATTGAACGCAGCCAAATGTGGGCAAATGATATTTAATAGAAAATCCGGAACCGCTGAAAAGTCCGCCCTGTACTGGGGAAATGATCGAATTCCTAAAACTAAAAGCCAAAAATTCCTCGGCGTTTTTCTCGACCCTAAATTCACGTGGAGAGACCACATAAAAATACTTTAAATAAAGCAAACGCGGTGGTCTACGCTCTTAATACTTTATATTTTAATGAAAAAATAAAAAGAAAAACAGAAATTTTACTTTATCTAACAAAGATCCGTTCCGTTATAACTTATGCCGGACCTGCCTGGATATATGCATCCAAAGATAATTTTAACAAAATCGATCGTTTTGATAAAAAGACTATTAAGAAAATATAGAAAGTACCCAAACTGACAAGCTCCAAATAGGCCTTGGAGCACAGAAAGTTAAACTTTAATTCGGTTCTAAATAACCTAGCGGACAATTTTAAAAATAAACTGGCCGCCGCTCCCGAAGGATTCAATCAATTATGGATATCAGACGATGGGACAACTGACAGCAAAACATATATAAAGCACAGGGACTAAAAAAAATTATTTAATGACTTATAAATTCAAAATCCTTTAAAACGCCGCGGCCGGGCAGAGAACTGATGTAGTTCTCTGAGAACCCATCCGGCGGCGTCACCGAACGGCCACAACCATCCGCGCTGCTGCCGCGGAGGAGGGAAATTTTGAATTTTCAAATTCAAATAGAAAAATTTACGAATTACACTAATTAAACCTGCAATTTCTTCATAAACCCTTTTCATTTGAATCCGTAATGTCAGTTTTTAAAGTACCAAAATTGGGAATGTACGTGGATGAAGCCCCAAGGGGCCAGGGACCACAATTATAAGGAGGAGATGAATCCGTGTCCAATACCTGCTTCCTTGGGCTGCCGCAAATACAAAAGCCCAAGTATGGCTTTTTCTTTGTGAAATCTTTTTACCTCAGGACTAAGTCATGCACATTTTCATCCATACATTTTAATTATTTATTTATTTTTAAACACTTTTATCATTTTCTCTCTTCAACCATATTATATTATTCTCGTAAATTTTAAATTTGAAAGAACCGCTCGCCCTCGCGATCTTTTTATTCAGTTTGACCCTTCATAGTTTTAAATTTATTGCAGTTTTAATTTTTATTAATTTATTTTATTGTATGACCTATTAAATTATTTTTAACGTTTTTCATTACCTTTTAAGCCCAACATATATATAATTTTGACAATTCGATCAAATTTAATTTTAATCAACAGTACTTGCTTTTTACCTAAGTTGAACGAACACACCAGGACATACTTTATCCGAATTTACTTAAGTAAGATACAGCAATTGAAAAAGTTGAATTAGAAGCCACGGAGCTGGAAATTCAATGACGCCCAAAAATTACGAGGGTATACAGTCTGCTGTGATTTATCCGAAGCTGCACGGTGGATAGTAGTATCCGTTTCACTTTCCGGCTGGCACTGTGTGCCAGTTATCCTGATTTACGACATCTATATCGGACGCGAACGGAATATCAGGTGAATTACAGCATCAATCTGGACCAAATGGGTGCCCATCGGTCGCACTGGGGCGGCATGATTGCCCTAGTATTACGTTGGTTCCAGTTTAAAGGGGTTATCTTCACAATGACGTTTGTGGAAGAAAATAAGATTTCGCTAGTCGCAGTTTGACGTCGAAAAGTGGGTCCGGTACCGTTGCCGCTTTGCCGCGTATAGCCAAAAATAATAGGCCTGCTTCAAAGAAGTCGCATATAATGATCAACGATGAAGTTGATCGAGTCCCACCAACCACAGAAGAAGTGCACGTGTCAAATGAGGCTGCGGGGGAAATTAATTCTGAAAAATACAACATTTCGGATGCATCATGCACGCCAGGTTCTTTGCCGGGAAGCAGTCTGTGACTCTTCTTCATACTATTTGGTCAGCTTCACATATTAATACATCCATCCAACAATAAAGTGGTATTTTCCGAGATTTTTGGATCATAATGTTAGATCGCAGTTTTATATTATACAAAACAAAACCATAGTTTATGTACACTCTCTACTTTCAGTTTCTTGCGAGTAGATTCAAAGACTCAACGAGAAAAAGAGGTGTGTAAATGTTCACTCAGATTAGAAAAGATCCCAATTCCGTGCATAGTAAAAAAACTTCGATTGTAAAGGAAATTATTGTAAAATAAATGTATACTTGAATCTGTAAATTTGTAGCTGTATTCTCCTTAGTTACACATTTGAGGCATATGAAATTAAATTTAAAAGAATTTTAATTGAATACGGGCAGCGATGCTTAAGTTGAAAATCAGTCAATTGAATTTTTTTCTTAAATAATGTAAGACATACATTACAATATCACGTAACATTGTAAACAAATCTTAGTATAGGCTTTAGTAGTAACTTTAAGGTACAATTGACATAATATATAATCGTACTCGTTCAATTGCAGAGTCCGAAGAGTAAGACGTATGGTGTAGTTGCGGCAGATGCTTCTCTACAGATTGTGTTTATGTTTGGTGGGAGGGGTCTATATAGTGATCAAAATCATGTAGAGAAGGACAAAAAAAGTAGACGAAACGATGAGCTTTCATTATAGTTGCTAAAATATGAACGTGGCTCTTTCATGCCACGTGCATATTTTGTCCATCCTACAAGTAAGTTGTGTTTACTGAGCTTACAATTTAAAATACGACGAATAGCTTACATTGAATACGCCAGAGCCGTAGATTCTCTTCAAAGGATCTCTCATCAAGCAGTGATATATATACACTGCACATACAACGTAAAGGAGAGCTGTCTAAACGATTTGCAGATGTAGAACACATTCGAATTCTATACATGTTTGAAAGGAAAGGATTTCCTCTAATTTTATAGGGATAGCTGCCTTCGTGACACATTTAAGATGGGAAAGAGGCATAGCATTCATGTAGGAGAAGATGGGCAAATAGAACAACGAAAACGTCTCTCTACAGAACACTCAGACTACAGCCACTGATAGCCATCTCATCTTCCAGTCCATGTAAAGGAGCGCCTTGTTTGCTTACGTATGGCGTAGAAATTGCATATAGGGTGTAAGTGCCTAAAATGACTCAAATTAACATCTGAGCATGGGATTATAATAGTTATTCATATGAATATATACATAAATCACAAAAAGCATTTGTATTTCATATCTAAAATCATCTTTATGGACAATATTATCAACAAAATTTAAAACATGTAAAACTTACGATACGAAGGACTTCAAGTAGAAAATTATCCAACATTTGCAGAATTTATACTATAAAACTAACTTCAAATTGCCAAATAAAGTCCCTTGTATGTATGTAAAATTGCAAAACCCTAATCTTAGCCATATTTTAAATAATTTGCATGAGATCTGCCTAAAACAAGCATGAAGGTTTCTGTAATGTTGTAACTGCAATACGCTCGTAAGTGGCAATATACTCCTGATTGTAATTTTACTGCAGAAATTAATGATTGATGATTTTATTCTTCAAAAGTCCTTCCCTTTTCAAAATAATCAATGTGAATAAATCTTTGACGCAGTCTTACTAATAAATGAAAAAAGCATTCCTGTGACACAGAATAAATAAACAGACTTCAGTAATACTAAATTATAAGCAAGCTGGGTCATTATAAATATAATAATACACTGTAGAAAGGTTAACCTAATTAATAGAAGAGTCTCCTGAAAAGGTGAAAAGGAAATAGGTATCTAGCTATCTTTATTTCGTCTTATTCTTTCACAAAAGCCAGATGTTTAACAGCATTGTAAGGATGCCATGGGGCTGGGTTAATGCTCAGACGATGTAAACTATACTCATAGAATATAATCAACTAAGAGTATAAGTTAAGCTAAGTTGCGAAACTTTGAGGAATGCAAATTTATCGATCGCTTGTAGTCGTCTACAGTTCGTGAACATTGTGGTAGCACCATGGGGCTTTTAATATATTTGTGGCTTCTACTACTATTACTATTACTCTTTAAAAATTCCTGCCCGCTGAGGATACTACTGCGAAATCGGCAGCGGGACATCTGGTTTAGACAATAGCGTTTGCAACAGTCATCGAAACAGCTGTGCGAAAAGTTTAAATTTCTCAGTGCAGTGCTAGTGATAAAACCACGCCCTGCGGTGCGATCCGACTCAAAGTGCGAATGACTCCAGCGCCACCTACTTCGGAGTGGTGCACCCTTGAAGTGGCACCCTCAATAGGGCCTCTTCCCAAAAAATGGAGACGAACTCACTACCTTCTCCTTGCTCCGCCGCATCCAGTGACAGCGAAATGGAAGCAGACTTTACTGAGGTGACACCTAAAGCCGTCGAGGACATAAAAGGGCACTACCCTAACCCGGTGGAATCCCTGCACCACGTACTTAACGGCCTCGCAATACTGCACCGACATAAACCAGCGATATTGATAACCAGGCCCAAAACACCTTAGTCTTATCTGAAAAACACATATATGCATATCGAAAATCTATAATACTAAGCTCTAAAGCCATTTGTAGCCTCTAAAACGTTGCCACTAATCTAAAATACTTTAAGGGTTGAACGAAAGTCGTTAATTTTAATGTGATGGCACCCTTAAGCAAAAACAACTGTGCAAAGACATAGGAAAATATCTTTTCCCGAAAGAGCTGAATCAATTCAATTAATTCAATTCAAATTAATTTATAGAAGAAGCCCTCTTATTGTGAAATTCCTTGGTTAAGTAAAGAAATAAAAACACTTTGTCAAAAATTTCACTTGAACCTTTTTAATACAAAGACCAGGTTCGGACAATTCTGTCCATCATCAGGTGAAGAGACCACAAACTTGAGCGAATATCTGCAAATCATTAGCCAATGAGGAAGCAAAGTCAGGTGGAGGAGGGGATATAGGAGATAGGATATAGGAGATAGGGGGGGGAGAAGGCAAACAGTTGATAAAATGAAGTGGTTGGAAATAGATGAATGTTCGTTAACGTGTAATTAAGGTGTTTGTGCTGTAAAATTTCTAATTGTTCCAGGTGGTTTAGTTTGTTCCCTTTAGAATGACAATGGAGGAAGGTCTTCGTAAAGTCCAAATGATGTTTTTCCTCAAGTAAATGCATAGAAAAGTGTGAAGCAATGGAACCATTAAATTTATTAAAGCGTTTCAAAAATGATAGAAGAATGGGGTGGGACTCGCTTAAAGGGAGAAGAAATATCAGCAGATTAGGAAGCTTGTATAAAGCATATAATGGAAAGTCAGCATGGGCTGGTGTTAGTGGCAGGTTAAAAAAGCCATCCTACTACGGAAGAAAAGATCATAGGTTCAAGATCGAACCTATGCCCCGGAGGACAAACATAGGCAAATATTCGTTTTGTAATCGCTCTATTGAGGAATGGAATGCCCTACCGGTAGATATTATTGAACCTTTCCCTTCTAGTGTTCACTACTTTAAGGCGAGGATGAGGAAAAATTTTAGTGAAAAGCGCTCTTGACGATGTTTTATTGACTGATATGGGATTGACGTAAAAGTGTGTTCTGTATATATTGCGTGTTATATATTGTGTATTTATGTATTTGAGTGTAAGACCGTCGCCACCGGAAAGTTGTCCAGTTGCGACGTATATATGTAAATAAATTCATACAAAATAATTAAGGAAGGACTATTTGTGTTCTTTGGTTCATTTTAATTTTGATTATTCTGACATTAATAATATCAGTGATTATAGTATAAATAATGACTTTATAACCAACCAAACGATTCTTGATAATTAAATACCACCTACATCAAAACAAGTAGTATTCCTCTTAAGGCTGCTCTTTACCACTCAGAAAAGGCCGTTTTTAGACTTTTTCTATTGCCTTCGCAGTGAAGACATTTTAAAACTTTGCTGTAGGAAGCACCCGAAAGCAGCCAAAACGCAAAGACAAGTGAAGAAAAATGCACGAGAGGATATATACAAAACTTAGGTCTATGCAGAATAGAGAAGTATCTTGGTTTCCTCAATCCAGAACAATAGAGAGCAATGAGACACCAAGGATCTCTTTCAGAGGCAGGACAGTAAAAATGTGAAAGGACTAGTAGGAGGAAGAACTAGGAGGGGCCTCCCC
The DNA here is from genome assembly GCA_947579665.1 of Sympetrum striolatum. Classification (NCBI taxonomy): domain Eukaryota; kingdom Metazoa; phylum Arthropoda; class Insecta; order Odonata; family Libellulidae; genus Sympetrum; species Sympetrum striolatum. Next base: position 29,683,405 of record OX388352.1, read on the forward strand.
TGTTCTCTAACCACATCCCCATTCCATCGGAGGGGTGCGAAACCAGTGGCGGAGCAAGCGTGAACTAAGTGAGCCCACGGCGGTGGCAAAATTTTCTCGAGGTAAAGAGCACCGTAAAATATATCCCAAGGGTAATTTTCTAATGCGCCGTGAATGTAGGCAACCAAGCCTGCGCCAAAGTACCGCGGATCTGCATAAGATCACGGCGCATGGGAAACTCTGCTTAACATAAAATTAATACGGTCAAGCGTAACTTTGTGGGACTCAACACACATGTTGAAAGAAGAAATACTAGGTAATTTTCACAGCTGGTTTATTGAACAACTAGTTTCGTCAACGGGTTGACATCTTCAGGTACAGGTATACATAAGTGCAGTGCTTAAATACAAGATGGAGGAGCGAAAGGGGTAAGTTAAGAAGGATGGGGAGAGGGGAACAAAGAAGCGGGAAGAACAACCTACATCAAGGGTCAGTCGTTGAAATAAATGTGATCTGCAATGGTCAGCAATTCCCTGTATTGTAACAATAGGAAATCATAATGATATGCAGTCACGCATTTCCTTAAATCTCAAATCTTTCTTTAAGCCAATTTGGCAGACGAAAACTTCGATTCTCTTTCAGACGCAAACTATTATCTTTGGTAACTCAAGGTCCATCAGTAAAATTGACTTTAATAACATTCCCAACATTAATGTGGATGGTTCGGTTGTCCCCTTTAAGTATTCGGTCCGTAATCTTGGCATCACCCTCACAAACACGCTTTCATGGAATCCGTTAGTCTCCGAAATTTCGAATAAGGTTAATAAAATATTATATCACCTAAAACTAAACAAGAACAATCTACCTCAAGTAACCCGTAAAATGCTAGCCTCCACTTTCGTTCTTCCGGCATTTGACTACTGTTCCCTAGTGTACGATGATGTAACAGCCGAGCTAGACCTTAAATTACTTCGCCTTCTCAATAACTACATCCGATTCATTTTTAACCTTCGGAAAGATGTTCATATCTCCAATTACCGCCGTCAGTTGAAGTGGTTAAGACCAGATATCAAGAGAAAATACATGCTTGGTTCATTTTTGTTTACAGTTTTTCATGCTCTTCAGCCACAGTATATCTATGACATGTTTACCTTCAAATGTTTTGTTTCCTGTAAAATTACCCGCTCCGGCCCTAACTATCTTCTATGCCCAATCCCTCGGACTAACACATACCTAAAATCATTTTTAATTTCGTCATCTAATTTCTAGAACAACCTGCCTTTACACATTAAAAATTCCACCTCCGCACAGTCATTTAAAGAAAAACTGTTTAATTACCCTTTTGTTTCTACAGAATTACTCTTATTACCACAATATTGGCATATTTTTGTCTCTTTATTCTTTTTTGTATTATTTTTTGTAAGCTGTCTATCTTTTGTATTCGACCTATTGTTTATAATTTGTATTATTTATTTTTATGTGAGCAGATAGAATTTGTAAATTTTTTCTGCTCTTATGGGACTCATAATCCCAGAGCAAATAAATTTATTAGGTTAGGTTAGGTATTGGGTTTATGGTGCATCGACGGCTGAGGTCATTTAGCACCTTCGGTAGAATTAATTTTTTTCTGATTAGTTATTTTCAAACAAAGTGGCAGTAGTTACGAAGGTTAACAAACATTTAAATGCAAGATAGCTGTCATGTTAATCATATTTAGATCTTCCTTACGGGTTTTTAGATTAGAGGAAATAACTCGGCTTCCCTAAGGAAATTCAATATTCCGTCCACCATGATGGGGTCGTTACCCACTATTTCCTTCATTTCTCCTCTGATGTTGTGTTTATCACGTCTCTCCAGGTAATGAGGACATTCGGTGAGAATGTGTTTTATAGTTAGTTGGGATTCACAATGCTCGCATTCTGGTGGCTCTTTCTCTCTTGTGAAAAGATATGAGTGAGTTAGTTTGCTGTGCCCTATTCTTAGTCTGGTGACCACAACTTCCTCACGCCTATTATTTCGGATAGAAGATAGCCATTCCACAGTATCGGGTTTAATACTGCGTAATTTATTTTCTACGATCAAGGACCAGCGACTACACCATTTCTGTATTGTTTTCTGTATTAATAAATTTCGTAGGTCTACTGCCAATATGTGTGGGTCTCCTATTTCATTCTCTCTAAGTGCAGCTTTAGCTGCAGCATCAGCTTTCTCATTCCCAGTGATTCCCATGTGTCCAGGAATCCAGACAAAGGATACATCCACTCCCCTTGCTTTCAGAAGCAAAAGGGATGAGTGAATGCCCTGTACTAATGGGTCCATGTTGAATGTTTTGGAGATCATCTGAAGGGCACTGAGGGAGTCTGTGCAAATTAGGAATGAGGAGTTCCTGGAGTTGATAAGTTCTACTGCCTTCTTGATTGCAAATAGTTCTGCAGTGTAGATACTGCAGAAAGGGTGTAATTTTATCTGTATGGATCCAAAAGGCTCTGCTACAATAGAGCAGCCACAGGCTATCTCAGATTTCGAACCGTCTGTGTATATGGCAGTACAGTTAGTATGAGCCTCTAAAATTTCCTGAAAGCCCCTTTTGAATGTCCAAGGATGGGTATCCTCTTTGGGGTTCCTGGCCAGATCGTAAATGATTTTTGGTGTGGGAATCTGCCAGGGTGGGAATTTTGGGAAGCCAGCAGGATACAGCTTTGGCAATTGAATACCTGTGTCATTGATAAAATTCAAAAAGCGTATTCCTAGGGGAAGAGTTGCCCGAGGTCGCCTATAAAACAATTCTTTAAAATTTGGTTTAAAAAGCAGACTGTAGTAGGGGTGGTTCTTTGTCGATAAAATTTTACTTACATAGTTGCCCATTAAAATATCCCTGCGAGTTTCTAGAGGTGGCTCCCCAGATTCAGCATAAATGCTGACTACTGGGCTGGTTCTGTATGCACCTGTTGCCAGTCTTAGTCCACAGTTGTGGGTGGAGTTTAAAGGGCGTATATATGAACTCCGTGCAGAAGCATATATAAAAGAGCCATAGTCAAGCTTTGACCGTATCAGTGCCCTGTAAAGAAGAAGCATTGATCTACGGTCTGCACCCCATCTACTACTGCTTAAAAAACGTAAAATATTCAAGGTCCTTTGGCATTTATTTTTCAAGGAGTTTATGTGGGACTTCCAGTTCAGTTTTCTATCTAAAAACATTCCCAAAAATTTAACATTTTCCACGAAGGGTAAAGTGATATTCCCAAGTTTCAAGGTTGGGTTTGGGTAGATTCCTCTCAGCCTGGAAAAATGGACACACTTCGTCTTCTCACGAGAGAAAACAAACCCTGTAGTGTGTGACCAGTGCTGGAGTTTATTCAGAGTCAGCTGGATTTGTCTCTCAGCAGAAGATAACTTAGAGGACCTGCAAAATATTGCAATATCGTCTGCAAATAAGGAGGCATGAACGGGGCTTTTGATACAGTCCGCCACATCATTTATTGCTATGGCAAACAGTGTCGCACTAAGTACTGAGCCTTGAGGGACTCCGTTTTCTTGAACATGAAGCCTTGAAAGTTGGTCGCCTATCCGTACTCTAAATAACCGTTTCCTTAGAAAGTTGGATATAAAGATGGGTAAGTTTCCATGGAAATTCCATTCATGTAGCGTTTTTAAGATTTTGAAGCGCCATGCCCTGTCGTAGGCTTTTTCAATGTCAAAGAAGACACCTATTACATGCTGGTGGTGAAGAAATGCTTCCTGGAGTAAGTGTTCTATTTGCACCAGATGATCAATAGTGGACCTGCCCTGTCGGAAACCACACTGCATATTGCAAAGAAGGTTGCGGTTTTCGAGACACCAGATTAGCCTTCTATTCACCATTCTTTCCATTAGTTTGCAAAGACAGCTTGTTAAAGAAATTGGACGGTAATTTGATGGTGAAGACTTGTCCTTTCCTTGTTTAGGAATGGGCACTATAAGTGATTCGCTCCAACTTTCAGGGAATTCTCCTTCCTCCCAGACTTGGTTGAGGGTCTTCAGGAGTTCCCTCTCTGTTTCTTCTGAAAGGTTCCTTAGGAAGGCGTTATGTATAAGATCACTTCCTGGTGAGGTGTCTTTCGAGTCTTGTATGGCCAGTTTCAATTCTTGGAATGTGAATGGTTCATTATATGGGGCAGTTTGTCTTGAGTTTCTGAAATTCAGGATTCTACCTTCTGAGCGACGTTTATATGCTTTGAAGGGAGGTTGGTAATTATCTGTACTGCTGGAAATTTCATAGTGCTTTGCAAAGGTATCTGCTAGTTTGGCAGGGGATGTGATCACATTGCCATTTATTTTTAGTGCAGAGGGATTGCAGTGGTTACTGCCCATTATAGATTTCACTTTGTCCCATACTTGCTTGATTGGGGTTCGGTGGTTGATTGAAGAGGTGTATTTAATCCAGGAGGCTTTCTTGGCCTCTTTTATTACTTTCCTTGCTTTTGCCCTAAGCTGTCTGAAGGATGATAGGTTCCGTGCAGTGGGGTACGTTTTGAAGATGTGGAGGGCTTTTTTCCTCTTTCGAATTGCAACTGCACAGTCATCATTCCACCATGGAACTGGAGGTCGATGGGGGCTTCCATGGGACATTGGTATGTTTTCCTCGGCAGTTGTAATGATAGTTGTAGTTAGAGCCTCGATGTTGTGCAGTGCTCCTATGCTAGGGTCATATTTGAATTTAATCATTTCCTTAAAGTTTTGCCAGTCAGCTTTCTTTAGAATCCATCTTTTGGGAAAATAAAAATTGTGACATTGCTTTCCCGTTTTCTTGATAAGCAAGGGAAAGTGGTCACTTCCGCAGAGGTCATCATGTACAGACATTGAAAACAGCAGAGAAATTGTGCTTGAACTTATAACTAAATCAATAGATGAGTATTCTCCATTAAAAGCATTAAAACGTGTTTTCTCTTGGTTATTAAGTAAAATCAGGTTAGAATCAGTTAAAAAGTTTTCTATAAGTCTACCCCGACCATTATGATCTCCCATATTGTCGCCCCACATAGTATTGTGTGCATTAAAATCACCAAGTAAAATATATGGTTTGGGGAGCTGTCGAACTAGATCTTCTAGCGTGTCTCTCGTAAATGGCGCCCATTCTGGGAGGTATAGATTGCAGAATGTAATCATTTCTGGGATAGCTGTGGTGACTGCCACAGCCTGTAGGGGTGTCTGCAAATCCACCAGGGAGGCGTGAATGCTCTCCCTGATAAATGTGGCCACCCCACCACGGGCTCTGTTACCTCCATCGTCGTCCACCCTGAACATTTTAAAACCCCTTAGGTCCACCATGTTGGTGCCTTTAAGGTGGGTCTCCTGCAAAAAAATGCAGGCAGGGTTGAGGTTGTGAATCAAGACTTTTAACTCTTCAAGGTGAGTGTAATAGCCATTACAGTTCCACTGTAATAAGAGAGACATAAGTAAATAGATGGGAGGGTAAAAAAGGTATGTTTAAACCCTGCTAGGTTATTATGTTGTCTGTACTTATCAGCGGTTGATCCCAATTCTCCTGCTCTTTTTTCGATCCAGGAGAATTTTTCTGCGTTCAGCCTCAGTGAGGACATCATCATCCTCCAGGTCCTCCATGCAAGGGGATGTCTTGGTGGGAGGCCTCTGAGAGGGTGTAATCTCAGTTTGTGTGGGATGAGAAGATCCAGGTGGATCTGTCCTAGGCAATGCAGTGTTTGTGTTCGAAGGTTGGGTCTTCTTTGTTTTATCCTTCTTGGGCGAGTCCACTAAATTATCTTTTTCTACCTCCATTTCAGATTCCGAGCTTTCTTTCTCATTCTTGTTATTTTTTGGTTTCTTCTTTCCGTCCAGGATACCAGTTTTTTCTATGACGTTCTCTGCTTGTGTTTGTACCTTGCTTGTTAATATTTCAGCCTCTTTTTTATTGCTTAAAGCAGCCTTTGGTTCATTACTAACACCAACAGGTTTATTCCCTGGAGGAACGGACTGGTAGCTTCTGAGTTCAGATAATTCACTTCGAAGTTTCTTTTGTTCTTCTAGGAGTTCCTTAACCAGGGTAAATAGTTCGCCCATGGTTGCCTGAGAAGAGGGACTGGCTACTACTTTCGAAAAAGGGATGGGAGGAGGTGGAGTCGCCATCACCTGTTTCCTGGCTTCTGTCACTGAGATCTTACGTACAGCTCTGAGCTCTTGAATCTTCTTTTCAGTGCGAAAACTAGGGCAGTCCTTAGACCAGGCAGAATGTTCTCCTTTACAGTTTATACAACGATGCCCTGAGAGACATTGGGTTCCCTCATGGGCCTTACTGCTACAGTCTGGGCAGATCTTCTCCCGACTGCAAGTGAACTTGGTATGTCCGAATCTGAAGCAGTTAAATCACCGCATTGGATTCGGCACATACGGTCTTATTCTTTCAACCTGGTAACCTAGCTTTACATCAGATGGCAACTGAGGAGTTCCGAAGGTGAGTATTAAGGAGGCAGTAGGTTTTAGAACACCATCCCTTTTCGTCATTATTCTTTCTACTTTTATGACACCTTCGGTGGCTAGCTCTGAGCACAACTCCTCAACTTCCATGTGCTGCACTTCGAAGCATTTTATAACGCCTTTGCTGTAATTTAGGCTCTGATGTGCATCAACCTTAACTGCAAAGGGACCAAGAGACTTCAGATTAAGGAGTTTTTTACTCTGAGCATCTGTTGTTGTTTCTACAAGCAAGGTTCCGTTTCGTAACTTCTTTGTTGAGGCTACTTCTCCCACAGTGTTCTTTATGGCTTTAGCCACCACAAATGGTGAAGTTGTGTTAAAATCTTTCCCATCATCCATTCTGCTAATTATTAGGTATCTTGGCACAGATATTTTGGCCTCATTAGCTTTGGTCACCATTTTTACAGGGCTCTGTGAGCGCAGTCTCTTTCCTTTTCCTTCCACTCTACTATCCACTTCAACAACTTCCATTTTAAGCCGCTACTTCGCCGAGTTCAGGACTCGTTGCCCCCCCTCAGCCCCGTGGAGGCGGCGGCGGGGAATGAGCTCTTTACTCTTTCGGTGTCGCTTTAGAGATGTTTTAGCGAAAGAGAGTTAATAAGGTATCACTCCAAGTGATACAATAAAAGGTCCTAGGACCAAAAGAAGCGCTGGGATACCCCCCAGCAGGTAGCAGAAGAGCACCGGGTTACCCCCCGGCAGGTAGCTCAAAACAGTGGATGGTGACCGGTATCCGAACCCGGTCGCTTACCAAGCCACTGTCCCCATGAGGGGAATAAATTTATTATTATTATTATTCTCCCTACAGTGCTGTCATCCTTCATCACTGCAGTAAGTGTGCCACATAACTTATCACAGCCCGCCCCCTCCTGCTTCTCCGTTACAGCATCGCCAGTGCCGCACATGAGACGTTTAAGTCTACCACACCTACCTCAACACACACCGGCGTAATCAGACCTCGTCAAATTGCCGAGACAAGTCGCGAAATCCAAAGAGGCCCAATCAAAAAGACAATTTCTCTCTCCACTGGTCTCAATAAAAATTAGGCATTTTAATGCAAGCACTACCGTCAACTCCTTTAAGTGAGTAAGAGGTGTCACTGGCAAACGCACTTGGAGGAAATAATATTACCCACGCCACAAGACTTTCCAATGGCAGTATTTTTATTTATTTGAAGAATAAACAATCTGAAATAATTTTATGATAGATCATGGGGGCATTAATGTCAAAGAAAATTACGTAATTGCCAATCTTATGTCACAAAAGGTGGAGAGATTGGTGATCTCCAACATCCCGCCGGAATTTCCAGTTAGCGACCTGGCGGAATTACTTAGTCAAATAGGAAGAGTAATTAGCCCACTAAACACACTGTTTTGGGTTTAAATAACCGGAACTCACTCACGTTTACGTATGGAGAAGGCAGTGTTTCATTGTCAGGAGAGAGGGAGTGCAAATACCAGAATCTCAGTTAGTTTATCTCTACGGTCACTATATCTATAAGTACGGCAACCAAGGCGAAACATTACCGCAATTTATTCATCAAAAGAAGACTAGCCAGCCTCAGCATTCATTTTAACAGCAAGTGCTTGAAATTAGGACTTCTCCTGAAGTATATTACCTCCAACATCAAGTGCAAAATCAACTCCCCGACTGGACGAAGAGCCGCAGAACATTCGAAGACCAGATGGCTGAAGGAAGAGCTTCAATACTGGTATGCAAAAAGGAACAACATTTCCTATCATTTATTCCATTTACACATGGAACTTTCCTCTTCTCTTCATGTTTCTGAATGGCGTTTGATCGAGGAGCAATCTCGTCAGCTCACTTCTGACATTATCACCGAAAAATTAGCGTCCCTCAATAAGAAAATTGAATGTCTCCAGTTAGAAAATAGGAATTTCTCAAACAACTCCACCGTGTGCTCTCCTTCTCCTCATGTGTTTCACAAAGAAAAGCAAGCATATTACCTTAACAAACAAGAGAAAGAAAAGACAGATTAACTATAAACTGGATGGAGAACTTATACCACAGGTAGATGAATGCAAATACTTGCGAGCCACATTAACGGAAAACTTGGACTGGGGGCCACATGTAAATAAAATTGCGTCGAAAGCACTAAAAACGCTGCACTTCATTATGAGAAATTTGAAGGGAAGTAGCAAAGAAACGAAGGAATTGGGGTACAAATCGATACTGAGGCCAATTTTAGAGTACGCAACCAATGTGTGGGATCCGCATGACAAATTAAATACTAGAAAAATTGAAAAAGTTCAAAGAAAGGCAGCAAGATATGTATTCGGTAGGGAAAGGAGATGGACAGTGTAAGTGAGATGTTGGGAATCCTCGGCTGGGATACGTTGAAGAAACGGAGAAAAGTTAACAGGTTGATAGGTGTATTTCAGACTAGAACAGGAGGTGATGCTTGGGAAGAACTGGAGACCAGAATGTAAACGCCAAACTACATAGAAAAAGGGGATCACGAGTATAAATTAAAACTGAGAAAGCAAAGAACGGATACAGCGAAATTTTCATTCATAAATAGAGGGATAAATGAATGGAATAGGTTACCTGAAGGAGTGCTTAAACCCTTACCGAAAAGTATAAAAGAATTTAAAAATAGACTTAAACATTTATAGTTGCAAAATTATTATTCCTATATGCATAAGATATATTTTTATCTGTAGACAACCATGTATTGAACGGGAATAGTTTATGTAAAAATTGTTTTTTTTAATTTTAAAGGGATGGAAATTTGTTGTACAATTATGATTCAGAATAGTATGTAACATTGTATTGTGTAAGACTTTAATTTATGAATTTGTTATTTATGTTATTAGGAAAATTGTAGAGAAACTTGCAAATTGTTACCACCGGACTAGTTGTCCATTTGTAACACCTGTATTTATAATAATAATAATAATAATAAAAGGGTTCTCAATATTACGGAACATTCCTTCTCCGAGGATGAGAACCAATTTCTTGAACTGAGGCTCAAATATTCACCTAGTCTTACCCCATCCCGCAGTGTTTTTATTGAGCTTGCAAGTGATTATGAAAATGCCCTCCAAAGTGAGCCTGTATCTCTTAAACATGAGTGTGCGAATATCATCTCCTCACATATGAAAGAAGTTTTGCCCTTCACTCACCAAAGTACTTCTAGAGAATTAAGGATCCTCCAGAACATCAAGAGTGCGATTAAAACTCACAATCTAATATTCACGAGAGCTGACAAAGGTAATGGTATGGTGATTCTAAACCAGAGTGAATGCAATTCCAATTGCATGGATTTTATAACCAACAACAGTATTTCCAAAATCAGTAGTGATCCCACCGGTGTATTCCAAAACCGTGTTAGGAGTGCTTTATCAAATTCAGTGGTGTTCCCCAAAAATGTGTTTGCGGACTCTATAATTCGAATCCCTTACCTCCTAGACTGTATGGATTACCAAACATTCATAAGGAAAGCATACCTATACGCTCTGTGGTCTCCAGTGTTTCATCTCCGTGTCAAAAACTAGCCGCCAAATTGATCCTTTTCCTCCAGAACTTAGCGAAATTACGCCCTGTCTATTCTATTAAAAACTCCCTCGATCTTTGCCGAAAACTTGGTGATATTCAGCTTCCGCCGAACGCTAAATTAGTTTCTTTTGATGTTTCAAACCTATTCACCAATGTACCCGTGAAAGAAACTTTAAAAAATTTGGAGAATTTATTAAACAGTGCCGGACTGGATCCCCTTTTAAAAAGTGACATTTCTTCCCTCACAAAATTGTGTACTGACCAGAATTATTTCTTGTTTAACAGTGAATTTTACCAACAAAACGAAGGTCTTTTTTTGGTTCCCCACTGTCACCTATTTTAGCGGATATTTTTATGAATCACATTGAATGTAATTATTTAGTTCTTCCTAGCATATTTTCAAATTTGTAAAAAGTTGGTATAGATATGTGGACGACATTTTTTGTATCTGGTGTGGAACTGTTCGACAACTTGACCAATTTTTATCTCTCATTAATTCCCTCCATCCTTCAATCAATTTCACTCTTGAACTGGAAAAAACCATACTATAAACTTTCTGGATCTTACCATCTCTACCCAAAATCAGAAGTTAGATTTTTCTATCTTTCGAAAACCTTCCTACACAGACCACGTCATCCCGTTCAATTCAAATCACCATCTGACACAGAAATTATCCTCGTTCCATTCCGTCATCAATCGTTTAGTCACCATCCCACTTTCTAAAGAAAATTTCAACAAGCAACTCCAAACAATTAAATTGATCGCTTCTAACAACAGTTATCCCACTTCTCTCATCGACAAACTTTTGACCCGTAAACATAGAAGTCTAGCCTTTAATAAAATATTTAATGCTCCCAATGGCGATGGTGATTCCCCCAAATGGTGCAAAATAACCTTAATAAATAATATATCCAAAATCATTGCCAATCGTTTCCCCGAAAACACTATCAGACCTTCTTTTAAATCCTCCTTGAATTTGGGAAAAATATTTTGTAATGGTAAAGACATGCACAACCGTCATTCAAAAGCTGGGGTCTACAGACTTGAGTGCCTGGGGTGCGATGGTGTATACTTCGGGCAGACCTCCCGTTCTTTCTCCATCAGAATGAAAGAGCATGAAAGATCTTTTGCAAATAATTCTAAGAAGTCCCATTTCGCAAAACATCTAAAATCCAACCATGCTGCCGAATTAACTCCTGATATCCTACTCATTTGTAATAAAGGCCATCGTCTAAGCTTCTTGGAACAATTAGAAATCCTCTCCCATACAAATTCCCCTGGTTTTTTGTGCTTAACCAGTTCCTTTACCCTTTCCATTCACCGCTGGTTCGTCCTTTTCTTTCCTTCCCACTGATAACGTCCCTTTACCCTTACTCCCGCGCGCTCCTTTCCGATCTTCCTCAAACGTACTTACTTCACCCTCTCCTCCTCTCCTCCACTCCCCTCTTCTCCCTTGTTGGTATATATATTAGTTTGTTTTGTATAACCCTTACCTGAAGATGATGGTCCTCCGTTGAAACCGGTAGTACGATTAAAACATTTTGTGGAAAAAGTACCAATCATCTCCTTCATTTTGCATAGTATATCTCGGCAACGCATGCCATAGAATATATTTACTATTGAAGGAACCAAATGTTTCAGGTGCAACCGAGAAGGGCACTATGTGAGAGCATGTATGTACGTTAGAAGCAACTACAAACAAACAAATACAGTGCCCCAGTCAACGCCGAAGAATTCCTACCTTCCCCTTAGCCCAACGAATATCAACCCATCACGAGGAGTATACTTGAAGACCAACCTCACATCTCATCTCCCCTATTTACCCTCCGTCCCTCTGAGGAATCCACTCAGGAACATAATATACACATTGCTGACCTTGCCCCTCCCCTGCCATCAGATAAAGTTGATGAATCGGAGATTCCTAAAGCAGGCATATTCAGTATTTCGCGTATTTTCGCAGGATTCCGAAAGTAACGAAGAAATAACAACAAAAAATACAGCAACAACGAAGCGTCAATCAAATATACAGAATCAATAGAGAACGAAGATTTTGCCATCCAGGATGAAGAAATGTTAGAGTGTTAGTTAGATTGTTAGAGTCGTCTTCCAAGGATGACGACGACTCAAGACAACGAAAACAGTCGAGCGACGATTCATTGATATCACCAAGAACTTCACCTCGAAGGAAAAAAATACAAAATGGAAAAATCCGAGGAGGGTGATAAAGAAATTTTACAAATAATCGAATCCACATATTACGCAAAACGTGGACGCAAACCAATTTTCTTTTAAAAATTTAAGAAATTTTAACAGAAGTTAAATGGAGTCCGAACCTTTAAAAAAAACAATATGTTCCTCAATACATCAGAGCTAATATATATATACTGGAAGACATGAACGAAAAAAGAATAATTAAAGATGCAGCATTCCGAATCAGACTACAAAGATTGGTAAAGGCCCGCAGAAGAAAGGACGAATGTCTCTTACAGGATTGGAAATAATCAACCGGTATTCAGACGCGAGACTCCGAAGAGGATGGACGTGTTTTTCACTCCACTCCTGAGAAAAGGCATGTTCACATGTAAGCGTTTCACGGACCAAGAGGCGCGACAGCCAACCTGGAGTCAGGAAACCATCGCTCCACTACGCGTCATGCAACTATTTCACCCGGGACAAGGTAGCAAATATTGATTCTTCCTTTACGTAGATGTAAAAAGACACCTGTGGATTCTCTTGCAGCTTACCGCGTAGGAACACATTACTTACAACTACGCTCTACATAAACGTATTCTTCAAATGCAATATTTATACATTGCTGAAGGAAGATTTAAAACTTTTAAATATCGGGATGCTCGACAGAGAAAGCTGAATAAGAATAATGAATGAGACATACGAACTTAGAAAATACTTTTCAAACAATAGAACATATACCCGTATCAACTGTAAGCAGGTTTCAAGAACCTCCGTCAAAATCAAACAGGAAACTATTCGGCAAACTATATTAGTACGTAGACATTACCACAACACCCGACGCGGTGAGGACCCCTCCAGCGCTGGCTAGGACAATTGATACTCTTGCGTCTCCTGCCTCGCTTACGGTCAAAGCCTTCGCAACCCCCGCCACTAAACCCCTGGCATCCTAGGAAAAGTCAAAGTCTGACATCAGTGAAAAGTAAAACCGTCACAGAAATCCTGAACGAGGACCTTCCCTGCCGCACACCACGGAAGGAAAAGACTTTGGATTGAGAGGTTGCGGCAAAAAGTGGATTATTACCCTAAAAGTCCCGGCTTCACCAACGTCTTTTTCTAGTCTAGGACTGAACCTATTCGAACAGTTGGAAATTCAACGACACCTTAAATTCTCTATGAACCTTCTCTTGAACCAACGAATACCTCTTTGAAGATAATCGACCAACTCTAATGTAACCGGTCCCGTTTGAAACAATTGAAACATTCCTCTATGCAGACGACACGGCCATAGCAACGGCTGGGAGAAATTATAATTCCTCAATTCTGAAATTGAATCAATACTTGGAAGACATTGGCAGATGGATGCGTCAGTGGAAGCTGAAGATCAATCCCAGTAAGAGTGCTCACATGCACACTGCGATTGACGCGCGGCGCAATATACCAATGAACCACATCACCCCTTCCCTCTTCAACCAGACGATACCGACCGTGACGTCTCACAAATTTTTGGGTGTGCATTTAGATCGCCACCATAATTGGAAAGAACAATCAAAAGCGAAACTCACGCAAGCAACTGCAGCGAAAAACCTCCTATTTCCACTTATTTCCTCTTCAAGCCCCCTAACTACTAAAGACAAGATTAAATTAATAAATACTACAATAGTTCCAATCATTTTATATGCCTCCCCAGTCACATTCAATACATCGAAAAATATCATTAAAATATATGAAATATTTTATAGAAAATTATCCGTCTAGCCACAAAAGAAAGCATTTTAATCCCAAACAGAGATATTTTCCAATACCACAAACTCCTTCCCCTCATAGAAAAAACTCACCTCATAGCCAAAAAGTGTAAGATGAAGACAGCTCTCCTCAACAACCCCCTTTAATCAAATATTTGGTCCCCCAAAAAACAGGTTTAAACGGATTCAAAAATGTTAGATTTCCCAATTGTCCATTTAATATCTTCAGTTAATCTTATCCTTTATTGTAACTCATTCCTACTCACATCCTATAAAATTTTAATTTAAAGTTAATTAACATATGCACTGATCGAGCGCTTCCATTTAAGAAAACTAAGTAAAGTCAAAATTCCAGCGAGTCACACTAATGTAAAGATGAGTGATTCTGGGTGACACGGGCCTCGGCGCAGTCACCCTGAGAACAAGGTCAAAGGTCTGCCACGGGAGAAGTAGTGGAGAGAAAAAGCCAGGAGAAGGAAGCAGATGTCGTGAACGAAAGGAGTTGGAAGCTAGGATAAGGAAGTAAAAGTCGTAGACGAAAGGAGTTGGAAGCATAAGAGAAGAAAGTAGAAGACGAGGACGACAGGAGGTTGAAGCCAGCGGCGTCGAAGAGAAAAGAGAAGGAGGGGAAGCTTGAAATTCGGCCTCCTTTCTGTGGCATCGCAGAACAGCGAAAGTGGATTCTGAGTGTCGGGCCCCTTTATTTTTTGTTTCTTTATACATCCACCCTTCCAGAGCCGCGGGATCACCCGTCATTTAATAACTCCCTTTTTGTTTTGCCCACGGTTTTCCTGATTCCCACCCCATTATCTGCCCCCTGGACTTGTAACCCCGTTTTTGACTGAATAAATCAAATTTTTGTGGTAACACTATTCAATTCTGTTCTTCCTCACTTCCCCCCCTCCTTCCACTCCTTGTGTTACGTAATTATATTAATTTGGAGGACCTTCTCTAGAGGGCAGACTGGGCGGACTCGGCGGCATGTCGCTTTCTTTTTTTCTCTCCGCGAAGTCGCGGTTCAGTTGGCCTATGATAATTATCAGGCTACCATTATCTAGGGGATCCCCAACGACGATATATAACGAAGAGTATCTCCAGGAAGAGAAGCGACCACGTTGCTGCGGAATTCAGGTGAGTGCCTTCAGTCTGCTTTCAAAAACCCACGTTTCTTTATTTAATTTTTTTTATTAAAATTCATACACTCCATTTGCGTTACCATTTTTATGGTCCTTCGGGCCGGATTACAGCCTGTATCTTTACCTGTATTAAGTATGTATGGAAGCAGTTGAATGCACTCTTTATATCTTTGTTTTTTGTGTCTTGTATCTTTGGTAAAATTATCTTGTCTTATTTATTATTATCTTATTGTCTTACGCTATTTTTTTAAAAGGTAATTGTAGGTAAAGTTAGTTATAATGCCGGGAGATCAGAAGGGAAATATCTAACCAGAGGCACGTGTAGCGCGGGCGCTTAAGCTCACGAAGGTTAGGCGTGATGCCGTATATCGGAGGATAGAGCGAATTTTCGTTCTAGCTAGTGCTTTTCAAGTGCAGACCAACGCGGATCAATTAGCAGAATTTTCTAGTCGAATTTCATCACTCGATGACGATTATAAAACTTTCGTTCAGTTAACAGATGAAATCCGCGTGTTGATGATTGATGCTGATCTGGAAATCGATGAGGCCGAATTATCTGTCGAGGAGGAAGTGGAAGCCAGGTATCATTAAACTGTGTCGGTTGCAAGTCGAGTCCTATCAAAATCCCCTTCTCCCCAATCTAATGAGCATCCCACAACCGCTCAATCGCTGCGTCTACCTAAGATTAATATTCCTGTGTTCGACGGCCGGTTAGAAACTTTCAAGCAATTTTATGACATTTATCATAGTCTGGTGCATTCTAACCCGCGATTATCTGATATTGAAAAATATAATTATTTTATTACGAGCGTAAAGGGACATGTTATACAATTACTTACTGTTAAAAGTTTAACCTCTCCCGTAACTGTGTTTATATCGATTTTCTTATGTATAAAATGTTTGCGTTTATGTATAACCTATTATCAATTTTGTTTATTAGTCTGTTTCTTTGATCTTGATTGTATTCTTTTTCCAACAAGATAAGATAACTTCTGTGTTCTGTTTAAAAAAGTTTTTATATAACTGATGTCACATAAATCTTTTGTAGTTGTGCATGCACATCATGAAATAAGTTTTGCTTTTTGTTCTTAGGGGTAATTGTACCTAGAACATTATAATAAAGTTATTATTATTATCATTATCTGTGGTTTCCAGTATCCCCTTGATTTCAGATAACTATGTAATTGCCTGGGAAGCTTTAGTGAAACAATATACTAATCCGCGTTTGCTGGAATTTAATTATCTAAATAAACTATTTAACTATCCTCAAATGCAGGGGGAGTCGGTTTTATCATTGCTAAAATTTCTCGACACGTTCTCAGAGAACCTTAGTGCCTTGCAAGCAATGAAAATTCCGATTTTATCAGAGTTTGTGTTTTTATCTTGCCTCTAGATCTTTAGATAATGATATTCTTAAACAATTTGAAATAGAAAATTGTAATACAACGTTCCCGTCTATCCACCTACTCTTGGAATTTGGCCGCAAGTACGTAAATATTTTACAGTCATCGGGGGCAGAATGAGTTCCTATCGAAAAGAGTCAAAAGACTATCCAGGGATTTAAATCTAAGATTTCTAAAACTTCTCTTGTCGCTGTATCTTCTGATAACTCTCGTCGTTTAATAAGGTGTCATATGTGTGCACAGGAACATAGGTTATGTCAATGTGCTCAATTCAAGGCATTATCTTCCGATCAGAAAAGGGATTTTGTTAAATCTAAGAATCTTTGTTTTAATTGTATGGCTGCTGTGCACAAGGCTAGTGAATGTTTTTCGAAAGTGGTCTAGAAAACCTGTTTTAAGAAACGTCATTCCTTATTATGCAATTTTACTGGTTGTGGTAGTGCTGATTTTAAGTCCCATTCTCTGGGGTCTAAGGAAAAACCTCTTCCAAAGAAGGTTGATTCAACTAATCCGGCAAGCACATTAGCAAGCAGCCAATCGTCTACTAATGATACTTTGGAGGTTAATGTGTTAACTTGCTCCGCTTCTTCTGAACATTCTAATCAATCCAATGTACTTCTTAGCACCGCTAGAGCTCTCATAAAATCACGATCGGGTATCTTTGAAAGTATTAGAATATTAATCGATCCTGCCTCTCAGGCTAGTTTTATCGCTACTGAATGCCAACAAAGGCTCGGGCTTCCTAGAGAAAATGCACATATCATTTGCGAACAATTGTCTGCTTCCCCTGTTTCCACTATTCGGGGAATGACATCGATAGTGCTGAGGTCAATGAATGGGGATCGTGAGATTCACTCAAAGGCAGTTGTAATTCCCAAAATAATTTCGAATCAGCCCGCCACAAACCTTTCATTTGAAGTACAATCTCACTTTTCCTCATTGGAATTAGCTGGCCCTGAATTCTTCCGGGCAGGTGCAATTGATTTTCTTTTGGGTGCAGATTTGTATTCGGATATCATGATCAAACTCCCGCTATTCGTTCGATAGGATTTCCTACAGCATGGCCATCAATATTTGGATACATACTCATTGGGCCACTTCCTTCTGCACTCCCTAACAAAATATTTGCCTCTACCATTACCTCATGTGTAACTGCTTCTGATTTACATGAAATTATGGGAAGGTTTTGGGAAGTAGAGGAACTATCTACAGGTGGTATCACACCTTCCGATGGAGAAGCGGAACAACAATTTAAGACCCTTCACTATCGGAAAAAAGAATGACGCTATGTTGTCTCCATCCTCTTTCACTCTTCTCCGGATGATGTCGGAGATTCTGAGAAAGCTGCCTTGAAGAGGCTTACGGGCCTTGAACAAAGATTCCGGAAATTACCTGATCTTAAGGTTGAATATTCCACCTTTTTGAAAGAATATTCCAGCATGGGACATATGTCGCGCATGCAGAGAAGTAGCGGGAAATATTACATTCCACATCATGCAGTCCTGAAACCTTCTAGCTCCTCAACGAAATTGCGTGTTGTTTTTGATGGGTCAGCGAAAACTACGCAAAGTCATTGTATAAATGATACGCTTTAGAAAGGGCCCAAACTCCGTAACGATATTTCCGATTTAATCCTAAGGTTTCGTTTAAATGAAGTTGCCCTAATAACAGATATCCGTAAGATGTATAGGATGATACTCCTGTTACCTGATCACAGACCTTATCAGCACATATTATGGAGACCCGACACCAATTCGCCCCTCGAAGAAGAAACTGTGGACAGTCATCTTTTGTATTTATTGTAACAATAGTGTTATGTAATTTGAAAATGGATTTATTTTGTAATGATATGTAATAATGAAACTAAATAAATAAATATTCGTTAAGTTGCAAAGAAGTGCTCAATGAAAATGGAATCAATATACTTCAGTGGCCGGCAAGAAGTTCGGATTTGAATCCCATCGAAAATGTGTGGTTTTTAATCTCAAAAGAGGTGCAATAGTGTGATATTAGGCCAAGAAACTCTAATAAACTCTAGAACGCAATCGAAAATCAATGGGAAATAATAGGCAAAAGATTTTCTGAAAGAGATATCGATTCCATCCCGTGAAGGCTTCAACTTGTATTGAATAATTATGGTGGCTGGATTGAATATTAACTTCAGAGAAACTTATTAGTTATTATTTCATATTGTTCTTTTAATTTCATGCTATAATTATCAATATCTTGCACAGAACATGGAAAATTTTTCGTAAGAACGTAATATTTATTGATATTTATATATTTTTGAAGATGGTGAAAGTCAGGGGGACGCCAGTAACCAGATTGGCGATGGTAGAGGCAAGAAGAATCATCCATCATCAGCAGTCAGATAGCAATATAGCCAGCAATAACAACAACGTACCAAGCGCCGCTAGGTCTGATACAATGAAGGCACTTGACGACTAAGGAGAGATTTAAGGCCTACTCACCGTCGCGGGATGCGGGACGGTGTGTAGGCCAAGGGGCACCGCGCAGCCCTAAACGGCATTAATCGCGGTTTTCCACAATTGCATTTCCTTTCCCTTTAAGAAATGAATCTTAACATGCAGTTCTAGTTTGGCATCGGTGAAGTGGTGCTGTTCTTGTTGTGCTCTGGCGTACTGCTAAAAGCTGTGGATGTCTGGTGATTTTTCTCGTGAATCATTGCACTAGTAACTGTGTTGAATAGTGGTGTTTTTGATTATTTAACAGTTCATCCCCTTCCTCAAGATGAGCACCTTTTCCTGTTTAACTTAACCGTTTTAATCATCATATTGTACCTACCAGCTTGTTTGTGTTTGTATTTCTCTGTAATTTTTTACTGCCCTTGTTTTCTGCTAACTTTAATAGGAAAGTGCGAATATTAACTAACTTTCCTTAAATTTTGTAACTTTCCGGTTTTTCGCGCATGTTTTATTTTCCATTTTTCTGCGCTAAAATGCATTCCTGCCAGATTACGTGCCTTGAGCTCCACAAACGATTAATTGAGATGAAGGAGAAATAAGTGATAATATAACGAAGTAGCAGGGGAAGGGGAGCCAGCGTATATAAAGGGGAAAGGAAACATGAAATGCATTTCGACCTGAAGACGACTGCTGGAATGCGGTCGAAACGTCGTCCGACAAAAACAAATACGTGGAAGAGAACCCTAAAACCATGAATATTTCACTTGAACGCCACGGAAATCTACGAAGTTATAATCTACGAAGTTATATAAGTGATAATATAGTATATTTGACTAATATTATATCGCGGATTTTAACTTTGGAGGCTCATGAAGACGCCCTAGATGTGCTCCGTAAATTTATTAGGATAGAATTCATGGTACCCTATCAAAGAAGGCGGAGAGAATGTTCTTGGAATAATGAGTGATTTTTTGTTCGTCACAAGGCATGGCTCACAGAGTTAATCATGTTCCCTGAAACTATCCGTCAGTGCATACCAGATACGTCTACAGCTACAGGTATGTATTTTCTGTTTAAATTCTATAGCAATCATTCAGCGGTATAGTTTTTCACGTGAGATTGGTTTATTAAAATTACAACCATATCAGGTACATTTGGACGACCACAAAAAGAATTTAGTTCTTCCTCTGAGAGGTCCAAAAGAAGAAAGGTTCAAAATATTAAAACTAGTTCTTCTCTGCTTCTGAGCTCGCATTGGCAACCTCTCTCAGTTTAATGGAGGAAGGTGATATTGCAGTCGCTCAACTTATTACCGAAGTAACGACGACTACCCCAAGTAGAAGTCCTTTCCAAATTAAGGAAATTTGAGGTATCTCAGGCGGAGATGTCATCAGAGGAGTCTCTAGCTTTGATAATTACAACGGAGCTGACGAAGAGTCTGTATAATAGTCTAAGAAGCTCCGCTCTTAGTTACGGGCACAATCTGTATCCCAGCTATCATGAAATATTAAAAGCAAAAAGCGCTGGCAGCTGGTAACTGAATTGACAGGTAATTGGGTGTGTAGACTTAGCTTCTCAGCAATAGCCATGCTTAGGTCAAATGCATATATTATACCTTAGAGCTGCTTTAAGTACCTCAGTAACTAGTCCCTTTGATAGATATTGTAGATATACCATTTAGTTTAATGTAATTTTTATCATATTTTCATTACAGGGATTAATTATGACCTCATTAAAAAAATTTCCACCATCCTTAAGGCAATATCAAGCGAACAATCGATAAATAATGAGGAATTTTCGCAATACTGCCAGAAAACTGCCGAATTATACATAGACCTGTATCCCTGGTATTATATGCCAACCAAGGTACATTCCGCAGCAAAAGTATCTTAAATTTTGGTTTAGCGTGAAATATAAGGTTAGGGATACATAATTTAAGGAAAGGGTTCGGGCGCAAATCTTGCAACAGCGTCGTAGCCTAGAACCGTTACCTAGGCCTGAGCCTCTTATCCCTCAATGAAACAACAATAACACACTCCTTCCTGCTGTCATAAACACAAGGTTCCTATTCACATTCTTCTTAAATCGAGCACCAGGAACTCTTCATACCTGTTAAGCGAAGGCTAAAAGCCGTCGAATACGTCTATTTACCACAACTCCAGCTAGAATACACGAGTTATATGCTGCTTGCATTCTGCAAGCAAAAGGTAAAGTTAAAGTAAAAATATAGTAATTGGTTATAAGCATGGATAGCAATCATGCATCTTAGCGGTAATAAACGGAAAATTTATTTCCGAATTCCCCAACCCAGGACCTCTTGATCCTTCTAAATAACGTTGCAGAAGATGAATTTTTAGCTAAGTGCAAGATTTGAAATATGAATCATGTCTTTAACTGCCATTTAATGTCCTTAATTTCCCATTTATTCGTTATAGGAGATTGAGGGGGCCTAGAATTGAACCCAAGATAACTATGGTTACAAACTTATTTTTTTCTATAGCATAGTATAAAAAATCATCCACGTGCAAAGTGGCACCTCTATATCTATATTTTTACAGGGGGATTTTTGCACTGGTCTGGCAGCGAACAATGGATACTTAATGCAGTAGTTTCTACTGTTTCTATTAGATCTGAAAAATGTCTCTTAGTTCCTTTAATTTGAGTTCTCTTTCTTACCAAAAAATCTTTCTTTCTATTAAAAAAATCGGCGCAGTTCATACTTATCTTTCATATATTGCACCAAATTTCGAGATAAAAAAAAAATTCTCGGAATGACAGAGAATTAAAATTTAGGAATCCAACAGATGAAAATATTGTCTATTGAATCTTTAAGAGAGTTTTTCAAAAATTACCCTGATTTCAAATGTATACCGGTGCAAATTTATCCTTCAAGGTGCTTAGAGATGTAGTCAATAGGAAATTCAATCTCTATATATCTCTAGGCACCTTGGATATTTATCCTCTGCTTTTCCGGAAAGTATTTTTTATCTAATAATTGGCGCAACTCATTCTAACGGCAAAATTTGTGATTTTAGGGGCCCCTGATTTCGAACCCATGATAGTTAGGAAGGATATCTAATTTTTCCTGGGGTTTTGAGTTCGGGCCATTTACAAAAAATAGAAGCGGCCCAATCCCTCCAAAAGTTTGGCCCCTGAATTAGTATCTTCCTACATATATGAATCAGTGAATCAGGAGAAGCGTCAACTATAATATATAGATGTATGAATGTATATATATATCCTAAAAAGGAAATATATATAATAGATATAAACGAGTAAGGTATGCTAAACGAGAGGTATTTCTGAGCAAGTAATTATAGTAAAAAGTTTAGAAACTAATCATCACTGTGGTAAATAATTGTGTATCTCATCGGTTAGGAGTTCACAATAACTTTAAAATATCTACAATGTATACCTTGCATAAGAATCGGGATAAGCCTGGCGTCGACCTCCGGGAGTTTTGGGTTATTTTCTTTCATGTACAATAAAATGATAGTATTCGTTGTGCGAAATGTATGATGGAGATCACATCTTTGAAAGCCTCAACCTACGCCCTACTTTTCCTATGTATTCTTTATAGGATAATATCTTGTGTGCCCTGGCATCGAATGCAAGATAGTTAAGGAAACAATTTAATGGTTTTATAAATTATACGGATATCTATCAATATAAAAAGCTCGAACGCTATATCTTACAGGTAAGTTCTCCGTAAAAAATACCTCCAGTGTATTTTAAATTGGACATATTTTCACCGGTCTAGCATCGAACTTAAGATCATCTTTGAAGAATTCTCTACAATTTCTGTTAAATATTCACTACTCCAGGTATCATAAAAAACAGTAATCTATCTTCCCGGTAAGAACTTTTTAAATAATCCCGAAAATCAGCGCAATGCCTTCCTATTAGAAAGTAGGCAATTTCAGGGCCTCCTGGTTCCGAATCCCTGACAGTTAAGAACGATTTTTGATTTTTTTTCTTCCCTTTGAATATCCCTTAACTTTCCATTCATTGTATTGTTTTGAATGGCCGTAACGGAGCAGCAACAAACCGATGATTGAACAGTAGATACTTGTGAGCTATCATATCCCTTGGGAAATAACTATTTACGCTTCTTATAACAGGATGAATGATATAGGCGATGTATGTTTCACTGGCTGCTAAAATCCCATACTCCGTGTATAAATAACTACATACCAAATACGATTAACGGCCGTCTTTAAGGAAGCATTTCTTGTAATCAAGATCGGTAAGTTGAATAAGATAATACATTCCATCCAAGACACCAGGATGCTCTGCGGAGGATCTGCGGAAGTATACAGGGCGAAGGTATTGTCCTCTTCTCATTATATCCTTCACCCGTTGGGCTACTATTTCCGCGTTAGACAATACCTCGTGGGGAGGACAAGAAGGACATATTCATAGCAGGGGTTCAGGGGGATTTTCAGGTATTCCTTCTTTCCCTTTCTCCTATTCCCAAAAGGGCATTTCTATAGGCATCAAATATTGCACGCTTCCGACCTTCTTACAGACGAAGTCCTTGCCGCCTATGCCCCCCGCTGCATAGGCTCTCTCTCTCTGAAATGGAAGGGTTTGGAAAAACCTAGTAGATCTCCTGTGGATTTTTGTGCCCTGTATTAATTGAGGATTTGAGGGAAGGAACAGTTTGAGGCGCTTACTTTTAGTTACTTGCGTTCTTGGATTAGGATTTCAGCGACTAAGCGACGAAAAACATTTTCGTCATGTTGGAATGGCCCTGTCGGTGTGTATAGACCTCGAAACTGCAGATTCGACCTCCAATATGTGAAAGAGAGGGGCAGAAGTGGACGATTTTCTGTGCATGTCTGGGGGTGGATATCCTCCGAAGGTTCGTATGTTATTATAGGATGTATTAAATTAATTCGATAAATCCCTTATTGAACAGAATAATTATAGCGATTGTTTATCTCATCGTGTGCAATCCAATTTTTAAGGTCCTGGGGTCTTTGGAATATCAATGGCTACCATGATGGAAAACAATATGCACATGTTTTAAAAAATGTTATGCAGCCGTCGGTTAATATTTTACCCCGGCCATTCAAAAATTCTTATCTTTGGAGCGAAAGGTTATGAAAAATGAAGGGAAATGTAGAAAGGTTTTCAATTTGATGTAACTACTACAAAAGTAATTTAATGACAGAAGATACATTACAAGCCAGTATTGTATTGTCATTTAAAACTATCCGTTTCCGTATATCTTCTTAGTTTTAATTTTATCGATGTTATGTAAATACAGGCCTGTGCTATGAAAAATTCTTATTACAAGCTGCTTCAATAGGTCATAAGTAGCTACCGTTCAGTCATCAGTTTGTTACTGGTCTATAAACACAAAATAATTCAGGGTATGCAAATTGTTCATTATTATGAATTATTTAATTAATACGATTAATCATGCTAAATTTTAATTTAACACCCTTCGCATACGTATGAAACTTATAAAATTATATTAGGAAGTCATATGCTCATTCCAAATTTGTCGTAGGATAGTCAAGAGAAAATATCCTGATACCGACTATTACTTAAAACGCACTAATCAGTACTGGATAATGAGTGCTATTAGAAATCTATTCTCGAAAAATCGTTTTCTTTCGGACCACCCTTGACCCTTCTTTCTGTGCAGAGAGGCATATCCTTGGGCTGCGATAGTTCTAAACTGTAGGTCGTCGGGACCTCGCAAGGTGCAAGGGCAGCGTGCAAAGGAGCCTTAACGGTATTTAAGGCGGAGCGGCGGTGTTGCAAGATATGCGGCAGAACCCTTTTCTTGAATTATGTATCCCTAACCTTATTCTTCACGCTAAACTTAAAATTTAAGATATTTTTGCGTTTTATTGTACATAAGGTCCTTATGCATGGAAATGAAATTTCGAAGGAGGCGATTCTTCCCTTAAGGCAGCTCTCCTAAGAGGCAATGGTGGCTCGGAATAAGGACACTAAAAAATTCCATCAAAGATTCAGCAGAAATCACTCCAGGGTGACCACAAACGACGATTTACTTAAAACGTTGTTGATCACTTCTGATCCATTTCTTTCCTCCAACATGACTCCGATTCCGAAGAGATACAGAAAGATGCCGAAAGAATTGAGAGAACTGCTGATTTTAGACGACGGCGAGGAATTGGAATCAAACAGTACTGACAAACAGAACTTCTCTGAAGATTAAGAATTTTCCATGAAATGCGTCCGAGGAAATACCCAGTAAATACCGTGAAGGGCTGCGCGGTGTGACAAAAGCCACTTTTCGCGTGGCCCTTGTCGGCGAGGGTGGAAAGGGTTACTGGTATAAAAACAATCAGATGGTGCCTTTTCTGCAATGCCTGAACCCGTTACCGTACATTTGAACTTACTAACTGTCTCAAAAGTCGAAGGAAATTTCTAACTTGCGGCAAGAATCCGTAAAGTATCAAAACCAAAGCGTATTTACCAGAGTACCGCATCCATTGACTCATTCGCACGATCAAATATCCTCTTCATACCTTCGATATGGAATTTATGAACAGTGGCAGTAATAGTGACTGCATACTTAGCTTTAAAACAGTGATTTCAAAGATTTGAGGCCCAAAAAACAAAAACAATCCATCGAAGCCGCCATACTTCCAGGCCAAGCAGCGCGGTCCCGGATCGTGCAGCTCGATCGATAAATCGGGTTTATTTTCGTGGTCGGCAACGTTCATACAATATCTGTACTGGATATTCTTAAACTGTCTTTACCCAATACTCTGGTATAATTTCCCGCTGCACATATTTTTTAAACAAAAGATATGAACTACTTTATGTCAAAATTTGTCTAAACAATGCGTCCGCCATTTAGTGATGGAATGCCACATATATATTGACCAATATCCTTCAAACTGATGGATAGTATAGATAAAGTACCATTTTAATCGAATGTAATGTTTTTTATTCCACGAAATTCCTTCCACAATTTCGCTAATAGCTTAACTTATAAGATTTTCGAAGAAAAATAAAATCGGGCGTGTTTTTGGAATTTAGTCATGTTTGAGCATCCGTATCTATGTAACGCATACGATTTATGAAAAATGACTTACCGTTTCATAATCAGCAATCATTTTTCGGTATATATGCAGAGTTTCAAGTTTGTATCTCAAAAAAAGCAATTTTGGACTTTTGTCCGGCTTTTTTCGATTTCGGACCACTGTGCGTAGGAGCGAAATTCGCGCGGGAAACACCAGGAAAGCGAACTTTCGTTGACACAGACCAACGTGAAACATTTGCCAGAGCAGTAATGCGTGGGTATTTTCTGTACACATTAGATTTATTGGACACTTTCAATTTAATTTTAGTAAATGGAAATGGACATATTATCAGACGAAGAGGATCTCGTCTTATTAGCATTGGCAGAGGACGATGAACGAGAAAGGTGAATACAATTATGTATTACTGTTTAATTTTAAAATGTAGTTCAGAATTGTTGAAACTTATGTGTAACTCGACAAATTTTAATATATTTCCTCAGAAAAAATTCGGCACATAAAATCAACGAAGAGCAGGAAACAAAGAGAAATTTTTGCACTCATGCCAAAGTTACGGCAGGACGAGAAAAGATTTTACATTTACTTTCATATGAGAAGTGAAAGTTTTATGAAATTTTAAATTTTATACAGTTTCGGGACGAACGCCACTGGACCCCATGGTTAAGGACGGTTCGAATGAGGGCACCACGCTTCCTCTTCCTCGCTGATCCCGCCCCCGCATTCAACGGTCCGGTTAATTCGATAAAAATCGAAAAATTCAAGCCTCCTAAAGTCCCCCTGCAATGCCACCGCTGCCAACAATTCGGGCATGTTGATAAAGATCGTAATACAAAGCCCAAATATGTAAAGTGTGGTTTTAATCATTTCACTCTTAACTGTTCGAAAACCTTAAACGAACCAGCTTATTGCCCAAATTGTACCGGATGCCACCCTGCCACTTATAGAGAATTTCCTGTTTACCAAAAACTGAAGGACAAAATCAAGATCTGGAAAGAAAAAGCTCGGCTACGATTTAATCCAAAGGCAGTGAATGAACCTTCAGCTCGTCTCGAATAAGAGGATAACAATAACTTCCCAAAGCTAAGGAATGACAAACAACCACTGTCGGCAAACAAGCAGCTCTCGAGAAGAACCCTTGGAGCATCCCTTACCGCGACTTCATTGGAGCTGTGGAACCAGCGCTCCGGTCCCTGCCTCAGGAGACCGCCAAAGACGGAAGGAGCCAAATCGCCTTGGCCCTTGAAAGGGCCGTCCCACCAAAACCGAACATATCAAGGAAAGAAAAGGAATCCTTAAAAAGACTGCAAAGGACCCCAACATCGTCATTCTTCCAGTCGACAAAGGCAATGCGACGTCCTAATGAAAACAGAATCCTACCAACAGAAGATCATGGAGATTCTTAGCGACCCCGAATATGAACCTTTACCACTGGACCACACAGAGTCTCTCAAAAGGAAAACAGCGTCCCTTCTAAAGGAGTCCGGCCTACCAACTGAAATATCCAAAGGACTTATCCCTCAAGCTGCGGTCACACCCAGACTGTATGGCCTGCCGCAGACCCATGATGAAGGTACCCCTATCAGACCAATTGTGAGCGCCATTAACTCCCCGACGTACCTCCTGGCCAAATATATATCCAAACTACTGGCACATCTCGTGGGGCGACGTCCACATCACATCCAAAATTCCGCGGAGTTTGTGAAGGAGCTGAACTAACTAGAAATAGAACCGGAAGACATAATGCTGAGCTTCGATGTTGTATCCTTATTTACCAAGGTTCGCGTTGAAGACGCTCTGAGAATCCTGGAATCCCACTCCAACAAAGGAATTACCAACCCACTTCGCCACACACTAACAACGACGAATTTTGTCTACCAAGGGAGGTATTATGAACAAACGGATGGGGTTGCAATGGGTTCACCTCTCTCACATGCAGCAGCTAATCTATTTCACTATTACAACTTTCACCATGACTATTTCTATCCCAACTAATGGTATGAAGTTCTATGTGACAAAATTTAAAATAATAATAACCTCACTCAGACACACTCTCATACAAGCACTCCCCGGGACAATCCGACGCCATCACGGAGATTGCAAATATTACGTATTGTCATTAACGAATTCCGAGACCAGGCCATTACTTAAGTTTCGACTCACTCGCTTTAAACGAGAATATTTCACACGTGCAGAAGATCGGTAATAGGCACTCCCTTTTCCCCTATGATTACGCCTAATGACAAAACACCCTCGCTGGCCCTTTCAGGTGATTTTCGTAAGAGAACAACACATTTGCGAGTTTCTTAACCCAGCCGTGTAATACCTACATCTTCAACAGCCTCGCAGACCAATTCACGAGTTCCTTGACCCGCCTAACGTAATACCTGCGTTTCCAGCAACCACGCAAACCCTTTCAGGAGAATTTTCAAAAGAGAACATCTCACTAATGAGTTTCTAGACCCATACGTCGTAATACAAGCGTTTCCCAAGGAAAATAGAAAATTTACAAATTAACCCTAAAGGATTGCAACGCCATCATTAGGCGGCGCTTTGTTAGCTGGCGCCAAAATTATTCGAAGGGTTGGGGATGGTGTAGGTGACGAGTTTGAGTGTCACTATATTGGCAAATATAGGGGTGGGTGACTATTCACCTATTGGCTAAAGTAAATATTCGGAAAGCCAATGAAGACGGTTTCTAAAATGCATCGACCAATAAAAATTCCTTAGAAAGTTGAAATTCGAAGTCAGAACACCGGTATAAAACCAATTTATTCCAGGCAGATGGTGCTTTTCTTAAGAAAACATCCTCTGTGTTCTAGCCCCTTAGCGCGAATACTGCAAGGTGATATACACTCTTCGTCAACTTCAGCGAAGGTTTTCTTTTCGTAGTTATCACTAGTATTTTACATTACTTTTGATAATGAGCTTCACAACAGCGATCAAGTTGGGTGGCGAGGTTTTCGATTTCCTCGTGGTTAGCGAGCGACCTGTGTACGAACTTACAGGGCGGTGTAAGAAATAACTATCCATGGTGGAACGGATCGTCGGGAAGTGCAACGAGGTGATGGGGTTGAAGGAGAAGATCATCACTGCGGTGCCTTTTTGCAGAAAGAGTTTTGTGACGACGCTCAAGTTGGATGGTGAGACGTTAGATTACCTCACTGTAAACGAACGTCCAGTTTTTGAGTTTACATGGCGCTGCGTTAAGTACCTTTCCATGGTGGAAAAAGTCCTGAGAGCTGCAGCGAGGTAAAGGAGAAGAAAAGACGTCTGGAAGAGTTGAAGGAAGAAGATGCTGGAAGAGTAAAATTGGTGAGAAAGGAAATTTCAGAAACAATTAAATTGCTGCAGAACTTGGATAATTGGGGTGAGGAAGAAGTAGATGCAGAGGAAAATGAAATTTCGGAAACTATTGCATTGCTACAGAACTTGGATAATTGGGGGGAGGAAGAAACAGATGAAGAGGGAAAAGGTTAGATATGGTTTTTAAAATATTAGCATGGTTATCGTTATTATCATTATTATTGTTCTTATTTAAATTTACCATTCATAATTGTGATTTAAACAGGTGTTGAATCATCGACTACCGTGGCGTCTTCATCAGCACCAGATGCATGTTCAAGAGTTAAAACCCAACGTAAGATTAATATAATAATTGTATTTTTGTTAAAAACTACATTGTTGTATAAAAGTTCATGTTTTTAAAGGATTAACTTTCCGTTTCAAACAGATATGAGTTCAGCAAATACAACGATTATTGCGGTATCAACTGTTGGTAATGGACCAGGAGATATTGAAAACCGAGGTAAGATTTAAATTTATTATTATTA
The DNA here is from genome assembly GCA_947579665.1 of Sympetrum striolatum. Classification (NCBI taxonomy): domain Eukaryota; kingdom Metazoa; phylum Arthropoda; class Insecta; order Odonata; family Libellulidae; genus Sympetrum; species Sympetrum striolatum. The sequence continues at coordinate 29,713,132 of OX388352.1, forward strand.
ATTTAAAACATATTGTAGGTACGATAGCATTGGTGACGATTCAATTGTGTTTTAAATAGAATCTTAACCAAGAACAACATAATGTTTGTTACCAAGATATTCCTCAAGTTTTGCATAATTGTGTTAACGATTTAATTGTGTTTTAAATAGAATCTTAATCAAGAACAGCATACTAAGATAATCCATTTGCATAATTTTGTTATCATAATGCTATCATAGCATATTCACTAATGATTTTTTCTTTCTTTCTTTCTTTAGGAATAACCAAAAGAGTACACCAGCGGTGATATCATTGAAGTAATAACTCTGAGATATGAAGAAGAAGAAGAAGTAGAGGAAGAAGACGACGGTGATATCATTTTAAGTTTACAAGGTAAGCTTATACGTTTCATTTTATATCGTGTTATCTTTTTAATTTCGGACCATTAATTTTTGATCATACAGTAACTTTAAATCTCTTGTGCATCATTTTAATTATTTTTCGAAGGAACATATTATTTACGAGTATTTGAATATTATTTAAAGGTAGCGAAAACCATGGAGACACCTGTAGCCAGATTGGTGGATGGAGAAACAGGAAGAACAGCGTTCATCAACAGTCGGATAGGAACATAGCCGTCAACAGCAGAAGCAGCAGCAGCAGCAACACAACAACCTACAATGCTACAACGTCTGATTATATGATGGTGTTTGAAGACGACAGCGACAAAGGAGGAACACTTGAGGATTCAACGGGGGAAGTTGCTGTAGAAGAAGTGCCACGGCTGGACGCTGAGGAAGGTGCTAATGAAAGGCGAGTTCGTTTTCAAATATTAAGTGAAACATCGCGAAAATTTAAAAGATTCAACATGAACGGTCTAGAGTTAAAAATTTCGTTGACTCCATTGAATGACGGGGAGAATCCATTAGAATGGTTCGCTGATGCTATGGAATCTATATTAAATTATACAAGGACGAAAAACGTAAAAGGGAATGATTATTTGGGTCTATCTATTTATAATGATGACGATCCGACAAAGAAACTGTCAGTTTCATTCAGACGTTCCGATCAGTTGAAAGCTGATACAGTCATGAGCGCTGTGTCTAAAGCTGTGCAAAGCAATGATGAATTTCTCACGAATTCAATGATGAACATATCTGTTTGCCACGTTTCGATGCCAGTGGGCAACGGTAGATTTAGCAGACCAAATCAGATATCCTTCAATGATTTCTGTAGAAAAAAAGGTCAATAATAACAATAACCAACAATGATAATTTGTGCCTTGCGCGGAGTATTGTTGTGGCCTTGTCGAAACATGATGACGACAATGCTACACAACAACAGAGAATGGTGAAAGATACGGGATTCATCCAGTCAATAAGAGCTCGTGAATTATGTCAAAAAATAGGTGTAGATTTATCCAATGGTGGTGGCATTGAGGAAATCAGGGCCTTCCAAGAGGGACTCCCAGACTGGATTATCACCGTTTATACGGACAGGAAAGGGCGTGAAGTCCTCTTCGATGGATCCAACAGCAATGATGATAAGGATGATTTTGGCAGAGAGAGACGGAGAATCAATCTAATATTTGGCAAAAATCATTTTAATGTGATCACGAGTTTGACCGGAGCGTTTAGTTGTTCGTACTACTGCATCTTATGCAAACTACCGTATAATAACATAAAGAACCATTCGTGCACGAGTATTCAACATTGCAAACGATGTGGGGGTAAAAACGCATGCAACGATCCTCAAATCATCCGTTGCAACGAATGCGGTACAGATTTTTATGGTGTGGAATGTTTCAATATTCACATTCAAGCAAGGGGGATTCATTCGTCTGAGACATCAATGTGTGCATCGGTTAAAAGATGCGACTCATATAGAGTTCAGGACGTACGTTCTTGGGGCGACTAGGATTTTCCTGTTGAACGCGATCCCGCCAAAACCTGGCGGAGCACATGGGGAAATTCGGTCAGGTCGTCGGGACGGTGAATGCGTGTAGGGCCGCCTGTCCGAACCCGAGGTTCGCTCACGTGCTGGGTTTCAGACGGGTGGCGCACGTCGTGGTAGAGAATCTGGCGACCCTCCCCGTCGCCATTCCCGTAGTCCACGCGGGGACCACACACATCGTGTTTCTCAATCTAGACGACCACACCTGTGCGAAGTGCAGCAGGAGGAGGCACCACGAGGCCAGTTGCACGGTGGCCACCAAACCGACGCCCCCTAGGGAGGAGGGAAACGACCGGATGGATACGGAAACCCCCAACGGCTCTACTCCCGCTGAGGCTACCACGCCGAGTTCTGCCCAGACCGGGGTCCCCTAATCCCACCCCCATCGACGGCCGACAGCGATACCCCGACACACCCCGCCCCACCCACCAACACAGGCACGAGCGCGGAGACCTGCGAACCTCGGGACCGTCGAACGGTGGGGACACCGGGGCGGTGGTCACTTCCGCCGACGTTGGGGAGACGGGGGAAGGGGAGGTAGGTGAAATGGCTTGGGAGGCTCTGCCCTTATAGAAGCTGAAGTGGTCTCGGGGTTCGCCGCCCCGACAGCGGGGAAAGAAAAAGGCAGCTGGGGCGGGGGCGCGCGAGGCGGCCGCGGAGTCCGACGCCGAGGAGGCATCGTCGGTTACCTCCAACAACTCCGGCGCGACGACCGGGACGCACATCGAACCCCGGCGGGGAAATTCCGAGCCAACTTTTCCAGCAGGCCGTCCGGGACGTGCGAACGCACGCCGAAGGGGTTCCTTTCCTCCGATCCATCGGCGTCGACCCGCGGACCTTTCTGGTAAGGCTCCGGGGGCAGTACAACGAGATGTCCGGGAAGGCGTGCCAGGGCTAGATCGGGAAGAGATACGTGACCCTGATGACCCGCCTGGAGGAGGAGTTCCTCTCTTAATGGCGGGACGAGCGAAGGAACACCTGACCGTCTGGCACCTAACGCCGAATCACTTACGGGCCACTGGGGGGACTTCGTCGCGACCGTGCGGGGTGGGGTGGCGGCCCACGTCGTGGCGGTCTGGAAACGCACTTGAGACCCCATACATGCACATACGATGCGTCTTCCCACCTTCCCGGATACCAGCTGTTCAGGAACGGCCGGACCTACTGCGGGGGGGGGTGGTGTCGCCATTTACGTCCGGGACGGCAACCGGGCATCGGTGGTGGACCGGTTCTTGGCCTCGCGAGCGGCGACGGAGGAATTCCTCTTCCTGGAGGCCGCCCTCGGCGGCCGGTCGTCACTAATCGGGGTGGCCTACTGCCATCGGAAGCCCAAGTCGCCGCAGCTGGTCTTCGCCCGTTTCTCCGCGGCCGCGGTCGGACGATGGCCGGCCATCATGGTCGGGGACTTCAACGTCCCGATAAACAAGGACGAACATACCTCCCGCCCATTCATGAGGGAGGTGGGCGACCACGGCCTGTCGGTTGTCTCCCGCCGGACGACGTACCGCACGGCGACGTCGGACAACACGCTCGACCTTGTGCTGGTGGGGGAGCCCAGGGACGTCGTCCGACACCACCAGAGGCCGGTGCTGGGAATCTCTCGGCACGACCTCGTTTGCTGCACGCTTGCCGTCGAGGTGCCCAGGGCGCCCGTCAGGACGGTATCGTCCCGCGACCTCCGGCGCGTTGATCTCGTCTTGCTCCTAAACGATCTGGGACTGAGGGGGCTGGACGACGTGGGTGAGGAGGGGGACCCAAACTCGGACGCGAAGATCATCAGGGAGACGATACTGCGGGTAGTCTACGCCCACGCACCCCTGCGCACCAAAAGGGTCCGCAGACCACCCGCTCCCTGGCTGGACGAGCCGATACGGGCCGCCATGAAGGAGAGGGATGCATTGTTCCGGAGGTACATCAGGTCCAAAAACCCCGAGGACTGGGAGCGGTTCAGGCTAGCCCGAAACCGCACCAAACAGGACCTACAGAACGTCAAGGGCGGGTTCTTCGCAAGGGTGGCAGAAGGAGGACCCTCCGATCTCTGGAGGACGATCAGGGCCCAGGGGGGTATGAAGAGCAAGGCGGCCGAAGACTTCGCCGTCCCGGCTCGAGAACTTTTGGACTTCTTCGCCGCCGTGCCCGCTGGCAGTGAAACGGATCCCCCTATAAGTGTCCACGACTACCCCGCGTACTCCGTGGACTCCCGGTCCGGACAGCGTGGCTTCCCAGTTCCTCCGTTTACTCCTTCCCGCGCTGACGCGTCCCCTCGCGGCCGCTTTCAACGGGTGCCTTTCCAAGGCGTGCTTTTCCGGGGAGTGGAAGGACTCCCTCTTGATCCCGCTACCGAAGGTCGCTCAACCCCGGGAGGTTCGGGACTACCGGCCGATCGCCGTCGGGAACGCCGTGGGGAAGGTCCTGGAGAGGATCCTCCAGAAACAATTCAGGGACCACGTACACCGTAAAGGGTTGGTGGGGGAGGTGCAGTCGGCGTTCCGATCCCACCACGGAGCGGAGCTGGCACTCGTGGGGGTGCTGGACCCCATCAGAGAGACCATGGACGCCAGGCAGCTCTGCGTGGTCGTGGGGTTAGACCTCTCGAAAGCATACGATTCCGTACGGCACCACCTCCTTCTGGACGTCCTGAGGGGGATGTGTTTCGGCCCCGTAGGCGGTGGTCGGGCGGCGTTGCGGGTGGCCGGCGAGGCCCGACTGGACTGGAGGTCTTTTCCCGTCGGGGTTCCGCAGGGGTCGTGCCTCTCCCCGGTCCTGTTCCGGCTTTTTCTTGGACGGAGTATCTAGGCTACCGTTGGGGTGCAGGGTGGCACTGTACGCCGACGACATCCTCCTGACCCTGGACGTGGACGGCCTATCCCTCGAGGAGGATGTGGTTCGGATGAATGAGTGCGTGAGGTCGGTGTGTGGATGGCTCGATGGGATGGGGCTGTGCGTCAACCCGAGGAAGAGCGTGGCTGCGATCGTTGGTGGGAGGGCGACGAGGCGGAGGTTCCTGACGGGGGGCCTTTTGAAGGTCGAGGTACCTCCACCTCCTCCAGTGGTGCACGACACAGTAATGCTGATGGGGAGACTTTTTATATATTTATTTATCTATTTATTGACCTTATAATTTCCTACATCCCAGCTACCCGTGTAGTGTAATGATATTAAGGACGATGAAACTTTAGTTGAATAGTGACAGTGTGTGGTTGCGTGTGGGTGTGTGTGTCTGTTCGTCAGAGTTTTGTCACCGTCTAGTGTTATTTATTTCTTTGGGTTTTTAACTGTTTGAGTTCTTTTATCCCGCTTTTCATTGCCTATTTATTTCTTTATTTATTTCAACGTGTTTTAACGGTTGATATCTGTTGGGAAACAATATAGTTATCTCTCGAGGAACCCTCGATATCTCGAACTCCTCGAGATGAAAAAACAAGAAATTTTGAGAGCAGTTGGACGAAAGGAAAGTCACGGTAACCATCGGGGCGTCTCCTCTGTTACATTCTCGATCAGTTGGGCGTCGGGGAAAGAAGGGAGATTTTCTTTCCACAGTACTTATTTTTCAGGTATACTTCAAATACTTTTGTTTAGGATATCTTCTCGTACATACTTTTTGGTCCTTCGGGCCGGATCCATGCCTTCGGACTTTCTTACTTCAGCGAGAAGGTAAACCTTTGGGGAAGGCGTTTTCGTTTTCTTGGTGTTTTTTCGCTGCCTCCAAGACTGTATCGGGGGTGGTGGATACATTTTCTTGTGCTCTTTGAGCTTTTTTGGAAGTTACTTTCGTTTTTTTGGGTTTTTCGCTGCCTCCAAGACTGTATCGGGGGTGTTGGATACATTTTCTTGTGCTCTTTGAGCTTTTGTGGAAAGTATTTTCGTTTTCTTGGTTTTTTTTCGCTGCCTCCATTACTATACCGGGGGTGGATACTTGTTCTTTCGCTGTTTTGTGACTCTGAAGTGTCTATTCCATTTAATTAGTAATACATGGAAACCCTCATTAGCAAACAGAATGCTGTCCTTGGACGGATTGAGCGGTCATTTACCAATTTCAGAAAGGAGGGTACCGCTAAAATGACTGTTGGGGCATGTCAAATTCGAATGGGGAACTTGGATAGTTTGTGGGAATTGTTCATTAAACAGCATGACATTATCCTCGGTCTGAAGGAGGTTGACCTTAAACATAGCTATTTTGTGGACGATGTCTTTGGGCAGGCGGAGGAAGTGTATTTGAGTAGGAAAAGTGAATTCCAGGAATTTTTAAACGATTCTTTGGAATTAAAAGGAACTCGCACAAGAGAATTCCTTCCTTCAGTAATGATAGAAGATCGGGCTAAAATTCCTCCGATAGAATTACCAACCTTTTCTGGGAACTTTTCTGATTGGAGACCCTTCAGAGATCTTTTTAATTCGTTGGTTCAGGAGCGAACCGACTTATCACCTGTGGCGAAACTACATTATCTTCAAGCACATGTAAGGGGGGAAGCTGCTGACCTTATAAGCAGTCTGCCCACCACCAACGATAATTTAATTGTGGCATGGGGTGAATTACAAAATCAATACGAGAACACGCGTCGACTTGTACATGCCCAAATTTCTGAAATTTTCTCATTGAAACACGTTCAAGGGGAAACATCGAACGAACTAAAGCGATTGAAAAACGGAATGGCTAAGCCTCTTAGCGCCTTCGAGGCACTCCAGCGACCCGTAAACCAGTGGGATGACCTGACAGTATTTCTGCTGGTTAGTAGATTGGATCCACAGTCGCGTAAGGAGTGGGAGAACCATTTAGGTAGTACTAAGGAGCCACCTACTATGTAACAACTTAATACATTTTTGAATACGAGGATTATGACTCTTGAGGCAATGGAATTGTGTGACCAAAGGGGGAGTAAGCGATTGCTTATAAATCTAGGTCGCTCTTCGAAGGGCCTTGATTCTTTTCACCCTAAAGTACATCAAACTGTTACTAAAAGGTCAACTGCACCATCTCAAAGGTGTATACTTTGTCCTCAATCACATTTTTTATTGTTTTGTGACAAATTCAAGGCAAAATCAGTTAATCAGAGACGTGACTTCGTCAAGGCTAACAGCATCTGCTTTAATTGTCTGGGCAAACATCTTGTTAAGAATTGCCGGTCTGATAAAAGGTGTCAGAAATGCAATGGAAAGCATTATACTCTAATACATGTAGAAAACGCGGCTTTAAATGATGAGCAACTTAATTCAAGCGGCTCTCTTACTAGTTCGGCTAGTCATCCTCTCAGTAGAGAAAATCTTGCATCGGCAACAGTAACTCACTTGACACGGCTAATAAAGGAAAAACCGGAATCAGTCTTGCTAGCCACTGCCTTAGTCTTTGTCATGGGACCAAAGGGAGAGAGGGTTTTAGCCCGAGCAGTTATTGATCAGTGTTCACAATCTTCCTTTATTACAGAGTCGTTGTGTCAAAGACTAAAACTAAAAAGAGAATCCGTTTCAATTCCTATCATTGGGGTAGGAAGTCAGCAGCAGACGACTAGTCGAGGTCTAGTCAGTATTGAAGTGACGCCAAATTTTAGTGCGAACTTCAAGTGTCACTTAGAAGCATTGATTTTATCTAAAGTATCCAGCTATCAACCACCCTCAGTTCTTAGGGAATTTACCAAATTAACTTATATAATGTACAATATCCTTTTATACATTTTAACTTGACCTTGTGTATATACAGTGCATCAGCACTTGGTTTTATTCTGTGTATTTTACTTCTCATGGTGTTTTTTAACAATTGTTTATTTTTTCACCTTGTTTTGTATACAGTGATCACACTTGTACACATTTATGTTTTTTTAATTTCCAAGGTGATTTTTAACAGTGAAGATTTTTTCACCTTGTTTTTTACATATTCAGTACTTTTACTCTGTGATTTATTTAATTATTTTCAAGGTGTTTTTTAACAGGTTAAATGTTTGTCACCTTGTTTATACATATCCAGCACTTTTATCCATGTTTTATTTAATTTTGTTTTCAAGGTGTTTTTTAACAGTGAAGATTTTTTTCACCTTGTTTTCATACCTCTTACACTTTTATCTATGTTTTTACTTACTTTTTTCAAGGTTTTTTTTTTAACGGTTGAGACCTTTTTCACGTTGTTTTTATATACCTTGCTTAGCACTTTTACCAATGTATTTACTTATTTATCTCAAGGTGTTTTTTACATTTGAAATATTTTTCACCTTGTATTAACACTGCTCGCACCTTTATCTATGTATTTATTTAATTTTTTCAAGGTGTTTTTTAATGGGGGAGATTTTTTCACCTTGTTTTACATACAACTTTTTACCTACTTATTTACTCATTTACCTCAAGGTGTTTTTTTAACAGTCGTAATATTTTTCACCTTGTTTTTATGTACCATTTTTAGCTCTTTTACTTATTTGTTTACTTATGTATCCAAAGGTGTTTTTACTAGTTTTTCACCTTGTATTTATATGTATTTTATGAGAACTTTTACTCACATATTTATTTACAATTTTATACTCTTATTTATTGTATATTTATGTATTTATTCATTTATATACTATTGTACTTGACTAAAAAAATGTACGATCTTTGTAATAACTTGGAGAGCTGCTGGGGTAGGGGAAGAGGGGGCGACTGCGCCTCACCTACCCCAGCATATAAATAAAAAACAAGTCAAGTCCACTAGCAGAGAAAAAGGTCGGTGAGGCCGCCTCCCGTGGGAAACCGTGCTTATCGGTCGAAGCGACCAATAAAAGCGAAGGGAAAATCCCACCTATCCTACTTGAAACACCAAAAAATTGGGTTGAATTATATAAAAGTATGAAGGAAGTCTGCTGTTTACCCCCCATTGCTCCACTAGCGGGACGGCGAACGTCTGTTAAATTTACTACCATTAAAGATTTCCTTGAACTTGATTTGATAGGGCGATGTTTTCAGGCGGTCGTTAGCGCGGCGTTGTATAGCACGGGCAGTTACGTAATCAGCCTACAGACCATTGAGATTATTAGATCATTCACTGTTACTTGTTTGGAGACAGTTCGGATTCTTCGAGTGACTTGGCAGTTCTGACGGAAGTAGACTTGGAGACCTTACTTCCTTGCGAGAGTGATTATTTCTCAACGAGAGGAAGTTTAACTTTACAAAGAGTATGCGTCAAGCCTCAGTTGGGTTCCCTCCGCGACTCTTGGACAAAGCTAGGTGCCGCTGCCCTTTGAGGTGGCGGGCCATCAGTTATAACACAAAGTGGTTTTTGTGAACGCAAGGTCTACCACCGACATGCCATCCGACATGGAAAAATACCTCCCAGGCAGCGACTCAATTCTACCAATTATTAAGATTGCTCCTCAATATCCTGATCCAAAGGCCGCAGCCAACAACGTCCTCGAGGGGTTGAACGTCCTACGTCAGTCTAATGTCCCCTGAGAAATGGGCAGCCTTCTGCCAGGACAAGCTCCCTGAAGTAACGTCTGCAGCATTATCTAACAACTGCCCTCAACAGAAGAGAGCAGCGGAATCTATGGGCAACAACCATCAGGATGGCTTCACCACCATCAAATCCAGAAGGAGATACTTCGTTAACCAGACGCAAGAAACTGTTGAGAAACTATCTCAACCACTGGGGACGAATCGTGTCGCGCCGATTGCCCCCTCCGACAGTCGAGAGGAAGAAAATAGCGCTTCTCGAGCAGAATCATCCTCAAGACCTAAAGGAGCGAAGCGAAGAGCAGTCCAGTCCTCTAACACCCAGACGACGCAAGAGTAGGATCACCGTCAAAAGAATCCAAAGCCTCTGCCTCTGCAAACCTACGGAATTTTGGATATTCGCTCCTTTGCGAAGGACTTAAAGCAAACACTGGCAACTACTGAAATCACAGTCCAACGTCAGGGTCCAACAACATCTACTGCAGGAGCTTCAAAAAGAGATAACTGCCACATCGTCTTAAAAACCCTAGATCATCATACAAAGCCTAAGGCTTTTCTCCTTGAGAAAGGCATCTCATTCTCCACCTGGAGCGGTAGGGAAGAACAACTTCACTCTTACCTCATCAGTGGCCTTTCCGCAGAATCAAATCCTGAGGATATCCGTGAGGACCTTGATGCACTCGGCATTTCTATCAAGAAGGTGCATCAGCTACGCGCTCGAGGAGGTGAAAAGCTTCCCCTTTTTGTTGTTGCAATCCCCTCAACCCCAGAGTGGCGGCCTGCCGATATCTGCAACCTTACCGCCCTCTCATACTGCCGAGTGAAAATCCGTCCATTCAAGCATACAGACCCCCAGATGTGCTTTAGATGCAATCCTTTTAGCCACTCCTAAGCGCACTGCTACGCTGCTCCACGATGCTGGCGCTGTGCGGGAGCGCACCACGGACAAGAATTCCAAACGTGAATGGATATTCCAGCAACCTGCTGCAACTGCGGTGGTGATCACCCCGTTATGTTAGGATCTGGGTCCCCCGCAGGATTATGATGCGAGAAGAGTATAGTTTGAGTTTTTGTGGTGTTGATAGTCATGCGCCAGGTCTTATACTAGTCTATAAGATTGTAGACAGCTTGCTGAAGATATTTTGCAGCTAACCGGGTCTTCAGAGATCTTGCCAATAGTGCAGCATCGTCTGCATAGAAAGCCGAAATGACGTTATGTCCATGAGTGGTAGGGGCGTCTGCGCAAAATAAATTAAAGAGTATTGGCCCCCAAATACTCCCTTGGGGGACACCAGCACGGATAGGGCGATCTCTTGAGGTGATGCCACAATGCTAGACGAAGAAGGATCGCTCCCGCAGATAGGATTCAAGGACTCTCGTAATCCAGAGTGGAAATTGCCAGCGACGCAGCTTATACAGTAAGCCATCATGCCACATCCTATCAAATGCCTTGGCGACGTCAAAAGTCTAAGTCGCCGTCGACGGCGACGTAGGCTGCCGCTACGTGGTCTTGGATTTTGATTTGTCCAGTGATGAACAGCAGGACTCTAAGCAGTTGATGAGTGGTGGGATGCTCCCGTTGGGATCCAAATTGCTCTCTCGGCATAACCTGCTTTTCCTCGATCACCCGAAGGAAGTAGGGTAGTAAGGTCCTTTCTACAACTTTCCGTAGTCCATCTAGTAGAGAGATGTGTCGGAAATTGTCGAGAGAGGATGGAGTTTTGCCACTCTTGAGGACTGGAACGATTTTGGCCCGCTTCCAGTGAGTAGGGAAATGGCCAATACGGATGATGGCGTTAATAATGGCAACGATCCACATGATTGCCACAGGTGGTAGGCGTTTTAGGACCTCATTTTCCATTCCGTCCGGTCCTGGGGTCTTTCTATTCTTAAGACGGCTCACTGTCACTGCAACTTCTTCTTTACTGATTGTTGGTGGATCTATTGAATAAGGTGACTGATGACCCTCGAGTAAAGGCGGAGGATCTGGACCGGGATTTGGAGAGAAGTTAGCTTCGAAATGGTCAGAAAGAGCATCCGAGGATATTTTGGTGTTGCCAGGAGTTGACTCATATATGTACGTACTGGAGGATGGGCCATCAGAGAGAAGGGCACGAGTGGTTCTCCAGAGTGAGCCGTCGAAGACTTGTATTTCTGCTAATTTGAAGTTCCATAGGTGGTGCTTCCACTCTGCAATGTTGTTGCGGATTTCCCTCTCGATTTTACGATAGGTTATTGGTAAGATTGGATCGCCGGTACGTGTTCATTTCCTTCGCAGCCGATTTTTTTCTCTGATTGCAGTAACCATTTCAATCGGAACCTCGAGACGGTGCGCCGGATAGTGTGGTTTTCTAGGGATGGTAGCATCCGCAGTTTCGTTGATACTTCGAACGAGAGTTTCAGCCGCTTCATCCAGCTCTTGTTTAGAGTTAAGTTGTGGTGGTGGTGTCAGTCGACCCGGTAGGTCAGCATTGAAAGCTTCCCAATCAGCCTTCATGAGATTCCTTCTAGCAGTCAGAGGTTTCTTGAGAGGTGCTGCGCCGAAGATGGCGACAACCAGATAATGATCACTCTCCAGATCAGGAACCGTGAATAGAGCCTTAGGAGGGGAACATGCGCTGAACAGGAATATGTCCAGCACTTCTCCTTTGTCGCTGGTAGAGTACCTAGTCGCTTCTTTCGGGCCGACCATCTAACTGCGTTTGCTTTTGCCCATTGTTGCAGTCTTCTCCCTGAGGGGTTTGAATTCAGAGATCCCCAATCTGGATGTTTGGCATTCAGGTCATCTGCGAGAATTGTGGGAGATCCTGGGTCATGGACTTTTCCGAAAGAGTCTTGTTGAAATTTTTTACTTGGAGCTAAGTAACATGAAGTAATTTGTACATCGCCTAGGTAGGTAGAGACGATGGCCGATGTGGTTTCAAGTTGATGAAGGAAAGCCACCTGAGGAGTCAAAGGGCTGGAGATTAAATTTTCCGCAACCAGAACGGCAGTTCCTCCTCCATTAGTGAAATTTTGGCCTGGTGTTTCTGGCCTGTCCGTCCGATAAACGACGTATCCAGGTGTTCGGCATCTGTCTTTGGGACGAAGGTGCGTTTCTAGAATCATCGCAACGTCTATGTAGTTAACAGCAAGGAAATGCAGCAGCTGGGGGGTCTTCCTACGGATGGCACCACCGGTGTTCCAGGTCATGATGTTCAGCGATATTTTCATGCAATTACTAGGGGCCATTATGATTTGAGTGGTGATGGTTGATTGTAGGCGTTCCATCATCTTCTCCATTGCAGCTAGGATCATCGATGTTGGAGAGGAGGGAATCCCTGAAGTAGAAGTGGAAGGTAGTTCTATTGTGTCCTGCTGTTTTCTTACAAGCGGCGCTCCGACATCTTGCTCGGGTTCCTGGGCTGAGGATCTTTGTTGTGGTAGAGGGGGGAAATCAAGATCCAGAACTACGATTTAGCAATAATAAAGGAAAAACAAATAGTTCCACAACATTGGTTACTTGCCAGAATAGAGGAGATTCATCCTGGTTCTGATGGCCGAGTTCGGGTGGTGACCCTGCGAATCAGGTACGGAGTGTTTAAACGCCCCGTGGCCAAGTTGATCAAATTACCGGTGGGAGATTAGTAAGCTCTAATTTCCCAAGTTTTTTTTAATTTTTAAATTTTATTTATTTTCGTGCAGAAATTATTTACTTATCATGAGGAAAAGGTGACTCCTATTGCACCGTATTGTTTGTAAGGATATTTCATTGTTTGATATTTGGCCTTATCCCCAACCTTTTACATATGCTTCCTACATACAAGGTCTCTGGTGAAAGCCCCTTCCAGAAAGAAGAGCACAATTCCTTTCCCTATCCTAACCCAGGCCAACTAGTTCCGCAGCAAGAGATTTGATAACACAGCGGATTGGGTTATTAAGGTCCGTTGGATTCAAGCTTCATAAGTGGGCTATAAATGCCCCTGATGTTTTACAAGCAATCTCATCGGAAGTTAGTCAACGTAAAGTGGCGGTTATTTCGGGGGAAGGAGAAAATTTCAAAGTTTTAGGTTAATGTTGGGATCCTAAGTTGGATTTATTTTCTTATGATGCGCAGATATCATCCAAAAGATCATCTTAGAGAGGAGTTCTTTCTTATTTGGCACAATTGTTTGACCCACTAGGGTGGATAAGTCCAGTTGTTTTTTGGGCTAAACATTTCATGCAAGGTCTTTGGAAATCTAACATTGGATGGGATGACGATTTACCTACGGATGTTATTGAATCCTGGAAACGTTTCTTTAATTAGTTACCTTAGCTAATAAATGTTAAAATACCTAGGCATGTTTGTGGTCTAGAAATTAACTATACAGATTCACATCAATACCAATTACTTGGGTTTTGTGACGCGTCCGAAAAGGGTTATTGGGCGGAGGTTTATTTGCGATGTGGAGGGCTTGAGACCAAAGGCAAGGTGTATTTGCAAATGGCCAAAACGAAGGTCGCTCCCATCAAATTAGTATCAATTCCTAGGCTTGAACTGCTCGGAGCAGTGTTATTAAATAAACTCCTCAAGTTTGTACATTCGTCTTTATCACATAAAATTCCTATTGGGTACATTTATGCGTGGACTGATTCCACAACAGTGCTTGCCTGGATTAACACTCCTACACATTTGTTAAAGGCTATTGTGGCACATAGGGTTATTCAAATATCAGAAAATCGTTTGGACACAATGTGGAAACATATCTAGCAAAGATAACCCCGTTGATGCGGGCAGTCGGGGATAGTTCCCTCAGCAAATAATTAGCAACGATTTATGGTGGAACGCACCTTCATGGGTATCCTGTAGTGTTGATCAATGTGAAGTGAGTACATTTGAAGGAAAAAATAATGAACAACTTCCTAAAATGAAAAGTCAAATTTTGTGGTTCTAAAGCAGGAAACACCAGATATTGCGTTCATGGAACGTTTTTCCTCATTATCAAAGCCTAATAAAGTTATGGCGTATTGTCTCCGATTCTTGTCATCCGTCAGAATGTCTTCCAGCATTACTAAGGGAAGTAATCTGACGATAAATTAACTCAATACCGCTTTAAATGTATGTATTAAGATTACTCAATATACTTATTTCAAGGAAGATGTTGAATTCTTGAAAATGGGCGAGATGTGTTCTAAACGACTTATGAAACTAGCCCCCTTTATCGATTCCATGGGTTATGTCAGGGTGGGCGGAAGACTCAATAATGCTTATATAGCTTACAATCGCAAACATCCTTTGTTGTTACCTAAGGAGGCTCAAGAGGAAGAGGGGGGCGATCTACGCCTCATCTACCCCAGCTAAAATAAAGAACAAGTCAAGTCAAGTCTCTCTCTCTCTCTCTCTCTCTCTGCGTGTGGACGTGTGTTGTGGCAGCTCCCGTCCCTCGTGGCTTTTGTGTGGGAAAAGTGAGTTTTTCTTGTGCTTCGTTGGTGCCATCCTGTTGCATTTTTTATTTCCGGTCGATTACCGTAATCGGCTTGGAGGTCCGACCGCGGATAGCGGAGATATTTAACATTATTCTCGGCCACGTTTTCGTGAATCATACCTGGCAGTCACTTTTTTTTCGCGAGCGGAGGATAGCCGCGAGAGGGGTCTCCCCCCTCCCCACCAGTTTGCCTAGGAGGTGCGCAAGGCGGTGCGCGTGGGTTTTTCGTGTTACCCCTAGCCTTTCCCGCTACCTAGGAGGGGCGAGGAGCTTCCGCGTCGCCGGGTAGCGCCCACCCCCCTTTTTTGCGATCTTTTTCGCGATCGTATTATTTACGTGCTTCTCAACTTTATCCTATTTCTTTTTTTTTCCGCATAAGACTGCGGCATTGTGTTTTTGTTGTGCTACTAGTTAAGTTTTTATAAGTTCGTCTCCGCACAAGCGCTGCGGGTGCGTTTCCTGATACTTGTGTTCCTCATCGGTCCTGGCGCTTCTGCGCCATGGCCCCAGGGAAGAAAAAAGTGAACCCTCCACCTGCCGCCGCCGGAGAGGCGACGGCACTTTCATCCACCATTATCACCACCACCACCAACACCAACTCCACCAATCACCCGATGGCATCTTCGTCAACCGATGCAACCACCACTTGTACCCCTACCGGTGCGTCATGCCCCACGTCTTACTCCTCCGCGGTAAAGGGACCGGCGAGCACCACGCAAGGAACCGTTGAATGCTGCGATTCGCCCACGGCGGACAAGAAAACCGCCGTCGTGGGGGACATCAGGAAGGGCCTCGTCCTGGAGGACTACCTTCTCGCCGTGGCGACGGTGGTGGACCCCAAGAACATCGTCTTCGCATCGAGGATCAGCCACGATAGGGTCTGCATCTATCTCCGGACGGAGGAGCAGGCCGAGAGAGTGGCGGCCCCTCCACCCGTGACGACCAAGGGAGCGCCAATCCATTTCAGGAAATACGTCCTCGGGGCCACGAGGATATTCCTCTCGAACGCGATACCAGACATCCCCGCGAGCGTCCTGCGCGACCACCTTTCCAAGTTCGGGCGGGTGGTCGGGCGGATAAATTTCTGTAGGGCCGCCTGCACCAACCCGGTCTTCGCTCACGTGAGGGGGTTCAGGCGCGTCGCGTTCGTCGTGGTGGAGAACCTCGCCACCCTTCCCGTCGCGATTCCGGTGACTCACGCCGGAACGACGCACACGGTCTTCCTGAACCTGGACGATCATACTTGCACCAACTGCGGGAGGAGAGGGCACCATCAGGCCCGGTGCTCATCGGCCGCCAAGACCCCCGAGGACGAGGCGCCTAGAGCCCCCGAAGCGCCGACGACCACGCCGCCCCCGGCGAACGCCGAGGACACACCTGAGCCGGCCGCCAGCGAGGTCGAAGTCCCCGTGGCAACGACCCCGCAGAGGAGGTCGCCGCCCAGGGCCCCGAGGAGGAGCCCCAGAGTATGGACGTGGAACCCGCGCGGGCCACCAAGCGCCAGAGGGAGTCGCCCACGAAGGACGTCCCCAAGAGGGCGGCGGTGGAAGCCCGAGAGGACGGCGAGGAGTCGGATGTCAACCTGGCCCTTCGTGACCGATGAGTGCGAAGAAGAAACCACTCCGGAGCAGGAGATCCCGAACCAGTTGTACCGGCAGGCCGTTCGCTGCGTGGTCCAGATGGAGCATGCCGTCCCGTACCTCAGCGGGCTCGGAATCGACCCGAAGTCCTTCCTTACCAGGGTCCGGCGCTCGCACGAGGAGAAGACGGGGAAGGAGCGCCAGAGCAAGCAGGGCAAACGTATTGGAAATCTCATCGCCCAGCTGGAGTGGGAGCTCCGGACATGACGGGTGCCTTCTCCCGGCGGAAGTACACCACCACGAGACCTTCCTCACCTTTCATCCACTTACCTCATCACCTATTTATCTCCCATTCCCTTCATACCAATTCAACCATCGTGAGCGTGTCCAATGTATGAACCTTCTTCATGAACTTGGTGATCAAGTGCTGGTGGTCGCATTTATTTATTTGTCATCGGCTTTCTTGATCCGTTCATTCATCCTTTTACCAATCACCAATAATTTATTTTTCATTCTGTTCATTCTCTGACGTTATTAATCAATGTAATTATTTATGTATTTATTATTCTCGTGTTGTCTCATCAATCATTCATTCAATCATCAAATCACCTATTCCAATGTCTGCACAACCATTCACGCAACTCATAACTCGCCCATCCAACCCATCATTCACCTATTTATTCAATCATTCCATCATAGTTCACTCATATTTTCACCCATTTTAATGATTTTATCTTTTGTTGATTATAATTCGCTCAAGGCCGTCTCCACCCGCGAGGGAATATCTTTCCTCGCCTAGGGGCCGGCACCGCCCGAAAGGACGGGAGCGAGTGGGACTGCACGGAGAGTGCAGAACCACAGTTTCACTCCCCCGAACATGGCGGACGGGGCGGGTGTGACGGATGCCGTCAAGGCATCCAAACCCACCAAGGGTCCTCGGCCCCTTCCCGCTGATCCGGGAAAAGCCGAGGGCAACACCTCCGATGAGGCGGCTTCGGTCGCCCTCATCCCCCCACCCACACCATCACCCCCTCACTCGTCACCACTCCCACACCAAACGCCACCGCACTTGTGCACACCTCCACTCCCGCCCAGGACCTTGGCCTGAAGGCCGCGGACCAAGGGGGAAAGAACACCGCCAACGGTGGGCCCACCGACGGCCCATCATACGCCGCCATGACGCAAAAACCCCCCTCCTCCGCGGAGGCAAACAACAAGGCGGGCGCCGTTGCGGGGCCCGACAAGAGGACGGCGGTGGTGGCCGAGGCAATGCCCGGCCTCACCCTGAAGGACTACCTCTTGGCGGTCGCCCGGTCGGTCGACGACCGGGATATCACGCATGCCGCTCGGATAAGCCTCAATAGAATGTGTATCTACCTACGCACAAGCGAACTCGCCGAACGGGTAGTGGCCGCACCCCCCGTCCTCCAGCACGGGGTGAATATCAAGTTCAGGAGGTACGTCCTCGGGGCGACGAGGATCTTCTTTCCCCGGACATCCCCGCCCAAACCCTGGCGGAGCACCTGGGGAAATTCGGTCGGATAATCGGGAGGGTGAATGCGTGCAGGGCCGCCTGTCCGAACCCGAGGTTCGCCCATGTGCTGGGCTTCAGACGGGTGGCGCACGTCGTCGTGGAGAATCTGGCGACCCTCCCCGTCCCCATTTCCGTAGTCCACGCGGGGACCACGCACACGGTATTCCTGAACTTAGACGACCACACCTGTGCAAAGTGCAGCAGGAGGGGGCACCACGAGGCCAGGTGCACGGTGGCCCCTAAGGCGACGACCCCTGGGGAGGGGGGAAACGACCAGAGGGATACTGAAACCCCCGAGAGCTCCACTCCCGCCGAGGCTACCCCGACGAAGCCTGCCCAGACCGATGCGCCAACAATCCCACCCCCATCGACGGCCGACAGCGACACCACGACAAACCTCTCCGCACCCACCAACACTGGCACGAGCACGGGGACCTGCGATCCCCCGGCCGACGTCTCGGGACCGTCGAACGGTGGGTATACCGGGGCGTTGGTCAATCCCGCCGACGGGGGGGAGACCGGGGAAGGGGAGGTACTCGAAATGGCTTGGGAGGCTCTGCCCTTAAGAAACCTGAAGAAGTCTCGGGGTTCGCCGCCCCGACAGGGGGGTAAGAAAAAGGCGGCTGGGGCGGGAGCGCGCGAGGCGGCCGCGGAGTCCGACGCCGAGGAAGCATCGCCGGTCGCCTCCGACGACTCCGGCGCGACGACCGGGACGTCCATCGAACCCGGGGCGAACCCCGTAGGAGAAATTCCGAGCCAGCTTTTCCGGCAGGCCGTCCGGGACGTGCGTAGGCACGCCGAGGGGGTCCCATTCCTCCGATCAAGTACCGAATAAGTATTTGTTATAGTTGTTTGCTTTTTATATTTGCGTTTCTTTATTTATAATTTTTGGACGAATAAATTCGCGTTTTTTGCTTTACAATGTTACCGAGTTGATTTATATGGAGCGTATAGGGGCATTACTTTCTACTTGGCACTTAAAGATAACTTTGGCTGAACGCCGATGGGTTGTGGGTTGGGTGGGTGGGTTTCCTTAAATTAAATCGTCTTACGAAGTCGAGCCGAAAAAGTCGCAGCATGTACTATGTAAGCAAACAAACGCTGCTGCCACCTAGATGGTTAGGCTCTGAACTAAAAGGGGGCACACCTCCCGAAACTCAACCCATTAACCTAACCTAAGGAGGATCAATCACCGATGAAGTCGGAGAAGCATTGGGCGAACCTAAATCTATTCCTGTCTACACCGAGCCGACAGAAGACTACCTCGAAAGATTCAAGTGGATCGTTAAACAAAATTGACGATATAACGAACAAACCAGAATGCACAAAATATGCACTCACCAGGAAAAAAATATCAAATAATAATAAAAAACGGTGAGACTATGAATAAAAACCTGGATCACTAACCATACAGCTCTGTCGAGGAAAAAGATATGGATGCAATGAACGAAATAAAATCTCAACAGGAACTAAACTGAAAAAACGACGACGATGAAAAGTGGAATCCAATCCAGGAGCATGAACTATTCACGTCGATTGCGGCACAAAATTGATGAAATAACGAACAAGATAGACATAAACAATATCAAACTTACAAAGATACATAAATGAAAGAGTAAGGACAGTGAAAAGAGGAAACAAAAAGACAAGAACTCGGAGAGCGGAGACACGTCTTGACGCAACGGTCTCTCTCTCTCTCTCTCTCTGGGCTGGGTCGGGTTGGGCTTTGGTTGGGTTGATTTGGGTTGGGTTGGTTGGGTTTGGTTTCAGGTCCCCAATAGTGACAATTCACTCATTGCAGCCTCCATCCGCGGTGGAATATTTTTTCCTCGCTAAGGGGCCGGCACCGCCCGTACGGGCGGGAGTGAGCGGGCCGCTCGGAGTCGGCGATATCACTCGTCACTCCCCCGGCCATGGCGGACGGGGCGGGCGTGACAGACGCCATCGAGGCGCACAACCCCACCAAGGGTCCTCGGCCCCTGCCCGCTGACCCGGGCAAATCCGAGGTTCACACCCCCGACCCCCGATGAGACAGTTTCGGCTGCCCTCATCCCCACCACCCACACCATCACCCCTTCACTCACCACCAACGTAACTACCACCACTCCCACGCCAACCACCACCGCACCAATTCACACCTCCGTTGCCTCCAAGGACCTCGGCCTAAGCGCCGCTGACACCACGGCGAAACGCACATCCCACGGTGGGCCCGTCGACGGCCCATCGTACGCCACCATGGCGCAGAAACCTCCGTCTTCCGCGGAGGCCAATGAAAAGGCGGGCGTCGTCGCGGGGCCCGACAAGAGAACGGCGGTGGTTGCAGAGGTACAGCCCGGCCTCACGCTGGAGGATTACCTGCTGGCGGTCGCTCGGTCTGTCGACGACCGGGATATAACCCACGCCGCGCGGATCAGCCTAAACCGCATTTGCATGTACCTCCGCACCACGGACCTGGCCGAACGGGTAGTGGCCGCACCCCCGGTCCTTCAACACGGGACGCAGATCAAGTTTAGGAAATACGTTCTCGGGGCGACGAGGATCTTTTTGTCCAACGCGATCCCGGACATCCCTGCCAAAACCCTGGCGGAACACCTCGGTAAATTCGGTCGGGTCGTCGGGACGGTAAACGCGTGCAGGGCCGCCTGTCCGAACCCGAGGTTTGCCCACGTGCTGGGTTTCAGACGGGTGGCGCACGTCATGGTGGAGAATTTTGCGACCCTCCCCGTCGCCATTCCAGTCGTGCATGCGGGGACAACCCACACCGTCTTCTTAAATCTGGACGACCACACCTGTGCCAGGTGCAGCAGGAAGGGGCACCACGAGGCCAGGTGCACGGCGGCACCCAAGGGGACGACCCCAGGAGAGGGGGGAAACGACAGGCAGGCGGAGGATATCTCGCCAATTCCGACCCCGACGGGGGCCCCTCCTATTCCACCCCCAAAGACCGCCGACAACGGTGTACTAATAAACCCCCCCACACCGACCAGCACCGATTCTCAGGTGGGGAACAGCGTCCCCACCGCCAACGCCCAGGGCCCGTTGAGTAGCGGGACCACAGGGGCCGTAGCCGATGGGAGGAAAACAAAGGGGAAGGAGGAAGAGGAAATGGCGTGGGAGACATTGCCCCCCCGGAACACCAAAGGGGGCCGGGTTCGCCACCCCGCGAGGGGGCTAAGAAAAAAGCTATCGGGGTGGACGAGCGGGAGGATTCCGTCGACTCGGACGACCCCGCCTCCACCTCTTCGGAGAGTTCCGATTCCGACGTCACACCGATGACGGAGATCCCCGACAGGCTGTTCGCGACCGTAATGAAAGAGGTGGTCAAGGCGAAGGAGGCCGTCGTCTACCTGAGGAGGAAGGGCATCGATCCGGGGCCGTTTCTGAGGAAGGTGGAAGATAGTTGGGGCGCTAAGACGGGGAAGGTCCGACAGGGCAAACAGGGGAAGAGGGTCTTCAACCTGGTGAGCCGCCTCAAGGAGGAGCTCGGCCTCTGATGGACGACGACCACAGGGCAAACGTTTCTCCCCCACACCAACCCCCCCGACCCTTCACCATACGCCACGTCAACGCAGAGTCGCTTAAGGCCCACTGGGCCGACTTTAGCGCTCACTTCGGGGACCTCCGAGACCACGTCGTCGCGGTCTCCGAGACGCACCTCACACCCCCGATGTCCGACGTTCCCTTCTCCCTCCAGGGGTTTGGACGTGCCGATGGACGACTGGCAGGCCGGGGGAATGTTGCCTGTCGCGAACGTGGCCTCACGGGAGTGGCGACCCCGTGTTGTACTATAGCCTGACTAGTCTAAGCGGGTAGGACTAGCCTGTATTAGTTTAAGCCTTGCGTACTCGTGGGAACAAAAATGAACGTAACTCACAAAAATCAAGCGGAGGGAGTCTTGGTGGGAGTCAAGGAGGGAGTTGTGGTGGGAGATACGGAGGGAGATGTAGAGGTCAATGTAACAATAGAAGTAGGGAAGCAGAAAACTGAAATAGCCGATTTAAGAAAGGAATTAGAAAAATTCGTCTTCAATGAAACAAATAAGATAAATAGAACGTCTATGAAGTACATATTAGAAATGTGGTCCAACTTGGAGTGTATAGCGATTAATAATAAGATTGAGGCCGAGAAGTGGAAAGCAAAAAACGAAGCAGTGTCAGAGTTCATTAAAAATAAGGAGATAAATCAAAGCATGTCATTTTCCGATGTAGTCAAGAGAGAGCAAAAGAATAAGGCGAAATTAGAAAATAAAGAAAAACCAAAGAGACACCAGATCTTAATCACCCATCAGGAAGGATCACAAATTAAATCTATTGAGGAAGTAAGAGATGTAATAGAAAAGGATATAAAACCGAATTTAAGAAGTATTAAAATAAACAACAGAAAACTTGGAAACAAGGGAGTTCTTATAGAGACAAGTACGGAAGAAGACCTAGATAAAATTAGAAATTGTAAACAGATTAAAGAGAAAGGATTACAGATAAAATCGAAAGAAGAAAATAGACACAGAATAATTATATATGATGTAGATGAGAGTTTGAAACAGGAAGAACTAGTGAGGGACATTTGGGAACGGAATTTCCAGAGCGAAGAAGGCGGAGGTAATCAGGACGAGATCAACCTTAGATGGTCTATGAAGTCAAAAGCTCCAGGCAGAGTCAACTGGATAGTCGAAGTAAATGAAAAGATGTACAATGTATTAAACAGAAATAACAGAATATATATAGGCTGGGAAGCGAAGAGACATAGGAGATTTGTATCGATTCTTCGATGCCATAAATGCTATGAATTCGGACATGCTATAAATGAGTGTAAGCACAAAGATCAAATTTGTGGTCATTGCGGTGGCATAGGCCACATCTATAAAGATTGCAAACTTAAAGATAAGGATCCGGTTTGCCGTAACTGCAAAAAACTAGGGAAGGATACAGGCCACTCGGTCCGTGATAAGATATGTCCGGAGTACAAGAGAATTTTTAATAATTTAATTAATAGAGATGGCTCATGAAAATCAGGATATAGAGATTAGAGTTATACAAATAAACGGCCAACGGTCCAAAGCAGTGTCATACGAATTGAGGAAACACATGGAAGAAAATAATATACATATCTTGCTTCTCCAAGAACCATATCAATGTAGAGGAAAGATAATAGGGTACCCAAATACCTACCGAACAATAAGTGGCAATTGCCAAGAATGTTATGCAGGAGTTATAATAAGGAACCCAACATTTACTGTTTTAAAAATAGACAAACTCTGTACCCAGTATGCCACGTGTGTGAATGTTGCTTTTAAAGATTTTAGTGTTTATTTTGTTAGCCTTCATTGTAAATATGAAATTGAAATTGAGGTATTTTTAGAGTATATAGAAGAGTGCTTAATATATTTGGAAGGTAATATGGTACTCATAGGTGCTGACATGAATTCAAGATCTACCATCTGGTATGATTCTATTACCGATGGAAATGGTGAAAAGTTGATAGAACTAATTGTAGACAAAAACATAATAATACAAAATCTTCCCAGCAGAAACAAAACATTTTCTACGGTAAATGGTGAGTCAAATATTGATCTAACAATGACACGAGGAGCTATTTCTAGTAAGATAAAAAACTGGAACATAGACTTAGGACGTATAAGTAGTGATCACTCCCTTATTTCCTTCAACATAGCCTTGAAGAGTAATACAAAATCAAAAGCGAAAAACGATACCTCATTTTCAATAAGAAATGTTAATTGGGACAAATTTGATGAGCTAACTTTAAATACATTAGATAAATTCATGGATATGGATGATTTTCAAAATTCCCAGAATTTTAATTATTTATATAATTTCAATAATTGTGATGAACTAGTAACCGATTTTACCAAAACAATTATCAATATCTGCAGAAAAACGTTAAGGAGAAGAGTACAAGTTATGAATCCCGCGCCCTGGTGGGATAACGAGTTAACTAAACTGAGGAAAAATATGACCGATTTAGAAAAAGACATCAGAGAAGCAAACGTAGAGGATTAGTTGCGGATGCAGATCACCTATGGGAAAGATACAGGCAGGCAAGAAAGGAGTATACACAAAATATAAAGAGAAAGAAATTAGAATCTTGGAAAAGAATAGTGAAGGAAGAAGGAAATAGAGATCCATGAGGAGTCGTTAGCAAGTTAATAAGAAATAAGCTAAGAGGACCCGAGGTATACCATGCAATAAAGAACAATAATAGTGAAGGTTTAAACTGGAAAGAATCAATGTCGAATCTTATAAGCGGACTTTTCCCCCAAGAAGAAGATGTGCAAATAGATACAGAAGGAGGTGAAGAAGGGTATCTAAATGCAAATATGGAAAACATTTTTAGTAAAGAAGAACTCACCAACGCGGTCGATAAAATGAAAACAAGAAGGGCTCCTGGGATCGATGGCATAATGCCAGAGATTATAAAGAGAATCCACAAGACCTTCCCTGAGGTTCTACTGAAATTGCATAATACCTGTCTAACGCATAATTGTTTTCCCGAGATATGGAAAGAAGGACGACTCAAACTACTCCTGAAAGGAGATGACAAGGATCCTACTGAGTTCAAATCATATAGACCACTAACACTGTTATCAGTGTTAGGGAAAGTTTATGAAAGGCTACTCATAAATAGAATACTCCACATTTATAACGAAAACGGGCATGACAGGACACAACAATATGGATTCAAACAAGGGAAATGTACAGAGGACGTGTTGGTAAAGCTACAGGACGCAGTTTTAGACACTGAAAGTAAATATGTATTAGGGATATTCTTAGACATCAAGGGCGCTTTCGATAACCTACCTTGGTCAAATATTTTAAGTAAACTTAGAAAAATAGACTGCTCTACCGTCTTATATAAAACAATAAGAAATTATTTTAGAAACAGATGGATAATCTTAAGTGCAGGAGACGTAGAAATTAAGCATAAATTAACCAAAGGATGTCCACAGGGTTCCATATTTGGACCCTACTTCTGGAACATGGTGTTTGACGACCTATTGGATATTACTAGTGAAGGATGTCAGCTTTTAGCGTACGCCGATGACTTAGCAATATTAGTAGAGGGGAATTCTTGAAGACAATTGGAGATGAGAGGGAACGATGTAATGAAGAAGTTAGTAGAGTGGTGTGCGAAGACCAGTCTGGAATTTTCGAGTACTAAGTCTAAGATTATGATGCTGAAAGGTGCTCCATCTCTCAAGAGAACCCCTTGTATAAAAATTATGCAAGAAACCATTTCTTATACAAGAAATCATAAATATTCAGGAGTCACAATTGATGAAAACCTAAGGTTCTCCACACACATAGCAGAACTCAGGAATTCCACAAGCAATATTTGCTACAAATTGAAAAGAGTAACTAGAGTTGATTGGGGATTAAGTGGTCGATCCCTAAACTGCTTGTACGAGAACGTGTTGCTACCTATAATAACAACATATGGTGCAGCCTTATGGCACAAAGACGCTCTGAAGAAGAGGATGCAAAGACAAGTTTTCTCTCTGCAAAGAGTTTTGTTACTAACAATAACAAGGGCGTCCAGAACCGTGTCAACGGACGCACTACAAGTGCTAGCAGGAAAAATACCTTTAGATTTAGAAATAGTTAGACATGGTGCTATGTATTACTTTAGGAAAAGAAGATTTTATACCTTTCAAAATTTTACGACGACACTGGAAAATGTTAACGAAGATTTTAAAGTAAGAAAGAAACTTTTTGACGAACACATATGCAACCTATGGAGTGATAGATGGACGACATCCGAAAAAGGAGAGATAACAAAACAATTCATAGCAGACGCACCTTTTGCGAGAAGGAAGGAAATTAAGGAGTGGTTCCAACCGGGACTGTATAGCACGTTTCTTCTTACTGGACATGGATCTATAAAAAGCAAACTGAAGAGTTTCAACCTAATTGATAGTGATTTATGTCTCTGCGGAGAGAGGGAAACAGTACATCACATAATTTTCGACTGTTATCTATATAATGATATAAGAACTACATACAAATTAAATAACATTAGGAAATACGAAGATTTCGTCCACAATAAGGAAAGCTTCTCGAACTTTGAAAAATTCGCCAAAGAGGTACCCGCAGAAAAAGATATGAGTTAGATAGTAGTGGCCCGCCTCCACGTGGCTAGGGACGGATACTCGTTATTATAACGAGGCTAAGAGGCCAACAAAATTTCAAACTTTTAACTTTATAACTAGACTGTACAATAAAATTTTTATTCTTTTAGAAAGCGCCCTGGTGATAAAATTATTTTTTTGGGTACCAGGAGAAGCAGGATTTAGCTTTAATTAGGTAGGTAGGTAGGTAGGTTCCCTTCTCCCTCCAGGGGTTTACACTTCTCAGGAACGATCGGGGCTATCGGGCGGGGGGGGCGTCGCCCTCTACGTCTGGGCCAACCTGCGATTCAAGGTGGTCGAGCGGTCGGTCTCCTCTCGGAACGAGCGAGAGGAGTTCCTCTTCACGGAGGTGACCGTCGCCGGCCGGCGGGTTCTGACGGGGGTGGCCTACTGCCCACCGAAATCGAGGTCGCCTGGCTCGGTGGTCGCCCGAATTTCGGAGGCCGCCCACGGAGCACATTCACGGGACGTCCTCTTGACGGTCCTCCGGGGGCTCGATTTCGGCGTCGGCGCGGTCGCGTTGCTGGGGGAGTTCCTGAGGGATTTCCCTGTTGGTCCCCAGACCAACAGGGATCTGGAGACCGTCTGCGGGTGGCTGCGGGACAGAGGCCTCTCCGCAAACCCCTGCAAGAGTGCGGCGATGATAGTGGCCAACAAGAGGATCCGGGGCAGGTTCGTGGAGGAGCGAACGTCGGGCGTGGTCGTGGGCGGGACCGCCATAAATTACTCGCGATCCATGAGGCACCTCGGGATCACCCTGACCGAGGACCTATCCTGGGAGGCGCAGGTGTCTCAGGTGGTCTCGAGGGTTCACTGGGGACTCCGCCGCCTCAGGGGGATGCATTTGAAACCGGACAGGAGGACCAGGCTCCTGCTGGTCAAAAAGCTGTTGCAGCCCGTGCTGGATTACTGCCTGGTGGCCTGCAGCGACTTGGCGGGGAAGGACGTCGCCCGGCTGCAGGTCGCCCAGAACGCCGCCATGAGGTGGGTTGAGGCCCGGGATGTGGGACCACGTGATGCCCCTTTACGCCAGGGAAAAAGTCCTGAAAATCCGGGAGCGGAAGGCGCTCCTCACCCTCCAGGCGGCGGTCAAGGTGCGAAAGACCGGACTCCCAGGGCACGTGGCGCCGGGCCTGGTCCTCGTGCAGACGGCGGAGGGACCCGGCACGTGACACGCGGCCACCACTTTCAGGATCCCACACCACCGGTCCAGGCCCCCGGAGAAGTCTACCTGGGAGCCTTAACGCGGCTCGGGGGTAAATCTGGCTCAAGCGGATTCTAATTCCCAGCAATAGCAAAACCCAGGGAGAGCCTGGGGAGTCGGTGCCTGTGGACCGGCGACACTTGACCGTGTAGTGGACTGAAATGGATGTTGGATGGGCGAGTTCGGGGGCGAGGCTCGCTCACGTGTGCGTCTCGGCACTCGTATACCGACACCTGTTTCCTTTAGTCGAGGCTGGTAGCGCGGGTGAATGGGGGAGCCCAACTGGGTTCTCGAGAGAGAGTGTCCTAGTTCCCATTCGGTGGCGATGGATTCGCGCGGGCTGCGGTATCCCTTCCTTCCTATTCCCAACCCTTTACCCAATTCCAATAACCAATCACGTTAGCTAGATGCGTGCCCTTGCTAGTTGGGTGGCTGTAGTGGCAGAAACTGAGCATTGGGGGGGTCGAAAAACCCCTCGAAGCGTGAACTGACGTGATTCGGCGGGATCCGGCTGTTACCGCCGGGGTGGCGTGCGAAGCCCAATGGTATTTGTAAGCCACCTTAAATAATTATGCTACAATGCAGGCTAGTCCTGCGTGGCGTCTGAGAGGACTCGTACCACCGGTCCAGGATGGCGGGGTCGTTCGTGGCGACTTTCGCGCGGGAGTTCAACGCCCTCCCGCCGGAGCTACGAAACAATTTCAGCCGGGGGTCGGTGGAGAAGCACTTCCTCCGGCAGTACACGACACAGCAATGCTGATGGGGAGACTTTTTATTTATTTATTTATTTATTTATCTATTGATTGACCGTATAGTTTCCTACGTCCAAGTTACCCTTGTTGTGTAGCGATATTAAGGACGATGACACTTTAGTTTTAATAGTGACAGTGCGTGTGTGTGCGTGTGTGTCTATTCGTCCGAGTTTTGTCATCGTCTAGTGTTATTTATTTCTTTGGTTTTTTAACTGTTTGAGTTCTTTTATCCCGCCTTTCATTGTCTAGTTATTTATTTCAACGTTTTAACGGTTGAGATCCTTCTATACATTTTAACCGTATTTTATTTCTCAAGGTTTTTTTAACAGTTGTTTATTGTTTTTTCACCTTGTTTTATATACTGTTATCACACTTACCCGTTTATGTTCCTTTTTTAATTTTCAATGTGTTTTTTAACTGCGAAGATTTTTTCACCTTGTTTTTTACATATTCTGTACTATTACTATGCTATTTATTTAATTATTCTAAAGGTGTTTTTTAACAGGTTAAATGTTTGTCACCTTTTTTTAACATATCCAGCACTTTTATCCATGCTTTATTTAACTTTGTTTTCATGGTGTTTTTTAACAGTGATGATTTTTTCGCCTTGCTTTTAAACCACTTACACTTTTATCTATGATTTTACTTAATTTTTTCAAGGTGATTTTTAACGGTTGAGACCTTTTTCACCTTGTTTTTATTTACCGTGCTTGGCTTTTTTTTACCAATGTATTTATGCATTTATCTCAAGGTGTTTTTTACATTTGAAATGTTTTTCACCTTTTTCACTGCTAGCACATTTATCTATGTTTTTAATCAATTTTTTCGAGGTGTTTTTTAATTGGGAAGATTTTTTCACCTCGTTTGTATGTACAACTTTTTACCTGATTATTTTCTCATTTAACTCAAGGTGTTTTTTAACAATCGTAATGTTTTTCACCTGGTTTTTATGTACCATTTTACCACTTTTACTTATTTTATTTACTTATGCATTCAAAGGTGTTTTTATTACTTTTTCACCTTGCATTCATATGTATTTTACAAGTACTTTTATTCACATATTAATTTACAATTTTATACTGTTATTTACTGTATATTTATGTATTTATTTATTTATTTATTTATGTATTTATTGTACTTGACTGTACTGCAATGATCCTTGTAAAACTTGGAGAGCTGCTGGGGTAGAGGAAGAGGGGGCGACTGCGCCTCACCTACCCCAGCATATAAATAAAAAACAAGTCAAGTCTCTCTCACTGCGAGCAGAAGTGTCTTCGGGCTGTTCCGATACCGTTGCGAGAAAATCGTGAGTTTCGAGTGTTTTTCTGTGTTTGGCAGTATTGTTGTGTGCGCCGAGTGATTTCACGTCATTGGGTGGTATTGTTGTTGTAATCGGACCGCGGACAGCGGAGTTGTTTAAACTTTTGTTGGGGCCACGTTTTCGTGAGTCACCCGCGAGTGGCAATTGTTTTCGCAAGTGAGAGCTAGGGAGACGGGCCAGCACCAGTGGGAATTCCCTCCCTCTTCCTCCTAGCGCAGGCCAGTGCGCGGTTTTGGTCTTTTGTGTAAGGGCGTCGGGAGAGAAATCGGGAACCTCCTTCCCCCGGTCGTCTCTTCGCGATCGCGAAATAAAGATCGCGATTTTTTGTTTCGTTTTCGTTAGGACGTAGAAGTTGCTTCCCGTGGTTTAAGGCAAGCCCTTTATATTTATTTTTTATTTGTTTTCTATTCGGACATTAAGTTCACGTCCGGAGAGTTGACGTAAGTCTTTCTTTCTTTCTAATTTTACACTTTTAGGTAGGTTGGTCTGGGTTAGGGTGGGTTAGGTTTGGAGGGTTGGGTTTTTTGGTTGCAGGTTTCCCTGTGGTTAGCAGCTCGCTCACGGCTGTCTCCACCCGCGGAGGAATATTTTTCCTCGCCTAGTGGCCGGCACCGCCCGAAAGGGCGGGTGCGAGTGGGACTGCACGAAACGTGCACAGTGCACAGTTAACTCCCCCGACCATGGCGGACGGGGCGGGTGTGACGGATGCCGTCAAGGCATCCAACCCCACCAAGGGTCCTCGGCCCCTGCCCGCTGATCCGGGAAAAGCCGAGAGCTACACTTCCGATTAGGCAGTTTCGGTTGCCCCTCATCCCCACCACCCACACCATCACCCCCTTACTCGCTACCACTCCCACACCAAACACCACCGCACTTGCGCACACCTCCGCTCCCGCCCAGGACCTTGGCGTGAATGCCACGGACCACAGGGGAAAGAATACCTCCAACGGTGGGCCCACCGACGGCCCATCATACGCCACCATGGCACAAAAACCCCCCCTCCGCGGAGGCCAACAAAAAGGCGGGCGCCGTTGCGGGGCCCGACAAGAGAACCGCGATGCTGGCCGAGGCAACGCCCGGCCTCATCCTGAAGGACTACCTCTTGGCGGTCGGTCGAAGACCGGAATATCACACACGCAGCACGGATCAGCCTAAATCGAATGTGCATTTACCTACGCACCAGTGAACTTGCCGAACGGGTAGTGGCCGCACCCCCGGTACTCCAGCACGGGGTGAATATAAAGTTCAGGAGGTACGTTCTTGGGGCGACTAGGATTTTCCTGTCCAACGCGATCCCGGACATCCCCGCCGAAACCCTGGCGGAGCATCTGGGAAAATTCGGTCGGGTCGTCGGGACGGTGAATGCGTGCAGGGCCGCCTGTCCGAACCCGAGGTTCGCTCACGTGTTGGTTTTCAGACGGGTGGCGCACGTCGTGGTAGAGAATCTGGCGACCCTCCCCGTCGCCATTCCCGTAGTCCACGCGGGGACCATACACACCGTGTTTCTCAATCTAGACGACCACACCTGTGCAAAGTGCAGCAGTAGGGGGCACCACGAGGACAGGTGCACGGTGGCCACCAAGGCGACGCCCCCTGGGGAGGGGGGAAACGACCGGAGGGATACGGAAACCCCCAAGGGCTCTACTCCCGCTGAGGCTACCCCGCCGAGTTCTGCCCAGACCGGGGCCCCCCTAATCCCAACCCCATCGACGGCTGACAGCGATACCGCGACACACCCTGCCACACCTACCAACACAGGCACGAGCGCGGAGACCTGCGACCCCCCGGCCGACGTCTGGGGACCGTCGAACGGTGGGTACACCGGGGCGGTGGTAACTCCCGCCGACGGGGGGGGAGACGGGGGAAGATGAGGTAGGCGGGGGGGCTCTGCCCTTAAGGAAGCTGAAGAGTTTTCGGGGTTCGCCGCCCCGACAGGGGGGAAAGAAAAAGGCAGCTGGGGCGGGAGCGCGCGGCGGCCGCGGAGTCCGACGCCGAGGAGGCATTGTCGGTTACCTCCGACGACTCCGGCGCGACGACCGGAACGCCCATCGAACCCGGGGCGAACCCCGGCGGGGAAATTCCGAGCCAACTTTTCCGGCAGGCCGTCCGGGATGTGCGAAGGCACGCCGATGGGGTTCCTTTCCTCCGATCCATCGGGGTCCACCTGCGGGCCTTTCTGGTAATAGTTTACGTTCGAAAACAATCCTTCTCTACTCTTACTGGCACTTCCACCCCACTCGTCCCCCGCTCCCCCCACCGCAAAAAAAACAATGACTACCCTTTACTATTACCTCTTTTTCTCCTAGTTTCACGACTCTTCCCCACCTAGTTTACCATACTTTCACCCACTTTTTCCACTATTTAATACTTTTCTTCACGTTTTTGTTCCCAGTTCTGATGATGGCGTAATCACCGCCGAAACCGATCAACTGTCTGCACATATTTAACCTTGTGGAATTGTGCAAGTTTTGTGTTTTTAACTGTGTTTAATATGAAATTCCACCAAGTATCGCTAGACAAGTTCCTTTCTAGAATTCTACTTTAAATTTCGATTCTGATACATCGTGCGTAATAGAAAATAGAAAAGAGTATTGTTTTTCACACGCTACCGGCGAATCAAGTCGTGCTGTAGTTTAACTGAGTGATCAGCTAAAAATACAGCCTTTTGGCGCAAGTATTCTCTTAGAAAACAGAAGCGATTATCGAAATGCAAACCAGAACTACTGACCGAATTTACTGGATTGGACTCTACACGAAATCAAATTTTAGGCTCTAAGTTGCCATCGAATAACCAAGTGCTAAGTGTGCTTTTTGTGTATTCGTATCCAAAGATTAAACTTAAATTTGCACTCCAGTGCTGGTTTCGCAGAATAGGAAGAGGAATACAATAGTGCTTCGACATGGAACTCACTTAGAGCTCAAGACCTCACTGATTAGGTTCAAGAATTTTGTTGCGATACCACAGTAGCAAACACAGGAAGAATGTATGTCGCTTGCCTCTTATTAGAGCAAAGACTCTATGTTTTATGTTTATCATGTGGGCACAATATTAATGAAATAATTTAAGGGAGTGTAATAAGGGAGTCGTCAGGTACAAAGTTCCATTTTATCAAATGGTATCAGAGCGCATGGTCTCTAACAAACGGGAAGAACTTTAAACCTGGAATGCAAGACTGCCGTGCTCGAAGTGTGCTTAAGAACTCAGTGGGAAAAATTTAGATTTTGCGATTCAGCATCTACAACAAAGTCAGCTAACATAAGATTATTGAGAGCTCCGTGAGCTAACTGTTATTTCTGTGTGGAATTCCTCCATGTAGGATATCATTTTGAGTTCCAAGCGTGTTGCACCATGCAAAATAGATGGCAGAAGCACTATGTTCCCTAAAAATATTTCTTTTTTGCAATGATTGTGCCATATACATCGAAGAAGGCGTATTACGCAATGTGTAGATATTAGTGTGATACTGCACGCGGAGGCCTGAATTAGCACACCGTATGCCAGCGAGGCTCCAAGAAGAAATATAATATTTTTATAAAAATAACATGAATGCTGTAGAAAAGGTAGTATTGTTTCTGTGGCTACAATGAAGTAATTGTGCAATCATTTGTAGTATCTTGCATTAGTAACTGCGGGCTTAGCATTCATCTATGAGAAAGTATTGGATATTACAAAAACGACTAATGGTGAAAGCTCCGAAAACAACCTTTAGCGTTTTTTCAGATTAACTAAGAGAGCTTCAGTAAACGCAAAGGACGCTCATTTATTCATAGAAATTTTTAGCGAATCCAAATCATTTTTCAAAAGGTTTAATATTTGCGTGACATTTTTGTCCAATGAGCCACTAATGTGGCTAGATGACAAAAGATATAAACAAGAATTTGACATTGTGAGAGAATTGAAAGTCGTCCGAGAATACGCAGAAATAGGAGTTAAGTCGACAGAGGAGTTTAACGAAAAACTAAAAATGAAACGCGAAAACAATTTTTGCTAAAAGTCTTCTTCAATAAGGACGCAAATTCCCGGACTGCAACAACAACGATGGCACAAAAATGTTAAGTTATTACATTAACAAACATTTATGAAGCATTTTTATCATCTATCGAGTTGCTTCATTTCATTTACCCAAACTAAGACGACCAAAAGCTAGCTTTCAATATCAATGCTGGAAAAAAACATTTTCTTCCTTTTATCCATAGTTTAACTCGAAATTTTAAATTAAGTAACGTGGGGTAAATTAATTTGGTCTTTAACCTGTGCTATACAGAGAAACTGTGCTAAAATTAATTTTGCAGCTATAAATAAAAGACAGAATACGAAGCGGCGAAATTCATAGACGCGAGCGGGAGCGCCTAGTGCACGGCGCCACTTGTATGACGCGTTCTCTCTATTTGGGCTGAATCTCGAAAACTACCGTGCTGATCTAATTAACGCTTTACGAAAATCACAGTTAATGTCTAATAATGTATTAATAAAAAAACTCAAAACGGTTAAAATATGGGAATACACTCTTAATCATCTGTGATGATAGAAAAAAAGCCAAAATTAAGAAAAATATAAACTTTAAGTGCGATGTGGCATGTCTTTCCGTTTTCCGATTTGAATGATATTTTACACAATTTACTTTCTAACCATATGGAACGACTTTAGGGAGTGTCCCGAAAGAATTTCTCATAAAAATATTTTCCATATAAATAAGGACCACCCCAATGTACACATTTTATGTTACAATTAACACCTGGCTTTTTTCTATCATGGACTGCAATTAGAACTCCTGATATGAACACTTATGAACACCGCTAATAGCTAATCTGATTCGTGACTTGGTTTTGTACCTTTGTGTGTGTATATATATATAGTCTATATATAATAGATGTGTGTGTGTGTGTGTGTGTGTGTGTGTGTGTGTGTGTGTGTGTGTGTGTACTCCTGTATAACTCCTATGCTTGATAATGGACTAACGTCCGAAACCGGTTGCGGTATTAAAAACTTTTAAAGTGGAGTTTTTTCACAGTTATGTCCACCCATTCATTAACACAGAAATCTCTAGGCAGAAATAAAATCAATCTTGTTAATAAATATTTCATTAATTATGGTAAAACTAATGACTTTATTATCCACGGAACAATTAATGCCAATCTAAAAATACTACCAAAATCAAAAATTTAAGCAATTGTCTTCAGAATATTCCCATAAACAAGGAGTTTTAAAAATAAGCCGAAATCGCCGTGAATGCAAACATCTAAACGACATCGAAGTCTCGCGGGTTGCTTAGGATCACGGCGCTACGGAATCTCTACTCACAATTTGCAGTTTACAAGTCAATGTGTTTGCGCATGATTTCTTCATTTATTATTCCTGTAATCTGTACCATCGACGATATAAATGAATCTTCAATCACTTTTAACAGACTAGCATTCTCAAGCAGAACTTATCAGGGAGCTCATTCAAGGCCATACAACAATAATTCCCTGTTTAGAACGCTCTTTTCGTTCATCGGCTATATTATCGTGATGGTAGAATCAAACTGTATCAAATATACATACATACTACTGCCGTTCATGCTTGAACGAAATTACTATGAGGGAAATTGCTTAATTGTGTAACAAAATATATCATGCTGGTGAATGGCCTGAAGATTTCATTAGAACAGTGATGGTTTCAATTCCTAAGAAGTCAGGAACAAGGAAATGCGTCAAACATGTTAATGCTTTCGACTGTACTAAACTTATTGAACTCATTCAAATAAGAGTACTATCTCAAGCAAGGGGTTTTCTTCCTTTCTACGTTCAAGTCTGTAGTGTGAATTGCTATAAACTCTGAAGGATTCCTAGAGTCAATGCGAAGACAAACGAGGTAATAAAAGATATTCCGGACTGTGACGTTTTAAGTGACAAATACGAGATATTTAGAAGAAGAATCATTGAACGGTCTTTATGTCTTGGTGTGTTTAAGTTGTTTTGCTGGCCTGTGGCTATTTCGAATTGTATTTTTAATTGATTTTAGTGACCTTTATTCTTATTATATTTCTGACGACATTAAAAAGATTGATTTTTTTTTCTGTTAACTTTGACGTATTTATTTGTCATGCTTTTATTAAAACCCAATTTCGTGGATATTATTATAATTGTGGTCTAATTTCACATGCAGCCAAAATAATGTTGTGAGTATTGCAAAGGAGATGAATAAGCATAATAGAAGAAAATGCAGGAGAGGAACAGGTTGGGTTCAGAAAAGAGAGAGAAACAAGGGACGCCATTGGCTTGCTAAGAATGGTTGGAGAAAGGTATATAGAGAGAGGAAAAGGGATAGCTCTGTGTTTAATTGATCTGGAAAAGGCTTTTGATCGGGTAAAATGGGAGAAAATGTTGGAAATTCTAAAGGAAAAGGGAAGGAAAGAAAACTTATTAGGAAATTGTATATGAAACAAAAGACAGCCTTACAAATAAATGAGGATTTGACAAAATGGGTGAATCTTGGTAGAGTAGTAAGGCAGGGATGCTGTCCGTCGCAAACCTTGTTTAATGCATACGTTGAAAAAATGATCCAAAGAGTATTTGATGGGAAAGAGGAAGGATTTAGTATTGAAGGGAAGAGGATAAGAAATGAAAGATTTGCAGATGTTGTAGTAATTTTGGCTGAAGATATGCAAGGCACTGCACTGCAAAGGTTGCTAAAGGTTCTGGAAGGGATGAAGGAATACGGGATGAAGATAAAGGAAAAACAAAGGTGATGCTAGTAAACTGTGAAGATCATAAAAATGAGAGAATAAATGAAGACATAATAGAAGAAGTTAAAAGCTATTGGTACCTAGGAACAATGATAACAGATGATTGGAGAAGTGTTGCAGAAATAAAGCAAGAATAGCAATGGCAAAAGGGACCTTCAGTCAAAAGAGACACTTGCTATGTTTTAAGAACCTAGATCTGGAGCTGAGAAGAAGATTAGCAAAGTTTTATGTATGGAGCATAGAAAAGTATGGATGTGATGCATGGACGTTTAGGAAGTGGGAAAGGAAAAGAATTGACGCACTTGAAATTCGGGTGTAGAGGCCTCCGCGATTTGAACCCTTTGTGTTTTGGCTGATGCGTTTTTTTCATCATCATCAGGGCGTTGACACGACACGATGGTCTCACACCCACCAGGTATACTATTTGGTGGCACCTAGTTTTTTTTATAAACTTTAATAAAAGACGAAGGGAGCCAGTAACTGCCCAACAAGGGAATAAGAAAGCAATATTAACCACTCAAGGCACCGTGGAAAGCAAAAAATGGTCTCCAATTGAACAAGAACATCTTCATCACCATTATTAACAAATGTGCTGCAGTTTCCCCTCCCCTAGATGGCGAAAGACTACTGGAATTCCTCGCGGAGGTCCGAGGTAGTACCACGCCATTAAAAATTGCAAGGAAATTCACCCAAAATTTCAAGGGCCTAATAGATTTTTACTATTATTGCATGATGCGGTAAAAGAGAGAGCACTGAAGGCCAGACTTCAGAGATTGACAGTATTTCTACAAAAAGCCATAGGTACAGAAGATAATCGTAACTCATCTAGGAAATAGCCTCCTATTTTGTTTATATAAATTAAAATGGCGGGCTTGTCTTTCTTTACCCTAAACTTTCGCTCTGTCAGGAGTGAACATAAGTGGCTCCAATTAGATATATTTCTGAGAAGGTGGGGGCCAAATGTTTGTCTACTCCAAGAGACAAATATTGATACTATTCCATTAGACCATATTTGGAAAGAATACGATTTCTTGTCCAATTCAGCATGTAACCGTCAATCCGGCACCACTATTGGATAGAGGAAAGTGTTAGTTACAGTTACAGACAAGGAAATTATTCATATATATATTTTATAATTATTTATTATTGCACAGGCCATAACAATCGAATTTCATAAACTTAACACACGCTATCAATTAATCCGCAAGATCCACGAATGGCCGAATTAGTACTGAAAGCGTTGAACAACCATTTTCTGAATTATTCAAAGGAGGATATTGTATTAATGGGTGGTGACTACAACATCACACTCCATCCGGTGTTGGACCGATCCAGAGGGATCTATCGTCATTCACGCTTTTCAAAACAACTGAAAGCGATCGTCGATAGGTACATCCTGACCGACATATGGAGAGAGACGCGAGGCTATGAGCAAGGATTTACGTATATAGGAAATGCACCACATTATCTCAAGGCCAAGCTTGATAGATTTTTTATCTCGCTATCTCAAATACACAAGGTCAATTTTGTGAAGACAATCCCGTCATTCTTCGACCATTATAGACAACTAGCATCTTTAAAAATTCAAGAGACAAGGACTGGTAGTTTATGGAGACTTAAGGCAGAGCACTTAGATATTCCTGAATTCTGCAATGCCTTCGAGGCACTCTCATCAATCAATCACTCTCAACAATCATATGTTAGAATAGAAAAATAATTATACGGATAAAGAATAATTAATAATTAAATTATATGATTATATAATAATAATAATAACTCACATACACACACAGGAACAAGGCTGCGGGATTCCGGGAAGATCAATTCTTAATAGTATAAGCCTCCTAAGAGATGTGATTAGAAGAGCCAATGAAGGCATAGGCATGGCGGTGCTTTCCTGTGATCAGAAAGGCGATTTCCATAGAGTGCTTCACTCTCAAGACGCCTAAAAGGGGATGGGATTCAAAGATAAGTTTATTAATGCCATACGCACACTACACGAAGACAACGACTGTCTGATCGGAATTTCATCTTTTCTGACAGCACCAATACCTTTTAGAAGAGGTATTAGACAAAGATGCCCCCTTTCGGGACAACTCTACTCAGTAAGCATCGAACCCTTTATAACCCTAATCAAGAACAAAATAAGAGGCGTACCACTGCCGGGAAGAGGAAACAACTTTGGTGGTCTCTGCATACGCAGATGACGTTAACGTCGTAATCGGTGAAGAGGACGAATTGCAAAGGCTTTTAAGTATTTTCGAGCGCTATGCAGTAGTATCAGGAGCTCTCCTTAACAAGGCCAAATCCGTTGGATTGTGGTGCGGTGGCTGGAGAGATAGAAGAGACGAACTATCAGACTTCCAATGGACCATTGGGTATGAGGTTGCGGTAACCAGCCCCTTCGGTGGACCCATTATTTTGTGATGACCACTTCCAGAGAGACAGCTCAAAAAAATGAACTGATGAATGTTGATGATGAATAAAATGAGGTGACGAAGAAAATAAAATACCACTTTCCAATATAATAATAATAACACACAACCACGCACACAGCGGACGCCGTAGAGAGAGGACGTGTCTCAGTGAGCTCCCGCTAACGGATAGTGTTTTCGATCTTGTGATGTTCATTTCATCATCTAATCATCACCTGGCACTTCACACAGCATTTTTTTATCTCCACTCATCGGGTGAGTCATTTTATTACGCATTTAATCATCCTGTAATCGATCTTTAGTAATTGCACGTAATTTCTTACGCGAACTTGCGGTGTCATTGACGAGATCTTCTTCTGCCGCCTCGGTGGCGGCAGACAGGGTCTATAACGCCACGAAGATTGATATCCCGTTTAATTCCCGTTTATCTGGTATGAATAATAGGTACAGTTCGTCGTCGCCTGATTTAATGGCGAATATTCATTCGCCTGTACATAAAATATCTCCGCCATTTTCGCTGCCATGTGCTTCGCTCTCGCCGCGACCTTCGGCGACGAAACCGGTTTCCCAGTACGCAAACAGCGTACGGAAACACGCCGCGAGCTCCACCAGCACCCGGGAAGACAAGCCTGCGCCAAATTTATGTTTTTCCAAAAACGTAATATCGCCAAACAACAAAGGGGCCGAATAGATAGAGGGGTATAATCTTGTGCAGGCGCGCCGGATGGTCACCACGGCGCTGAAAGTTTTTCTTAACGGAGTCCCGCCGGAATTGTCTATCAATGACCTATTCGAGATTCTCAGCGAAGCGGGTCGGGTGGTGTCCCCAATTTATTACCTAAGGCTTGGAATGAAATCTACTTTCAATCACGTTTCAACCTGGAAGAGGATGAACCCACATGGTGGATGCGGGAGGGAGTTAAGTTACCGGACTCATTCGTATTCGATCTGGGGGACACACCACAAAGGGTTTTGTCAGAATAGATGACGGGCGATGCTTCAATTGGGGGGCTGACGGGCATGCCGCTAAAGCATGCCCAAAATTCCAGGCGACCCCGGCAACAACTTCAGCGGCTTCCGCCCCTACCGCGACACCCGCACCCCCCGCGGCTCCTGCGCTCCTCCATCGCCTTCTGAGGTCGCCGACGAAGAGGCTCCGGCCGAAAAAGCATCCAACCAGCCACCCTCAGTTAGAGGAAAAATAAATTGCTCCGTCACTAGCCAGGGAGGAGAAAACCCCCATTCCGCAGAGTGAGCAAAGATCGCCCCTGCCACTAAAAGTCCTGGTGGAATAGGCCATCCAGGGATTAATAATAATAGCCGGAATAGCCGGAAAGCCGGCGCAAAGCTGAGAGGCTCCAACTCTTAAAAGGAAGGCTGAGAAATCTCACCCCAAGGAGGAACTTCACAAGGCGGCCGTAAGAAAAGACAAGAACCCCAAGACTTTCGAAACCGGGAAGAGCGACCCTTTTTCCCATGTTTTTAGTAGAAATAGACAACACGAAAAATATCGAAATGATTATAATATTAGAGTTGTATGTGGTTTTATAATTAAAATTGAAAAATTCAAACCTCCGAGCGGGCCTCCTCAGTGCCACAAATGCTAGCAATTCGGACATGTCGACAAGGCATGCAATATGCCGGTTAGACGTGTGAAATGTGGGCAAAGTCACCTAACCAGAGATTGCAAAAAATCTAGCAAAGAACCGGCCATATGTGCAAATTGCCACGGGGAACACTCGGCTAGCTACCGAGGTTGTCAGTTTAAACAATTGCTTAAAAACAAGCTCAAATTAATTAAAGAAAAAGCAAGACTAAAAATCAAAGGGCCGAAAAATAGGGGATTTCAAATCTCCGCCAACCAGTTCCCGCCTGTAGCGCCGCGGAAAACCCCGTCCTACGCAGCGGCGGCGGCCGCCGGAACTAATTCTCCCGATCCCATTTCGAGTGAAATCGAGAGGATGCGCGAAAGTTTACCTTATTGCCAAGAAAACACCCCTAAAAACCCCCCACGACCAATTCAACCCAGTTTGAATGAAGGGAACAACTGGAGGAACAGTATTAAAAATTGGATAAAGCAGTTACTTTTACTTTTAGCAGACGATCGTACTAACGAAGCGAAATTTTATGAACATGTAATAGAGACCACAAATACATTTTTAAATGGCAAGTGAAAATAAACTGAATGTAATCGAACGGAACGCCAACGGAATTCAAGGGAAAAGAGTCGAATTCGCCAACTTTCTTATTAATAAAGGAGTTCATGTTGCGTTAATCTGTGAAATTCACTTGGCACCAAGTAAAGTACTAGAGTTCCCAAATTACAATATCTTTCACAATGACGAAAATAAAACCTTCAGGGGCACAGCAATAGCAATCCACAAAAAATTTATGTCAGAAAAAATTGAATTACCTAAACTAAAAAGCATCAAAGCAACGGCCGAATACAACAATCAGCAATCATAGAGGACATCAAAGCCACAGATGGGCTATGGAGTCCCCGGAAGTAGCATAACAAACAACGTATACTTGCTAAGAGACTAAAATAAAATTCACAGTCGCTGGCGATGTCTTGTGGAAATACGTCATGATGAACTAGAGAGCCACCACTCCCTCAATTTTCTTGACCTTACCATTTCCTTTTGCAGCCCAGATCTCCAATTTTCTATTTTTCGCAAACCCACCTACACTGATCAGGTAATTCCTTTGCAATCAAACCATCATTACTCACAAAAACTTTCCATTTTCCATTTCCTTATCAACCGTCTACTCTCCATCCCTCTCTCGGTCGAGAACTTCCATAAAGAACTTTCAATTATAAAACATATTGCTGTAAAAAATGGCTATCATCATAGCATAATTGACAAACTTTTAATTCGCAGACAAAGAAAAATGGCCTTAAACAATATCTTTGGAGGACTAAACTGTGAAGATGTTAAACCGAAATGGGTGAAATTAACTTTTTTAAACAACCTTTAATATAAAATCGGTAACCTCTTGCCTAAAGAAAAATTAAGACCATCCTTCAAATCACGGTTTAATTTACAAAAAATATTTTGCAATGGTAAAGATAAGTATCATCCTATGAAAAAATCTGGAATTTACAAGCTCAAATGTAATGACTGCGACGGCGTATATGTCGGACAAACTCGGAGAAATTTCGCCATTAGAACCAGTGAACATAAAAGATGTTTTTTGAATAAGTCCTCTCATTCTCATTTCGCTAAGCACTTACTGGAATTCAACCATTCTTCGGATTTTGTACCCGAAATTTTGCATTATACAGATAAGAATCAAAGGCTGAACTTCCTAGAACAGTTCGAGATAATTTCTCATACAAATTCCACAAAGTGTACCGTGGTTAATGAGCACCTCTTTCCTTCCCACTCTCCACTGATTCGATGCATTTTACCTCCTGCTGACAGTATCCCTCTACCTACAGTTCCATGCCCCTGACTCACCCCTTTCTTCTCTCTCTGCCGTTCCCCCCATCCCTTCTTTCCCTAATTCCTTATCTTTCCACCAGTCTTCCTTGTATATATAATTGCTTACTGTTTTTGCTATGTCACTTGATGATGGCGATCAATCGCTGAAACTAGTCGTGTATTTTTATTTTTATTTGTTTTTAATAAACTTTTACTGTGGAAAAAGTACAATAATCTTCTTCTTCATCTTGCTAAGAGACGTGATAAATGTGGACAACCAAACTAACGCCAACGTCGCGCTACTCTCCTTGGATCAGAAGAGCGCGTTCGACTGCGTCCTCCACTAACACTCTTGACGATAGTGAAAAAAATTGGGCTTTAGAAACAACATCATCGCAAAAATAAAAACTATATACAAAACTGTGCCTGATTCGTACAAATACGGAGTCCTTTAACCGTGCCTATCCTCGTTAAAAGAGGGATTAGACAAGGATGCTCCCTTTTGGGGCATCTGTTTGCTATCAGCATCGAGCAGCTCCTGACGACCATCAAGAAGAAGGTATGAGGAGTTTCCCTTCAAGGAGGGGCGAATACAAGGCTGTTGGTGTCAGCCTACGTAGACGATGTAACGGTGGTGATAGAGCATGACTCTGAGCTACAAATCATCACTCAGATTATAAAGGCATACGCGGCAGTGTCAGGAGCGCATTTTAATTAAGAAAAATACGCAGGATTATGGTGCGGTGGCTGGAAGGGCAGAGAAGAAAGAGAAATAGGCGACTTTAGGTAGAGTGCAGAAGGAGGGAAATATATGGATGGGTAACAACCCCACCACGACGAGGGAAAAGATCGATGCAATCGTGAGAAAAAAGATCGACGAAGGTATCAAGAAATGGACTCAAGTGGGTTGGCCACTATCCCTGATCGGTAGAGTGAGGGTAGTCAACCAATTCATAGCACCCAGGGTGTGGCATATATTGCAATGCTACTGTTTTCAGAGGCCACTGTGCAGTCATATCCAGTCTAAACTAGTAAATTTTGCCTGAGGGAACGGAAAGCACTGGGTGGATGCCCAGACTCTGTGCTACCCAATCCGTGAGGGAGGGTTGGGGCTGGTCAACTGTAAAATAGAAGTAGAAGCCATTCCAATACAACTAGCTCAAAGATACTTGATGGCAGGATAGGAAGAGCCTTGGAAGCGGTGCGCTTGCGAAAGACTGTGTAGGAGAAATAATAAAGACTCATTCTACGAATAAGTAAAAAAGGCGTGAGCTTTATTAGAGGCGAGGGAAACCATGATCGGGGCACCAACTCCGACAGACTGGTCGCAAACTAGGAGCGACTGCACGACCTTTTATTATCGTAGTCATCATCATAGAAGTATCCGACCACTTCCCCTGCCAAAAAGATACATCTATAGAGAATTGCTCTACAAGGTCTTCTCTTAAGGTTAAGGTTAAAATGCAAAGATGGATCTCTGTGCAATGATTGATAGCAATCAGCTCAAACCAGCTAAGTAAACACATTCAACTTATTAGTCATAGGCATGGCATTATTGGCTTAATATATTCCAGAGCTGAATACTTTTGCTACTTTCGTTTCATTATGGTAAATGCTTCGAGGCATCAATCGTCAGATTCGCAGAGTGCGTTATCCGTTGACTGAAATGTATTTAACTTCAAGCAATTCATCAAAAGAAGAGATAATCCAAGTAGTAGAAAGAGCGGAATAACCCCCAATATTTCGATAAATGTAAGAGGAAAACTAAAATATATAATTCTATGCCGAGGACGAATATTATATTCATCTTGTTTGATTACAGGCGATACCCTTATGAAATATATTCGGAAGAGGAATTTTTACAC
The DNA here is from genome assembly GCA_947579665.1 of Sympetrum striolatum. NCBI lineage: Eukaryota > Metazoa > Arthropoda > Insecta > Odonata > Libellulidae > Sympetrum > Sympetrum striolatum. Next base: position 29,756,909 of record OX388352.1, read on the forward strand.
CACTACAGCCGCTCAATGAACACGGTGAAGGCCATTTCAGATAAAATCGAAGATAGATTTGCTGGAATGGGCAATCACTCAAAGGCGGTGACTCCGATGAATAAAATACTAACCACTCTTAGGTATTTCGCAACTTGAAGCTTCCAGATTATGATCGGGGATGATATGCTCGTACATAAATCTACGGTTTGCAGGATTATTAAGAATTTGTCCATTCTAATTGTGGGATTTGAACACATTAAAATGCCAACGATAGAGGTGGTGGGTGAGGTGAAAGGACATTTTTCAAAATCTCGCGGTTACCGAGTGTGTTAGGTTGGGTTGATGGAACACACATTGAAATACAATTTCCTGAGAGAGGAGAATGGGAAACTTTACAAGAATAGGAAGGGTTTCTTCTCTACGAATATGCAATTCTTATCCGATGCTGATTTAATCACCAGGGATGTGGACGAACGGTGACATGGGTCAGTGCATGACATCACCGAGTTATAATATAGGAGAATCGACTTGGAAGTTATTTATGAAGTGATAGCGCCTACCCTTGTGGGCCATATTTATTAAAACCGATGGCCAACCATACCAATGAAGGCAAGCAGAGGTATATATTTTCTCTCATTACGACAAGGAACACACCATAGAGAGATTTTTTGGTGTCCCAAATCGAAGATTTCCTTCCCTTTCGCAAGGAATGCGACTACAGTTAGACACCAAAGTAGCAGTCGTAGTTGCAGCTATTCCTTCACATAACATCTGCATTGCGAAAAAAGATAGCATGCACGAGGAAATGTAGGACCAGCAGGATGCAAATGAACTTTATCTTCCTTAATATGGAGGAGAAAGCTTATGCTGCTGCTGCTACAGCTGGACCTACACGTATTTCAGGCGAATTGGAAATCGAATTATTTTAAATGATAGATAATGAAACTTATTTTTCTAGTCTTTATTCCTAACATGATTTCCTTATTTCTTCTTTTCTATTCTGAAGTGGCCAATCGCCAAACTTATAATTGATTTTGGTTAATATTTTCTACGGAGAGTCGGTTGACAGAATGATTTGAATTTATAAACCATTTGTGTTCGATTAAAATATATTTCACGTTTTAAGTTGAGTGCCACTCAGCATGAATAGAATGCTGGACTTAAACAGAGGTGGTATTGATGCGGCATAGTACTTAAGCGTTTAGATCACATGCCCAGAAAGTGAAGGACCTGAGTCCAAGTCTCAGAGTTGTACGTGAAATGATTATTCAGGCGCATTTCTACAAGTGCAACGTAAATACATTTTTCATCCTTGTATTTTGGAGTGTGAATAACAAATGATTAAGAAATAGAAGTTAGGTTGCAGCAGGAAATATGGCTATGTCTCAAATAGGGCTTTAATAGTTCGCAAAACTTTAATAAAGGTTCGTAAGTCACGTAACCTTATCAGGAACTTGAAAATAAAGCTTTACCAAACAATGATTAGGACTGAGGTAATGCATGTTTCAGTAACATGAAATATGACTACTAGAGAGGAAAAGCTACTCAAACAATTGGTGAAAGTACTGAGAAACATCTTGGTGCAACAATAGAAGGCAAACAGTGGAGAATATATACAAATAGTGGTATATTTAATAGTGGTATATTGGTACACTTCAAATTCAGTATTAGTGGAACATACCTGAAGAGAGGATGTTCAAGATGTTTTACGTAGAACATCCCGGTGCCTAGAAGAGAGAGGAAGGGCTGGGAAACGTTCGCTGGATGTTGTAGAAGATGATCTGTGAAAGATGAATAAAAGATGATGGAATGCACGCAAGAGAAAGTGATCACTCAGTCAACAAAATAGCTATACCACGAAGGAGTATCTTAGTCAATCGTTTATACTAACAAACGCAAATGACTCTAGCTCTTGAAGGAGAAATGAAATTAATTCTATTATCTATAAAAACCTTCTATCTACTACTACGTTCAAATTAATCCCGGATTTATTTTCATTAGTTACAGTGATTATTAGTTAAGGTACCTTTTAACGAACAATTACACTGATACTCTTTCGTATTCGCACCAATTTTGGTTTATCCACAAGAATGGTGTGTCTTCAATCCGACCCCAATATCAGGTATTTTTGTTTTTTTTTTTCGTGTGCACATTCGAATTTCCTTTCTGTAAGCAGTCACTGATCGGAAATCACAGAGAAAACCGTCAACTTTCAGTAAACCTTCTATTTCTTGGTCGTATGGCAAATCACTGCTTTACCCGACTTTGCAATACTGTCCACTCATTTTCCTGAAATAGGTTTTTCTCTTGGTTTTGGCCAATTTTATACCTAAGTTATATACCAGTTATATCAAATGTGATAAGAGAACCTTCCCGGAACTTAGAGAACCAATTTTCATAATACCTAAGACGGAAGAAAAGATCGTAGGTTCAAGATCGAACCTATGCCCCAGAGGTCAAACGTAGGCAAATATTCGTTTTGTAATCGCTCTAATGAGGAATAGAATGCCCTACCGGTAGATATTATTGAACCTTTCCCTTCTAATGTTCACTACTTTAAGGAGAAGATGAGGAAGATTTTTATTGAAAAACGCTCCTGACGATGTTTTATTGATTGATGTGGGATTGACGTAAGAGTGTGTTCCGTATATCTATGTATAATAGATATTGCGTATTATATATTATGTATTCATGTATTTGAGTGTAAGACCGTCGCCACCGGACTGTTTTCCAATCGCGACGTATATGTAAATAAAATAAAATAAATAAGTGACGATGTTTATAAGTTTGGGAACTATTTGAAAAGAAGTCAAATCACTAATTCAATTATAATAAGGCAAGGAATGTGGGCAAAGCTTATTACCAACAATATCAGATGAGACAGGGGAAACTTTTCTTAATATTTCCAGCTCTATTTCAAAGTAGCTCTTTTTAAAGTTGTGGCTGAGTTTTTTTACGTGCTAAGCGCTATCGCTCTAACCACAAGGTTTGAATCCCGGCTGATCAGGATTATTCTGATCAGGGAATGGTTGTGTGTTTGTCCGATTTTCCCGTTCAGGGTTAGCGGCTGGAAGAGCATCTGGCTGTAAAGGTCAAATCATCGCAACAACCGAGCCCAATTCTCACCGTCATCTAAACCATTAATCTGCCGACCCAAAAATATCAGGGATAAAGGCTTAGAGGAAAAATAATCAAATTAGCGTTAATCGCCGTTGATGCAGGGAAGAAGATGGGAATGTAAGCAGTACGGGTTGCATAAGACAACGGCGCACAGTGGGCTAGAATCGAAGAAAGCTGGCCAAAAATAAGAAATTGCTTTTTTTTGAGCGAGGACTATGAAACTTCGTATGGTCATTACTAAATGAATTCTGCATGTAACTGCGACATCATTTTTGTGCATTACAATTCTACAGGGGGTCAAAGTTGACCAAATTCTACGAAAAATGCCGGTCACTGATTTTTCGCGAAATTCTACAGCTTAAAGCCGATGCTGAACCCAAACTAAGAAAGTCATCGGATAAAATATGATGCTATATTATAAATATGTTTTTGTCCTTTATAATACTTGGTTTGGATGAGCTGTTGAATATTTATATACTTTATATTACAAAATGGCGGACCCTTATCCTTAACGTTTTACCTAAAGCGAGGAAAATAGTAGATTGAGACACCGTGTGACATGGGATTACTTACACCACAAGCAGCTATGAACCTTCCTATGGGAATCTGGAATAAAATCTTGCCCCAATTCGCCCCAATATTATATAAATCGACCTTTTGACAACGCTACAAGGGCCAAATCCGATCGGTGGAGCACCGTCCTCCGTTACCCTCTCGCGTTTTGAGAGGAACAGCGAACCAATACGATTCTGATTCGTCTTTTTTGTAAATTTTAAGCATTACTATACTTTATTCATATGTTAGGAATAGACCCCAACACACGTACACTTCGGTATCACGCGCCGCGCAGAAAAGTCTCACAATGAACTGCGCTGTAAAACCGGAAGTGGTCGGAGCTTATCGTGCAAGTGGCTTACGTTACAAAGGTGTCTTGTTGAAGAATAAAGTTGTTGTATTTTCTTCCATCCAGCTGCACATCCTACAGGTATTTTTGTCATCATTTTAATAATGATAATTTTTTATTGGTAGCTTTAGAATAAATATAATTTGGGATATTTTTATATGTAGGTGACCCAATCGACATGGCTACCAGAAGGAAGTAAAGAAAAACGGAAGATGAAAACGCGAGTTTAGAGTTGAGTGGACCAAACATTTCGCATTTATTCGAAACATGAATGGCCATCCGACATGTACTGTTTGTACGGAGAAATTCGCGCAAAACAAAAAGTCAAACTTGGAGAGACACTTTAAAAGCAAGCATGCGTAATTTAGCACTAAATATCCTGCCAGTGATGCAAGGAAAAAATCAGTATAGGAACTACAGAAGAGTCACGATTCATCAAATTTTGTATATAATAACTGGATGTAATCTTAAAGCAATGTTTGACACGCCGGGGACGCTAAGTTTGAACGTGCCCGAAAAGCGCGCCGGGGTAAAACCCGGAGTAACGGGACTTACTCCCGCCCCCGCCGCAGGGACGCTGTCCCCGATTGGCCCGTAGCCCTGAGGGCCCCCATATAAATAGGGGACCCTGAACTAGGGAAAGGCATCGACGAGTTGCGAGCCTGTAGGTCGCACATAGCGAGCCAGTTGGTCGCCTTAGCTTCCTGCTTAGTTTACTGTTAGGAATCGTTGCAAAACCCCCATCAGAGGTATAGTTGGCACGATTCCGACACAATAAAATATGGCATTCTATAGAAGGTAGAGGAACAGCTCTGTCAGACGAAAAACCCCCTCCAGTGGTATAGGTGGCACTGACTGGGCCAGACCCTCCTTCCGCCGACATTCCCTCCTCGGAGGCACTTCGTAAAACAAAGTTTTGAGTTTTTGAATAACTTCAAACAGTGTGTAAATTCAGTGTTTCTTTTCTCCTCACAGGATCCTTGAAGTGGTAAAGTACCCTTAACTGGTTCAAATTCTCTTTATTTTTTTTTCTCTGTACTTGTATTTCTCTTCCAGGGAGTGAGTTTTATTTAAATTTCCTCTTCTTGTAACAAGCATTTCTTGGCCTTGAAAAGGGCCCTTTTTGCGGCGGTCCGCAAGCGCCGCACCCAACGAAATAACCTGCGGGTAATTTAGAAGTGAACTTGTATTAATTTCATTCACTTTTCACATTCTATTTCGTCTTACTTGCATTAATTTTAATTTGCATTATTCGAATGTAACTTTGGACTAAATTTGCAGTTTTGCAGTTTCTAATTTAACTTTTTTTTTCTAATTCAATTTAACTTAATTTTCGAATCCTACCCCCTTTTACCTGTTTTAATCTTATATCCTCTACTCACTACATCTGTTATCTTCATTTAATTTCAACTTGCTAAAGCTCCATTTGCCTTGTATTTGTATTTTACTCTGTGTTAGTTTTTACCTTTTACTCAATTTTCCCTTTAATATTGTATTAATCTTTCCCCACACTTATTTTCCCTCTGCGGGTAATTTAGAAGTGTACTTGTATTAATTTCATTTCCCTTTTCATATTCTATTTCGTCTTACTTGCATTAATTCTAATTTATCTGAATGTAACTTTTGACTAACTTTGCAGTTTTTTAGCAGTTTCTAATTTAACTTAACTAATTAACTGAATGTAACTTTTGACTAAATATTTAATGTTTTAACCCCAAACTTTAAATCTTAAACTTTCGAATCCATTTATCCGTTTCCTTTTACTAAATAATTCATACTATGTAACTGATTCAGCTACTTTTCTAAAATATCTTAACCTTCCTATAACCCTCTAAATCTCAGTTGCCTTCTCTTAAAATTGTGCTACTAATCTTACTTTCCCACGCCAAAGCTGGTTCCCCTAGGTCATGGGGTCCCAGGAAGAACTTGGCTGGAAGACAGCCCGCCCAAAGAAAACCCGAAAATCCCGAAGCATATGCATCTCAAGCTCCGACTCGGAGTACTCAAACCCGCCACCTCTGAGCCAGCAGCAAAGGGAACTGAGGACCAGGCTAGTCCCCATCCCGAGAACACCCCCCTCCCGCCCTACAACCAGCAGGCATCCACTCCAACCACTCCAACCACTCTCAACCGAAGGTCCCCAAACAATAACAATTTTTCTCCTGCCTCCCCTTCTCCTTCCCCCACCCAACTAGGGACCCAAGGACCCAACTAGGCTTCAACAGCGCCCCACCTCCAGCAGGCTCCAATACTCTGAATGTCTCCATTCAGAATCTACCAGCCCACCTTGACCAAAAATGTTTCTACAATACTTTCAGGTCCACCCACCCAGTGCTAGCACGTGCCCACTTCATCCTCTTCAAAGATCAGAGAATGGCTCGTCTTAGGATCCCCCCGCAATTGGCTTTCCTCCTGGAAGGTGAAGGGAAGAGGAAGCTAGAACACGCCTTTGGCAGTCCCCTGCACTTCACCATGGGACAGCAAAGACCCCAAGGCAGCACCTCAACCACAACTAAGGGTCCCCACACCCCCAGGCCCACAATCTACACCGCTGTCATCAAGGGCATCCCCCTAGAGGCAGAGGAAACTGAAGTGGAAGAGGAATTAAGAGCCAACAAGATCTCCTTCACCCGATGCAAACGCATCACTGCACGAGCCACTAATCTACCCACAACCTTTTTCAGACTGTTCTCCCTAGAGGAACCAGCTATAGCCCGACTCCTGGAGGAAGGATTCTGCTTTTGGGGCAGACACTGCCGAGTGGAGCCATCTCGCCCCCCACCACCCCTCCCAACCATCTGCGGCAGGTGCCAATCCTTTAGTCACCCGACCCACCAATGTACCACAGCACTAAAATGCTCCAGGTGTGGGGAAGGAGGACACCGCATCCAGGACTGCAAGGCCCTTCAGCAGAGATGCGCTAACTGCTCCAGCACCAGCCACACCTCAACCGACTGGACCTGCCCCCAACGCCCTACAGCCCCAACCTCACTGGCTACCACCATTCCTTTACAGGTGACGGCACCCCAAACAACAACCGAGGACGACAAAGGCCCAGAGGATGCCCCAATCACCATAAAGCAGACTCTAACCCTATTATCCATTATCCTAGCAAATACCCACCCACAGGACAGAAGCACCGTAGCGGAGATTCTTGACCGTGCAGCCAAGACAGTTCTAGGCATCAAGATCTCCCCCTCCTACTCCAACAACACACTTACCCCAATAATCTCATATGCATCTCTCTTTCAGTCATGAACTGCACTAGAATAGGTTTCGTCAACTGCCAGGGTGGACTTCCAAAAAAGGAACCCCTAATCCTATCCCTCCTTATCAACAGATCCATCGGCATCCTCGGCCTAACAGAAACCCTTCACACCCGCCCAATAGCATTTTCAGGTTATCAACTCTTCGGATTCCCAAAAGGTGACACTGGGAGAGGCGTCGCAATTCTCCTCCGACGTGACTTCCTTGCAGCACCACACCAGCTTCCAACCAACACTACCACCAGAAGAAACGAAGCAATAGCCATCGACACCGCATACAGAGGAAAAAAACTTACCATTGTCTGTGTTTACTCCCCAACTACTTCCCCTGTACCAACTAGACTAATATTATACCTTCTCTCCCTGCCACAGCAACAAGAGGAAGAAGAACAACCGGAACCACTCAAAGAAGATATGAAGATAAATAGCCATTGCTAAGGGGCCTAAAACCAGAACTTTGCAAATGTATAAATAACAAATCAAAAACATGTAAAGGCCACCTATTTATATTACTTCATTTTGTACTGCACTCTGTAATTAAAATCTCATAAATTCATGGTAACCCACCCTATTACCCATGTGCCCGCAGCAGGTTTTTGTTGGGTTTCCCTGCTGCCTTGGACAAATGTCGGGCACTCCCTCCCAACGCCTCCATTTCCCCAGACAATACCCTGAGAAAGGCGATGCCTAAAAAGGGTGAACCAAATCAATATGTATCAATGCCAAAAATGAACCAATAAAAAACTATCAAACTGAACTGTTCGATAAAGTAAGTAATAATACTCGCCCAGTAAAAAGCTTTTAAAATCCGACTTCTTTAAAATAGTGAAAAAATATTCAAATCCCACCACCTTTTTAGGAGGTGATATAAACGCGAAAAACCGAGTCTGGGGGTGCCAATCTGACAACACCGCTGGCAAAAACCTGTTGCGATGGCTTGCGCTATCGAGATTTCAAATTCATGCACCAATTGCCCCGACGCACATTGTTAAAAACCACCCTGATAGAAACGATATTTTAGACTTTTTTTAACTACGTTTGAGACTACGCGATTAGATTGTGAGGTTTTTAATATTTTAGACTCTGACCATTTACCGATCTGCGTGTTTTTATCTACCGACTTAGATGACATTTTTATTAAAAATTTTAGAACTCCGGACTGGGATCGTTTCAGATCCGAATTAGGAATTTTAAACTTGGACAGTAATAATTCTTTTAACGATCGGGACGAAGTAGACAGACAAATTTTATTGCTTAATGATCACATAAACGTAGCCTTCGTGAAATCGTCCAAAATCAAAAAGAAACTCCCGTCGGGGCAATTTAAACTACCAAAAATTATACTAGACAAGATAGCAACTCGCAACAGGGCCAGGAAAATGTTTCAGAGAAGCGGAAACCGCACTTACGACACTCTGTATCGGCACCTCCGCTCGGAAATTCAAAAAGATATTAAAAAATATTAAAATAATCGGATTGTAAGAGAGCTTGAAAATATCGGAACTAATGACGAAAATAATAGAAACCTCTGGAAATTCGTAGGGAGAGTTAAGGGAAAAAAGCAAGGAGTCAATGTACCCATCAAAATTGATAATGATAAATTCGCTCTTTCCGATGCCGACAAATGTGCTCTTTTCGGCGACCTGCTCAGCAACACATTCACCCCTTTAGACCCAAGCGCTTGCCTGGGAATCGCAAAGAACAAGAAAACAAAGGCAATTAAAAGAGGTACAATCGTTCTAAGACCGAAAGCTGACGGACCGCCGACATGCGATTACGCAATTTCGCGAGTCGCCGATGACGAGCGTCGCTACACGCATCTTGCCTTTGAGAAAGAAGTCAAGGACGAAATCCTCTCCATGAAAATTTCACCTATCTCAAAACCTGATTTTGCCGATCTTAAGAACATAAAAACATCATTAAAAAATTAAAAACCAACAAGGCGCCAGGCAAGGACGGCATTACCGCGAAAATGATAAAAGCCTTTCCCGACAACGTGCTGACGGCTATTTTAAATATTTTTAATTCATGCATGACTCTGGGCTACTTTCCCAACGAGTGGAAAGTGGCCAAAATCATCTTAATACCAAAACCAGGGAAAGATAATTCCGACGCAAAAAACTATCGGCCGATCAGTTTACTTGCGATTCTCGGCAAGTGCTTCGAAAGGGTTCTATTGAATAGAATGAGCGCATTAATCGAGTGTGACAATCTCATCCCTGACTTCCAGGCAGGGTTCAGGATGGGGCTTTCCACAACCCACCAGATTGGGAAACTGGCTGGCTGTGTAGTAGACGGTTTTAATTCTAAACGTGTTGCGGCCGCCTGCTTTTTAGACTTTCAAAGTACTTTCGACAAGGTCTGGCACGACGGACTTGTTTTTAAATTAATTGACTGTGGTTTCCCTGTATATTTAATTAAATGCCTTGACTTTTATCTTCGCGATAGAAAATTTTATGTTTATTTTAATACCTCAGTCTCCCATAGTTTTAATATAACAGCAGGCGTGCCGCAAGGATCTTTTTTAAGCCCGACGCTTTTTAGTCTTTTTACTCGCGATATCCCCCAGTTCAGAGACACGATGACATTCTTATATGCAGACGATACAACGATTGTCGCTACACACAAATCGATCAAAATCACGAATATAAGAATCCAAAAGCACCTAGAGGAGATGATGAAATGGTGTGCAAAATGGAAAATGAAAGTAAACGCGACTAAATGCAGCCACATGCTATTCAGCCGGCACAAAAGATTAAATTACAAATCGTCTCTGCGCTGGGGAAATGATAGTATTCCTATGACTAAAAGCCAGAAATTCCTTGGGGTGTGGTTGGACCCCAAACTGACTTGGAAGGACCATATTAAGAAAACGATCGATAAGGCGAGAACGGCATTCTTCTCTTTAAATATGTTACTCCTTAGCCACAAAATTAAATTAAAAACTAAAATCCTTTTATACACGACGATGGTCCATTCCGTCCTTACGTACGCTGGCCCTGCCTGGATCTATGCCTCCAAGGAAAATCTTAATCGTTTAAATAAATTTGACAAACGATGTATCAAGGCAATTTTAAATGTTCCACCTTTGACGAGCTTTTAATTCTTTAGATTTTGTCTTTTTTAGCCTCGCAACCAATTTTGGAAATAAACTGCCAGCGGCTCCGGGAGCGTAGTAGTAGTAGTAGTGGGGTTCATGGCGCCTCAACCACTAGGTTATTTGCGCCAATGCTTATCAGTTATTGACTGCTACAATTTGCAGTCATATTTATTTCCTGCCAGCAGGATAAGTCCAAATTCATAAAATATCCGGTTAAAATAATAATAAATAAATAAATAATGTATAAAATATTAATAATAAATATGTAAATAAAAAAAAAACCAACAACAGAAGGAGTAACCCTCCTAAAGCAGAGCTAAGCTCGTCTTCAGAGAGGGCTGCAGCTTCATATATGGTTGTACAGACCTGCTTCTCTGAGAAACTGTAAGACATTATCTAGTTTTACTGGGTCATTCCCTAAAACATCCCTGAGATCACCTCTGATATGCAGTTTGTTCTTTAAAGCCTGATATTGCTCGCAGTCAGTCAAAATATGTTTTACAGAGAGCGGGGTGTTGCATTTAGTGCATATGGGAGCTGGTTCACCTTTGAAAAGGAATGAGTGGGTCAGGTTACAGTGGCCTATTCGCAGACGTGCGATCACTACCTCCTCTCGCCTATTGTTTCGGAGGGAAGACTGCCATTGTGACACAGTAGGTTTTATCTTCCGAAGTTTATTTCCCTGTAAATCCTGCCAATTTTTTTGCCATTTTTGATGGATCTTTTCCCTGAGCATGATCCGTAGGTCACATGAAGTGAGATATGTTGAGTCCGTACATGGTTTTAAGAGAGCACTCTTAGCAACTGCATCAGCCTTCTCATTCCCTGTGATGCCAACATGTCCTGGTACCCAACAGAATATTACTCTGTTCCCACGTGAGTGTAGAGCTATGAGAGATGAATGAATCTCCTGTACGAGAGGATGTGTGGGGAAGAGGGATGTGATGGCTTGTATGGCACCTAGTGAGTCTGTGCATATTATGCCGGGCTTGTCGCATGATTCCATTTGCTGCACTGCTGTCTTTATTGCATAAAGTTCTGCAGTGTATATGTTACAGTTTGGGTGTAATTTTAATCCCACCACTCCAGTAGTGGGAGAGACAACCGCACAAGCAACATTTGAATCGGATCTTGACCCATCAGTAAAAATAGGAGTGTATCTGTGATAGTGAGACAGGATCTCAGCAAAGCTTTGCTGGTACAACTGTGGAGCTGTTGATGCTTTTGGCAATCTGGATAGTAGAGTCAGGGATTTGGGGAAAGGGACATGCCAAGGAACATGCCCTGGAGGTCCACTAGCGTACACTGGTGGTAAATCCACCACAATATTCTCTAAAAGTTGCTTTAGTCTAACTGGCAGGGGTTTGGTTGCCCTTTGTCTATTATTGAAAAGTGTTAAAAAACGTGGCTTAAAAATAATTTTATGGCAAGGGTGTGTTTTCAGGGATAAAATCTTGCTTATGTAATTGCACATTAGAGTCTCCCTTCTTGTTGCGAGAGGTGGTTCTCCTGAGTCAGCATAGAGGCTAACAATAGGGCTAGTCCTAAAGGATCCTGTTGCCAGCCGTAAACCAGCGTGGTGTATGGAGTTTAAGGGTCATAGATAGGACATTCGAGCTGAGGAGTATAAGAAACATCCATAGTCCATCTTTGATCGCACTAGAGCTCGGTAAATCCTGAGCATTGAAGATCTGTCAGCTCCCCATGCATGATTGGCAAGGTGCCGTAAGATATTTAAAAGTTTAAAACATCTGTCCTTCAGGTTGTTGATGTGCGTTCGCCAGTTCAGCTTCCTGTCCAAGTCCATACCAAGGAAGCGTACGGTTTCGACTACTGGTAAAAGGTGGTTGTTGAGCTTGAGGCAAGGTTGGGGGAAAAGACCCCTTAGCCTGTGAAAATGAACACATTTGGATTTTTCTTTTGAAAAGCGAAAGCCATTAGTTTGAGACCACATTTTCAGTCTGTTGAGAGTGAGTTGTAGTTGTCTCTCAGCATTCCTCAACTTTGTTGATCTGCAAAAGATTGCCAGGTCATCAACATACAGTGTTGCAGTCACTGGTTGTCGAATGCATTCAACTACATCATTAATTGCGATTGCAAAGAGAGTCACACTCAAAACTGACCCCTGAGGAACCCCGTTTTCTTGTGTAAAAGTCCGTGACAAGTGTTTCCCTATTCTTACATTGAAAAAGCGGTCTCTTAAAAAATTTTTGATAAAAATCGGTAGGTTACCTCTAAAACCCCACTGGTGCAAAGTGCGTAAAATCTTATGTCGCCATACGCAGTCGTAGGCCCGTTCCATATCAAAAAATATACCAACAACATGTTGGCGGAGGAGAAATGCTTCCTGGAGAAAGTTTTCAAGGTAGACCAAATGATCCATAGTGGATCGCCCCTGTCGGAACCCACATTGGCTCTCGCTTAGCAGCTTGCGTTTTTCAAGGAACCAGACAAGTCTGCGGTTCACCATTTTTTCCATGATTTTGCAGAGGCAGCTTGTTAATGATATTGGCCTATAGCTGGAAGGGAGGCGTTTTTCTTTGCCTTGCTTTGGAATCGGAATGATTATTGATTTCCGCCATGATTCTGGAAACACCCCTTCGGACCAGAGTTTGTTTAGCATGTTCAGCAGCTGCTTCTTACCTTGAGAAGATAGGTTCCTCAGGAAGGCATTGTGTATTTGATCACTGCCAGGACAAGTGTCTTTGGTGTCTTTTATGGCCGATAGCAATTCCCAGAGGTTGAATGGATCATTGTAGGGTTCAGTGCAGTTTCCCATTCTGTAGTTTATGGGTATGCTCTCTGCTCTCTCTTTAATGCGTATGAAATTAGGATCGTAAATTACATTGCTGCTCATATTTGCATAATGCTGAGCAAAAGCATTAGTGATATCTTCTGAAGAAGTGAGTATACGGTCACCAATTTCAAGGCAAGGGATTGGTTGGAGGCTATGAGTACCTGTGATGCTTTTCACTTTCCTCCAGACTTCTGATGTCGGCGTTCTATGATTTATCGTGGATATGTATTGTAACCAAGAGGCTCTCTTTGAATCCTTCACAATTCGACGTGCTTTAGCTTTCAGTTTCTGGTAGGCAGCAAGGTTCATGGTGGTGGGGTATTTTTGGAAGATACGTAGCGCTCTTTTTCTCTTCTGGATAGCCTCAGCACACTCCTTGTTCCACCATGGGACAGGGTGGTGAGCAGATTTGCCTGATGATTTTGGGATACAGGTGTTCGCTGCATTGGTTAATGCGGCAGTGAATGCCTCAATTTTAAGTAAAATTTCTTCTGTTGGGTCGTCAGAAAAATTAAAAGATGTCCTGAATTGATGCCAGTTGCTCCGGGAGCGTTTGGAAGGATGTGGGCCCCCACTGCACCAAGCAGCACCGCAGAGACATTCAGGAAGCCAAAGGATTTCGCGCAAATCTTCCGCAGCCCACAGCAGAGATCGCGAGTGTTTTAGTTCCGCGCGCGACCACATGACGGCGTCACCCCACAGACGACGACTGTCAGCGATGGCCACCGAAAATCACCGTTTTTAGCCACTTCGACGACTCAGCTACCAGCCGCAAAAAGAAAAAAAGGAGAGACGACAAACGAAATATGAAGAGACAAGTCAGAAGAGCGAAGATCAGCAGAGAAGATGGAAGAAAAGAAGAAACAAGAGAAGAAAAGAAGACGGCAAAATACGGGAAGAAGAGGATGGAAGAGCCTGCAGCCAACCATATGAAACGACGCGGACCATTTAGAAACATAAAAAAAAACATCGCGATTTAGTAGAAAATCATCAGACAGGCGAATTATTTGCAATAATTCGCGGCCCAGCCGGGTTTTTTTGGACTCCGAAAAATGAATTTACTTGACTGAGACTTTGTGAATATAAATATAAAGAAAAAACAGCGGATAAAGTCCCTCCGGGACCAGGAGCCGCCACCTCTAGTATTCCCCAGCGGAAGAGAAAGTAGCCGAAGCCGAAGTTCGATAAAGTAAGTAATAAGATTCGAGGATTCTTAGTCTTAGAAGGTTGTCACGCCTCTAAGGGGTTATTTGGACTTCTGAGACGTCCCGATATTTCATTTAGCTTTTCGATGTCTACGAGAGGATATCTAGCTCAAAGCAAAGTCATTAGCAAGGAGTGCAGTTCATTCTTCCCGAAGGTTCGACCAAAGGGTTTAGGGACTTCCTTCTGCTTATTTTTCAACAGAGTGTAAGTTAGATTTCCAAAAGAAGTTCCCTTTTTATTCTTCTTTTTTTAGGTTTTTAGATTTATTTAATTAAAACTAAACTAAGCGTAATTTCCGACCCTCCATACACCGTAACTTGCCGATTCCTTAAGGCATTCCATTCGATTTCGGTGTATTTTGTATTTTAACTATTTTTAGCATTAACTTATCTCCTTTAATTAATATTATTTATCTATTTATTGAAATTTCTTTTATTTGCGATCTTTTAATCTCGTTTTTTGAGCGAATTTCAAATTTTTAAACTTGACTATTGTGTAATTGTATTTTCAACTGATTTTAACGTTAATAATTCGGTTTCCTCTTAATTACTTATTTATTTCTTGTTTTAAGTTATTTATTTATCTATTTATTATAAAATTTTACTTAATATCAGTAATTTTAACAAGTTTTTGCAAACTTTTAAGCTTTTACCTATTTAATCAGTGTTTTTTAGTTAGATATTCTTGTTATATTTTTTTACTTGCATTATTTATTTTATCCTACTCTACACTGTTATTTGTGGTCTCTATCGCATTACATCGAATTTTTAATTTTTACGTTTATTTAACGCCTGTCGAGCAATAATCTTTACCACTTCCGTCTTTATTAGATTTGTATCTTACTTTTAAGTAAATTTAATTACCTTATTCGATTTTTTGTCCTACATTTCCTTTTTATTGCTCTTAATTTAAACGATCAACTAATATATGCGCCTCGTTTACATTGTAATGTCCGATTCTAATTTAACTGTTCGACTGCAATCCTTTTAATTGTACGCTCGGGCCATCGGAGGCCCGAGCAAACTTTCTCTCTTACAAGTCATTTTAACTCTTAATTCTTCTGAGATGGATATGCCCACATTAAACGGAAAAAAGGACGAATGTCCTGATCGCAATGCTAAAACCGGGAGAAATAGATCTCTAAGCGTTGGACGGGCTACTACCAGCGAGGCGTTCGATTTTCTAAGTGAATTAATCAATTCAAAAAATAAAACAAATAGCCAAGGTAGCGAGCCAACGCCCCGTACGTCTCGGCGTCCCGAGTTCTCTCGTGCCGGAATTGTTGGCAAATGTGAAGAAAATCGAATAAACAACAAGGTTAATTCTTTAAGCAATGACGACATCCCTGCCTTAAATCGCGGGCCGGCTGCAAATGGGACTCGCTCTAGAGAAGTCCCGAAAGAACTTTTCACCTCAGATAACAAAGGGAAAAATAAAAATAAAGCTAGGTCAAATCCCCCTCAGGGAGTTAACCCTTCCGCTAGGGCGGGCACGGTCGAGATAAAAAAGAATGTAAGAGTGGGAAATTACTCCGGCGGAGTGAGGGCTCGCGGGTTGTTTGTCGGTGATCGGAGGTCACTGGGCGGCGAGCCCGGTACCGTCGAGACTTCCCCCCTCCACGATTTAAATAGCGCGATCGCGCGGAAGTCGGGTGGGAATAGCCACCCGCCCCCGCCACCCCCGGAGGCGGCCGGCCGCCCGAATGAGGCCCCCGAAAAGTCAAATAAATCGCCACCCGACCCTCTCCCCCAGAGAGAAGGGGGACGTAAAGAGAACAAAAAGAGTTCGGAATTTAGAAGGAAAAACATTGATCCCCGTGAAGGGGATCGGCGCCCGGTGGGGGTGGACGGGGCCATCGAAAATCCAAATATAAATAATGAATGGACCATCGTGCAGGGGGGGAAGCGAAAGCGCAAGGCAGGGCCTTCGCCGCCTACATCTCCAATCGCAATGAGAAATTCCTTCGCGCCCTTGTCTCCGCCGAGCCCAACTCGGCCAAGACTTGAAATCGCCCTAGCCGGAAACGACGAAACCAGTAATTTAAAAAAAAGAGCGAGTCCCACCAATTTATTTGGAAAATGTAGATAATTGGGCACAACTTTTTAAAAAACTTTGTATCAAATGCCAGATGCAGCCGGTCGTGCAAATGGCAGGGAAAAAAATTTTAATTAAATGTAGCACGGTAAAAGATTTTTTAGCAGTGAAACAAATTTTAACCGATGACAATATTAATTTTTTTACTTATCGACTAGCCTCAGAAAAGAAGCATAATTTTATTATTCGTGACTTACCAATTAATATTTTAACAACTGACATAGAGGAGTCACTCGCTGAACAAAATATTGTTTTTAACAAAGTGACGCAATTAAGAACGACTAGACCGACGAAAAAAGATATCTTAAACAAAATTAACTCTGTCAAACCCCGGCCTCTCCCCTTGTTTTTAGTAGAATTGGAAGATTTTAAAAATATTGATATGTTTTTAAACGTCAGATTTATTTGCGGTTTAAAAATTAAAATCGAGAAATTCAAACCCCCTAGCGGACCTCCTCAATGTCACAGATGCCAGCAGTTCGGACACGTCGACAAGGCATGCAATATGCCGGTCAGATGTGTAAAGTGCGGTCAAAACCACTTAACTAGTGACTGTAAAAAACCTATTAAAGAACCGGCCATATGTGCGAATTGCCACGGGGAACATCCGGCTAGCTACCGAGGCTGCCCATTTTATCAATCACTTAAAAATAAACTTAAATTGATTAAAGAAAAAGCGAGACTGAAAATTAAAATTCCGATCAACACGGGATTTCAAATGTCTGCAAACACGTTCCCGCCTGTAGCGCCAAGGAAAAGCCCGTCCTACGCAGCGGCGGCGGCCGCCAGAACTATTTCTCCCGATCAAATCTCGGTAGATATAGAAAGAATACGAGAAAGCCTGCCAAATAATTCAGAAAATAGCCAAAACGACCAGCAGCAACGAATTGAACCCAGTCCCAACAAAGAGAGAAACTGGAGAAATAATATCAAGAATTGGATAATGCGGTTACTATTACTTTTAGCTGATGATCAGACAAACGAGGCCAAATTTTTCGAACATGTAATAGAGACCACAAATACATTTCTAAATGTCGAGTGGAAGTAATTTAAACATAATCGAATGGAATGCCAAAGGAATTCTCGCAAAAAGAATTGAATTTGCTAACTTTCTCATCAGGAAAGCAGTACATGTCGCTTTAATACGCGAAACGCACCTGACCTCGAACAAGTCGTTAGAATTTCCCAATTACAACATATACCGCACTGACGAAAACAAAGCCTTCAGAGGGACAGCCATACTAATACATAAGAGATTTAAATCAGACAAAATAGAATTACCCAAATTCAAAAGCTTGAAAGCAACAGCGGCGAGAATTAATATTGGCACCATTATTATAAACTTTGTTTCGGTTTATAATCCTCCCCAAAACAAGTAATTGAAGTCCGATCTAAAAAAACTCAGGACGCGTTTCAGTAACACGTTTACCTTGATAGGAGGGGATCTAAACTCAAAAAATCCCGCGTGGGGTTGTAGAAAGATTAATCCATCCGGAAGAATCTTATTGAACTTCATCATTAACTCTGATTTTACTATCCATGTACCTGACGAACCCACCCATTTTAGCGCATCTGCTCGAGCTGGTGACATTTTAGATGTTTTTATCTCAACTTTTAGCACTTATGACTTCCAAATAAAAGTTTTAAATGATCTGGCATCAGACCACCTACCGATCTTTTTATCTTTACACACGAATCTTAGAATTAGTAGCGATGACGATTTTAGAATTTTAAACATCGACAAATTTAGAACTATTTTAAAAGACTCTTTTGACAATTTTAAATTAAATAATATTAAGAATTTTAACGATATTGACACCGAAATAAAACGTTTTAACGATGTCATCAGCTCGACACACTTCAAAAGCTCGAAATTGGGAAAAAAGCCACTCCCAAATAGTATCAGAATCCCCCATTATTTAATCAACCTGATAAAAGATAGGAATAAAGCAAGGAAACTTTTTCAGAAATTCAGAAATCACAGGGTTCAGAATGGGTCTATCCACAACCCATCAAAACGGCAAACTGGCTGAATGCGTCGTCGAGGGTTTTAATTCCAGACAAATTGCGGCCGCCTGCTTTCTAGATTTTAAAAGTGCTTTCGACAAAGTTTGGCACGATGGCTTAGTTTTTAAATTGATTAACTGCGGTCTTCCGACTTACCTAATTAAAATTATTGACTCGTTTCTCCGAAACAGGAAATTTTATGTTTTTATCAATTCAAACATTTCGAAAAATTTTAACATAACAGCAGGCGTGCCGCAAGGAGCGATTTTAAGTCCAACGCTTTTTAATCTTTATACTCGGGACATTCCCCAGCGCAGACATACGAATATGTTTTTATATGCTGACGACACGACCATCGTCGCAACGCACAGATCAGCTAAAATCGCGAATATCAGGGCACAGAAACACCTCGACGAATTGTTCGATTGGTGTAATCTGTGGAAACTAAGAGTTAACCCGACCAAATGCGGGCACATGATGTTCGCCAGAAAAAGAGTTTTTGACAAGTCATCTCTGCGCTGGGTTTGAGGACATCTACTGAAGGAGCCTCAAAGGGAGAAAATTGCCGCATCCTTTTAAAAACCTTGGAACAGCATGCAAAGGCTAAGGCATTTTTCCTCGAGAATGGCATTTCAATCTCCACCTGGAGTGGTAAGGAAGAGCAACTATACCCGTACCTCATTCAGAGGCCTCTCCAGAGAAACAAGCCTGGAGGAAATCCGGGAGGACCTTGATGCACTTGCTATTCCCACCAAGAAGGGGCATCAACTACGTGCTCGTGGAGGTGACAAGCTTCCTCTTCTTGTTGATTAATCCCCTCAACCCAGGAGAGGTGGCCTACTGACATCTGCAACCTTACCACCCTTGACCTCAAGGATGGCGGGTTCTTTCCGGGCATCGTATGCGAGGCTTTTCAATAACCTGCCGTCCGAACTCAGAGAAAACTATAGCCTTTAAACTTTAGAAAGAATGCCGAGAAACATTTTTTGAGGCAATAGAAGAACTTACGTGTGTGTGCGCGATGTGGTGTCTGGCGATGGGTCGAGGAACTACTAAGTGAAGTTATTTATTTATTACTCATTTATTAATCATATATCTCCTTTTTTATTACCTCACCCCTCACCTTAATTTATATCTCTCTCTCTCAGCGAGCGTACGTGTTTTCAGGCAGCTCCGCTCCTGTAGCGAGTTTTTCGAGAGTTTAGAGCGTTTTTGAGTATTTCGAAGTGCTATTCTGCGCGCCAAGTGATTAGACAACTGCGGGTGTGATCGTTGTTGAAATCCGACCGCGGATAGTGAAATTATTTAAACTTTTGTTGTGACACGTTTTCGTGACTCATCCGCGACAGTCAGCTGTTTTGGCGAGCGAGAGCTCGGGAGACGTTGTCGACGCGAGAGGGGACTCCCTCCCTCTTCAGGAGGTGCGCAAGGCGGTGCGCGGCTTTGTTCTTCCACAGAAGGTCGCCCCAAGAGAAATCGGGCGCCCCTCTCCCTCAAGCGCTTTCTTTGGGAGGGGAAGTCAAGCGATTTCCACCCCCCAGAGCGCTTCTTCGCGATCGTGAAAAAGAGATCGCGTTTTATCGTTTTGTTAATACTTAAGGAAAGCCATTTCATTTTTTCGTTTTTCGTTTTCTTTTTTGTTAGGTTGGGTTAGGGGTGGGCGGGGTAGGACTGGGCTGGGTCGGGTTGGGCCTGGTTGGCTTGGTTTGGGTTGGGTTTGGTTTCAGGTTCCCCAGCAGTGCAGTTCGTTCACTGCTGTCTCCGTCCGCGGCGGAATATTTTTTCCCCGCTTCGGGGCCGGCACCGACCGTACTGGCGGGAGTGAGCGCACCGCTCGGAGTCTGCGATGTCGTTCGTCACTCCCCCGGCCATGGCGGACGGGGCGGGTGTGGCGGACGCCGTCGAGCCGCACAACCGCACCAAAGGGTCCTCCGGCCCTTCCCGCTGATCCGGGCAAATCCGAGGGTTACACCTCCGATGAGGCAATTTCATCTGCCCTCATCCCCACCACCCACACCATCACCCCCACACTCACCACCAACGTCACGACCACCACTCCCACACTCACCACCGCACTCGCACACACCTCCATTGCCGTCCAGGACCTCGGCGTAAACGCCACTGATGTCACTGCGAAACGCACCTCCCACGGTGGGCCCGTCGACGGCCCATCATACGCCACCATGGCGCAGAAACCACCCACTTCCGCGGAGGCCAACGAAAAGGCGGGCAACAACGCAGGGCCCGACAAGAAAACGGCGGTGGTGTCGGAGGTACAGCCCGGCCTCACCCTGGAGGATTACCTCTTGGCGATCGCCCGGTCGGTCGACGACCGGATAATAACCCACGCCGCACGGGTCAGCTTGAACCGTATCTGCATATACCTCCGCAGACCAGGCCGAACAGGTAGTGGCCGCACCCCCGGTCCTCCAGCACGGGACGCAGATTAAGTTCAGGAAATAAGTTCTCGGGGCAACGAGGATTTTCTTGTCCAACGCGATCCCGGACATCCCTGCCAAAACCCTGTCGGAACACCTCGGTAAATTCGGTCGGGTCGTCGGGAAGGTGAATGCGGGCAGGGCCGCCTGTCCGAATCCGAGGTTCGCCCACGTGTTGGGTTTCAGACGGGTGGCGCACGTCATGGTGGAGAATTTGGCGACCCTCCCCGTCGCCATTCCCGTCGTGCACGCGGGGATCACCCACACCGTGTTCTTAAACCTGGACGACCAAAACTGTGCCAGGTGCAGCAGGAGGGTGCAGCAGGAGGGGGCACCACGAGGCCAGGTGCACGGCGGCGCCCAAGGGGACGCCTCCGGGGGAGGGGGGAAACGACCAACAGGCCACAGACACCCCCGAGGGCTCATCCCTCGCGGAGGCTATCCCTCCGATTTAGCATTTTAGTAGAATCACTGATATAATTTCGTATTCCCTTCAATTTTGGTGTATCTATGTCCACAAAAAAAGTGTGCATTCAGTGCGACCCCTGTATCAGGAATTTTGCATTTGCTTTCTTCACGTGCAACTTTCCATTTTGAAAGCAGTCAGTGATCGGACATCAAGGAGATAACCTTCAGGACACCTTCTACCTCTTAGTCGTACGGTAAGTCACACCTTGCTCATGGCCAAACTTTACAATACAGTACAATCATTTTTCTAAACTTGGCTTGTTTCTTAATTTTGGCCAATCACGGGCGAAAAAGAGAACAGATGCATTTATAATAAGGTAAGAAATTCGGGCAAAGTTTAATACCAGCTTTGTCAAATGTAATAAGAGAATCTTTCCAACCATTTCCAACTTCATTTCAAATCAGTGTTTATCGCCGTGGATGCTTGGAACCAGAGGTGTATTTAAGCATAGCGTATTGCATAAGATACAGGCGCTAAAGCCGCATCAGCCTACATGGGCGATTCCACAGAAAGACGACCAGTAATTCACTACTTTTTGTAATGAATAATCTATATTCCCGTACCTATTTTAAACAATAATTCTGAAATAGGTATATTGTGTCGATAAATGTTTTTACAAGAACGATAATATATAATCTTTATCAAGTTTTCGCAAGGAGGCGGTTTCGCCGGCCAACTTAAATTTCACCAAGGGTAATTTCTTAAGGTTCTTTCCTGCAGAATTCTCTTGTTGTGGAGTGGAATATATTTTTGTTGAGTCACATTTTATTGTATACCTAATATTTTTCTTTCTTTTCATGAAAATTAAAATTTTAATAGCAACGCATTGTTTCCTTATTAGTGTCGTTAAATCTAGTCATCGTTTTCAGACTTTCTGCTGCTATTTTTCTAAAGGTACTACCGAAAAAGGTATAAAATTTAAGGAATCTATGTTACATTTTCAGAATTGTTCTATTTACTTGAAATACCATGTGTGACATGGTCATTTCTCGTTTAATAATGCTTAATAAGATGATGGTGGGAAATAATGAATCAATAATTTGCAAGAAACATCGTTTACCGAAATATCTAATTAAAAAACTACACTTACAAGAATTCGAGAGTGGGCAAAATGCTCTTATTGATTATATCCATGATTTTTTGTTTGCGCACTATTCAAGAAATTGGAAACGGAGTTCACGCAGTAATGAGAGATTTATCAAGCCCAATTCCAGTTGGCTTAATGTTAACGCTAATTTTCCCGAGATTGTGCTCCAGAACTTACCTAGTAGCTCTATGACTCCAGGTTAGTAAATCTAAGTATTATTTAATGTTTATGATATCGTTTAATGATAGTTTAAAATTTTGTATATAATTTATCTCATGTAAAAGTAATTCATTTTGGTAGACGCTAGAGGACGGCCAGAATTAGATATTCAGCTTTCGAGTGAACGAACTAAACGAAGGAAAACGGAATCGATTCGGGCCGCGTACTCAGCAGCTAAATTTTCTGCGATGTGACTCTTCGAGAGGAAGGAGATGAGGCTACTTCTAGGTTAGTCAAGGAAATAATGACAACCACACCTACGAGAGCAAGGAGGGTACTTTCGAAGTGGGGGAAAATGGATAATGTTCAGTCTCAGTTATCAGTAGAAGAGGCCATATCTCTGATTATATTGTCAGAGTTAACATAAAGTCAATATAAAATTCTTCGTGATACTACCATTAGTCATGGTCATAAGTTGTACCCCAGCTATGAAGTAGTTAAAAAAGCAAAATCTGCTGCGTATCCAGATTGGATAAATATTACCAAAGATGTGTGTGGAATCAGTTTGAAAGCCCTTCTGCTGCACCGAGCATCCCGTATCGCAGTATTTGTATCGTCAGCTCCAGCATCAAGCAGTAAAGTTAATTCCACTTTAACCCTCCGGCCGGCGGGCGCGTACGTGTACTCCGCACACGGCGGTCGGTTTTCGCTGGGGAAAACCCTTTTACCGTAACGGTACCGGCTTCGAACCCCTAGCTATTCTTTTAGTGTATCTTTAGCCTTCGTTTAGCGTGGACATCCTTTCGCGAGTAAGAATTTGGAGAATATCGAAAAGCAAAACTATCCGTGCAGTCAGCTTCTCAGCGCACTGTATTGTCGAAAAATCCTACTATGTAAGTTCATTTACTCTATATTTACATCGATTAGCTTTTATTAAATTTTGAAGTAATTGAACGTGAAAATAAATAACTCTATCTCTATGTACATGCTTCTTTGAACACCAGTTGTAATAACTAAGCCTTCGAGTATCAATATCGGTGTTATTGCGCGTGAGAACGGCAAAAACTAAAACGGAGGGAAAAAATATTTGCAAGATTCCACCGGGTCTGAAGTCTTGCGCTAAGGACATCACTGATGAAGTTAGTACATTTCAAAAAATGGTAGACAGCGACATGGTTGAGGATATTGTATACACCAATGTCTTCATCAAGCGTAAATGCACTGAGGTAAGCTACTCACGAGATAGAAATGCTAGAATTACCTCTGTGATACAAATTCTCGCATTTTTTGGAGCCCTTTTCCTCATTTTAAATATAAATTTTCATGTCTGAATCTCTGCTGTTCGGTTCATACTGTAGTGCCGAGAGAACTTTTTATGAAAGATTCGACGAGGCCTTCCGCCACCGAGAAAAAAATAATATGAAGGGAAAAAATTCCAATGAGCCAAATGTTCCATTAAACCCAGTTAATTTCACCGCCTCTGTACAAAAGGGGTTTTTAATTCATGACGTTTGTGGCAGGATATTAAATTTGAAACGTTCTCTTGCCCATACCATATCAGGCCATCTCCAATCTTTACCCAATGCCATCTCCACTCCCTCCACTACCAAACATACGATTAATAGTATAAGGTTTGCCCTTAAGGAATATGACTTGATTCTATCCAGAGCGGATAAAGGGAAATGATTGGTTATCATTGACAAGAAAAAACTACTTAGATAAGCGTATATACTCTTTTAGTGACATCGGTGTTCAGGACCTCAAGGTTGACCCTGCTACTTCATACAACCACCAAGTGAAACAAATTGTGAGAAAGTGTACCACCGTATTATTTTTAGTGAATACAAAGTGCTTAAAGTTAAACCCACTCCCCCCGTTTATATGGTTTATTGAAATTACATAAACCAAACTCCCCAATTCGTCCTGTGGTTTCCAGTGTGTCTTCGCCCACCCATAAACTGGCCTCACATTAGGATGTGATGCTTAGAAGTGCTTTAGCTTTCGAATCATGTTACAGTGTTAAAATTCTACCGATCTAGCTGCCAAATTAAAAATCTTTAGACTTTTGGACAGTTCCAAGCTTGTTTCCTTCGATATTGTTAATCTTTTCCCCTGTGCTCCCATGAAAGATGTGCTACTAATCCTAAAAGACTTATTGAGTGCTAAAAACGTTATTCCTGATGTTACTGATGAATATTTATTGTTAAGTGACTTGTGTATTTCACAGAACTATTTTCTATTCAATAACTCTTACTACTCCCAGCCTGAAGGCTTAGCTATGGGTTCTCCTATTTCCCCTTTGTTTGCTGAATTTTTTGTTAATCACCTTGAAGCTAAAATATTTTCCTCACAGCATAATCTGCTAAAACATGTGGGTATTTGGTACAGATATGTCGATAACATCTTATGCGTTTGGAATGGTTATTTGAGACAATTGGATTTATTTATCTCTTTTTTAAATACTGTCCACAGTAATGTAAAATTCACTTGTGAAATTGAAACGAATAATAATTTAAACTTTCTTCATCTCACTGTCAAAAGTTAACAAGTCGATTGATTTCTCTATTTTTGGTAAACCGACTTACACTGACCACCCATAAACACAATTGTTCCAACGCCCCCATCCCGCATAAACATGCTGCTTTTCATAGCTTAATACATAGATTACTAAACATTCCTTTCAATAAAAGTAATTTTCCCAAAGAAATAGGTATTATAAAACAAATTGCTGTTGCAAATGGTTACTCCTCTTCCCTCATTGATCGTATTCTTTAAAAAAAAACAAAGAAAACTAAATATGACCCGCATTTACAACACCCTCACTACAAATAATGATCCTAAGAAATGGGTTAAAATTCCTTACATTGGCCATATTAGTTACGGTATCGCGAACTCTCTCCCTTCTAACTGCAAGCCCGCCTTTTACAGATTACATAGTTTGGGTAAAATGTTTTCTAATATTAAAGTTGATCCTTCTTTAAAATCGGGTATTTATACATTAATTTGTCAAGACTGTGGGACTATTTACGTAGGTCAAACTGGCAGACATTTACGCACACGTATTAAGGAACGCAAGCAATGTTTTAAAATGGTTCCCATGTTTCACATTTCTGTATGCATTTACTCGAAAACCAGCATTCCTCAGAATTTCAACCCCACTCAATCCACCATTTACTAAAGGGTCCTAAATTAGATATTTTTGAACAGGTAGAAATTCTTCGCCATAAAAGAAGCAACTTTGTTCTCGCCAATGTCCACCAATTCCTTGTCACCTCCCCCCTACTGTCACTTGTCAACCTGCTTTCTCCTATCCCTCAACCCTCCCTCCACTGCCCCTTCATCCTTACCCCTCCCCTCCCATTAACTCTATTTTGTATAAATACTTGAACAATTGCTGTGTCTGTACCTGAAGATGACTAGATCTTAGTATAATAGTCGTTTATAATAAACTTTCTGTGGTACTGGGACTAAGCTATTTCTTCTCCTTCCGATATTCAATTTCGCGAGCAATGGCTTGATGAAGTCCAGTAGACCCGGTACCGTAAACGTTTCGTCCCGAAAAACAACAATACATCCACCGACGAGGGGATGAATTCAACGATCGACGATGTCGAGATAATAATGCCACCGACCCAAGAGGTTAGCCCCGCCTCGAATGTGGCTGCGGCGGCACAGTTCGTCCCCCGCTCCCGACCCCACCCGCCGAAGAAAGGGGTCCAAAGGGAGCCGCGGGGGCCAATATCAGGATCCCTTTCATTAATTGAATCTGGCGATCAAAGTATATTAAATACAGGGTTAAACAGCAGGTCCAGTGAGACCATAAGGCACCCTATAGGATCGGAAGGTAATCCGATTATCCCAGAGGCACAGTTCTTTGCAGAGCGGGATAATTATTTACACATAATTGTAATATTAATAATGTGACATTGGTTTATGTAATTAGTGGCTGGCTCACGACAGGTGGGCTGACTGCATCTCCCTCCAGAAATCAAAAATCGCTAACGATGCGGACTGCATATTGTGCAAAGAACAGACCGGAACCGCCAGACACATCGTGCTGGAATGCACGGATGCGAAGAAACTGTGGACCCTGCTCGAAGAGACACTAATAAACCTGACAAAGAAAAGAACGATCACAGCCAGCAATATACTGGGGGGTTTTCCCGTCAAAAAAACTAGACTCCAGGAAACGAATCTGGCGAACTACCTGCTGACACTCGCCAAGAGCGCGATATATCATTCCTTCGTGAAGAAGAGCAAATGAGGAGGAACAAAGACGAACGTAGTCGGCCACTTCAAAAACAAAATCAAAGAGAGTTTCCTGAGGGAATACACATACCACGTCTCCAAAGGCACCGTAGAAGTATTCCACACGCGATGGTGAACGGAAAACGCTTTGTGCCTCGCGGAAAGCGGAGGGATGAGGATGGCCCCAGCGTTCACTTAGATTCTACAACTGTGATATGACCTGTGATATTAAACTGTGAAGTAAAGTTTGATATGGACTGAATAGTAAATTGTGTTATAAAACTGTGTTATTAATCTGTGATATAAACTGTGATATAAACTGTGATACGGACATAAATGTGAACCGTGCTATGACGGAGATATAATCACGAAATGATCTTTAAAAAAATTAACGTGATAAGGTGATATGTAAATTGTAAGTTGTTAAACCTCAATTTCTTTTTGATGTTAAATAAAATAATAATAATAACAACACACAGACATAATTCCGAAAATGGTCAAAACGTTTTCTAGGGACCCCAAAACATGTATTTCCGTTGAAATCTCGAAGTCGATTTTTTTCGTGAAAACAATACTTTCTCTGTACTACGTTTAAGAAAAAAGTAAAACTAGGGCGAACTAATACATCAGATATATCAAATGTGATAAGAGAACCCTTCCGGAACATATTTTCATGAGTGACGATGATTATAAGTTAGGGAAAATTTTGAAAGTGCATATAGAATTACTAATGCAATTGCAATAAAACGAGCAATTCGGGCGAAGCTTATTACCAGTAGTATCAAATGATATGAGAGAAACTTTTCTTAATATTTCCTTATTATTTTAAATTGGCCCTTTTCGAATTGGTGGCCGATTGTTTTGTATGCAAAGCGCTATCGCTCTAACCCCAAGGTTCGAATCCCGGCTGATCATTATTTTTCAGATCAGGGAATGGTTGTGAGTTTCTCTGATTTTCCCGTTCAGGGTTACGGCTGGAAGAGCATCTGGCCATAAAGGTCAAATCATCGCAAAAAACCAAACCCAACCCATCATTCATGTACCGGCCCCATAAAATCAGGGATAAAGGTTTAAAGGAAAAAATTCTAATAAGCTCTAATCGCCTTGGATGCATGGAAGCAAATGGGCAGGGAAGCAATGTGGGTTGCATAAGATGGTGGCGCATTAGCCGTATCCCCTATCACTATATGGACAGTTCCCCCAGAGGATCGGCAAAATTCTCGCCAAACATAACGTAAGAACGGCCCATATTCCCGATTCCAATGTGAGCATAGTACTCTCAAAAGTTAATAATAATTTTAGTTTACTAAGTGTTTTGTGAGTGTGAACCAGGCCAATGACAAGCGTTCATTTATCACAATTATGCTTTCGCCGTTGAATTTTCGGGGGACCGAACGATTGAGCTCCTAGTACCAACGGTTCCAACGCCACTAAAGGAGGTGGGGGCAGGCGTTCTCTTCGAATGTCCAACGGAGCTCACGCGACCATTGACGCCATTGACGTTCTCATTGCGCTTCTAACGCAGTCCTGCGATTTTCTTCATTACCCCAAAATTGTGAAGATGAAGAAGCTTCGCTGTATAGTATCAGGGTGTACTTACACCAGCGAGCAGCATAATGTAAGGTTTTTTGTTATTCCCAAAGCGAAGCAAACGTAAGTAGAATAATTTTGGTTAATAAGTGTCCAAAATGGAGGACGTAAGGTAAAGTAAGAATTGTTGTACATTAATTGTAGGGACTAGAGTATAAAGGAATTCAGCGTTATATACTTTCGAAATTCGATAATTAAAAAAGCAGTAACATTTTATTAGCCGTCGAGGACATGCAATAAGCTAAGCTATTTTTCAATAACTTCTGAATTCCCAGGAATTAATCGGGATAATCCAAGGATATTAATCATTATTAAACTTCCATTTCCTAAAAATACTCATTCTCTCGTTGAATAACTATGCCTAAGTACGAAAGCTCGAGTCGAATTTTAAACGAACCGCCCGATAACGCTAGTGGATGACGCCTAATCAGACGGCGTAGAAGACCTTTGCATTCGAATAACAACGCCACCTATCTTTGGACCCCGGCATTGTTCCTTTCCCCCCCGCGTTATGGAGAGTCGCTGGCCTGGTGTGAACTCATCTGCATTTAAAAGACGAGCAGAAACATCGAATCTCACGTAAAGGAGCATTCACGGTGCATACACCTCAATCACCTCGAGTAGTCTCACTGTATCGAACAGAACCATTCAGCCAAATTTGAGGATATCGTAATTCTTTGCAGTGGGAAAGGCCATCGAGATCCTGCTAAACACTCAATATTTTACCGCCATGGCGGACTACTCCCAAAGTAGTGCTTGAGATGTAGCCACCCACAGATTAAATGAACGACCAATGGCGAGAAGGAATCGGATAGATCAATAAAAGAATGAAAGGGACTCCGGGGAAAAATACAGGAAAGCAATCGATTCGGTAAATAGAGACACGTTACTTGCATCCTCTAGCATACGTCGAAAGGCAGCTTGCATGTACCCTTCACTTACTCACGCTGGGATAGGGTGACTAAGGAGGCCATCGAGATCCGACTCCATCCCAGAAATATGAATCGCGACAAAGGCCTGTTCCTAAGCAGTGCATTGGACGGAGCCATTTGCAGACTTACATATCGTCCAATAGAACTCCAGAAGAGAGATGACATATCAGAGTGTTAAAAGGAAGGATCCCTTCACCCACCCCACCTCGGATTGGCCACCCCCACCACCGGACCCACAATGGAGACCGTTGCTCCCACTTCGCCCAATGGAAAAAGTGAAAGGAACCCCTCTGGCCGCTATATAAAGACCCCCCTTCATATGACATCATTAACGACAAATTGGAGGATTGTTCGTCTCTTCAGATGTCTCTCTTTCGAATGCGTCAAAGCGATTTGCTAAATCTAAACCTCTCTTCATCTTCTTATGTAGAGATTCTGTCTCTCTACTTGATGTTTCTACGTCTAAACGGTCGAATCCCGCGGTACCGATCAGACACCATAAGAGGGATCTCTGGCTAACCTCGACTTGGCCAGTCTCCATTTGCACTTGGTGGATTGACGGCCAGGTCCCCACGCTAGGGCTTAGGATACCCTCCCGCCCTCCCATTTATCTCTTTTAGGTACTACTCTTCCAATAACACCCTTCAGGTGTTCTACAGTTCTGCTTACTTTACTTTGTCAATCAGTGTTAAGTAGCTCAGTGGGCGTGTGCCTAAGGCACGTACCTTTCTCCCCTTAATTGCAATTGCAGTGTTTGAAACCCTGCCATCAGCGGGATTTTTCTCTTCAGTTTCCGGGTTCGGAAGTTGCTTAAATTCTCCGCGGGACTTCATTCCGCCAAAATTTTTCTTTAATTGCTTCTCCGTTTGATCGGTCCGTGCCTTTGCATTTCGGGAAGTCTCTCTCTGCCGTTCTCTGAGGATGGCTCCTTCGCGGCCGAAATACGTATAAGATTCGTAAGTAATCTTTAATGGTTTTTGCATTACCCTTGCAATTCATTTTTTGCATTGTGCAACTCATGCACTTTCAAACCTATCGCCCAGCTATCTGGTAAAAGAATAATTGTTAAATGCACTTCAGTGAAGGATTTTATGGCAGTTAAAAATATTTTAAATAGAGACAAAATTAATTTTTTTACATATAGACTTGCTAGTGAGAAGAAGCCAAATTTTATGATTCGAGACTTTCCCATTAACATCTCTACTGACGACATCTACGACTCCCTTGCGGGCGACCACATTAATTGTGAGAAAATTTTACAATTAAAGACCACTCGTCCGACTAAGTAAGATTCGGACAAAAAAATTAAATCGATACCTCTCAGGCCCTTACCACTGTTCCAGGTGATTTTTGATAGTTAAGAGATGGCAAATTCTTAAATATTAGATACATTTGCGGTATTAAAGTAAGAATTTAGAAATACAAGCCCCCTAAAGGACCCCCGCAATGCCATCGTTGCCAGCAGTTCGGCCAAGTTGATAAAGCGTGTAACATGAATGCTAGATGCGTAGAGTGTGGACTTAATCACCTATCTAAAGATTGCATTAAACCGAGAAAAGAGGCAGCAACGTGTGAAAACTGTTCTGGCGGTCATCCTGCCAGCTATCGCGGATGTCCAACCTACCGAAGATTAAAGGAAAAAATTAAAATTCTGAAGGATAAAGCCCGTCTTAAGTTCAATCCAAATATTAGAAAAGAGCCAATTGCTCCCGTGATTGATTTAGCTTATGATGATTTCCCATCATTAAACCCCCGCGGAGAAAACCCCGCGAACTCGAAAAACCAATCTTTTGGACAAATTGCTGCAAATGTAGAGATCGACCCGGTGTCGGCAGAAATAAACAGAATGAAGGAAAACCTTAACGATAGGAACGAGATCGAGCAAGTTCCAATTGGTCCGCGGCCGCCCCGTTCGGCGCCAGCCGCTTCAAGGACCGCACCCTCCCCTCCGACTTTCTCCAACGCTGACTGGCGTCTTCAATTCCAATATTGGACGTTAAAAATGATGACTTTCGTGTCCCAAGGCAATGTTACGATAGAATTCTTCGTTGAATATATTTTAGATTCTACTAAGAATTTTATTGATGACAAATTTATTTAAAATGAATAATTTTATAAATATTATGGAGTGGAACGCCAATGGGCTTTTTCACAAAACCACTGAGCTTGTACTATATAGCTTACAATAGCTATAACAGTACTAATTAGCCTTCTGTCTATCAAGACAAGTGTGTACCAAGCATCGCGGGTTGCAGAAGATCACGGCGATACGGAGCCACCACTCACAATCTGCTGCATACAGGTTAATATGTTTCTGCATAATTACATTCATTATGCAAAGTATTATAAATATTAATTATAATGTTATTTTCACCATCGACGAAATAATGCATATTATATCACTTTTAACTTAGCAGCATTTTCAAATTGCACTTATCGGAGAATTTATTGAATACAAACGATTTAAAAACACTGATTGCCAGTGTAAAACGCTGGTTTTGGTTCATCGGCTATAGTATCCACTTGGTAGGGTAAATATGACATGCACACACACACACACACACACCATTGCCAAAGCATGAATTTTCTAGCAGAAGAAATAATTCGAAAGTTCAAATTCCAGTTGGCAAGATATCTATTTATTAGGAATTGGCGTACTTAATATCCGAAAATCTATGGCCAATACCGGGAGCATTCAGTAACGATAAAATAAAATTGCTATCCATTAGTGCAAAATCCACTTTTGAAGCCGATTCCGATGCTCTGTTGCCTGAGTGCCTGATGTTGATCAGACTGACTGATGGGATGTTTTTACGAGACTCGCTCTTTCGCCAGAATTCAGACTGCACATGGTTTACAGGCAAGGCTGGGTTTGTATGGCATTTAGTCTTCAAGGGAGTCACGGCCATAGAATAATCAATGAGACTTAGACGAACTTTAAAAATACTTGTCAATTAAGAGAATATGTAGCCAAATCAACTGCAAGGAGATTTTAAAAAACCTCCGTCAAAATCAAACCGGAAACTACTAGGCAAACTATATCATTAAGCTGACCAAAAGTACAGTTTACAAACAGTTTACTTAATTCTTTTGAAATGAGATCAGACGTGTGAATTAGAAATCGACATCGGTTAACCGTCCCAACTCGTATTCTAGGCATAAACGCTGGGGCATCAACGTCAAATTTATTGTGCCAAAAATACCTTTCCGCAATGAAGAAGACTACTGATATTCAGCCCGAAGTAGAGATTCAGGAGACTTATAAACGTGTACCTGTCGCTCCAACGAAAATGTGTGCTACAGATTCACTTACATTTACTTTCATTGAGGGAAATGACTTTCAGGAATTGGCTAAAGAACTAATCATAGCAGGGAGTTTAAATAGCCCTGTAATGGCAAAAGATCTCCTACCGTGTTCATCTCCGGTTTCGCGTACCGTAACAGGAGTAGCGAATAACTTGCGGACTGAAATTTTGCCAAGGGTTCGTTCCGCCATTAAGAAAAATAGCTGAGCACTGACTATGTGGGCAGGAATGGTACGCCAATACAGCTGCAATACCGTAACATCCCATTACGTCAATAAAGAATGCGATTTCAACTCTAACGATGTGTTTACGGAAAAATTTCCATCCGAATAGAAAAGTACCACAACCGACTTACGGGAAGATTTGAAGCTGCCACTTGCGGCTCCTGACATTCAGGTAGAGACTCTTAAAGACATAACTTTTGTAACTGATAAAGGAGCCAATATAAAGGCTGCCTTAAGATCATAGAGGCGTCTCTCGTTTTTCGCCCACAATTTTAACATTGTGCTATCGCATGCATTTAAGCCTGAGAGTAATGGTGAGAGGGGCACCAGAGATATCAAGACGATAGAGGCCTGTAAACGTACAGTGACATATGTTAAAAAATGGGCTCAGTCAAAAACTAAAGAGAAGCACGTATCAGCATTTAGAAACAAGAAGGACCAGCAAACTAATGATGCTTCAATCGGAGGAGTTTCAGATAGAGAAAGTGCGTATATTTACTCAATGAAAAGAAGCAGAGTGAAAAGTCAAAGGTGGTACAATGAGGAACTTGCGAAAAGTATAACAGATTTATTAGAACTATTCAAAGAGGCAACAGGTCAGCTCAAAAAAGACACACAGCCGACTTTGCACCTTGCACTTTTATGGCGGAAAAAATCTACGCAGAAGTATTTAGGGAGTACGATTATGATTTTGATGCTATATTTTATTTTCGATCGAGGAGTAACTCATGTTTCATTTCAGAACCTAAGAGAGCAAAAATCCGTCACGGAATGATTATTATTGGAGATATTTGACGTTCTTTTGATTGTGGATGATTTCAGAGGGGGAGAGAAATACAGTTTATAGTGAAGTCTGTCAACGATGTGCTGAAATTGAAGGTAAAGATTTTCACAAACGTTTTCCGTACGTTTCGTGGGAGTCGATGACGGAAAAGTGCTTCTACTCAGGTGAGGACGGACACGCCGACTGCACCTGCGTAAACGGAAGCCCCTCCTAAGTTCCACCGCAGCCCACTCCTCCCAAAGGTCCCCCATCCACCACTGACAACAAGTCCCCATCCACCTCGGAAGAGTCACAAACTCGCATAAACAATCGTATATCTAATGTTTCTGCAACCATACTGTCCGAAACCACAACTCCCGACGCGGTGAAGACCCTCCGGCGCTGGCTGAGTATCGATAATCTTGCGTCTCTTGCCTCGCACACGGTCAAATCCTTCGCAACTCCCGTCAATAAACCCCCGAAACCTGAAGTACAGGCAAAAGTTGACATCAGTAAAAAGGAATAATATCACAGAAACCCTGAGCGATGACCTTCCCTGCCGCAGACCACGAAAGGTAAAACACTTGGGTTGAGAGGTTACTGCAAAAAGCGGATCGTTACGCTAAACATCACAAACCTCTCTTTCACTTCCCTTAGTAAATTCTTAGTAGAGGAAAAGGGAATATCTGAAAGGTGCCCTTTTGGAAAGTTTTGAAGACCCTGAGGACGCTCTAAAAATTCTATTAATATTACTTATGATTATTAACTGTTATATATTTATTCTTGTCATTTACACTTTTTGTCTTCTGTCTTTTATAAAACAAGTAATTTTTACGAGTTACGAATTTAAGAGAAATTTAATAATTTTTTATTTGATAAAAAATTTTACCTGCACGTAATTGAGAAACTAGTAGTAACATTACTGAAATTTTTTATCATCTTGGCTATCATCATTTTGCATCATAACTGAATGAAACGTAAATTGTATAATCAATCCCTAATTCGTAATTTTTGTGTCTTCTACTGGCAAGTTCCATAGCTGTAAATTTCAGATGCTCAGGGACGATATGATTAGAATAAGACCAAGGGGAAGAATAGGAAGACCTATTGGGTAAGACTGCCTAAAAACATAAATATAAATTATTACTCAAGAAGAAATAGTTGTCAGAATTTAATTTACGTTCATAATATGTGACAGTTTTCATTAATTCATTGAATCCAAGGCAACGTAAGTCCAACGCGTTTCAAGTGTCCGAATCCTTAACACATCACGGGAATCGTTTCATTTTTCTTGACCTGAGTCTCGAAGTGAAAAGACGTGCTTTTTCTCCGGTCCTGCTTAACGTACCCCCAGAGTGACAAGTCAACGGCCCACCAAGCCCTCATTAACCGGTGTTGTTTTTCAGTTTTGTCAGTCTTAGCAGAGCAGCAGTTTAGTGTTAAGTACAACTAAAGCCCTTACTTGTGTTCTGTTTTTCCAGTCATCCCTCTATCGTTTTAGCCGAGTTTTTGTTATGCAAAGGTTAGTTTTTTTTCCCCTCGTAAACGTATTGTAGGCATATTTATTCTTATTGCGAATTTTATTTTCGTTTTTACTAAATCGTCGTATTTCCTTGTTGTTTTATTTGTTAACCTGTCTTTACCGTTCCCATAAGTGAAACATTCGTCCTTCCAGAGTCATCTCAAACATATTTGGTCAGTAGCGTATTTCGTCTCTGGTCAAACGCAAGTGTTAGTGTCAGCCTAAGTTAACTCGTTTCATTTGTTTCCGTGTTCTTATTGCCGTTTCTCAAGCATTCTATTGGGTTTTCAGTTTTTAGTCATTTAAAGTCAATTGCATAATTAGGTAGGATGGCCTCTCCTAGGACTCCCGTTTCCTCTTTCTTGGGAACTCCTTGTCTCGCGTCCCTTCGAGCCGAGATAGTGGAACTTAGAAAGATGGCTGCGGATCTCAGCTCTAAGGTGGAATGGTTGGTGGATTCTTCCTCACGTGTGGGATCCAAGGGTAGCACCCCGAAAGCCCGCTGCGCCAAGGTAGCGGCTCCGGGTTCCCCGAGAACGGAAGCCAGCCGAGCGATCGAGGGCGCCCCGAAGGTTTCATCGAGGGCGGGGATGTCGACGGCCAAGAAACCTGACGAGTGGAAGGCGGCCACCATTCGGGGGGACCGCGGGATGGTTTGGCGGAGGCAGGGAGTTGCAGAAACCTCGGCTGATGCTCTTCCTCTGAGCAATCGTTTTTCTGTGTTGTCGGAAGACATTGCACCTGCTGCCATCCCCGTAACCCCGGAGGTGGCAGAGCCCGAAGTGGATCGGGGGGTTTTAGTAATAGGAAGTTCTAATTTCCGGCGGATAATGGATCCAATACGTGCAAGGGCCCGCCGGGAGGAAGTGTGTGAGCGGGTGTTCTCTGGGTGTTCTCCAGGTGTTTACCGGGTGGTACGGTGCCGAAGGTGACGGAGGAACTGAGAACGTCGGTACAGTCTTCAGCAGCTCCGTGTTGCGAGTAGTGGGGCACGCGGGCACTAACGAGGCCTCGAGATTCGGGTCCGAGGAGATTCTAGGTTCTTTTAAGGACCTGATTGCCGAGGCTTCCCGACTCGAGAGTCCGGTGTCCGTGTGTCGATGTCATTTTGCAGCATAGTTCCGCGGTCGGACCGTGGTTCTGAGGTTTGGAGTCGCGTTGTCGGCCTGAACCAAAGACTGCGGGACTTCTGTAGGAGCAACGGGGTCGGGTTCGTCGATTTGAGGCCGGTTCTTGAGTCATGTTGGATACCTATTAATCGTTCTGGCGTTCATTATACTGCCCGGGTCACGGAGCTGGTGGCAAGTATGATCTACGAGGTAAATAGGGTTTTTTAGGTAAGACGATTATCAGAGTACGCCACCTCAGGTAGTTTTAGAGTCCAATTCTTTCGATTTAAATGAGAGCGATATAACGCAGATAGAGTTGCGAGGGAAAAATTTAAATTTAAATATAAATAAATGTAGTAGTAGTAGTAAGGGTTAAAAGGTGCCTCGAAAGCAAAGGTCATGTTGTGCCGTATACCACATACGTAATAAGCAGGTGGAATTTCTTAACCTTACAAGGAGCACTTGCGCAGATATCGCGGATATACTAGGATCTGAGAGTTGGTTAAGCAAAGACATTAATTCAAGCGAGATATTTCCTCCAGATGATGTGATATATCGCAGAGATAGACAGGACATACGCAGGTACTAGTGTCAGCCTAAGTTAACTCGTTTCATTTGCTCGAGTGTCTTGTCGTTTCTCAAGCATTCTATTGGGTTCTCAGTTTTTAGTCATTAAAAGTCAATTGCATAATTAGTTAGGATGGCCTCTCCTAGGACTCCCGTTTCCTCTTTCTTGGGAACTGCTTGTCTCGCATCCCTTCGGGCCTAGTGGTACTCAGAAGGATGGTTGCGGATCTCAGCTCTAAGGTAGAAAGGTTAGGGGATTCCTCCTCACGAGTGGGATCAAGGGTAGCACCCCAAAAGCTCGCTGCGCCAAGTTGGCGGCCCGGGGTTTCCCGAGTGCGAAAGCCGGCCGAGCGATCGAGGGTGCCCCAAAG
This sequence comes from Sympetrum striolatum, assembly GCA_947579665.1. Lineage (NCBI taxonomy): Eukaryota > Metazoa > Arthropoda > Insecta > Odonata > Libellulidae > Sympetrum > Sympetrum striolatum. The sequence goes on from OX388352.1 coordinate 29,794,169, forward strand.
GTTTCATCGAGGGCGGGGATGTCGAAGTCCAAGAAACCTGACGAGTGGAAGGTAATGTCCATTCGGGGGGACCGCAGGGTGGTTTTGTGGAGGAAGAGTTGAAGAAGCCTTGGCTGATGCTCTTTCTGTGAGCAATCGTTTTTCTGTGTTGTCGGAGGACACTGCTTCTGCTGCCATCCCCGTAACCCCGGAAGTGTCTGAGCCCGAAGGGGGTCGGGGGGTTTTAGTGATGGAAAGTTCCAATGTCCGACGGGTAATAGATCCATGTCGTGCAAGGGCCCGCCGGGAGGGAGTGTGTCAGCGGGTGTTCTCCAGGTGTTTACTGGGTTGAACGGTGCCGAAAGTGACGGAGGAACTGAGAACGTCGGTATCGTCTTCGGAAAGCTCCGTGTTGCGATTGGTGGGGCACGCGGGCACTAACGAAGCCTCGAGATTCGGGTCCAACGAGATTCTAGTTTTTTTGAAGGACCTGATCGCCGAGGCTTCTCGAGTCGAAACTGAGCCCGGTATCCGTATGTCGCTGTCATTTGGCAGCTAAGTTCCGCGGTCGGACCGTGCTTCTGAGGTTTGGAGTCGCGTTGTCGGCTTGAACTTGAGACTGCGGGACTTCTGTAGGAGCAACGGGGTCGGGTTCGTCGGTTTGGGGCCGGTTCTTGATTAATATCGGCTATATCTTAATCGTTCTGGCGTTCATTATACTGCCCGGGCTGCGGAGCGGGTGGCACGTAGGATCTACGAGGTAGATAGGGTTTTTTAGGTAAGACGATTATAAGAGTACGCCACCTCAGGTAGTTTTAGAGTTAAATTCTTCCAGTTTAAATGAGAGCGAAATAACGCAGATAGAGTTGCGAGGAAAAAAATTTAAATCTAAAGGGGAATAAACATATTCAGAAAGTATATTCAGCGGTAGGAATTATAGATAACACCCACGTAAATAGGCAAATAGAAACTTATGATCTTAGTCCCCGAAACAGAAACAGTCGCAATGACAATAATGAGGAATTCAATTCAAAAAACTTTACGGTTATTCCAAACAGAAATCCAAATTTCAAGCTCGAACTGAGAGATCTAAATATATTAGTCGTGAATTGCAGAAGCATACGTAATAAGCGGGCGTAATTTCTTACCCTTACAAGGAGCACTTGCGTGGATATCATACTAGGATCCGAGAGTTGGTTAAGCGAAGACCTTAATTCAAGCGAGATATTTCCTCCAGATTATGTGATATCTCGCGAAGACAGACGGGGTAGAGTAGGCGGTGGAGTTTTTATTGCTGTAAAGAACCATTTGATTGATCAGCGAGATGAGTTTGTAGAAAATAGTAGGAGCGAAATGATGTAGTGCTAGATTTTAAGACCGAACGGTAGTAAGATTTACGATTATTCATTGTATCGTCCTCCCAATGGCGATGAAATTGTTCCGCTTCTACAGATTTTCTATCAAAAATCATTGGACGAGGGAACCGTCCCAATGTCGTGGAAAAAAGCTAATGTCACTCCGGTGCCTAAGAAGGAGCGTGCGTCATAACCAGATGGTTATAGGCCTATTTTATTAACTTCCATATTTTGCAAATTAATGGAGCCTATTATAGCGAGCTCTATCATGCGCTTTCTTTCCGAACAGGGAGAATCACTCAGAGCCAGTACAGATTCCGGAAAGGTAGGTCTTGTGAGACCCAGTAAGCGCTTTTCATGAATGTCGTATCCAAAGCAGCAGACGGTGGTGTTAGATCAGACGAAATTCTCCTAGATTTCAGGAAAGCTTTCGATACGGTTTCTCTCGAAAGGCTTATCCAAAAGCAGAGTGCCTACTAGATCGACCAAAAATTTATCAGATGGACCAAATATTTTCTAGAAAACAGATCTCAGCGAGTTACGTTAGACGTAATTTTACCTGACAACAGAAGTATATCATCTGGAGTTCCCACTGGAAAGTGTTCTTGGGCCGATTTTTTTTCTTATTTACAATAACGATCTCGTAGATAACGTAAGGAGTAATGTTAGATTATTTGCCGATGATACCCTGATATACAGAGAGTTTGTCAGAAAATGATTGTAATGTACTTCAAAACGACCTGGAAGCACTATCAGGATGGTGTTAAGATAGGTAGCTAGATTTAAATATAAATAAATGTGTTTCCATGATTTTTACGCGCTCCACAAACATAGTTCCCGCGCTGTACTAAATTTCAGGGCATCTGTAAGAGTTAGTGCAAGACAAAAAATACCTAGGAGTCATGTTTAGCAGTAACTTATCTTTTAAAGAACATATTCGAGATGCGATAGGAAAAATGAATAGAATGCAAAGATTAACTGGTAGAACGTTGAGAGGATCCTCATGGAGAGAGTCAAAGAAAACGCTTACTTTTCTCTTATTTTTCCGAAACTAAAATACTACTGTGCGGTTTGGGACCCACACGAAGTAGGTTTACTATCAGATTTAGAGATGGTCCTGCGTGGAGCAGCCAGATTCGTTTGCGGGGATTTCAGGTTTGATTGCAGCAATACGGCAATGATAATGTCCCTCGGTTAGAATTCACTACAGATGAGAAGAACTGAATATCGACGGAAACTTTTCGAAAAGTTCAATCGTTCAGAATTTATAGACGAAGTAAGTGAAATGTTAGTGCCAGTAAGGACCGAACGCGATCTCCGAGAGGCATCGACGAAGCGTTATAGGGAAGTAATTGCAAGGACGGATAATTACTTTTGGTCGTTTTTTCCCCAAGCTATTAGAGATGCTAATAGGTAGGAATGAATAATGGTGATGTATTGCACCCCCTGCCATACGCCTCTGGCGGCTCGCGGGTAATATATCTAAATCTAGGGGAGGGGAGTAGGGAAACAGTTGATAAAAGTGAGGACTGGTTGGGAAAGAGATGAATCTTCGTTAACGTATAATTAAGGTCTTTGGGCTGTAAGAATTCCAATTGTTCCAGGTAGTTTAGTTTGATCTCTTTAGAATGACAATTGAGGAAGGTGTTCGTAAAGTCCGAATAGTGGTTTTCATCAAGTAAATGCAGAGAAAATTGTGAAGCAATGGAACCATTAAGGGAGGACTATTTCTGTCCGTTGCTTCGAATGTTAATAATACTGATATTATTACTATCAGTGATTATAGTATAACTTTATATAGACTTTATAATGAATCAAAAGATACTTGTCATTTTAATACCACCTATATCAAAACATAAGAAGTATTCTTCTAAATACATCCTATTAATGCAATTTTCAAATGAGCCGTGAATGTAGGCAACTAAATGTGAGCCAAAGCACCGCGGACCTGCATAAGATCACGGCGCATGGAAAACTACGCTCAACATAATATTCATATGGTCAAGAGTAAATTTGTGGAATTCAACACACATGTTGAAAAAAGAAATACTTTGCAATTTCTACAGCAGATTTATAGAACGACTAGTTTCGTCATCGCGTTGAAATGTTATGGTACAGGTTTACCTGCTCCAACCGTGTAGTTTTAAGCTACTCTTCTGAGTTATTTTAGTTTACTTCTTCAGTGCATATTATATTTTTACTTCTTATTTAGTGTTTCGTTCATAGTTTAGTAAATCTTTCCGTTGTGTTTGGCGCTCTTCTTCCAGTAGTGTTACATCGCACCTTCGAAGCTGCGATCCAAGACTGCGTGAGCGTTAAGTACCCTCTATCTTTTTATTTATTTTATTTTCTATCCTTTATTGACTAGGTTTATCGCCTAACTTTACTTGTGTGCTTTTGGGTCTTATTTATTTTGTCATAACTTCCGATAACCGCTAACTCTGCTATCTTAATTTATATATTTTACTTACGAGCCTACTTAGTGTATTTTACTCTAACACTTAATCTTCTGCGGCGCTTACTTCCATTTTTGCCTGTATAATCTAATTTATTTATTTTAAACTTTATACGAATCACTTGCACAGATAAATTCCTCTCACGGTAATCCTTTAGTTAGTGTATATATTTTGTCTCCGAAGTTAGAAACCTAGCCCCTCTACACAGGTAAGGTCAGCCAGGTAAAGCACAGCGGGTGGTAACTCATTGTTCATTGTTAGTTGTTTTCGTTTTAGTTCCCCATTTAGTGAGCCAGTGTAAATTCCATAGCAATAGGATGGCTTCCTACAGGTCTGTCCTGGCTCGCGAAAGGAAGGTGGACACCGACCCCCTGTGGGCACGGATCTGCCGCCTTGAGAGGGTTGTTGGAGAGCTTCGCTCGTTGGTTTTAGGAGGTGGGAATACCTCGATGAGGGGGAGGGTGGCTCCCAAAACTGCGTCAGTTCCCTCCACGTCGACCACTGGGGCTCGCCCTAGAGTAAACGCTGGTTGGTCTGTCGCGGAGGCGGTGATGCCTACTCCTAACCTCTCGGGCTCTGTTCTCCCCCTGAAGCCCGAGTGGATGGCGGCTACGAGGAGTGGAGGAGCAGCGCGGGCTGGCAAGGGCAATGGGGAGGTGACGACGAACCCTATCCCTATCCGCAATAAGTTCTCGGTGCTGGAAAGTGTCGATGAGCCTGTTCGGAAGGTCATGCCTGCCCCTCTTCCCTCCAAAGTAGCTGCGCCTAAAGGAAGTCGGGGTGGGGGGATTGTACTGATAGGGAGCTCTAATGTAAAGCGTATTGTGGCCCCTTTGCGGCGAAGGGCGGAGAGGGAGGGAGGTGACATTAGGGTTACATCTTGGTGTATTCCCTCTGGGCATGTGGCCCAAGTCACGGGTGCGGTAGGTGCGGCGGCCAGGGGCACGGGTTGCTCTCGGCTGCGGGTGGTGGCCCATGTTGGAGTCAACGATGCCTGTCACCGCGCTCCCGAGGATATTTTGCGTTCTTTTGAGGACCTGAATTCCGAGGTTGAGCGCGTGCAGGAGTCGCTTGGCATCGATGTGCGGCTGTCCATCTGCAGCATTGTCCCGCGGAGTGACTGCAGCCGAAGCGTTCGGACTAAAATAGATGGTCTGAATGCGCGGATGTGGGAGTTCTGTCGGGGCATGGGAGTTGACTTTGTGGACCTTCGGCCGACCCTCTTGTCGTACCCCCTCGCCTTGAACGGCTCTGGTGTTCACTATACTGCTGAAGCTGCGAGCGGGGTGGCTCATAGGATTTACGAGCATTGTAGGTTTTTTTTAGGCTAAAGGGAATTTGTGGGAATGCTTCTAATTTAAGTGGCTCCGATATAGGAAATAAAGTTAATAAACAATCGAATACCTTAAAAAGTACTGAACAAGTTGAAGATGAGCAACAACGCGTTTCCCGGGCTTCACCCATTGTAAATGAACTATCGATTGCCATTATTAATTGTAGAAGCATCAAAAACAAAGTAGCCGATCTTGAACATCTTATCCGAAGTAACGACTCCGACATAATTATAGGCACCGAAAGCTGGCTAACAGACGATATTAATGACTACGAAGTATTTCCTAAAGATTTTAAGATTTATCGTAAGGACCGTCAGGATAAAGTGGGTGGAGGAGTATTTATAGCGGTTAAAAGTTCTTTGCGGAGTAGTCCACATACGTATCCTAACAGTTGCATCGAGAGCGTATGGTGTACCATTAGTCAGCCAAATAAACCCAATCTACATGTATGTGCTTTTTACCGGCCGCCCAACTCTTCGCGTCATGTTTTGCGTAACCTAAACGATGAAATAAATTTTTACTCGCGTAAAAACAACAATAGCATAATGATAATTGGAGGAGATTTTAATCTTCCAGACATCGATTGGCAAAAGCACGTAGTCAAGAAAAGAGCTCGGGACAATGACTCTTGTAGGACCTTGTTAAATATAATACAAAAAAATTCATTACACCAGCTAGTCAAAAAGCCTACCAGGGAATTAACCATTTTAGATCTTTTTCTTACGAACACCCCCGAACGAGTATCTAACACATCTGTTTGCGATGGAATATCCGATCACAAAGCCATAATTATAGATTTCAACCTTAACTTGGTAAAGCACAGAAAACCTAAGCGCAGAGTTTATCTTTACCCGCGAGCCGATTTCGAAGGATATCGTAGTAAACTCATGTACGAATTTCTGGAGTATAAAACGCGCGCGATATGTTTAAATACCGAGGACACGTGGAATCTCTTTGTAAGAACAATGCGTGACCTAATGGATAAATTTGTACCCTCAAAACTTTCAAATCAAATTAATGAACCTAGATGGTATAATAAGGAGACTAGGAGAGCACTAAAGAAACAGAGGCGTTTGCATTCCAAATTAAAAGCCGCTGCGAGGCAACCGAATAGTATCAACATAGATCGAGTAGAGAGCGAACATAAGGAAGCAAAGTCGGAAACTAAACGAATTATGCGAGATGCCCTCCGTCAATATAAAAAGAAGATTTTATGCGAACACTTGGAAGAGGACCCAAAAGCGTTTTGGTCGTACGTTCGTGAGGTCCAAGGTAAAGAGAAAACTGTTGGTTCATTAAAGGATACTTGCGGTAATATAGTAAACGATGCTAAAGGCAAAGCTAATATCTTGAATGATTTTTTTCGAAGCGTTTTCACTTCTGACGATACATCAAATACTCTCCCGAATGTTGATAAACCTGAATCAATGTGGAAAATCACCTTCAGAGAAGACGGCATCATTAAACTATTGCAACAGATTAAACCGAATAAAGCTCCGGGTCCTGAAGACATACCGGCTCGAGTGTTCAAGGAAGTTGCGGAGAGCGTAGCACCTTTTCTTAAAGTTATATTTGACAAGAGTATGAGCGAAGGAAAGGTCCCGAAAGATTGGAAAATTGCGAATGTCACGCCAATATTTAAAAGTGGCTCTAAGGACGATCCAGCTAATTACAGGCCTATATCTTTAACATCACTGAGCGGTAAAATTATGGAACATATAATAGCTAGCTCTTTAATGGGTTTTCTTGAAACGTCCAATTTCATAATTAGGAATCAACACGGTTTTCGTAAGACTCGTTCTTGCGAGTCTCAGCTGGCTTTATTAGTACACGATGTTCTAAACTCTGCTGAAAAACATAAGCAAGTCGATGCGATATTTTTAGATTTTCGGAAGGCCTTCGATAAGGTACCTCATCATAAATTGCTGTACAAATTAGAAGTTGCGGGTATCAATGCACAAGTTATTAATTGGATAAAAGACTTTCTCACCGATAGAGAGCAACGAGTAGTACTCGATGGTATTAGTTCCAACTTGGTTAAGGTGACCTCGGGCGTCCCTCAGGGCAGTGTAATTGGACCGTTGTTATTTTTAGTATACATCAACGACCTCAGCAATCACATTGAAAGCAATGTTAGGATATTCGCAGACGACACAGTCATTTACAGGGAAATAGTTAGTTCAGAGGATAGATTAACCCTTTCGAACGACTTAGATAGAATTATGAACTGGTGCGATGATTGGCAATTAGAGCTTAATGTAGAAAAGTGTTCTGTAGTTAACTTCTTCGAAAGTAAATCTATAATAAATGATTATTCTTATAGCCTCCGAGGGGTAAACCTAATGACAGTAGAATCGGTAAAGTATCTTGGAGTAACTCTCACGAATAATCTATCATGGAGTGCCCACATCCGAAATATATGTGGAAAAGCACTTAAGAAACTCGGCTTCGTTAAAAGAATAGTCGGTAGGAGCGAAGAAAAGGTTCGCGAGCGATGTTACTTAGCGTTAGTTAGGCCTCACCTTGAGTATGCATGTAGTGTATGGGACCCCGCCGAGAAATGTCATATTCGGGATTTAGAAAAAGTACAACGAAAGGCGATACGATTTGTAAAGAATTGCTACGATAAAACAGCGAGTGTCACTCAGATGTTACAGGACGCGGGATGGGAATCATTAGAAGATAGAAGAAAAATTCAAAGGATAAATTTATTAAATAAGTTCAGAGAAATTACGTTTTCAGATGATGTAACCGATATAATGCGACCCCCCTGTTATATGGGCCGTGCTGATACTGCCCGAAAGATTAGGGAAATAGATGCTAAAACGAATCGTTTCAAAAATTCATTTTTTCCGCGAAGTATACGCGAAAGCAACCGTTTAGGAAAATAGAGTCAAGGTGCTTGCACCCCCTGCCACACGCCGAAAGGCGGCTTGCAGGGTTCTTACATAGACATAGACATAGACATACATAAGTGCAGGGCTTAAATACAGGATGTAGGAGCGGAAGGGGTAAGTTAAGAATAATGGGGAGAGGGGAACTAAAAAGCGGGAAGAACAACCTACATTGAGGGTCAGTCGTTGAAATTAATGTGATCTGCAATGGTCAGGAATTCCCTGTATTGTAACAATAGCAAATCATAATAATATGCAGTCACGTATTTCTTTAAATATCAAATCTTTCTTTAAGTCAATTAGGCAGACGAAAACTTCGATTCTCCCTACAGTGCTTTCCTCCTTCACCACTGCAGTAAGCCTGCCACATAACTTATCACAGCCCACCCCCTCCTGCTTCTCCGTTACAGCATCGCCAGTGCCGCACATGAGACGTTTAAGTCTACCACACCAACCTCAACACACACCGGCGTAATCAGACCTCGTCAAATTGCAGAGACAAGTCACAAAATCTAAAGAGGCCCAATCAAAAAGACAATTACTCTTGCAACTGGCCCCAATAAAAAATTAGGCATTTTAATGCAAGCGCTACCGTCAACTCCTTTAAGTGAGTAAGAGGCGTCACTGGCAAATGTACTCGAATGAAATAATATTACCCACGCCAAAAGACTTTCCAATGGCAGAATTGGAATTTATTTGAAGAGCGAAACAATTTTAAATAATTTTATGATGGATCACGGTGGCATTAATGTCAACGAAAATTACGTGATTGCCAATCGTATGTCACAAAACGTGGAGAGATAGGTGATCTCAAACATCCCGCCGGAGTTTCCACCTAGCGACCTGGCGAAATTACCTGGTGAAATAGGAAGAGTAAGCCCAGTAACCCCACCGTTTTGGGTTTAAAATAACCGGACATTCATCACGATTACGTATGAAGAACGCAGTATTTCTTTGTCAGGAGATATGGCAAGCCAAATCAGATATCCTTCAACGATTTCTGTAGAAGAAAGAGGTCCATAATATGAGAACTTGGAAATATATAAGGTTTTGTGATTTGCGTTTTATACAACGGGCCAGATTGCATACAGCCGTTCACTTAAACGGTTTAGCCTGGAAGAGAGAAAAGCTGGACCAACACTGCAGGATTTGTGGTGCAGAGAATGAAAATCTGTCATGTACTTAAGAATTGCCTACTTCATGCCACGTTGAGAACGAAGCGATATGATAAAACATTTTCAGGCCTAGTTGACATTATCCTGAGACATTGGAGACTGAATCATTCCATCCTTGAAACGGGCTCCCCACTTAAAAATTTATACTTGCACAATGCCAAATGTGAGACAAAGAAATAGCTTACTTTTCTCTTATTCGTAGGAGTCCAGAATACTGCTGTGCGGTTTGGGACCCACACGAAATAGCTTCAGTCTCAGATTTAGAGTGGTCCAGCGTAGAGCAGCCCGATTCGTTTGCGGGGAATTCAGGTTTGATAGCAGCGTTCGGTTGGATTTCACTGCCAATGCGATGATGTGAATATCGTCGGAAACTTTTCGAAAAGTTCCTTCGCTCAAAATTTATAGATACAGTAAGTGAGATGTTAGTGCCAGTAAGGAGCGAACGCGATCTCCGAGAGGCATCAATGAAGCGATATAGGGAAGTAATCGCAAGGACGGATAATTTCTTTTGGTCGATTTTTCCCCAGGCTATTAGAGATGCTTATAGGGATGAATGAATAATTGTGGTGTATTACATCCCCTGCCATACGCCTCTGGTGGCTCGCGGGGTATATATCTAAATCTAAATCAAAGCCCCTTTAAATAAAGGTTAAAACGCGATGACATGGTTCGATGAAGCGATTTCATGTGTTTTGAACCACATTACAGGGTCTAGTGTCGCTAATAGTGACTTCATAGGCTTATCCGTAGAAAGCGAATCAGATCCGTCAAAAATATTCTGCATATCATTCCGACGCGCAGATCAGATGATGGCGGATGTCGTTACATCTGCCATTTCAAAAGTTACACAGAGCATCAAGTCATTCCTCATGGCTTCACCGGTAATTGTTCGTGTGCACAATGTCAGCATGCCAAACGGTTAAAGAAAATAAAAGTGGGTAAATTTAACAACATTTGCCGATTTTTTTTTCAGAGAAAAAGATCAATCATTACCAATGAGAATGATAGCGATAATCTTTGTCTTGCGAGGGCTATAGTCGTCGCGATGTCTAGGGTAGTAGATGACGAGATGATGCAGAGGAGTGTGAGAAATTACGCCGCATTGGCGCAGACAAATAGAAACAGAGCTCTGCAGAAGATCTGGGGAAGACCTAAGATATGGCGGCGGTATTCCAGAGACACATGCGTTCCAAAGAGAATGGTGGGACTGTAAAATATCCATCTTCAAATATCGTATAGGTAGAGAGGTAATGTTTGAAGGGCCTGACGTAAATTCAGAGGACGGTGGTCAGGGAAGGAGAATCGATTTGATTTTTGGACCAAATCACTTTAACGTGATTACATCGCTGACCGGTGGATGTATCTGCTCGAATTACAGCACCATGCGTAAACATCCATACAATATGCGCATTGAACATGTGTGTCAATAATCGTGTAGTAGATGTAATTCAAAAACCACGTGCAGAGGGCGTGATGCAATGTCTGTGGTAGAGTATTTTTAGGGGATACCTATTACCTCAACCACTAACCGGCAAATCAATCGTGACGCACAGCCACTATGCAACCTTCTACGGAAATGCAAAGATTGCGGGGTTGTTTACAAAACTGCTGGTCGGAAAACCCTTCACATCTGTGGGGAGGAGTATTGTTCTAATTGTGACATTTATCATAATGATGATCATCTTTGCTTCATGCAAATCGATAAGGGAGCACCAGGCAACAAATATAATACCATGTACACATTTTAAGATTTTAAATGTCGACAGGATGTTGTTTTACCGTGGGAGTCCGATGTATATCAACAATTACCGATGCTGTGCATACTGCAGCAAGCGTGTACAGTGTGTTGGGGTGTTGATGACGCTCAGTAAGTTTCTAGCAGCTGTGGAATAAAACAGCGCATTTTCCAAGGCGATGATCTGGTTGCACAATTATTCCAATATTTAAGAATCACACGATATAGTTTTGTAAAATCATATGCATCGCCTATAATATGAAAGGCTGTGATGGACAGTTTCTCCTGTAACATATTGTGCCTAATTTAAAAGGCACACTGCAGGTGTTGATCTCTGGAACCAAAATAATGCTAATGGAATGGGGGTCAATCCGTTTTATCGATTCATTAAATTTCCTACCTGTTGGGAAACAATAAAGCGATCCCTCGAGGAGCCCTCGACATGTCGAACTCCTCGAGATGTCGAGGTGCTGCCATCGCCGGAAAAAAGAAATTTTAGTGCAGTCGGACAAAAACCACGGTAACCTTCGGATCGTCTCCTGTTTGAAATTCTCTATCAGTTGGGCGACAGGGAAAGGAGGGAGATTTTTTCCACGGTACTTATTTCTTGTTTATACTTCCAATATTTTCGGATACCTTCACGGTATATATTTCTTGGTTATTCTTCAAAAACTTTGTAGGATATCTTCTCGTACACTACCCATGGCGTTAGATAAACTCAAAAAAGCTTTATATATCGATCCTGTTCTGAAGAACGGGTGTTTCCCTCATTTTTTTACAAAAAGTGTAACTATGATTATGTTGGTAATCTGCCTGCAAGGAAGAACTATGGGCATGAGAAAATGACATCTGTAGAGAAGAAGGCATTCGATAAACGGTATAATGTAAGAAAGTTTGAAGCTTTTGATTTTTAAAAAGAGGTTGTTGAATACTGTGCAAATGATGTCACACTGTTGAGGAGGGCTTGCGTAGATTTTTCAACATGTATGAGGAACTGACTTATGTACAACCATTCTAGGAGTGCATAACGATAGCCAGTGCATGTTTACGCACATTTAGAAGAAATTTTCTAAGGGGAGATGCGGTAGCAATCACAAACCTGTGGGTGGATATTGTGACGAGAACCCCCTACGGCATGTTGCGTTTCGCATTGTTTTTGTTTGTGGTTGTCAATTTCTACGCTCGAGGGCGTATAAGAAAAGAAATAGAAGGGGAAGTTTTGGGAGGAACAAGAGAGCACGGTCAAGCAGCCGGTGGTGAAGGAAGGGCGGCGAGAGTCCGCGGGTCGTTAAGGCCAGAGATTTTTCAGGAGATTGAAGAGAAGGATATCCCGAAGGAGGCAACACGGTGACGATTTAAGGTAGGCGTCAACAGGCTCGCATCGGACGCATCGGACAGATCGCATCAAACGGATCGCTTTACGGTAGAGCGACCACTGTATACGCAGCCATCGGATTTGCCAACGCGACGGCGACTGGCAGTTGGATTATCGCAGTGAGCGGAAACGGTGCGTGCGAGACAAAATGGAAAGTGACAATGAAGAACTTGTCGTAATTGTTTATTTATTGGAAGAAGAAGAAGAGGAAAGAAAAAAGAAAACATCATGTGGATACATGACATATTCAAGAAAAGATCGCAACATGGAGAATATCATACGCTATTTCCAGATTTGCTAAATGACGACGTAAAGTTCTTTCAGCACTTTCGTATGTCTCATGCCATGTTTACTACTCTTCTTGACATCCTGAGACCTCATTTATTGAGACAGAATACAACATACAGGGGTGAGAGCAAGTCTACTACAGAAAACGTCATCGGCACGCATCGGAAAGTTGCCTCTCCGAGCAATCGCATTGGTATTGCCGAAGGGCCGATGCGTGCGGTCCGTCTGCTGCGGATCAGTGGACGCACTGCAATTGCTTTCTATACGAAGAATTCTAAAATCCGTTTGATGCGATCCGTCCGATGCGTCCGATGCGAGCCTGTGGACGCCTACCTTTACGGGGACACGCGCATCGGGATTCGTCGTGCCCCGGTCTTTTGTGTTTTTCTTCATTTTGATTGATTTACTTGTATGAGACCATTATCGGTAATATACTGCCGTCCACTACTCTGACTGTGTTTATTATCGATTACGTGTGCACAGGTCTCGCGGATCCGTCACATTGTGGAGAGATACCCAGTCCCATATTGCCGTAATGTGGCTGTTGGCAGAAGAAATGAGGAGTACCAATCAAACAAGCAGGAAACGGGGCCGAAGTGAAGATCCTAGGGAAGAAGCTGGATGAGTATTATGAGGCTGGAAAAACCATTTTCGAATTTTATGGTTGCTTCTTCCACAGATGTGACAAATGCTTTACTGATGGGAGAGACAAAGCAATCCACAATAATTCCAGTGAGACCATGAACACTTGTCATGAATCCAAGACGGTGAGGAGGGGTGAATTCTTTAAAAACGGGTTCACTCTCGTGGAAATGTGGGAGTACGATTTCGAGCACCACCTCAAGACATACCCGGAAACAAGAGATTACCTTAATAACCACCCTATGGCCGTAAGGAAGCCCTGGGACCCCAGGAATGCACTATGGTGGGAGGACAAATGCCGCCAGACTCAATCACCGAGTCAAAGAAGATGGCGAGAAAATAAAGTACATTGACGTTTGTTCATTGTACCCATTTGTGAATAAATGGCGTAAATACCCGATAGGACACCCTAAAGTTTTCGTTGGTGATGACTGTCCTCCATTGGCTGAATGTGAGGGAATCATCAAGTGTTCAAATTGCACTTGGGTTTCTGATGAGGTGAAGAAGGCCGTAGAAAAGGGGTACAAGGTTGCAAAAATATTTAAGGTGTGGCAATATAACTGAATCACATATGACAGCAAGAAAAATGAGTGTGGTCTCTTTGCTGAATACATAAATAAATTTAAAATAATTAAATTGGAGTCCAGCGGTTAGCCTGCAGCTGGAATAACCGAGGGGGCGAAGGCTGGGTTTTTAAAGGAAATTTTTGAAAAGGAAGGGGTGGTGTTGGAGCGAGAGAAGACCAAACACAACCCCGGTTTAAGATGCATCTCTAAGCTGGCTCTAAATTCTCTTTGTGGAGAATTTGGACAGAAGGTTGACCTTTCCCAAACGACGATTGTGCGTGAGTATGAGGGTTGATACAATCTATTGGCGGATTCTAATAAGGAAGAAATCTCACTCCTGCCGACGGAGGATGCGGTCATTGTATCAACAAAGACAAAAATGAGGCTCTGAGGCCACCAAGCAGCACGAGCGTATCAATCGCATGCTATACGACCGCACACGCATGCCTGGTATTGTATGATTATTTAGAGAAGTTAGGGGTGAGGGTTTTATATTATGATACCGATAGCATCATATATACCGAAACGAATGGAGAGTAGTCACCACCAGTCGGGTACTTCCTCAGCGAGATGACTGATGAGTTATCCTGTTATGGTTCCGGAAGCTACATAACTGAATTCGTTTCATGAGGTCCCAAAAATTACGCCTTTAAAGTTGCCTGCGGCGGTGATCTTAAAAACATAAAACCAACTGTAAGGTCAAAGGTATTAGGATTGATGGTACCAGCAGTGATTTGGTATATTACGAGAGCTTAAAGGTTATGGTGGTTAATAGTGGTAGCTCTTTAGATGTACACTCCTGGCCAAAATTAACGCAGCACCTCCCTAACGATCCTTACGGCCGGTGCTGCGTTAATTTTGGCCAGGAGTGTACATTTGCCAAAACAAATTCGCCGAATGGATAGTCACATAGTGGTTAGTAAAGATGAGGTGAAAAAATACAGGGTAGTGTACACAAAGAGGTGCTGCGTAGGTAATTTTGGGAACCTTCGTTTTGGATATAAGGACACACTCTTAAGTCCTTTTCTTTGTACATATTCATTCATGCATTTTAGTTATTGCATTTTTATATTTGTATTTATATTCAGTGTATTTATTTAATTATTATATTTATATATTTATTTACACTTGTTATTTTTAATGGTATACAACATTTGTTATTGCCACAGATTGAACCTCACAAAATTATATAGGAGGATTTTAAATGATGGTGGTGCTGCAGGCAGATGTGTAGAGGACGGAGAAAAGGAGAAAAAAAGAGGGGAATGAAGTATTGCTATGCCAGGAGGAAACCCCTTTTCATTTAAATTAGTAATTAATATTCTATATCTTCCCCTCCACTTCACACCATCTCTTATTCACCTTCACTTATTCGTATTTAGTATAACATTATTTCCTTGCATGGAAATTTATTTGTTGTTATATCTTTATTTGTATTCTTTGGTATTGTTTGTGAGTGAATTACGCGAAAGAATTACGCGAGTGATTTGTTTTTTAATGTCGTTTACGCCGATGCGGCGCTGTGAAAAAATGAGTGTTAGAAAAAGGAAAGTGATTTTCGGGGAGTGCAAAAGAAGCTCTCGGGGGGTGAAGGTCAAAAGAATAGTGACCGGCCGAAAAGAGCCGTAGAAAGGAGGAGGCGAGGCAGCGGAACCGGTGAAAGACGCCCGAGAGCCGACGACGCCGAGGAAAAGAGCAAAAACGCTAAGTTTTAAATATTACGAATACAGTGACTGTTGAAAGCCGTAAAGTGCTACAGTTCTGATTTTAGAAATTGATTCAAATAACTTTATGTGATTTTGGAAATTGATTCAATTAGCATTCTGTGATTTTGGAATTTGATTCAAATAACTTTCTGTGATTTTGCAGACAATGCGGAAGGATTTGTCTACGGACTTTGTTTCCTTTGAATTCGAGTTTATTCTTTGCTATTCTTTTGTTGGATGCATGTCTTTTGGTCATTTGTTTTGGGGCTTGTTTGAATAACATTTGTTCTGATCTATTAAAAGTCCTTGAAGAAAAATGGAAATGGTATCGCGATTTGTTTTTTTTTTTCGTGGAAACTCCAGATAGAGGGGATCGCGGCATCGCGCACAAAGCTAAAAACCCTAATTAAACGGTCGACGCGGGGCGATGACCAGTGGTTTGTTTAGTTGTTTGTTAATTAAGAAAGAATCGTTACATTTCGCGCTTATCGTGGGGGCACGATAAGGAGAAATTAAATTTAAAAGTTAACGAGAAAAATAGAATCGTTTCAATATATATATTTTTATATATATCTTAGGAAGCCCGAGCTCTTAAAAACCTACCTATATACCTTGTGATAATGCAACATAACCTCCCAAATATACCCTATTCCAGGGACCACCACGATATTGCGCATCTAAGACGAATGCAATCTATACCTACATAGCCTACTTACAAAGAGTGGTCACCAAAATAGCAACCAAACCTCAGAACCGAAATTTCTGACACTATAATTAAAAATGTACCACCAAGTGCTCAACAACCAAACCTTGCATCCTCTAAATTTTTCAAGGCCTCAAAAGAAAATTCTGGCGAACCGGTTCGCCGCCAATCAACCAAGAAAATTCCAAACCACAAACTTCTGAGTCTTTTAAAACGGTCATTGGTAATAGTGCTACAGAGCCAAATACTATTGATAAAAAAGGGGAAAAATCCAGTAAATCAAAAGATAAAAATAATAAATCAGACAAGTCACTAAATGGCAATGAAGTTAAAACATCTTCGGCTAGTACATCCTCCACCCCCTAAATCACTATGGGCTATATTAATAGGACCATAAGTTCTCGGGAAATGGATTTCACGAGATGCCAAAGGGTGACGCCGGGTGGGGGGTCCGCCTTTAAAAATCCCCAGAATTAGATGACTAACCCAAGAGCATGCGCACCAGCGCAAACCGATGGAGTTTGGTACAGCACACCCTCACCAAACCTAGTGTACAAAGGCCAACCGAACGAGGCTGCCATTGCCCACCATAGCTCACAACGTCCAACCCCGCCCACAGGGGGCGGAAGGGCGTCGCGAGCGAACCCAAAAGAGAGAAAGATCTCAAATAATGTAAGCAAGAAAGCTACATAAACTCGGCAATTGGAGCCCGGTGAGGCGGACCCGAGGCCAATGGTTGTAGATGAGCTTGTCATCAATACGTCCCCGTTGCTTGCGACCGCGACTTCCAGGGACGAAAGTGAGCCGGGCCAAAGTGATTCTAGCTGGCAAACTGCGCCAGCAAATAAAAGGAAAAGAAAGGCAGGTCGGACTTCGCCGACGTACTCAGTGGCCACCCGGAATCGTTTTCAACCACTTTCGCCTTCTAGCCCTTTTACATGTGCCCCTGCTCCCACAAACTCAGTGCAACATCCGGTCAGGGTCAGGCGGCGGTCCCTCGCGATCCGTCCCTTTCCCCCAGATATAGGGGGAGGTAATTTCCTCCCTCGGGGCAATGAAAACGTTGTTAGAGGGACTAGTCCCACCAACTTCATAATGCGTAAATTTAAGCACACAGCGGGCCAAGAGAAATGGCTACTGGTTCCTCCTTCCAAGGGGAGGCAAAGAGCGGAGGCATAACAGGCAGCCTCCCGGATAGAGGAAGATCCCGGGTTTGATCCCCGGCCCAGTAAGACTTTTTTCAACTCCGTTTTTACTTGAGATTTTTCCTGGGTGCACGCCCTCATGTGCAATTTACCCTTTATCCTTACCTCCTATTCAATTAAAATTTAAAAATCGATACTCTCGTTTGACTGAAATCACGGACGACGAGGCAGCCTCCCAGGGGAAACCGAGCTCATCGGCTGAAATGACTAAAAAAGGCGAGGGAAAAATACCGCCAATTTTAATGGAAATGCCCAGAAACTGGGTCGAAATATTTAAATAGAAAGAAGATTTATGTTCCTTTTCCCCCATCGCCCAGCTCGCGGGTCGAGGAACGTCAGTCCGATGTACTACAAAAAAAGATTTCTTAGAAGTAAAAAAATTGTTCAAACAACTTAAAATATATTTCATCATCTGGCGTCCGAGAAGAGAGGAATGTTTGTGTTGCGTAATTTGCCAGATAATATTGAAACCGAGGACATTAAAGACTCGCTGTCTGAACAAGGGGTCCCGGTGAAAAGGGTTTCACTAATGAGAACTACAAAACCATCAAAAAAAAACAACCAGCCAAGGGATTAAATTCCATCCCGCCGAGACTTATCCCGCTGTACAGAATCTAACTCTCCAACACGGCCTCGTCGGAGAAATTTCTCATATCCGGCAAATTTGCGGGTTTAAAATATCTATTGAAAAACACTGACTGCAGAAAGACCCTCCGCGGTGCCACACATGTCACTAGGGCCAGGCGTCAATGATTCCGCGAGGAGCTTCACTCCCGCGTAATCGGTACCGCGTAAATAAAAAGTGTTGCCGCGGGTGCACTGCGAAAAGTTCGCACTGCGATCATACACATACCCCGGCATAGTCTGTTTGGTTTCCCATCCCCCAAATTCTCTTAAAATTGAGAAGGATATGCTACCAGACCATGAAATTTAGAACAACGGCAAAAGCGCCCTCACGAAGACTGAGGTCCGGGCACGAAGGGAGGCCTTTGATTCCGGAGGCTAAGTCGAGGATCTAATGGAAGTGGACTAAATGATCCAAGAAATTCTCGAGGCATCCGTAACGATCCCGGAGGAGAGGACGGAAAGGCCAACTGCATCGACAAGGAGGGCCACCATTAACGGTGGCGATGACACGACTCAAACGCCGCTCCATTGGACGGAACGTCACCACAAGCGGAAGGCCTAAAATCCTCCTCGTACAAGAGGTGGTTTTAACCTTCGGAAGGTTTTACTCCCGACTAGGATGAATACCAGGCAGATTACGTAATTTCCTCCCCCCACGATGTAACTACCACCTAGCGTTGTGTCTATTTGTAGTTTTGAACAATAATAAGATTCCATATCTGCGCAGAAAATGTCATTCAACAAAATTACTCAATTAAGAACGACCTAGACAAAGCAATAAAATCGGTAGCAATTAGACCACTTCCCCTTTTCCAAATTGAGGTCGACAACGCCGACAAGGCCGAAAAGCTTTTAAATATCCGATTCATCTGTGGTTTTAAAATAAGGTAAGAAAACTTTAACCCCCCGAGCATACCACCCCAGTGTCATAGGTGTCAGCAATTCGGACACGTCGACAAAGCATGCCATAAGCAGGCTAAATCTGTCATATGTGGTTATGGTCACCACACGAAAGATTGCTACAGCAAACGTCAAACAACTTCCGCCACTTGATTTATCTGTGAGATACCTAATATAAAAGGGCGACACCGACTGAAACGTCACTACTGTGGTAACTGTCCATAGACACACAGGACATCCAGAGGACACCAAATATTGTACGAAACCTGCCGATCAGCCGGAAATACGTGTAACTTGCAGCGGCACCCATCCGACAAGCTACCGCGGCTGTCCGTCATATCAGACGCTTAAAAATCAAATTAAAATACTAAAAGTAAAGGTACGGTTAAAATTCAAAGTCGATAGAGTCCCTGAAGTCCAAACAACCCAACGAGATTTCCCACCGATCGCGCGGCGGAAAAATTTGACTTCGTAAGCCGTGGCGGCGGCCGGGACAACTATTTCTCCCGATTTTATTTCAATGAAAATCGAGAGAATGAGAAAGTCTCCGTAATTGACCTCCCAAAAGCACTTAAGCTCCACATTCACAGTCAACTATTAACGAAAGCGACAACTGGAAAAGCAATATTAAATACTGGATCATTCAACTATATAATTGAATTACTGAGTAAAACCAGTGAAGCACAATTCTTCAACCATGTCCTCGAAACCACAAAGACGTGCTTAAATTCAAATAATGGATAAAACCATAATAAATGTTTTAGAATGGAATGCCAATGGGAACTCGAAAAAAAAATTCGAATTTTCAATTTTCTCGTCAGAAAAGCCATGTTGCCCTCATTTTTGAGACCCATCTAACCTCCGAAAATAAATTAGAAATACCAAATTATCATATACACAGATCCGAAGAAAAGTCAGCTTTTTGTGGTAGGAGTACACAAAAAGAGATTTAAAAAAATCAAAAACGACAAAATAGAAAATAATTAAGATTCCGAAATCAAACACGAACCGAATAATTAGAACTTGTGGAAGAAAACAGTTAAGCCTCTAGGAAATAAATTAAATAAGTCAATTAGCTAAAAAAAATAACGGAGTAGTTATTTCAAAAGACAAGGAAGTGGCCGATATATTTTTAAAAGATCTATCTAAGCAATATAGACCTTTTCTCGATGAATGTCCTTCACTTTCAGCCAAAATAACAACTGAAGATTTGCTCTCACCCCTTCGTTGCGACATGCTTCAAGGACATCCCCGAGCTTAAGACCATCATTAAGAACCTCAAAGTAAACAAAGCTCCAGGCCTCGACAAAATAAATACAAAAATGATCAAGGCATTCCTCGATATAGTATTGACTTAATTACTTGAAATTTACAATAACTGTATCAAGTAAAATTATTTTCCAGCGGTCTGGCGCAGAGCCAGCATCGTAATGATCCCGAAGCCGGAGCCGGTGAAGGACAAAAATAAATGTGAAAATTATAGACCAATAAGCAGGAAAATTTTTAGAAAAAAAAATTAATAGAATGGAAGAATATATAGATGCTCGTTCGCTGATTCCAAATCTCTGGCTACTTCCCTAATGCTTAGAAGCAAGCTAAAGTTATTATGATTCCCTAACCCAGTAAAAATAACACGGATCCCATGAATTACAGGCCCAGAAGTCTCTTTTTGATTAATGGCAAGTGCTTCGAAAAGATTACCCTTGACCAACTAAGCGATCATATATCGAGATATAATTTAATTCCCGACTTCCAGGCAGGGTGCCGAGCTGGTCTCTCCACTAGCCACCAAATCACGGAACTAGCTGAGGACATGGTAGAAGGCTTTAACCCACGACAATCTGCGGTCTCCTGGTTTCTTGAATTTCAAAGTGGAAATATATGACAAATAGATTTTACACAATTTTTATATGTTAATAGAATTAATTTCGCACTTGTCAATTAGATTGTGACTGGCAGAAAAGGCAGACAGCGAAAAGTGGACTGCCGTAGAAGAAGATAGTAAGATTATTATAAAAAGTGTACCGAGGATCCCACCCAACTTGAATGCGAAACAATTCTGGATTTCGGTAAAATGGTCGGGGGAAATAACCGGCACTCTGAATGTATGTCAATGGGCAGTCTCTCTCTGTCGTTCTCTGAGGATGGCTCCTTCGGGGCCGAAATACGTATAAGCTTTGTAAGTAGTCTTTGATGGTTTTTGGTGAAATTCTTTTGCCTTATGTTATAACCATCAGCAGCCCTGCCTTATTATTCATGTACTATGAAGTTTGAAAATTTTTTAACAGTTGATATCGATGAGTTAATATAAAATTACTTCCTACTCATTCTTGCACAGACTCTCAAAGTATCGTAGAGGGACGTGTTTTCTCCGGGGATCCTAAAGTGATCGGTTAGCGCGCATAGCGCTATCGCTCCAATCCAAGGCCCCGGGTTC
This sequence comes from Sympetrum striolatum, assembly GCA_947579665.1. NCBI lineage: Eukaryota > Metazoa > Arthropoda > Insecta > Odonata > Libellulidae > Sympetrum > Sympetrum striolatum. Next base: position 29,815,546 of record OX388352.1, read on the forward strand.
AAATCCCCGCTGATCGGGATTACTCTGATCAGGGAATGGTTGTGTTTGTATAACTTTCCCGTGAAGGGAAGGGCACCGGCCGTAAAAGTTACCAATCCATCGTCAAAACCAACCTCATCCTCATCACCCAAACCATTATTCATCAGCTGATTCCATAAAAAGCGGGAAAAGGCGTAGAGGAAAACGATGTTCAAAAAGAGGCTGCATGAAATATCAAAAAAGCGCAGAAGGGACAAAATTGATAACAAAAAGGTCATTCCAATCAGACTCCATATAAAGAATGTCACGAAGTTCTTATAGATAATGTACTAAAAGCTACAAGAAGGGGGATAAAGGGGTCAACTGTTTTATGATAAACCATACAAAGCGGTCGATTTATTTCCCAGGAGTTTAAATCAGTTGTCCACATCGGATGGAATAATATTCATGGCGAAGAAGCATGCCTCAAATTTGAAGCTATTCAATAAAAGAGAAACCGCTCTAAGTAACTCTTCCATTGAAGATGCCAAACATTTTACTGTTTATTAAATTTTATTCCCACAAACACTAACTGGTGGTGTCTCTTATGTGCATCAAATTTGAAATTCCTCCAAACTCTATCGTCAAGTATGACGTTCGCAGATACAAGAAAATTACTCGGTAGAGTTTTCTGAACACTTATGTTTCCTCAGTTTTCCCAAAAAAGCTCCTCTTGTTTCAATCAATGAGTCATTTTTATTTCCCAATATCCTTGTGCGTAAAAAAATTAACTTGCTCAGTTATATAGAATATTTATTTTATTTTAGCAGCAATATTTCGACGACATATTCGGTGCTTGGGATGGCAGATTTCTTCGTTCGTGATTTTTAAAAATTCCCTTCATCTTTTTACCACCATTCTTATAAGCACGGTTTTTCAATTGTCAAATTCATCGACTCTTAAATACCCATCTTATTCCCCCCCAAGAGGCCTTCTCTAAAGAACTCAAAATTATAAAAACAATAGCCTTCCTATTGGGTTTTTAATTGATTTAATTGACAAGTTAGTCACTTAGACCCTGGGAAAAATTGCTTCCTCGTCTATCTCCCCTTCCCTTTCCCCTTCTGAGTATTTGAAATCTAAATGGGTACAATTTCCAAGCAAATTCCACACAATTTAATCGCTGCTTCGTGGACCCGCTAACACACAACGTTCCTTATCCCATACCAGAGGTAAGGTGGATCCTTCCTTCCTGTCGAGGTTCTGCTTAACTCAAATGCGATGACTGAAAGTATTTCTATTATGGCAAGACCGGTCTCTCGATCAAAACAAGAGAAGCTACGGTGGTATCACTTAAAGAAAATTGAATAATCAAACCATGCAGAACACTTGGAAGAAACCGGCCATAGAAGTTCCTTCTCTTCAAATCTCCCCCACAGGCAGCCCAAAGGGAGGAAGTTAGATGCTTTGGAGATTATAGATATAACAAATGCAGAAAATCCGACCAATAAAGTCGTACACTTCAACCTTTCCTCACTCCTTACCCTCCCCTCAAAACTACATATCAGTAAAGGTGGATTATATGCGAAGAGTATCCACGGCACAACATTGTGGTGCGATAGCTCTATTAATTCGTGTTGGACGAACGAGGACTTCAATTGTATTCTGCCAATACTCAATGAACAAAAACCAGTTAAGCAAGCAGAAACCAATCTCAGGGAATTGTGAGAAATAAAGATATAGAAGGATAAATCCAATAACACTGCAGAAATCGAGAAAAAAAGAGAAACCAAAGTTCAGGTTGCCAATGGAGGTCGAATTACCTATTTCGAAAAAAGAGTTTCCATCGTAAGTTGCAGTGTTGTGTGCCTTATTATTATTATATATCTCAGGATTGGGGTAAATTCAATGTCTCGTAAAACCAAGCTGAGGTATCCATGCACCATTAACAGACAAACGGTGTACGTTCTATATGGATCTCAGAAAGACAAACGCGGATTCTGGCTTTTTTTGAGCTAGGGGGTTTGCAGCCCCCGTGAATAGAAAAACAGCCTCGGATAAAGGGGGACCACACTTTGTCCCCCCACGGTGAAGTGGAGGATGCCAGTGAAGCCCCGATGTTGCCCGCCCTGCCAACTCTACCCGATGTGCCAAATCGAGAACCTGCCCAGATCGTGTGAGGCCTGTGTGAGAAGGAGTTCGTGTTCTCCCGAGGCCTTGGAGTCCATGCGCGGAGGATGCACCCCGTAGAAGCCAATAAACAGGTCATCGTGGAGCGAATGAAGAGAAGATGTACAGGGGAGGAGGAGCGTATTATGGCCCTGATCGAAGTGGAAGGAATGCTTCAGGGAGCCCGCTTCATGAATCAGTTCATTCTTGAGCGGCTCCCTGGCAGAACTTATAGATATAGAACTAAGAGATACATATATTTTAAATAATTGGTGCAGGGCTTTTACCGCTCCAATGAGCACACCGTGCCGAGCGTGGTCGGGGAACGACCGCCAGATTAAAACAAGGAGAAATACGTTGAGTTTATCGGGGCCCTAGTGAGAGACCCCTCCTGTCTGGCTGTTCGATTTCCTGGCACGCTTGGGCTGTATGGGAGTAGACTCCCGGGTCGATTTTCTGTGTCAGGTACTGGCGGTATGACCGTCGACACCCAAGTGGAAACACCGAACATACTTAACCCATAGGAAAATATTTTTCCTCTTCAACCATCAATTAAGAAAATTGTGAGATTTTATCCCCCCACCATCCTGCTGCAGACATCAGGTAAGTATTAATGAAGATATGTAATACGCAGCGACTGAAGAAACATGGCTTTCTGCAAGGCCCGGCCTGTACAGGGGTTTTTCTCTTTCAGGTAAAAGAGAATAACCAATTGGGAAATTCTCTATGAGAGACAGCCGTTACTGAAAGCGGGCACACCACCTTTTAACTATGAATTCAGGCCCATAGTGCGACTTTCGATCTCCGAAACGCAGAATGTGTAACGTGGCGGATTCCGGCACGCTTCCTTCAATTCCCCAATGGTAAGATGTAGCGGTGTAAACTTGGACAAATCTCTATACGTCAGAGTTGAAGAACAAAGGCGGGGGAGGGGAGATTCGAACGCTGTCCGAGCCCAATGTAGGAGGAAAAGATAACAGCAAATTCCACCCCTCCGCCGGTTGCTCGTAAGGCAGGCAACTCATCCGGAGGGGCGGAAGACGGAAGTGGAGGAGAAAGCGGAAGACTGCGAGCACATGGCGAGGCAATGAGGAACAAGAGATCGACGATCATGAAGTTTGTCATTGAACGATGTAAAGAATTATTATAAATTCTTATAGTATAGTGAGTGATACGATCGGAAAATTAATAAATGGAAGGCTGATCACCGATGAAATCATTATCCATCTATAACTATCGCCGATGAAATTGAGAAGCAGTGCGCGAACCCAAATCCATTCCTGTCTACACTGAGTTGCCAGAAGACGACTTCGAAAGATTCAAGTCGATCCTTTAACTAAATTGACGATATAATGAGTAAAACAGAATGCGAAAATTATACACCCGCATGGAAACAAATATCAAAGAATAACGGTGAAAATATGAATCAAGTTGGTGCAAATGACCTTAGCTGTCGAGGCACCACCCAAATCCAATTCTAATACTAATATGAATGAAAGTCTGGATTACTAACCATAAAGCTCTGCCAAAGAAAATATTAAGTATTCAATGAACAAAATAGGAATAAAATCAAAACAACGACGAAGATGAAAAGAGGAATCCAATCCAGGAACACGAACAATTCACGTCGATTGCTGCTTAAAATTAATAATATAGAGAACAAAATAGTAATCAACAATATCAAAACTCACCAGGGAAAAAACAAATCAGGAACAACGACGATGGAAACAGAAAACACAAAGACAAGAAAACGGAGAGCGGAGACACGTTTGGACGCAAAGGAGTCTCAAGTGTATGTGTCAGGCCTTCAACCTTGGAGGTTGCGCCCTCTCTTTTCTACGTTCATTTGTTTGCATTCACCGGTTTCGCGGATTGCGAAGCAATTGTTGCGTGGAGCCTACGTCAAGCAAACAGTAAAGCAACCACTCCCTTCTTTGAGATGTTAAACGTTCATTATACTTAAAAAACAAATACTAAGCTTAAGCTACTCGTGTACACGGCATGTATCAGGTAAATCCATACATACGCCAACCCAGCGTTTCATTATTCTTTAAAAACGTATCTGAAGATTTTCAGATTTCAAATAAAAAATAATTTAAAAAATTAAACAAGCAAACATTGACCACCACCAAGAAATAAATCATAAATTTTCTTTGCTAAGGAAAAATATATCGCAAATAATATAAATCGCGAGATCGATGGCGAAAACGGCAAAAAAACTTACTTGAATATTAAACAATAATAGAGTTATTGCAAAAACAATATCCACGATATTTTTTGGTTCGCAATAACATACTTCACAGGGGGATATCCCCCGAATATTAAAGTTACAACTGAAACAGCACAGAAGTTTTTAATTCTATTTTTCCCCACAATATATATCCATTCACACAATTCGAAGCTGAAGTGGTGGTTAAGAAGCTTCCGTAAGAGTAAGCTCCGGGAATTGACGTAATTCAATACGAGTTCTACTCGCTTTTTTGGAATGTAATTAAATAAATAATGTATGAAACATTTCAAGAGACGCGGACAGTCAACACGCCATCGAACTCTAGAAGAGAAGTTGTAATAACTTTGATTCCGAAAACGCTAATTCACAAAAAGCAGAAGACTTTAGACCAATTACCCTATAATGCGCTGATTATAAAATCACCGCCTAAATTTTGAACAACAGACAGGCCAAAGCTACAAACAAAATCTTTCGAAAAGACCAATTTGTTGGCATAAAATGGAGAAATTCCATTGATGGAATTAATTCTAACCGTTACGTATACTTTATCGCCAAAAGGTGATATAAAAATGCCTCTCTACTGAAACTAGACTTCTAAAATGCTTTTGATACTGTCGACTTTGGTCACCTCATCAGTAAAATGATAAAGATGGGGTTACTGAAATCCTAATCGGCAATAAACCATAATATCAGTAGTAAAATTAAAATTAATGGGCTTTTAATAAAACCTATCGAAGTGAGAGGTTGGGTGCTCTCTTATACTGCTTTATACTCGTAATTGTTATGCAATATGTATATGAGCTGCCACCTATAACTTGTAACTGCGGGTTTAACTAAGTCATAACGAACGGCTGGCAGTCCTATGTCGTTCTTCATCAATAATGCTTCTACCTTGTGTATCAATAAACGGCTATACAACAATTGAACCGCTACTCGTGATATAAAGATTGAACATAAATGGAATATCAATAGGACCGAAACAAATAAAAAGTTTGGCCAACGCGGACGATATTTCCATATTTCTCTCGACGCAAAGAGATTTAGATACCTGCCAAGGAATATTGAATAGTTTATGAGCATCAGTATGTATGTATGTGTATGTTTGCTGGCGAATCAGCCTCTCGGGCTATTATCGCCATGAATAGCAGGACATCACAAGTCAGTACATCCACAAGTCGAACAATACATACAACATATAAGTTTAAAAAGTTAAAATTGGATTAAAATTTGTAAAAACAAGAAAGGGATGTATAGACGGAAAAAGGTCTAGCCCTTAGAGTCTATTATAAGAATAAAGGATACTGTCTCCAACTAATATTAAAATCATAAATTAACAAAATAAAATAATTATATAAAAAAATAATTGGAACAAAACCAAGTTGAGTGGGGCTTGACTAAATGTAAGTTGGTAGTTTCGTGGCCTTCACAAAATCAAATACCTTTTCCACAGATGCTACATCGTCTCCTACGGCGACCGAGAAATCCGTCAAAAGACCTAATCTCCTTCGCTCATCATCAAACTGGGGGCATTGCAGTAACACATGTGACACAGAGAGTACTGTGTCATACATCTCACATACTGGGGCCTCCTCAGATCACAGTAGATGTTTATGAGTCCACCAGCAATGCCCGATTCGTAGTCTGGTTATGACTACTTCCTCGAGTCTAGAGGGCCTACATGATGACTGCCAAGAATTAACATTTGGTTTCACTATCTTTTAATTTATTTTCTGTAATTCCAATCCACTCATTTTGCAATTGTGCAAAAACCAAGTGCTTTATGTCTTCACATCACTCACAGGCAGTCGTATGTCGTTCTTCCTCAATGATGCTTGTACCTTGTGTATCAATAAACGGCTATACAACAATTGGATCGCCACTGGTGATATAAAGATGAAACATAAATAGAATATATATAGGACCGAAACATAAAAAATGTGAGGCCTACGCGGACGATATTTCCATATTTCTCTCGACGCAAAGAGATTTAGATAGGAATATTGAGTAGGTTTATGAGCATCAGTGGAATTAAAATAAGCATCAAGAAATTAAAATTATTCGAATTATCTCCCCGTGCAAATTTTATAAGCACCCACTATAAGAAACGGAGTCAACGTAAAGATTGTGAATTTAGCTTCGATCCCAACATAGCCGGAAGTATTAATAAAAATTGGGAAACTAGACTCTGAGATCACAGGTGATACTTAAGCAAGATGAAAACAAGATCCCGCAGAGAATAATTATCAATAAAAACGTTCTTTTGGCAATACGGTGATACCTAACGCAGATTTCACCGCTGCCAAAAATATATCTCAGCAAATCCAAGCAGGCTATCGAATGGTTTTTATGGGAAAGCATGATTCTGAAGACGTCAGTGATCCAGAATTATTTTCCTTTCAGGAGGAGAGTTCTGGAGCTTGTAAGCACAGAAATAAAATCAAGAGCTTTCTATCACAAAAAATAATAGAAACACTAATAGGAAAAAGCAAAATAGCTCGATAAACACTTAAAAAAGCTTGAAATTGAAACAAAAGCAATACCAAGCTTTGGAGATAGAACAAAGATAACCTCAAAATTTTTTTATAAACTTTACCACGAAAATAAAATAGAAAAATCGACACAAGTCAGATATGGTACAAAAGTAAATTGAAAACATTCTGAGAATAAAATCAGGTGCAGGACACTGATTTAACGCAAAAAATCGACATAAACTAAATGATCAACAAATTGAAAGCAACAAACGGTAGAAAATACGAAAAAGCAATACTAAGAAGTCCAGAATGCAAAAGCTGCAAAAGTCACGACAACATAGAGCATAGAATTACTAAATGTCGAAACCGGAAACACATAAAAGCCGTATACAAAATAATTAACAATATAGGAGAAGTATATAGGAGTGACAGAAAATTTCACTATCTAGACTTCAAAATTACTATTCCAGACGTAAAAATGAGACCATGATATTGCTCGACACAGAATTCGCAACTTGGTCACTGGTCTCTACAAGAGAAACGGGAGAATCCTTCCCCAAAAAGATAAGGCTCAATTTGCCTGAAGAATTCGAAAATCTGAAAAATCATCTGTAAACAAGAAGCACAGGGTCAGAAAGAACTCATTAGTATATTAATAAATACGTACGCCGTATGATATAGCAGATTTATAAACAGGGTAGCGTGTATTGCAATCAAGTTACCAAAGGTCAATGTATTGTTCCTTTGTATCAATCAGTTTGTAAACAGCTGAACTTGAATTAAATATTTTGATATTAATGATTCTGCGAAAATACGAGAGACGCCACCACGCAGTCATTCCAAATTATGAAGCGATACATTCCTTCATTTATAGTATGTTTAGTTGAAATTTCTGTTATTTAATATACAACATAAACTTGAAATTAATATAATTTGTCATTTTTCTCCTGCAAACCATTTGTCTGATTGTTTGCTCAGGCATTAAATCAATTGCCAAAATTGTAAATTACGTTTTTATTGGCCTTATTTATATTAATTATGTATTACGTATTATAAGTTTATTATGTATTATATAATAAGAATTCAATTGAATTGTGCAAAAATCTTATGATTATAACTGTTCCTCCAAATGCCAATTTAATCTTATTTGGTGTCGTGAATAATTTTAACCAATGAGCCTATCAAAGAGACTTTGAAGATTTCGGAAAATTTATATGATAGAGATAAGGACCAATTGTGGATATCTGACATACTGTCACTCATTAAGCTGCGCACTGGACAGAATTTCTTCGTATTTGATGGTGATTTTTATGAACAAACTGACGGACTTTTTATGGGATATGCTTTGTCACTCATCCTAAATGATATTTTTATGAACAATTCAGAATGTAAAATATGTGATTCCTCATCTGAACTTCTTTAAATGGTTAAATGTCTGTTCCAATGCGTGGATGATGTATTTTGTAAATGGTTTGTTACTCTAAGACAACTAAATCTATTCCTCTCTCTCCTAATCTCCTTTCATACGTCTATACAATTCACCTATGAATTAGAGAACGATCACTCCCTCAACTTTCCCAACCTTACCATCTCCTTTTGCTGCCCAAATCTCCAATTTCCTATTTTTCGCAATACAGCTTCCACGGATCAGGTAATTTCTTCAAAATCAAATTATCGTTACTGCCAAAAACATTCAATTTTCACCATCTCATCAACCGTCTGTTCTCCATCCTTCTTTCTACCGACAGCTTCCATAAAGAACTTTCAGTTACTAAGTATATTGCTGTAAACATCGCTATCCCCATACCATAACAGATAAACGTTTAAGTCGCAGGCAAAGGAACATGGATTTAAAGAATATCCTTAGGGGAATAAACCATGATGATGTCAAACCTTAAATTAACTTTTCTTAACGGTCTTTCTGACAAAATCAGTAACCTTCTGCAAAAAGAAAAACTAAGACCTTTTAAATCGCGGTTTGATTTACAATAAAAATATTTTGCAAGAGCAAGGACAAATGTAATCCCATGAAAAGAACGGGAATTTACATGCTCAATTGCAATATTTGTGACGGGGTATATAACGATCAAACTCGTATAAATTCCTTAATTAGAGAATATGAGCATAAGCTATGTTACCGAAGAAAATCTTCCACCCCCCTGCGGGTAGGGGGAAGGAGAATACTCCCGTGGCAACCCGGCCTGTCGTAAGAGGCGACTGATCGAGCGGGGAGAAAACCCCGAGAACAAACCCCTCGAACAGCAAGGGCTGAGTCCGGACACTCTTGTGAATCAACTGTCTGTGTGAGGTCATGCAAGCTGACCAAGGATTCACCCACGTGTTTGCCGTGCGTGGACGCCCGTATGGAGGAGATGGGTGTCCTGGTGGTTGAGTGCAAAACACGGGCAGAATAACTGTCAACGCTCTAAAGATACTATTATTAACTGGCACAGCACACCTCTTTGGCCCTGGATTCATTGTAAACGGGAGGCCAGGGACTAGCACACCCTGGTCAATCGGCTCCTGATGGCTGGGGACACAGTCCTTCCGAGCGTACGTCAGGCTTGTGCGAGCTCTTGGGATGGTCACGGGCATTCTAGTGGGGGTTGAGGGGAGGTGCAGTTGGAGGAATCTGCATCCTTCTGTTGGCACTTCTCTGTCTGCTTTAGTGCCATCCCATCAGCTATATCTCTTCGGGTAGCCCTGGCGACCACATCGGTTTGCGATGTGGCGTCCCAATTTGTGTGGCTCCGAGGTGGGTGGGAAGCTCGAGAGATGAAATTTTCTTAATCCTTTTGTGGATTCAATCACTCCTCCTACCAAAATACCCCGCCCAGAAAAGGGTGGGCGAGAAGTCTACAGTGAATGTAAAAAATATTTAGTAATGAAATGTGAAAATGAAAATGAAAATTTAACAAAGGTTTCCCCATTTCTGATCCATAAAGTACTCTCCAATGGAGTACTAGGAACCCTGGAATATGTAAAAAAACTTAGGGATGGCACATTACTAATTAAAACAGCAGACAACAAGCAGAGCAACAAACTCCTGGGATTGAAAATGCTGCATGATACCCCAGTTAGGGTGAAAGTACATAAGAGGCTAAATAGCTGCCAGGGAGTCATCTCGTGCTATGACCTATACTGTACGTATCAGAAGAGGAGATAGCAAAGGAGATGGCATCGCAGGGAGTCATCTCCTGCCGAAGACTAAACAAGAGAGCAAACGGGGAAATGGTAAAGTCCACTTCCGTAGTTCTTACGTTTGCACTGGAAAAGGCTCCTGGAAAAGTATTTGTGGGTTATGAAGCATGCTCTGTGAGGCCATTTATTCCAAGTCCTTTGCTGCTTCCAATGCAACGTGTATGGGCACACAGCCCAATCTTGCAAGGGCAAGGCCACCTGCCCGAAGTGCGCAAAGGACAAACATGATGGAGAGCCATGTACTAGCCCGCCTCTTTGCAGCAATTGCAATGGGAAGCACCCAGTATATGCAAGGGAATGCCCGAAGCTGCAAGAGGAGAAGAAGGTAATGGAAATTAAAGTAACCAAAAAAATCCCATATTTTGAAGCCAGGAAAAAATACAGAAACATAACGTGCCCCATTTTTTCGAAATCCTTTGCAATGGTAGCCAAAACTCCCGTATTGAAGGCAACAGTAGCTTGCCAAACAGACGCCTAAATAGAAAAAACTAAGGAGACCATAGGAAAAACTAAGGAGACCATAGGGAATAACAACCACCCTACAAAAGCGCCTGTGACTAAGAGTGACGGAGACATGAGAGATGCCTCCAAAGCTAAAATTAACAAAGGGAAAAATACAGAACTATTAAAACCCGTGGAGGAGATGGAGATAGAAGGCAAGAGTATTACCCTTCCTTCTTCTTCTTCTTTTGTCAATTACTCAACTGAGGATGAGATGCAGGAGGACGAGCTGTCTGAAGATCAGCGGCGTCATTTCATCCTCAGTCACAAGAAAGGAGGAAAGAAAAAGCTAGCTAGATAGTTGGAAAAATTTTCTATTTAATTTATTTATTTTTTAGTCAATTGAAACGAATAATTGGTCCTTTTTTAACCGTCATATTTATCTATTTATCATTTATTTATTCAATTTTTAACTCTCTTTTAGTAACCTTTTATGTTTTTAATTATTTATTTATTTATCTTACTATCCCCTACATAATACAAATGTCTCTCCTATTACAGTGGAACTGTAATGGCTATTACACTCACCTCGAGGAGTTAAAAGTCTTGATCCACAACCTCAACCCTGCCTGCATTTTTTTGCAGGAGACCCACCTTAAAGGCACCAACACAGTAGACCTAAAAGGTTTTAAAATGTTCAGGGTGGATGACGATGGAGGTAATAGAGCCCGTGGTGGGGTGGCCACATTTATCATATTTACCTTGAAACTTGGGAATATCACTTTGCCCTTTGTGGAAGAAGTTAAAGTTTTGGGAATGTTTTGAGATAGAAAATTGAACTGGAAATTTCACAAAAACTTCTTGAAAAATAAATGCCAAAAGACCTTGAATATTTTACGTTTTTTAAGCAATAGTAGATGGGGTGCAGACCGTAGATCAATACTTCTTCTTTACAGGGCACTGATACGGTCAAAGCTTGACTATGGCTCTTTTATATATGCTTCTGCACGGAGTTCATATATGCGCTCTCTAAACTCCACCCACAACTGTGGACTAAGACTGGCAACAGGTGCATACAGAACCAGCCCTGTAGTCAGTATTTATGCTGAATCTGGGGAGCCACCTCTAGAAACTCGCAGGGATATTTTAATGGGCAACTATGTAAGTAAAATTTTATCTTCAAAGAACCATCCCTACTACAGTCTGCTTTTTAAACCAAATTTTAAAGAACTGTTTTATAGACGACCTCGGGCAACTCTTCCCCTAGGAATACGCTTTTTGGATTTTATCAATGACACAGGTATTCAATTGCCAAAGCTGTATCCTGCTGGCTTCCCAAAATTCCCACCTTGGCAGATTCCCACACCAAAAATCATTTACGATCTGACCAGGAACCCCAAAGCGGATACCCATCCTTGGGCATTAAAAAAGGGCTTCCAGGAAATTTTAGAAGCTCATACTAACTGTACTGACATATACACAGATGGATCGAAATCTGAGATAGCCTGTGGCTGCTCTACTGTAGCAGAGCCTTTTGGATCCATACAGATAAAATTACACCCTTTCTGCAGTATTTACACTGCAGAACTATTTGCAATCAAGAAGGCAGTAGAACTTATCAACTCCAAGAACTCCTCATTCCTAATTTGCACAGACTCGCTCAGTGCCCTTCAGATGATCTCCAAAACTTTCAACATGGACCCATTAGTACAGGGCATTCATTCATCCCTTTTGCTTCTGAAAGCAAGGGGAGTGGATGCAGTTAGAATGAAATAGGAGACCCACACATACCAGCAGTAGACCTACGAAATTTATTAAAACAGAAAGCAGTACAGAAATGGTGTAGTCGCTGGTCCTTAATCGCAGAAAATAATTTACGCAGTATTAAACCCGATACTGTGGAATGGCCATCTTCTATTCGAAATAATAGGCGTGAGGAAGTTTTGGTCACCAGACTAAGAATAGGGCACTGCAAACTAACTCACTCATATCTCTTCACAAGAGAGAAAGAACCAGCAAAATGCGAGCATTGTGAATCCCAACTAACTATAAAACACATTCTCACCGAATGCCCTCATTACCTGGGGAGACGCGATAAACACAATGTCAGAGGGAAAATGAAGGAAATAGTGGGTAATGACCCTATTATGGTGGACGGAATATTGATTTTCTTTAGGGAAGCCAAGTTATCTCCTCTAATCTGAAAACCCATAAGGAAGATCTAAATATGATTAACATGACAGCTCTCTAACGTTTAAATGTTTGTTAACCTTCGTACCTACTGCCACTTTGTTTAAAAATATCCAATCAGAAAAAAAAATACCGAAGGTGCTAAATGACCTTAGCCGTCGATGAACCATAAACCCAACACCTACCAAAACCTTCCATACCCATTTCTCTAAGCACCATTATTCGTTTTTTCACCAGAGATTTGGAGGCAGAAGTTAAATTTCTCAGAACAATTTAATTTTCTCCCCCATATCAATTCTCCGAAATGTACTGAGATTAATGAGCTCATTATTCTTTTCCATTCCCCACTTATTCATTGCATTCTACCACCCGCCGACAATGCTCAGTTCCTTGCCCCTGACTCACCTTTCTTTCTGCCATGTTCCCCCTCCCACTACTTTCCCTAGTTCCTCCATTTTCCGCCAGCCTCAATTCCGTATATTAAATGTACGGTTTTAGCTTACACACTTGAAGATTGCGATAAATCGCCAAAAATGTCGTAACAATCTTTATCGTTCAAATAAAAACAATTGCGGAACAAGTACTGCACGTATCTTTTCAATGATGACAAGTTTTCACCAGACTTCGCCAACGACAGTGAATTTTATAGTTCATGTTTGTATTTACAAATTTTACATTTATTGAATTGTAAATGTTGTAAATAAAAAATACTTATTTGATAATGGATACCATTCCATATACGCTATCGCTCGTACCCTATCGTACAAGAACGAACCCATGCAAAGGATTCAATAGAGGATAGTGGTGCCTTTGGCAAGGATGATTAGATACTATGAATTAAAGTAAGAATAATCTCTTCAATTCTTTTGTATAAAGTGACTGAATTGAATTTAAAAATCAAATAGGTACAGAATAACATTCTTATGCAGTGGATTCAGGTACGATGATTTGAATTCTATCACGCATAATTGTTATAAATTATTAAATAACAATATTATTCTTCAATAATAAGTATAAATATATAATTTGTATTTTTAAGATGCCAAAAACATTTATTTCGATCGCATCTATAGCTTTTAGAATATATCATACCAATAATAGATTTGGTGGACACAGACGATGTTGAAGAGGAAAACCTAATGCCAAGGACAAAGATTAAATTCTTTGATCACCGACAATATTCTTTTTAAATATATTTGGAAAAGGAACTTCAAATCCGTCTCTAAAAATATACGGCGAGGATAATTTTAGGCATATTCGAGGACAGATTAACTGGAATGAGAGATACTTCAATGGCGGTGAGTCCGATGAATAAAATACTAATCAAGCTTAGATATTTCGCAACTGAAAACTTCCAGATTATTATAGGGGAGGATGGCACTATAATTAATAATGTGATCCATCTAATAGCGGGAGTGAGAATACGTTAAAATCCCAACAAAGGAGGAGGTGGGTGAGGTGAAGAGGAAATTTTTCGAAATCTCGTGGTTCCTGACTGTGGAAGGTTGTGTTGGTGGAACCCATTTAAAAACTTAATATCCTGGGGTAGAAAATGTGGAACATTAAAGGAATAGGAAGGGTTTTTTCCCTATGAATGTGAAACGCATCGGCGATGCCGGTTTAATAATCAGAGATGTGGACGCACGGTGACATGGGTCAGTGTATTCACTCATCAAACTTAGATTAGAGGAGAATCGATAAGGAGGTCATTTATTAGGTGATAGCGCCGAAGTCTCTTGTTGAACGTATTTATAAGCACTGGTTCCCAAACCTACAACGCCAGCAGAGTTATAAATTTTCTCACTTCAGGACAAGGAACACCATAGAGAGCTGTTATGGTGTTCTGAAGAGAAGATACCCTTGCTCTTCGAAAGGAATGCAATCGAAGTCTGACATCAAAGCAGCTTTCGTAGTTTCAGCTATTTCTTCGCAGAACATCTGTATTACGGAAAACTATAGGACGCACGAGGAAATGTAGGACCAGTAAGATGCAAATGAACCTTATCCTCCTTTTAAAATGGAGAATGAAGATTATAGAGTAATGCTAAAACTGGACTTATTAACATAAATTTCAGGTGAGCTGGAAATGGACGTCTTTTAAATGAATGATTATGTGATAAGTAATTAATTATTACCTGAATATGTGAAAAATTTCATATTTTTCATGTGTTTAGTCGAGCATCACTCGCCATGTGCACACAGCATCACTTTACCGTAAGTAAAATTGATGCGGCACTGTAAATTTAATCTTAAGATCACCTGCCCAGAAAGTGGGACACCTGAGTAGTAGTAGTATAGGTTATAAGGTGCCTCGACAGCAAAGGTCATGTTGCACCGTATACAGAGGAGATATATGTATCATAATATTATTTAATTTTTAGCACTTGGAGGAACCTACAGCGAGGGGAGGGAGACCTGAGTTTGAGGAATTGTCCAGGAAATGTTAATTTCGGAGCACTCCTATAAGTGCAATGTTAATACATTTTTCATACTTGAAATTTTGAGTGTGGATCACAAATGATTAAGATAAAAAATTTAGGGTTGCAGCAGGTAATAAATCCTATAGAGATTTTATAAAGTTACTCAAGTCACTAATAATAAAATAAAGGTTTATCAAGCATTGATCAGGCCTGAGATAATTTATGTTTAAGTAACATGGGCTATGGCCGCTACAGAAGAGGAGCTGCTTCAAGGATTTGTGAAAGTACAAAGAAACAATCACGGTGCGAACAGAGGAGAATTAAGAAGTTAAGAGATATACAGGAACACTTCAAAAACACTCAGTATGCAGTGGAACGTACCTGAGGAGAGGATGGTGAAGATGTTGTACGTAGAACTTTCAGGTGGTTAGTAGACAGATTAAGACGTGGGAAGAGTTCGCAGGATGTTAGATAAGATCTGTGAAAGATTTAATAAAAGGTGATGGAGAATTCACACAAGAGAACGAGATCAATCAGTTAATAAAATGGCTTTCTTGCCAAAGAGTAACTCAAATAATACCAACAAACGCAAATGTCTCCAGCTCTTGAAGGAGAAATGAAATGCATTCTAGAATCAATAACAACAATATATGTACTCCTGCATCGTAATATATCCCGAATTCATTTTCACAAGTGAGAACGATGATCATTCAGAACATCTGTAGTGTTGTGGTAGAATTACTGTTACAGTTTCGTATCCCCGCCAATTTTGGTGTATCTATGTCCACAAGAAAAGTGTGCTTTCAGTGAGACCCCTGTATCAGACATTTTTTATTTGCTTTTCCATGTGCAACTAAGCGAAAGTGCAAAAAAGCAGTCAGTGATCAAACTTCAAGGAGATAACCATCAGGAAACCTATTTCTTGGTCGTATGGTAAGTCACACCTTGTTCGTAGCCCGACTTTACCATACAGTCCAATCATTTTCCAAAACTTGGCTATTCTCTTAATTTTGGCCAATCACGGGCAAAAAAGAGAACAGATGCATTTATAATAAGATTGATTCAGGCGAAGTTTAATACCAGCTATATATCTCAAATGTGATAAAAGAATCTTTTCTCAACATTTCCTACTACAAAGCAGTGTTAATCGCCGTGGATGCTTGGAACCCGAGGTGTATGTGAGAATTGCGGATTGCATAAGATCGAGGCGCTAAAGTCGCATCAGCCTATATGCGCGATTCCACAGAAAGACGAACAGTAATTCACTACTTTTTGTAATTAAATCATCTATATTCCCGTACTCCTTTGAAACAATTCTGGAATAGGTTTATTAGTACTGATAATTATTTTTATTTAAAGTGCCGGTGTAGAGGCAATAGCCAAATTGTAAAGGAAAATTGTTCCTTCAGCAGAGGATTGCATCGTTAAATATTTTTTCAACAATGAGGCCATCAGAAGAGTTTACCCGATCTATACACCAATTTCCCACTTGTTTTCCTCTTCTGGGATTAGTCAGCCTTTTACTTCCTCTCCACCCCTCCCCTCCCCTTTTTCCTAACTCCTCTTTGGTACCATTACCCCTCCATAAGTAAGGTATTTGTATATATACTCTTGACCTTCTGCCTTCTTCATTTGATGATGACTATGACTAGTCGAAACCGGTCGTGTATGTGGAGGAACTCAAGTTGTGGAATTCAATACGTTGTGTTTTTTTTCCAGAATATATAATTCTTTTCAAGTTTTCGAAATATAAGTTAGGTCTAAATTTAGCTGGTTTATAAATTTAATATTTTATTTTTCTCCCCGAGAAACAGGAAAATTGCATGTAAAGGACACAAAAGCCAGCAGCAACATCCTCCCTAACATTTGTTGCAGGTGTATCGGGGAGAATCGGCATGATACGGCCAAACATAACGTCCGTTCTGATTCCCAATTCCAAGGTGGGCACAGTGCTCGCTAAACCTATGGATGATCTCCTCGTGAACCTCTGGAGTATCTCGTGAGTGCGGACTCTGCTACATTGGGCGGACGAGCAGAACCATTTAAAAACTCGTCTAAAGAAGCGCATTCCCGGTGCATATGCCTCTATCACCCCTCGAAGTCCCACTGTTTCGATCAAAACCATTTCACCAAAATTGAGGATGTCCAAATCCTTGGCTTTAAGAAAGGATATTGGGACAGAGAACCGAAGGACAACATAAAGTTCGGGCTTAACCATGAATACCTTAACCGTGACGGCGGACTGCTCATAAGTAGTGCTTCGGACGCAGACTAAATGAACGACCAATGGTGAGCAATAATCTGAAAGACCAATGAAGAAAATGTCAAGGATTCCGCGAAAGATACGCAAAAGCAGTCGTTTAGGTAAATAGAGTAAAGTTGCTTGCACCCTGTAACACACACCGAAAGGCAGCTTGTAGGGACTTTATATAGACTCACGCTCCGCTATTATTGGCCGCTCTCAACCAGGATCTTCCTTACAGAAGACATAATTCCTTAAACTGCCAGATCGGAGAAGTGATAAAGACACTCCTGACCCATATACAAGAGGCTGATTTCTACCTTTTGCATCACTTTCCTGAATATTTAACAAAAGCAAACGATGCAATTTTTGAATCTCGTTCTTATCTGATTCTGATCACCATCTTTTTCTAATGATGGCATAATTTCACGCCAAAACCGGTAAACTGTGTTCTCATTTTGTGGACTAGTACAACATATTTTATTACCAATTTTTAACATACATGAAGTTACAGTTGCAAAAGTTTTATCGATGCAGAAACATCCTTGTTTTCGCATAGAAGTAGCCAATTCAAGTGCACGCGCACTCGGCGCGGGTCGATGGAGGTCGGCCAGTCACTAGCTCGCGAAACAACCCAGAGATTGTAGGCCGACCGAACGAGGCTGCCGCTGTCCCATTAGACTCGCGACAGCCCCCCCGCCCGCCTAGGTCGGAAGGACGTCGCGGGCCCCTGTTAACGAGACATTAGTCTCAATCAATTACAGTGAAAACGCTGAAATAATTTCGCATTTGGAACAGCCCGGTGAGGCGGACCAAGATCCGATGGTTTTAGACGAGCCAACTGAAATTGCTACTGCGTCGCCCGCGATCCCATCACGTAAAGACGGTAACGAGCTTCGCGAAGGGGAATCCTAGCAAGTTCTTCCAACTAATAAAAGGAAAAGGAGGGCAGGTCCTCCCTCGCCAGCATCACCTGTGTCAACTCGGAATATTCACGAGCCACTTTCTCCTCTCAGCCCCTGCGTTTCAGTGCAACCACGCTTAACAAAATAATGTCTAAATATGCGAATGCGATTAGCTATATCCTACCTTTCACCTTTTTATGAAGAGATTCTAATTCTCTAATTGTAC
This sequence comes from Sympetrum striolatum, assembly GCA_947579665.1. Lineage (NCBI taxonomy): Eukaryota > Metazoa > Arthropoda > Insecta > Odonata > Libellulidae > Sympetrum > Sympetrum striolatum. The sequence continues at coordinate 29,833,999 of OX388352.1, forward strand.
TTTCTGTCTCAACGGTCGCAACCCGCAGCACCGTCTAGCACCATAGGAGGGCTCTCTACCTAACCTCGACTAGTAGTAGTCTCTAACTGCGCTTGGTGTGAACCGGCCGGGTCCCCTCGTTAGGAGTAACCCTCCCGCCCTCCCATTCTTATTCAGGAAAAACACCCTGTTCTATCTTACATCAACTACTCCTTCACAAAGCACCCTTAAAGTGTTCTGAATCTTCTGGTCCACCTTTTATTTTAGTTTTTTGGTAAAATTAATTTTTTAAAGCCTCTTTTCCGCCGAAACGCTGGCAATCCGTTTCTTTCCGACACATTGTCCGTTCAGCGATCTTTCTCCGCGAATTTTCCGTAATACCAACCTTTCAGCCACTCAGAGTTTTACTTTTTCCACAAGAAATTTCCACACCATTTGGAAATAACGACAGGATAATCACGTTATGGTACGCCTCAATAAATTATATATCCTACCCACTCGTTCGATAAAGTAAGTAATAATACTCGCCCAGTAAAAAGCTTTTAAAATCCGACTTCTTTAAAATAGTGAAAAAATATTCAAATTCCACCACCTTTTTAGGAGGTGATCTAAACGCGAAAAACCGAGTCTGCGGGTGCCGATCTGACAACACCGCTGGCAAAAACCAGTTGCGATGGCTTGCGCTATCGAGATTTCAAATTCATGCACCAAATTCCCCGACGCACATTGTTAAAAACCACCCTGATAGAAACGATATTTTAGACTTTTTTTAACTACGTTTGAGACTACGCGATTAGATTGTGAGGTTTTTAATATTTTAGACTCTGACCATTTACCGATCTGCGTGTTTTTATCTACCGACTTAGATGACATTTTTATTAAAAATTTTAGAACTCCGGACTGGGATCGCTTCAGATCCGAATTAGGAATTTTAAACTTGGACAGTAATAATTCTTTTAACGATCGGGACGAAGTAGACAGACAAATTTTATTGCTTAATGATCGCATAAACGTAGCCTTCGTGAAATCGTCCAAAATCAAAAAGAAACTCCCATCGGGGCAATTTAAACTCCCAAAAATTATACTAGACAAGATAGCAACTCGCAACAGGGCCAGGAAAATGTTTCAGAGAAGCGGAAACCGCACTTACGACACTCTGTATCGGCACCTCCGCTCGGAAATTCAAAAAGATATTAAGAAATATAAAAATAATCGGATTGAAAGAGAGCTTGAAAATATCGGAACTAATGACGAAAATAATAGAAACCTCTGGAAATTCGTAGGGAGAGTTAAGGGAAAAAAGCAAGGAGTCAATGTCCCCATCAAAATTGATAATGATAAATTCGCTCTTTCCGATGCCGACAAATGTGCTCTTTTCGGCGACCTTCTCAGCAACACATTCACCCCTTTCGACCCAAGCGCTTGCCTGGGAATCGCAAAGAATAAGAAAACAAAGGCAATTAAAAGAGGTAGAATCGTTCTAAGACCAAAAGCTGACGGACCGCCGACATGCGATTACGCAATTTCGCGAGTCGCCGATGACGAGCGTCGCTACACGCATCTTGCCTTTGAGAAAGAAGTCAAGGACGAAATCCTCTCCATGAAAATTTCACCTATCTCAAAACCTGATTTTGCCGATCTAAAAGAACTTAAAAACATCATAAAAAATCAAAAACCAACAAGGCGCCAGGCAAGGACGGCATTACCGCGAAAATGATAAAAGCCTTTCCCGAAAACGTGCTGACGGCTATTTTAAATATTTTTAATTCATGCATGACTCTGGGCTACTCTCCCAACGAGTGGAAAGTGGCAAAAATCATCTTAATACCAAAACCAGGGAAAGATAATTCCGACGCAAAAAACTATCGGCCGATCAGTTTACTTGCGATTCTCGGCAAGTGCTTCGAAAGGGTTCTATTGAATAGAATGAGCGCATTAATCGAGTGTGACAATCTCATCCCTGACTTCCAGGCTAACTTGTTTATTGTGTATTTGTATTTTAATTGATTATAATGTTAATAACTTGAAATTCTTTTAACTATTTATATATTTATTGTGTTAATTTATCTATTTATCTATTTATTATTAATTTTACTTATTGACAGTAATTTGTAGTAGTAGTATACGTTATAAGGTGCCTCGACAGCAAAGGTCATGTTGCACCGTATACAGAGGAGATATATGTATCATAAAATTATTTAATTTTTAGCACAAGTTGAAATTTTAAAATCCGATTCAAATTTATTCTTTAATACTTATATTTTAAAACTATTTTATATTTTTAAATCTGTTTAATTAATTTTACTTCACTTAAGAATTTAAGGACAGAGTCTAATTTGTCCACATCATCCCCCAGAATTTGGTAGGTAGTATTATGGTTTGAGGGTGCGTCAACAGCTAGGGTTATTTGCACCACATACACAAATAAAATTCCTTATGTAAGTAGAATTTACTGTAATAGATACATTTAATTTTAATTTTATAAAGCTAAAGAAAATTACCACAGCACTATGAGCTTCTCGTTATGTTGTTATATTTGGTTTATGAGCTTGGTCTCCCTTATAAACTTGATTACTTTCTCTACCGAGCTTATCTCATTTTTTAAAATGTCCTTAAGGCTACCCTGAATGCTTAACCTCTCTCGTACATTTTGATATTTGTCACAGCTTTCAAACAAATGTGCAACTGTTAATGGCTCACTGCAGGTCTGGCAGATGGGAGGATCCTTCGTCTCTGTGAATAAATAAGAGTGTGTGAGAGAGCAATGCCCAATCCTGAGACGAGTGATAGCAATTTCCTCTCTCCGACAGCGCCTAATGGATGTACCCCAAGATGTTATGCAATCTTTCACAGATTTAAGCTTGTTCCCATGTTGTGTTTGCCACAATTCTCTCCATTGAGAGTGAGCTGTATTTCTCAGGATGCCCTTGAGATCCTGAGCTGGTACCTGATCCCATTCTATATCCCACCTATGGATGGCCTCTTTTGCTGCCAGGTCTGCCTTTTCGTTTCCTTGAATTCCAGCATGTCCAGGAACCCATATAAAGGTGATGTTAATGCCCTTTTCTTTTAGATCCTTCAGGATGGATTGTATGTTCTGGACTATTGGGTGGAATGAGGAAAATTGAGTTATGGAGTGCAGCGCACTCATGGAATCTGTGCATATCATGTATCGTCCTTGTCTGCCCTTTGTATTTGATAATGCCATTTGTATTCCAACTAGCTCAGCAGTAAAAATACTACACATTGGGTGTAGTTTTACTCTCACTGTTCCTAGATCTTTGGACACAAGTGCACACCCCGTCCCTACATCTGACTTGGAGCCATCTGTGAAGATAGGAGTGTAACTTTCGTAGAATTCAGACATCTCCTTGTATCTTTGCTGAAATAACATGTCAGATGTTGATGACTTTATTTCTGTGGCCAACCTGTTATCACAGTCAGGCTCTGGTAATGTCCACGGTTGGTCCCTAGGAAAACCTTCAGGGCATACTTCTGGAAAGCTGAATCCAGTCGTCTCCATAAAAATATAAAATCTTATCCCAAGAGGCTTGGTGGCTCTTGGTCGTCTGATAAAAACATCTAAAAACTTTGGCTTGAAAACAATGTTAAAACAGGGGTGAGATCGCATGGAGAAGAGTTTGGCTGCATAGTTGCACATCAGAGCGTTTCTACGAGCCCACAGTGGAGGTTCACCAGATTCAGAATACAGGCTAAGGATGGGGCTAGTCCTGAATGCACCAGTGGAAAGCCTTATGCCTGCATTGTGTACGGAACTGAGAGATTTTAAATAAGACTCTCTGGCTGAGGAGTAAATAAAGCACCCATAATCAAGTTTAGAGCGAACTAGTGCTCTGTACAACTGCAGCATTGCAGATATTAACAGTAATTAGTACAGACAGTAATTTTTAACTAGTATTTAAATTTTTTAAGTTTTGCCAATCCAACCTGTGTTTTGTAATTAGATTTCTTCTGTTATTTGTGGTCTCTATCGCATTAGTTCGGATTCTTAAGGTTTTATATTAGTTAGCGTCGGCCGAGAAATAATTATACCGCCTCTGATTTTATTAAACCGGAATTTGACTTTTAAATTTTTAATTAACTTATTCGGTCTTTCGCCTTTTAATAATCTTCACTTCTAAATCATTGCTTTTAACCTGAACGACCACTCACTACTTGCGCTTTTTAATGCAATGTCCGATTTTAACCAAACTATCCGACTGCAATCCAGTTAATCGTACGCTCGGGCCGTCGGAGGCCCGAGCAACCTCTCTTGCTCGCAATCTATTCTGATTTCCGAGATGGATATGCCCGTATTAAACGGAAAAAAGGACGAACGTCCAGATTGCAACACTAAATCGGTGAGAAATAGATCCTTAAGCGTCGGTCGGGCTAGTTCTAGCGAGGCGATCGATTTCTTAAGCGAATTAATCAATTCAAAAAAATAAAACTAACAGCCAAGGTAGCGAGCCAACTCCCCGTACGTCTCGGCGTTCCGAGGTCCCTCGTGCCGGAATTATTGGCATTTGTGAAGAAAATCGAAATAACAACAAGGTTAATTCTTTAAGCAATGACGACATCCCTGCCTTAAATCGCGGGCCGGCTGCAAATGGGACTCGCTCTAGAGAAGTCCCGAGAGAACTCTTTAACTCAGACAACAAAGGGAAAAATAAAATTAAAGTCAGGTCAAATCCCCCTCAAGGAGTTAACCCTTCCGCTAGGGTGGGTAAGGTCGAGTTAAAAAAGAATGTAAGTGTGGGAAGCTACTCCGGCGGAGTGGGTGCTCACGGGTTGTTTGTCGGTGATCGGAGGTCACTGGGAGGCGAGCCCGGTACCGCCGAGACTTCCCCCCTCCACGATTTAAATGGCGCGATTGCGCGGAAGTCGGGTGGGAATAACCCCCCGCCCCCCCCGGAGGCGACCGGCCGCCAGAATGAGGCCCCCGAAAAGCCAAATAAATCGCCACCCGACCCTCTCCCCCAGAGAGAAGGGGAGCGAAAAGTAAATAAAAAGAGTTCAGAATCCAGAAAGAAAAATATCGAGCCCATTGAAGGGGATCGGCGCCCGGTGGGGGCGGACGGGGCCATCGAAAATCCAAACATAAATAACGACTGGACCATCGTACAGGGGGGGAAGCGAAAGCGCAAGGCAGGGCCTTCGCCGCCCACATCTCCGATCGCAACGGGAAACCCCTTCGCGCCTTTGTCTCCGTCGAGCCCAACTCGGCCAAGATTAGAAATCGCCCTAGCCGGAAAAGACGAAACAAGCAATTTAAATAAAAAAGAGCGAGTCCCACCAATTTATTTGGAAAATGTTGATAATTGGGCCCAACTCTTCAAAAAATTTTGTACCAAATGCCAAATGCAGCCGGTAGCGCAAATGGCAGGGAAAAAAATTTTAATTAAATGCAGCTCGGTAAAAGATTTTTTAGCAATAAAAGAAATTTTAACTAATGACAATATAAATTTTTTTACTTATCGACTAGCGTCAGAAAAAAAGCACAATTTTATCATCCGCGATTTACCAATAAATATTTTAACAACCGACATAGAGGAATCGCTCGCCGAGCAAAATATCGTTTTTAATAAAGTGACACAGTTAAGAACAACAAGACCGACGAAAAAAGATATTTTAAACAAAATCAGCTCTGTCGAACCCCGGCCCCTTCCCTTGTTTTTAATTGAACTCGATGATATCAAAAACATTGATATGTTTTTAAATGTTAGATTCATTTGTGGTTTTAAGATAAAAATCGAGAAATTCAAACCCCCCAACGGGCCTCCTCAGTGTCACAGATGCCAACAGTTCGGACACGTCGACAAGGCATGCAATATGCCGGTCAGATGCGTAAAATGTGGGCAAAACCACTTAACCAAGGATTGCAAGAAGCCCATCAAAGAACCGGCCATATGTGCGAATTGCCACGGGGAACATCCGGCTAGCTACCGAGGCTGCCCATTTTATCAATCACTTAAAAATAAACTTAAATTGATTAAAGAAAAAGCGAGACTGAAAATGAAAATTCCGATCAACACGGGATTTCAAATGTCTGCAAACACGTTCCCGCCTGTAGCGCCAAGGAAAAGCCCGTCCTACGCAGCGGCGGCGGCCGCCAGAACTATTTCTCCCGATCAAATCTCGGAAGATATAGAAAGAATACGAGAAAGCCTGCCAAATAATTAAGAAAATAGCCAAAACGACCAGCAGCAACGAATTGAACCCAGTCCCAACAAAGAGAGAAACTGGAGAAATAATATCAAGAATTCAAAATGTCAAATATTTTTAGGGGTGTGGTTGGACCCAAAGTTGACATGGAAGGACCATGTAAAACAAACATTAAACAAAGCGAGAGGGGCTTACTTTGCAATTAATATTTTACTTTTCAGCAATAAAATTAAAATGAAAACCAAGCTTTTATTATACTTGACAATGGTCCGACCTGTCATTTCATATGCTGGCCCTGCCTGGATCTACGCTTCAAAAGAAAATTTTAAACTTTTAAACCTTTTTGACAAAAAATGCATAAAGGCCATCTTGAATGTTCCTACCATGACGAGCTCCAAAGAAATCTTCGGAGCACATAATATCAAACCTTTAGACTCTCTTTTTTTAGATTTAGCTGAGACTTTTGTTCATAAATTGCCCGCCGCACCTGGTGCCTTTGGCGAAATGTGGAATCATCCGGACCCCGACAACATAACAAACATGTACAGGAAGCCATGGGAGTTTCGAAAAATCCTACGAGAGAAACAGTTCGACGAGCGCCCTTCCGGCGGCGCCACTGAGCAGTAGGGAGGGGAGCACTTCACCGGTGAACTTCACCCCGCGGCCTTTTTTAAACTTCACTTCACTGCGCTGAAGCCACGATTTAAAAGAAGCTGAAACATTGTTGCAAGAATAACAGGGGGAAAATTAAATAAAATTTAAAAAAAAGAGAAAGACGGGAGACGAAAATAGAGTATATGCGCCGACGCGGACCATTTAGAAGCAACCTAAATCAAAAAAAGATCGCGAAAAAATAACATCGCTACGAGAAGAAGAACGAAGAAAAGAAGCAAAGAAGATCGAAAGAAAGATCAAATTCTTTTAAATCATTCACGCTAACTCCGAGATTTTATTTTGAAATAAAATGTGCAACCAGCGGATAAAGTCTTCCGAGACCAGGAGCCGCCTACTAGTATTCCCCTTGGGAAGAGAACTTGTCTTGTCTTGTCATAAATATTATACTTTTTATAAATTCAAATTTGGATTTATGCGAACCCGGCTTGGCAATATTGCCAATATTAGGATAAATTCGAGGATTTTCCTGATGAATTTTTGCTGGAGATTTCCTGCTATCAAGCTTTTAATAAAAAAAAATAGGGAGACCCAAGGAATCGTCCTTTGCAGTCATTGGACCTTTTACTTAGGGATCTTCTTATTCCATGAGTATTTAGCTCCTCTGAGCTCTTTTTTTTCCTTTTTTCTTTTTTATTGTAGGTTAGGTTATTTCTTTTAGGGTTTTATTCAGGTTATTTTTTATTCTTTTATTGCTAGGGTATTTTATTTTTGTATTCTTTTTTGTTAGGGTATTTATTTTTTTTTTCGTGTCAGGGTTATATATTTTACTGTGTTTTAATAATATTTCATTGTGCTACTCCGTGGCTGCGAGCACAGGCTCTTAGTTGATTTGATTTGATTGACCGCTCGTCATTACGTTTTTATTTTTACGACTTTCAGGAATGTTGCTTCTTCTCTAGTTGTTTTATGTATATTCTGGAATTTTTTATTTTTTATTACTGCCCGGGCGCTCGGAGGCCCGCGCGTCATTTTAAAATTATTTTACAAGTCCGCGGAACGCGTATTTTTCGTGGCTCGACCGATTTCCACCTGTAGTAATAATGAGTCATGCAAACATTGCCAAATTACCTAATGTTAGGGACAGCAAGGACCCAAAGGGCAGGAGGGTGCGTACCTTAAGTGATGGCCGTTCACCGTCCGAAAGTTCTTTCGAATATCTGACTAACGCCATAAAAAATTTCAATAAACCCAAAAATTCGACCGAAAATCGATCGATGACCAATCTTGCTGGCAGCGAACGCACTAATAAGAGTACTCATTCTTCATCTAATAATAATCCGCAGAACCAAGCCGTCTCGGAATTAAATACGACCGAAGTCGCGAACGATCCCGCTCCTGATAGCAATGCTATTTCAATGCCCAACCACTTATTCCAGAAAGCCACTTCTGCAACTGGAAATGACAATAATCTAATTGGCGATAGGAGACCGATCTCTATTAAATTAAATACACCGATCTAATGGGGTTATTTTTTCTCCGATGTGGGAGGTCGGGAATTAGATTTCGCGGGGCGCGGCGCTAAGTCGAAGTCTGGGGCCGGTACCGATTTCGCTTCCTCTAATAAGAATAAACACGCGACTGTCCAAAAGTCGCCGTTTAAAGGAAAAAAAAAGCCGTGAAAAGGAAAAAAGGAGAGACAACAATCCATTGATGAAGAACAGAAAAAGAAGAACGAAGAAAAGAAGAGACAAGGGAAGAAAAGAAGATAGAAGAGAAGAAAAGAAAAGAAGACCGGGAAAGGCGGGAAGAAGAGGGTCGTGCAGCCGAGTCTACCCGTATGCAGCGACGCGCACCGGATAGGAACCATAAAAAACATCGCGATTCTATGGAAAAATCATCCAACAGGCGAATTATATGTAATAATTCGCGGCCCAGCCGGGTTTTTTGGACTCTAACGATAATTAAAATAATAAACTGAGACACTTTTTATTGTAAAAATGGACAAATTTGCGGATAAAGTCCCATCGGGACCAGGAGCCGCACGACTAGTATTCCAGTTGGAAGAGAAAACGACGACGACAACGACGACGATAAATATTATAGCCCTTTAAGAATCCTCTCCCCTGACTGTTTAAAATTCTTGACCTTCAGTCTAACCCACACAGCTCCTTGGCTGTCGTACTGCAAGCTCCCTCCTGGTCTTGGCTCACCGAAATAGTTCTCTGTCTTCCCCTTAGTTTGATAAAACCATCCCTTCCCTCCCATCATTTTAACCTTCGGGATATGGTTTCCTCCTCCTCCTTTCTTAGCTTAAGCATTAAAAGGTTCCATAAAATTATAGTAGTTCCCCTCCTGCCTCTCGCCCGGGCCTTCGGAGGCCCGAGCAATCCCTTACTTTCAGCCTTCTGCTTCTCCCCCTTTCATCATGAGCCATAAGCTCCCTAGCATTCCCAACTCACGGGATCACCGTGATGTTACCTTATTGAGACGCTCTCACTCCCTTAGCGGTAGTAGATTCCCCGGTAATGACGCCTTTAATTACCTAAACAGCCTATTAGATACCGCAAGATCCTCCAACAATCTACATAATAATAATCCCTTACCTCAGGATACTGGGATCTTGGATGTCCATATCTCTGGCAATAATACTGTCCCAACAAATTCTAGCACGGTCAATTCCGCGTCAAAATTTTTCACCTCCGCTGGCAACTCTGGCGAACCGGTTCGCCGGAAATCTACAGATACCACGAGTACTAAAAATTCTCCCGAGCAATTTAAGAAAAAGGCAAGCACCGGTCAGAGCCTGATGGAAAAAAGGCAAAAAATCCAATAAGAGCATGAATCGCACTGAAACTTCAAACAAACCTATTAAAGTCCCTCCCACTCCCCCTGTCACCATGGGCTATTTTAATGAAGAGATTAGCGCTCGTAATCTGGATATGACGGATGGTCAATCGTCGATGTCGGGTGGGGGGTCCACTCCGCAGCCCCGTAGGGTAACCAATGTAAGTGCACGCACTTCTTTGCGGGTCGATGGAGGTCGGCCGGTCACTGGCTCGCATGATCAAAGGTCTCTCGGACGTCTGAACGAGGTTGCCTCTGTCCCTCTGGCCCCGCGATTTCCGCCCCCTCCCGCCAAAGATGGGAAGAACTCGCAGGCCCCCATTAACAACAGCAGAAACGCTGCCGTTGAAACTAATCTGCAGCAGGTACAACCCGGTGATGCGGATCGGGTACCGATGATAATAGACGAGCAAACCACCATTGATACCGCGTTGCCCGTTACCCCATCCAAGGAGGGTGGAAACGAGCCTCGCAACGGGGACCCCTGGGTAAATGTACAACCCAAAAAAAGGAAAAGGTGGGCTGGTCTACCCTCTCCGTCACCGCCGGTGCCCATTCGGAACTCCTTCGAGCCCCTCTCACCTCTTAGCCCCCCTGGTCCTACCCATGTTTCAGTGCCTGTCAAACCCCAAAAAATACCTCCAATTTATCTAGAAAACCCGAAAAATTAGACAGTCTTATACAGAAGACTCTGCGGCGTCTGCACCATGTCGCCAGTCGCTCATCTTGCAGGGAGGAAAACAGTACTCAAATGTAGCTCAGTAAATGACTTTCTCAAAGTAAAAGATATTTTAACCAAGTACCAAATTAACTTTTTTATGTACAGACTCGCCAGTGAGAAGAGAATTAACTACGTCATCCGAAATTTGCCAATAGACCTCCCTGTTGACGATATCTCAGATAGCATAAAAGAGCAAGGAATAGATTTTTACAAAATTAACCAGCTTAAGACCACGAGGCCAACAAAGCCCGATCTCGATAAGAAGATCAAAAGCGTTCCCCTCAGGCCACTTTCACTATTCTAAATAGAATTTAATGACGAAGCTAATGCCGAGAAACTACTAAGTGCTAGAAACATTTGTGGTTTTATTGTTAAAATTGAGAAATTCAAACCCCCCAAGGGACCCCCTCAATGTCACCGTTGCCAGAAATTTGGCCACGTAGATAAGGCCTGCCACATGCCGGCTTTCTGTGTCAAATGCGGTTTGGGGCACCTCACCCGAGAATGCACCAAACCTGCAGAAGAAGCGGCATCGTGCACTAATTGTGAGGGTGAGCACCCCGCCACTTGGAGAGGCTGCCCCGTTTATCAGACCCTAAAAAATAAAATCAAAATTCTCAAAGAAAAAGCAAGGCTTACCTTCAATCCGAATAAAGTTGCTACTCCAGGCAAAAAGCTCGCGGTCGTTGAGGACAACTTCCCACAACTAAGGAGCCACAGTCCACCTAAATCCTACTCCCAAGCGGCTCAGAGGCAAACTAACCCGATAGCTAGTGACCCAATTAATGAGGAAATAGAACGCCTCAGGCAAAGTCTACCAAATACCCCTGGCCAGCGGCCGGCCATAAGCATTCCCAAAGTTACAAATATTCGAGTCCCAATCTGGACCTTCTCGGCCGAGAAAAACTCAGCCCAACCTCCAGCGCCAACCGGCCCTGCCCTTTCCCCCGCTCCCCCCACAGTCATCTGGAGGCTTAACCTCCAAAACTGGCTACTAAAACCTTTCGCAATTATCTCACGAGACAACTTGACCAAAGAGGCCTTTGTAGAGTTTATTTTAGATTCCACAAACAAAATCATTGATGGATAGTCTACTCAACATCATGGAATGGAATGCAAACGGATTACTCCATAAACTCACAGAATTACAACACGTCCTCGCCCACAAATACATTGATGTTGCTCTAATTGCAGAGACCGTCTGGTCGCAAACATCCCGATAGATATCCCTGGCTACCACTGCATAAGGAAGGACAAAGATAAGAAGCTTGGCGGAGTATGCTTATTTGTATCCAAAAAACTCAAAATTACTAACCTCAAATTACCAAAACTTAAAAACCTTGAAGCGGTCGGCGTCACCGTCAAAGGGGAAAGAAGCACCATAAATTTTATAGCCACTTATAACCCGCCAAGGAAAGGCATTCTTAAAACAGACATATTCAAACTAGCCAGGAAATTTAGCAACTCAACCACCATTTTGGGCAGGGACATAAACGCAAAAAATACTGCGTGGGGTTGCCGAGTCAACAATCCAGCAGGCAAAAAACTATTTGATTGGCTTGCACAGTTCCGTTTTCAAGTCCATGCCCCTGTTTCGGTCACGCACATCGTTAAAAAAAATCCACGACAAAACGACATTTTAGACTTTTTTATCACTTCGTTCGAAACAAGGCAAATCAGCTGCAAAGTTTTAGACTTACTTGACTCCGACCATCTCCCCGTATTCGCGGCAATCCCCTCTGATATTGACGATGTTACTAACGTAAATGCAAGAAGACCGAATTGGGATCAATTTACTTTGCTTTTAACCAAGCTTGACCTTACAGGGGAATCTTCTATTCCCGACGATTTTAATACTCCGACCTCCTCTCTTTATTTTAATAAACATGACATTGACGCAGCTGTAAGTAATCTGGTCAAGCAAGTAAATTTAGCATACGTTAAAAGCTCAAAAACCAAAAAGAGACTCCCACCACAACATCTGCATCTACCCAAAGACATTCTTAACAACATAGCAACCCGAAACAGGGCTAGGAAAATGTTCCAAAAAACGGGCAACCCCACCTACGACTATCTATATCGATTTCTAAGGAAATCAATCCAGAAAGACATCAAAAAATTTAAAAATAATATATTTGAACGTGAGCTACATAATTGTAGCACGGATGACGAGCACAACAAAAGACTGTGGAAGTTTGTCAATAAGCTTAAAGGAAAAAAAACAAGGACTGAACGTACCGTTAAAAGATGAAGACGGAAAAAAAATCACCACAGATTCCGATAAATGTAAACTTCTTGCCGATATGCTGGGCAAAACATTCAATACTTTTGATCTCAACTCCTTCCATAAAATCGAGGATCGAGGCAAAAGGAAAAAAATGCCAAGCTAAACTGGGAAAAATCCTATTAAGACCAAAAGCCGACGGGGCCCCATGTCCCACATCTAAAAACAAATCCAATGACTCAAAAGAACGCCTTATTGCAAAAAACAAATTCGTTACAGAGGTCGACAACTCCGTCGCGGCTCTTGCCTTTGTACCAAGCTCAAACCCCAAACTAACTACTCTAGAAGAAATCCGTGCTATCATCAAAGCACTAAAAACCAACAAAGCCCCAGGTCGCAACGGAGTGACCGCCAAAATGATAAAGGCTTTCCCAGACAACTTTCTCTCGGCCATTTAAAAAATCTTTAACTCCTGCTTGGTTTTAGGCTATTTTCCCGAAGAATGGAAAATAGCAAAAGTAACCATGATTCCTAAAACCCGGCAACGACAATAACGACCCCAAGAATTACAGGCCGATTAGCCTTTTACCCATACTAAAAAAATGCTTTGAACGCATTATTATAAATCACCTTAACGTGCATATTGCGAGATAACCTTATCCCAAATATCCAGGCGGGCTTCAGAGCAGGTCTCTCCACAACCCATTCCATCACCAAACTGACGGATGACGTCATAAAAGGTTTTAACTCTAGACAAACTGCGGTTGCATGCTTTCTCGACTTTCAAAGCGCGTTTGACAAAGTGTGGCATAATGGCTTAATTTTTAAACTAATTGACCTAGGTATCCCCGTTTATATTTTAAAATTAATTAACTCTTTTCTACACAATCGTTTTTTCCATGTAGTTTTTAATTCATCGACTTCAGAAATTTTAACCATTAACGCAGGGGTACCGCAGGGTTCTATTCTATCACCCACCCTTTTTAGTGTATATACTCGCGAAGTCCCACAGTGTGGTGATACTAACACATACCTTTATGCCGATGACACGACCCTTCTGGCCAAGAACAGCTCAACATTGATCGCTAACTCTCGCATCCAAAGACACTTAGACTCAATCTACAACTGGTGTGACAAATGGCTGCTGAAAGTCAATGCCAGCAAATGCAGCAGGATGATCCTCTCGAGGAAGAGAAAAACTCTCGACAAATCCGTTCTATACTGGGGGAACGATCTCATCCCCAATACTAAGAATCAAAAATTCCTAGGCGTCATCCTTGACGGAAAATTGACATGGAGAGACCATATAAATTATATTCTTAAAAAAGCTACCTCTGCGACCTTCGCATTAATTTTTTTACTTTTTCACGACAAGGTCAAACTCAAGACCAAAATTTTATTGTACCAGACTATGATTCGATCAATCCTCACATACGCTAGCCCCGCCTGGATTCATGCATCGAAAAACAACTTCAAAAAAATAAACAACTTCGAAAAAAAGACAATCAAATAGATTACTAAGGTCCCACTATTGACCAGTACAAAAGAAATATACGGAGCTTTAAATCTCAAACCCCTTAATCAGGATTTCAAATCACTTTCACTCAATTTCGAGTCAAAGTTAAATATGGCACCCGATGGGTTCAACAACATGTGGAACCATGACATCAACAACATCACCATGGGAACTTACAGAAGACCATGTGACTTTAGAAAAACCATCGAATAAACACGTAAAAAGTTTAAGTTATTTTTGGACTCCTTCCGCAAATAGCGGAATCATTCTATAAAATCAGCAATGTGATTCAACTTTATAAATAGTAAAGATAAACCCGACGGATGAAGCCCGCAAGGGCCAGGAGCCGCCAATATAGTATCCCGATAGGGAGCGAAGAAGATGACAATGACGATGACAAAGGAAAGCGTAAGCGCATGGCAGGTTCCTCTCCGCAGGCCCGCGCCGTCGTCTCCCGCAATTATTTCTCGCCGCTCGCGACGGAAGAGGCGTCACAGCCAAACGTCCGAAACGTAACCCCTTTGACTCCGGCTGATAATAATAAAGATCGCCCGAATAAAATCCCCCCTCTTTTCCTCAGCGACACCAAAAATTGGGTTCAGCTTTTTCAAAAAATGTGCCAACTTTGCACTTTTAAACCAATCGCGCAGATGTCGGGCAGGCGGGTTGTAGTAAAGTGCTTCTCGGTGAAAGACTTTTTAGCGGTAAAAAAATTTTTAACGGAAGGAAAAATCGAATTTTTTACCTATAGACTCGCGGAAGAAAAAGCGAAAAATTTTATTATCAGGAACCTTCCCATTGATATTTTAACCTCTGACATTGACGAATCCCTGCGGGAGGAAGGGATTTTATGTGATAAGATTAATCAACTAAAAACTACGAGACCCTCGAAAAGGGATCTCGATAGAGATAAAAATATCAAATCGGTACCGCTGCGGCCTTTGCCGCTTTTCCAAGTCATTTTTAACAATGACGAGACGGCCGAAAAGTTCCTAAATGTCAAATACGTGTGCGGATTCAAAATATTAATTGAGAAGTATAAACCGCCCAATGGACCTCCGCAGTGTCATCGCTGCCAACAGTTTGGCCACGTAGACAAAGCATGTAATATGCAACCAAGATGTGTTAAATGCGGGCTAAATCATCACACCAAAGATTGCGTCAAGCCGAGAATTGAAAAGGCGGTTTGCGCGAATTGCAAGGGTGCGCACCCCGCCAGCTACAGAGGCTGCCCTGTGTATCAACGGCTCAAAGATAAGATCAAAACCCTCAAAGAGAAAGCGCGGCTTAAATTTAATCCGAGACCCGATAAAGTGCCCACCCCTCGCCCAAACACGTACGACGAAAGCCATTTCCGATTGCTTAGTAAACCAACTGCGATGCAATCCAAAGCCAGCGGAGCGGCACGCGCGGAAGCGTCAAAGCAAGACAAACTTATCATGCACGAAATTTACAATCTAATAGAACAACTTTCAGATACCGGCACGGGTGTGCAGAGTGATGTGCAGCTCCCTCCCATCACTCCCGCTCCTTCGAGGCAAATCCCCACTCCCATTGTCACCTCCGAGGCCGACTGGCGGTCCTCCTTTCATAAATGGCTCGTGAGTCTTGTGACTGTTCTCGCAAAAGAAAGCACTACCAAAGAAAACTTCATAGAGTTTGTTTTAGATACAACTAAAGGTTTTATCGATGAATAATAAATTAAAAGTAATGGAATGGAATGCGAACAGAATTGCCAAACATTTATCGGAGTTGCATAGCGTAATGCTGAACAAGCACATCGATATTGCGCTCGTTGCTTAGACTCACTTGGTCGCCGAAATTAAGATCGACATGCCAGGGTACAATTGTTACAGACGGGACGTGCCGACCAAAAGAGGGGGCGTGTGCATTTTTATTTCTAACAAACTTAACTCCATGGAAATTAAATTGCCAGATTTTAGAAATCTAGAGGCTGTGGGAATCAGGGTTAAAGGGGAAAAGACCACTTTCAATTTTATTGCGGCTTACAACTCTCCCAGTAAAAAGCTTTTAAAATCCGACTTTTTTAAAATAGTGAAAAAATATTCGAATTCCACCACCTTTTTAGGAGGTGATCTTAACGCCAAAAACCGAGTCTGGGGGTGCCGATCTGACAACACTGCTGGCAAAAACCTGTTGAGATGGCTTGCGCTATCGCGATTTCAAATTCACGCACCAATTGCTCCGACGCATATTGTTAAAAACAATCCTGAAAGAAACGATATTGTAGACTTTTTTAACTACGTTTGAGACTACGCGATTAGATTGTGAGGTTTTTAACATTCTTGACTCCGACCATTTACCGATCTGTGTGTTTTTATCTACCGACCTAGATGACATTTTTCTCAAAAGTTTTAGAACTCCGGACTGGGATCGTTTCAGATCCGAATTAGGAATTTTAAACTTGGACATTAATTAATCTTTTAACGATCGGGACGATGTTGACAAACAAATTTTATTGCTTAACGATCTCATGAACGTAGCCATCGTGAAATCTTTCAAATTAAAAAGAAACTCCCGTCGGGGCAATTTAAACTTCCGAAAAGTATACTAGACAAGATAGCAACTCGCAACAGGGCCAGAAAAATGTTTCAGAGAAGCGGCAACCGCACCTTCGACACTCTGTATCCTCTATCTGTACCTCCGCTCGGAAATTCAGAAAGATATTAAAAAACATTAAAATAGTCGGATCGAAAGAGAGCTTGAAACCATTGGATCAAATGACGAAAACAACAGAAATCTCTGGAGTTTCGTAGGTAGAATCAAGGGGAAAAAGCAAGGAGTCAATGTACCCATTAAGGTTGATAATGATAAATTCGTTCATTCCGATGCCGACAAATGTGCTCTTTTCGGCGACCTGCTCAGCAACGAATTCACCCCTTTCGACCCAAGCGCTTGCCTGGGAGTCGCAAAGAATAAGAAAACAACAAAAAAGGCAATTAAAAGAGGTAGGATCATTTTAAGACCGAAAGCCGACAGGCCGCCGACATGCGATGACGCAATTACGCGAGACGCCGATGACGAGCGTCGCGACACGCAACTTGTTTTTGAGAAGGAAGTCAAGGACGTAATCCGCTCCATGAAACTTTCCCGTCTCAAAACCTGATTTCGCTGTTCTTAAAGAACTTAAAAACCTTATTAAAAACTTAGAAACCAACAAGGCGCCCGGAAAGGACGGCATTACCGCTAAAATGATACAAGCCTTTCCCGACAACGTGCTGACGGCTATTTTAAATAATTTTAATTCGTGCATGACTCTGGGCTACTTTCCCAACGAGTGGAAAGTGGCCAAAATTATTTTAGTACCCAAACCCGGGAAAGACAATTCTGACGCGAAAAATTATCGGCCGATCAGCCTACTTGCGATTCTCGGCAAGTTCTTCGAAAGGGTTCTATTGAATAGAATGAGCGCATTAATCGAGTGTGACAATCTCATCCCTGACTTCCAGGCAGGGTTCAGGATGGGGCTTTCCACAACCCACCAGATTGGGAAACAGGCTGGCTGTGTCGTAGACGGTTTTAATTCTAAACAAGTTGACAAGGTCTGGCACGACGGACTCGTTTTTAAATTAATTGATTGTGTTTTTCCCGTATATTTAATTAAATGTCTCGACTCTTATCTTCGCGATAGAAAATTGTATGTTTATTTTAATACCTCAGTCTCTCAAAGTTTTAACATAACAGCAGGCGTGCCGCAAGGATCTATTTTAAGTCCGACGCTTTTTAGTCTTTTTACCCGTGACATCCTCCAGTGCAGAGACACGATGACGTTTTTATATGCCGACGACACGACGATTGTCGCTAAACATAAATCGATCAAAATCGCGAACATTAGAGTGCAAAAGCACCTAGAGGAGATGATGAAATGGTGCGCGAAATGGAAGATGAAAGTTAACGCGTCTAAATGCGGCCACATGCTATTCAGCTGGAATAAAAGATCAATTTACAAATCGTCTCTGCGCTGGGGAAACGATATTATTCCTATGACAAAGAGCCAGAAATTCCATGGGGTGTGGTTGGACCCCAAATTGACTTGGAAGGACCATATTATGAAAACGATTGATAAGGCGAGAACGGCCTTTTTCTCTCTAAATATTTTACTTTTTAGCCACAAAATTGAATGGTAGGTACACTCTCTTGGGGATTAGTTGCCCGTTGTTACTCGTAGAGTCTAGAGGGCATATGATCTGGCTCTTACATAATAAGTACGCTTTTAAATATTCTGATGACAAGTTATTAATGTGTTGCTCAAGATGAAATGGTTTTCCACAGGAAGTATTTAAAAACTAAGATATATTATGGCTAAATCTAAGATTAATCTCTACACTTAGACAATATATGGATATTGAACATTCAAAAAGTATGTACAAAGTTTGGCGATGATGATTAATCATCTACAGTTTTTAATATAGTAAAAAATAGGGTTGACGGGAGGACTTTTTGCTATTTTTTTTAAATTTTTTTTTAATTTTATTTATTTTTTTTGCTATTTTTTTTTTAATTTTTTTTTAATTTTATTTATTTTTTTTAATTTTTTTTATATATTTTTTTTTGTTTTATTGTTTTATTATAAACTATTTTTTTTTCCTCCTCGAAGAAAATCATCAAGATAGGCGAATTATGTTAAATAATTCGCGGCCCAGCCGGGTTTTTTGGACTCCGTAAAAATTAATTTACTAGACTGAGACTTTTTAACTGTAATAATAAAGAAAAAACTGCGGATAAAGTCCCTTAGGGACCAGGAGCCGCTCCCATAGTATTCCCTCAGCGGAAGAGAAACTTGCCGATGCCGACGTTCGGATGACCCGACTACGAGCCACAACATTCAACAGAATCAGTATCAACCTTCCAGATACCCTAACCCCCATCCTGCAACCCCTCTCCCGCCCACTACCCAGGCGTCCCCTCAACAAACACCCAACCCCCGCAAGGGTAGCAATAACCAC
The DNA here is from genome assembly GCA_947579665.1 of Sympetrum striolatum. NCBI lineage: Eukaryota > Metazoa > Arthropoda > Insecta > Odonata > Libellulidae > Sympetrum > Sympetrum striolatum. The sequence goes on from OX388352.1 coordinate 29,853,030, forward strand.
TTTCCTCACCTTCTTCCCACAGGTCTTTCATCACCCTCCCGTAAGACACACAGTCCCCATCCCCTCCTCTCTCCTCCCAATACCAGGACTAACCCCCTGGCCCCGGAGGAGAAGGAGGCTTAACCAATATCTCTAATTCCAATTTCTTTTCTTTTCCATTATAGATGAAATAACCAGCAGCACCAAACCTCAACGAAGGAACCCATGAACCAACAGCCGAAACAAGGAACAGCCACAACAAGAAGAAGAAGAACAACCTGAACAACTTAAAGAAGATATGAAGAAAAGAAAAACAATAACAAAAAATGGTCATTGCTAAGGGGCCTAAAATCAAAATTTGCAAATGTATAGATAACCAAAAAAACAAAATGTAAAGGCCACCTATTTATATAAATTCAAACCAACTTCAATCTGTAATAAACTCTCATATTTTCATGGTAACCTACCCTACTACCCATGTGCCCGCAGCAGGTTTTTGTTGGGTTTCCCTGCTGCCTTGGACAAATGTCGGGCACTCCCTCCCAACGCCTCCATTCCCCCAGACAATACCCCGAGAAAGGCGATGCCTAAAAAGGGTGAAATCGAACATAATATGTATACTATGTCAAAAGAATCAATAAAAAACTATCAAACTGGAACTGGTTCAAAAAGTAAGGAAACGTAGTAAGAGGTCGACTCGGTGGATAAAAAATATCGAAAAGAGTTTTGAAATCGAAGTAAAAATAAAAAAGTTATTAAGATTTAAAAATTTTTACGTAATTTTAAGCTATGCAGGGAAGCATTATCTAAGGGGTTCGCTACGCGGGGGGGGGGGGGGGGACATCGGAAAAATTGAAATAACTTTTAATTGTTGTCCATCCAAAATTTAAAAACTTTTTTAAGGCACGTCTTAAAACAATACTTCATATTCACTACGCTTATCAAAGCAGATATTTCTGAATATTTATATATAATAATATTTTCTTATTTTAGTTCCGAGAATTTCTATATAAGTACGAGCTCTCTTTTTTTTAATAATAAGCCAATTCCAGTGGATAAAGTTTTTTCATATAAACTAGGTGCCACAACAATAGTATCCCCTGGTGGGAGTGACGAAGTCATGGTCATGGTAAGGAAAAGTAGTAAGAGGTACGATTAGCAGGGGTACTTATTATTATTATTGGAGCGAGTTGATATCACTATAAAGACTTCTTTTTAAAGAAGTACTTTAAGAAAAATCATCTTTTTCTTGAAATATAGAAAAACGGCCTTTTTTAGGGCTAGGAGACGAGGAGCAAGTGGCTTATGGCCACTGTAAGAGAGCTAACTATAAAACCTTTCACCCTGAGGCAAAGCACAATGTCTACCATTGTGCGACTGACGCCGGCATCGCTCCCAGGAGTGTCCGCCACAAACATGTTTTCAAGCCAAGGAGCCAGCAGCCATGCAGCCAGCAGCCATGCAGCCAGCAGCCATGCAGTCAGCAGCAAAGCAGTCAGCAGCCAAGGACCGCCAGAAGAGACTATGGAGCAAGTAGACGACCAAGGCTTCACCACTGTGAGCCACACGGCAAAGAGGAAGTATGCCGTCAATATCCAGGAGGAGACAGCTGCCTCGGCAGCCTCTCTTTCCAAGCGGCCTGCCATCATAACTGCAAATAGATTTGCCCCCATTGCAGTAGCAGATGACCCCTCCGCCGCTGCACCCACTGCCGAACCCGCACCCAAGGAAAGGAAGCCGCCGACCATACAGGTCTACGGCATCCTAAACATACGTGCCTTTACTAAAGACCTTTCGGAGGCCCTTAAATCAAAGGAAATCGCAATCCACCGTCTCGGCCCCACGGCGCCGAAAACAGGGGACTCACCAGAAATGACCCCGTCGGAGGCGCGTACCTGAGAGAAGCAACCCCCAGAAACAGTGCAGAATGCTCCGCGGACTCGCTTTCTCTGCACTTTCGGGCCGCGTTTACTCCGAACCCGGGACCTCCACTCCCCGTTGCTCACCCAGAACCTGCTCCCGAGATGACTGACTCCACACCCGTGGTGCGGCAGGATGATGTGGAAGCACCCCTCCGACGCCTTCGCCTCCGAAAGTCGCCCGGTCCGGACGGTCTCGAGAATGAGACTCTCCGCCAGCTGCCCTCTGTCGCGGTCGTATGGATCGTAGCGATTATCAATGCGATACTCTCTCTAGGCCACTTCCCGACGCCATGGAAAATGCCAAGATCGTCCCGATCCCAAAGAGCGGAAAGCGGCCGACCACACCATCTAATTTTCGGCCAATTTCGCTGCTGGATGGGCTAGGAAAATTGGTCGAAAAAACGCTGCTGCCATATCTGATGGAAACCATCGAAGCTAAAAATCTCATTCCGGAGGAGCAGTATGGTTTTCGGAAGTAACATGCCACTACTCATCAGATAGCCCGTGTCCTCCAGCTGATCACGAAGAATATCAACACCCGCTGCCATGTCGCTGCAGGCTTCTTTGACATCTCCAAAGCCTTTGACAGGACATGGCACGAGGGTCTTCTTCACAAGCTGAGAGGATGGGAATTTCCAGCATGGCAGCAGCGCCTCATTGCTTCCTACCTGCGGGACCGGACCTTCTTTGTAGAAGTCCGTGGGGCGACTTCCGGAACACAGCCGATCGGAGCAGGCGTGCCGCAGGGAAGCATATGGGGGCCCATACTCCTCAACATCTACTGCGCGGACATCCCCAGAGACTTCGGAAGCAACACTGTCTCCGCCCTCTACGCCGACGACGCCGCACTCCTCGCCCGCTCTCGAAATCGCAGCCTTGCCGCCTCATACCTCCAACGGGCCATCTACCGCCTAGAGGAGTGGTATGCAAAGTGGCGACTGCATCTCAATGCAGCTAAAACACAGGCGATTTTCTTCTCCCTGGGACCACCATATTTAATTCCTGACCCAGTCATCGTCGGCGTGGAGGAGATTCCATGGAGGGACACAGCAACTTATCTGGGTATCAGCCTGGATAGAAGATTGAACTTTCGCTTTCATGCGAAAACGATTTCAGCAAAGGCGAGGGCGAAGCGGCGTATTCTCCTTCCTTTTCTAAGAACGCCCTACATCGCCATGAGCACGCGGGTGATGCTATACAAGATCATGATTCGCAGTGCACTCTTGTGTGCATCACCTGCGTGGAGCGGTATTCTTCTAGGGGAAGGGCGGTCCATTCTCCAGAGCTGCGAGAGAGGCATCCTCTACACCATCCTGAACCTGGGCTGGAACATCCATAGGGAGGCAATACACCATCTGACCGACATCGAGCCACTAGACGACACCTTCAGGAGACAAGCCCGGAGGTTCTTCGACCGCCTACCAACACTGGAAGCGGAGCATCTCCAGCGCCTGGCGGACGACGCCCCACTACCGTGGGACTTTTTCCGCCGCACCATATCCTCCACAGGAGAAGCTGCGAGCATGCCTCCACTCCGTGGGGGAATCTAGTAAATTTTCCTCACTTTCTTAGAGGAAAATCAAGGCCCTGAAAAGGGCCTCTTCTGCGGCGCATCGGCCGAAAGACATTCATGCAAGGAGATCATCATACTGACGGAGACCTGATTAGGTGCAACGGCAAAAGATAGGTTCAACAAACGAAGACGCCGATAAAGACTCAGAATAGGATAAAGTAAGTAATAAGATATCCTGTAGCCAGCAGTTCGGACATGTCGACAAGGCATACAATATGCCGGTCAGATGTGTAAAATGTGGTCAAAACCATTTAACTAGTGATTGCAAAAAACCTAACAAAGAACCGGTCATATGTGCTAATTGCCACGGGGAACATCCGGCTAGCTACCGAGGCTGCCCATTCCACCAATCACTCAAAAACAAACTTAAATTAATCAAAGAAAAAGCGAGACAAAAAATTAAAGCGCCGAATAATACGGGATTTCAAATGTCCACCAATCAGAACCCGCCTGTAGCGCCACGGAAAAGCCCGTCCTACGCAGTGGCGGCGGCCGCCAGAACTATTTCTCCCGATCCAATTGCGGAAGAAATCGAAAGAATGCGAGAAATCTTACCGAATAATCTAGAAAATAGCCAAATAGACCGGCAACAACCAATTGAACCCAGTCCCAGCAAAGGGGGAAACTGGAGAAACAATATTAAGAACTGGATAGTGCAGTTGCTGTTACTCTTAGCAGATGATCGGACGAACGAGGCAAAATTTTTCGAACATGTGATAGAGACTACAAATACATTTTTAAATGTCGAGTGAAAATATTTTAAATATAGTCGAATGGAATGCCAACGGAATTCTCACAAAAAGAATTGAATTTGCAAACTTCCTTATCAGAAAAGCAGTCCATGTTGCACTAATATGTGAAACGCACTTGACACCCAACAAATCATTAGAATTTCCCAACTACAATATATTCCACAGTGACGAAAAAACGCCTTTAGAGGGATAGCTATATTAATCCATAAGAGATTCAAATCAGAAGAAATAAAATTATCTAAATTCAAAAGCATGAGAGCAACGGCGGCGAGAATTTACATTGGTACCATTATTATTAATTTCGTCTCGGTTTATAACCCCCCAAAATAAGTTATTAAAGTCTGACCTAAAAAAACTTAGAACACGTTTTAGTAACACATTTACCTTGATTGGAGGGGACTTGAACTCGAAAAATCCCGCGTGGGGCTGTAGAAAAATTAACCCATCTGGAAAAATTTTATTAAATTTTATTATTAACTCTGATTTTACTATTCATGTTCCTGACGACCCCACCCATTCTAGCGGGAGTGCTCGAGTTGGTGACATTTTAGATGTTTTTATCTCAACTTTTAGCACTTATGACTTTCAGATAAAAGATTTAAATGATCTGGCGTCAGATCACCTACCAATCTTTTTATCCTTAGACACTAATCTTAGAATTAGTAGCGACAACGATTTTAGAATTTTAAATATTGACTCATGAGAGAAGGACAACAAAAAGAATACTTAGAGTTCCTAAACTAACATCAATGAAGGACATTTATCGGGAACATGGGATCAAGTCGATGGAGACCGTTTTAAAAGAAGCTGTCGGGAACTTCAATGAACGACTTCCACAGGTGCCTTCGGAACTTTTCAGGACAATGTGGGACTCTCCAGGGGATGGCAGCCAAAAATACAAAGGCCCAAGTATGGCTCTAGCTAGGTAAATTTCGAACTTACTCAAATTCGCGCGGCCGAAAGCGAAGTTTTTAGTATCTCTTGCGCCCGCCCCCCGGCGCCATCGTCCCCCAACCGGGGGGAAAATTTGAAGGTGTCTTCCTTATCAAGTCCATGAAAAATTTATTCTATTTACTTATTTATTCAATTTAACCAGGCTATTAGGTTCGTCTCGGTTTGTTTTAACTTCTTAACCTCCGAAAACTCGCACTTACTTGTGTCCGATTTTCAATTAAAAAAAAACTTTTTTTATATTTCAATTTTACAAAAATTTTTGTATTTTAATACTTTCTTAACTTATCACTATGCATTGGTTTTTTAGCTTTTGCCTTTGGAAATCCCATATTTTCCATCAATAAACCTAATAAAGTGATTTAAATTCCGAACCTATCGAGCCAATCTTGTGGATAAAGTTATTCCGTAACCAGGCGCCACAATCACTAGTATCCCCTGGGGAGTGAAAAAATGACTGACTAAGTAATAAGATATCCTGGATCTCTTTATTACAACCTTTGAGACAAGGGATCTAAATTGTAAAGTTTTAAATGAATTTGACTCTGACCATCTACCATTGTTAGTTTTTATTCCCAGTGACGTTGACGACATTTTGTACGAATTTTAGAATACCGGACTGGGACGCGTTTAACTTAAAACTTAACAATATAAACCCTGACAATTTCAAATCCCTGAATGAGAAAATGGATATCGACAATGCCATTTCCAGGCTTATAAATTTTATAAATCAAACCTATGTCAAATGCTCAAAAATTAAAAAGTAACTCCCACCAAACCATTTAAGTTTACCAAAGGATATCCTGGATAATATTACCACTAGAAACCATGCCAGAAAAAGATACCAAAAAACTGGAAATCGTACTTTTGAAAATCTGTACCAACATCTTAGAAAAGATATCCAATAAACTATTAACATTTTCAAGAACAAACTTATAGAAAGAGAGATTTCCAATGCAGACAATAATGATTCCAACAATAAAAACCTTTGGAAATATTTTGGTAATATAAAAGGGAAAAAACAGAAAATAGTTATGCCAATCATCGCAGCTAACCGTCAAGTAGTCATTTCGGACAGAGACAAATGTAAACTTTGCGCCCAGCAAATGAAAGATATATTCACCCCATTCCCTGAGGTTAAAAACAACAACTTAATAAATCGTTCAAAAACACTTAAAAAAACCCCAAAAATGGAAATATTATCCTTTGTCCGAAATACGGTGGTTCTCATCAACCAACATCAGACGAAATATCCCCTACAGACGTCCCACTCTCTACGGAAGTACCACTCTTGACCGAAGTCAAAACAGCGGCTATTACGCTGTCTTTCACTCCGAATTCAATGGCAGAAGTTACCAGTGCCTATGAATTAAAAGAGGCGATCAAACTTGTTAAAACAAACAAAGCCCCTGGACATGACTCCATCTCCGGTAAAATGCTAAAAGTCTTCCCCCCCAGCCTTATAGAATCGCTAGTAAATATTTACAATAATTGTTTAAAAATAGGCTATTTCCCAACTGTATGGAAGAAAGCTAAAATAGTTATGATCCCAAAACCCGGGAAAAACTCGCCGATATCGCCACAAGAAATCATGCCAGGAAAAGATTCCAAAAAACTGGGAATCATACCTTTGAACGCTTGTATAAGCATTTCCGAAAATCTATTCAAAAAGACATAAAAACATTTAAAAACAAACGTATAGAACGAGAAATCGCTAATGCAGACAATAATGGTCTGAACAACAAAAATCTCTGGAAATTCGTTTGTAACATTAAAGGGAAAAAACAGATAACAGTAAAGCCAATTATTACAGCCAATGGTCAAAAGATTGACTCGAATTCCGGTAAATGCAAAGTTTTTGCCCAAAAAAATGAAAGAAACATTCACTCCCTTCCCTGAAGTAGAAAAAAATAGCTTAATAAATCGCTCTAAAAGCCTGAAATAAATTCCAAAAGTGGGAAGTATAATACTTCGCCCAAAAAACAGTGGTCCAGATCATTCCTCAACAGATGTTACAATTCCAACAGTCATCCCGCTCTCCACAAAAGTAAAAACAGAGGCTATTGCACTATTATTTACTCCAATTTCAATGGCAGAATTAACTAGTGCCTACGAAATAAAAGAAGCCATCATACTCTTAGAAACGAACAAAGCCCCTGGACACCATTCTATCTCTGGAAAGATGTTAAAAGCCTTCCCCCCAAATCTCATTGAATCACTGGTCAATATATACAATAACTTCTTAAAAATAGGGCATTTCCCAATATCATGGAAATAGAAAAAATAGTTATGATCCCAAAACCCGGGAAAAATTGTAGTGACCCTAAACAACTACAGACCAATAAGTCTGCTCCCCATCATCGGGAAATGTTTCGAAAGAATTATTCTTACGAGAATAAATAAACAATTATTTCAAGCCAACATAATTCCCGACTTCCAAGCTGGTTTTAGGGCTGGTCTTTCTACAACCCACCAAATTGCAAAAATCGCAGACGACATAGTAAAAGGTTAAAACAAAGGTCACAGTGCTGTAGCATGCTTCTTAGATTTTAAGAACGCCTTTGACAAAGTGTGGCATGATGGCCTCGTTTTTAAGCTAATTGACAACAATTTCCCGACATACCTAACAAAAATCATTCAATCATTTCTCACAAAAAGAACCTTCTTTATATCCTGCAACACAGCAATCTCTGAGACTTTTAACATTAATGCAGGGGTACCCCAAGGATCTTTACTTTCAGCAACACTTTTTAATATTTTCACGTCTGACTTACCCCAGTCGAGCGAAACCAATACATATCTCTACGCCGACGATACGACCATTTTAGCTAAAAATAAAGCCCCTAACATAGCTAACAAAAAAGCCCAAAGGCAGCTAGACAAAATCTTTCAATGGTGCAACTCCTAGAAACTAAGAGTCAATCCCACTAAAAGTGGAAGACTTGTTTTCAGAAGGAACTTTAAAAAAGACACGAAAGACCTTTTTTGGGGAACTGAAATCATACCAAAAACAGAAACACAAAAATTCCTTGGAGTAATAATGGATAAAAAATTGACCTGGAAAAACCAGCTCAATTACACTCTAACAAAGGCGAATGCAGCAGTACATGCATTAAACATTTTATTTTTTAACAACAAAGTAAAGCAAAAAACGAAAATCCTACTACTTCAAATAATGATCAGACCCATCCTGACATGTCCTGCTTGGTTGTACTCATCAAAAGAAAATTTCTATAAGATCAATAGCTTTGACAAAAGAACACTGAAAATGATCTTAAATGCCCCACGACTAACTAGCACAAAAGAAATTTTTTCAGCCCATAGACTCAACCCCCTTACCACTATTGTTAAAAATCTAACAACTAATTTCAAAAATAGACAACAAGCAGCCACCATAAACTTCACATCAGTCTTAGATGATCCTGACATAAAGAAGAAATATAAAAGGCCCAGGAATTAACTTATGAATCCCCAACAAAATTTGAACTAAATACCTTCCACCACGGGGAGGCATCTTAAATAGAAGAGAATGCGACAGTTTGTGCTGCCATCTCTACAACGCAAACAGCGAACTAATTGCGATTAAATTCTACGCGGAGATGTTGTCAGAAGTGTTTTTGGACCAGCATCCTCAGCTACCCTGGAAGCACTGTAAGTTCAACTTCGCGGGAAATCGCCTATTAGCATAATTTTAAGTGGTTTTTAGCGTCATTAGTGAGCACGACTTCACAGAATTCGAAGGTAATTATCTGAGACCTTTACCTAATCGAATATTATTAGTATTTTTGTTAATGCAATTAGTATTTTGCAGGTATCTGAGCCACTTCAATGGGAAAGGCTACCAGAGCATGTTGTGTGATCGGATGTGCCAGCACAGAAACTCTGAATCCAAACTTGAAGTTCTATTTCTTTCCTAGAACTTCAGACAGGTATGTGCTATGAAGTAAATTAATACCAACGGTATTTTTATTCTGATTGTGGTGGAAATGTTTAATTTCGTGATGGCGAGTGTTAATCATACGCACTGTGTTATCATTTACAACGAGTGTGAGGTGAATAAATGGCAATTATAAAATTTACTAACGTACTTCGCAAGAAATTACGGTCAATCTATAATCTCATGCAACTAGCCCCCGTGGAAAAACGTGGCGTTTTTCGACGCGGCACTTCCCACCACGTTTTTCGGCAGGGGGGAATTTTACCATACATTCAAAACTTACCATGTTACAGAATTGTCGGTAGTGTTCTAGTATTAGTAGTAGTAATATTTTTTTTAACGGGATATACCCTTGTTTACATTCAATGTGCAATCACTGAAATCACTTTAACAGAAATGAAATGATATGATACGGTAAACTACATGAGTTGAAAGTCTAAAGTTAATATCGTAAATATTGAAGTTTACAGGTACAATGATACAAAGAATGGTTAAATTGAAATTTGCATATAGAATAGTTAAAGAAAAGTGTAAGTTTATATAAGAAATAATAAATGCCAAGGATGAAAATGAATTTTAACACAAGGTATTTTAAGAAAAAAAAGTACATATGAATGATACAAAAACCTATTATATATATTGTTAACAGTGAGCGATGAATAATTCTTTTTAATTAGGTTTAGTATTTCATAGTACTCTAAAATTGTGTGATATAGTATTGTTAAAATTGTAACTAAAAGTATGAAAATTTCAGGTGTGAGTGATGGGTTAAGGCTGCCTGTAATGACAGGATATCAGCACTGCCAGTTGCTAGTCTATGTAAATTGGGCTTCCGGATCTGTTCACGGCACTTCAGCACAGCACAGTACAATCCTTCTGGCGAAAAACTATCGCTAAAAGCATTCCCTGACCTTTGTTTGCCTGATTCCTCAGCTACAAGATCACCTGAAGCTCCGAAACCTGCACCTTTTTACTCAATTGTTTTAGTCAAATTATCTTATTTTCTTTACTGAATATCTCAAATCTTACCTAATTTTATCTATTTATTTATTATTAAATTTTCATATATTGACTGTACTTTTATCTAGTTTTTGCCAAAATTTCTACCCATTTGACCTAGTGTCATTTTAACTATAATTGAGTTTTTAAATTTTTTACTTCTGATTTATTTATTGGTTCTTATTTGCTTACGTATTTGTGGTCTCTAGCGTTTTGATATCGAATTTTAAAAACTTGTGTGCTTAGTTATCGCTTGTGGAACAATATCTTTATTACCATTGCTGTTTATTTATCTCGGAACTTCATTTTTACGTAAAATTTAATTTAATTTATTCGGTGTAGTGTTCCACATCTCCACTTTATTACTTTTAACTTTAAACAACTATTTTTTATGTGCGCTTCGATTTTAACGTAAATGTCTACTTTTAACCAAACTGTCTCACTGTAATCTTTTTAATTGTACGCTCGGGCTGTCGGAGGCCCGAGCAACCTCCCAGTTGCAAACAAAATTAATTTCAGATTCTCTGGAAATGGATATGCCAGAAATAAACGAAAATTGGACGAACGTCCAAATCTTAATGCAAAAGGCGGGAGAATTAGATCTCTAAGCGTTGGCCGGGCTAGTTCTAATGACGCATTTGAATTTTAAGCGAGTTAATCAGCTTAAAAAACAATCCAAACAGCAAAAGTAGCGAACCAGTGCCCCGCACGTCTCGGCGTACCGAGGTCCTTCGTGCCGGGATTGTTGGCATCTGCAAAGACTATGAAAAACGAGTAAATAACTTAGAAAATTCTTTTAGCAAGGCCCCACGCTGTAGGTTCCTCCAAGTTGTGAGGGGGGGGGGGCACAGTAATGCCAAGTCCACAGGACTCACATGAGGGAATTCCTTCAACCTCTCGAAACCGCCATGGACTCTATCCCTTCTTCATCCTATGATTGCTCTTTTGAATCACCACTTTCTTCCCAACTGCCTCAAGCTGCCTCTACTCCAGTCATTGAGGCTACAACTTCAGATGAAAAGGGTGCACCACGGGCGAGACGATCTCTTCTGCACCAATTGAGTATTCAGAAGTCGGAACTCACTCCCAGGAAAAAGAAGATGCTTGGCGCTCTTTGAAGAAGCCGTAAAAACCTTATGAGAGCAAAGAAAACCTCAAAGAATTTAGGTAAACTGGTTAAGGACAGAAAGGATTTGATGAATGATTTCATATCCAAGGAATTCCCTCCTGGTGGAGGCGAGGGACAAAAGGCAGGCATCAAAGATCAAGACAGTCACCATGTTCCATGATTTAGCCGTAAGAGTTGAAGCGCACAGAACCCTAAACTTCATCGAAGGCGTTATTTTCAGCTACGAGCTGGAGGGCATGGCAGAGGAGGAAATTTTAGAAGAACTTAAACATCAGGGAGTTGTTGGAGTACGACGACTAAAAACTCTCCTTGTTAACACCCCCAACATAGTCCTAAAATTCTCCATGACCGAACTGCCCCGAAAAATCACTGCTGAATACCTTTCCCTGATGGACAAATGGTGGACAATGCCCAACTGCTGCCAAATGTGTTAATTGCGGAGGAGATCACCCTGCTTGGTTTAACACCTGCCCAAAATTTAAAGAAGAAAAAGCCCTTCAACAAATTAAGATAACAAAAACTATCGTACATGGAGGAGAAAAGAGAATTTCAATCTTTAACACCACAAAGAAAAGGTCCCTCATATGCTGCAGTAGCCACCAGGGTGGTAGAGACAAGAGAGATGGGTACCCAGACTCATCTCCCTCCAGTCTGCTCCCCCTGCAAAAGCATTATGACATTCTATTCAGTGAGGCAAGACTCAGTAGCAGTGCAGGCAAAAAAAAGCAAAAGAGGAGAGGGAAAGGAATTAATTTAAATAAAACACCCAAACTCCCAGAGACGGCAAAAACACACAAACCTCCACCTACAGATAGGACCTCTGACTCCTGCATGGAGGAGGATGGTAGTATGTCAGAGACAGACCTCCAAAAGGTCCTTTGGAGCGCCAAAAAGGGAGAAAAGTGAAGATAAATAGATGATAGAACGCTCCATTAAACAACTTTATTTATTTATTTAAATTTATTTATTTTATATAACAAAGCCCTCCAAATTATTAACGTTGCAATGGAATTGTAATGGCTTTTATTCACATCAGGAGGAGCTACAGCTTTGAATTAATAATTTTATCCCGAATATCATTTGTCTCCAAGAGACACATTTTAAGGCTACTGACAAAGGCAATATTAAAGGTTTTAGGGTTTTTAGACATGATTTGAGTGGCAACAGAGCCAGGGGTGGAGTGGCCATTGCTGTGAGGGATCTTTTATACTCCTCCCAGGTGAGACTGAATACACCTCTGCAGGCTGTCGCGGTGAGATGTGGTGGCCCTGACAGGGTAACGTTTTGCAACGTCTACCTCCCTGAATGGGCACAAGTAACTCGGACAAATCTCGAAATTCTCATCAGAGAACTACCGAAGCCATTTGTCCTCCTGGGGGACTTCAATGCCCACAATACCTTATGGGGAGACACTATGAATGACATCAATGGCCGAGGTCGCCTTTTAGAGAAACTTTTAAACGATTTTAACATAATTTTACTCAACAATGGGGAGAAGACACGATTTAACTCTTTTAATGGTGAGACATATGTTATTGATCTAGTCATGTGTTCAAGCTCCATTGCAACATCTTTTAACCTGACTGTCCACTCAGACTTGTGTGGCAGTGATCACTACCCATTACTCCTTGAAAAGCCTGGATATATGCTAGAGTCCTTCACTCATTCTGGCAGCTGGCTCATTCGTAAAGCCAACTGGCATCAATTCAGGACATCTTTTAATTTTTCTGATGACCCAACAGAAGACATTTTACTTAAAATTGAGGCATTCACTGCAGCATTAACCGACGCAGCGAGCTCTTGTATTCAAAAATCATCAGGTGAGCCTGCTCACCACCCTGTACCATGGTGGAACAAGGAGTGTTCTGAGGCTATCCAGAAGAGAAAAAGAGCGCTACGTATCTTCCCAAAATACCCCACCACCATGATCCTTGCTGCCTATCAGAAACTGAAAGCTAAAGCACGTCGAATTGTGAAGGATGCAAAGAGAGCCTCTTGGTTACAATACATATCCACGATAAATCATAGAACGCCGACATCAGAAGTCTAGAAGAAAGTGAAAAGCATCACAGGTACTCATAGCCACCAACCAATCCCTTGCCTTGAAATTGGTGACCGTATACTCACTTCTTCAGAAGATATCACTAATGCTTTTGCTCAGCATTATGCAAATATGAGCAGTAATTTAATCTATGATCCTAATTTCATACGCATCAAAAAGAGAGCCGAGAGCATACCCATAGACTACAGAATGGGAAACTGCACTGAACGCTACAATGATCCATTCAACCTCTGGGAATTGCTATCAGCCATAAAAGACACCAAAGACACTTGTCCTGGCAGCGTCCAAATACATAATGCCTTCCTGAGGAACCTTTCTTCTCAAAGTAAGAGGCAGCTGCTGAAAATGCTAAACCAACTCTGGTCGGAAGGGGTGTTCCCAGAATCATGGCGGAAATCAATATTCATTCCGATTCCAAAGCAAGGCAAAGACAAACGCCTCCCTTCCAGCTATAGGCCAATATCTTTAACAAGCTGCCTCTGCAAAATCATGGAAAAAATGATAAACCGCAGACTTGTCTGGTACCTTGAAAATCGCAAGCTGCTAAAGCGAGAGCCAATGTGGGTTCCGACAGGGGCGATCCACTATGGATCATTTGGTCTACCTTGAAAACTTTCTCCAGGAAGCATTCCTCCTCCACCAACATGTTGTTGGTATATTTTTTCATATGGAACGGGCCTACGACTGCTTATGGCGACATAAGATTTTACGCACTTTGCACCAGTTGGATTTTAGAGGTAACCTACCGATTTTTATCAAAAATTTTTTAAGGGACCGCTTTTTTATGTAAGGATAGGGAAACACTTGTCACGGACTTTTACACAGGAAAACGGGATTCCTCAGGGGTCAGTTTTGAGCGCGACTCTTTGCAATCGCAATTAATGATGTAGTTGAATGCATTCGACAACCAGTGACTGCAACACTGTATGTTGATGACCTGGCAATATTTTGCAGATCAACAAAGTTGAGGAACGCTGAAATACAGCTACAACTCACTCTCAAAAGACTGAAAATGTGATCTCTAACTAACGGCTTTCGCTTCTCAAAAGAAAAATCCAAATGTGTTCATTTTCACAGGCTAAGGGGCCTTTTCCCCCAACCTTGCCGCAAGCTCAACAACTACCTTTTACCAGTAGTCGAAACCATACGCTTCCTTGGCATGGACTTGGAAAGGATGCTGAGCTGGCGAACGCACATCAACAACCTGAAGGACAGATGTTTTAAACTTTTAAATATCTTACGGCACCTTGCCAATCATGCATGGGGAGCTGACAGATCTTCAATGCTCAGGATTTACCGAGCTCTAGTGCGATCAAAGATGGACTATGGATGCTTCTTAGACTCCTCAGCTCGAATGTCCTATCTAAGACCCTTAAACTCCATGCACCACGCTGGTTTACGGCTGGCAACAGGATCCTTTGGGACTAGCCCTATTGTTAGCCTCTATGCTGATGCAGGAGAACCACCTCTTGCAACAAGAAGGGAGACTCTAATGTGCAATTACATACGCAATATTTTATCCCTGAAAGCACACCCTTGCCATAAACCATTTTTAACCCACGTTTTTTAACACTTTTTAATAATAGACAAAGGGCAACTAAACCCCTGCCAATGAGACTAAAGCAACTTTTAGAGAATATTGTGGTGGATTTACCACCAGTGTATGCTAGTGGACCTCCAGGGCATGTTCCTTGGCATGTCCCTTTCCCCAAATCCCTGACTCTACTATCCAGACTACCAAAAGCATCAACAGCTCCACAGTTGTACCAGCAAAGCTTTACAAACTCAAATTGATTAAAGAAAAAGCAAGACTTAAAATCAAAGCGCCCAAAGATACGAATTTTCAAATTTCCGCCAAGCAGTTCCCGCCAGTAGCGCCGCGGAAAAGCCCGTCCTACGCAGCGGCGGCGGCCGCCGGAACTATTTCTCCCGATCCCATTTCGAACGAAATCGAAAGAATGCGAGAAAGCTTGCCTAATAACCTAGAAAATAGCCAAAAAAAATCCGCAACAATCGATTGAACCCAGTCCCAATGAAGGGAGAAACTGTAGAAACAACATTAAGAATTGGATTTTGCAGTTGCTTTTACTTTTAGCAGACGATCGCACTAACGAAGCCAAATTTTTTGAACACGTAATAGAGACCACAAATACATTTTTAAATGGCGAGTGAAAATAAACTAAATGTAATCGAATGGAATGCCAACGGAATTCTAAGGAAAAGAATCGGATTCGCCAACTTTCTTATTAATAAAGCAGTTCATGTTGCATTAATCTGTGAAACTCACTTGACACCAAGTATTTGAGTTCCCTAATTACAATATCTTTCGCAATGACGAAAATAAAGCCTACAGAGGTACAGCAATAGTAATTCATAAAATATTTAAGTCAGAAAAATCGAATTACCTAAATTAAAAAGTATTAAAGCAACGGCGGCGAAAATCAACCTTGGAACGTTTACTATTAACTTCGTTTCGGTGTACAACCCTCCCCAAAATAGGCTATTAAAATCAGATCTCAAGAAATTCAGAATTCGGTTCAGCAATACTTTCACACCCTGATCGGAGGGGATTTTAATTCAAAAATTCCCACTTGGGGATGCAGGAAAATTAACCTGTCCGGGAGAATTTTATTATTGACTCCGGTTTTAGAACGTATTAAGAAGGTTATTTTCAAATAAATAATTAAAGAGCCATACTTGTGGATAAAGTTCTTAGGAGCCAGGCGCCACAAACAATAGTATCCCTTGGGGAGCGAAATACTGACTGACTGACTGAGAAATTCAGCTCCGATATATATCTATATATAACGAATCAAATAAAAGACAGAAACAGAGCTAGGAAAGCCTATCAGAAATTCAAAAACAAAGTCACATGGAAAAAATACAGAAAGCTCAGGAAGAGTGATTAGAACGAAATTAAGAAATTTAAAAACAAGAAAGTAGAAGATTATCTAGACGAAGAGATTAGAGACGACCCACATAACAAGTACCTGTGGAAGAAAACGAACAAACTGTTAGGACGGAAATTAAATTCGATCGCAAGTCTTAAGATAGACAATAGAACGGTCTCCAATGAATCAGAGATCGCCGATATATTCGCAAAGCACTTAGCGAGTCAGTACAAGCCATTTCCCGACGAGTGTCCTTCACTTTCACTCAAAGTGAGGGAAGAGGTAAACAGTTTCGTGTTTGCTCCTACGTCGTGCCCTTCACTCGCAAACCTCCCCGAGCTGAGGGACATCGTAAAGAAATTAAAATTAAATAAAGCACCAGGCCTCGCTAAAATAAATGCTAAATTGACCAAAAATTTTCCGGATAACAAATGTTTTATTTTTAATTACTTTCCGGAGAACTGGCGCAAGGCCAGTATAAAATATAAAGCTCGAGGGAACCCGGGCCCATCGGCCGAAAAGACATTAAAAGGGGATGGAAAAATACCACCCATTCTCCTACAAACACCCACAAACTGGGTTGAACTGTACAAAAAAATGAAAGAGGTTTGCACCTTTCCCCCGGTCGCCCAACTTGCGGGACGTCGCACGTCGGTAAAATGCTTTACTGTTAAAGATTTAAAAGCAATAAAAGAATTATTTAATCATTTAAATGTAAGTTATTTTACCTACCGCCTGGCGGCAGAAAAACGCAGAATTTACGTAATTAGGAACCTACCAGACAACATAGCTATTGATGACATTAAAGAATCGCTCGCCGATCAAGGGGTACCGACCGAAAACATCTATCAATTAAAAACTACGAATTGAAAAATTTAAACACCTCAATGTCACAGGTGCAGCCAACACGGACATGTCGACAAAGCATGCCATATGCCGGCCAAATGTGTAAAATGTGGATCAGACCACCTAACAAAAGATTGCACAAAATCTTCTAAAGAGCCGGCCATATGTGCAAACTGCAACGGTAAACATCCGGCTAGCTACCGCGGCTGTCCAGTATATCAATCTCTTAAAAATAAAATAAAATTGCTCAAGGAAAAAGCGAGGCTTAAATTAAAATTGAATAATGTATAGGATTTTCGAATTGCGGAAGCGAACTTCCCGCCTGTGGCGCCGACGACAAGTACAACGTATGCAGCGGCGGCTGCCGGCAGAACTAAAAACTCCGATCCCGTAGATGTCGAAATTGAGAGGATGAGGGAAAGTCTGCCCATTAGTATTGAAGAAAGCCCTAAAAGCGACCCAAAAACACCGCTATCGACCCAAAAAGAAGGGAACAGCTGGAAAAATAATATTAAAAACTGGATAATGCAATTACTGATGTTGATTCCACCAATTTTAGCGGGAGTGCTCGAGTTGGTGACATTTTAGATGTTTCTATTTCAACTTTTAGCACCTATGACCTTCAGCTCAAAGTAATTAATGATCTGGCATCCGATCACTCACCAATTCTTTTATCTTTAGACACCAATCTCAGATTCGGTAGCGTTGAAGATTTTAGAATTTTAAATATTGACGAATTCAAAATAATTACTTTGAGAGACATATTTAATTAGTGTATTTAACACTGGAGTGTATTGAACATAATTTAACTGGAATTTAATAAACAAATTTTTAAATACAAGATATATATGTGGAATTAAAACAAGAATTGAAAAATACAAGCCCCCCAAAGGGCCCAAAGGCCAAAGGCTCTTGCGTGAAGAGATACGAGTGCGTTAGTGCACAATGCCCTATCCTCAAGCGTGTGATCACTACTTCCTACCGCCTACTTCTCCTGATAGAGGAAGACCAAGGGGCTGGGACGGACTTTATCTCGCGCAATTTATTATTTTCGATGGTCAGCCATGGGTCCTGCCATAATTTTAAATGATTTTACGAAACATATGTCGGATGTCTAGAGTTGCCAAGAATGGAGTATCTACATTAGCTTTCCAAAGGGCTTCTTTGGCAGCAGAGTCGGCAAGTTTATTCCCTCTAATTTCAACATGTCCGGGGACTCAGATAAATTCAATCAATCTCTCTCGGGACTGGAAAGCCAGGAGGCGAGTGTACCGCAAAGTTCGATCCTCTATCCCACCCAATTTAATCTCTTTACCTCCGACATCGCCCTCAGCATGAGCACGAGCGTCTACTTGTATGTCGACGACAGCACTTTGACTACCCAGTCTAATAACCCCAACCTCGCGAACGCCATTCTACAATCGCACTTGGATTGGGTTTGCGATTGGGTCTCTAAGTGGAGGCTCAGGGGTAACTTATCCTGCTGGAACGCCGGCGTTCTGTGTATTTTTATCAAAATATTTCGTCTCGCGATCTTTCTCCGCGAAATTCCACCATTTAACTCCTTTTGAGTCTTAGAATTTCTTTATCGGAGAATCTAAATCCCTTAGACCAGTGTAATAATAATAATAAAACGGCTTTATTAACGGCTTTACTGAGTATTCGTCGAAATTGTCACAGCGAACCATCAGCGGTTCAAACCCTACCTTCTCCAAACTTTTTCTTGTATCAATTTATACCCAAATCATTTTAAATTTCCTTTCCTTCATGAAACTTTTACTTCTCAATTAAATTTTACTCTTTTTCGAATCCAATATTCAAATCTTAGATAGTCTGAGCCCTCTGCTCGCTGCTCATTTCTTTAGTTTCCCTTGTTTTTAATTCTCGCCGCTTTAATTATATCCATGATTATTCTTTTCGTCACTAGTTAAAAAAAATCTCTTTCATTCCGTGATCTTTCGTCAGATCTCCCCTTCCAAGATATTCAACCTTCACCAACATCTTTCTTCCGTCAGCTCAGTAGTTGGGTACTTAAACAAGAGCAAACAAGACACTCATAAAATCCATAATCAAAGAATTTCAAACCCCAGTCGAACCAAAATTTTTTTCTCTAATTTAAGCCTACAGGGGGCATGATTTTATATTTTATCTTCCGCGAAATAATTTTATTACGAAAATTTTCCCTTTAAAAACACACATTTCCCTGTTTTTGTCCGTCTGGCTTAAGCCCCCGTCGGAGGCCCGAGCTTTTAAAATCTTATTTTGAAAACCTTAAGAATGCGTAATAATCTTCCAAATGTCCCAAATTCCAGGGACCTCGCGATATTGCGCATCTAAGACGTAGTCACTGCCTTAGTGGAAGCAGATTTCCCTCCAACGATGCATTTGACTACTTAAATGGCCTACTTACGAACAGTTTTAACCAAAATACCAACCAAACCTCAGAACCCTTGCCTCGGGAGTCCGAGATCCGTCGTGATGAAATTTCTGACACTAGAACTATAAATATACCACCAAATTCTCCACAACCAAACCTTGCGTCCTTCAAATGTTTCAAGGCCCCAAATGAAAATTCTGGCAAACCGGTTCGCCGCCAATCAACCGGGAAAATTCCAAACTACAATACTTCTGAGTCTTTAAAAAAGATCGTTGGTAATAGTGCTACAGAGCCAAATACTATTGATAAAAAAGAGGAAAAATCCAGTAAATCAAAAGATAAAAATATCACTTAACGGCACTGAAGTTACAACATCTTCGGCTAGTACATCCTCCGCCTCCCAAATCACTATGGGCTATATAAATAGGACCGTAAGTGCTCGGGAAATGGATTTCACGGGAGGCCAAAGGGCGACGCCGGGTAAGGGGTCCGCCTATAAAAATCCCCAGACTTAGATGACGAACCCAAGTGCATACCCGATGGAGGTTGGTCCAGCACACCCTCAACAAACCTAGTGAACAAAAGCCGACCGAACAAGGCTGCCATTGCCCATCATAGCTCACAACGTCCGACCCCGCCCACAGGGGACGGAAGGGCGTCGCGAGCAAACCCTAAAGAGACTATGATCTCCAGTAATGTAAGCAAGAAAGCTACATTAACTCAGCAATTGGAGCCCGGTGAGGAGGACCTGAGTCCGATGGTAGTAGATGAGACCGTTGAGAGTTGATGCGTAATTGGATTACAAACTTGACGTTATTAATTTTAAGACCGAACCTAACGAAAACATCTTTTATTTCATATGTAATTAATTCGACACAGCTTTTATAGAATGGCCAAGATTTTTAAAGTGCTTGAGTGGAATGCAAACGGAATAACTTTTAAAATTGAAGAATTGATTCAATTTTTGTATAAAAATAGAATACATATAGCACTTATCATTATTATATAGGGTTATAAAATATTCCGTGATAACGAAACTGAAGTAATTAGATATAGAGGCACAGCAATATTAGAATTAAATAATCTAAGTGTTTGAAAAATAGAAATGCCAAAATTTAAAGGTTTAAGAACAACAGGAATTAAAGTGAGGAGGTAAATGGGAGATATGAATTTCGGGGAACCCCGAGCCGCCAACTTGGCGCAGCGAGCTTTCGGGGTGCTACCCTTGGATTCCACACGTGAGGAGGAAGTCTCCAACCTTTCCACCTTGGAGCTGAGTTATCAGGAATACTCGTCAATGATCAAAAGATATGCTTAGTCTATATCGGGGGCAATTATAGCTCTGATGATGAGTGCTTGACAGTGTTTAAGATTTTGATTCCACATATATTCTTAACGTTAAGGAATCAAAATATTTTGTGCATATTTAAGATGGTCTCCCCAAAAAACATCTTTAGAAGCCTGGTATTTTGTAACAAGTACAAACTAGGATGTTTTTATTCTCGCCCCAGATGCATGAACATTAAGGATCAGCATTTTTTCATAATTGTTGGAAAAAATGTTAAGACAAATGTTGAGTATGAGACTGCACAGCTGGCCACATATGGTAGTTTTAACTCTATGGCTGAGGATGCAAACATGAAAAAGCACGCTGAGGAGCTAATAACTCTTCAACACACATTTGTCAAAGAGCAAGCACTCTGTATGAGTATCACAAAGACATTTCTCCATCATTACTCCTCACTTTTTCAGGATAACCCCTTTTCAACAGTAACTCTACAAAATCTCTTTAGGAGGATTTCACTATTAACTTGGGAAGGTTTTTTATCGGGCCCTAGTAGGGGAGTTGCACATTCTGTTCAACGGTATACGAAATTTAAGTTGCAAAAAAGGTATACGAGTTTGGCAGGTGGTCTGAAGTCTGTTTCCTCAATCCAATTCCCTCAATTGACTCAGCTGTTCCTGTTAAAGAGCTTACAAAATCTATTACTGTGCTAGACGCCGTAATGTTGGTAGTATACTCGCTGAGGGTAATTTCACCCGAAACTAGTCGTAAGTGTTTTTTAAAGTCAGGTTTTGGTGGTATTGACGACCAGGTCGATGATGGTGGAACAGGCATTGGTGAACTGGAGTAGTAGTAGTAGTAGTAGTAGTATTTATGAAGGTGCCTCGACAGCTGAGGTCATTTTGCACCTTTTCCTTAATATAAATGATTTAACATCAGACTGAATGTTTCAAACCTTCTTCTTAACCATACAAAAAGGTTGTGTCATATGTGCGCTAAAAAATTAAACCAATAAATTAATATTAAAACAATAGGTTTAAAAACATATTAAAAGAATAAAATAAATAAGTATTGGTAAAAGACCGAATAGAATAAAGATGAGCAAAAGTTTTCCCTTACATTTTTGAAAAAAGTTCAATATCCTTCATAAAATCTAAAACTTTGTCCACCATCTTAGAGTCGTTCCCAAGGATTTCCTTCAGTGTGCCTGTTCCGAAGTGTTTCGCTCTATGTTGGGAATATTTTTGGCATTCTGTGAGAATGTGCTTCACTGTAAGGTGCGAGTCACACTCCTCACACTGGGGTGGAATCCTGGGGTTGCAGAAAAGGTATGTGTGTGTATATGCACTATGCCCTATTCTCAGTCGACTAATGACCACCTCTTCTCTTCTAATATTTCTAACAGAGGAGCTCCAGGGTTTAGTATCCTCTTTGATGGCACGCAGCTTGTTTCCAACAATAGAGGACCAACATTGTTCCCACCCTCTCAAAGCAATGCTTTTTAAATGGGATTTGAGATCATCCGCAATTACTTCTTCCCAATCTATATCTGGCTTCTTGGCTGTTTCTTTTGCTACCCTATCAGCTGCCTCATTCCCGAGGATATTAACATGGCCAGGGATCCAAAGAAATTTTATTTGTATCCCTCTGTTCCGTAGTGTACTCAGTAGGATTTGGACTTCCAGGACAAGTGGGTGTGAAGGTTCGTATTTTGTAATGGCTCTCAGGGCACTTATTGAATCCGAGCAGATTAGGATGGGCACTTCTGCGTCCAGGGAAGATTCCACAGCTAGCTTAATGGCCATGAGCTCTGCTACAAATATGCTGCTCATTGGGTGCAATTTGGCCCCATGGGACGTCTGAGACTTTACATATCCAGTCCAACACTTTAGCCAATCAGAGTCCTTCTCATTTCCATTTCAAAGAGTCTAAAGCCCCTAGACAATTGTATAGAGCATTCGATTATCATTTGCCACAACGAACTATCAACGGTACCTACAGACTCCCCAAAATTGATGGGTTATAAGATTTTAAGAGTAGATGACCTAAGTGGTAACAGAGGTCGTGGTAGGGTCGCTGCATTCATCAGGGAAGTCCTTTACACCTCCCAGGTGAACTTGCAGACACCATTCCAGGCATTAGCAGTCACCATTGCTACCCCCTCAGAGGTCACATTCTGCAATCTTTACCTGCCAAAATGGGCTCCAGTGACGAGAAGAAACCTGGAAGACCTAGTAAAGCAGTTGTCAAAGCCCTTTGTTTTGCTGGGGGACTTCTATGCCCACAACAGTCTTTGGTGTGATGATATAAGGGATCACAATGGAGGAGGACGTCTCTTGGAGATCTTTTTTAATGATTTTACCAATGGGGTACCAAATTCCATCATAATGTTAATAATTTTGCATTTTGTTTGTATTCTCTTCAAGATGGAATAAATTTACTTTATTTACTTATTTTAACCTGGTTTTATTAGATGACAAAGAAAAAGTGCATTTTAACTCCTCTAATGGTGGATGCTCTGCCATTGATCTATTTTTGAGCTCAAATTCAGTTGCCCCAAAATTCTATCTCTCAGTACACGATGACCTGTGTGGTAGTGACCACTTTCCTCTTTTTATTACAATGACGAGTGGCCATAAAACCCAAGCTATGAATTGCCAAGCTCCTGGATTCTTAGGAGGGCCGACTGGGCAGAATTTCAAAAGAAACTTAACTTCTACTTTGATGCAGATTCAAGGGCTTTGGAGAATATGATGGCACTTACCTCCGCTATTGTTCAAGCAGCCAAATGTAGTGTCCCACTGTCTTCTGGGGCACCCCAGCGACCTACAGTTCCTTAGTGGAACAACGATTGTGCAGAGGCCATTCAGAGGAGGAAGAAAGCTCTACAGATTTTTAGGTAATTCCCAACTGAAAATAATCTAATAGCCTTTAAGAGACTAAGGGCTAGAGCTCGTCAGGTGGTGAAAGTAGCCAAGAGATCTTCCTGGAGGGATTATGTTTCAAAAATAAACCATCGTACACCTGCATCACAGGTATGGAGGAAGGTAAAAAGGATAATTGTCACTTGGCACACACCCTTTTTTTTCATGCCTAGCTACTGTTGCCCTTTACCGGTGAAGTCCTCCTAAGATCTGATGAACTTTTCAGGAGGTGCTTCACCGAGGCAACAGTAACAACGAACACACACAACCATTCCCTGAATCGGAAAAATCCGATCAGCCGGGATTCGAACCCGGGACCTTGGAGTAGGAGCGATAGCTTAGATGGCATGCTATCCACTCGGCCACCAAGGCCGGTTTTGTGTGTTGTAGGAGACACTTTACCAAATGGGTCTCAGATCCCAGTCGTCAGCCTCAAGATAGGTGTAGCTCGATTCTCTGTAGCGATCATGAAGATAGGAGACACACTGTATATGGATCAAGATGCTTTTCGCTTAATCTCTGGTTTGATGGCAGGAGATCTGGTTGGGCAAGAAGTTAAAGAAAAATATGCCTGTCTACGCACTGTTCAAGCTGTGTTACCAGAAGTACCAACTCTCAAAGATGCAGAGGCACCTGTGTTAATATATCCCATTAAAGCAATTGCCTCAATGTATTTCGCATCAAGACCTCGAATAGCTATTAACACATCTGATGCTCTTGACTTATGCTGTGGTTTAAGTTATGCCGGATTAGATCTGACTCCTGTTGCCTTTGAAGTAGGTAACAATGTGCAAATATTGGGTGCTCGTGCAGCATCTGAGATAACTCATCCTCCTGAACAAGCCATTGCTAAGATTGATGCATTGCAGTTGGCATTGATTGCTATAATCGTTATATTAAAGCCAGCTAGATCTGAAGGGTTGGCTGAAATGGTCTTAAATCGATTGAAAGCATACATGGCACAAGTTGGTGCTCCACAGGCTCATCTCCTGACCTTCAACTCTCAAGCAATTAAAACTGGAAGGGAGAGTTCTGATAATGCCATATGAAATTAGAGAGGTATTTGGCCTCCAATATGCTGAGGTGAGCAGTACAAGAAACTACCAGCAAGCTTTCTTAAGCCTTAAAGAAAAAGTCGAGCAAGCCATCCTAAATTTTGAAAGTGCAGAACCTCCAGCCTCCTATAATGAGCCTTTCACAATGTGGGAAACATTAGCTGCCATAAATGATACCAGGAACACCTGCCCAGGCATGGATAGAGTACATAATACCTTCCTTAAAAATCTACCAGAAGCAGCAACAACAGAAGCACTAAAGACCATAAACCAACTCTGGTCAAAAGATGTATTCCTGGATGTTTGGCAGGAAGCAGTAGTAATACCCATTCCGAAACAAGGGAAAGACTGCAGCCACCTCTCACATTACCGGCCTATATTCATTACCAGCTGCATGTGTAAGCTCATGGAAAAAATGGTCAACAAGAGGCTGGTCAGGCACCTTGAAAATAGGAGCCTCATTTCAAATGTTCAGTGTGGGTGTAGACATGTCAGATCAACAGAGGACCATCTAATGAGAATCGAAAACTTTATCCAGGAAGCATTTTTTTTAAACAGCATATGATATTATGATATCGAGAAGGCTTATGACATGACCTGAAGACTTAAGATTTTGAAGACCCTCCATAGGTGGAACATCAGGGGACACATGGCATATTTTATTAAATTTTTTTTAGAGAACCGCACTTTTAGAGTTCGCATAGGCAAAACAATTTCCAGGTCTTTTAATCAGGAAAATGGAGTCCCACAAGGCTCAGTTATAAGTGTGACTCTTTTTACAATTGCTATAAATGATATAGTTTCTTGCATCCAATCGCCTGTAGTTTCATCATTGTTTGTGGATGATCTTGCTATATTTAGCAGATCATCTAAGCCATCAGGAGAGGAGACGATGGACCAGAATGACGACCAAGGCTTCACCACGGTCAGCGCGAAGCGGAAATATGCGGTTAACATCCAGGAGGAGACGACCGCGATAATTATAAAAAATACGATGGGTTCAGCCGGTTACCATGTCAACTTGATTGATAACAATCAAGAAGACATGGAATTGGACGACAATGCCTCTTGGCAGACCGTCCCAAACGGTAAGAGAAAGCGCATGGCCGGGACTCCTCCGCCGACATCGTGCTTGGACACCAGTAATTATTTCGCCCCTTTGGCCCCTTCTAGCCCATCTCGGACAAGACCAAACAACAATTCCAATGCCGAGGAAAACAGGGAAAGACCCCAAAGATTCCACCAATTTATATTGACAATATCAGGGACTGGGTCTCTTTGTATAAAAAGCTTTGCAATGCTTGTACAATGCGCCCTGTGGCTCAAATGGCGGGAAAGAGGATCCTAATCAAGTGTTGCTCCATTAAAGATTTGTTGCTGGTTAAAAATATTTTAATCACGGACAATATTAACTTCTACACATACAGATTAGCTACGGAAAAAAAAACACAACTTTGTTATTAGAAATGCACCCTTAAGCCCGTAGCGCAGATGTCCGGCAGAAGGATAATTGTGAAATGCTCTTCGGTAAGCGACTTTACAGCAGTCAAAAAATTCTTAACGGATGACAATATCCAATTTTTTACCTATCGACTCGCGGACGAAAAGTCGAGAAATTTTATAATTAGAAACCTACCAGTTGATATTTTAATTTCCGACATCGACGAATCCCTCCGGGAGGATGGGATCTCATGCAAAAGAATAACTCAACTAAAAACCACGAGACCCACTAAAAGGGACCTCGAAAATAACATTAAATCCGTCGCTCCCAGGTTCCTACCTTTATTCCAATTACAATTTGACAGTAAAGAGTTGGCCGATAAATTTCTAAACGTTAAGTATATTTGTGGTTTCAAAATAGTAATTGAAAAATACAAACCACCGAACGGCCCTCCGCAATGTCATCGCTGCCAACAGTTTGGCCATGTCGAAAAGGCTTGTAATTTGAATCCTAAGTGTGTCAAGTGTGGCCTAAACCACCACTCAAGAGAGTGCACAAAACCGTCTAAAGAAAAGGCTGTTTGTGCCAACTGCAAGGGGGCTCATCCGGCGAGTTATAGGGGCTGCCCAGTCTACCAAAGATTGAAAGACAAAATTAAGATATTGAAAGAAAAAGCGCGTCTTCGCTTCAATCCGGAGCCCTTAAAAGGTCCTTCTCCCCGTCTGAACGTTGCGGACCCGAAAACTTTCCCCCCGATAAATCCGGGAACAAATTCTACTCCCTTGACCGGTGAAAAGTCTTATGCCAAAATTGCTTCTAATAGCAACGATGCAGTCCTCTCAGAGATTAACTCAATGAGACAAACGCTCGAAAATTCCAAGTCTGCCGAAACGAGCGCTTCGCCGCTCACCCCTTCTACTCCCGCCCCTCCGCAACATAGTTCTTCACCCGCTATAAATCGCGAGGCCGACTGGCGGTCTTCGTTCCAAAATTGGCTGATAGATCTTGTACGAATTCTGTCAAGAAACAGCACCACGAAAGAAAACTTCCTTGAGTTTGTTCTAGATTCAACAAAACAATTCATTGATGGATAGTAAAATTTACACAATGGAATGGAACGCGAATGGGATTCTAAAAAATACTACTGAGTTGCACAGTGTTATGGTCAACAAACATATCGATGTCGCATTGATTGTAGAAACGCACTTGGATCCCGAGAGCCAATGTAACATTCCCGGCTACTCATGTTTTCGAAAAGACTTGACCAAGAAAAGAGGTGGGGTCTGCATATTTGTTTCTAACAAGTTTAAAGCCTCAGCGCTTAAAATTCCCTATTTCACGAACCTAGAGGCGGTTGGTATTAAGATCATCAGGGATAACAAACAATTTAATTTCATTGCCGCCTACAACTCCCCTAGCAGAAAGCTACTAAAATCCGATCTCTTTAAATTTATCAAAAAATTTTCAAATTCTAATACCATTTTGGGAGGGGATTTAAATGCAAAAAACAAAGTGTGGGGCTGCCGAACGGACAATGTGGCCGGAAAAAACATCTTAGATTGGATCGCGCAAGCGCGTTTCCAAATTCATGCTCCAAATAATTTCACTCATCTTGTTCGAAATTACCCTGAGCGGAATGATATCTTAGATTTTTTCATTACCACCTTCGAAACGACACAGCTCTATTGCTACGTTTTTAACCTTTTAGACTCCGACCATCTTCCGATTGTAACAATTTTATCTACCGACGCAATTGACATTTTCCATAGTAATTTTAGAATCCCGGACTGGGTGCGTTTCAGCTCACAACTCAAGTGTTTTAACTTTGACATAAAAAATATTTTTTACAATCGGAATGAAGTCAACGACGGAATTTTATATTTGAATAATTTGATAAACGTTGCCTATGTTAAAAGCTCCAAAATAAAAAAGAATCTTCCGCCGGGGCATTTAAAACTTCCAAAAATTATCTTAGACAAGATATCTACTCGTAATAGAGCAAGAAAATTGTACCAAAGAACAAAAATACGCACTTACGAAAACTTATATCGGAATCTCCGCGCGGAAATTCAGAAAGACATTAAAAAATTTTAAAACAGCCAACTAGAAAGGGAAATTGAAAACGTGGGAACAAATGATACTAAAAATAATAAAGTATGGAGATTCGTTGCTAAAATCAAAGGGAAAAAACAAGGTTTGAATGTTCCAATTAAGATCGCGGATGGTGTTTTTGCTACTTCGGATAATGACAAATGTAATCTGTTTGGTGACCACCTGAGTAGGACTTTCACCCCTTTTGAAAATAGTACTTGTCAGGAAATCGCGGAGGCAAATAATAAAAAGAAAAGTAAAACCGGCCGATTTGTCGTACGACCGCTAGCCGACGGGCCGCCGTCGCGTGACGAAGGCACTGTTATTTACGATCCTAACACTCGTCACGACCCGATTTCAACTCTGGAGGCTAGCGTCGATGAGTCAGTGCACGCACTAAATTTTATTCCATCTTCTGAACCCACTTTAGTGACTATCGAAGAATTCAAAAGCATAATTAAAAATCTGAAAACCAATAAAGCGCCAGGTAAAGATGGAATTACCGCTAAAATGGTATAAGCACTACCTGACAATGTTTTGCAATTTATTTTAAAGATTTTCAATTCCTGCCTGACTATGGGATATTTTCCGAAAGAGTGGAAAATCGCCAAAATAATGATTCCTAAACCAGGCAAAAATCACTCTGATCCGATCAATTACAGGCCGATCAGCCTTCTTGCGATCCTAGGCAAGTGCCTAGAAAGAGTCCTACTAAATCGCATTAATTATTTCATTGATCTGTACAATCTTATCCCTGACTTCCAGGCAGGGTTCAGGATGGGTCTTTCCACCACCCACCAGATTGGGAGGTTGACAGAACATGTAGTTGATGGTTTTAACTCTAGACAACTCGCGGCCGCTTGCTTCTTAGATTTCAAAAGCGCTTTCGACAAAGTTTGGCATAATGGATTAATTTTTAAACTAATCGACTGCAACTTTCCTATTTATCTTATTAAATGCATTGACTCGTTTCTACGAAACCGAATGTTTTATGTATTTTTAAATTCGTCTGTTTCAAATAGTTTTAACATTTTAGCAGGCGTGCCGCAGGGCTCAATTTTAAGTCCAACGCTTTTCAATCTTTTTACTCGGGGCATACCCCAGTGCAGAGAGACGATTATGTTTTTATACGCCGACGATACTACTATCATTGCGAAACATAAGTCCGCGAAGATTGCTAATTTGAGGGTACAGAAGCACTTAGATATATTGTTAAACTGGTGCCAAAAGTGGAAAATGAAAGTCAACCCAACCAAATGCGGACATTTGATTTTCACAAGGAAAAGCAAATCTACTGACAAATCTTCTCTGAACTGGGGTAAAGATTTTATTCTAAAGACGACATGTCAGAAATTTTTAGGGGTGTGGTTGGACCCAAAGTTGACATGGAAGGACCATGTAAAACAAACGTTAAACAAAGCGAGAGCGGCTTATTTTGCCATTAATATTCTACTTTTCAGTAATAAAATTAAAATGAAAATCAAGCTTTTATTATACTTGACCATGATCCGACCTGTTATTTCTTATGCTGGCCCTGCCTGGATTTATGCTTCAAAAGAAAATTTTAAACTTTTAAATGTTTTTGACAAAATATGCATAAAGGCCATCCTCAATGTTCCTACCATGACGAGCTCCAAAGAAATCGCACCTGGTGCCTTTGTCGAAATGTGGGCCCTTCCGGATTCCAACAGCACACCATTTTAGTATAGGAAGCCGAGGGAGTTTGGCAAAATCCTAAAAGGCAACGAGAGGCAGTCCCGAGACATCGATAATTTACGAGAGAAACAGTGCCTCGAGCGACCTTCCGGCGGCGCCACTGAGCAGGAGGGGGGGAGGCACTTCACCGGCGAACTTCACCTTGCGGCCGATTTAAACTCCACTGCGATGCAGCCACGAAAAAAAAGGAGGATAGTAGTAGAGGCAGCTTGGAGCGGCATTCTCCAAGGGGAATGGCGGGCCATTCTCCAGCGCTTAAAGAGGTCTATCCTCTCCACTATCCTGAACCTGGGCTTGAAAATCCACAAAGATGCAATCCACTACCTGACCAACGTCGAACCACTGGACGACATCCTCAGGAAACAGGCCAGGAGGTTTTTCGACCGCCTACCGACGAGAGAAGCGGAGCACCTTCAGCGCTTGGCGGACGACTTCCCATTCCCGTGGGACTTCTTCATCCGCACCATTTCTTCCACGGGGGAAGCAGGGAGCATGCCTCCACTCCGTGTGGGAAAAAGTCAGTTTTCTCTCTTTTTCTAAAAGAAAATCTTGGCCCTTGAAAGGGCCTTTTATGCGGCGCATCGGCCGAAGTACATTAAACGCAAGGAGATCGACACGCCGAAGGAGACCTGATTAGGTGTAACGGAGGAGAAGATGGGACAATAGAGAAAACGCGAACAAAGAATGTCAGAAAAGTATATCCGCCCATTCATTAAGCTTTCAGCTTTGAGATTTTTGGACTCTTGCTTTGATGTCTAAGCTCCGAAAAATCAATTTGCAAAATCTGCGTTCTTTCACCTTCTTATGTGGGAATTCTTATTTCCCACTTGCTCTTGCCACAGGAGTCCATGTGCGGAGGATGCACCCCGTAGAAGCCAATGAACGGGTGGTCGTGGAGCGAATGAAGAGAAGATGGACGGTGGAGGAGGAGTGCATTATGGCCCACATCGAAGTGGAAGGAATGCGCCAGGGAGCCCGCTTCATGAATCAGTTCATTTTGGAGCGGCTCTCTGGCAGAACTTTAGAATCCGTGAAGGGATAGAGAAGGGAAATATCTTATAAAGAATGAGTTCAGGGCTTTTTACGCTCCAATGAGCACCCCATGCCCAGCGTGATCGGTGAACGACCATAAGATGAACAAAAGGTTAAATACGTTGAGTTCATCGGGGCCCTAGTGAGAGATCCCCTCCAGTCTGGCGGTTCGATTTCCTGGCACGCTTGGGCGGATTGGGAGTAGACCCCCGGGTCGATGTTCTGTGTCAGGTACTGGAGGTGTGACCGTCGGCACCCAAGTGGAAAAACCACCCATACTCAACCCATAGGAATATATTTTTCCTCTTAAGCCATCAATTACGAAAATAGAGTCAAAGTCCCCCCCCCCACTGACGCATGCCTGAAGGGTGGCCCAGAACGCCCTTACAAAGACACTTGCAGACGCTGCTTTGATTTGACAAACCCCTGATGTGTCACATTTTATCCCTCCACCCATCTTGCAGCAGACGTAAGGCACGTATTAATAAAGATATGTAACAGGTAGCGACTGAAGGAACATGGCTTTCTGCGAGGTCCGGCCTGTACATGGGTTATTCTATTCCAAGAAAAAGAGAATAACCTATTGGGATTGACTGTATGAGAGAGTAGCTACTGAAATCGGGCACACCGCCTCTAAACTATGAATTCAGGCCTATAGTGTGACTTTGGATGTCCGAAACGCAGAATGTGTAAGGTGTGGCGGATACCGGTACGCTTCCTTCAATTCCCCAATGGCAAGATGTAGTGCTGTAAACATGGACGAGTCTCAAGTCGTCAGAGTTGAGAAACGAAGGCGGAGGAGGGGAGATTCGAACGCTCTTCGAGCCCAATGTAAGAGGAATAGACGACAGCGATTTTCACCCCTCCTCCGGTTGCTCGTAAGGCAGGTAACTCATCCGGAGGGGCGGAAGACGGAAGAGGAGTTGAAAGAGGAAGTCCGCGAGCACATGGCGAGGCAATGGGGAACAAAAGAGCAACGATCATGGAGCTTATCATTGAACGATGTAAAGAATTATTATAAATTATTATAGTGTAGTGAGTGATACGCTGGGAAAATAATAAATGGAAGGCAGATCTATCACCGATGAAATCGAGATGCAGTGCGCAAACCTAAATCCATTACAGTCTACACTGAGGTGGCAGAAGACGACCTCGAAAGATTCAAGTCGATCGTTAAAAAAAATTGACGATATAACGAACAAACCAGAATGCACAAAATATACACTCGCCAGGAAACAAATATCAAAGAATAACGGTGAAAATATGGATAAAAAACCGGATCACTAACCATACAGCTCTTCCAAAGAAAATATAAAGGTTGCAATGAACAGAATAGGAATAAAATCAAAAAAACGACGACGATGAAAAGTTGAATCCAATCCAGGAACACGAACTTTTCACGTCGATTGCGGCAAAAAATTAACGATATAACGAGCACAATAGAAATGAACGATACCAAAACTCACCAGAAAAAACAAATCAAGAACAACGAAGATGAAAAGAGGAAACAAAGCCAAAAACACGGAGAGCAGAGACACCCCTGGACGCAACGGAGTCTCGAGTGAGTGTGTCGAGCCTCAACTTTGGAGGTTGCGCCCTCTCTTTTCGCGGTCCCTTTGTTTGCATTCCTTGGTTTCGTGGTTCGCGAAGCGGTTGTAGCGTGGAGCTTACGTCGAGTCAACAGTAAATAAAAAACCACCACCTCCATTATGACGTCAAAACTTAATTACGCTTCAAAAACAAATACTCAGCTCAAGCTACTCATGTACACTGCCAGTATCAGGTACATCCACACATACGCCAGCCCAGCGTCGCATTATACAATAAAAGTTTCTAAAGATAGGCAGATTTCAAATAAAAATTATTTAAAAAAATAAACATGCACACATTGACCCCTGCCGAGAAAAATCACATATTTTTCTTTGCTAAGGCAAAATATACTGCAAATGATATAAATGGCGAGAACAATGACGAAAACGGCAAAACACGTACTTGCAAATTAAATTATTTATAGTTATTGCCAAAAACAAATATTCGCGATATTTTTAAGGTACGGAATAACATACTTGACCGGAGAATATCCCGCGAATTTTAAAGTTCTGGTAATTCAATTTTTTGGCAGCACAGAAGTTTATTATTTTTCTTTTCTCCATATATCCATTCACACAATGCTAAGCTGAAGTGATGGTTAAGAAGGTGCCGTATAAGAAAGCTCCAGTAATTGACGGAATTCAATACGAGTTTTAATCGCTTTTTTGGAATCTAATGAAATATATAATGTGTGAAATATTTCAAGAGATAGAGGACAGTCAACACGCTATCAAACTCTCAAAGAGAAGGTGTAATAACTTTGATTCCAAATACGCTAATCCACAAAAAGCAGAAAACTTTAGACCAATTGCCCTTTTATGCGATGATTATAAAATCTACTCCAAAATTTTGAACAACAGACTGGCCAAAGCTACAAACGAGATCATTGGAGAAGACCAATTCGTTGGCATCGTTGTAGAAATTCCATTGATGGAATTAATATTAACCGAGACGTATACTTCATCGCCAAAAGATGATTTAAAAAATGCCTCTCTACTGAAACTAGATTTCTAAAATGCTTTTGATACAGTCAAATTTGGTCACCTCATCAGTAAAATGATAAAGATGGGGTTACTGAAATCTTAAATGGCAATAAACCATAATATCACGAGTAGAATTAAAATTAATGAGCGTTTAACAAAACCTATGGAAGTGAGAGGTTTGGTGCATCAAGGTTGTTCACTATCTATGCACTTATTTATAATATCTCTTGAACCGCCACCGGTGATATAAAGATGGAACATAAATGGAATATCAAAAGGACATAAACAAATAAAATGTGAGGCCTACGCGGACGATATTTCCATATTTCTCTCGACGCAAAGAGATTTGGAGAAGAAGATCTTCTCGGAGTGCCATACAGCGTGTATTGGACAAGTCTTTCAAATACTTATTTGTGCATTAATTTCCTTACGTGTAGGTCATGAAATTTTCCCTAACAACGAAGAGAAAACAGATTCTTCTATGAAGGATATATATAAAAGGATTCGAATTCATCAGGAAAAATGAGAAAGGAGACATAACCTAGAGGTTCCAATCATACTTTTTTCAAAATGCGGGGACTTTTTAAGGACCGACTGTTATTGAAGAGGTATTTATAAACTACCATGATTCTTGTCCTCAGAAATCTCCCGCACGTATTTTAAACAGTAAGATAAATCAGGAGATGAGAGAAGTTGCTTCAACGGCAACAAATGTTATTGGTAATACTCTCAAAGAAGTGAATATGGATTTTTTGGAACAACTTCCGAAGCAATCATCGCTAAACACAAATGTTCCCAGGCGTAAAGGTTCTACTAACCACTCCAACCCAAGGACAAAGGAATTCAATTTCCCTAAGGATTATTCGTACCTCATATGATACCGGCTTTGATGACCCTGAGAGAATATTGTTAATAGGGATTAATGATCTGCACTCACAAGTAAACAAGTGTGTTATTTATGGCGACGGGACATTTGATAAAGTTTTTAGTTGTTTTTTCAGTTATGCAGATACACATGGCACGCAAAAATTGGTATTTCTCATCCCCAGTGTTTTTATTTTCTTTTACCCATAAGGACTACGGAAACATATCATAGAATTTTTGCCATTATGAAATCGTTTTTTCACAATATCTAATCCAAAACAATTCTTATACACTTTAGTGAGATAAGTATGACTGCTGCAAAGGCTGCGAAGAATATCATATTTACCACATACAGAGCGTAGTAGGATAGTAAACAGCGTAGGCTTGAGAATGCCCGCTTAGGGACGAGATAGTGCACCAGGCAGTTGGATTTCTTGCGACCTGTAGTCCTGCTAGCGCTCTACAGAGAACTCTACATAACGCCATCTAAGAATCTTAGAAATTTAAGATTCCTCTGCAACTGGGTGGTTATCACTCAAACCATCTAGAAACCGAAGAGCCATATCTCACAGCGCGGAAGCGCCTACCGGCCCGGAAGGGGTTGATGGAAACCTCATCTATCACCCCATCATGAGCACCTCCACCTCTTCAAGACGGTCGCGTTCTCCAATAGCAATAGCCAATCGTCAAAAGCAATAGCCACGCCGTGCCTCCAAACTCCAGCACAGTCCACTCATCAGAGACCTCACCACTCACAATTCCTACAACCAGCGGACAAACCAAGCCTACACGCAACGCCTCAACCAGGACCGTTCCTCCGACTCCCGGACGAGGGGAAACAACTCAACTGAGGAGTCCTACAGCTCTTCGGACATGGAAGATTTCATCCCATTCTACATTGGTGAGAAGACCGTAACCACGGAAAACCCGGAACAGACGGCGGCCAACCTCTTAACTGGACTGAGGAAATTAAAGAACTGCATCCCCCCTCACCGCTGGAATACTCTCATCCAGCATCATACGGTAAGTGGCGCTTTTATTTCGGTGTCGCCCTCTCCAGCCCAGACCGAAAATGTCAGTGAAAGTGGTTTCAAAACGGTCTCTCACATACGTAAATACCCGAGTAACTCTACTTCACCTCCGGACCCGATACCGCTTAAAAATCGATTCGATCCCATTCAAAACCACTATATCCTCCGACCATCAGTTCAAACATCCGCGACAACCGCCCCCAAACCTAAACCGAAAATACTTTCAGTCAAAATAATGTACGATAATAACTGGTCGAACACATTAAATGGCATTATCAAGGCCACCACCATGCCGCCAGTCTGGAGTATTGTTCAATTGTCCGGTCTCCTTTTTATAATTCTCATAAGCTTGCTCTTGAGAAAGAGCAACATAGGTTCTTTCGCCTAATCTCTTATAAATTTAACATGGCTTTGGACTACCAACGCATCTCATCGGAGCTACAACTACTACCCTTGGATAAAAGACGTGACCATGCTGGCATCATTTTTCTTTATAAAATTCTAAATAATATGATGGATTCATGTGAAATTACAGACATGCTAAGCTTTCGTGTTCCTCAAAAGAATACAAGGAATAATTTAATATTTATAACCAAGCATACAAAAAGGAATTATTCTCACAATTCACCTATACTTAAAGCAATGAGAAACTGTAATTTATTGTGTGATAAATTTGATATACATAATATTAGTCTTGCATCATTAAAAAGAAAATTGAGAGTTTGTGATATCAATTGAGATGTTTTTCTCTTAAACTTGGTATTTCATATAGGTAAGATTATTCTATTGGTGATGACTGTGAATTAAACTTGTATGTATAATTATATTTTTACTTATTATAATTCATTAAATTTCCATTCTCATTCTTTTATGTCACTTACTTTTTATGCTTTATTTCTACATTCTGTAAAATAATTTTGTGTGTATCATATAGTATATTGCTTTGTAACAATTTTATATTTGACATTAGCTTTTTTCAACTTATGTTACTTTCTTATACTTATATGTATTTTTACTTTTTGTATTCAATGTTTATATACATATTTATGATTTTTAAATTGTAAATGGGTCAAAAGCCGTAATAAACGTTATTATTATTATTAAACTAAGTGCTTGCACTACTTAAAACACAATAATATTGAGTTGTTTACTTATCAAATACCTAATCAAAAAAAAACAGGATCGTGTTATAAGAAACCTCCCCGCTAGCACGGTCCCTGACGCCATATAAGAAGCCCTGATCGAAAAGGGACTTCCAGTAATCAACGTCCTACAACTTTTTACCACCAAACGTACCATAGCCGAAAAACTAACCGATTTAACCTCGGGAAACAAAAGACCCTGCCTGGTATAAAATAACCACCGAACATCTAGATGAGCCTAATCGAATTAAAAACATAACCAGCCTACTACATCTCAGAGTCCAGATATCCGACTTTATTCGGCCAAAAATACCGACGCAAAGCATGAGATGCCAGCGTATCGCAGAAACATTTCGTCCTCTACCTTACAACTGCCTCAAATGCGGAGGACCCCACCCAACACAAGATTGTAAAAAATCAAAAGAAGACAACCCGCAATGCTTCCATAGTAAACAAAAACATTATTAAAACAAACCGGCCAATTATCGAGGCTGCCAAGCTTTCATCGCGGCATAACAGGCCCTTTTAAACCGCAATAAACTCGCGCCGAGCTCTAATCTCCCCACTCCCACTCAAATATTTCCACCCCTACCGGCTCCGTCCTACAGCCGAGTTCTCTCTGCCCACACGACTCCTCCACCTCTAATTCCAATCAGCTCCTTCTTCCGCAGGAAATAACCACTCTAAGGCCCGTTGTCCACTACAGCGAGAAATGCGTAGCGTGAAATGTGTGAGCGAGGCGGCAGAGTTGATATCCGTCCACTACAGCGAGTTTTTTTACTTAGCTTGAGATACTTAGTTGCGTTGAGACCGCGAAGGATTTCGGATGTGGTGTGATCTCAGTTGTTGAAATGTTTAGTGATACTTTGAAACGTCATATAATTGATTGACTCTTCTCCGGAAACCGTACACCACCTCTAGACGGTTTCTACCCTTCGGTGATCAGGGCATGGAGGCAGCTCAGACCAGCTACAGAGGAAGAAGATAGGAATGAGAAGCCTTACTACTCTATATTCAGCGAAAGACTCAAGAAGAGGATATCCTTGCCTTTTCCAAAAAGGACAGCATACAAGGAAATGGTCTACGCAGCCAGATCCGGGATGTGGCCTCTCCTGAGCAAAATCGATGACGGTAGAGTAGACTGGATGGCGTTGCGCGCTACAACTCTGGGACGGGATGCCGACGCTGCGTGGCGTCTCGCCCACAACGCGTGGCCAGACTGCTTCTTTCTGAAGAGGGCCAGGTTTAGGACTGGCGAGTTTTGTCCTTGGTGTCCAGGTACACCGGGCAGTGGCTGGCATCTGGCGTTTGAATGTCAAAGGGCCAGACCACTGTGGAACGCCGTAATCCCCGAGGTGAAGAGACTAACAAACAGGCGTGCAATCCTTATCAATGAAATCCTTGGAGCTCTCGACGCAGGTAGAGGGAAAGCTAACCTTGCCACCAGGCTAGCTAATTTCATCATCACCCTCGCCAAGGCTGTTATAAAACATGAATTGGATGCCTTATTCCGTGGAAAGAAGGCAAATGTACATTACTTGACTGCTTTTTCCACCAAGTTGAATAAAAGGCTGAAGCTGGAAATATGGAATATGCTAATGCCTGTGGAAACCATGACTCCTTCTATATCTTCACACAGGGTAAGTTCCTGATTTTAGAAGAGGAAGGGATGATTAACACAGTCTGCCCCCTCCTCTCCTTGGGAGGTTTGAGGAAGGGTGTCAACATCACCTGACATGCACTTTTGCGTGGGATGCTGGAATGGGTTGATACACGTCGGGTGAGGGTGGGGGGGGGGAGTTGTTAGGGTCGTTGTCCACTAGGATGAGTCCTAGTGCACTCGACAATGGGGGTTCGGGTAATGTGTTAGGAAGGTAGGACAGTTCGTACTGGGATAGGATATGCTCCATTATCACACCAGGCGACTGTTGCTGAGTAATTTGTTTACTCCCTACCTTAGAAATAATAATAATATAATTGATGCTGACTCAAATGACTCAGCAGAAAGTGAAGAGGAAAATGCAATTTGCTTTACCTGGTGACTAAGAAAAAGAAATCACGGACGTTCTGGATGAATCGTTACATACATTCCAGGCGGGAATATGGAGAATTTCATTGTCTAATCCCGCAACTTGATGATGAAACTCAGACGACTATTCAGAACGACAAAGCAGCAATTTTCGGAACTACACAGCTTAATTAAGGATGACATACGAAAGAAATTCAATTCCTTTAGAGAGCCACTATTTAATACTTTGCTCCACCTTTTTGTTCCCAGTTCTGAGGATGGCGTAATTACCGCCGAAACCAGTCAACTGTCTGTATATATTTTACCTTGTGGAATTGTGCAAGTTTTGTGTTTTACCTGTGTTTAGGGGTTATTATTTTTCTGCTAAAAGAGAATATCCAATTTTGAATGTATGTATGTATGAGAGTCAGTCGTAACTGAAACCAGGCAAACCGGCTCCTAACTGAAAATTCATACAAGTGCGAATTTAGTTGTCCGAAACGCAGAGTGTGTAAGGAGTGGCGGATTCTGGCAAACTTCCATCGTTTCTCGTAAGTAAGGATTTAGGTATTGTAACGAATCTGTCGCATTACACATATTTTACCGAATATCATATTTGTTGTTGCTCTTTTGTTTAGTTAATGGTATTTTTTTATAAACTCATTATTTTTGTGAAGTGTTGGGACCGGAGCGCCGAGAGGTGACATTGAATTGTGACCAGCGTATGAATTAATCCCAAAAACAAGAAAAGCCTCATTGATAGGGGTTTTTTGCCCGAAGCAAGAGGAATGAGGACATAAAAGGGGCGCTTACGGACTTCGAGGAGAGAGACGGTGCAACTGAAGTTATTCAGAGGAGAAGCATTGTGTTTTATCGCTGCGGACTGTTAGCGGGGAGATTGGAGAAAAAGCTGTGCACCGACTGGTGACAGTCCACTAATTCCGCTAAGTATATTTAGCGAGGCGTGTGCTTACGCCCAGCGTATCATTAGTTGCCTCTAATTATTTTTGTGAGTTATTATTGATAATTTTGGTTTGGGTGTTCTCACCAACCATCTTCAGCTTGAGTATATTGCATGATGTTAGTCTGACTTCAATGCATAAGTTGCCGAATTGTTGTATTCTCATTCTGTAATTATATTGGAAGTGGTCGTAAAAATTTTGGTTGGGTTTTTTTTGGATAGTATTATTAAATACGAATTTCTTTTGACTTTCTTGCTTTTCATTTAACTTATTTGGTAATATTATGTTGTATCTCAATCCTTGTCTCGCTACTTTCCAACGGTCCAACCTGTCCCGTAGTCAAAACTCCCCGGTGGACTTCGGCGGAGAGAAGATGTAGTTTCCCCTTTCCATCAATCGTTAAGCGTATGGTATGCAATGATTAAGCGTATTCAATGCACTCTGCAAAAGAAATATTCGCATCTCGCGAAGTAGCTTTATATTTTTGGGAGAACCATGCTTGTTTACTGCCAAGGAATGGACGGTTAACTCGCATTGCGATCATTTATGGAGATGCTACGGCAAAATTCGAAACCCAAGAACATTGTCTACTTCATGCCGATTTAGCTGCTCTTGGCATAAGGACAAGTCCTCCGCTATATTCTTTCCTTTTAAAATTACCGCTCCACCTCTTAGCTATGTTCCTTATTCATTGCTCTCTTTCTCTCAGATTAACATGAACCTGGCTCGATATATCTAAATGCCTGCTGAAAAAGCAATTATCTTCGTTCAGGCATTCTGTTATGAGTGGTAACATGCCAATTGTTTCTGATAGTGCAATTAACTATAATTTGCGGAAAGGAAATGTACCTTTTATTAAACCTAATTTGACTATTTTGAAAAGTTCTTTTGTTTATATGGGTCCAAAGATTTTTAATTTTTTGCCTGAAGGAATGTAAATGAGAAACGTCATAAGTTTCTACAGTTGGCCAAGTCTTATTACCAAGTCTTATAACCAAGGTTATTGGCAAATGAAAATATTCATAGATTTTTTAACATAATAATTTTGGTAGTTATAATTATATTACTTGACAGAAACAGTATCATTATTCTTTATTATTGTTATATACATGTGTATAGTATTTTTTGTAATATTTACAGGTATTGCATTATTAAGATAAAGTGTAAAAAGCAATTTTTTTCCAATTCTGTTAAACCACTTACATTTTTTATGATTTTTTTGTAAGTTAATTATGTATCTGCACCAGTCACCCGTCTTATGTTTATACTGAGTTGATGGTAACCCCGAAACCGGTTATACCTATAGGGTACCTATTTCCATCTTAATATTAATCTTTTCATGTTGAAGTATTCTTTACAAGACCGAATAAATTTACTTTACTAACTTACTATTAGTAGTAGTAATAGATTTCTAAGGTGCCTCGACGCCAAGGTCATTTTGCACCTTAGCTACGGCAAAATCATATCAGTTCTTCACCTTAACATTAAAAAGAATAAAATATGACCATTTTCGTCATACTAGGATAGTTATGTCCAAAGAGAATTACACCGTAATTAGTTTATAAAATCGGGTAAAATGTTGAAAAGTGTGATGAAACAGTCTAACTCCTTCCCCTTAGATTTTTAATAGAGTCCTGTGGTTCTCATGAAAGATATTACTCGATCTAACATGCTACTGTCATTTCCCAGGATTTCTTTCAATTTCACTGAAAATAAGATCTGTCTACGTTGGTGGGAGTATTTCTGGCACTCTGTAAGTATATGTTTTACAGTGAGTTGGCAATCGCAATTGAAATCCGCCTCCATAAAGAAAACATGAACCGTGACGAAGGCTTCAACCTAAGCAAATGGTGGAACGGAACGATCAGGAAAATTTCCAAACAGCGTAAAGAACGGACCAATCAGAACGCGCCGTGACGCCAAGAAGTGAAAGGCGCCCACGGCTGAGGTATATAAGGACGACCGAAACCGAACTTCGACACGCCTCTGGATTGTATTTTACTGTGCTATCGGCTAGAGGACCACTGCGTCAAAAATCTTGGCCCTTAAAAGGGCCTTTTCACCACTCGGACATCCGGTCGAAAAAATTTTTTCGGCCGAAATTTCAACTTTTTTGTGTTACTTGTGTTTTGTTCTTGTGAGATTCGGACATTACCGCTCCGCCGCATCTCCGCACCACTACGGCCGGTCAAAGTTTTGGCCCTTAACAGGGCCGTTTTTCCGGCCAGCTCCCTTCACAGGGAGCCATCTTGCCCAAGATGGCGACCCTACAAGATGGAGAACCTTTAACCTCTCAGGAATCACCAACTTCACCAGAGGAGGACTTTGATTCATCGTCATCTTCCACCTCAGAATCGGACATGGATCAGGACAACCCAATTGAGCAAGCAGCTGCCGGCTACCCAAATCCGGAGGAAGCAGCCAGAAAGATACTACAAGGCCTCGCAACCCTGAGAGAACACTTGTCACCAGAACGCTGGAACCAGATTGTCATCTCAAAATTAGTAAGTGGCAATACTCCATCCCAAGCCAGTCCCCCAGTGTCAAATAATAGTATTAATAATCAGATTGTAAATAGTGATAATGTAATTGCCTCCACTAGTTCTAATGATACAGCTTCTGGTAATATTGTACAAAATGGCTTCCGGGTTGTCAGCCATAAAAGAAAAATTTCCAAGGTAAATAGTGTGTCTCCGGACCCAATACCAACTAAAAATCGCTTTGACCCCATATCCAACATGTACTCCCCACCCCCACAACCTTCCACTTCCACAAACCCTAACCCCACCCACCTAAACCAAAAATCCCGTCCATAAAATTAATCTATAATAATTCTTGGCCAAACCTACTACAAAATTTAATGAAACTAACCAGTCTACCGCCGGTGTGCCAAATGATTGGCAACAACATTATTCTTGTTAAAAACCAAACTGTTGATGATTATCGTAAATGCCTAAACTTTCTTAAGGAAAATGAAGTTCAATTTTTTACTTATCAAGTACCAGGGTTAAAAAATCAAGATTTCGTAATAAAGCATTTACCAATTGATACAAATACAGGCGAAATCACAACAGAATTAACAAATTTAGGGTTTAATGCATTAAGTGTGATTCAAATGACAACAACCAGGCCAACCATCACCGAAAAATTAGAAGGTAAATTAATTGGCCAAAAAAGACCAATTCCAATGTTTAAAGTAACTTTAGACCATCTGGCAGATAGCAATCAGTTTAAACAAATCAATTCTCTCTTCCATCTACGAATTAAAATCAAGGATTTTATTAAGCCTAAAATGCCAGTCCAATGTCAAAGGTGTCAGCGCATAGGCCACACCAAAAATTTTTGTA
Organism: Sympetrum striolatum; assembly: GCA_947579665.1. Taxonomy (NCBI): domain Eukaryota; kingdom Metazoa; phylum Arthropoda; class Insecta; order Odonata; family Libellulidae; genus Sympetrum; species Sympetrum striolatum. The sequence goes on from OX388352.1 coordinate 29,895,919, forward strand.
ATCTTGCATTTAACTGTGTGAAATAAGGTGGGCCTCATGCCACAAATGCATGCAACAAAGTACCAGCTGATGACCCAACATGTTTTAATTGTAAACAAAAACACACTGCTAATTTTCGTGGCTGCTCACATTTCAGAACTGCCAAACAAGCTATGCAAAAACGCAATACTCGTACACCACCACAAATACAAACATCCAACTCGAACATCTTTCCCAATTTACCTACACACACATACAGCCAAATTGCATCACCACACACCCATCAACATCCTACTGTAACTAAGTGTAACTTATTTAAAATCCAGAGACGTGAATTATTTCATACCTTTAAACTTGATATGGATGTGGAAAATCTTATCAGTGCGGTGGAAAACAAAATTCCTCTGTGGAATATGAAAGAAAAGAGAGATACCATTCCCGTGATATCCAAAGGAAACTGTGGGCCAAAGTTGCGTAGGAAGTTGGAAGTAATGGTAAGTAATCTTGATAAAATACTTTTCGTTTCAATAATTCATTACATTTATTGATTTATTGCAACAGAGTTATTACAGTATATTGCAGTCATATCCAAGAACATGAAATATTCGCTTGTAGCCGAAATAGAAAATTTACAGTAACTCTGATAAAATCATGAAATCCCAATTGCCTCAAAGCTAATGTTCAGAAAAATATGCTTGGGGTTTGTTGCGAATAATATAGGCAGTAGATATTCCTCTATTTACGCCAACAGATGCGAATCTAGTTGGCGTAGCAAGCAACTCTGACTGGCATGTTTGATTTAATGATGCCACCTGTTCTTCTCCTTCTTTATCAATAACAATGTTATGCAATATGCATACACATTGAATAATGGGCGTCCACGAAATCAGGCTCAACTTCAATTCCTTTTTGGATTACCCTCCACTTGCTGCTCATAATACCGATTGCACATTCGATCACTTGACGCGCTTTTCGAGTGTGGATGTATGGAACCGGATGTGCATGTAAGTATTACGGGTTGAATAAGATAGTGGCGCTAAAGCAGTATGACAATATGTGAAAGATTCCAAAGAGATCCTAACAGTAATTCATTCACCACTATATTTTGTGATGAAATAATACTTATTTCCCGTACCATTTGGAAATATCCATTTTTACTTAGATAAATCTCACAGAAAATTACTTCGACGAGTTTTAGTAAATGTGTATGCGCGCGGGAACGGTTTACACTCCGTTCGTCCCCTCAGTACTGATAGTCCAGTATCATTCATTGATACGGCGCTTTAGCCAGCGAACGAACACCCCAGGATTCACTGATTAAGGAACCTGGGACAAACAACTACTACAAGTAATCCTTATACATAATTAAGGAGTGATAATGAAGCAACTAGTGCTGGAATATCAGCAATGGGCTCAATGGAGAACGCCCACTAAGAAGAGATGCGTCCTCTCAGTAACATGACTATATACTTTTCTGTGCTAACAGAAAGATTTTTAGCGAACTAAGGACCACCATCGAACGAAAAGGCTATCGAAGACCTAGAAAAAGTCGAATAGGTAGAAAATGAGCACGACCCAAAGAGGAGTTTGAAATTGGTATCCTAAATGTGTGGGCCCTCATTAGTCTTTTTGTGAACGGAGCGACTGCACAATAATAATGCTTAAGGTGAAGAGGAATAGTCCAGAATGTATACCTCACGAGTGCCATCCTCCAACGGCACTTATTAATGGTAAGTCAAACATCGACTTTATTTTCACAGAAGGATATATAACAGGGAGAATATCACTGGGGAAAATCAATCCTGATAATTTTAGTAGCGACCACGCCGCAATTTCCTTAACATCGGGAACTCCATTGGAAGAAGTAGCCTTGAGCCGTCTGAGATTTTTTAATCGCCCTAAAGAAAAGAAAGATATTAACTAGAACATTCCCATAGTGGGATTAAGAACTAACATCCTCTAGAGAAGACATTTCCAAGACCATAAGGAGGCTTCAGAAAGAAAGAAAAAGAGGAGCGACAGAGGAAAGTAAATACCTAGGGCAGAAATTCAGCTGGTGTAGAAGTGATTCTTGTATTTTAATAACAGAAAAGGAATCAATCTCCTGAAGTAGAAAAGAGTTGACACGCCAGGGGCGCCTGGATTTGAACGTGCCCGAAAAGCGCGCCGGGGAAAAACCCTGAGTAACGGGACTTGCTCCCGCCCCCGCCGCAGGGACGTCATCCCTCATTCGTCCGTAGCCCCGGGGCCCACATATAAATAGGGGACCATGGAATGGGGAAAATCAGATCGGGGTAGGAAGGCCCATGACAGTAGAACGGGTTGCGGGCTTTACTGGGGCCTTGCCCCGTTAATATTTAAAAAAATGTTTATAAAAATTCTAATTTTAGTTAATGAACCACAGGAAAATTTAGACGTATGCTGATAATTAATATAAAAAATTTGTCACTTTAACAATATTCCCGAAATATTCAAGAAAAGCTTTAAAAAATAATTTCTAATTTTTACGTAAATATGTGTTGCGGGCCGCCATGGTTGTAGGGGCCATACTTGCGCGAATTAAAAATATTTTTTCACAAAATTTTAATTTTGCTCAATAACTTAATTTTACAGCCGATTCTGGTTTTAATTAGTTATTATCTTAATTTTTTTTATTTACCAGTCAGAATTTAATATAATTAGAGGTAGATTTTAGATAGAATGCGATTTTAATTTATTTTATGTTGCCGAGAAATCCAGTGGGTAAAGTTTGATTGAAAACTAGGCGCCACCAAGTCGTATCCCTGGTGTGGGAGTGAACACGTCATGTCATGTCAGTTCGGGGTAGGGAGGCGACGACTGACGTCAATTTTATCGAAAAAAAGGTAATTAATTTTAGTGAATTAGTGGGGCTGGCGTACGACAGGAGCTCGAAGGAGGGCAAAAGATTGCCTCCCAACCATGTCAGATTACCGAAAGAAATGTTGTCTCTAATTAATAAGAGAAACCGCGAGAGGATTGCTGTAAGCTGATTTACCGATACGCCCGGTTGTGTCGAGTGTTTCTGCACCCTCCCATAAGTTGCCTTTCAAATTAAACAATCCATTAGTGAATCTTTTTCAAGTCGAAGGCACAGTATTAAAAACTCCAAACACTTGACTGATAAACTTAAAAATTTATCTATCCCACCAAATTGTAAACTCGTTTCCTTCGACGTGAACAATTTATTCACCAACGTTCCATTTGATGAAGCCTAAAGAAGAAAAGACGTCGGTAATTTTTCCATATTATTAAGAGTGGGCGTAGAGTTGGAGGGCATACAAGCGAGATGTAAGTTGTATCGTCCCCCGCCGGGACCCTGCGAAGTAGGGACGAGAGAATTGGGATTTGCCGCGAAACCTTCTATCGCTGATACGCGGGGAACAGTGGATCGCAACTCCTGTTGGAAGTGCGGTCGAAAGGGAAATAAGTCTCGCTAATGCTCGTCACCGCGATGTCCCGCCAACTCGCGGGATAGAGAGACGCCCGCGACGACACGAACGATACGATACGTGGAAAAATCCAAGGAGGGGGATAAAGAAAGTCTACAAAATATCGAATCCACATATTACGCAAAACATGGACGCAAACCAAATCCTTTTAAAAATTAAAAACATTTTAACACAAGTTATATGGAGTTTTAAATGGAGATAAAATATTTATATATTGCTAAAGGAATATTCAAAACTATTAAATAGCGAGATGCTCGACAGAGAAAGATGTATAAGAATAATGAATGAGACATACGAACTTTGAAAATATTTGTCAAACAAGAGAACATATACCCGTATCAACTGTAAGCAGGTTTTCAAAACCTCCGTCAAAATCAAACCGGAAACTATTAGGCAAACTATATAATTACGACCAAAAGTACAACTTAAAAACAGTTTACGTTATTCTTTTGAAATAAGATTAGATGTGTGAATTAGAAATCGACAACGGTTAACCGTCCCGACTCGTATTCTAGGCATAAGGCTGGGAACACATTCACCGGTTTCGCTCGTCCGGTCGGTCATAAAATGGTCGTGAAACCGGGGTAGGGATACTTTTACTCACAAGAACCGGGATAGCCATAAACTATCCCGGTTGCTTCTCCGGTGTTGGTGAAAAATCAAATCTCTTTGGAATTTTCGGTTCAAATAACTTTAATTTTTTTAATTACTTGCTAATTTCGCCTTCATTCATTATGTCATTCGGCAAGTCCATATTTAAAGCAATAGTAGAGGAGAGGGTAATGGCAAGGGACCACGTTGAAAAAGGACGTTGGAGATAAAGATTGAGGATTATAGAAAAAATCGTTCCTTTACTTTTAACTTCTATATGGGGAACGGAAGCATTGCGTTTCCTACAGGCGGCGACTTTGATATTCCTCGCAGAGGTAAATTCCTTTGCGAACCCTCGCTGCAGATTCACACTATGGTGCTCAAGGAAGACCCCCTCCGGAGACTTCTACCCTTTCTTAGAGTGTTACGGAGGGTACTGGGACTGGGAAGACTTTCATATACCAGGACCACTACCCTCCAAAAAGAGACAAAGATCCCCTGGAAGGATACCTTTAGGAGAGGGCTAGAAAATTCTTCCCAAAGAGCCGCCACTCGGACATAGAACTAGTGGCGGCCATAGCCCGGAACGAGCCGGATCTTACAGAAGACAGGGAGAAGAGGCCATTCGCTTCCTTGGGACTGGCACTCTGGCCTCCCAACAAACGCCCTAGGAGAAACTGACGAATCTCCCAGGGCGGACAATGCTTTAGTAAGAAAAAGAATTAAGGCAAAAGGGGAATTAGAAGCCATGGGGCTGGGAATTCCAAATAAGTCCACCATTAAGAGGACAACAATAGTGCTATCGCCTTTCTTAGACTCGCGGTAGAGTTCATGGTCCTTGTCATTGTTATTTTTTCTGAGATTTCCTATTGGCATATCCATACCCTACGGAGAGAGGGCGTTCGAAATGTGACCATGAGGATTTTCTTTGCAATAATTCAGTTCTACGGCTACCGTCTCGCTCTCTGCTCATTTCCGTGGTGTTACAATAAGGATCGCAAGCAATTAGCAGCTTTTTATTTGTTGAATCGTCGTAGACGCAGTCAAAAACGGAAAAATCGGCGGTACTGGATCCATCCTATAGTTTTAAGAAGGAACGAAGTAGGTGCACAACTTTTTGAGGAACTGAGAGCAGACAAGACCAAATTTTTTAATTATTTTAGAATGTCTGTGGAATCATTTGACGAACTACTCGACCGACTACAATGCAGCATTCAGCGGAAAAATACTAGGATGAGGAATTGCATTCCGCTCCTGCTAATGCTTACTGTAATTGTTGGATCTTTTTTAAGAATGTTTTTGCTATCAATAAAATCACGGCACTTGTGCACATATTGTTGTTTATCACATATCACTACACTCTGTTCCTTACCTGCCATAGTTAACACCAAATTATTTTCGGAAATTAAATTCTTTACATGTTGCTTAATATAATTAATTCTTAAAATATTGCTTTGTATGATAAAACGATATATCAGTGAATGATTGGTGCATTGCCGGTAGTTAAAAATATTTAATTGGAAGTAGGCTTCAATAAGAATTTGTCAAAGTAGAGGCGTATAGTAAAACCCTCCCTCCCCACCAACAAAATCTTATAAACATTCATATCGCCACAATGTTTTTACCCGGCAGCGGCCGCATGTTAAAAAGAAAGAATGAACCTTACTTCTTGGTGAATGATAAGCGATGTATGTTTACATTCAACAGTTACCGATGAAAAAATAATTAATACTGGTGGGTTTAAAAGGTCAAAATAAGCAGGAAAGCAGCAAGGGATGGGGGAAGGCACCCGGCAACAACCGTTCAATGTGAAAGCGCTCATTTGACCGACGTGCATTTCTACCCACACCCGGTCGTTAATGGTCGTAAATGGTCCAAACCCGGTGCCGTCCTCTTCAGTCGTTGGGTCCGCTGTTATCCGACGACCCCGAGGCCTATAATCTATTCTCGACTAGTGTGAAAGGCTCCATTTACTTCTACTGCTTACTAGCCTTGTGACCCAGCTTAAAAATCGGCTATGGTTTGCCGGCCGGGGGAAACCGGTGAATGTGTTCCCAGCCTAACGCTGGGTCAACGTCAAATTTATTGTGTCATAAATACCTTTCCGCAATGAATGAGACTACTGATATTCAGCCCGAAGTAGAGATACAGGAGACTGGAAAACGTGTACCTGTCGCTCCAACGAAAATGTGTGCTACAGATTCACTTACATTTACTTTCATAGGGGGAAAAAGCTACCAAAATTGTCTAAAGAACTAATCATAGCAGGGAGTTTAAATATCCCTGTTATGGCAAAAGATCTTCCACCGTGTGCACCTAACTGTTTCGCGCACCGTAACAGGAGTAGCGAATAATTTGCGGACTGAAATTCTGCCAAGGGACCGTTCCGCCATTACGGAAAATAGCTGTGCGTTGACAATGCGGGCAGGGATGATACGCCAATACAGCTGTACTACCATAACGGCCCATTACGTCAATAAAGAATGGGAGTTCAACTCTAACGATGTGTTTACGGAGAAATTTTCATCCGAATTGAAAAGGACCACAACCACTTACGGAAACATTTGAAGCTGCAACTTGCGGCTCATGACATTCAGGAAGAAACTATTAAAGACATTACTTTTATAACTGATAAGGGAGCCCATATAAATGCTGCCTTAAGATCATGTAGGAATCTCTCGTGTTTCGCCCAAAATTTTAATAGTGTGCTATCACATGCATTAAAGCCTGAGACTAATGGCGAGAGGGGCCTCAGAGATATCTAAACGATAGAGGCCTGTAAACGTACTGTGACATACATTTAAAAAATTGTTTGAACGAGAAACTAAAGAGAACTGTGTATCAGCATTTATGACAACGATGAAACTGCAAACTAATGATGCTTCAAACGGAGGAGTGCAGACGGAGGAAGTGCGTCTATTATACTCAATGAAGAGAAGCAGAGTGAAAAGATAGAAGGGGTACAATGAGTATCTTGCGAAAAGTATTATAGATTTTCTGGAACTTTTAAAAGAGGCAACATACCAGCTCGTAAAAATCAAAAAGCCGACTTTGCACCTCGCACCTTTATGGCGGAGTAAACCAACGAAGAAACGCATTTTCAGGGAGTAAGATTATGATTTTGGTGTAACATTTTATTTCCGATCGAGGACTAACTCATGTTATTTCAGAACATAAGAGAGCTGAAATCCGTCTGAATGGTTATAGTTGGCGAAATTTGAAGTTGTGTTAAAACATAGAATAGCGATATTTTTTTGGCCAGGGTTCCGCGCATTGGAGATGATTTCAGTGGAGGAGAGAAATGCAGTTTATACTATAGTCCGTCAGCGATGTGCTGAAATTGAAGGTCCAGTGTTTCACGATAGTTTTCCGTACGATTCGTGGGATTCGACGACGGCAAGGTGCTTCCACAGTGGGGAGGGCGGGCACGCCGCCAGCATCGGCGTAAACGGAAGCACCGCTGCGCAAATTCCATCGCATGCTACTTCTCCCAAAGGTCCCTCATCAGCCACTGACCAAGTCTCCATCACCTTGGATTCGACACAAACTCGCACAAACAATCCGATTTCTAATGCTTCTTCGATCATCTTGTCCAGAACCTAAACACCAGACGCGGTGAAGACTCCTCCGGCGCCGGAGTGGATTATCGATACTCTTGCGTCACCTGCCTCGCACGCGGTCAAATCCTTCGCAACCCCCACCACTAAACCCCTGGCATCCTAATATCAGGTAAAGCCTGACATCAGTGAAAAGAAAAACCGTCACAGAAATCCTGAACGGTTACCCTCCTAGCCGCACACCACGGACGGAAAAGACTTAGGGTTGAGAGGTTGCAGCAAAAAGTGGATTATTACGTGAAACATCACAAACGTCACTTTCACTTCCCTTTGTAAATTCTTAGCAGAGAAAAAGAACCGATCTAACAAGTGGCTGCCGTTTTGTAAAGTTTTCGAGACCCTGCGGACGCCCAGAAAATTCTATTAATATTAGATAGACAAAAGGTCATAAAGAGTATGGGCGCTAAAAATGAGAATCTGAAGGCTAGACCAAACACACCCTCCTGGACGACCTCTTCAACTCAAAAATTTATATTTACATGAATTACTTAAAAGTAAATAAATTAATTTATAATTATATCTATTAATTCTTGTCTTTTACACTTTTTCAGTGTTAAAGTCTTCTGTCTTTTATGAAACAAGTAATTTTTAAGATATTTTACTAACATTTCTTTTTTTTCTTGTTTACCTATGTATTTATGTTTTAATGTAAATATGCAACTATCTATGTTCTATCTAATTTTTATTGCTTTTATCGTTCAGCAATTTCTTGTTTTATTTAAAACAAGATAATTCCAGAGTTAGCACGAGTATTGATATATTGTTATATATGTTAAAATTGATTTTATATGTGTTATATAATTTTGAAATGGATTTTTTTGTAATGATAGGTAATAATGAAACTTAAAAAATAAACATTAGTTACGTTGCAAAGAAGTGGTTCAAAGAAAATGGAATCAATATACTTCAGTGGCCGGCAAGAAGTCCGGATTTGAATCCAATTGAAAATGTGTGGTCTGTAATGTCAAAAAAGGTGCTATAGAGTGATATAAGGCCAAGAAACTCTATTGAACTCTGGAACGCAATCGAAAAGCAGTGGGAAATAATAGGCAAAAGATTTTTATATCGATTCCATTCCGAGAAGGTTTCAAACTTGTAGTTAATAATTATGGTGGCTGGATTGAATATTAACATCAAAGAAACTTATTAGTTATTCATAATTTAATTTTGTTCGTTTAAGTTCATGCTATAATTATAAATATCTTGCATATCACTTGAAAAATTCTTCGTTAGAACGTAAATTGTACGGATATTTTTATATTAATTGGAGATGGTGAAAGTGAAGGGTTTCCAGCAACCAGATTGGCGGTGGTAGAGGCAAGAAGGAACCCTTTCACCATCATCAACTGTCAGATAGCAATATAGCCAACAATAATAACAACGTACCAAGCGTAGCAAGGTCTGATACAATGATGGCGCTTGACGACTAAGGAGAGATTTAAAGTTTCGCGGATGAAATAGCTGTAGAAGATGTGACGCGGAGGATGGATTCTGATGAAAGGTGAGTGTTTTTTCTTACGCTGAGTGACACAGCAAGAACTTAAAAAAAGGTAACATCACCGGGCGGGAGTTACGTTAAACCAAATCTTTGACCCCTACGAAAGACGGGGAGAATCTGTTAGATCGGTTCGCGGATGCTGCGGAATCATTAATGAATTACATCAGAACGAAAAACGTAAAAGAGTATGATTATTTGGAGCCCTCTATCTACTATGCTGAAGACCAGGCCAAAATACTATCGGTTTCATTGAAACGCTCTGGTTAGTTGAAAGCTGACTAATTAATGCCCGCGGTGTCTTAGGTTCTGGAAAACGACAAATTCCTTACCAATTACGAAACGACCATTAATATATATGAAAATATATGTTCACCACGATTCGACCCCGGCAGGTAAATGTAGACTTAGGAAGCCAAATCAGATATCCTATAAAGATTTCTGTAGAAAGAAGAGGCCCGGACTTTGTGGTCGAGTGGTTAGCGTGCTAAGCGCTATCGCTGCAACCCCAGGGCCCCGGGTGCAAAATACACGCTGATCAGGATTTTTCTGATCAGGGAATGGTTGTGTGGTGTTTGTCTAACCTTCCCGTAAAGTTGTAGCGGCAGGAAAGGCACCCGGCCGTAAAAGTCACCAATTCATCGCCAAAACCAACCTCATCATCACCAAAACTATTATTTATCAGCAGACCCATAAAACATGGGAAAAGGCGTCGAGGAGAAAAAATGGTTCAATAAGTGACAGCATGAAATATCAGAAAGCACAGTAGGGACAAATTTGATTATAAAGAAAGTCTTTCCAAACAGACTCCATTTAAAGTATGTCAATACGTTCTTATTCCTCCATCCAAACCTATAGAACAACTCATAGTGGACATCAAATCAGGGATTGAGTCTTTGGACAGTAACACAAAGAATTATTTAAGGGTTTCCTGTGCAGCTAAAATTTGTGATTATTTATAATCAAAGATTATTTTAAAATGTGGTTCACGGCAACCTCCGCTGTATTATTCCTATTATATAGAGTTGTATTGTTATATTCCATGCTTATGAATGTGACGATATGGATATTCTACCATGTATTGTATTATTTTATATTGACAGATCTCATACATGTTTATGTATGAGAGTTCTTATAAATGATTAATGATAATTTATTTTTTGTACTTGTAATGTATGTATGTATTATAGTTTAATTGTACAGCCTACGGGAGGTTTTTGGAGGGGTTTCCCTCCCGTCTTTGGGCGAATGCCAGGCTTAAAATCATTTTTATGTTCCCTTCCAACGTTGCCACCTGGCCTGAAGGCCAACTTGCAACGTGAACTTAAATAAATAAAAAAAGTCACCTCTCTAGCAATTATTATAATTGTATACAAATTTTAAAAAAGAAATATTGTTATTACACCAAAGCAGACAAAGGGAATATGGTTGTCATACTTAATAAATCTCTATATACAGAGAATTCTCAGCTGTTAATTGATAATGGTCCATATATTGCTCTTTCTAAATCTCCATTGAATGTGTTTGTAACTCAGGTTAAGGATACTTTAAACAAATGCACTAGTCTTATCACTCCATCTCTTAAATTTAAACTCAATTTGTCTAATCCATGTATACCCAAACTTTATTGTTTGCCTAAGATTCACAAAGATAACAAAGCCATGAGGCCTATTGCCTCGGCCATCAGTGCTCCTACTAATCCCATTGCTATATGGTTGAATTCACAATATAATTCCATGCCTATCAACTTCACACACACTATAATCAACTGTTTTGATTTAGTCAACAAGTTGTCAGATATAAAATTAAAACCATCTGAACGTTCAGTTTCTTTTGATGTGTGTAGTTTATTTCCGAGTGTTCCCATAGATCGAACTATAGAGTTCTTGAAGGAGTCTCTATCTCAGATGAAATTGGATGAAACTATTATTGAAGAATACATACTTCTCACTAGATTGTGTATGAATCAATCTTGTTTTCAGTTTAGCTACAATTTTTATCAGCATACCTTTGGGACCGCAATGGGGAATCCTTTATCCCCTTTTCTAGCTAATTTATTTATGGACCAGTTTAAGAAACATTGCTGCAATAATTTTGATTATTTTTCATCTGTTTGGCTGAGATATGTTGATATTTTTACAATCTTAGATGTCGACCAATACAGCTTAGACATATTTTTGGATTCCTTAAATAATGTATTCCCATCTATCAAATTCACCTATGAGATAGAAGAAAATCTCCGTCTTCCCTTTTTAGACATACTAATAACCAGAAATAGTGATAAGATGGATTTTAGTATATACAGGAAATCCATGTCCTCAAACAACTTTATTCCTGACTTCTCATTTCATCATCAATCCCAGAAACACGCCTCCTTTCATTATTTAACTCATAGGTTAGTAAACCTGCCACTAAATATTACCGATTTCAATAATGAACTTTCCTTTATTAAGAATACAGCTGATAATTTAGGTTTTAGTCCACTTTAATAGACACACTTGTTAAGAGACATTCTTTTAAACGTTTGGTCAAGAATTGTTCTCAACTTTCACCTATTCCAAAAGATATTGGTTTTAGTTTCCTTAAACTTCCTTTTTATCCTTCTCTTACCAAGGGTTTAGACGAAATATTTGAACATAAGAAAATTAAACTATGTCATATAAGTAACTTCAAACTTAAGAATTTATTAGGCACTTTAAAGGACAAGGACCCGACTTTACATAAATCCGGTATTTACAAAATTTCTTGTTCTGACTGTAATGTCTCATATATTGGGAAGACTAGTAGGCGACTCATCATTCGTTTTAAAGAACATATGGCTCATTACAAATCTGGCTGGTACCATTGCTTGAGCGTAGCAAAACATATGGCTGACTTTGCCCATAATATTATATTAGATAATTTACAATTACTCTGCAATAATAATAATGGTTTCAAAGCGACAGAGAATGTATATGTATATATAAAAATAAGAACTGTTTAATGAATTTGGATCTGGATTTCGATCATTAATTGTTTTCACTTCTTGACTCTGCCAGCTGATGTTCTTGTGATTCTCATCCTTCTTTCACACCGTGGTTAGTCCTGAAGATGGGAACATCGTTCCCGAAATGGTCATAGACCTTATACTGAGTCCGTTTTTGGTGGTTCAGGTGATTTCTTACATTTATATTACATTGCCAACAGTGGTCTGTATATATTATAACAAGAACTTGTGGAAGAAAACTACCAATCTTCTAGGAAAAAATACAAATAAAAGAACTAGCTACAAGAATAACAGTAAAATTATCTCAAACGATTCAGAAATAGCGGACGTTTTTCTAAAACATCAAGCAAAACAATAAAAAACTTTCCCCGATGAATGTCCTTCACTCTCAACCACAATAAAAAATTAAGTAAACAGGTTTTCTCCCCCCCCCCCCCCCCCCCCTACGTCGCGACCTTGTTTTTCGGACCTCCCTGAGCTGAAGGCCATCATCAAAAACCTTAAAATAAACAAAGCGCCAGAAGCGGAAGCTGTATCTTGAATTCACCACCGCGTGAGCAATGACGACCCGCGTCATTGCGGAAGCCAGCCCCGCCTCCCTTTCGGGAGTAGCAAGCCGTGCGCTCCTTGAGACAGCCGACATCACTGCCGCCGCATCGCCGCGCATCCCCGCCTAAAGAGAGGAGCAGACGGCGCAATGAAGGTCCCATAGACTTCACGCCGGTGTCTTCCAAGAGAAAATACCACAAACATTTAGGACATGATGGCTGCCGCCGTCTCTGCCAAGCGAGCCGCGAATTTTTGCCGCCATGGCGACCCTTTTCCTACTGAGGAATTGCTTTACCCCCCTTTCCGCCCCTGCGGAAAATAGGTGACTTATGATAATTATTAATGAAGTTAAAGGGATTGCTAATATAATAAGCTGCAAGTTTGTATAATAGGTAGTTAGATAATATTTCCTCTAAAAAAACAGGCGTTTTGATCGCCCTCATAAAATACTGCCCGTTGGTTTCATATTATGATAGTAATAAACCACTGGTTTGGCTGTATTCCTGGCGGCATATATAGTTTTTTCACTCTAGCATTCACTAAAATAATATCACTTTCTTAATAATTTTGTAGGATCTGTTGGGCATTTTTCATTATCTCATCTCCCCACTGGGCCTCATATCTGTACATCCTACTAGTTAGAAGCTGGAGCAAAGAAAGCAATGAGGTTTTCCTGCAGGACTTGTTCAGAAGGATTTCCAACTCTAAACTCCTTACGTACCCATCTCAAGAGTCACTGTCGTTCCCTTGTGCATCACCATACCCCTCAGCCGAGTCTTCATTCCATCTGCATGCAGCCCCAAATGGTCACCTCCAAGTATGGCCGCCGTCAACCTGTGTTTTTAGCGAGTTGCACTCCTCGGGTCAATAAAGGTGCCAACATTCTCTCATGTATCATGGAAAGTTTTACCATCAAAATAAAAATATTTTTGCGGAAAGGATGCAACGCCATCTGATGCACTCAGCTAAGCTGCTTCCACAACATCATCACGACGCCCACCCACTACCCAAATCTTTCGAATAACGAAACTGGGGCCATATTCTGTATTTCATTTCCCGTCGGTACGGTAGCCAAGCAGTCGGTTGGGATCGTAAACCGACTCCGCGAGCTCTCGATGCTAGTCTGGAAGCTCAAGTCATCATCCGAAGTGGCACGGGGCATGTATCCCCGGCTTGGAGCGGCATCCTCGGGGAAACGGGGCGCAGCACACCCGAGGCACCTCGTAGATTCCGCTCCTGCGGGCCGGACCATCTCTTCAATCGGGACGGAGGAGAGCAAACCGCCTCGCTGCAGGAGAATTTAGAGCCCTTTTGCAGTAAAAATATTGCCCCTTAAATGGTCCATTCTTGCGGCTCATCGGCCAGGACTGAAAATGGAAGGAGAGCACCATGCCGATGGAGACTCGAATGAGTGCAACGGCGCAGCGGAGAAATTTACCAAACGAAGTAAATTCCAGGGATCTGGACCACTAGGAGTGAGCTGTCATTAATATGCATTCCTGTGCTCTCCCAGAAAGGTTTTTAGCGAACCACCATGACAATGACCACCATGACTGTGGACCTTCTAGAACGCAAAGGATATCGGTCCTAGAGATTATTAGAAGAGGTAAGAGAGGAGCACGACAACCGAGAGAAGTTTGAAATTGGTATCCTAAAAGTGTGGCCCCTCATTAGTCTTTTTGTGAATGGCATGGTTGCACTATAATAATGCTAAAGCTGAAGATTCCACAATGTATACCTCACGAGTGCCATCTTTCAACGGCACTTATTGATGCTGAGTCAAATATAGACTTTATTTAGACAAAGGATACATAACAGGGAGAATATCAATGCGGAAAATAATTCCTGATATTTTAGTAGTGAATTAGGAGCAATTTCTTTTCATATAGGGAATTCTATGGGTAGGAATAGAATTGAGCCGTCTGAAATTCTTTAATCACCTTTAAAGGGGATCTCATGTAACAGTTTGAAAAAATCGATTTTTTAAATTTTTTTCAAGCTTAGGTATCTAAAAATGAGATACCGAAAGGATTTTGCCGGATTCGAAACCGAAACCTAAACCTTTTGTGAAGAAAAGCGACTGAAGAAATTGTGAAGAAAAGAGAGTGCGTTGGCCACGTCGAGAAGAGAATGGGCACTCGACCTCGTAATGCGAAAAAAAAATAAAGGCAATGGAGGTAAAAGTGCTGGGAAGTTGACAGATAACCTCATCGGACAACTGACTCGATATTACGGACTTGCTATTCGGCGACATCCGGACTCGATCGAGGACATGCGGGGAGCAATATGGGCCACATTTCATCATAAAATATCGACTGATGAACATCCGCAGCACGAGCATTGTTCCGAGGGCAAAGACAGTTATGCGCGTGGCGCAGGGCAGAGGCCGACGGTTCCCTTCAACGTTTTCCACATGATTACCCACCCCTGTCGGAGAAAGTTCAAGAAGTCGTCAAGCCGATATACGAAATTCTTTCTGCTGACGAATTACTCTCTCGCTGTTTGGGTGCTGAAACTCAAAACAGCAATGAATCATTGAATTCGTTGATTTGGACTTTTGCCCCAAAGCACATTCATTCTGGAGCTAAAGTGATTGAAGTGGCAAATTATTTGGCAGTCTGCAACTTCAACGATGGCTTCGGTTAGGTTAGGTATTGGGTTTATGGTGCATCGACGGCTGAGGTCATTTAGCACCTTCGGTAGAATTAATTTTTTTCTGATTAGTTATTTTCAAACAAAGTGGCAGTAGTTACGAAGGTTAACAAACATTTAAATGCAAGAGAGCTGTCATGTTAATCATATTTAGATCTTCCTTACGGGTTTTTAGATTAGAGGAAATAACTCGGCTTCCCTAAGGAAATTCAATATTCCGTCCACCATGATGGGGTCGTTACCCACTATTTCCTTCATTTCTCCTCTGATGTTGTGTTTATCACGTCTCTCCAGGTAATGAGGGCATTCGGTGAGAATGTGTTTTATAGTTAGTTGGGATTCACAATGCTCGCATTCTGGTGGCTCTTTCTCTCTTGTGAAAAGATATGAGTGAGTTAGTTTGCTGTGCCCTATTCTTAGTCTGGTGACCACAACTTCCTCACGCCTATTATTTCGGGTAGAAGATAGCCATTCCACAGTATCGGGTTTAATACTGCGTAATTTATTTTCTACGATCAAGGACCAGCGACTACACCATTTCTGTACTGTTTTCTGTATTAATAAATTTCGTAGGTCTACTGCCAATATGTGTGGGTCTCCTATTTCATTCTCTCTAAGTGCAGCTTTAGCTGCAGCGTCAGCTTTCTCATTCCCAGTGATTCCCATGTGTCCAGGAATCCAGACAAAGGATACATCCACTCCCCTTGCTTTCAGAAGCAAAAGGGATGAGTGAATGCCCTGTACTAATGGGTCCATGTTGAATGTTTTGGAGATCATCTGAAGGGCACTGAGGGAGTCTGTGCTAATTAGGAATGAGGAGTTCCTGGAGTTGATAAGTTCTACTGCCTTCTTGATTGCAAATAGTTCTGCAGTGTAGATACTGCAGAAAGGGTGTAATTTTATCTGTATGGATCCAAAAGGCTCTGCTACAATAGAGCAGCCACAGGCTATCTCAGATTTCGAACCGTCTGTGTATATGGCAGTACAGTTAGTATGAGCCTCTAAAATTTCCTGAAAGCCCCTTTTGAATGTCCAAGGATGGGTATCCTCTTTGGGGTTCCTGTCCAGATCGTAAATGATTTTTGGTGTGGGAATCTGCCAAGGTGGGAATTTTGGGAAGCCAGCAGGATACAGCTTTGGCAATTGAATACCTGTGTCATTGATAAAATTCAAAAAGCGTATTCCTAGGGGAAGAGTTGCCCGAGGTCGCCTATAAAACAATTCTTTAAAATTTGGTTTAAAAAGCAGACTGTAGCAGGGGTGGTTCTTTGTCGATAAAATTTTACTTACATAGTTGCCCATTAAAATATCCCTGCGAGTTTCTAGAGGTGGCTCCCCAGATTCAGCATAAATGCTGACTACTGGGCTGGTTCTGTATGCACCTGTTGCCAGTCTTAGTCCACAGTTGTGGGTGGAGTTTAAAGGGCGCATATATGAACTCCGTGCAGAAGCATATATAAAAGAGCCATAGTCAAGCTTTGACCGTATCAGTGCCCTGTAAAGAAGAAGCATTGATCTACGGTCTGCACCCCATCTACTACTGCTTAAGAAACGTAAAATATTCAAGGTCCTTTGGCATTTATTTTTCAAGGAGTTTATGTGGGACTTCCAGTTCAGTTTTCTATCTAAAAACATTCCCAAAAATTTAACATTTTCCACGAAGGGTAAAGTGATATTCCCAAGTTTCAAGGTTGGGTTTGGGTAGATTCCTCTCAGCCTGGAAAAATGGACACACTTCGTCTTCTCACGAGAGAAAACAAACCCTGTAGTGTGTGACCAGTGCTGGAGTTTATTCAGAGTCAGCTGGATTTGTCTCTCAGCAGAAGATAACTTAGAGGACCTGCAAAATATTGCAATATCGTCTGCAAATAAGGAGGCATGAACGGGGCTTTTGATACAGTCCGCCACATCATTTATTGCTATGGCAAACAGTGTCGCACTAAGTACTGAGCCTTGAGGGACTCCGTTTTCTTGAACATGAAGCCTTGAAAGTTGGTCGCCTATCCGTACTCTAAATAACCGTTTCCTTAGAAAGTTGGATATAAAGATGGGTAAGTTTCCATGGAAATTCCATTCATGTAGCGTTTTTAAGATTTTGAAGCGCCATGCCCTGTCGTAGGCTTTTTCAATGTCAAAGAAGACACCTATTACATGCTGGTGGTGAAGAAATGCTTCCTGGAGTAAGTGTTCTATTTGCACCAGATGATCAATAGTGGACCTGCCCTGTCGGAAACCACACTGCATATTGCAAAGAAGGTTGCGGTTTTCGGAACACCAGATTAGCCTTCTATTCACCATTCTTTCCATTAGCTTGCAAAGACAGCTTGTTAAAGAAATTGGACGGTAATTTGATGGTGAAGACTTGTCCTTTCCTTGTTTAGGAATGGGCACTATAAGTGATTCGCTCCAACTTTCAGGGAATTCTCCTTCCTCCCAGACTTGGTTGAGGGTCTTCAGGAGTTCCCTCTCTGTTTCTTCTGAAAGGTTCCTTAGGAAGGCGTTATGTATAAGATCACTTCCTGGTGAGGTGTCTTTCGAGTCTTGTATGGCCAGTTTCAATTCTTGGAATGTGAATGGTTCATTATATGGGGCAGTTTGTCTTGAGTTTCTGAAATTCAGGATTCTACCTTCTGAGCGACGTTTATATGCTTTGAAGGGAGGTTGGTAATTATCTGTACTGCTGGAAATTTCATAGTGCTTTGCAAAGGTATCTGCTAGTTTGGCAGGGGATGTGATCACATTGCCATTTATTTTTAGTGCAGAGGGATTGCAGTGGTTACTGCCCATTATAGATTTCACTTTGTCCCATACTTGCTTGATTGGGGTTCGGTGGTTGATTGAAGAGGTGTATTTAATCCAGGAGGCCTTCTTGGCCTCTTTTATTACTTTCCTTGCTTTTGCCCTAAGCTGTCTGAAGGATGATAGGTTCCGTGCAGTGGGGTACGTTTTGAAGATGTGGAGGGCTTTTTTCCTCTTTCGAATTGCAACTGCACAGTCATCATTCCACCATGGAACTGGAGGTCGATGGGGGCTTCCATGGGACATTGGTATGTTTTCCTCGGCAGTTGTAATGATAGTTGTAGTTAGAGCCTCGATGTTGTGCAGTGCTCCTATGCTAGGGTCATATTTGAATTTAATCATTTCCTTAAAGTTTTGCCAGTCAGCTTTCTTTAGAATCCATCTTTTGGGAAAATAAAAATTGTGACATTGCTTTCCCGTTTTCTTGATAAGCAAGGGAAAGTGGTCACTTCCGCAGAGGTCATCATGTACAGACATTGAAAACAGCAGAGAAATTGTGCTTGAACTTATAACTAAATCAATAGATGAGTATTCTCCATTAAAAGCATTAAAACGTGTTTTCTCTTGGTTATTAAGTAAAATCAGGTTAGAATCAGTTAAAAAGTTTTCTATAAGTCTACCCCGACCATTATGATCTCCCATATTGTCGCCCCACATAGTATTGTGTGCATTAAAATCACCAAGTAAAATATATGGTTTGGGGAGCTGTCGAACTAGATCTTCTAGCGTGTCTCTCGTAAATGGCGCCCATTTTGGGAGGTATAGATTGCAGAATGTAATCATTTCTGGGATAGCTGTGGTGACTGCCACAGCCTGTAGGGGTGTCTGCAAATCCACCAGGGAGGCGTGAATGCTCTCCCTGATAAATGTGGCCACCCCACCACGGGCTCTGTTACCTCCATCGTCGTCCACCCTGAACATTTTAAAACCCCTTAGGTCCACCATGTTGGTGCCTTTAAGGTGGGTCTCCTGCAAAAAAATGCAGGCAGGGTTGAGGTTGTGAATCAAGACTTTTAACTCTTCAAGGTGAGTGTAATAGCCATTACAGTTCCACTGTAATAAGAGAGACATAAGTAAATAGATGGGAGGGTAAAAAAAGGTATGTTTAAACCCTGCTAGGTTATTATGTTGTCTGTACTTATCAGCGGTTGATCCCAATTCTCCTGCTCTTTTTTCGATCCAGGAGAATTTTTCTGCGTTCAGCCTCAGTGAGGACATCATCATCCTCCAGGTCCTCCATGCAAGGGGATGTCTTGGTGGGAGGCCTCTGAGAGGGTGTAATCTCAGTTTGTGTGGGATGAGAAGATCCAGGTGGATCTGTCCTAGGCAATGCAGTGTTTGTGTTCGAAGGTTGGGTCTTCTTTGTTTTATCCTTCTTGGGCGAGTCCACTAAATTATCTTTTTCTACCTCCATTTCAGATTCCGAGCTTTCTTTCTCATTCTTGTTATTTTTTGGTTTCTTCTTTCCGTCCAGGATACCAGTTTTTTCTATGACGTTCTCTGCTTGTGTTTGTACCTTGCTTGTTAATATTTCAGCCTCTTTTTTATTGCTTAAAGCAGCCTTTGGTTCATTACTAACACCAACAGGTTTATTCCCTGGAGGAACGGACTGGTAGCTTCTGAGTTCAGATAATTCACTTCGAAGTTTCTTTTGTTCTTCTAGGAGTTCCTTAACCAGGGTAAATAGTTCGCCCATGGTTGCCTGAGAAGAGGGACTGGCTACTACTTTCGAAAAAGGGATGGGAGGAGGTGGAGTCGCCATCACCTGTTTCCTGGCTTCTGTCACTGAGATCTTACGTACAGCTCTGAGCTCTTGAATCTTCTTTTCAGTGCGAAAACTAGGGCAGTCCTTAGACCAGGCAGAATGTTCTCCTTTACAGTTTATACAACGATGCCCTGAGAGACATTGGGTTCCCTCATGGGCCTTACTGCTACAGTCTGGGCAGATCTTCTCCCGACTGCAAGTGAACTTGGTATGTCCGAATCTGAAGCAGTTAAAACACCGCATTGGATTCGGCACATACGGTCTTATTCTTTCAACCTGGTAACCTAGCTTTACATCAGATGGCAACTGAGGAGTTCCGAAGGTGAGTATTAAGGAGGCAGTAGGTTTTAGAACACCATCCCTTTTCGTCATTATTCTTTCTACTTTTATGACACCTTCGGTGGCTAGCTCTGAGCACAACTCCTCAACTTCCATGTGCTGCACTTCGAAGCATTTTATAACGCCTTTGCTGTAATTTAGGCTCTGATGTGCATCAACCTTAACTGCAAAGGGACCAAGAGACTTCAGATTAAGGAGTTTTTTGCTCTGAGCATCTGTTGTTGTTTCTACAAGCAAGGTTCCGTTTCGTAACTTCTTTGTTGAGGCTACTTCTCCCACAGTGTTCTTTATGGCTTTAGCCACCACAAATGGTGAAGTTGTGTTAAAATCTTTCCCATCATCCATTCTGCTAATTATTAGGTATCTTGGCACAGATATTTTGGCCTCATTAGCTTTGGTCACCATTTTTACTGGGCTCTGTGAGCGCAGTCTCTTTCCTTTTCCTTCCACTCTACTATCCACTTCAACAACTTCCATTTTAAGCCGCTATTTCGCCGAGTTCAGGACTCGTTGCCCCCCCTCAGCCCCGTGGAGGCGGCGGCGGGGAATGAGCTCTTTACTCTTTCGGTGTCGCTTTAGAGATGTTTTAGCGAAAGAGAGTTAATAAGGTATCACTCCAAGTGATACAATAAAAGGTCCTAGGACCAAAAGAAGCGCTGGGATACCCCCCAGCAGGTAGCAGAAGAGCACCGGGTTACCCCCCGGCAGGTAGCTCAAAACAGTGGATGGTGACCGGTATCCGAACCCGGTCGCTTACCAAGCCACTGTCCCCATGAGGGGACGATGGCTTCATTTCAATGGAAAAGATATTGCACGATATGGGAGTCAACATCGGGATTACGAGAGAGAGGTTCTGCATACTACGGGAAGAGAGTCGGATCATCCGTTGGAGGGGCGCATTAGCGATTTCGCTAAAAGGGCCAGGATTGATCGGAGAGAAAGCGAATCTGCCAAACACGAAATCGCAGAGGTCAAGGAAGGTGTGATGTACGGCCTCGGAATCGCCGATTGATTGTAAAAGACAATCCCGAAGAAAGCTAACTTGAAACTAGATAACTAATCCACGGATTTAGATGCGTTTTTTAATGCGTGGTAATGTTTTCGCTATCGTTTGACGGCGATTTATATTTATAGAGAATTTGGAGCTCATGCTTTTAATCCTTTAGATTTTATCTTTTTTAGCCTTGCGACGAATTTCGGAAATAAACTGCCAGCGGCTCCGGGTGCGTTCAGAGGGATGTGGGCCCCCACTGTACCAGGCAGCACCGCAGAAACATACAGAAAGCCAAAAGACTTCGCACGAATCTTCCGCGGCCCACAGAAGAGATTGCGAGTGTACCAGTTCTGCGCGCGACCACATGACGGCGCCACTTCGCAGACGACTGTCAGCGATGCCCAACGAAAATTACCGTTTCCAGCTACTTAGACGCCTCAGCCACCGGCCGCCAAGAGAAGAGAAGATACGACAAACAAAATATGAAGAAAGGAGTTAGAAGAGCGAAGATAAGAAGAGTAGACGGAAGAAAAGAAGACTTCAAAAGACGGGAAGAAGAGGGTCGAAGAGCCTGCGGTCAGCCATATGTTACGACGCGGACCATTTAGAGATATTAAAAAAACATCGCGAATTCGAAGAAAATCATTAAGATAGGCGAATTATGTTAAATAATTCGCGGCCCAGCCGGGTTTCTTGGACTCCGTAAAATTTAATTTACTAGACTGAGACTTTTTAACTGTAATAATAAAGAAAAAACTGCGGATAAAGTCCCTTAGGGACCAGGAGCCGCTCCCCTAGTATTCCCTCAGCGGAAGAGAAACTTGCCGATGCCGATAAATATTTTACTTTTTAATAAATTCAAATTTGGATTTATGCGAACCCGGCTTGGCAATATTGCGGCTCCACAATACTTAAATAACTAATTGCGTATGAGAGAAGGACTATTAAAAAAATACTCAGAGTACCCAAAATGACATCAACGAAGGACATTTATCGGGAGCATGGGCTCATATCGATGGAGACTGTTTTAAAAGAAGCCATCAAGAACTTCAATGAGCGACTTCCACAGGTGCCTTCGGAGTTATTCAGGACAATGTGGGACTCCCCAGGGGATGGCTGCCTAAAATACAAAGGCCCAAGTATGGCTCTATCTCTGTAAATTTTGAATTTATTCTAACTCGCGCGGCTGAGTGTCGAAGTTTTTAGTACGTCCAGCGCCCACCACGCAGCGCCACCGTTCCCCCCTCGGAGGGAAAATTCAAAGGGATGTCACTCTTCTTAACTCTACGAATTATTTATTCTATTTATTGATTTATTCATCCAATTTTATCAAGCCACTAGGTACGTTTTAACTTCTTACCCTTCGAAAACCCGCACTTATTCGCGCCCGATGTTAGAATTGTTGCTCCGTAAGGAGCGCTTTTCGCCGAACTTTTTGAATATTCCCCACGCAGGGAGGCCTTCGGGCAAGGGGCCCGAAAAATTTATTATTTACAAACTTTAAACCGTAAATAGTCAATTTAAAAAATTTCATATAGATCCATACTTGTGGATAAAGTTATTTTGTAAGCAGGCGCCACAAACAATAGTATCCCTTGGGGAGCGAAATAATGACTGACTACTTTTTAATAAATTCAAATTCAGCTTGTTCGAGGATGTCGTCTTTTTAGATGTCTTGCTACTCGAATGTGTCTCAACGATTTGCTAAATCACTCTTCATCTTCTTATGTAGAGATTCTGATTCTCTGCTTGATATTTTGTCTAAACGGTCGGTTCCCGCGGTACCGTCTAGCACCATACGAGGGATCTCTACCTAACCTCGACTTGGTTAGTCTCAATGCACTTGGTGTAAACACGGCCGGGTCCCCACGTTAGGGTTTTTTTTCTTTTTTTTAGTTTTACCCTCCCGCCCTCCCCTACTTTTTCAGGAACCCACTCTGCTGTACTTTGCCCCATTTACACTCCTCAAGTGTTTAAAAATTCCCCTGGTTTTCTAAAGTACCTTAGCTCTGCTTTTAAATTTTTTACCTCTGCAGTTCAGCTTTTTTTTTCATTTTACCGGCATCCTTCGTCCTATTCTTAATTTAAACTTAACATTTTAGCGATCTTTTCTCCGCGATTTATTTTTCCGCACGGAATTAGTGTCATTCCACCAGTCTCACCAGCGAAACACAAGCGGTTTAAACCCCTCTCTGGGAAAAAAAAATGTTCGCGTTTTTTTTCTTTAACTAGAAAACTCCCTTTTTCCATCCAAAGTTAATTTCAGAAAATTAATTCTTAATGTAATATTTTAAAGGGGGGGGAAAAATCAGTTTTAAAAAATTTTTCCGCCGGAACACCGGCTCCCGAACTCATACTCCGTTCGTTTTGCGTCACCTCCTTTTCTTTTACTCAGTCAGTTGCTGGAATTTTTTTTAATCTGTTTTTCCTCATCTCCCCTATACGCGGCACTTAAATCCTTCACTGTTTTTCTCTCCTCCATCATCAAGTCAGTCCCTTCATAGTTTCGCCCAGGCTTTCGGAGGCCCGAGCATCGTTTTAATTGCAAAATAAGCTATTTAACTATCCCGAATATACCAAACCAACGCGACCACCCAGATGTTGCGCACCTCAGGCGCAGTCATTTACTCAATTTGGGCAAAATCCCCTCAAAAGACGCTTTTGATTATTTAAATAACCTGCTTGCAGGGATTTATGATCCTACCGAAAAGTCCAGTCCTGTAAACCGCGGTAACTCGCTTAGTGATATCTCTCGGAATCCCGAGGTCAATCAGGGCCGCGCTGTTGGCAGCGGTGCATCTACATCAAGCCTAAACAAAAACCGGAGCAGCAGTCACTCAAATTTAATTGATAACTCACTGTCTCCCCCTAAAACACTAGATTCTCCAAAAGAACAAAGAATCTCTAACAAGCAAAAAAGTACCAGAGCGAAACCAACTTCTGTTCCCAGGGATCTTTTCATGAAAGACCTTGGGTGGGGGGTCCACTCCGCAGTCCCGTAAAGAAGTAGCTACTACTAGTAAACGCACTCTTGAGCGGGTCGATGGAGGTCGACCAGCCACTAGCTCGCGTGACCAAAGGACTCTCGCCCGACTGAACGAGGCTGCCGCTGCCTCACCAGTCTCGCGACATCCGCCCCCGCCCGTCAAGGTCGGAAGGATATCGCAATCCCCTGACCATGCGACATCAGTCTCAGTTGATAACAGCAGCAATGCTGAACTTAGTCAGCAGCGGGCTCAGCCCGGCGATGCGGACCGGGTTCCGATGGTATTAGACGAGCAATCCGATAGTGCTACTGCGTTGCCCGTAATCCCATCCAACAAGGATGGCAATGAGCCTCGCGACGGGGATTCCTGGCAAAACGTGCCAACTAACAAAAGGAAAAGGAGGGCTGGTCCTTCCTCGCCAGTATCACCGGTGGCCACCCGGAATTCCTATGAGCCACTCTCTCCTCTCAGCCCCTCTGGTTCTGTTCCAGTTTCAGTGCAACAACAACCAACCAAATCCCAAAATGTCCCACCTTTTTACTTAGTAAACAGTAGGAATTGGATTACCTTATAAAAAAAACTCTGCATCGTTTGTACTAAGTTGCCCATTGCTCATCTTGCAGGGAGAAAAATTGTGTTAAAATGTAGTTCCGTTAACGACTTCATAAAAGTTTAAAAAATGTTAACAGAAGATAATGTACATTATTTTACCTATAGACTCGCTAGCGAGAAAAAGATTAACTACGTCATCCGAAATTTACCTATCGGCCTCTCGGTTGAGGACATTGCAGATAGCATTAGAGAGCAAGGTATTATTTTTAATAAAGTAAACTAATAATAAACGACAAGGCCAACAAAGCCAGATTTTGAAAAGAAGATAAAGAGTGTCCTTCTTAGACCCTTACCTCTATTCCAAATAGAAATAAATAACGAAGCCAACGCGGAAAAACTTTTAAATATTAAACATGTTTATAGACAAAAAGTATAAACCACCTAGCGGCCCTCCGCAGTGTCATCGCTGCCAGCAGTTTGGTCATGTCGACAAGGCATGTAACATGAATCCAAAATGCGTGAAATGTGGTTTAAACCATCACACTCGCGATCGTACAAAACCATCGAAAGAAAAAGCAGTATGTGCAAACTGCAAAGGAGCGCACCCGGCAAGCTACAGGGGTTGTCCAGTCTATCAAAGACTAAAAGACAAAATTAAGATCCTGAAAGAGAAAGCGCGTCTTCGTTTTAACCCGATTCCCGGTTATGCATGTTTTAGAAGGGACATGACTAGTAAAAAAGGGGGAGTTTGCATTTTTATATCTAACAAACTAAAAGCCTCTGAAATGAAAATACCCAAATTTACGAACCCAGAGGCAGTCGGCATTACGATCAAAGGGGAAAATACTAAATTTCATTGCGGCGTATAAATCGCCGAGCAAAAAGTTGTTAAAATCAGATTTTTTCAAATTCATAAAAAAAATTTCTAACACCACCACCATTCTAGGTGGTGATTTAAATGCCAAAAAGAGAGCATGGGGCTGCCGTGCAGATAATACGGCCGCTAATAAAAAACCATGTGAAAAATAAGCTGTAATCCCCGTGGATATAGATAACGAAATGTACATTTCAGTATCGCGGGTTGCATAAAATCACGCCGAGGGGAAGCATCCACTCGCAATCAGCAGCATACACGTATGTGTGTTTGGGCATGATTTCTTCATTTATTCGGCATATAATCACCCCATCAACGAAATGAATGCCTCTTCAATCCCTCTAGGAAAGAGTGGAAAGAATGAATGCGTGTGTGGAGTCTGTGAGCGAATGGCTAGATGGGAGTAAGTGTAGTGGATTTTTCATTCACGCTGGAACTAGAAAAAGAAAAAAATGTAATGTTTTGGATTTATCTACCTCCCTAGAGAATAAAAAGGCAGATTTAAAAATTTTCCGCAAAGATGCTTATACTGACAATGTTATCCCCTCATCATCCTCCCATCATCATTCAATACACGAATACTTCAACATTAATTAGTAAAAGTATCTATTTTGGGTCATTACCGTTAATGAAAAAGTTTGGTGACCCTACCAGTGTCGACTGAGTGTTAGCCTTCCGGTACGTTGCACTTACCTACCGAAGGATGAGAGGATTTAATTATGTCCAAATAATGGCACCCATCCGGTATCGACCCGACACTTGCAAATATTGCAATCCCCCCTAACTACCCGTACCTAGAGGCTGCAGCTAATAATGTCCTAGAAGGACTAAATGTACTTAGATAGCTCATGTCACCTGAAGAATGGGCTGTGGGTAAAAAAGTATTTCTGTGCGAGAAATAATGCGCATTCTGTAATTTTCTAAGTCATATGTTTTTCTGTCATTATATACGGAAGCTAGAGCAGTACGCTCACTTCTGATCCAGCAGCCGGTGAGGGAGGACGCCTTCGCTTACTGTTTGTTAATAAAATCCAGCAAAAAATCTAATATCGTTTAATCTACTTTCAAAACAATTTCTTTTTGTCGTCGTGTGCATGGCAATTCAAGAAGGCCTACGGTCGAACAAACATCGTCGGTGACCGCCAAGGCAGTCAGGAGAGGACCTTTTAAGGTGAATGGTATTTCCCATCCCCTGCGGCGGGCACACCTTTTCCGTTTCTTTTGCTCAGACACAGTCCACTATAATATGGTAAGTCCTCCCTTTTTTGGGGGTAAAGTATTGTGCCGTCGTAACACTAACTATAAATATTGACTCGCTCGTTGCGAGGACGAGACTGGGCCGAAGGCAGGCCGGGGGTAGGGGAGTTTTAGTGATATGAAGCTCCAACGTCCGGCGGATAATGTCTCCGTTGAGGCGTAAGGCCGGCCGCGCAGTGGTCCCAAATCGAAAACAGCTGGCCAAAAGTCATTTTTACGACTTTCGGCGAGAAAGCAGTGAATGGTGTACTCGGATTCTACAGGATATGGTCCTACAATATACGCTACTTCAATGATATTTACGTTCCTGGGACCCGTGAAACATGGAGCATTCAGTGTGAAAATGCCAGTTGCGTGAAATCAGTCGATTTCGATGAAGTTCAGCTTCATGGAGGGTACATTTTAGACGATACATTTAGCCAATAAACATTATTAAATATACATATAAACCTTTCTGTAGCATTCCAACCTATTTTTGTCCGATTTGTGTTTTATTTACTATTTTTAGTATTTTTTAAAACTTTTAGTGTTTTTTTACTTTAATTTTCGAATAAAAAGTGAAATAGCATTTTGAGCGCCTCTTTGCCAACCAGAGTTTATTGTATGCATTAAAAGAGAGTAGTATATGCAACATAGCAGCTAAGAAAAATTTTGCCAATATTTGCAAGCTGATTTAAGTAAAACGATCAGCAGTTCGCAGACGCGGGTGGCGGCCGAGCTGGCGCGTAATATAACTCATGGGAATCCCATTTTTGTGGCTATTTTTCAAAGTTGTTGCATTTATTGCTTCTTCTACCATATGTTTATCTCAAAAATGAACCACTCTTTTAATTGATACACATTCCCTGTTCGGTTTTGTGAACAGGTGGCGTTCAGTGATTGTTTTGTTTTGGACCTCCGGTAGAGGGACACAGGTGTTTATTTGCGTAGTATGTATTGAGTACACCTCGCCAGTCCCCCGGATAACGCTCGCCAGTGAGCATAGTGTGTGTCATCCTCCTGCGACTCGAGTTCTCGCCTGACTCATCGCTTCGCCTTGCCGGGAGCTTTTGCCTGGTGGCGGTCTTCTCTTACCACGCTGCCTGCAGTTCCTCTTGCCGAACACCACTTCGCCTTATGGCCAGCGCTACCATCAGTTGTTGTAACATAATTATTATTTAATATTTGTGAATTAAACATTTTTTCATGTGCAACTGATGTAGTTATTTCTGCTACATTCCCATTTCAATCCATGATATGGAATTATGCTCAAATATTATCTGTGAGTTCCTATGTTCCCCTAAAAATAGCGTGAGAGCTCTAACGGAAAGAAATAGACGTAGTTGGGGAGCAAGCAATTTCTCAACAACTAGAAAGCATTTAGAAATGTAAGATTCATTGAAAAATTACTCCGTCCCTAGACTACGTCCTTCTTGAAGGCGGATTCTTCGTCCTCTCCCGGCTTTCCGCTGTCGCCTCCGTGAAGCTTGCAGGGTAAACGGCGACCGAAAAGGACTGATCTATGCCGCATTTCTATTGCTCTCCAACGGGAAAACCCAACCATTGTTCTCTTTCTGCAAAGAATGAATTACACTCCGGTCACCGGGAGTGTATGGGATAAGCCTTGCTCCCCTGCACTTGTACGAAGTTTCTGGGAATAAGGCTACAATAGGATTACGGTCCTTACCCTGCGGTAATGCATGGTCATTTCTCATATCCTAGCTACAAGTCTGTATTATCAGCTAAAAATGTAGCCTACCTTGAGGATTATAAGCATCACAGAGGAGACGTGCGAGATGAGTCGGGAAAGTCTCCAAACCCACACAGCATCAATAATTATATCTTGCATATCCTTGGAGATGGGGATTAACCTCATTGTACCCTAATGTGCAAATGTGATTTTAGACGGAAGTTCCGGACACACTGTGTACAAACAAAAATGGAAACAAGGAAACGGGGCAGAAGAAAATCTATTCGCGAGTTTCTTGGTGCCTCTGCGATTGATTAAAATTGTTACTGGTGAATAATTAGAAGCTATTTCTATGACAACCATAAATTATCTCAAGTTTCTACGGAAAGCCTTCAATAATTACTTATTTCCCAGGAAACGCATTGTGGACAAATAATCGGCCATCATCTACCCGCTTCTGCAGGCCCATACGTTTTCGGTGGGTGCAAGAGACCGAATGTGTTTCTAAAGAGGAAGAGAAATATATTTTGAAGCAAATTGACACCTTGTAACAGGTTTGCATAGGGAAAATCACTGTAAATTTTCACTTGATGCTCACGATGAAAAACGGAAAGGTACGTTTTTTCAAAACTCATCCTTCGGTCCAATTCAATTCTAGCTCAAATAGCTTAAGTTTTATTAGTAAATATTATTCGTGGTATTACATGCCACTCGTCATCCACAAGCTACTAATTCATGGATCAGCAATCGCCAAGGAAGCTGTCCTCCCTATTGTCCATTTGTCCGTAGACGCGATAGAAATAGAGCTAGAAATAAGGACATAAGATTCCGAGAACCCCACACAAGGAAATTTTCCAGGATCGCCACAAGCTTTTGTTTTGTTAAAACGTAGTCTCGTCTCCGGTTTCTCAACTTACTCAATTATAAGAACTTACTGTACCATCTTAAGCCCTGTTTTGGAATATGACTCTGTGGTATGGAATCGATACCACTCTAATCATATACACGCAATTGAGAAAATCCAAATGCGTTTTCTTAAATGGATTCGTCGAAAATGTGGGAAGGTTATTAATTGTGAGAAAGATTATTTTAATATATGTAAAACTTACATTCTTCCCACTCTTAGCGTGCGGAGAAATTAATGCGATTCTATGTTCATTGTTAATGTCTTAAGAGGCAATATTTCGTCTTCGAAACTGCTCGGTCTAGTTAATTTTTATGTCCCTGTAGGAAGTATACGTCAACCAGCTACTTTTCGAGAGAGTTACGCCAGATTTGACGTGATGAAAAATGAGCCACTTACATGGGCCATGAAGACGATCAATCTGGATTTAAAAAACTGTAATTGGGAAATATTTAACGATGTTCTAACGTCGATAAGGAAAAAAAATTTAATTTCTCTTAGCTGTAAATAATATGTATTGTTTTCTTGATTCTATTCTATATTGTATTGTTTATATTTGTATGACTTAGTGTTTCATTTATACATTTATATTATTCTGTAATTGTACTTTATTATAATGCTTTTTATTGGGGATTTCCTTTAAGTGTTAAATAAACTAATAATAATAATAACGAAGATTTATTTCGAAGATTACTTCTTACATCCGATCTGTTTATATCAACAATTTCAGGAGCACAGAAAAAATATGTACAATAGTCTGCTGAGGCAAAGAGTCTTCTTATTCTAGAGGAATCGATCGAACAAAGTAATGGCAATGATGACGAATTATCAGACGTTGCTTTAGAGTGTTTTTTGTCTAGAGAATGAATGTTAAATATATGGAAAAATACTTTATTCTTCCTCCTATCTGTCAACCCTCTACCATCCCTTCATCCTTACCCCTTCCTTTTTTCGCGCGCCACTGGAGCGCGGGAGTCGGGGGACGGTCGTTCGGGCCGGGGGCCTACTCTTCGTCCCGCGGCGCCGCCTCTCGTCCGCCCCGTTCCTAGCCCATGTTTATCCCTCTCGATCCGATTCGGGGACACCGCCAGACGGGGAGTTTGACTGGAGCGATACATCTGTCAAAGAATGATGTATGTATGTATGTATGTTTGTGTTTGCAGGCGAATCAGCCTCTCGGGCTATTTTCGCCATGAGTAGTAGGAAATTACAAGTCAGTACATCCACAAGTCGAACAATACATACAACACAATGTCAAAGAATGACGCAGGTGTCCTAAGGCTAGCTCAGCGAAGACTGAAACCTCTCGTGCAGCAAAAGGGCAAATTCTGGCTTGATCCAGATGCTCAGAACGCATAGATACTGCGAAAGCACGGCCTATCGATCCTTTTAGCTTGGGGAGTTTCCACCAAGAGGTGTCGGAATAGTTACCACAGGAATAATTGACTTATGGCGGCCAAGCGTTCATATCGACGTCACTTTTTGATCCTTGATCTCTTCCTATCATTGCGAAGCAGAATTCGCCAAGCGTTAGATTGTTCATCCACTACTAGGGAACGTGAGCTAGGTTTAGACCGTCTCACAGAGGGACGAAACCCCGAAATCGTGGCCATAAATCGGAAATGCATTCAATTTGGGTGAACGTCTGTACTCTGGGGGGTAAAATTTCACTTTGGTGCTGTTTGGGAGAAATTGAATAACTCCCTTAATAATGATAATATTTTGACGAAACTTACACCAAGTTATAGATAAAGGATGGCGGCTAATATATCTTCTTTGAAATACCTCCTAAAACCTTTCATTTTTGAGATATTTTCATTTGAAAATGACCTATTTTTGACGTTTTTTCGTCCATTTTCAATGTTTCCTCGTTCTCCCGCTAGGGCGATTTTCAGTAATTTCAACTCTAACTGGAGCCCATATCCCATTTCCTACTCGCTTACGGGCCTCCTTGAGTGAAAAGGGGTGCTGGGTGGGTATAATGTACGATTGATTGACCTGTTTTTTGTTAATTTTAGACTCGGTTACGGGCTTCCTTGAGTGAAAAGGGGTGCTGGGTGGGTGTAATGTACGATTGATTGACCTGTTTTTTGTCAATTTTTGACTCGATTTCGGACTTTTTTAACCAAAAAGGGGTGGGGGAGTGAGGTAAATATTGACTGATTTGCTTGTTTTTTCGTAATTTTCAACTCGATTGTGGGCTTTTTTGAGCAAAAAGGGTGGGGGGAGTGAGGTAAATATTGACTGATTTGCTTGTTTTTTCGTAATTTTCAACTCCATTGTGGGCTTTTTTCAGCAAAAAGGGTGGGGGGAGTGAGGTTAATTTTGTCTGATTTGCTTATTTTTTCGTTTTCTCCGTTACGGGTATTTCGTATAAAAAGAAGGGTTGTGTAGTACGATTTTCCCAGCAAATAGCATCCTCACGTTTTTACAAATATCGGAAAAGCGTGTCCGTTGAAGTACAATGAACTTCATGGAAGGGGAAGGGTTCATGTGTTGGTAAGGACAACCTTCTTCGGCGCGTGACCGACCTCCGTTCTGTGCCATCGGTCTCCGTCGTCGCCATAATCCCTAGCCTCCGACTCCGGATTACGGAGTTTTATTGCACTTAGGATGCGAAATAATTTGCTTTGCAAGGACAAACTCGTCGGAAAGATGCTCTTAGGACGCTCTCGTGTGGCATTAACCTTATCTGCAAAATTCTGTGGAGGGTTGGAATTGACGGTTAGAATCTCACCCCCATGGGGAAGTTTATGGCGTCTCTTGGTTCTCCCACAAACTGAAAAATTTCACAGTCTTCGCCTACTTCTTATTAGACGTAGTCGACATGTCTTGCGGCAATTGCTATTACACTGTTTCCGAGGCTGCGCAAAAATTCGCATCGGCCGAGGAAGGCCTCACCTTCCTACAGTCGCACGGGTGCCTACTACCCACAGATGGGCACAAATGCCCTCGATGTCAGCATCCGATGGTTTTTCTAGAGGAAAGTCACGTCTGGCGATGTTACGGAAAGGTTTTACGGGCCAACACCAGGAAGAGAGTGCGTTGCCTTTTTTCATGTTCAAGGCACAAGAGTTAGTATTTTTTTAAAATTTCATTACTTTCCTACATATTCCATTTCAATGATTTACCTACACATACAGTATATACTTCCCTCTCTTACGGTACTCTTTATTTATTCTCATTAGGAACTTGGCTATCCGGAGCCCACATCTCCGCCGAGAAGAGCATTCTACTCGCTAGTGCCTTCCTAAATGGAGTGCTTACCACCAATTTCGCCATTGAGAATATTGGTGTTGCAAGGAAGACATATGTGGATTGGTGTATGTTTGTACGGGAGGTGTGTGTAGAGGATGTCCTCGCCAAGAGCACTAGGATCGGGGGAGAGGGAGTGACCGTCGAGATCGACGAAACCCTTCTTGGTAGAAGGAAATCTCATGTGGGAAGGCTACTCTCAAACCAATGGGTCATCGGCGGATTTGAGAGGGGATCGCGGAAAGTTTTCGCAGCCAAAATCCCCAATCGGTCCGCCGCTACCCTTCTCCGCTGCATTGAGGAGAACGTGGCTCCTAGGTCAAACATAATAACGGACTGCTGGAAAGGTTATGGCATCCTACGGGGTTCTAAGAACTTCAACCATCTGACTGTGAATCACTCGCTTAATTTCGTGGATCCAGAGACAGGCGCCCACACTCAGAATATAGAGAGGGAGTGGAGGGAGTTAAAGGCGTCTGTCCCGAGATATGGACGCAGGGAAACCCACCTCGATGGCTACATAGGAGCGTATCTATGGAAGAGATTACACCCAGAGCGTTCACTACGTCTTCACAACTTTTTCACAGCAGATTCTAAGGTGTATCCTCCGAAACCCCCATCCCTTCCATAACCACAAACAACCTTACCCTTACCTCAACCCTTTCACATCCATCTCCCTCCGTTTCATTCCACCGAAATCAATCTGTTCTTTTTAGAACTCCCAATTATATCAATAAGAAGTAAACTGCTAATCTACCAGTGTTCATAATTCCTTTTTTTTTTGATTGTGTACTTATCTTTCCTTCGAATGATTAACGAGTTTTTCTGGTAAATTTTGTATCGTTTTAAGTCGTTAAACGCCTTTAATTCGTTAACTTATAATTTTAGAGTCAGATTTTATAATTTTTTCAATCATTTCTACATCGTTCATATATATTATTATATCAGAATTCATATTTGTGTTAAAGGACCTTGGGTACTAATTTAGCTTGCAAACCAACTATAGCTTGCGATCCGAACGAGAGGGTGACTATCTTTTTCTTAACGCAAGGCAACATTTGCGACAAAACCCGTATTTTTACTTAAAAAGACATCGAACCCCCGACTCAACCCATCCACCTTTAACAAAAGTCATCCTCAACTGCCTCATTTTAATTATTCAATTATTCCATGCATTATTACTATTTATTGTATCTTAATCCTGCTTTTTTATACTATTTTTCATTATAATATGTCATATTTTGATTAATTTCGGGTTATTTTCCTTCAAAACCACCACCCCTGTTAATTCTTACCGCAGGAATTACCGTTGCATTTTGGGAATATTTCACTGTTTTTGAGATGTGAAACTCGCCCATCGGCGTGACATCTGGCGTCAAAGTGAACGAATTAACCGTCGAAATAAGCTTTCCGGAGGCCATTCCTGTGCCTCGGTCACTAAAATCGTTGTTTCTCGGTAACTATCTAAGATTTTTGAACGCTTTAAATTGCATAATATGCCGCAATATTTCAAGTGTCTTCCCTGAAAAAATCATCGAAAACGGGGTATTTTTAGTAAAAATAAAAAATAAAACCCAAACTGCACGAAAGTGAAATTTTACCCTCTGGGGTTTTTGGGGTCTCTTATTACGAATCCGAAGTCAAAAATCTCAAAAAAATGGCAGGTCAAAAACGATGGACATGTGGTAGAATGATATCAGATTCCTTAAGTAATAGGAGTGGAAGGGTATTGATATTTATATTCAAACACCAAAAGTACTCTGCATTCAGCTCAAGATTTGACTTTTCTTTTTCATTAAATTATTAATGAGGCAACCTTTTGGGCCTCTCAGTTTGAGTACCACTTACAGAAAGAAATCTGCATATTTTAATGGTTATTTCCTGTCCTTGTTTACCGAGTCAAACGAAATTAAAAGAAACCCTTTTACATTTACCTCAATGACTTTAACGCAATTTACATCGGTCAAACCAGTAGGAATTTACATATTCGAACCAAAGAACACAAACAGTCCTACCTTTACTTCATGAAAAACATCATTCAGACTTTACGAACAGCCTCCTCCATTTTCATTCTAAAGGGAACAAACTACACTCCCTGAAACAATTAGAAATTTCATGCGCCTGCGCAGTGACATCACCTCACCATGAAGTCATCAAAGTCAGGCTTAGCCTCCTAACCTCCCATGTTCACGGCTGAACTAACCGCGATAAAACTGGCCCATCTAGAAATAAAAAGAAACTCCGGATGTTTCCTTATCTGTACCGACTCTTACAGTGCACTACAGTCCATCGACGGATACTCCCCAACAGACAACATTGTCCAGGACATACACGGCACAATCACGTCCCTTCATAACAGGGGCATTAACATCAAATTTCTGTAGGTCCCTGGACATATGGGAATTGCTGGGAACGAAAGGGCGGACAGAGCAGCGAAGGAAACTTTAGGCATACCCATGCCGGAACCAACACATATCAGACATGACGACCTACGGGTTTTCCTACGGAAAAAAGCTCTAGATCAATGTGCGAACACCTGGGAAAATATCGAGAAAAACAAATTACTCTCCATCAAACCAAGTATATGAGCATGTTTATTCTCAATAAAGAGCAGTCTGAGAGAAGAAGTGATACTGACAAGACTCAGAATCGGACACAGTGCCCTAACACATTCCTGCCTCTTTACAGAAGACAAAACTATACCATACTGCCCTATATGTGACTGCCTGATCACCATAGAACACATATTAACGAAATATAAAGCATACAAAACATACCGAAGCTCGTCAGGGATCACGAGGGGCCTACCGGAAATGCTAGGAGACGACCC
Source organism: Sympetrum striolatum (assembly GCA_947579665.1). Classification (NCBI taxonomy): domain Eukaryota; kingdom Metazoa; phylum Arthropoda; class Insecta; order Odonata; family Libellulidae; genus Sympetrum; species Sympetrum striolatum. The sequence goes on from OX388352.1 coordinate 29,931,483, forward strand.
AGACAATATCAAAAACTCTACATTTCATCAGAAGCTCTGGGCTCTATAGAAAACTTTAAGACAACAGTTTTGTATAAACCACAGAAGACCCAAGGGGGCTAAACGACCTAAGATGTCGACGCCTCTTTAAAATGAAATTTAAAGAAAATGATTACTTCATTGAGGTTCACATCAATAGACAACCAAGACAGACAGTGCGAGCAAAGAAAGTTTTGCATTTATTGGTTAAGAAAACCTTAACAGTCTTTCAGAATGCCGCATCTTTCTCCCAGGAGGAGGAAGCAGGTGCTTCGGATTCTCTAGGCAAATATTTCTTGCCGAGAAATTACTCGTCGAATGGGTGTAGCGCCCTCGACCATCACACGGATCAAGGCAAGATGGGATACAGATGGGAACACCATTGAGAGAAGGAAGGGTCAATGAAGGTTTAGAGCCACCACCGCGGAAGATGAGCGGCAAGTTCATTACGTGCAATAAAACACATTCACTCCAGCAACGGTGGCTCGGATGGAGACAAACTTCCCAGCGACCTCTAGAGCTGCGCGAAATCGCCTTTCTGAAGCCAATCTGCACCCAAGGCGCGCAGCGATTAAGGTGTTGACTCCAATCCATCGAGCAGCACCGATTGCATTCGCAAATACCCATGCTGCTCAAGGAGAAGTATTTCGGCGCACGTTATATTTTCGGACGAAAAAACATTTTCTTCCTTCTCTTCGGGTACTAGTTTATCGGCCAAATAACACTCGCATCTCTCCCAGATATAAATGGGAACGGGCCAGGAGTGGCCGATTTTCGATTCACGCCTGGGCATGGATTTGCCCCGATGGTCCAGCGTATGCTGGATGATTGATGGCAATCTGAACAGTGAAAAATACGTCCAAATACTGGATAACGTTATACTGCCTTCAATATCATCAGTATATGGAGATAATTTCATTTTCCAGCATGTAAGTGACCATAAATTTACTGCTCAAGTAAGAAAATCACGATTTATCAATTTAATGGAAGGAATACTTAAACAGTGTTAGAAGTTATGCTAGATTTTATTCTTACGCTTACTAATATTCATTTTTCCTCAACAACCAGGACAATTCAAGGGTTCGCACTTGCCAAAATCCTCGGCGGTAGTTTCAGACCTGCAAGGAGCCCAGATCTTAATCCAATAGAAAATATTTGGGCACACATGATGAGGGAGGTGCGTGGCACAAAGGTTAGGCCCAATAATGTTCACGAGTTATGGGAAATGGTGGAGCAAGAATGGGAAAGGATTGCTTTAAGTTTGTACCACAATGTGGTTAACTCTATGTATCGGAGGCTGACTCCTGTGGTGGAGAATGAAAGAGGATGGATAGAATATTAATCATCCTATATTTTACTGGATTCCAATGTAATCGTCGATGTTGAATTATAGTGCATATGTGCACACTGTTACTGAGTCTGAGAGAAATAAGAATACATATAAATATTTTCCACTCGCTCTAAATTATGTTAAACAGTTTCCTTCTCTTAAAAACATGAAAATTGATAAACATTACGGGGATGGAGGTCTATGACGGAGCAGAACTTCTTTTCATAATCATCTACGTAATAAAATCATTCATCGGATTTTTAGGTTAAGTTGATCCATCAGCTACCAAAGGGTGCAAAAAGCTGGACTGTTTTGAGCAGATGGAAATTCTTTTACATAAAAGGAGTGATTTTAATCTCACCAATGTCCACATTTTCAACGCTTCCTCCCCTCTGCTCTCTCTAGTTAAACTCCATCCTCAAATTCCTCAGCTTTCCCCACCTCCTAAACCCGTTACTCCCCATCACTCTTCCCTCTCTTAACGATGTTTTTGTGTTTCCGGGTGTTAGTTCTCCCCATTGCCTGAAGATGACTAGTTCATTGTTGAAACTGGTCGTGTGTTTTATTAATATACGTGTGAAACTTTGTCAAAGTGTTTTTATTGTTAAGTAAGTGTTTTATTATAAAGTTCCACAAAGTAGCAGCTGATTCCATTAATTTTATTTTAACATTAATAAATTTCAGGCCACCAAGTAGGCTGGCTCTATAGATCGGAGATGTGAGGCAGCGGACATTTGGCCCTCAGAACGGTGATCTTGAGAACACGTCTTTCCTTCATGCCCTTCTCCACGACGAAAGAATGCACAAACGAACACTGCACATGGCCATCGTGGACATGGCAAAAGCCTTTCACTCTGTGGACCTTGCTGCTGCCATGCTCTCCTTTGTGCGGCCAAATGCCGGGGCGGCGGGTATTCCACCCACAGGGGAATCTAGGGAGGTACAAGTTCGTTCTAGCGTGAGACAGGCGGATCCCCTTAGCCTTTTTCCGTTCATTGAGGTGATGGATGCTGTGTGAGCAGAAGACTGCTGAGTTTAACCTCGCACTTAATCCATCCAAATGCCGGACGCTTTCATCTGTGCCTCATGGTAAGGCCAAGAGGGTCGGGGTGTTAACAACCCCGACTTTCCCCGATCCCGACTTTCCCAGACCCCGAACTCTAGGTGAACACCTTATCCCGGCTTTCACCTCTGCCGGGGACATCAAGTACTTGGGGTGCCCATGGGCGTGGTTGATGGAGTGGAGGTGTCTTTGAGCGATCATTTAGATTGGAACACGAAGGCATCACTGAAGCCTCTTCAGAGACTTCAGGTGCTTATTTCTTACTGCCCAGACTGTAACACAGACTGGTGTTAGAAGGAGTTACCAAAGGTGTGCTCAATGCATTGGACAGACAATTGAGGGTTGCAGTTCGCTCCATCTTCCACATGACGTGACGGAAGGGTATTTCCATGCTCCGAGAAGGGAGGGTGGTCTGGGTATCCCAAATCCTGACACTTACGATCCCTGCCCAAAAGTCAAAGCGTTTTACTCGGCATGCCGTTCCGTACTAATTGAAAGAGGGGCCACTAGAGGGAGGGTGACCCGCATTTCCCTCTATGATTGTGAGAGTAAATGGTGGAGGGCAGGTAAAGACGACCGGACTAGAGGATCAGAAGGTGAGTCAATAGACGAGTGACGAATCAAGGAAAAACCAATGACAGCGAAAAGACGAAGACGGGCTCACGACAAGACGAAGAGAGGTGAAAAGGCGAGAGGTGGTGATTGGCGAGGTGTGAGCTAAACACACAACAGACCACTGAATTGAGGTAAGAATTAATTGATTAATTTTCTTCAATATCTTGCCCAAAACATGTAATGTTTATCTATTATATATCAACATTCATAATTTACAGTTTCGTAAGCATCCAGAAATGTTGGCCTTATCCCTTCCCTTGAAAGAGAACTTAAGTTTTGCTCAATCTGCATTACAGTTAGATTACAATTATATACCCCTGTACTTTACGAATTTACTACAAGTTCCCCGTAAAATGTATTGATATATTATATACATCAAATTAAATATTTTTATAGTCTAAACTTATGAAGTAGACGTAGGGGAGGGATATATTACTCTCTTCAGATAAAATGCTTCTTAAAATATTTTCCTGCTTTAGCATGACAAGATACTACTATGCTTCCTGAGCACTTGAACAGAGATTGGTAGCCAACTATAAAAAGGAATGGTAGTCTTATAAAATTTGTAAATAAACCAAAACACTGAGTGACAAGTAATGAGATCTTAGGAATTCCATTTAAGACAAAGGCATTCTTCTATATAATTAAAATAGAGCATTTCATTTTGTTTAGATCTTAAAGGAATTGAGGCGTTGCTCTTGGTCACAATTTTAAAATAAGGATTATATAATAATAATAATAATAAGCCGAACCATCGAGGCGAGAATTAAGGAACCCAAAAGCTGCATAAGATTACATCATACGGAAAAATCAGCCGTCGCAGAACACAGCCTTAAATACGACCACAACATCTCATTTGACAAGGCGGAAAGACTATTGCACGCTAATTGATACTGGGAAAGACTTACGGAAGAGGCCACCGAATTACAGTTGGGAAAGCAGAGCTTCAATCGCGATGCCGGGTATGCCCTAAGCCAATCATGGAGGCCCGACTCTCTTAAGGGATGCATCGGACTCATACCTCATAAGGGGTGAGTCAGTTCTCCCAAATGAGGCTATATTTTCCACGAGAGCGCGCCCCGCTGAAGACATCGTCGACGTCGTCCGAAGGTCGCCCCGATAAGGCGACTGCTTTTCTTTCAATGACGAGTGACGTGTTATGAATTTTTCGTGAAATCACGTTGGACTCTAGATATTATTATTATGTGAAGTTTCTGCAAACTGACCATATCATTTAATTTAAATATAATATTGTGTAATCTTCACTAGTTCGGAGTTCTACTGCATGAATCTCTTTTGTCACGTTCCACTTTGCTCACTGAATAAATGTAAACTGTGATATCAAGCACGCGTCGGAATTGCTTAGTCTTATTATTGTGTAGTATTGTATTTGAGGGTAATATTCTTGATGTCTTTCAGAGTGATGGTTGCTTTTCTTTCCTTATTTCTTATTTGGTCGTTTGTGTCGCTGGGCCTATTGTCTTTCTAAAAGCTGATTTACGAAAATAATCGATTGCCGTGCACCGGTGGATGTCGAGGTGGGTTTGTCTTCGTATCTACCTGGTATGTCGCATCAAATGGTGCAGTGCGGTAGTAGAAACAGCATCAAATTAATAGAGCTCTTTTAGTGAAAATAATTGACCTTGTTAGTCATGGCCTCCACATCGAGCGCGATGGAAATAGATCAACCGGGTGAGAAGAGAAAATTAATTGTTGACCTAGACAACCAAGACGAAGAGCTGCCAGACCCTAAAACACCAAGAAATAACCAGGACAACTCCACTAGAAATATGGTGCTATGGGTTCAATGCATTCATATATGGCGCTGGCACTCTAATCATATAAACACAATTGAGAAAATCCAAATGCGTTTTCATAAATGGATTTGTCGAAAATGTGGGAAGGCTATTAATAGTGAGAAAGATTATTTTAATACATGTAAAACTTACAATCTTCCCACTCTTAGCGTGCGGAGAAATTTATGCGATTCTATGTGCAGTGTTAATGTCGTAAGAGGCAGTATTTCGTCTTCGGAACTGCTCGGTCTAGTTAATTTTAATGTCCCAGGAAGAAGTATACGTCAATCACCTACTTTTCTAGAGAGTCACGCCAGAGTTGACGTGATGAAATATGAGCCACTTACAAGAGCCATGAAGACAATCAATCTTAATTTTAAAAACTGTAATTGTGACATTTTTAACCATGTCCTAACGTCGATAAGGCAAAAATGTTTAATTTCTCTTACATTTAAATAATACGTATTATTTTTTTATGACTGATATGTGCAAGCACCACCGACAAACAGACGCGGTGCCTACTGTGTGGGTGTGAGGAAGACAGAGACGCGGTAAGTGTATCGTTATTTCTGGGTCAGGTATTGGCGGCGTCCTAGTCGGTACCCCATTATAACACCACCACTCATCTTCTACCCACATGAATACAGGTAAATATCCCGAATATTTAAATCTTGCAAGAACTTAATTGATAATAGACTCAAGTGTGGGAAAGAAAAAGGTTGAAGGGGGCGGCGGACAGGTGCTGCCGTGAGACAAGAACAAAAGAGACAGTGGAACGCAGAGTGACGAGAGCAATGGCGGCTCGAGGGAGTGCTCGTGATGGGCATGTGTAAGCCTTGGGAGAATAAAGAGTGTGATTCGAGGAATCTGGGTGTCTTCTTTGGTGTATCGAAGTAGGAGGTTTCCTAACACAAGTTTAAATTGATAATCTCAAATCCAATTATCCTTAGATTATATTGTATGCCAAAAATACACAAAAATAATACTGCTATAAGGCCTATTACCTCAGCCATTAATAGCCCTACATATAAGCTAGTAAATGGTTGAACATCCAGTACAAGGAGTTGCCATTCACTGATACCCATTTTGTTGTCAATTCTTTGGACTTGATAAAGAAATTAGGTGTACAACTGTCTGAGTCCAAAGTTCTGGTTTCCTTTGATATTTGCAGCCTTTTTCCTAGTGTTCCCATTCCTGAAACCTTATCAGTGCTTCGTAGTCTGTTAATTAGTTTTAATATTAATGACGATATTGTTATTGAATGTATTTTATTTACCAAAATTTGAATGTAACAAAACTGTTTCCAATTTAATAGTGAGTTCTACATTCAAACACACGGTTGTGATATGAGCAATCCCTGGTCTCCTTTCTTGGCTAATATTTTTATGGCTCATTTCAAAGAAAAGTGCTCACAGACCTTCACTTATTTACCCAATATTTGGTACAGATATGTCGATGATATTCTCACTATTTTCGATCTAAACAAATGTGATATCAATACTTTTTTTGGATGAGTTAAATAGCCTCTTCCCATCTATCAAATTCACTGTCGAAATGGAAGTCAACCACAGATTACCTTTTCTGGATATACTTATAATTCATAGGGACAACATATTAGAATATGATATCTACAAGAAATCCACTTAAGCTTAAACGTTATCCCTAACTACTCCTTCCATCCGGTCAGCCAAAAGCATGCCGCATTTCATTCTTTAGTACACTGTAATGAATAATTCTGTTTATGTGGGCTAAGTGATCTTTGTTTTGTTGTGAAAAATGCCGTGTGGTGTCCTTTCCTGGGAAATCTCTCATACCGCCTAGAGAGAATTCTTCAGGACAACATCCGCTCGGCTTTCTATACCCTCAGAAATCTGAAAACGCCGACCAAAACCATTGCAGCGACTTCCAAACCCGGCTTCTGCATCATGAGAACAAGGCACAACGACAACTCAACGCCCTCGAAATCGTTGAAATTAAAAATAATAATTCCTTAACTGACGAATATCTGTTCCCTAACCATTACGCACAGAAACAAGCTTGGACATCTATTCGGATACGACCCCAGAGCAGGTAGCAGTGGTAGTGCCGCAGTGGGAACGCGAATGGATACGCGTCTTGGACGAACCTATGCCAATATACGAAGCAGAGGGATATGGGGCTCTGTTAGCCGTGTACATACCCTTGGAACGGGCCTGTTGCCCGATAATTGTAAAATAACTGTTTTCTGTGACAACATGTCAATTGTACACACCCTGAGAAAGGGTAGAGGGTTATTATTTCGCAATGAGGTCTACAAGGCCATGTATTTAAAGATAATAAAGGAATTGCCACGGTTAGTGGCCTGGGAGTTCGTTCCCGGCAGCTTAAATCCTGCTGACCGTCCTTCCCGGAGTGTTCCCTTCTTATAAGCCTGGTCAACACGCATTTAAGCCGGCTATATAATGGGGGCGCCGGGACGGGCGAATCAGTTAGATACTAGTTGCCGGGGCGAACCCCAGATCATCATCATCCCACCCCCCCTCCTCGACCTTCCCGCTTCTTTTTTCTCCTCTACCCACCATTCTTAAACATACCCCTTTTCACTTCTTCTTGTTAGATAGAAGTCCTGCACTGACAAAGACAATCACCAGAATATTTCAACTCGTTGACGAAACTAGTAAAATAATCAACCTGCTATGAAAATAACCAAGGTTTTTCTTTCAATATGTTTAGGCTTACCCAATTAGTTGATTTCCCTTAATGAAACTACTCCCTCGACCTTATTTTCATAAACAAAAGCAATCTTTCATTAGAGGACTACTTAGTTATTTTTGTAACCCTCAAGACAATTTCTCGGATCACCAGCCTATCTCGTGTGAAATTAAATTTGATAGTGCCTTTCCTCACAAAAACACCTATCTTGAGACGAAATTGGAAGAGAGCATTCCCAAACTTAAAAACGTGTAGTCGTATTGTCCCTGGATTTTGGTCGAGTCATCACCCAATGTTGATGAATGCTGTTATCTTTTTTACTCGTTACTTAAGAGTTTTATTGCAGATTCCTTTCCCATTTTAAAGTCAATCCACCGAAATTTTCACAATGGTTCGATGCTGAACTTCTATTCCAAAACTGAAGAATAGAACTCATAGGGAGTGGAATCGCACCAACCAATTAAGTGAATCCATTGAATTCTCCACGCACCGCACTTTCTTAAAGAAAACGCAGCAGTCGAAATATCATTAAATATTGACGAGTCCATCAATGACGACCACAAACAGTGTAAGCGTTTCATCAGATAATAAATCTCTCATTCCTTCTTTGGTTTCATACAACGGCAAAACATCCAGGGACCCGAAAGAGGCCTCATACCTCATTTCTGAGTCTTTCACATCAGTCTTCCAGAAACAAATTCTGTTCACCTTCCTTCTCACTTTTTACCCCTTAACTATTCACACACCATTCAAACCACCAAGAGAGAAATTCTCAACGTGGTTAAAAACCTAAATAATAATTCATCCTAAAAACAATTTCCCTTGTAAAAGCCCTCACACATCATCTTACAATATCAGACTGTCAGATCAAACTCAGAGGTCAGAGCTGTCATCGAATATGCCAGTGTCTCCTGAAACCCTCACCATAAAAATAAGGACTCAAGAGCGTTTTGTCAAGTGGATCTGTTTTAGATTGAATTGGAATTCCAGCCACGATAAATACCCCCAAATTTTCCAAAGACTTAACATTCCCTTGTAGGAGTCGAGGAGAAAAGTTGTTCTGCAGCAGGAGAGTTTGCCCACAAATTATCAGCAACAATGGAATTGCACTACCGGTCCCCGAATACGAAGAAGCATCCCCAAAGTTCGTGATCCTTTTCGCAGGGTCGATTGCTAACAAGAACTCACCACTCACAAAAGCATAAGGGAAACGAACCAGTTTATTTCCCTAATAAACTGAGACTTTTTTGGTGATTCTCTATCGGCGATGCGAGGGAAACTTCACCAATCCTCTCATGTTTTCTAATTTGTGTACGTACATCCACTTCTGTTCACATTTTTTGTCTTTTTTAAAAGGCTTTTCTCTGTTTTCGTATATGTGTGTCTTAAGCGCAGTTTAATAAGAAAACTTTTAGAGTTCCACGGGATTGAGAAATACAAACAGTTAACCGGTTTCGGCGAAAATTACGCCATCCTCAGAAGTAAGGAACGTTGAGCAATGTATTAAATAGTGTAGGGGTGGGGGAAAGAGGGTAAATGAGCTTAAAGGGGAGAGAGTCATTATTTTATTTTTTGATTGATCATGAATAAGGGGAAAGTGCCAGGAGTGATGAATGATTGTTTTGAAAAAGGAACTATTTAGCAATGGAATGATGTTGATGCAGTCGGATTTGTTAATCTTTTAACAGATTGAAGTATTCTTCCTTTTATCATATCATGTAATGTATCATTCGTTTTCTTTTGTCAAAGTCTTGATAATGTTGGCGTAAAATGAAAGCTACTGAGGTATAAGTGAATAATTGCACTAATCAAGACTACGGAATGCTAAGAGAAGTATTACTCATAGAGTCATTGTGCTTCACTTGTGTGGACATGTACCACTTATAGCATTCTAGCTCAGTGAGTAAAGCGATTCCCAAACTACCTCACTCCTCATCCTGGCTAGCAAACCTCATTCCTCTCTGCAAGCTCTTAGTAGCTTATGCTGGAGGGGGTGAGGTACCAACTGGCCTTCTAGCTGAATACGTTACAGACAGATTATAATCAAAGTCCGGCTGTTAGCCGTTGCTAATAGCAATGGAATAAATGCTGTGTAATTCGTGATTGATATTTACGTTGGACATTGGAATACGGAGGTGCCTGTAAATACGCGAGTGAAGGAAAGCTTTCTTGTGGGAGAAGGGGCGGTTAGAATCATCTGGAATTACGTGGATGGTAAAAAGGGGTTTCCGGTTGACAAAAAATAAAAACGGGTTTCAGTGATGGTTAAGGTGATATAAAAAACAATTAAGGATTTGTTAGTTTCTAAAGAGATAGAAGGGTGATTGAGTTGAAAAATAAGATAAACTGAGTAATTTGACGCTTAGTGCCGGTCCAAAAGCATAAGAGCTTTAACGAGCATCGACTTTTCTCCCTGAAAATCCTTTTCAACAATCGGTTCCTTAAGTTTGAAGTGTTCCCAATGTACATCAATAAACCAACGAAGGCCACGTCTCCTGCTTCTCAGCATGCCATCCATAATGCGAAGATTTCGTGGATTAAGAGCGAACTGAAGTATTGATGAGGCATCAGATGTTTACTGTATTACCGTATCTTTTATTTAAAAACCGAGCTCACGCACGTTCTTCACAATGTGGAATGGAGCCTACTCGACGATCAAGTTAGGTGCTAGTCCAAAGCTGTTACCATTCAAAATGTGCCTCCCTTAATAGAAAAATGTGTGTCCTCAACTCACGACCACAGTGGTGTCATACCCAACCTCACTTCAACGTAAGTCAAAGCCCTCCTCATTTCTTTTACGAAAGAGTAATCAATCTTTCCCATCATCAGTTCAATGGCAAAGAACTCCTTAGCAGAGGTTTGAAATTCAACCCCAACTACCACAAAGGTCGGAGGAGTTTGTTGACCTCACCATGGATTGTGATATCACCACCTCCAAGCAGCCCTCCACAAAATATAATTGTTGGGAGATAATACCCTCCCACCCCTGGTCCCTTCCTCTGCCCAACTTTAGCGAAATACCCAATTAGAAGACACTTAGGAGTATTATACAGGTTATCTCCTGTGAAGAATTGTTTATCTGTAAAGCCACTAAAGGTAATTGTGTCATGATTTTAGACAGGAGAACCTACGTGTATAAATTTATGGATTTTATACTGAATAATGACATCTCAGAAGTGCAGAGGGATCCCACCATGAAACATCAAACCATTGTTAAAGAAGCAGTGTACAAATCAACCGTGTTAGACAAGTTGAAAATGGCGTCTGATGAGCATGAATCCTCTTCCTCCGGCCTTAAGTCCATAAAATCGACTTCCCTATTCCTCCAGTAGTTTCGACTGTTGCCTCACCATCCCATTTGTTAGCCTTTTAAAACTGATCAAGCTCCTCGGGAATTTGTGTTTTTCAGTCCAATTTCACAATTAAGAACTCTGTCGAGTTTTTTGGACAATTAAAACCCTTTCACTCCCATCGAACATTTCCACTCCACCGTAGCCGGCCGTATATGAATTAACTAGATTTCTTGACAAGAGCTATATTCGGGAATTAGAAAAGATACGAAGAAGGGCGATGTGATTTATAAATAACTGTAGTGATAAAATAATAAGGGTTACTCAGATGATACAATACGCAAAATTGAAATCATTTTGCACATTCTGCATTGAGCACATTTATTTTTACTAGTGACATATTATCACCGCATGTCGGACGTTTCATGGTCGATGCTAATAATCCCGCACTTCTACACCAGTCGATTGCTTTTTCTCGTCAGTAAGATAGCTCATGGATGTAATATTAATTTTCTTGGAAAATGTTTACCTTCATTCCAAAGAATTAGCCAAGATGTTTCAGAATTCAGGTAAATATCATCAAATGCAACTAATAAAGGTGTCACAAACGAGTAGTCATCACGAGGATAAATGCCCAAATTACTGTTACAATAAATACGTGAAATGTCATTGCTGGGAATCCATCTGCATGAAAAGGCAATACGCTCTACTAAAGAAGAGTTCCATTAACTGAAAATTGATGTGAAAAATTAAGAACCAACTGCAGCGATGACGTCAAAAGCGTGAGAAAGTGTACACCAACATTAAAATAAACCAACCAACTCGGATTATGTAGTCAGTGTATAAAATGTAAAAGACGAGGCCAAAACAGTTTATCTACAAAAGGTGTAAATAGCTCATGAAAGGCCAACGTCAAACAATTTGAAAATTTCAGTAGAAAAAACCGGTGACGCTGCTCGTCATTGGTCATTGCGTGTTATGGAGCCTATTACATTAGGGCAGCCGGCGGCGTCGCCACAAACTGGCTGCTGCCTTGCTGCCGTTCCCCGCAACCACGTTGGCAGCCAAGGTGGCGGAGAGTTGTGGCATAGACATATGCAGCCGCCTGGTGTGCGTGAATCCCCCCCTCCCCAACCGATCTTACTGCAGACAGCAAGCACGTATTGACGGTGGGTGGTGACAGGCAGCGATTGAAGGGTCGTGCCCTTCCTTCTCTGAGGCACGGCCTGTACAGGGGTTATTCCTTTTCTAGTCAAGGAGTATATCTCTATAAACTCAATGTGAGCAGGTGTTACTTCTTGGAAGCCCATACTATGAGAATATTCCACTTGGATTGTGTGTATGAGGGAGAGTTGTTACTGAAATCGGGTAAGTCGCTTTCGCACTACGAACTTTTCCGCGTAAGTGCGAATAATTTGGCTTCCCGAAACCACGGGATCCGCTGTGGGATGGGTGGTTGATTCCGAAAGCGAAGATGCAGGTATCGAGATAGTGACGAGCCTATATCCTCAAAGTCACGGCACATAGGCTGAGAAAGGGAGTTTCGCACACTATCAGCCCAACGTAAGAATAGGCGACAGGGAAAACCACCCCTCTTCCCATTGCGCGTAAGGCAGGCCGCTGAACCGGTTTCCAGAACCGTAGGGGCGGAAGACGGAAATGGAGGGGAAAGCGGAAGTCCGCGAGCACATGGCGAGACAACGGGTAACAAAAGAGCATTGGACGTTTTTTTATTATGCTAGGTGTAGAATTACTAAATGTAATGTTATGTTGATTGATATGCTCGGAAAATTGAGAAATAGAAGGAAGAGCATCACCAATGAAGTCAGCGAAGTAGTGGGCGAACCCCAAATCCATTCCTGCCGAGAATACGATCACGAAAGAACCACGTCGATCGTGAAAAAATTAATGATAAAACTAACAAGATAGAAATCACAAAATCAGCATTCACCAGGAAACACTAATCAAAGAACAACAACCAAAAAAACGATAAAAAAGGCATTAAAACCAAGATCGCCAACGATTCACTTTGATCGAGGCACAAAATTAACGAAAGAACGAACAAAATAGAATAAACAAAATAAATCACACTAGTAAACACAAATGAAAGAACGACAACCTGAAAACGATGAACTAACGAAACAACCAATAAAATAGAATGCACCAAATAATAACTCACCACGAAACAAAAATCAGAGAACTACGATGGAAAGAAGAATCAAACCGAGGATCACGAACTATTTACGTTGATCATGGCACAAAATTAACAATAAAATGAAGAAAATAAAAACTCACTAGAATACACAAATCAAAGAACGACGTCGATGAAAAGAGGAAACACAAAGACAAGAACTAGGAGAGCTGAGACACGTCTTGACGCAACGGAGTCTCGAGTGAGTGTGTCGCGCCTTCAACCTCGGAGGTTGCGCCCTCTCTTTTCGCGGTTCCTTTGTTTACATCGCTCAGTCTTGTGCATGTAATGGAAAGCCTCATGGGAGTACGCGTCGCAAAAGAAGCTTCTTATTTCCGCCATGTAGCAAAGCGGCGCTTAGGTCGAGCGTCGCGAATGCGAGGCAATATCAAACGTTTTAACGGCCATTTTTCCTTTCGACGGAGTTGGTTCATCAGTCAGTTTTGTATAAAAAAATTAGGAAGTATTGCCATGCACCTCGATGCATCGGAAGATTGGAATTAGAGCGAATCTTCAATTCTCCGCGAATTATATCGGAAAGGTAAGCATATAGTGTAATTTGTTTTATAATTGTAGTTAGAGTTATACATGTTTTGAAATGATACTTTGATTACATGTGGTTGTTCAGGAAATCTAACACCTAAATCATGTATACGACTTAAATGGATGTTAGTACTACTGATGAACAGAATCCACATTTACTTATTGTGAAGCTTCATTTCTTTAGTTAATAATGCAAGAAAGATAATGTCGTCGGAGTTTCGCATGCAAAAAAATTCTCTCGCGTGCCATCGGTTCGCCACCCCAGGCCAAGACTAAAGCCATTATAATTAGAAACTCTCGTCATGTAATTCGTCTTGATCTTGACCAAATCCCTAAAATAACACTTTGCGATACTGCAACTGGTAACTCCAATACCGTACGTAATCTTAGCATCGTTATGAATTTCAATCTCTCTTGGAAGGATCATGTTTCCTTAATTTCCAATAAAGTTGATTTAATATTTTTACAAATGATTACGTCAATTAGTATTGCATTAACATCTTACCTAATTAGTATTGCATTAACATCAACCTAGTAATGACAAATCATTTATAGTATCTGCCATACATTTCTGGAATTCCCTGCTAACTACAATATGCAATGCAAGAACTTAAAGAAGATTTAAATAAATTTTATCAATTTTATGGTATGGTATTCGAGAAGGCCTGTCATTAACCCAGAAAAAATCAGTAAAAAATATTACAAATTATATTATAAATTCATTATTTTGTAGTAAGGTAAATATAATATATTTATACCAAGGAAAAACGGACTTGGCACACCAAAATGTTCTGACCATTCACATCATGGGTCTCATCTGAGATCACAATCCCATCAATATTTACACCATAACCAATCACAGCAGCAGCAAACTCAGGCTTACCACAAAGAATGTTCTGGCCGAGTAGCCTAAGGTTAAGGCAGCCTCCCGGGTAGAGGAAGATCCCGGGTTTGATTCCCAGCCCCGTCAGACATTTTTCAAATCGTTTTTCCTTGGGATTCTTCCTGGGTGCACGCCCTTGTGTGCAAAGTACCTTTAACCCTTTCTTCATAATATATGTATTTAATCGTTATATGGCAATTGTATGTTAATAATATATGAATTTAACATAAATTATGTTTATAACTCCTATCTATTGTGACGGAACCCAATGCCGTCTGAGTATTTCTAGGGCAGGGGTCGAAAGAATGGCCTCGCCGAGAAAAGAGAAAGCGAGAAGGGGCGGAAAGGAGCCTCCTTCTTTAGGGCAGTGCTGGCTGGAGCTTGAAAAGGCAAAGGACGTGTGCTGGGTGGTGGCAATTTCAAAAGACTGTTACATTTCGATAATTTTTGTGGAATACAAGTTTTTCGGTTAATGCTTGCGTTTTGTTTCGCAACCAGATCGTGGACGCTCCCGACAAAATTGCCCCGTCCGGGCCGGGAGTTTTACAATATGTATGTAGATAAAAAAAAGACTGCCGCCAGGCTTACAGCCTGCCTACAGTATATGCTATAAAAATATTTATATGTAGCCAGTACGGTCATTTAAAAGCCCAATTTTAGATTTAGCAAACGTGGACATTAGGGCGGGAGTGGCCGTAAAATTAATCTCTCAAGGTAGTTCTGTTAATAGACAGTTTTAAAACCCTGAGTAAAGGTCATCAGAATGCCCAATTAATTAGGCACGGTAATCCGGAGGAGAAATGCTCGATGAAAGCAAATTTTATTCGATGAGTCCACGAAAAATGTGGATTCACGTTTCTAGTCGGAAATCTTATACTTTCTAGACGGAATTCTTATAGTCAACAGTTCATCCCTAGTTGTAGGCCACAAATAAACCAAATTGATACGTATCTGGCTGCAATTATGTGGAAGCTTTAACTCTATCACCGCCAGAGGAGAGAGAACGATATATATGCAGCCGTATCTAAAATCCATGCTCCAAAGCAAAATCGTCCTTTCGTGAAAACCTTCAACGGTTCATTTCCCAAACCCCTACTATTTTCCTTTACCTCTTTAGTCCGCGGCCTTTTTAGGAGGAATACAGATAAAAACTACGGTAAGAGGGGCTCAAAACATGAATCATCCATTGTCCAAAAGTACGGATACGGTCGGACTGTAAACTGGCTCCTCACAGAGCTTCACCAAGAACACATTTTATCATACTAAAAACCTCGGTACAATTATAACCTTACATGTCTATATAAGAACCCTGCAAGCCGCCTTTCGGCGTGTGGCAGGGGGTATGGGAGTTAATGGAGGGCTTTACCTCCCGTACATGGATAATAAGTACTAAATACGTCCTCAGACTTTTGTCTACTAGTCTAATGCCAAATTGCATAACTCCCTCAGTATTCCTAATCTACAAAGAGACTATTCCCACTCAGTCCTCTCAAAAGGGTTGTAAATTCCACGCCGTAAACACTGCAGAATATCTCGACTTTCAAGCTAAGAGAGCGTAAAACACCTGTTCAATGTATTCCAACTCGCAAATAGAGCGTACCTACGCACGTCTGCGCAATGCAAAATTTAAATTTAACTAGCAATTTCATATCAAATACACGTTCGTAGATTAATCGTTTAAAAATTAACCTGTCTGATATTCCCCGAAAAAATAAAATAATTCGGTAAGACTTCTTTTAATTGTATCGACTACTTAATTATATTTGTAGTTTTTAGCAATGGTGGCTGGTTAGCGCTTTATGTTTGGATATAAATGTTACTATCCAGGTTTAATTTGAAACTACCGCAGTGATTGGCTCCCTTGATAACGGAAAGTGTATTCATTACTTTTGAGATGACCAGACGTTTTAAGAGATATCCCATTTATAGCATTGATGTTAAAGACCTGAGGATGGTGCTTATAATCCATAGAAAATCAATATTGTCTGAAGTATTAATGAAGGGAAATAAGACAAACGAGTGGTACAAATTGAAATAATCCCAATGGACTGACTATAAGTAAAATAAGGTGAAAAGGTTGACGGAGAGTTGAGGATTTGATTCAGTTCTACCTTAAGAGACTCTAGTAGTAGGATAGATGTTGAGTCAACGGCATAGTTTATTTTCACCATAAATAAAAATTGAGATCTTTAACCTGAATGAAAGAAGCAGACTTGGTTTTAATTACACAGCTATTACTTGTAGAGGGTTGTGATAATTAACTACAGGAATTTGGGTTTCTATTAAGAGAATTAGACTTAGTTTATGAGTATAGGCTCCTTAAAATAAACTTTATAATATTTTCTATAGATCTATCATCATTGTTGAAATGTCTTTCAGGTTTCCATGAAGTGTGTGAGGGAAGTGAAAAAGGTGACAGCAGTGACAGCTAAACGTCATTCCCGAAGCTACAACACTGCGAATCCCGAAAAACATAATTCTCGCCATGATGTTCGAACAAAGAATGAGCCTTGGGTAGAAAATTAACTTCATATACCTCCGCATTTAAAGATCGCGAGATCATTAACAGTTAGTAAGCATATAAAAATGGAATCCGCAAAAGAGGAAAGTCTTTTTAGTTTCATTACGGAAGTCAGATAGGATATCAATGATGCATATAAACATGTTGTGACGTGTCTACCACTTTGGACATAGTTCACCTGCTGACCGCGAGAGCGCCTCCAACAAAATCCCGAGGGGATGACCGGGAGAAGAGGAGTGTAAGCGACAGTGGTATTTCAGAGTAAGTCTTGTACTGATCAAGAATAAAAGATTTCTTACCTTTGAGACGGACCGATTACAAGGTGAATGCAAAGAAACTCATGAAAGAATTGCATTTGTGACGAGAGTGATGTAAAATAAGATAAAATGAGAGCATATACTACAAATTATTTAAGAATTATAATACTCTTTATTTCTCTGAATAATTTTTTTTCTTGACCCAGTGCTGCTAGGAATCATAATTTCCTGTATTAGAATCCATTGCAAATTCTAATTCTTCTTCCAAAAAATGGAAGTCGCCGTGGATTCGGGCAATCCACATTACATGTCTGTACCGCTGGATGCATAAGAGGGAGGTATCTCTTGGATTGAAACTTACACCATCAATCCATCTTTTGGAAAAAAGATCAAATACTGGAAAGATGTAAGAAGAAATCATAACGGACGATCAACCTATCGAGGGGATTTAGGGAAGACAATCCTAAGGCTCTCTCCTTAAAATGACCGTAATCCTAGCAATTTTAAGAAACGAAACAAACGAGTAGGGGCTAATTACGTAATTCACAGCTCACTGTTTGCACTCTTGGTTTTTGGGCGATACGGAAATTTCAGCCCCCTAGCTTCTAATTTCACTACATTTGTTGTCTTTATCTCACTTAATAATTCGTAATTCTAACGTAATTACTCCCAATTTAATTCCTCTTCCAGCTATCACGGCTTCTTGGAAGTGCCTGCTGGAGCAAGCGCGCGCAGTAGTAAAACCATCTTAAATGAATCCCCAAACACCATAACAAGCATCAATTATGTGATTTAAGGTTCTTTAGAAAACTTTGTAAAGGCTAAATACCTCAAGACACTAGTATCAAATTCATTAGGCCGATGTCAAAACCTAAGTAACTTAAGTGTATACGGAGATGTCATCTCGAGGGATAGTGGGCGGAGAGAATATCAAATTATCCCCTTTGAAATACCCGAAAACGTGAGGACAAGCAAGTAATTATCAATTTGTAGTGGATTGCGACGATGTGATAGTTCTGAAACGGTAAAAACCCGGCATTAAAATACACAGCTTGGTTTATAGAATAATGGATCGAAGATTCCTCAAACAAGTATGAGCAAATAGCAGCGTCCAGGGGCCCTCCCATTACTCACCCGCTATTCCAAGGGTCCAATTTGTGATCTCCATGGACGGATGTGTTATCTCGTGCGTCAACATCTTTCCTCTTCAAGCCAAGGCAGAGGAGTACACTCACTTAGAATATTTGCGGCCCTTTCTCTCCTGAACCACAGTCAGTCTGTAAGAGAGTAAAAGAGGCACTCAGAAAAGCTTCAAACAGTCTAAATGCATACATGGATACGAGGACGACACGCTCGAGAAATTGTCACATAGAAAGTACGCCTTCAAAGAAAGTTCCGATCACCTCTAGAATTTTCACCCCTTAAAGTATATAATAATTCTTTCAATGCAAATAGAAGAAAATCCCAGACTGCCATTTCCGGAAAACCTCGTCAGACCAACACCCAATGGAGCTCCGGCGACATGACGATCAAGGAAAAACGACGCACGCCGACCAAAACCTCAAATGAGAACCCGAATAATAACAAAGGGTAGGAATCCGCAATGGTTGGATAACTTTAAACATACAAGCAGGGTGGACTATACCCCGCCGAAACTTATTACTATCTTAAAGATTCTAATCTACTAGAATATAAAAATTGGATCAATATCAAAATTCCAGAATTAGGACAAAGGAAAAATGGTGATACCGCTGCGCATTGAAAACTCCACAGATTTAAAATGAAAAGACAAAAGGAAGGCAACCCATACACTCGTACTTCATAATCAGAATCCATAGCGAGAATTCTGGGGAAACAAAAGGTGTATCACAGGCATCCCTGAGCGCAGCGAGCACACCATAAGATAAGCAGAGAGAAGGGAAGAGCATTACGATATATTCACGGAGTAACTTGGAATAATTGACAATTATTGGTAATAAACATCCTCTGTGGTAGCCCACGTTGGCTACAGAAATGAGCCCTCCATCTTCTATAGACATATTTCAAAGACTTGTAATTAATACTAATACTGTAATAATTATTATTTCAAAGACTTTGTAATTTGTTTGTAAAATTTGATTTACTTTTGGAAGCAATAAAATAAACTAACATCGTTAGGTGAGACGGGGACCATAGCGAGGATGGGTATATGCTCCTTTTGATTACCTCCATGATTTCTTGTTTACGCGATATTCAAGAAAATGGGAACAGAGTTCACTCAAAAACGAGAGATTTATCAAGCATTATTCCAGTTGGCTTAATGTAAACGTTAATTTTCCCGACCTAGTGCTCCAGAACTTACCTAGGAGTTCTATAACTCCAGGTTAGTAAATCTAAGTTTGATTCGTTTCATGTTTATTATATTGTTGATTGATAATTTAAAATTCTGTGTATTATATATCTTAAGAAGTAGCATTTCATTTTGGTAGACGATAGAGAGCGGCCATAATTAGATTGCCATCTTTCGAGTGAACGAACGAATCGAAGGAAAACGGAATCAATTCGGGCTAGTACTCCAAACTGTCTTACGCTACAACAATAACTTTTCCAGAGGTATCAATTTAACCCCTCGTCATATTTACAATAGGTGGTAACCAAAAATGTCTATTTTATATTTGTGTGTATTCAGGGCGCATATAAAAAATACAGATATTTAAAAAAGGGACAAACAGCTGCAACGGAGAGCAACCAAATGACACTTAACTCTGTTATAGTCTGCTATAAAGGGTCTGTTTATAGTCTGCTATAAATTGGCTTATTCCCACTTGAAAATATATAGAGTGCAACTGAAATAGAAAGAAAGACATTTAACTGGGTGGTTTAACTGCCAGAGTACAAACGGCCTATCAGGAAAAGTGGTTACCGAATACTTTATAAAAGAACACCACACCAGAGACCCACGTTAGGAAAATTGGGTCACGACTCAATCTGCTGCATCCTGTCCATACAGGGACCAAGGCCTCCGGAAAATCGCAGCATACTCCTCAAAGACCAGAGGTTGCAGAGAATGGAGTAAGTCGTGGAAGATGGAGGCCCAACACACGGAGCGGCGAAGAGGTCGAAGTAATGGTGTTCGAGGCTAACATACCATTGCTACCATTGAACTATCCTTAGGCAAAGTGACATTAGCGTAGGACTATATTCGTCAGCTAGATGGTTTCATCCAAACAGAGAATATCTATTCTGCAACAAAAATCGGGAAGGGTAGCTGACTGCGCACAGAGAACAGATAAAAAGTAGTTTCAAATTCATTCATGGAGAACTTTCTACACTAAATGGAGACAATTAAAGAAAATACACCACACCAGACTTCCGCTCAAGGACGGTCGAAATAAAACTGATTTGGCTGCACCCTTTACATACTGCTCAAAAGGCCTCCGCCAAATAATGTGACCACGCTCCAAGAAGACCCGACGTTGCGGAGACTGGAGGAAGACCTGGAAAACGAGGGTCTATGCTGGGGAATGGCAACGGTAGGGCAGGTCGTGATGGCGGTTGTTGACGAACACGAACCGCTGCAATCCAGTAGTTTCCGCAAACCCACAGCAATGTCGCTTATTTAGTGAATTACCGCAGCCATGTTAGAGAGGGACCGACGTGTTACAGGGGTTCAGGCTCGTGCTGGTTATTTTATTTCACTTGGTGTTCTTGTCAATAAAGCCTCCTACTACTGTGTGACGGCATAAACGAATACCCTTATGCCGTTATTTTCATCACTTTGATACAGGTCTGATTGATCCTCTGTTTTTTTTCCAGAATTAATTTGAAAATACCATGGTAAATCGCTCCGTAAACAACGGAAAGCATAGAAATTCCTTTAAGGTGAGCATGCGTGTCAAGCAGTGGCTCAAATTTGGGTTGATTTTAACTGAGAATGATGTGATAGAATGTAAATACGAGGACAAAAATTTTAGTGAATTAATTTGCGATATTCGGGGATACGAAAAGACTGACTAGATTTGCGAAGAGCACTTCAGGCGTTGGTCTCTTCCATGTCAAGAAACATTGGTAGAAATATTTTTCTGTGACAAATATAAAAGACGTAATGTGTCAATTGACCGTTCAAAACTTGCATACACCTAATACGGCGACACAACGAAAGCATAGAAAATACTTTCAAGGTTAGCATGCGTGTCAAGCAGTGGCTAAGAATTGCGTTGATGTTAACTAACTGAGAATTATGTGAGAAAATGTAAATACGAGGAGTAGATTTTAGTGAATTAATTTTTGATATTTTTGAACACGAAATGACTACTCGTCGAAATTTCAGAAAAAACTCGTACATAACCGGCCATTGATTTATTCCCTTTAAATTAAAAAATACTTACAGTGTTTAATTTAAGATAACGCAAATGTATTCAAATCGGTCCTCGGTTAAAGTGATTTCAAACCACGATGCTACATAGCAGAGAGAATGCGGGAGGACAGATCCGGGGCTGGTCGGGAGATAACAATCATTTACTGTAGCTTATGTGCCGAGACTAAAAGAGGCAGATACTTTAAGCCGTCGCTCATTTACTGAATCTAGCTCGAATATTAATCCCTGTAATCTGCTCTATGCTCATATTAGGAAAGAAAAAAACTTTGAAGTTCAAAAACTTTCTTTACATGATTTCATTCGGCCATGTGCGATTAAATATGAATTAATATTTCATTAATCTAAAAACCTATCCATCGAACTTATTCAATAACCGGAAAATCCTTAGGTGCGAACATATAAAATCGGAATTTTAAAATATAGAATAACGGATTGAATGTTTTCACTGCACACCCAAATTTTCAGAAATTGTTTAGGATCTTTTTGGTTTAGCTGTTCCCTCCCGAAGAACTCGCCAATCGTCTCTTTTAGCGGTTCCTTTTTTCCAAGAAGACATTACATAAGTTTTCACCGATTCCAAGAATGGCCAGAGCCGTCAATGAACTTTCTATGTAGATTTTTGCATGGACCCACTGAGTAAAATTAGAAAGATTGCTTACGAAATTTTTATTTCTTTATTGTATTTAACTTTTTGTACGTTTTTTATTGTCCACCAATAGTATTTTAATAATGTTATGGTATATTTATTGTACTGTATGGGGGGTAATTGGGGCAACCTGTATCCATTAAAGCATTAATAATAATAATAACATGCTTCAGAAGAGAATTACGAGGCATACTTCGAAAACGTGCAGTAAAATATTTGATGACATATTTACCATATTTAGAAATCAAAATAAGCCCTTCTCGATTGACACACTAATTCAAATAGCGATATCTATTATAAAAGTTTCCACAGTTTGCAAAACATATGCATTTAATGAATGTTTATTGTACTTTAGAAATCAAAAGAAGCCCTTATCGATTGACATACTAATTCAAATAGTGAATTCTACTATAACAGTTTTCACAGATTGCAGCACTTATGCATTTGGATATGTTTATCGTATTTTAGACACCAAAAGAAGGCCTTTCGGATTGATATACCTCAAAAGAGAAGAAGATATTTACTTCGACAGTTCCCACAGTTTTCAAGAAAAGCATGCGCAAAGAACAGTGTCCAGGGCGGGAGATAGCCTACCTATCACTCACCCATTATTCAACGACCCCAATGTGTGATTTCCATGATAAAGGGAGACACCCCTTGCGTCAGTATACTTCTATGTTCAAGGGAAGACAATGGAGCAAATCTGAGTGGCGGCATTGCGGTCCCTTTTCTCCTATATCTTAACCAGTCTGCTCATTGAGGAGAGAGGAGGCACCCAGAGCAGCTTAAAAAAGTCCAATGGCATCAATAGATACAAGGACGACCCGCTCGTGAAATGGTAACGAGACGGTGACAAAGAAAGTATCCATCACCTCTACCATTAGTCCCCAATAAGTGGTGTGAAACTTTTATGATGGAAATAGTAGGTAACGAGAGACTGCAATCGCTAGATATCCTCGTCAGAACAACACCCAACCAATGGCACTCGGGGAATCAAGATATCAAACTATTAGGAAAACAGATACATAATAAATAATAAGCAAATGGGATGTTATGTTTTCACGGTGCACCTAAAACTTCAGAGTTCTTTAAATAGGCATAATCAGCGGCGACGGAGAGCTACCCATAGACTCGTACTTCGGTTTAAATCGGTTATATATGACACCACCTGATAAATTAGGAGGTTTATTTCCCATTGAAAACATCTATACAGCTACCAAGAAAGGAAAGTAAATCAAAAACCGTGTTTTGACGGAGCAAAACGCTCCAACCGGAAGAAGTGGTCTCCAACCACTTCCTGTAGAAACCTTAAGAAAACACATCACACCTGGTTCCGCTCAAGGACTGTCGAGACGCGACTTGGTGAGCTGAATCCACGGATAGCAACCCAAAGATTCCAACTTCGGCTAAAGCCGGTTGTACACGGTCCTACCTAATTACCTAGGTGAATTATTCCCTATAGAAAACATATATTCAGCAGCCAAGATAAGAAAGGAAAACATAAACTTTTGCCTGAGCACAAAGCGCCCACCAGAAGAGGTTGACGACCACTTCATGGAGAAACTTACTCCAAATTATTGAAGTGAGGAAGTAGTCTTGTTCTGCTCAGCCGCAAAATACTGTTTATCAGTCCCATTGTTACTCAATTCCAATTCAACATTTTTTCCCTGGGGGAAGCTGGTAGGAGATGTATATTCCAGCATCGTCTGCGATGTTAAGGGCATTTCAGACGATGAAGCAGGAGATAGGTAAAATGGTGAGAGGAGCCATCAAGTTGGAGGACAGCTTCCAAAGAATGCGAGAGGAAATGAAAAACTTTTTCCAAGAACGGAAGGAAGCGTGCCAGGAAGATATCTCTAATGAATTGAAAGAGACAATAAAAGAAACGTCGTCGCGCGTCGAAGTTACGGAGGCAAGGATCGAGGAAAACGCCGCAGCCATTGCAGAAATTAAATCTCATTTTGGTACTGACGCTGTCAGGGAGGACGCAATTAGGCGAGCTGAGAATCAGAAGTGGGATGCGAAGATCCGTGAAGAGATTGAAACGCTAAAGGAAGAATTGAGTGTTGAAAGGTGTATTGGAGTAATTGGCGCACCTAGCCCCATTCAACTAGATCATCATCCAAGACCCAGGTTTGCGGGACGATCTTCGGAGCACTACAATTCCTAAGGGACCTGGAGTCTTATTTTACTATCTCCGCAACCCCAGAGGAGGCCCGGAAGACTTATTTGTATAATTTTTTGTTGGGCAACGCGAAAATATGGGCAGATTCCGTTTCCCCGCAACCCAAGACGTATGCAGAACTTAAGGATAAGTTTTGAGAAAACTACTGGAACTTGCAAGCGCAGTATTCGTACAATTATAAAATACTCACTGGAGTGTACCAGGCGAGTAAGGATGGAACCATGTTCAATTTTGTAAACAAAAAATCGCTGCATCCCGTTTGTTCCAACCCGCGATAAGTGAAGCCCAGTTGGTGTTTGCTATCATGAAGCAGTTGCCTTCCGCGATACAGAATCTCCTGAAGACAGCAGATAACTTGACCCTGGAGCGACTTCAATCATCGCTGAATTAGTATGACCAGACGGAGGATGGGGAGAGGGAGACCTACCAAGGAGAAGGCCTACCCCGGGAAGATGGTTTACGAACCAAAGAGGAGTATGGAGGGGTCGACATGGTCGAAGCCCTAGGTTTAGGGAGGTGACGGACGGAAATGACCCGCCAAGACGGAGAAATGGCGCCGAAGGCGAGCTCTACCCGCGGAACGAACGCGATTCTCCATGGAAGGGACAATACGGGGGGGAGAAAAGGTCGAATTTTGAGCGTCTACCGAATATGGCAGGCTTTAAGGGGGAGAAGGAGAGGAAGCCCCGGCATGTATTCCATCGACAAGGAGCACTAGGGCAGTGAAGCGGATGACCATGCGGGAGGAGAGGTGTAAACGAATGGCGTTAGGATCGTTTTCTCCCCCCGGCATGAACCGACTACGAGTAAGAGTGCATGTTTACTCATACGAGTACCTTAGGGAAGGTGAAGAAGAAGAGGCTGAGCACGGTATTCTCAAGAACTTTAAAAGGAAGCTGGTAAATCCTAAGTGCGAGGGTGAGACGGTAGAGGCCTTGCTACACTCAGGATGTCAGGGGTCGTCGATCTCCGAGGAGTTTTTACAGAAGATAAGAGCGCGAATCCCATGTGTTCCAGTGTTGCCGATGAACAGAACACACGTGATTTATGCAAACGGGAGAAAATCAGCGCCTATATCGCGACAGGTTCTTTTGTTGGTAAACTTGAATGACTGTGACGATGTTATAGTGTTTCTCGTTGTCAAGGCTTAATGAGGCCTGTTATTTTGGGGGCTGAATTCATGAGGGAGCGAAAGCCGTGATAGATTTTAAGGAAGATTAGGTCACTTCCGAAATGCCGGGTTCCTTTTGGGCTACAGAATAGTGGTGCGGTTTTGGTGCAATGTTTAATTGATACCTTTTTTCGAACGAATTTTCGAAGAAAGAATGTTACAATATGTATATATTAATTATTCAAATTAACCATTCAATATTTAAAATATGACTAGAAGAATATACAAATATCTATTCCAAGATTCTCGGTATCAAAATGATCTCCTAATTTCTCAAACCAGACGAGGCCCATACGAACAGAGTGACCTCAATTAATCAAACAAAGGAATCGCAACCGTATTTTTGAAAACGACACTTTTTAAAAAGTACCAGTGGAATTCCAATGCCATCTCTCGGATGATACTTAGACAATATAAGGATGTATGGATGATACTTAGACAATATAAGGATGTATGGGTTTAAGTCTTTCGTGGGTCTGACGGGCGCCAGGATGATCAGAAATGCATAACATTCATGCTATTAAGAATCAGTAATCATCAATGAAACTTTAAAGGACACTCAACAAATCATTACTGACGCTTACAAAAAGGAAAAACATTTCCTTGTGATTTATATTTTATTATTTATTTAGGTAATTAATTTGAGCTGCTTTCTAGCTATTTATTTTCCAGAATGCTCCCATTGTGTATGTATACATTTATGTGAATGTATTAACATTTCGGATACTAATTTATGTACATAAACAAGTATGAGTTTGTGTGATTGTGTTTGGACGCTCGGACGAAGATTATGGGTTGTGATATGAAAACTATGTATGCGACGTCGACTAAAAACATGCAAGGAGCTTCTGGATGCTTTAAAATCTGGCTCTTCTGACATAAGTAATAAAAAAGAAATCATTGACCACATTAACAAACTTATGAGACCAGAGCTCCACGAGTGTACAAAGAGGAAAAAAAGCAAACTAAGGTACCTCGTACATGAATTATTCTGCACGGATACGGCATTTACTAAAGACACATATGAGATGATTTTTTCCACGCCATTCAAATAATACTGATTGTGGATTACAGCTGATTCAAGATTCCCTTGCACAAAGACATTTTTTCGAAAGAATAAACAAGTTAAAAGTGGAGAACTAGGCTCTACAAGAGTAAAAAGACGAACATGGGGATTGGTGAGAGAGGAGAAAAACACAAGCAAACTAAGGTACCTCGTACATGAATTATTCTGCACGGTTACGGCATTTAATAAAGACACATCTGAGGCATTTTTTCCCACCACAAAAATTATACTGATGGTAGATTACTGCTGATTCAAAATTCCCTTGCACAAAGACATTTTTTCGAAAGAATAAACAAGTTAAACGTGGAGAACTAGGCTCCACGAGAGTCAAAAGACGAACATGGGATTGGTGAGAGAGTAGAAAAACACCGGCAAACTAAGGTACCTCGTACATGAATTATTCTGCACGGTTACGGCATTAACAAAATCACATCTGAGAAGATTTTTTCCCACCATAAAATTTATACTGATTGTGGATTACTGCTGATTCTAGATTCCCTTGCACAAAGACATTTTTTCGAAAGAATAAACAAGTTAAACGTGGAGAACTAGGCTCCACGAGAGTAAAAAGACGAACATGGGTATTGGTGAGAGAGGAGAAAAACACCAGCAAACTAAGGTACCTCGTACATGAATTATTCTGCACGGTTACGGCATTTACTAAAGACACATATGAGATGATTTTTTCCTACCATAAAAATTATACTAATTGTGGATTACTGCTGATTCAAGATTCCCTTGCACAAAGACATTTTTTCGAAAGAATAAAAATTAAACATTGAGAACAAGGCTCCACGAGAGTAAAAAGACGAACATGGGGATTGGTAAAAGTGGAGAAAAACACCAGCAAACTAAGGTACCTCGTAGATGAATTATTCTGCACGGTTACGGCATTTACTAAAGACACATCTGAGATGATTTTTTCCCACCATAAAAATTATACTGATGGTAGATTACTGCTGATTCAAGATTCCCTTGCATAAAGAAATTTTTCCGAAAGAATAAATAGGTTAAACGTGGAGAACAAGGCTCCACGAGAGTAAAAAGACGAACATGGGGATTGGTAAAAATGGAGAAAACACCAGCAAACTTAGGTACCTTGTACATGAATTATTCTGCACGGTTACGGCATATACTAAAGACACATCTGAGAAGAATTTTTCCCCACCATAAAAATTATACTGATTCTGGATTACTGCTGATTCCTAATTCCCTTTTACAAAGACATTTTTTCAAAATGATAAACAAGTTAAAGGTGAAGAACAAGGTTCCACGAGAGTAAACAGACGAAGATAGGTTTTGGTGAAAGTGGAGAAAAAAACATCAGCAAACTAAGGTGCCTCGTACATGAATTTTTCTGCACGGTTACGGAATTTACTAACTCACATTTGAGAAGATTTTTTCCCACCATAAAATTTATACTGATTGTGGATTACTGCTGATTTAAGATTCCCTTGCACAAAGACATTTTTTCGAAAGAATAAACAAGTTAAAAGTGGAGAACAAGGCTGCACGAGAGTAAAAAGACGAACATGGGGATTGGTTTAAAGTGGATAAAAACACCAGCAAACTAAGGTTACTCGTATATGAATTATTCTGCACGATTACGGCATTTACTAAAGACACATCTGAGAAGATTTTTTCCCACCATAAAAATTATATTGATTGTGGATTACTGCTGATTCTAGATTCCCTTGCAAAAACACATTTTTCGAAAGAATAAACAACATGAAGGTGGAGAACTATGCTCCACGAGAATAAAAAGACGAACGTGGGGATTGGTAAAAGTGGAGAAAAACACCAGCAAACTAAGGTTACTCGTACATTAATTATTCTGCACGATTACGGCATTTACTAAAGACACATCTGAGAAGATTTTTCCCAACCATAAATTTTATACTGATTGTGGATTACTGCTGATTCTAGATTCCCTTGCAGAAAGACATTTTTTCGGAAGAAAAAACAAGTTAAACGTTGAGAACAAGGCTCCACAAATATTTAAAGGCGAACAAGGGAATAAGTGAGAGAGGAAAAGGACACCAGGAAACTAAGGTAGGGTAGAACCGGGTAATGGCGAACAGAGGGTAATTTCGAACACACCTCTCTGATCGGCCAGTTACGTATTATCTTAGCTCCTTGATGTGTATCACTATAGGGGCTCCAATACGAAGAAGCAGAAATAGCACCTGCCTCTTGTCAGTTCATTCATGCACCTTAAGCTTTTTAGGCTAATATAAATCAATTTCTGCCGGTTTGATGTTTAGTTTTCAGCATTGGTACTACTGTATTCTATTTTAAACTTAAGAAATTGTTCTTTCAAGAAGCAAGTTAAGCTTCATAATTGTTCAATGTTCGGTAGGAATAGTATTTTCCTTTTTTTAAATTTGTTTTTGGTTTATTTACTTTTTCGGTCACAAATCATATTATATCAGTTAAGTAACCTCATTTTACATCCTCTCTTTGGTTACAGAAATACACAAAGCACTGTTTAAATGATTTGATATTACGTTACTCTTTATTTTCCTATGTTATTTAAATGGGGAATGAATTGTTCCTCATTACCCGACAGATAGGGCAAGACCAAACATGGTATAGGTTTAGTAAAACATTTTTTATAACTATATATAACGTGCTACACATGAAAAAAATATATGATATGAAGAACTAAGTACATAGTTCATTTCGGATTAGTTTGAAATGAATTTGGGTTAGGCAGTTAGATGATAAAAAAAAACTTTACGTGTTTGCCATCCCCGAACTTTCCCTACATCGTACATGAATTATTCTGCGAAGATATGGCATCTATTTAAGACGCATCTATGAAGATTTTTTTCCCTACCTTAAAGATTGTACTGATCATGGAGTAATGTTGATTCTAGATTCGCTTACACAAAGACATATTTCGAAAGAATAAACAAGTTAAATGTTAAATTGACGAGCTAACCACTTCCTACGGCCTCGGAATAAGAACAAATAGTGACTCAGAAGAGAAAATGAAGAACGCGATGTGGGCCATTGTAATTCGTGCTTAAATTCAGGACTGCCAGCCAAAATGTTCGCTCGTCAATGGCTCCATCTGATAAACATTTCACATCCAGGATGCGTCGTTATGGATTGGCATATCTCCCTCAGTGCAGACTGACGCTGCACTGTTTACCTAGAACCGATAGCATAGTATGGGTATTTGTCCTTACGTTTATTCGTGGATAACATTTTAATTGTCTAAATAACTTATTTCTTTTTTATCTGAAATTAGATGAGCCAAACCTCGCTAAAAGCGAAACTCTCTGCTGGAAACTCCGATGTTTAAGAGTAAATGCAGATCCTGCTGCTTGTTTTGATGGCGCAATCCGGGAATAAAAGTGGTTTCGTGAAAGGAACCCATTTAACCAACTTAGTGTTCATAGTGTTATATATAGATAGTGTTCATTTCCCTTGAGTGCTCAGAAGGAGACGAACTTCTGTGTTTTGTGCGTGATTTTGTATTTATATCCGTGGCTGCCAGTGTCATGGTCTTCGCTGGAGAGAACCTCCAATCCAAGGGTCCCCGGCTACGGCAGACTATTTTCTCCTTCACTTCCACCGCGCCGTTAAACAATGACAATAAGGAAGCGCAAGGAAGAAGAAAGTGTTTGGAAGAAAAACAGGTGCCATGAACGAAAAACAGAAATTTAGATTCTTGGTCAGCTGACACTCGTGTTTTTTTAGACGTTCTCTCCCTGCCGGATGAGTCGCCTCTTACTTCACACCTGATACAGCGGGAGTATCCTCCATCACCTTAACCGTAGGGGTGTACTTATGAGTCGCTCCAGGTGACGGAATATTTAATCACTCCATTCCTCTTAATTTACTTCAGCTATATTCCGTTGGATTAAAGACAACATTGCCTCCACCCTTCAACACTGGTGAGAAACAAGGTCTTGCTGTCATTAATTGGGGTCTTATCTGCTGTTCCGTATAAGGGCTGCCGACGCATACCTCGACGCCACAGCTGGTATACTTTTCACAGAGAGGTTTTGTCTCTGCTTTTATTTAACAGACAAATGCTGTACCTCTTGCTTCTCAATTTTATGTAGTACTAAGTGAGACCAGAAAAAGGGGGAATTGAACAGTGAGCGTTCAAGACGAGAGTGGTGTAACAATCATGCCAATCTGGAGGAGATTAATCGACGAACCTATTGACCAATTTACATACATATCAAGCGTACTTTTGTCTGTTTCAATGATGTAATAAAAATGACAATGCAATTGGATTCCTGGAATTGATTTGCTTATGCCAGTGCCGCCTCCAATCAAACAGCAGTACTTTTGGAGGAAGGACGCGGCGGACACTCGAAGCCGCCAAACAAACAAACCAAATGCCATAGATACATCACAGTAGTAATATGGACATAACAGCAGGATACGAGGGCCCGGAAAACATCATTATCGCCTCTGCTGCTCGTGAAGGAGCCCTTTCCCATCAGCCGGATGAAGAATAGAATTGTTCCCAAGACGATCTTCAAGACAAGAGGAACAATATCTCCATCAACTCCTCCGTGAGAAACTTGGAAAGGCTTTTAAGTTATCGAATATGAATTACAAGTATTTACGTTTATCGACGATAGCGGTATAGGAACGGTCCTCAAAGTTTGAGCAAATAATTGAGCCAGAAATGCAAAAACAATAAGGAAGATGTAGGGAAGGAAGTTTCCGATTGTTGCAAAGGCGTCGGAATCGCTCCTTTTTAATGGGAATACATTTTTTTGAATCTGTATCTCATACGTATTATCTTAATGTGGCTGTTTTCGTCAAGCAGTCGCCCGAACGAGGCACAGCTGTGCGACGGGCAAAAGAAAAGATCAATTTTTGCATTGTTTTGACCAACTGATTAGGAGAGAACATGTCAGACTCTCTCCCACCACTGTTGATGACCCAAGGACATGCCGCACTGCCAGATGGAAGGGCCATCGCGGCAGGAGCATGGTTTTCATTTCCAAGAACGTCAAAAACGAATGTTACAGTCTCGAAGGCTATCTGAAAATCCACCAACTATCCAGAGGTATAAGTAGAGAAGCCAGCGTGATGTGGGGGTGCTCGCCGTTTATTATAAGTTTCCTTCGAAAAGAACATCGCCACCGTCATTTGCATATTTTTTTCCCGTGTATTTGTTTATATTTTGTTTTCCTCTGCCACGCGACACTGTCGGATTACGGGGTACAAGTGTAAATGCTATATTCTTTAAAACTAAGAGCATTAAGAAAAGGCATATCTTTATTCACCCACCGGCTATGCTTCGACGTTTTGACACACGCTAGTCTGACCTGACACAACAGCCCCTCCAAATACTAAATCGAATGGCTAGTTCCATGTGGAGAAAAGCAAAGAAATTCTCCATTTATGTAAACTTACTCCCGTTAGGAAAACATGCCAAGCATTTCGACCACTAAAACCAAAAGAATTCACAAATAGAGCCACAAAATCATCAACAGTACTGTTCTCTGTGGTAGCGATTTTCAGAAAAAATTATTTTTCATACTGCATAGTTGTAAGTGGATGGCTTGGACCGAACGCTTACGGACAGCAGTTCCCAGCTAAGAATTGCGGACTTAGACATCCGGTCGGAGGTTAGATTTTAACTTCTTCTCAATGTGGGAACCGCTGATCCAGGTATGCAACAACAGGCGAAGAATGGGAGGAACGCTTGATGATCACGAGGGCAAGCTGCGCGGCGCGGGAGAGGATCCGAGGGAGTGAGACTAAAGCAGTAGCGTCGGGAGCTAATCCGAGGATAGTTGATTTATATTTTTGGCGAGTGATTTCAATAAATTGTTCAACCTTACGCTGGAGTCCCTCTCTGCTCCCTTTCTCGGGATCCTCACGGACCCTCCACTTGTGGTGACGGCTAACACTGCATTAACATTGGATAATAGCGGCAGCGGATAGCTATTGATCTTTTAACTAGGATAGCGTAAATTGTGTAAATGTGACGGATTACATTCTCACCCCTAGTGAGCTATGTAAACGCATGTGAAGAGGGACAATCTGAGATGGTAGGAAGATGTAGAAGCAAGTTTATGGGAAACGTCCCTATAAACGTTTATATAAAACAGTCGCATAATTAAATTACTGTAAAATCACACGCTGGTCTTACTTTCACATCAGACAATTCTCGTTAAAATATGCTTAGGTCTAAAGCATATATAATGAGTAGTATTTGAGGAGGCAATGGTTGCAAGGCAAGGACGGAAGAGTTGTGACGCCTCGACTGAGAGCAAGATGCAATAGAGTGATACATTAGAGATTTGCCTAGGATTCGGGCGAGGTGAAAGCTCAGTTTCTTGTGCAAATGGTACATTCGGAAGTACAATTATGTACAGATTAAAATGCACTGATTGTTAGAGCCCCTACGTGCATCATGAAAAAGGGTGGTAGATAACTGGAGTAATCGATTGGGAAACGTACTCTAGGCATCAGCGGACCATCGTTAGGAGCATCGTCACACAAGCTTCCTATCTAAGATCCACCACATGCAGTCTAATGGATGTTAATTGGTAAATGAGGTATAATGTGATGGAATATTCACCATATATTTTATAAGTCCTATTGAATAATGTATAAATCCAACTTGGAAAACAAATTGGTGAAATTTAAGAAAACAAAATTAGAAAGATTGCTTACGAAATTTTTATTTCTTTATTGTATTTAACTTTTTGTACGTTTTTTATTGTCCACCAATAGTATTTTAATAATGTTATGGTATATTTATTGTACTGTATGGGGGGTAATTGGGGCAACCTGTATCCATTAAAGCATTAATAATAATAATAACATGCTTCAGAAGAGAATTACGAGGCATATATCGAAAACGTACAGTACAAATATGTTGATGATATATTTACCATATTTAGAAATCAAAATAAGCCCTTCTCGGTTGACACACTAATTCAAATAGCGATATCTATTAGAACAGTTTCCACAGTTTGCAAAACATATGCATTTAATGTATGTTTATCGTATTTTAGAAATCAAAAGAAGCCCTTATCGATTGACATACCATTTCAAATAGTGATATCTATTATAACAGTTTTCACAGTTTGCAAAACATATGCATTTAATGTATGTTTATCGTATTTTAGAAATCAAAAGAAGCCCTTTTCGATTGACATACTAATTCAAATAGCGATATCTATTATAACAGTTTCCACAGTTTGCAAAACATATGCATTTAATGTATGTTTATCGTATTTTAGAAATCAAAAGAAGCCCTTTTCGATTGACATACTAATTCAAATAGCGATATCTATTATAACAGTTTTCACAGCTTGCAAAACATATGCATTTAATGTATGTTTATCGTATTTTAGAAATCAAAAGAAGCCCTTCTCGATTGACATACTAATTCAAATAGTGATATCTATTGTAGCAGTTTTCACAGATTGCAGCACTTATGCATTTGGATATGTTTATCGTAT
Source organism: Sympetrum striolatum (assembly GCA_947579665.1). Classification (NCBI taxonomy): domain Eukaryota; kingdom Metazoa; phylum Arthropoda; class Insecta; order Odonata; family Libellulidae; genus Sympetrum; species Sympetrum striolatum. Next base: position 29,965,560 of record OX388352.1, read on the forward strand.
TTTAGACACCATAAGAAGGCCTTTCGGATCGATATACCTCAAAAGAGAAGAAGATATTTACTTCGACAGTTTCCAAACTTTTCAAGAAAAGCATGCGCAAAGAACAGTGTCCAGGGCGGGAGATAGGCCTACCTATCACTCACCCATTATTCAACGACCCCAATGTGTGATTTCCATGAAAAAGGGAGACACCCCGTGCGTCAGTATACTTCTACGTCCAAGGGAAGGCAATGGAGCAAATCTGAGTGGCGGCATTGCGGTCCCTTCTCTCCTATAGCTTAGCCAGTCTGCTCATTGAGGAGAGAGGAGGCACCCAGAGCAGCTTAAAAAAGTCCAATGGCAACAATAGATACAAGGACGACCCGCTCTTGAAATGGTAACGAGACGGTGACAAAGAAAGTTTCCATCACCTCTTCCATTAGTCCACAATAAGTGGTGTGACAAACTTTTATGATGGAAATAGTAGGTAACGAGAGACTGCAATCGCTAGATATCCTCGTCAGAACAACACCCAACCAATGGCACTCGGGGAATCAATCTCGGGGAAGATATCAAACTATTAGGAAAACAGATTCATAATAATTAATAAGCAAATGGGATGTTATGTTTTCACTGTGCACCTAAAACTTCAGAGAATTTTTTAAAAAGGTATAATCAGCGGCGACGGAGAGCAACCCATACACTCCTACTTCGGTTTAAATCCGTTATATATGACACCACCTGATAAATTAGGAGGTTTATTTCCCATTGAAAACATCTATACAGCTACCAAGAAAAGAAAGTAAATCAAAAACCGTGTTTTGACGGAGCAAAACGCTCCAACCAGAAGAAGTGGTTTCAAACCACTTCCAGTAGAAACTTTAAGAAAATACATCACACCTGGTTCCGCTCAAGGACTGTCGAGACGCGACTTGGTGAGCTGTATGCACGGATAGCAACCCAAAGATTCCAACTTCGGTTAAAGCCGGTTGTATACGGTCCTACCTAATTACCTAGGTGAATTATTCCCTATAGAAAACATATATTCAGCAGCCAAGATAGGAAAGGAAAACTTAAACTAAGTTTCGCCTGAGCACAGAGCGCCCACCAGAAGAGGTGGTTGACGACCACTTCATGGAGAAACTTAGAAAAATACAAAATTTTGTATACTCCGATAGCCATCCCCTTTACTAGAGGTGTTTGATATTATTGAACAATCGTCTACTACCACCTAGGATAAGGACAAATGGACTACCTCAACAGGGTGAGGTCTGCTCCGTGTCAACACGGGCAGGAGGGCGGCTTCGAAGGCATGCCCCAAAAACTTTGGACATTGATTGATGTAGTGAGCACACAGAATGTAGCTCGGAAACTGTATGTAAAGATCTCCCAACTCGGGCAGGGAGATAATCAGATGATTATTATCAAGTGGTCCCGAAATCAATTGTCTCAAAAACGATATGCTTCGTGACAGGCTCCTAGATTCATTAGGCAATTATTTTGGTAAAGGAAATTTGTTTTTTGAATTGATACTCAGTGCAAGCCGTAGCTGCTCGTGCGCTGAATTGACAAGAAGTGATTGTGCCCTGCCCTTCTCAAAGGGAAACGAAACAAAAACAAGACTTCATAGAGACACATTTTCTGTACGCATTTCCATCGACGGTAGCGACGCCGGATGCGAATATAAAAAAATACACCACACCGAGGTCACATTTCAAGACAGTCAAGACATGGCTTGGTCGGCTGCAATCTGTGCTTACATGTCCCATACTAGGGAAATACGAGTTCCAGTCAGTATTAATCTAATAGTACATTGTCTAAAATTAAAGATACGGTCAGACTGGCAACAGGCTCTCTCTCCAGTACTCCAGTGGCTTAGTAGTACGTTCATCCCGCAGAAAGTTGTGGTGGAGTGGTCAAAAAAGATGTGTAAGTGGGGGAAGGAATGCGGCAGGGAGTCAATGTACTAATAAAGTTATTGTACAACGGATCCGACGCGGAACACTAGAAAATATTACGATAGAGAGAATACAGCAAGAATGAAAAGATTTAGATTTCCATCGCACAATGTTTAAGAAATTGCATTTGGGACAATAGTACTCCAATAGCAATACAGGAGCGCGTTCTAGGTGTCCGGTCGCTTCTACAGAGAAGACATCCAGGAGCGAAGGACAACAAGTTCAACACTTAAACTTCACAAAATTATTTTCCTGCTTTCCGCAAGGAAAGATATCACTCCAGCTTTAGAATTGATGATGATACTTATAAATATTTAAGCATTCAAACCAATGCGCAATAAAAAGGATCTAATGAGAAGATTTTTATATCCAGACGCAAATCAATCTTGGTCTAACAGTGAAAAGGGTTTGACAGATACTGAAACAGCACGATATGCTTTTCTTTCTGGGTTAAGTATCAGACTAAAGGCTTCATTTTTTTCTAAATGCAATACATAGAGGGAAGAGGAATAAAAATTATCATTAGTATTTCCAAAGGAGTTCTTTTTGCAATAATTCACGACGGTGAATAGTTTCATTGAAGGAGCATGGAGATTCCTTCTTTCCAGAAGAATACCATGGAAAAGCATGACGAATGTGGTGGACACTGTAATGAGAGATATTTTGAAAACTGTCTTCTCTTTAGCGCACCCAGAGGCTAAGTAATATTTTGGACTGCATCCTATCATTTTAGAAAATTAGAATACCTGCAAACAACAAGTTGGAAGAAAAATCGCCGCAAAAAGTGGTTGTTTACCAAACATTAATCTTATAATGCCGATTATTTGAAAAGAGATATTATTATAAGTTTATATTACAAATTTTAGTCGAATATCGTTAAGACGAAATTTATGAAGGTGTATCGGTGGTCTTCTTTTGTATAGGGGCACTGCAGGACTCATGTTGCTTAGAATACTTAAGCAAAATGCTCCAAATTATTGAAGTGAGGAAGTAGTCTAGTTCTGCCCAGCCACAAAATACTGTTAATCAGTCCCATTGTTACTCAATTCCAATTCAACAATTACTCAATCCAATCCAATTTTTCCCTTCCCAAATATTATTTGTGTATTTACAAATTATTTTATTGGAAAATACGATAGAAAATTGAGTCGCCATTACCATTTGTTGGGCGGTAAAAGAATATGAGTACCCCCTCCATAAACAACCTTCACATATTGCAGTAGAATTCGATAAGGCATCATACAATGATTAAACTTTGCCTAAGTGCAAATAAACAACCACCTAAATCAATGACTCCGAGGGTAAAATAATAGGACGATGCTGTAAGAAAGCGTGGGCTGAGCGGTGGGTCCCAAGGGCGGGACAGTCGCCACCCCCACTCACCTACTTTTGCTTGCCAATGAGTGACTTCTGTGTTATTGAACGTAATGTAGAAATAAACACGGTTATCCGCCGTAATACGGACGCCACACTCAAATGAGGAGATAAAAATCAGACTCCTCCCATTACTGCAAATAATTCCATTTCAATCGTCAGTGATCACCTCCCTTTCTCACTAGAAGTCAACATCATCTTCGTAATTCAGACATCCCTCATAAAAGAAAATTTAATAACAAATAAAATAACCTGCTATCTCGTTCCGGGCGCCGTGTATAATTTATATATAACTTATTACTTCCAACACGTAGATATTCTACAAATTACGTCAATAAGTAGACAGATATATGTTTCAAACGTAGCGTGATAACACTGTTCGTCAATCAAGCTTCTTAACTCAAACACGGAACAATGTCATTCCAGGTATCGCGTAGTACAAATTAATATTCGATAAAATACTGCCATATTCATTTTGGTGTGGAGTTGTTAAATATAAAAATTACATAACATATTACGTATAGTGGAATAGAAAGCAAAGTTATAATCACCACCATCAGTCCAATATACTTCCAGTAATTTACTGGTTAAACGAAATAGCGGCGTGACCTAAACCAATATTTTCTTGATAACGTGATAAAAGTAACATACTTTGACAATATGTTAATTTATATATATGGGATGGAAATTTGTTGTACGATTATGATTCAGACTAGTATGTAACATTGTATTGTGTAAGACTTTTATTTGTGAATTTGTTATATATGTTATTTGGAAAATTGTAGACAAACTTGTAAATTGTTACCATCGGACTAGTTGTCCATTTGTAACACCTGTATTTATAATAATAATCAGCATAAAAAAAATTAATATATTGTGACGGTCCCGTCAGGTGCGACACCGTCCCGTGAGAATTTGAACGTTTTTTGTTTTGGATATTGCTTGGGGCTTGCGTAGGAGACGTAGAGACAGAATTGGTGCGGGGCAGGTGTTGAACGGTCGAAACTTAGTAAGTTTCGATGGCGGACAATCAAGGACGAACCGAAACCCCAAGCCGGAGAAGAACGTTACATTTTGGCGCAAAATTCACGGCCTTTTACTCTAAGTAAGAAAGGAAGAGATAATGTGGAAAGGAGATTTTAGAAATTATCGGACCAACCCTGTGATACCAGAATCGCCCATAGCGTCTTCCACGCAAGAGTTGCGAAAGAACGATTCCCTGGACGTTCGGATGGAAGGTCTGACCTTAGAAGAGTTAACTACGAAGAAGAAGAAAGAGGTAAATCTGGAGCCAACCATCCAACCAGCGGAGAGTGAAACGTCTGCGATGTTAGCGACATTTCAGACGATGAAGCAAGTGATGGGTGAGATGGTGAGAGGAGCCATTATCAAGTTGGAGGACAGCTTCCGAAGAATGAGAGAGGAAATGAGGAACTGTTTCGAAGAGTGGAAGGAAGCGTGCAAGGAAGATATCTCTAAAGAGTTGAAAAGGACAATAAAAGACACGCCGCCGCGCGTTGAAGTTACGGAGGCCATGATCGAGGAAAAAGCCGCAGCCATTGCAGAAATTAAATCTCATTTTGATACTGACGCTGTCAGGGAGGACGCAATCAGGCGAGCTGAAAACCAGAAGTGGGATGCGAAGATCCATAAAGAGATTGAAACGCTAAAAAGAAGGGAGGGTTGAAAATCGTATGAGAGTAATTGGCGCACCTAGCCCCATTCAACTCGATCATGATCCAAAACCAAGGTTTGCGGGACGATCTTCGGAACACCCACTACAATCCCTTAAGGACCTGGAGTCTTATTTTACTATCTCCGCAACCCCAGAGGAGGCCCGGAAGACTTACTTGTATAATCTTTTTGAGGGCAACGCGAAAATATGGGCAGATTCCGTTTGCCTGCGACACAAGACGTATGGAGAACTTAAGGCTAAGTTATTAGAAAACTACTGGAACTTGCGAGCGCAGTATTCGTACAAATCTAAAATACTCACTGGAGTGTACCAGGCGAGTAAGGATGGAACCATGTTCCATTTTGTAAACAAAAAAAATCGCTGCATCCAGTTTGTTCCAACCCGCGATATGTGAAGCCGAGTTGCTGTTTGCTATCATGAAGCAGTTGCCTTCCCCGGTACAAAATATCCTGAAGACAGCAGATAACTTGACCCTGGAGCGACTTCAATCATCGCTGAATTAGTATGACCAGACGGAGGATGGGGAGAGGGAGACCTACCAGGGGGAAGGCCTACCCCGGGAAGATGGTTTACGAACCAAAGAGGAGTATGGAGGGGTCGAAAAGGTCAAAGCCCTAGGTTTAGGGAGGTGACGGACGAAAAGGACCCGCCAGGAAGGAGAAATGGCGCCGGAGGCGAGCTCTACCCGCGGAACGAATGCGATTCTCCATGGAAGGGACAATCCGGTGGGGAGAAAAGGTCGAATTTTGAGCGTCTACCGCATATGTCAGGCTTTGAGTTTAAAGGGGGAGAAGGAGTGGAAGCTCCGGCATGTAGTCCATCGACAAGGAGCAATGGGGCAGTGAAGCGTATGACCATGCGAGAGGAGAGGTGTAAACGAATGGGGTTAGGATCGTTTTCTCCCCCCGGCACGAACCGACTACGAGTAAGACTGCCTTTTTACTCATACGAATATCTTAGAGAAGGTGAAGAAGAAGAAGCTGAGCACGGTATTCTCAAGAACTTTAAAAGAAAGCTGGTAAATCCTAAGTGCGAGGGAGAGACGGTAGAGGCCTTGCTACACTCAGGATGTCAGGCGTCGTCGATCTCCGAGGAGTTTTTCCAGAAGATAAGAGCGCGAATCCCCAATGTTCCAGTGTTGCCGATGAACAGAAAACACGTGATTTATGCAAACGGGAGAAAATCAGCGCCTATATCGCGACAGGTTCTTTTGTTGGTAAACTTGAATGACTGTTACGATGTTTTAGTGTTTCTCGGTGTCAAGGGCTTAATGAGGCCTGTTATTTTGGGGGCTGAATTCATGAGGGAGCGGAAAGCCGCGATATATTTTAAGGAAGATTAGGTCACTTTCAAAATGCCGGGTTCCTTTTGGGTTAAAGAATAGTGGAGCAGTTTTGGTGCAATGTTTAATTGATACCTTTTTTTCGAACGAATTTTCGAAGAAAGAACGTTACAATATATATATATATATATATATATATATATATATATATATATATATATATATATATATATATATATTTTAATTATTCAAATTAGCCATACAATATTTACAATATGACTAGAAGAATATACAAATATCTATTCCAAGATTCTCGGTACCAAAATGAACTGCTAACTTCTCAAACCAGACGAGGCCCATACGAACAGAGTGACCTCCATTAATCAAACCAAGGAATCGCAACCGTAGTTTTGAAAACGACACTTTTTTAAAACGTACCAGTGGAATTCCAATGCCATCAATAGACAATATAAGGATGTATGGTTTTAACACTTTCGTGGGTCTAACGGGCGCCAGGATGAACAGAAATGCATAACATTCATGCTATTAAGAAACAGTAATCATCTATGAAACTTTAAAGGACACTCAACTAATCATTACTGACGCTTACAAAAAGGAAAAACATTTCGTTGTGATTTATATATTATTATTTATATAGGTAATTAATTTGAGCTGCTTTCTAGCTATTTATTTTCCAGAATGCTCCCATTGTGTATGTATACATTTATGTGAATGTATTACCATTTCGGATACTAATGTATATACATACACACGTAAGAGTTTGTGTGATTGTGTTTGGACGCTCTGACGAAGGTTATGGGGTGTGATATGAAAACTATGTATGCGACGTCGACTAAAAACAATACAAGGAGCTTGTGGACGCTTTAAAATCTGGACCTTCTGAAATAAGTAATAAAAAAGAATGCATTGACCACATTAACAAACTTATGAGAACAACGCTCCACGAGTGTACAAAGATGAAAAACACAAGCAAACTAAGGTACCTCGTACATGAATTATTCTGCACGCTTACGGCATTTACTAAAGACACATCTGAGAAGATTTTTTCCCCACCATAAAAATTATACTGATTGTGAATTACTGCTGATCACGAACTATTTACGTTGATCATGGAAAAAAATTAACAATAAAATGAAGAAAATAAAAACTCACTACAATACACAAATCAAAGAAGGGCGTTGATTAAAAGAGGAAACACAAAGACAAGAACTAGGAGAGCGGAGACACCTCTTGGGCGCAACGGAGTCTCGAGTGAGTGTGTCGCGCCTTCAACCTCGGAGGTTGCGCCCTCTCTTTTCGCCGTTCCTTTGTTTGCATCGCTTAGTTTTGTGCATGTCCTGGAAAGCCTTATGAGACTACGCGTCAAAAAAGAAGCTTCTTATTTCCGCCATGTAGCACAGCGGCGCTAAGGTCGAACGTCGCGAATGCGAGGCAATATCAAACGTTTTAACGGCCATTTTTCCTTTCGTCGGAGTTGGTTCATCAGTCAGTTTTGTATAAAAAATGAGGGAGTATTGCCATGCACCTCGACGCATCGGAAGATTGGAATTAGAGCGAATCTTCAATTTTCCGCGAATTAGATCGGAAAGGTAAGCATATAGTGTAATTTGTTTTATAATTGTAGTTAGAGTTAATACATGTTTTGAAATGATACTTTGATTACATGTGGTTGTTCAGGAAATCTAACACATAAATCTTGTATACGATTTAAATGGATGATAGTTGTCACTACTAATGAAGAGAATCCATATTAATTTATTATGAAGCTTCATATCTTTAGTTTATAATGCAAGAAAGATAATGACGTAGGAGTTTCGCATGCTAAACAATTCTCTCACGTGCCATAGGTTCGCCACCCAGGCCAAGACTAAAGCCATTACAATTAGAAACTCCCGTCATGTAATTCGTCTTTATCTTGACCAAATCCCTAAAATAACACTTTGCGATACTGCAACTGGTAACTCCAATACCGTCCGTAATCTTAGCATCGTTATGAATTTCAATCTCTCTTGGAAGGATTATGATTCCTTAACTTCTAATAAAGTAGATTTAATATTTTTACAAATGATTATGTCAATTAAAATTGCATAAACATCTTTTTCCTGCAGATGTTATTAAAAACCTAGTGACAAATCATTTTTAGTATCGGCCATTCATTTCTGGAATTCCCTCTTCACTACAATATGCAATGCAAGAATCAATAATAAATAGATTTAAATAAGTTTTATCAATTTTTTAAACTGAAGTGTTTCATATTGTAATATTTTCTTGTTTCTACTGCAATAGATTCAATGCTATAATTTACTGTTGTCCTTAGGTGACTTACCTTAGGATATAATAAGAATTAATTTAATTCAATTTAAGTTAGGCTTAAACTGCTACATTTACTGTCGACCGAGTTGTGACGGTTTATGCCACTGATGCACTAACTTTGCCATTAACCACGATGCATTAGGAATCACAGGTATGATGTATCTTTTGTACATTGAAACACAAGCAGAGAAAGGAAGGTATAAAATGAAATTTGTTTGAAGTCTGATATGTTATGAAATGAAGCTTCGGATACATAAGATTTCTAACGATACCTCAGTAAAAGGGTCACAGAAGAAAGCATTGTTTTATAGAATACTACGGGATTGCATGACGAGGAGATGTATCAGGGGTGATGGTCACGGGGTTCTAGCCCGGTCACTGGGTATTTCTCCGTGACCGCTATGGTATTCGAGAAGGCCTGTCATCAACCAGGAAAAATTCAGTAATAAATGTTACAAATTATATTATAAATTCATTATTTAGTTGTAAGGTAAATGTAATATATTTATACCAAGGAAAAACGGACTTGTCACACCAAAATGTTCTGACCATTCACATCATGGGTCTCATCTGAGATCACAATCCCATCAATATTTACACCTTAACCAATCACAGCAGCAGCAAACTCAGGCTTACCACAAAGAATGTTCTGGCCGAGTAGCCTAAGGTTTAGGCAGCATCCCGGGTAGAGGAAGATCCCGGGTTTGATTCCCAGCCCCGTCAGACATTTTTCAAATCCGCTTTCCCTTGGGATTTTTCCTGGGTGCACACCCTTTTGTGCAAAGTACCTTTAACCCTTTCTTCATAATATATGTATTTAATCGTTATATGGCAATTGTATGTTAATAATGTATGCATTTAACATTAATTATGTTTATAACTCGTATATATTGTGACGGAACCCAATGCCGGTCTGCCATCTGAGTATTTCTAGGGCAGGGGTCGAAGGAATGGCCTCGCCGAGAAAAGAGAAAGCGAGAAGGGGAGGAAAGGAGCCTTCTTCTTTAGGGCAGTGCTGGCTGGAGCATGAAAAGGAAAAGGACGTGTGGTGGGTGGGGGCGATTTCAAAAGACTGTTACAATTCGATAATTTTTGTGGAATACGAGTTATTTCGGTTAATGCTTGCGTTTTGTTTCGCGACCAGATCGTGGACGCAAAATTGCACCGTCCGGGCCGGGAGTGTTACAATATGTATGTAGATAAAAAAAGACTGCCGCCAGGCTTACAGCCTGCCTACAAATTATGCAATAAAAATATTTATGTGTAGCCAGTACGGTCATATAAAAGCCCAATTTTAGATTTAGCAAACGTGGAGATTAGGGCGGAAGTGGCCGTAAAATTAATTTCTCAAGGTAGTTCTGTTAATAGAAAGTTTTAAAACCCTGAGTAAAGGTCATCAGAATTCACAATTATTTAGGCACGGTAATCCGGAAGAGGAATGCTCGATGAAAGCAAAAGCTATTCGATGAGTCCACGAAAAATGTGGATTCACGTTCCTAGTCGGAATTCTTATACTCCTTAGCGGCGATTAACGGCAATGTTGTAAACAGCTTGCTGGACTCGGGTGCCGAAAGTTCTTTGATTTCCGAAAGCATTGCAAGTTAATTTTCTTGTAACAAGGCTCAGGATTTCAATGTTTTCAAAGTAAACGGGAAGAAGACTTTTACTTCCTATTAGAAAACAACTTAATAAACAGAATTAACAGAGATCACCATTGAAGTGGTCTATGTCAACCTATCAGATTCCTATTTGAATTTCGATCTTTTAATCATACGAAAAGTGTTTAAAAATACAGATATACCATTCTTGCCGATATATTCGGTGCAAAGATAGACCGTAGGAATAACTGACAATTCAAATATTCCAATTGCCAAGTCAGTTCACAACGGAAAAAACTTATCCTCTTTCCTAGAAATTCTGGACCGTAACTACAATCGCCACGTAACGTTAAATAAGGAAAGAACAGTACTACGTATAAGAAATTATGGTCAGTTAATTCAGTAGAAATCTGAAAATTTAATTCTAGATATTCACCATTCTCACTGATTGCTAGAAGGGCTATTCTTCTCCGAGAAAACCAGGCATTTACGCACCAAAACGAGGACCACTTCAATAATGTCGTGGATCCGGACATCGGTGCACACACGCAGAACATGTAAAGGGTGTGGGAGGACGTCAAGAGTTCATCCCTTGTTTTGGACCACGAATAAATCAAGTTGATGCGTATCTGGCTGCATTTATGTGAAAGCTTTAACTCTATCACCGCCGGAGGAGATAGAACGATATGCAGCCGTATCTAAAATCCATGCTCCATAACAAACTCGTCCTTTCTTGAACACCTTCAATGGTTAATTTCCCTAACCCCTACTATTTTCCTTTACCTCTTCCTTTTTAAAGGATGAATACAGATAAATACTACGGTAAGAGGGGCTCAAAACATGAATCATCCATTGTCCAAAAGTACGGATACGGTCGGACTGGAAACTGGCTCTTCACAGAGCTTCACCAAGAACACATTTTATCATACCATAAACCTAGGCACAATTATAACCTTACATGGGAGTTAACGGAGGGCTTTACCATCCGTTCATGGAAAATAAGTACTAAATACATCCTCAGACTTTTGTCCACTTGTCTAATGCCAAATCGCATAACTCCCTCAGTATTCCTAATCTACATAGAGACTATTCCCCACTCAGTCCTCTCAAAAGGGTTGTAAATTTCACGCTGACTGCAGAATATTTCGACTTTCAAACTAAGAGAGCGTAAAACACCTGTTCATTGTATTCCAACTCGCAAATCGAGCATACCTTCCCACGTCTGCGCAATGCAAAATGCAGAATTTAAATCAAACGAGCAATTACATATCAAATACACGTTCGTAGATTAATCGTTTTAAAATTAACCTGTCTAATATTCCCCAAATAAATAAAATAATTCAATAAGACTTCTTTTAATTGTATCGATTACTCAATTATATTTGTATTTTTTAGCAATGGTGGCTGGTTAGCGCTTTATGTTTGGATATAAATGTTACTATCCTGATTTAATTTGAAACTACGGCAGTGATTGGCTCCCTAAATAACAGAAAGTGTATTAATTACTTTTGAGATGACCGGACATGTTGAGAGATATCCAAGCATAGCATTGATGTTAAAGACCTGAGGATGGTGCTTATAATCCATACAAAATCACTATTGTCTGGAGTATTAATGAAGGGAAATAAGACAAACGAGTGGTCCAAATCGAAATAACCCCAATGGACTGACTATAAGTAAAATAAGGTGAAAAGGTTGACGGAGAGTTGAGGATTTAATTCAGTTCTACCTGAAGAGACTCTAGTAGTAGGATAGATGTTGAGACTACAGCATAGTTTATTTGCACCATAAACAAAAATTGAGATCTTCAACCTGAATGAAAGAAGCAGACTTGGTTTTAATTACACAGCTATTATTTGTAGAGGGTTGTGATAATTAACTACAGGAATTTCTGTTTCTATTAAGAGAATTAGATTTAGTTAATGAGTATAGTCTCCTTAAAATAAACTTTATAATATTTTCTATAGACCTTTCGTCATCGTTGAAATGTCTTTTAGGTTTCCATGAAGTGTGTGAGGGATCAGAGCCCGAAAAAGGTGACAGCAGTGACAGCTAAACATCATTGGCGTCGCTACAACACTGCGAATCCCGAAAAATATAATTCTCGCCATGACATTCGAACGTAGGAATAGAATAATAGAATAATAATTTTATTATGCTCTGGGATAAGTATTTCCCATAAGAGCAGAAAGAAAGTACAAAAAGAATATCTGCTCATACAGTATTTCATCAATAGTACAAAAAATAATTAATAACAAAATTTATAACAAAATTACAAATAAGAAAATTAACCAAGGCTATAATTTAACAAACAATTAATCGAACGTAACCAAAAGATAATTATATAATTTTTCTTTAAAAGAAAACAACGAGTTGGAGTTTTTAATTTGTACAGGTAATGTGTTCCAAAATTTAGAGGCAACGAGCAGGAAGGATTTTAGATAGACGTTGGTGCGAGGAATTGGGCAAACAAGATGGTTTGGGCCAGACCGGGTAGATTTAGAGGATACAGATTGTTTATATGTGAACAGGTCATAAATATACTGTGGTTGAGATTCGTGAAAAACAGTAAACAAGAATGATCCAAGAAAATATTTTCTTCTTATATTTGGTTTTAACCACTTCAATTCACGGCGATGACTGAAGTAGGAAGAGCCATGGATCGAAAATTAACTTCAAATACCTCCGCATTCAAAGATCGCGAGATCATTAACAGTTAGTAAGCATATAAAAATGAAATCAACAGCAAAGTCTTTTTAGTATCATTACAGAACTTAGATACGATTTCAATGTTGCATATAAACAGGTTATGACGTGTCTACCTCTTTGGATATAGTTCACCTGCTGACCGCGAGAGCGCCTCCAAAAAAATCCCGAGGGGATGACCGGGAGAAGAGGAGTGTAAGTGAAAGTGGTATTCCAGAGTCAGTCTTGTACTGATCAAGCATAAAAGATTTCTTACCTTTGAGACGGGCCCGTTACAAGGTGAATGCGAAGAAACTGATTTAAGAATTGCATTTTGGACGTGAGTGATGTAAAATAAAGAAAAAATGAGAGCATGTGCTACAAATTATTTAAGAATTTTAATATTCTTTATTTCTCTGAATAAAATACTTTCTGGACCCAGTGCTGATATGATTCAGAATTTCCTGTATTTGAATACATTGCAAATTCTAATTCTTATTCCATAAAAAATGGAAGTCGCCGTGGATTCAGGCAATTCACGTTACATTTCTGTACCGCTGGATGCATAAGAGGGAGGAACCTCTAGGATTGAAACTTGCACCATCAATCCATCTTTTAAAAAAAAGATCAAATACTGGAAAGATGTAAGAAGAAATCATAACGGACGATCAACCTATCGAGGGGATTGAGGGAAGACAATCCTAAGGCTCTCTCCTTAAAATGACCGTAATCCTAACAATTTTAAGAAACGAAACGCACGAAAAGGTGCAAATTACGTAATTCACAGCTAACTGTTTGCCCTCTTGGTTTTGGGCGATACGGAACTTTCAGCCCCCTAACTTCTAATTTCACTGTATTTGTTGTCTTTATCTCACTTAATAATTCGTAATTTCAACGTAATTACTCCCAATTTAATTCCTGTTCCACCTTTCACGGCTTCTTGGAAGTGCCTGCTGGAGCAAGCGCGCACAGTAGTAAAACCATCTTAAATGAATCCCCAAATACCATAACAAGCATCAATTATGTGATTTAAGGTTCTTTAGAAAACTAAGGCTTAATACCTCAAGACAATAGAATCAAATTCATTAGGCCGATGTCAAAACCGAAGTAACTTAAGTGTATGCGGAGATGTCATCTCGAGGGATAGTGGGCGGAGAGTATATCAAATTATCCCCTTTGAAATACCCGAAAACGTGAGGCCAATAGTAATAATCAATTTGTAGTGGATTGCGACGATGTGATAGTTCTGAAACGGTCAAATCCCGGCATGAAAATACACAGCTTGGTTTATAAAGATAATGGATCGAAGATTCCTCAAAAAAGTATGCGCAAATAGCAGCGTCCAGGGGTGGGAGATAGGCCCTTACATCACTCACCCGCTATTCCAAGGGTCCAATTTGTGATCTCCATGGACGGATGTGTCATCTCGTGCGTCAACATCTTTCCTCTTCCAAGCCAAGGCAGAGGTTTACACTCACTTAGAATATTTGCGGCCCTTTCTCTCCTGAACCACAACCAGTCTGTAGGAGAGTAAAAGAGGCACTCAGAAAAGCTTCAAACAGTCTAAATGCATACATGGATACGAGGACGACACGCTCAAGAAATTGTCACACAGAAAAAACACCTTCAAAGAAAGTTCCGATCACCTCTAGAATTTTCACCCCTTAAAGTTTATAATAATTCTTTCAATGCAAATAGAAGAAAATCCCAGACTGCCATTTCTGGAAAACCTCGTCAGACCAACACCCAATGGCGCTCTGGCGATATGACGATCAAGGAAAAACGACGCACGCCGACCAAACGCTCAAATGAGAACCCGAATAATAACAAAGGGTAGGATACCGCAATGGTTGGATAACTTTAAACATACAAACAGGGTGGACTATACCCGGCCGAAACTTATTACTATCTTAAAGATTCTAATCTACTAGAATATAAAAATTGGATCAATATCAAAATTCCAGGATTAGGACAAAGAAAAATGGTGATACCGCTGCGCATTGAAAACTCCACAGATTTAAAATGAAAAGACAAAAGAAAGGCAACCCATACACTCGTACTTCATAATCAGAATCCATAGCGAGAATTCTGGGGAAACAAAAGATGTATCACAGGCATCCCTGAGCGCAGAGCGCACACCATAAGATAAGCAGAGAGAAGGGAGGAGCATTACGACATATTCACGGACCAACTTGGAATAATTGACAATTATTGGTAATGAACATCCTCTGTGGTAGCCCACGTTGGCTACAGAAATAAGCCCTCCATCTTCTATAGACATATTTTAAAGACTTTTTTGTAAAATTTGTTTAACTAAACTAACATCGTGAGGTGAGACGGGGACGGGGAGGGAGGATGAGTAAATGCTGTTTTTGATTACCTCCATGATTTCTTGTTTACGCGATATTCAAGAAAATGAGAACAGAGTTCACCCAAAAAAAAGAGATTTATCAAGCACTATTCTAGTTGGATTAATGTAAACGTTAATTTTCCCGACCTAGTGCTTCAGAACTTACCTAGGAGTTCTATAACTCCAGATTAGACAATCTAAGTTTCATTTGTTTCATGTTTATTACATTGTTAATTTATAATTTAAAATTCTGTGTATTATATATCTAAAGAAGTAGCAATTCACTTTGGTAGACGCTAGATAGCGGCCATAATTAGATTGCCATCTTTCGAGTGAACGAACGAAACGAAGGAAAACGGAATCAATTAGAGCTAGTACTCCAAATTGTCTTACGCTACAACAATAACTTTTCCAGAGGTATCAATTTAACACCTCATGATATTTACAATAGGTGGTAACCAAAAATGTCTATTTTATATTTGTGTTTATTCAGGGCGCACATAAAAATTCTGAAATTTAAGAAAAGGGACAAACAGCTGCAAGGGAGAGCAACCAAATGACACCTCAGTTATAGTCTGCTATAAAGGGTCCTACCTAATAACCTTATTGGCTTATTCCCACTTGAAAATATATAGAGTGCAACTGAAATTGGAAGAAGAACTTTTAACTGGGTGGTTTAACTGCCAGAGCACAAACGGCCTATCAGGAAAAGTGGTTACCGAATACTTTACAAAAGAACACCACACCAAAGACCCAAGTTAGGAAAATTGGGTCACGACTCAATCTGCTGCATCCAGTCCATACAGGTCCTAAGGCCTCCTCCGAAATCGTAGAACACACCTCAAAGACAAGAGGTTGCGGAGAATGGAGGAAGTCGTGGAAGATGGAGGCCAACAACACGGAGCGGCGAAGAGGTCGTGGTAATGGTATTGGAGGCTAACATACCATTGCTACCATTGAACAATCCTTAGGCAAAGTGACATTAGCTTTGGACTATATTCGTCAGCAAGATGGTTTCTTCAAAATAGAGAATATATATTCTGCAACAAAAATCGGGAAGGAAAGCGGACTGAGCACAGAGAACAGATAAGAAGTGGATTCAAATACTTCATGGAGAACTTTCTTCACTAATTGGAGACAAATAAAGAAAATACACCACACAGGACTTCCGCTCCAGGACGGTCGAAATAAAACTGATTTGGCTGCACCCTTTACATACTGGTCAAAAGGCCTCCGCCAAATAACGTGACCACGTTCCAAGAAGACCCGACGCATCGGTGACCGGAGGAAGACCTGGAAAACGAGGGTCTATGCTGCGGAATGGAACGAAAGGGCAGGTCGTGATGGCGGTTGTTGACGAACACGAACCGCTGCAATACAGTAGTTTTATGCTCCTACTGTGTGTGACGGCATAAACAAATGCTTTTATACTGTTATTTTTTCGTCACTTTGATACAGGTCTGATTGATCCTCTGTTTTTTTTCCAGAATTCATTTGAAAATACCACAGTGAATTGCTCCGTAAACAACGGAAAGCATAGAAATTCCTATAAGGTGAGCATGCGTGTCAAGCAGTGGCTCAGAATTGGGTCGATTTTAACTGAGAATGATGTGATAAAATGTAAATACGAGGACAAAAATTTTAGTGAATTAATTTGCGATATTCTGGGCGATGAAAAGACTGACTAGCTTTGCGAAGAGCACTTCAATCGTAGGTCTCTTCCATGCAAAGAAACACTGGGAGAAATATTTTTCTGTGAAAAATAAAAAAGACGTAATGTGTCGATTGACAGTTCAAAACTTGCATACAACCAATACGGCAACAGAACGACCCGGCCGACGACCCTTACTCCATCGAGCCACCAGGTTCGACTTCCAAAGTAAGTCAGATTCAACGTTTAGAAGACCTTTGGTCTTAGCAGCGGAATAGTGTAGATACAGGTTAACTGCCGACAGAACAAACCTTAGGCAAAGTGAAATTAGCGTTGGACTATATTCGTCACCTAGATGGTTTCATCCAAATAGAGAATATCTATACTGCAACAAAAATCGGGAAGGAAAGTCGCCTGAGCACAGAGAACAGATAAGAAGTGGTTTCACACTATTTCATGGAGAACTTTCTACCTTAAATGGAGAAAACTAAAGAAAATACACTACACTAGAATTCCACTCCAGCACAGTCGAAAATAAAACTGATTTGGCTGCACCCGGTACGTACTGGTCAAAAGGCCTCCGCCAAATAACGTGACCACGTTCCAAGATGACCGGACGTTGCGGAGACTGGAGGAAGACCTGGAAAACGAGGGTCTATGCTGCGGAATGGAACGGGAGGGCAGGTCGTGATGGCGGTTATTGACGAACACGAACCGCTGCAATCCAGTCGTTTCCGCAAACCCACAGCAAAGTGGCTGAATTAATGAATCTCCGCAGCCATGTTAGAGAGGGACCGAAGAGTTACAGGGGTTCAGGCTTGTGCAGGATATTTTATTTCACTTGCTGTTCATGTCAAGCAAGTATGCTCCTACTGTGTGTGACGGCATAAACGAATTCTTTTACACTGTTATTTTTTCGTCACTTTGATACAGGTCTGATTGATCCACTGTTTTTTTTCCAGAATTAATTTCAAAATACCAAAGTGAATTGCTCAGTAAACAACGGAAAGCATAGGAATTCCTATAAAGTGAGCATGCGTGTCAAGCAGTGGCTCAAAATTGGGTTGCTTTTAACTGAGAATGATGTGATTAAATGTAAATACGAGGACAAAAAATTTAGTGAATTAATTTGCGATATTCTGGGCGACGAAAAGACTGACTAGCTTTGCGAAGAGCACTTCAGGCGTCGGTCTCTTCCATGTCAAGAAACATTGGGAGAAATATTTTTCTGTGAAAAATATAAAAGACATCATGTGTCGATTGACCGTTAAAAACTTGCATACACCTAATACGGCGACACAACGAAAGCATAGAAAATACTTTCAAGGTTAGCATGCGTGTCAAGCAGTGGCTCAGAATTGCGTTGATGTTAACTAACTGAGAATGATGTGAGAAAATGTAAATACGAGGAGTAGATTTTAGTGAATTAATTTGTGATATTTTTGAACACGAAATGACTCTTCGTCGAAATTTCAGTAAAAACTCCTTCATAACCGGCCATTGATTTATTCCCTTTAAATTAAAAAATACAGTGTTTCACCTAAGATAACGCAAATGTATTCAAATCGGTCCTCGGTTAAAGTGATTTCAAACCACGATGCTACATAGCAGAGAGAATGCGGGAGGACAGATCCGGGGCTGGTCGGGAGACAACAATCATTTACTGTAGCTTATGTGCCGAGACTAACAGAGGCAGATACTTTAGGCCGTCGCTCATTTACTAAATCTAGCTCGAATATTAATCCCTGTAATCTGCTCTATGCTCGTATTAGGAAAGAAAAAAACTTTGAAGTTCTAAAACTTCCTTTTCATGATTTCATTCGCCAAGTGCGATTAAATATGAATTAATATTTCATTTATCTAAAAACCTATCCATCGAACTTAATCACTAACTGAGAAATACTTAGGTGCGAACATATAAAATCGGAATTATAAAATATAGAATAACGGATTGTATGTTTTCACTACACACCCAAATTTTCAGAAATTGTTTTGGATCTCTTTGGTTTAGCTGTTCCCTCCCGAAGAACTCGCCAATCGTCTCTTTTAGCGGTTCCTTTTTCCCAAGAAGACATTACATAAGTTTTCACCGATTCCAAGAATGGCCAGAGCCGTAAATGAACTTTCTATATAAATTTTTGCATGGACCCGCTGAGTAAAATTAGAAAGATTGCTTACGAAATTTTTATTTCTTTATTGTATTTAACTTTTTTAACGTTTTTTATTGTCCACCAATAGTATTTTAATAATGTTATGGTATATTTATTGTACTGTATGGGGGGTAATTGGGGCAACCTGTATCCATTAAAGCATTAATAATAATAATAACATGCTTCAGAAGAGAATTACGAGGCATACTTCGAAAACGTGCATTACAAATATGTTGATGATATATTTACCATATTTAGAAATCAAAATAAGCCCTTCTCGATTGACACACTAATTCAAATAGCGATATCGATTATAACAGTTTTCACAGATTGCAGCAATTATGCATTTGGATATGTTTATCGTATTTTAGACACCAAAAAAAGGCCTTTCGGATTGATATACCTCAAAAGAGAAGAAGATATCTACTTCGACAGTTTCCACAGTTTTCAAGAAAAGCATGCGCAAAGAACAGTGTACAGGGCGGGAGATAGCCTCCCTATCATTCACCCATTATTCAACGACCCCAATGTGTGATTTCCATGATAAAGGGAGACACCCCTTGCGTCAGTATACTTCTACGTCCAAGGGAAGGCAATGGAGCAAATCTGAGTGGCGGCATTGCGGTCCCTTCTCTCCTATAGCTTAGCCAGTCTGTTCATTGAGGAGAGAGGAGGCACCCAGAGCAGCTTAAAAAAGTCCAATGGCATCAATAGATACAAGGACGACCCGCTCTTGAAATGGTAACGAGACGGTGACAAAGAAAGTTTCCATCACCTCTTCTATTAGTCCACAATAAGTGGTGTGACAAAATTTGATGATGGAAATAGTAGGTAACGATAGACTGCAATCGCTAGATATCCTCGTCAGACCAACACCCAACCAATGGCACTCGGGGAATCAAGATATCAAACTATTAGGAAAACAGATACATAATAAATAATAAGCAAATGGGATGTTATGTTTTCACGGTGCACCTAAAACTTCAGAGCTCTTTAAATAGGCATAATCAGCGGCGACGGAGAGCTACCCATAGACTCCTACTTCGGTTTAAATCGGTAATATATGACACCACCTGATAAATTAGGAGGTTTATTTCCCATTGAAAACATCTATACAGCTACCAAGAAAAGAAAGTAAATCAAAAACCGTGTTTTGACGGAGCAAAACGCTCCAACCGGAAGAAGTGGTCTCCAACCACTTCCTGTAGAAACCTTAAGAAAATATATCACACCTGGTTCCGCTCAAGGACTGTCGAGACGCGGCTTGGTGAGCTGTATCCACGGATAGCAACCCAAAGATTCCAACTTCGGCTAAAGCCGGTTGTATACGGTCCTACCTAATTACCTAGGTGAATTATTCCCTATAGAAAACATATATTCAGCAGCCAAGATAAGAAAGGAAAACATAAACTATCTTTTGCCTGAGCACAAAGCGCCCACCAGAAGAGGTTGACGACCACTTTATGGAGAAACTTACTCCAAATTATTGAAGTGAGGAGGTAGTCTTGTTCTGCTCAGCCGCAAAATACTGTTTATCAGTCCCATTGTTACTCAATTCCAATTCAACATTTTTTCCCTGGGGGAAGCTGGTAGGAGATGTATATTCGAGCATCGTCTGCGATGTTAGCGGCATTTCAGACGATGAAGCAGGAGATAGGTAAAATGGTGAGAGGAGCCATCAAGTTGGAGGACAGCTTGCAAAGAATGCGAGAGGAAATGAAAAACTTTTTCCAAGAACGGAAGGAAGCGTGCAAGGAAGATATCTCTAATGAATTGAAAGGGACAATAAAAGAAACGTCGTCGCGCGTCGAAGTTACGGAGGCAAGGATCGAGGAATACGCCGCAGCCATTGCAGAAATTAAATCTCATTTTGGTACTGACGGTGTCAGGGAGGACGCAATTATGCGAGCTGAGAATCAGAAGTGGGATGCGAAGATCCGTGAAGAGATTGAAACGCTAAAGGAAGAATTGAGTGTTGAAAGGTGTATTTGAGTAATTGGCGCACCTAGCCCCATTCAACTAGATCATCATCCATAACCCAGGTTTGCGGGACGATCCTCGGAGCACTACAATTCCTAAAGGACCTGGAGTCTTATTTTACTATCTCCGCAACCCCAGAGGAGGCCCGGAAGACTTATTTGTATATTTTTTTGTTGGGCAACGCGAAAATATGGGCAGATTCCATTTCCCCGCAACCCAAGACGTATGCAGAACTTAAGGATAAGTTTTGAGAAAACTACTGGAACTTGCAAGCGCAGTATTCGTACAATTATAAAATACTCACTGGAGTGTACCAGGCGAGTAAGGATGGAACCATGTTCAATTTTGTAAACAAAAAATCGCTGCATCCCGTTTGTTCCAACCCGCGATAAGTGAAGCCCAGTTGGTGTTTGCTATCATGAAGCAGTTGCCTTCCGCGATACAGAATCTCCTGAAGACAGCAGATAACTTGACCCTGGAGCGACTTCAATCATCGCTGAATTAGTATGACCAGACGGAGGATGGGGAGAGGGAGACCTACCAAGGAGAAGGCCTACCCCGGGAAGATGGTTTACGAACCAAAGAGGAGTATGGAGGGGTCGACATGGTCGAAGCCCTAGGTTTAGGGAGGTGACGGACGGAAATGACCCGCCAAGACGGAGAAATGGCGCCGAAGGCGAGCTCTACCCGCGGAACGAACGCGATTCTCCATGGAAGGGACAATACGGTGGGGAGAAAAGGTCGAATTTTGAGCGTCTACCGAATATGGCAGGCTTTAAGGGGGAGAAGGAGAGGAAGCTCCGGCATGTATTCCATCGACAAGGAGCACTGGGGCAGTGAAGCGGATGACCATGCGGGAGGAGAGGTGTAAACGAATGGCGTTAGGATCGTTTTCTCCCCCCGGCATGAACCGACTACGAGTAAGAGTGCATGTTTACTCCTACGAGTACCTTAGGGAAGGTGAAGAAGAAGAGGCTGAGCACGGTATTCTCAAGAACTTTAAAAGGAAGCTGGTAAATCCTAAGTGCGAGGGTGAGACGGTAGAGGCCTTGCTACACTCAGGATGTCAGGCGTCGTCGATCTCCGAGGAGTTTTTACAGAAGATAAGAGCGCGAATCCCATATGTTCCAGTGTTGCCGATGAACAGAACACACGTGATTTATGCAAACGGGAGAAAATCAGCGCCTATATCGCGACAGGTTCTTTTGTTGGTAAACTTGAATGACTGTGACGATGTTATAGTGTTTCTCGTTGTCAAGGCTTAATGAGGCCTGTTATTTTGGGGGCTGAATTCATGAGGGAGCGAAAGCCGTGATAGATTTTAAGGAAGATTAGGTCACTTTCGAAATGCCGGGTTCCTTTTGGGCTACAGAATAGTGGTGCGGTTTTGGTGCAATGTTTAATTGATACCTTTTTTCGAACGAATTTTCGAAGAAAGAATGTTACAATATGTATATATTAATTATTCAAATTAACCATTCAATATTTAAAATATGACTAGAAGAATATTCAAATATCTATTCCAAGATTCTCGGTATCAAAATGATCTCCTAACTTCTCAAACCAGACGAAGCCCATACGAACAGAGTGACCTCAATTAATCAAACAAAGGAATCGCAACCGTATTTTTGAAAACGACACTTTTTAAAAAGTACCAGTGGAATTCCAATGCCAACTCTCGGATGATACTTATACAATATAAGGATGTATGGATGATACTTAGACAATATAAGGATGTATGGGTTTAAGTCTTTCGTGGGTCTGACGGGCGCCAGGATGATCAGAAATGCATAACATTCATGCTATTAAGAATCAGTAATCATCAATGAAACTTTAAAGGACACTCAACAAATCATTACTGACGCTTACAAAAAGGAAAAACATTTCCTTGTGATTTATATTTTATTATTTATTTAGGTAATTAATTTGAGCTGCTTTCTAGCTATTTATTTTCCAGAATGCTCCCATTGTGTATGTATACATTTATGTGAATGTATTAACATTTCGGATACTAATTTATGTACATAAACAAGTATGAGTTTGTGTGATTGTGTTTGGACGCTCGGACGAAGATTATGGGTTGTGATATGAAAACTATGTATGCGACGTCGACTAAAAACATGCAAGGAGCTTGTGGATGCTTTAAAATCTGGCTCTTCTGACATAAGTAATAAAAAAGAAATCATTGACCACATTAACAAACTTATGAGACCAAAGCTCCACATGTGTACAAAGAGGAAAAAAAAAAGCAAACTAAGGTACCTCGTACATGAATTATTCTGCACGGATACGGCATTTACTAAAGACACATATGAGATGATTTTTTCCACGCCATTCAAATAATACTGATTGTGGATTACAGCTGATTCAAGATTCCCTTGCACAAAGACATTTTTTCGAAAGAATAAACAAGTTAAAAGCGGAGAACTAGGCTCTACGAGAGTAAAAAGACGAACATGGGGATTGGTGAGAGAGGAGAAAAACACAAGCAAACTAAGGTACCTCGTACATGAATTATTCTGCACGGTTACGGCATTTAATAAAGACACATCTGAGGCATTTTTTCCCACCACAAAAATTATACTGATGGTAGATTACTGCTGATTCAAAATTCCCTTGCACAAAGACATTTTTTCGAAAGAATAAACAAGTTAAACGTGGAGAACTAGGCTCCACGAGAGTCAAAAGAAGAACATGGGATTGGTGAGAGGGTAGAAAAACACCGGCAAACTAAGGTACCTCGTACATGAATTATTCTGCACGGTTACGGCATTAACAAAATCACATCTGAGAAGATTTTTGCCCACCATAAAATTTATACTGATTGTGGATTACTGCTGATTCTAGATTCCCTCGCACAAAGACATTTTTTCGAAAAAATAAACAAGTCAAACGTGGAGAACAAGGCTCCACCATAGTAAAAAGACGAACATGGGGATTGGTGAGAGAGGAGAAAAACACCAGCAAACTAAGGTACCTCGTACATGAATTAACCTGCACGGTTACGGAAATTACTAAATCACATCTGAGAAGATTTTTGCCCACCATAAAATTTATACTGATTGTGGATTACTGCTGATTCTAGATTCCCTTGCACAAAGACATTCTTTCGAAAGAATAAACAAATTAAACGTGGAGAACTAGGCTCCACGAGAGTAAAAAGACGAACATGGGTATTGGTGAGAGAGGAGAAAAACTCCAGCAAACTAAGGTACCTCGTACATGAATTATTCTGCACGGTTACGGCATTTACTAAAGACACATATGAGATGATTTTTTCCAACCATAAAAATTATACTGATTGTGGATTACTGCTGATTCAAGATTCCCTTGCACAAAGACATTTTTTCGAAAGAATAAAAATTAAACCTTGAGAACAAGGCTCCACGAGAGTAAAAAGACGAACATGGGGAATGGTAAAAGTGGAGAAAAACACCAGCAAACTAAGGTACCTCGTAGATGAATTATTCTGCACGGTTACGGCATTTACTAAAGACACATCTGAGATGATTTTTTCCCACCATAAAAATTATACTGATGGTAGATTACTGCTGATTCAAGATTCCCTTGCATAAAGAAATTTTTCCGAAAGAATAAATAGGTTAAACGTGGAGAACAAGGCTCCACGATAGTAAAAAGAAGAACATGGGGATTGGTGAAAAATGGAGAAAACACCAGGAAACTTAGGTACCTTGTACATGAATTATTCTGCACGGTTACGGCATATACTAAAGACACATCTGAGAAGAATTTTTCCCCACCATAAAAATTATACTGATTCTGGATTACTGCTGATTCCTAATTCCCTTTCACAAAGACATTTTTTCAAAATGATAAACAAGTTAAAGGTGAAGAACAAGGTTCCACGAGAGTAAACAGACGAAGATAGGTTTTGGTGAAAGTGGAGAAAAAAACATCAGCAAACTAAGGTGCCTCGTACATGAATTTTTCTGCACGGTTACGGAATTTACTAAATCACATTTGAGAAGATTTTTTCCCACCATAAAAATTATACTGATTGTGGATTACTGCTGATTTAAGATTCCCTTGCACAAAGACATTTTTTCGAAAGAATAAACAAGTTAAAAGTGGAGAACAAGGCTGCACGAGAGTAAAAAGACGAACATGGGGATTGGTAAAAGTGGATAAAAACACCAGCAAACTAAGGTTACTCGTATATGAATTATTATGCACGATTACGGCATTTACTAAAGACACATCTGAGAAGATTTTTTCCCACCATAAAAATTATACTGATTGTGGATTACTGCTGATTTAAGATTCCCTTGCACAAAGACATTTTTTCGAAAGAATAAACAAGTTAAAAGTGGAGAACAAGGCTCCACGAGAGTAAAAAGACGAACGTGGGATTGGTAAAAGTGGAGAAAAACACCAGCAAACTAAGGTTACTCGTACATTAATTATTCTGCACGATTACGGCATTTACTAAAGACACATCTGAGAAGATTTTTCCCAACCATAAATTTTATACTGATTGTGGATTACTGCTGATTCTAGATTCCCTTGTAGAAAGACATTTTTTCGGAAGAATAAACAAGTTAAACGTTGAGAACAAGGCTCCACAAATATTTAAAGGCGAACAAGGGAATAAGTGAGAGAGGAAAAGGACACCAGGAAACTAAGGTAGGGTAGAACCGGATAATGGCGAACAGAGGGTAATTTCGTACACACCTCTCTGATCGGCCAGTTACGTATTATCTTAGCTCCTTGATGTGTATCACTATAGGGGCTCCAATACGAAGAAGCAGAAATAGCACCTGCCTCTTGTCAGTTCATTAATGCACCTTAAGCTTTTTAGGCTAATATAAATCAATTTCTGCCGGTTTGATGTTAAATTTTCAGCATTGGTACTACTGTATTCTATTTTAAACTTAAGAAATTGTTCTTTCAAGAAGCAAGTTAAGCTTCATAATTGTTCAATGTTCGGTAGGAATAGTATTTTCCTTTCATTAAATTTGTTTTTGGTTTAGTTACTTTTTCGGTCACAAATAATATTATATCAGTTAAGTAACCTCATTTTACATCTTCTATTTGGATACAGAAATACACAAAGCACTGTTTAAATGATTTGATATTACGATACTTTTTATTTTCCTACGTTATTTAAATGGGGAATGAATTGTTCCTCATTACCCGACAGATAGGGCAAGAACAAACATGGTATAGGTTTAGTAAAACATTTTTTTATAACTATATATAAGGTGTTACACATGAAAAAACTATATGATATGAAGAACTAAGTATATAGTTCATTTCGGATTAGTTTGAAATAAATTTGGGTTAGGCAGTTAAATGATAAAAAAAAACTTTACGTGTTTGCCATCCCCGAACTTCCCCTACATCGTACATGAATTATTCTGCGAAGATATGGCATCTATTTAAGACGCATCTGTGAAGATGTTTTTCCCTACCGTAAAGATTGTACTGATCATGGAGTAATGTTGATTATTTGATTCGCTTACACAAAGACATTTTTCGAAAGAATAAACAAGTTAAATGTTAAATTGACGAGCTAACCACTTCCTACGGCCTCGGAATAAGAACAAATAGTGACTCAGAAGAGAAAATGAAGAACGCGATCTGGGCCATTGTAATTCGTGGTTAACTTCAGGACAGCCAGCCAAAATGTTCGCTCGTCAATGGCTCCATCCGATAAACATTTCACATACAGGATGCGTCGTTATGGATTGGCAAATCTCCCTCATTGCAGACTGACACTGCACTGCATGTTTACCTAGAACCGATAGCAGAGTATGGGTATTTCTCCCTACGTTTATTCGTGGATAACATTTTAATTGGCTATATAACTTAATTCTTTTTTTCTGAAATTAGATGAGCCAAACCTCGCTAAAAGCGGAAATCTATGCTGGAAACTACAAAGTTTAAGAGTAAATGCAGATCCTGATGATTGTTTTGATGGCGCAATCCGGGAATGAAAGTGGTTTCGTGAAAGGAACCCATATAACCAACTTTTGTGAGAAGAGTACGGAAATTGCGCACGAGGTGACAGACGAAGAATGCTTTATTCCCATTCCTAGTGGGACACACAAAGAGATAGAGTTCATTTTCCTTGAGTGGTGTAACGATCATGCCAATCTGGAGGAGATTAATCGACGAACCCATTGACCAATTTACATACATATCAAGCGTACTTTTGTCTGTTTCAATGACGTAATAAAAATTACAATGCAATTGGATTCCTGGAATTGATTTACTTATGCCAGTGCCGCCTCCAATCAAACAGCAGTCCTTTTGGAGGAAGGACGCGGCGGACACTCGAAGCCACCAAACAAACAAACCAAATGCCATGGAAACATCACAGTAGTAATATGGATATAACACAGGATACGAGGGCCCGGAAAACATCATTATCGCCTCATCATTATGCTGCTCGTGAAGGAGCCCTATCCCATCAGCCGGATGAAGAATAGAATTGTTCCCAAGACGATCTTCAAGACAAGAGGAACAATATCTCCATCAACTCCTCCGTGAGAAACTTGGAAAGGCTTTTAAGTTATCGAATATGAATTGCAAGTATTTACCTTTAGCGACAATAGCGATATGGAACAGGTCCTCAAAGTGTGAGCAAAGAATTGTGCCAGAAATGCAAAAACACTAAGGAAGATGTAGGGAAGGAAGTTTCCGATTGCTGCAAAGGCGTCGGAATCGCTCCTTTTTAATGGAAATACATTTTTTTTGAGTCTGTATCTCATATGTATTATCTTAATGTGGCTGTTTTCGTCAAGTAGTCGCCCGAACGAGGCACAGCTGTGCGACGGGCAAAAGAAAAAGATCAATTTTATCATTGTTGTGACCAACTGTTTAGGAGAGAACCTGTCAGACTCTATCCCACCACGGTTGATCCCCAAGGACATGCCGCACTGCCAGATGGAAGGGCCAACGCGGCAGGAGCATGGTTTTCATTTCCAAAAACGTCAAAAACGAATGTTACAGTCTCGAAGGCTATCTGAAAATCCACCAACTATCCAGAGGTATAAGTAGAGAAGCCAGCGTGATGTGGGGGTGCTCGCCGTTTATTATCAGTTTCCTTCGAAAAGAACATCGCCACCGTCATTTGCATATTTTTTCCCATGTATTTGTTTATATTTTGTTTTCCTCTGCCACGCGACACTGTCGGATTACGGGGTACAAGTGTAAATGCTATATTCTTTAAAACAGAGAGCATTATGAAAAGGCATATCTTTATTCAACCACCTGCTATGCTTCGACGTTTTGACACACGCTAGTCTGACCTGACACAACAGCCCCTCCAAACACTAAATCGAATGGCTAGTTCCAGGTGGAGAAAAGCAAAGAAATTCTCCATTTGTGTAAACTTACTCCCGTTACGAAAACATGCCAAGCATTTCGACCACTAAAACCAAAAGAATTCACAAATAGAGCCACAAAATCTTCAACAGTACTGTTCTCTGTGATAGCGATTTTCAGAAAAAATTATTTTTCATACTGCATAGTTGTAAGTGGATGGCGTGGACCGAACGCTTACGGACAGCAGTTCCCAGCTAAGAAATGCGGACTTAGACATCCGGACGGGGGTTAGATTTTAACTTCTTCTCATTGTGGGAACCGCTGATCCAGGTATGCAACAACATGCGAAGAATGGGAGGAACGCTTGATGGTCACGAGGGCAAGCTGCGTGGCGCGGGAGAGGATCTGTTCCCTTCCTCGGGATCCTCACGGACCCTCAACTGTTAGTAGTAGTAGTATTGTTAAAAGTGCTTCGACAGCTTAGGTCATTTCGCACATTGGCTCCCACCGGGAATCCCTCAACTGGTGTTGACGGCTAACACTGCATTAATATTAGATAATAGCGGCAGCGGATAGCTATTGATCTTTTAACTAGAGTAGCGTAAATTGTGTAAATCTGACGGATTACATTCTCACCCCTACTGAGATATGTAAACGCATGTGAAGAGGGACAATCTGAGATGGTAGGAAGATGTAGAAGCAAGTTTATGGGAAACGTCCCTATAAACGTTTATATAAAACAGTAGCATAATTAAATTACTGTAAAATCACACGATGGGCTTAATTTCACATCCAACAATTCTTGTTGAATTATGCTTAGGCCTGAAGCATATATTATGAGTAGTATTTGAGGAGGCAATGGTTGCAAGGCAGGGACGGAAGAGTTGTGACGGAGAGGAATTGTGACGCCTCGACTGAGAGCAAGCTGCAATAGAGTGATACATTGCAGGTTTGCCTAGGATTCGGGCGTGGTGAAAGCTCAGATTCTTGTGCAAATGGAACATTCGGAAGTACAATTATGTGCGGATTAAAATGCACTGATTGTTACAGCCCCTACGTGCATCATTAAAAAGGGTGGTAGATAACTGGAGTAATCGATTGGGAAACGTACTCTAGGCATCAGCGGACCATCGTTAGGAGCATCGTCACACAAGCTTCCTATCCAAGATCCACCACATGCAATCTAATGGATGTTAATTGGTAAATGAGGCATAATGTGATGGAAGATTCGCCATATATTTTATAAGTCCTATTGAATAATGTATTAATCCAACGTGGAAAACAAATTGGTGAGATTTAAGAAAACAATAAAATCTCTATGAATAAAAGGAGTTAAACCTTCCAACGGTGATATCCCTCAGGCTATATCCGAATCTTTCGAATTATGAAAGATAACTAAATGGTATAGCAAGAGTATATTACGAAATTTAAACCCTGGATTATCAAAGGAAACTGCTGTTAAATATTTTCGAAGGTTTTCTTGGTGTCCTAGTAACCATGAAATCGGTGGTGACTGCATGCAACCCCCTCCTTGTATCCGCATCAATGCAGATGCAACCGGGTCATACGGAGTTAAACTGAATCAGCATTAAATGTAATTTAATGAAGATGGGAGATATGCAAGGTGATGATATATCATCATCGTGCTCTCTACAAGGGCTGGTCCCACGGAGAATAAACGTTTTTCGACCATCCAGCTGTGGCTTTTCACCAACCTCTCACAGAGGACAGAATTTTCATTGTTATCCTTCAATTCAAAGGTAAAACGACATTGCTCATCATTTTCTTTAAATTTTCCATCTAAAATAAGATAAAGAAATGTGTTAAGAGTTATTGGATGGCTTTTGCTGGCTGTGTGTACAAGAGTTTCATCCTACATATCTACCATAAACATCTATCCTCTCTCGTGCCCTTATTTAATCATACCATGGAAGCGCAAAAGCACTTTTGAAAACACCTTTTCAGTAAAAAGGTAAATTTGAGAGCCATCCCTCATGCAAGGAGACTGCACAAGAACATCTTAGATAATATGGATTCGGTCTAAAATATGCTCAAGTTGGTTTTTCAGGCATCCTCACCATCTAGGTTGAACGAAGAACTGAGCGAAATATCGATGGATAACTTTTGCTGGCTCTGCTTATAAGTAGGTTTCTTCCTTTAAATCTACCATACCATATGACCTACGGTGTCATAGCTATGACAAATACTGATGTCAGACTCCTCGAACGTCAAATAGACCTGCTAAAAACGTCCTCTACTGAGACAATAGATGCCCTGTCTCAAGTGACAATCATCAATTCAAGAGCGACTGACAGGGTACATAGCTTTGAACTACAGCTCAAAAGTGCCTTATTAGAAGCTTACCCTGCACAAGAAGTGTGGAGGAATGCTTATCTACATATGAAGAGAACTTCAGGATGACATATTTTTCTCCTTAACACAACTATTTCAGGGATAGATTCCTTGCCGCTAGTCCTCCTAGGGTTCCGCACAGCATAGAAAGAGGATCTGGGCTCCTTTTCAGCGGACCTCGTACATAATGAGCCACTCCGCCTGCCTGGGGAATTCTTTTCCACCATTGATTCACCGACAGCTCCCACAGCAGAATTCAGCAACGCAATTCGTCATCGCCGCTGATCTCTTCGGCCAGCTTCTTCGGCCCATCACTCCGTTTTTAAGGTGTTTGTATTCCGCGAACTGAGTACAACTTCTGAAGTTTTCGTCCGGCAAGACGCGCCCTACTTGGTCTCTAGGAACAACCTTACACCGGCCCCTATCACGTCATCAATCGGACCGAGAAATAATTCACCATCGACATGAAAGGGAAACCCGCCAACGTGTCGATCGATCGGCTGATGCCGGCTTTCACAGTCGCAGCAGACAAACCTGATACCACACCAGCTTCACCGGCAATACCTGCAGCATTGGATCCCCCGACCAACAAAACTCGTTCAGGACGTCAGTCGCATAGTGGTGCGTTTCGCCGCGGGGTCTATCACCCGGTAGGGGGGTGGTGTGGTGGCTCTTCGTCCGTCCGCCCCCATCTCACGGGCAGCGGCGGATACTTTTCACTAAACGACCGAGCACATCGGCCGGAGACTCCCCCATCCCACGGATTCATCCGGAATTTCTCCCGAATTTTCGGGAGAGTTCTGGAAGATTCCGTGCGAATATAAAGCCGAGCCTGCGGCCAAAACGCGGGTGATTCGCTCGCTTACCGCTGTACTACTACCATCAATGAAGAGCATTCA
The DNA here is from genome assembly GCA_947579665.1 of Sympetrum striolatum. Lineage (NCBI taxonomy): Eukaryota > Metazoa > Arthropoda > Insecta > Odonata > Libellulidae > Sympetrum > Sympetrum striolatum. The sequence continues at coordinate 29,997,138 of OX388352.1, forward strand.
AAACGACAATGCATTCAGACATCTTCCGTTCCCTCTCAACAAACTAATCTCTCAATAGTCTGCCTCAGGAGATATAAGCCTTACAACCATACAGACTCGTAGTATGTGTTCTAGGAAGTTTAAGATCCAACCTCCAATTCATCAGAATGAAGACTTGACGAGAACTCAAGGGAACTCTTCTTTCTTGATACTAACGAAGACGAGCCGTTGTGTAAGAGGGAAGCTGCGAAAAAGTAGTCTCCGAACTCAAGGGGTCTCTTCTTTCTTGATACAAACGAAGATGAGCCGTTGTGTACAAGGGAAGAAGAAAAACTGGAGAGTAAACAGGGCACAAGTCTTACGAATGGATTATACCCCGTCTTCAGGGATACGCTGTGCAAGTCGCCAGTGCGAGGAAATACCAAACCTTTTATCTGCCATTTTTCCTTTCGTCGGAGTTGGTTACTCAGTCAGTTTTGTATTAAAAAAAATTAGGGAGTATTGGCATGCACCTCGACGCATCGGAAGATTGGAATTACATCGAATCTTCAATTCTCCGCGAATTATATCGGAAAGGTAAGCATATAGTGTAATTTGTTTTATAATTGTAGTTTGAGTTAAAACATGTTTTGAAATGATGCTTTGATTACATGTGGTTGTTCAGGAAATCTAACACCTAAATCTTGTATACGACTTAAATGGATGTTGTCACTACTAATGAACAGAATCCACATTTATTTATTGTGAAGCTTCATTTCTTTAGTTAATAATGCAAGAAAGATAATGTCGTTGGAGTTTCGCATGCAAAAAAATTCTCTCGCGTGCCATAGGTTCGTTACCCCAGGCCAAGACTAAAGCCATTACAATTAGAAACTCCCGTCATGTAATTCGTCTTTATCTTGACCAAATCCCTAAAATAACACTTTGCGATACTGCAATTGGTAACTCCAATACCGTCCGTAATCTAACTATCGTTATGAATTTCAATCTCTCTTGGAAGGATCATGTTTCCTTAATTTCCAATAAAGTTGATTTAATATTTTTACAAATGATTACGTCAATTAAAATTACATTAACATCTTTTTCCTGCAGATGTTATTAAAAACCTAGTCATGACAAATCATTTATAGTATCGGCAATACATTTCTGGAATTCCCTGCTAACTACAATAGGCAATGCAAGAACCATAAGTAGATTTAAATAAAGTTTATCAATTTTTTAAACTAAAGTATTTCATTTGTAATATTTTCTTGATTCTACAGCAATAGTTTCATTACTATAATTTACTTTTGTCCTTAGGTGGCTTACCTAAGGACATAATAAGAATTTATTTTATTTAACTTAATTCAATTTAAGTTAAGCTTCTACATTTACTGTCGACCGAGTTGTGGCGGTTTATGCCACTGATGCACTAACTTTGCCATTAACCACGATGCATTAAGAATCGCAGGTATAATGTATCTTTTGTACATAAAAAAACTAGCACAGAAAGGAAAGCATATAATGAAATTTTTTTGAAGCCTGATATCTTATGAAATGAAGCTTCGGATACATAAGATTTCTAACGATACCTCAGTAAAAGGGTCACAGAAGAAAGCGTTGTTTTATAGAATACTACGGGATTGCTTGACGAGGAGATGTATCAGGGGGCCCGGTCACTGAGTGATTCCGTGACCGCTATGATATTCGAGAAGGCCTGTCATCAACCCCGAAAAATTCAGTAAAAAATAATACGAATTATATTATAAATTCAATATTTAGTTGTAAGGTAAATATAATATATTTATACCAAGGAAAAACGGACTTGTCACACCAAAATGTTCTGACCATTCACATCATGGGTCTCATCTGAGATCACAATCCCATCAATATTTACACCATTACCAATCACAGCAGCAGCAAACTCAGGCTTACCACAAAGAATGTTCTGGCCGAGTAGTCTAAGGTTAAGGAAGCCTCCCGGGTAGAGGAAGATCCCGGGTTTGATTCCCAGCCCCGTCAGACTGTTTTCAAATCCGTTTTTCCTTGGGATTTTTCCTGGGTGCACGCCCTTTTGTGCAAAGTACCTTTAACCCTTTCTTCATAATATATGTATTTAATCGTTATATGGCAATTGTATGTTAATAATATATGAATTTAACATTAATTATGTTTATAACTCCTATATATTGTGACGGAACCCAATGCCGTCTGAGTATTTCTAGGGCAGGGGTCGAAGGAATGGCCTCGCCGAGAAAAGAGAAAGCGAGAAGGGGCGGAAAGGAGCCTCCTTCTTTAGGGCAGTGCTGGCTGGAGCTTGAAAAGGACGTGTGCTGGGTGGTGGCGATTTCAAAATAATATTATATTTCGATAATTTTTGTGGAATACAGGTTTTTCGATTAATGCTTGCGTTTTGTTTCGCAACCAGATCGTGGACGCTCCCGACAAAATTGCACCGTCCGGGCCGGGAATGTTACAATATGTATGTAGATAAAAAAGACTGCCGCCAGGCTTACAATCTGCCTACAGTTTATGCTATAAAAATATTTATATGTAGCCAGTACGGTCATTTAAAAGCCCAATTTTAGATTTAGCAAACGTGGACATTAGGGTGGGAGTGGCCGTAAAATTAATCTCTCAAGGTAGTTCTGTTAATAGACAGTTTTAAAACCCTGAGTAAAGGTCATCAGAATGCCCAATTATTTAGGTACGGTAATCCGGAAGAGAAATGCTCGATGAAAGCAAAAGTTATTCCATATGAGTGACCTAAAAATGTGGATTCACGTTTCTAGTCGGAATTCTTATACTGCTTAGCGGCGATTAACGGCAATGTTGTAAACAGCTTGCTGGACTCGGGTGCCGAAAGTTCTTTGATTTCCGAAAGCATTGCAGGTAAAGTTTCCAGTAACAAGGCTTCGGATTTCAATGTTTTCAAAGTAAACGGGAAGAAGACTTTTACTTCCTATTAGAAAACAAGTTGATACACAGAATTTACAGAGATCACCATTGAAGTGGTCTATGTCAACCTATCAGATTTCTATTTGAATTTCGATGTTTCAATCATACGTTAAGTGTTTAAAAATACAGATATAGCATTTTTGCCGATATATTCGGTGCACAGATAGACCGTAGGAATAACTGACAATTCAAAAATTCCAATTGCCTAGTTAGTTCACAACGGAAATAATTTATCCTCTCTCCAAGAAATTCTGGACCGTAACTACAATCGCCAAGTAACGTAAAATAAGTAAAGAACAGTATTACCTATAAGAATTTTTGGTCAGTTAATTCAGTAGAAATCTGAAAATTTAATTCTAGATATTCACCATTCTCACTGATTACTGGAAGAGCTATTCTTCTCCGAGAAAACCCGGCATTTACACACCAAAACGAGGACCACTTCATAAATGTCGTGGATCCGGACATTGGTGCACACACGCAGTACATGGAAAGGGTGTGGGAGGACGTCAAGAGTTCATCCCTAGTTTGAGGCCACAAATAAACCAAGTTGATGCGTATCTGGCTTCATTTATGTGGAAGCTTTAACTCTATCACCGCCGGAGGAGATAGAACGATATGCAGCCGTATCTAAAATCCATGCTCCATAACAAACTCGTCCTTTCTTGAACACCTTCAATGGTTAATTTCCCAAACCCCTAATACTTCCCTTTAACTCTTCCGTCCGCGGCCTTTTTTAAAGGAGGAATACAGATAAATACTACGGTAAGAGGGGCTCAAAACATGAATCATCCATTGTCCAAAAGTACGGATACGGTCGGACTGGAAACTGGCTCCTCACAGAGCTTCACCAAGAACACATTTTATCATACTAAAAACCTCGGCACAATTATAACCTTACATGGGAGTTAATGGAGGGCTTTACCTCCCGTACATGGAAAATAAGTACTAAATACGGCCTCAGACTTTTGTCTACTAGTCTAATGCCAAATTGCATAACTCCCTCACTATTCCTAGTCTACAAAGAGACTATTTCCCCTCAGTCCTCTCAAAAGGGTTGTAAATTCCACACCGTAAAGACTGCAGAATATTTCGACTTTCAAGCTAAGAGAGCGTAAAACACCTGTTCAATGTATTCCAACTCGCAAATAGAGCGTACCTACGCACGTCTGCGCAATGCAAAATTTAAATCTAACTAGCAATTTCATATCAAATACACGTTCGTAGATTAATCGTTTAAAATTTAACCTGTCTGATATTCCCCGAATAAATAAAATAATTCGGTAAGAATTCTTTTAATTGTATCGACTACTTAATTATATTTGTAGTTTTTAGCAATGGTGGCTGGTTAGCGATTTATGTTTGGATATAAATGTTACTATCCAGGTTTAATTTGAAACTACCGCAGTGATTGGCTCCCTCAATAACGGAAAGTGTATTCATTACTTTTGAGATGACCGGACGTGTTAAGAGGTATCCTAGCATAGCAATGATGTTAAAGACCTGAGGATGGTGCATATAATAAATAAAAAATCAATATTGTCTGAAGTATAGATGAAGGGAAATAAGACAAACGAGTGGTACAAATTGAAATAACCCCAATGGACTGACTATAAGTAATATAAGGTGGAAAGGTTGACGGAGAGTTGAGGATTTAATTCAGTTCTACCTTAAGAGACTCTAGTAGTAGGATAGATGTTGAGTCTAGAGCATAGTTTATTTTCACCATAAATAAAAATTGAGATCTTCAACCTGAATGAAAGAAGCAGACTTGGTTTTAATTACACAGCTATTACTTGTAGAGGGTTGTGATAATTAACTACAGGAATTTGGGTTTCTATAAAGATAAATAGATTTAGTTTATGAGTATAGGCTCCTTAAAATAAACTTTATAATATTTTCTATAGATCTTTCATCATTGTTGAAATGTCTTTCAGGTTTCCATGAAGTGTGTGAGGGAACAGAGCCCGAAAAAGGTGATAGCAGTGACAGGTAAACGACATTGCCATCGCTACAACACTGCGAATCCCGAAAAACATAATTCTCGCCATGATATTCGAACGAAGAAAGAGCCTTGGGTAGAAAATTAACTTCATATATCTCCGCATTTAAAGATCGCGGGATCATTAACAGTTAGTAAGCATATAAAAATGGAATCCGCAACAGAGGAAAGTCTTTTTAGTTCCATTACGGAAGTCAGATAGGATTTCAATGTTGCATATAAACAGGTTGTGACGTGTCTACCATTTTGGACATAGTTCACCTGCTGACCGCGAGAGCGCCTCCAAGAAAATCCCGAGGGGATGACCGGGAGAAGAGGAGTGTAAGCGACGGTGGTATTCCAGAGTCAGTCTTGTACTGATCAAGAATAAAAGATTTCTTACCTTTGAGACGGACCAATTATAAGGTGAATGCGAAGAAACTCATGTAAGAATTGCATTTGTGACGTGAGTGATGTAAAATAAGATAAAATGAAAGCATGTGCTACAAATTATTTGAGAATTATAATATTCTTTATTTCTCTGAATAATTTTTTTTCTTGACCCAGTGCTGCTATGATTCATAATTCCCTGTATTTGAATCCATTGCAAATTCTAATTCTTCTTCCAAAAAATGGAAGTCGCCGTGGATTCGGGCAATCCACATTACATGTCTGTACCGCTGGATGTATAAGAAGGAGGTATCTCTTGGATTGAAACTTACACCATCAATCCATCTTTTGAAAAAAAGATCAAATACTGATAAGATGTAAGAAGAAATCATAACGGACGATCAACCTATCGAGGGGATTTAGGGAAAGGCTCTCCCCTTAAAATGACCGTAATCCTAGCAATTTTAAGAAACGAAACGCACGAGTAGGTAATAATTACGTAATTCACAGCTCACTGTTTGCCCTCTTGGTTTTTGGGCGATACGGAACTTGCAGCCCCCTAGCTTCTAATTTCACTACTTTTGTTGTCTTTATCTCACTTAATAATTCGTAATTCCAACGTAATTGCTCCCAATTTAATTCCTGTTCCAGCTATCACGGCATCTTGGAAGTGCCTGTTGGAGCAAGCGCGCACAGTAGTAAAACCATCTCAAATGAATCCGCAAATACCATAACAAGCATCAATTATGTGATTTAAGGTTCTTTAGAAAACTTTGAAAAGGCTAAATACCTCAAGACACTAGTATCAAATTCATTAGGCCGATGTCAAAACCTAAGTAACTTAAGTGTATACGGAGATGTCATCTCGAGGGATAGTGGGCGGAGAGAATATCAAATTATCCTCTTTGAAATACCCGAAAACGTGAGGACAAGTTAGTAATTATCAATTTGTAGTGGATTGCGACGATGTGATAGTTCTAAAACGGTAAAAACCCGGCATGAAAATACACAGCTTGGTTTATAAAGATAATGGATCGAAGATTCCTCAAAAAAGTATGCGCAAATAGCAGCGTCCAGGGGTGGGAGATAGGCCCTCCCATCACTCACCCGCTATTCCAAGGGTCCACTTTGTGATCTCCATGGACGGATGTGTCATCTCGTGCGTCAACATCTTTCCTCTTCCAAGCCAAGGCAGAGGAGTACACACACTTAGAATATTTGCGGCCCTTTCTCTCCTGAACCACAGTCAGTCTGTAGGAGAGTAAAAGAGGCACTCAGAAAAGCTTCAAACAGTCTAAATGCATACATGGATACGAGGACGACACGCTCGAGAAATTGTCACATAGAAAGTACGCCTTCAAGGAAAGTTCCGATCACCTCTAGAATATTCACCCCTTAAAGTTTATAATAATTCTTTCAATGCAAATAGAAGAAAATCCCAGACTGCCATTTCCGGAAAACCTCGTCAGACCAACACCCAAAGGAGCTCCGGCGACATGACGATCAAGGAAAAACGACGCACGCCGACCAAACCCTCAAATGAGAACCCGAATAATAACAAAGGGTAGGAATCCGCAATGGTTGGATAACTTTAAACATACAAACAGGGTGGACTATACCCCGCCAAAACTTATTACTATCTTAAAGATTCTAATCTACTAGAATATAAAAATTGGATCAATATCAAAATTCCAGAATTAGGACAAAGGAAAAATGGTGATACCGCTGCGCATTGAAAACTCCAAAGATTTAAAATGAAAAGACAAAAGAAAGGCAACCCATACACTCGTACTTCATAATCAGAATCCATAGCGAGAATTCTGGGGAAACAAAAGATGTATCACAGGCATCCCTGAGCGCAGAGCGCACACCATAAGATAAGCAGAGAGAAGGGAGGAGCATTACGACATATTCACGGACCAACTTGGAATAATTGACAATTATTGGTAATGAACATCCTCTGTGGTAGCCCACGTTGGCTACAGAAATAAGCCCTCCATCTTCTATAGACATATTTTAAAGACTTTTTTGTAAAATTTGTTTAACTAAACTAACATCGTGAGGTGAGACGGGGACGGGGAGGGAGGATGAGTAAATGCTGTTTTTGATTACCTCCATGATTTCTTGTTTACGCGATATTCAAGAAAATGGGAACAGAGTTCACCCAAAAACGAGAGATTTATCAAGCACTATTCCAGTTGGCTTAATGTAAACGTTAATTTTCCCGACCTAGTGCTCCAGAACTTACCTAGGAGTTCTATAACTCCAGGTTATTAAATCTATGTTTCATTTGTTTCATGTTTATTATATTGCTGATTGATAATTTAAAATTCTGCGTATTATATATCTAAAGAAGTAGTAATTTATTTTGGTAGACGATAGAGAGCGGCCATAATTAGATTGCCATCTTTCGAGTGAACGAACGAAACGAAGGAAAACGGAATCAATTAGAGCTAGTACTCCAAATTGTCTTACGCTACAACAATAACTTTTCCAGAGGTATCAATTTAACCCCTCGTCATATTTACAATAGGTGGTAACCAAAAATGTCTATTTTATATTTGTGTGATTTCAGGGCGCAGATAAAAATTCAGATATTTAAAAAAGGGACAAACAGCTGCAACAGAGAGCAACCAAATGACACTTAACTCAGTTATAGTCTGCTATAAAGGGTCCTACCTGATACCTTAATTGGCTTATTCCCACTTGAAAATATATAGAGTGCAACTGAAATAGAAAGAAAGACATTTAACTGGGTGGTTTAACTGCCAGAGCACAAACGGCCTATCAGGAAAAGTGGTTACCGAATACTTTACAAAAGAACACCACACCAAAGACCCAAGTTAGGAAAATTGGGTCACGACTCAATCTGCTGCATCCTGTCCATACAGTACCCAAGGCCTCCGGCGAAATCGCAGAATACACCTCAAAGACCAGAGGTTGCGGAGAATGGAGGAAGTCGTGGAAGATGGAGGCCCACAACACGGAGCGGCGAAGAGGTCGTGGTAATGGTGTTGGAGGCTAACATACCATTGCTACCATTGAACAATCCTAAGGCAAAGTGACATTAGCTTTGTACTATATCCGTCAGCAAGATGGTTTCTTCAAAATAGAGAATATATATTCTGCAACAAAAATCGGGAAGGAAAGCTGACTGAGCACAGAGAACAGATAAGAAGTGGATTCAAATACTTCATGGAGAACTTTCTACACTAATTGGAGACAAATAAAGAAAATACACCACACAGGACTTCCGCTCCAGGACGGTCGAAATAAAACTGATTTGGCTGCACCCTGTACATACTGGTCAAAAGGCCTCCGACAAATAACGTGACCACGTTCCAAGAAGACCCGACGTTGCGGAGACTGGAGGAAGACCTGGAAAACGAGGGTCTATGCTGCGGAATGGAACGGAAGGGCAGGTCGTGATGGCGGTTGTTGACGAACACGAACCGCTGCAATACAGTAGTTTCCGCAAACCCACAGCAAATTGGCTGAATTAATGAATCACCGCAGCCATGTTAGAGAGGGACCGACGTGTTACAGGGGTTCAGGCTTGTGTTGGTTATTTTATTTCACTTCTGTTCATGTCAAGCAAGTATGCTCCTACTGTGTGTGACGGCATAAACGAATGCTTTTATACTGTTATTTTTTCGTCCCTTTGATACAGGTCTGATTGATCCTCTGTTTTTTTCCAGAATTAATTTGAAAATACCACAGTGAATTGCTCCGTAAACAACGGAAAGCATAGAAATTCCTATAAGGTGAGCATGCGTGTCAAGCAGTGGCTCAGAATTGGTACGATTTTAACTGAGAATGATTAATAAAATGTAAATACGAGGACAAAAATTTTAGTGAATTACTTTGCGATATTCTGGGCGATGAAAAGACTGACTAGCTTTGCGAAGAGCACTTCAAGCGTAGGTCTCTTCCATGTCCAGAAACATTGGGAGAAATATTTTTCTGTGAAAAATACAAAAGACATAATGTGTCGATTGACCGTTCAAAAATTGCATACACCTAATACGGCGACACAACGAAAGCATAGAAAATACTTTCAAGGTTAGCATGCGTGTCAAGCAGTGGCTCAGAATTGCGTTGATGTTAACTAACTGAAAATGATGTGAGAAAATGTTAATACGAGGAGTAGATTTTAGTGAATTAATTTGTGATATTTTTGAACACGAAATGACTCTTCGTCGAAATTTCAGAAAAAACTCCTTCATAACCGGCCATTGATTTATTCCCTGTAAATTTAAAAAAAAGTGTTTCACTTAAGATAACGCAAATGTATTCAAATCGGTCCTCGGTTAAAGTGATATCAAACCACGATGCTACATAGCAGAGAGTATGCGGGAGGACAGATCCGAGGCTGGTCGGGAGACAACAATCATTTACTGTAGCTTATGTGCAGAGACTAACAGATGCAGATACTTTAGGCCGTCGCTCATGTACTAAATCTAGCTCCAATATTAATCCCTGTAATCTGCTCTATGCTCATATTAGGAAAGAAAATAACTTTGAAGTTCCAAAACTTTCTTTTCATGATTTCATTCGGCCATGTGCGATTAAATATGAATTAATATTTCATTAATCTAAAAACCTATCCATCGAATTTATACACTAACTGAGAAATACTTTGCGGTGCGAACATATAAAATCGGAATTATAAAATATAGAATAACGGATTGTATGTTTTCACTGCACACCCAAATTTTCAGAAATTGTTTTGGATGTCTTTGGTTTAGCTGTTCCCTCCCGAAGAACACGCCAATCGTCTCTTTTAGCGGTTCCTTTTTTCCAAGTAGACATTACATAAGTTTTCACCGATTCCAAGAATGGCCAGAGCCGTAAATGAACTTTCTATGTAGATTTTCGCATGGACCCGCTGAGTAAAATTAGAAAGATTGCTTACGAAATTTTTATTTCTTTATTGTATTTAACTTTTTTTACGTTTTTTATTGTCCACCAATAGTATTTTAATAATGTTATGGTATATTTATTGTACTGTATGGGGGGTAATTGGGGCAACCTGTATCCATTAAAGCATTAATAATAATAATAACATGCTTCAGAAGAGAATTACGAGGCATACTTCGAAAACGTGCAGTACAAATATGTTGATGATATATTTACCATATTTAGAAATCAAAATAAGCCCTTCTTGATTGACATACTAATTCAAATAGTGATATCTATTATAACAGTTTTCACAGTTTGCAAAACATATACATTTAATGTATGTTTATCGTATTTTAGAAATCAAAAGAAGCCCTTCTCGATTGACATACTAATTCAAATAGCGATATATATTATAATAGTTTCCACAGTTTGCAAAACATATGCATTTAATGTATGTTTATCGTATTTTAGAAATCAAAAGAAGCCCTTCTCGATTGACATACTAATTCAAATAGTGATATCTATTGTATCAGTTTTCACAGATTGCAGCACTTATGCATTTGGATATGTTTATCGTATTTTAGACACCAAAAGAAGGCCTTTCGGATTGATATACCTCAAAAGAGAAGAAGATATCTACTTCGACAGTTTCCAAAGTTTTCATGAAACGCATGCGCAAAGAACAGTATCCAGGGTGGGAGATAGGCCTACCTATCACTCACCCATTATTCAACGACCCCAATGTGTGATTTCCATGAAAAAGGGAGACACCCCGTGCGTCAGTATACTTCTACGTCCAAGGGAAGGCAATGGAGCAAATCTGAGTGGCGGCATTGCGGTCCCTTCTCTCCTATAGCTTAGCCAGTCTGCTCATTGAGGAGAGAAGGGCACCCAGAGCAGCTTAAAAAAGTCCAATGGCATCAATAGATACAAGGACGACCCGCTCTTGAAATGGTAACGAGACGGTGACAAAGAAAGTTTCCATCACCTCTACCATTAGTCCCCAATAAGTGGTGTGACAAAATTTTATGATGGAAATAGTAGGTAACGAGAGACTTCAATCGCTAGATATCCTCGTCAGAACAACACCCAACCAATGGCACTCGGGGAATCAAGATATCAACCTATTGAGAAAGCAGATACATAATAAATAATAAGCAAATGGGATGTTTTGTTTTCACTGTGCACCTAAAACTTCAGAGAGTTTTTTAAATAGGTATAATCAGCGGCGACGGAGAGCTACCCATAGACTCCTACATCGGTTTAAATCGGTTATATATGACACCACCTGATAAATTAGGAGGTTTATTTCCCATTGAAAACATCTATACAGGTACCAAGAAAAGAAAGTAAATCAAAAACCGTGTTTTGACGGAGCAAAACACTTCAACCAGAAGAAGTGGTTTCCAACCACTTCCTGTAGAAACTTTAAGAAAATACATCACACCTGGTTCCGCTCAAGGACTGTCGAGACGCGACTAGGTGAGCTGTATGCACGGTTAGCAACCCAAAGATTCCAACTTCGGCTAAAGCCGAACCCAACTCGGGCAGGGAGATAATCAGATAATTATCCTCAAGTGCTCCCGAAATCAATTGTCTCAAAAACGATATGCTCCGTGACAGGTTCCTAGATTCATCAGGCAATTATTTTGGTAAAGGAAATTTGTTTTTTTGAATTGATACTCAGTGCAAGCCGTAGCTGCTCGTGCGCTGAATTGACAAGAAGTGATTGTGCGCTGCCCTTCTCAAAGGGAAACGAAACAAAAACAAGACTTCATAGAGACACATTTTCTGTACGCATTTCCATCGACGGTAGCGACGCCGGATGCGAATATAGAAAAAAAAAACCACACCGAGGTCGCATTTCAAGACAGTCGAGACATGACTTGGTCGGCTGCAATCTGTGCTTACAGGTCCCATACTGGGGAAATACGAGTTCCAGTCAGTATTAATCTAATAGTACATTGTCTAAAAGTACAGATACGGTCAGACTGGCAACAGGCTCTCTCTCCAGTACTCCAGTGGCTTAGTAGTACGTTCATCCCGCAGAAAGTTGTGGTGGAGTGGTCAAAAAAGATGTGTGAGTGGGGGAAGGAATGCGGCAGGGAGTCAATTTACTAATAAATTTATTATACAACGGATCCGACGCGGAACACTAGAAAATATTACGATAGAGAGAATACAGCAAGAATGAAAAGATTTAGATTTACATCACACAATGTTTAAGAAATTGCATTTGAGACAATAGTACTCCAATAGCATTGCAGGAGCGCGTTCTAGGTGTCCGGTCGCTTCTACAGAGAAGACATCCAGGAGCGAAGGACAACAAGTTCAACGCTTAAACTTCACAAAATTATTTTCCTGCATTTCCGCATGGAAAGATAACTCTCCGACTCTAGAATTGATGATGATACTTAGAAATATTTAAGAGTTCAAACCAATGCACAATAAAAAGGATCTAAAGAGAAGATTTTTTTATCCAGACGCAAATCAATCTTGGTTTAACAGTGAAAAGGGTTTGACAGATACTGAAACAGCACGATATGCTTTTCTTTCTGGGTTAAGTATGAGACTAAAGGCTTCCATTTTTTACTAAATGTAATAAATAGAGGGAAGATGAATAAAAATTATCATTAGTTTTTCCAAAGGAGTTCTTTCTGCGATAATTCACGACGGATTGGTGAATAGTTTCATTGAAGGAGCATGGAGATTCCTTCTTTGCAGGAAGAATACCATGGACAAGCATGACGCATGTGGTGGACACTGTAATGAGAGATATTTTGAAAACTGTCTTCTCTTTAGCGCACCCAGAGGCTAAGTAATATTTTGGACTGCATCCTATCATTTTAGAAAATTAGAATACCTGCAAACAACATGTTGGAAGAAAAATCGCCGCAAAAAGTGGTTGACTACCAAACATTAATCTTATAATGCCGATTATTTGAAAAGAGACATTATTGTAAGTTTATACTACAAATTTTAGTCGAATATCGTTTAGACGAAATTTATGAAGGTGTATCGGTGGTCTTCTTTTGTATAGGGGCATTGCAGGACTCATGTTGCTTAGAAGACATATTAAGCCAAATGCTCCAAATTATTGAAGTTAGGAAGTAGTCTAGTTCTGCTCAGCCGCAAAATACTGTTAATCAGTCCCATATTTACTCAATTCCAATTCAACAATTACTCAATCCAATCCAATTTTTCCCTGGGGAAGCGGGCAGGCGCCGTAAATGTAACATTTAGCTAAAATATACTGTGGGTGGAACAGAGAAAAGAAATTTGAACGTCCCTTTGTTTTTGATTTTTTTCTTTGAGGACACCTGCCTGGTTTCCCTTGCCCTTGTTCGAAATTATATCTGTTATTACAAATAAGTACCATAAGAGAGTAAATGAATCACGAGAAAACATTTAAAAAACTTGAAACGCTAAAAATGATGTTAATCTTGCACCATCTTCCGGAAATTATGCTTCATCATAATATCCAGAATTCAGGAAGAATTCGACGTAGAAAATGGCGAATAATGAATAAATATACATCTCTCACTAAATTAATTCAGCCATTCGACGAATAGTAGCTTCTAATTTTCAATTAAATATAAATAAAGCTTGCAGTGAACAGGAACAATAACTATAGCGGTGCCGAAATCCAAGCAACTATGAATCTGAAATATATTCCAATCTTGAAGGATAGAATTTCAATATCAATATACTTTACATGTACCCAAATATTATTTGAGTATCCACAAAGTATTTTATTGGAAAATACGATGGAAAATTGAGTCTCCAGGTTAGGTTAGGTTAGGTATTGGGTTTATGGTGCATCGACGGCTGAGGTCATTTAGCACCTTCGGTAGAATTAATTTTTTTCTGATTAGTTATTTTCAAACAAAGTGGCAGTAGTTACGAAGGTTAACAAACATTTAAATGCAAGAGAGCTGTCATGTTAATCATATTTAGATCTTCCTTACGGGTTTTTAGATTAGAGGAAATAACTCGGCTTCCCTAAGGAAATTCAATATTCCGTCCACCATGATGGGGTCGTTACCCACTATTTCCTTCATTTCTCCTCTGATGTTGTGTTTATCACGTCTCTCCAGGTAATGAGGGCATTCGGTGAGAATGTGTTTTATAGTTAGTTGGGATTCACAATGCTCGCATTCTGGTGGCTCTTTCTCTCTTGTGAAAAGATATGAGTGAGTTAGTTTGCTGTGCCCTATTCTTAGTCTGGTGACCACAACTTCCTCACGCCTATTATTTCGGATAGAAGATAGCCATTCCACAGTATCGGGTTTAATACTGCGTAATTTATTTTCTACGATCAAGGACCAGCGACTACACCATTTCTGTACTGTTTTCTGTATTAATAAATTTCGTAGGTCTACTGCCAATATGTGTGGGTCTCCTATTTCATTCTCTCTAAGTGCAGCTTTAGCTGCAGCATCAGCTTTCTCATTCCCAGTGATTCCCATGTGTCCAGGAATCCAGACAAAGGATACATCCACTCCCCTTGCTTTCAGAAGCAAAAGGGATGAGTGAATGCCCTGTACTAATGGGTCCATGTTGAATGTTTTGGAGATCATCTGAAGGGCACTGAGGGAGTCTGTGCAAATTAGGAATGGGGAGTTCCTGGAGTTGATAAGTTCTACTGCCTTCTTGATTGCAAATAGTTCTGCAGTGTAGATACTGCAGAAAGGGTGTAATTTTATCTGTATGGATCCAAAAGGCTCTGCTACAATAGAGCAGCCACAGGCTATCTCAGATTTCGAACCGTCTGTGTATATGGCAGTACAGTTAGTATGAGCCTCTAAAATTTCCTGAAAGCCCCTTTTGAATGTCCAAGGATGGGTATCCTCTTTGGGGTTCCTGGCCAGATCGTAAATGATTTTTGGTGTGGGAATCTGCCAAGGTGGGAATTTTGGGAAGCCAGCAGGATACAGCTTTGGCAATTGAATACCTGTGTCATTGATAAAATTCAAAAAGCGTATTCCTAGGGGAAGAGTTGCCCGAGGTCGCCTATAAAACAATTCTTTAAAATTTGGTTTAAAAAGCAGACTGTAGCAGGGGTGGTTCTTTGTCGATAAAATTTTACTTACATAGTTGCCCATTAAAATATCCCTGCGAGTTTCTAGAGGTGGCTCCCCAGATTCAGCATAAATGCTGACTACTGGGCTGGTTCTGTATGCACCTGTTGCCAGTCTTAGTCCACAGTTGTGGGTGGAGTTTAAAGGGCGCATATATGAACTCCGTGCAGAAGCATATATAAAAGAGCCATAGTCAAGCTTTGACCGTATCAGTGCCCTGTAAAGAAGAAGCATTGATCTACGGTCTGCACCCCATCTACTACTGCTTAAAAAACGTAAAATATTCAAGGTCCTATGGCATTTATTTTTCAAGGAGTTTATGTGGGACTTCCAGTTCAGTTTTCTATCTAAAAACATTCCCAAAAATTTAACATTTTCCACGAAGGGTAAAGTGATATTCCCAAGTTTCAAGGTTGGGTTTGGGTAGATTCCTCTCAGCCTGGAAAAATGGACACACTTCGTCTTCTCACGAGAGAAAACAAACCCTGTAGTGTGTGACCAGTGCTGGAGTTTATTCAGAGTCAGCTGGATTTGTCTCTCAGCAGAAGATAACTTAGAGGACCTGCAAAATATTGCAATATCGTCTGCAAATAAGGAGGCATGAACGGGGCTTTTGATACAGTCCGCCACATCATTTATTGCTATGGCAAACAGTGTCACACTAAGTACTGAGCCTTGAGGGACTCCGTTTTCTTGAACATGAAGCCTTGAAAGTTGGTCGCCTATTCGTACTCTAAATAACCGTTTCCTTAGAAAGTTGGATATAAAGATGGGTAAGTTTCCATGGAAATTCCATTCATGTAGCGTTTTTAAGATTTTGAAGCGCCATGCCCTGTCGTAGGCTTTTTCAATGTCAAAGAAGACACCTATTACATGCTGGTGGTGAAGAAATGCTTCCTGGAGTAAGTGTTCTATTTGCACCAGATGATCAATAGTGGACCTGCCCTGTCGGAAACCACACTGCATATTGCAAAGAAGGTTGCGGTTTTCGAGACACCAGATTAGCCTTCTATTCACCATTCTTTCCATTAGCTTGCAAAGACAGCTTGTTAAAGAAATTGGACGGTAATTTGATGGTGAAGACTTGTCCTTTCCTTGTTTAGGAATGGGCACTATAAGTGATTCGCTCCAACTTTCAGGGAATTCTCCTTCCTCCCAGACTTGGTTGAGGGTCTTCAGGAGTTCCCTCTCTGTTTCTTCTGAAAGGTTCCTTAGGAAGGCGTTATGTATAAGATCACTTCCTGGTGAGGTGTCTTTCGAGTCTTGTATGGCCAGTTTCAATTCTTGGAATGTGAATGGTTCATTATATGGGGCAGTTTGTCTTGAGTTTCTGAAATTCAGGATTCTACCTTCTGAGCGACGTTTATATGCTTTGAAGGGAGGTTGGTAATTATCTGTACTGCTGGAAATTTCATAGTGCTTTGCAAAGGTATCTGCTAGTTTGGCAGGGGATGTGATCACATTGCCATTTATTTTTAGTGCAGAGGGATTGCAGTGGTTACTGCCCATTATAGATTTCACTTTGTCCCATACTTGCTTGATTGGGGTTCGGTGGTTGATTGAAGAGGTGTATTTAATCCAGGAGGCCTTCTTGGCCTCTTTTATTACTTTCCTTGCTTTTGCCCTAAGCTGTCTGAAGGATGATAGGTTCCGTGCAGTGGGGTACGTTTTGAAGATGTGGAGGGCTTTTTTCCTCTTTCGAATTGCAACTGCACAGTCATCATTCCACCATGGAACTGGAGGTCGATGGGGGCTTCCATGGGACATTGGTATGTTTTCCTCGGCAGTTGTAATGATAGTTGTAGTTAGAGCCTCGATGTTGTGCAGTGCTCCTATGCTAGGGTCATATTTGAATTTAATCATTTCCTTAAAGTTTTGCCAGTCAGCTTTCTTTAGAATCCATCTTTTGGGAAAATAAAAATTGTGACATTGCTTTCCCGTTTTCTTGATAAGCAAGGGAAAGTGGTCACTTCCGCAGAGGTCATCATGTACAGACATTGAAAACAGCAGAGAAATTGTGCTTGAACTTATAACTAAATCAATAGATGAGTATTCTCCATTAAAAGCATTAAAACGTGTTTTCTCTTGGTTATTAAGTAAAAACAGGTTAGAATCAGTTAAAAAGTTTTCTATAAGTCTACCCCGACCATTATGATCTCCCATATTGTCGCCCCACATAGTATTGTGTGCATTAAAATCACCAAGTAAAATATATGGTTTGGGGAGCTGTCGAACTAGATCTTCTAGCGTGTCTCTCGTAAATGGCGCCCATTCTGGGAGGTATAGATTGCAGAATGTAATCATTTCTGGGATAGCTGTGGTGACTGCCACAGCCTGTAGGGGTGTCTGCAAATCCACCAGGGAGGCGTGAATGCTCTCCCTGATAAATGTGGCCACCCCACCACGGGCTCTGTTACCTCCATCGTCGTCCACCCTGAACATTTTAAAACCCCTTAGGTCCACCATGTTGGTGCCTTTAAGGTGGGTCTCCTGCAAAAAAATGCAGGCAGGGTTGAGGTTGTGAATCAAGACTTTTAACTCTTCAAGGTGAGTGTAATAGCCATTACAGTTCCACTGTAATAAGAGAGACATAAGTAAATAGATGGGAGGGTAAAAAAGGTATGTTTAAACCCTGCTAGGTTATTATCTTGTCTGTACTTATCAGCGGTTGATCCCAATTCTCCTGCTCTTTTTTCGATCCAGGAGAATTTTTCTGCGTTCAGCCTCAGTGAGGACATCATCATCCTCCAGGTCCTCCATGCAAGGGGATGTCTTGGTGGGAGGCCTCTGAGAGGGTGTAATCTCAGTTTGTGTGGGATGAGAAGATCCAGGTGGATCTGTCCTAGGCAATGCAGTGTTTGTGTTCGAAGGTTGGGTCTTCTTTGTTTTATCCTTCTTGGGCGAGTCCACTAAATTATCTTTTTCCACCTCCATTTCAGATTCCGAGCTTTCTTTCTCATTCTTGTTATTTTTTGGTTTCTTCTTTCCATCCAGGATACCAGTTTTTTCTATGACGTTCTCTGCTTGTGTTTGTACCTTGCTTGTTAATATTTCAGCCTCTTTTTTATTGCTTAAAGCAGCCTTTGGTTCATTACTAACACCAACAGGTTTATTCCCTGGAGGAACGGACTGGTAGCTTCTGAGTTCAGATAATTCACTTCGAAGTTTCTTTTGTTCTTCTAGGAGTTCCTTAACCAGGGTTAATAGTTCGCCCATGGTTGCCTGAGAAGAGGGACTGGCTACTACTTTCGAAAAAGGGATGGGAGGAGGTGGAGTCGCCATCACCTGTTTCCTGGCTTCTGTCACTGAGATCTTACGTACAGCTCTGAGCTCTTGAATCTTCTTTTCAGTGCGAAAACTAGGGCAGTCCTTAGACCAGGCAGAATGTTCTCCTTTACAGTTTATACAACGATGCCCTGAGAGACATTGGGTTCCCTCATGGGCCTTACTGCTACAGTCTGGGCAGATCTTCTCCCGACTGCAAGTGAACTTGGTATGTCCGAATCTGAAGCAGTTAAAACACCGCATTGGATTCGGCACATACGGTCTTATTCTTTCAACCTGGTATCCTAGCTTTACATCAGATGGCAACTGAGGAGTTCCGAAGGTGAGTATTAAGGAGGCAGTAGGTGTTAGAACGCCATCCCTTTTCGTCATTATTCTTTCTACTTTTATGACACCTTCGGTGGCTAGCTCTGAGCACAACTCCTCAACTTCCATGTGCTGCACTTCGAAGCATTTTATAACGCCTTTGCTGTAATTTAGGCTCTGATGTGCATCAACCTTAACTGCAAAGGGACCAAGAGACTACAGATTAAGGAGTTTTTTACTCTGAGCATCTGTTGTTGTTTCTACAAGCAAGGTTCCGTTTCGTAACTTCTTTGTTGAGGCTACTTCTCCCACAGTGTTCTTTATGGCTTTAGCCACCACAAATGGTGAAGTTGCGTTGAAATCTTTCCCATCATCCATTCTGCTAATTATTAGGTATCTTGGCACAGATATTTTGGCCTCATTAGCTTTGGCCACCATACTTACTGGGCTCTGTGAGCGCAGTCTCTTTCCTTTTCCTTCCACTCTACTATCCACTTCAACAACTTCCATTTTAAGCCGCTACTTCGCCGAGTTCAGGACTCGTTGCCCCCCCTCAGCCCCGTGGAGGCGGCGGCGGGGAATGAGCTCTTTACTCTTTCGGTGTCGCTTTAGAGATGTTTTAGCGAAAGAGAGTTAATAAGGTATCACTCCAAGTGATACAATAAAAGGTCCTAGGACCAAAAGAAGCGCTGGGATACCCCCCAGCAGGTAGCAGAAGAGCACCGGGTTACCCCCCGGCAGGTAGCTCAAAACAGTGGATGGTGACCGGTATCCGAACCCGGTCGCTTACCAAGCCACTGTCCCCATGAGGGGTTGAGTCTCCATTACCATTTGTTGGGCGGTAAAAGAATATGAGTACCCCCTCCATAAACTACCTTCACATATTGCAGTAAATTCCATTAGGCATCATAAAATGATTTAACTTCGCCTAAGTGCAAATAAACAACCACCTAAATCAATGACTCCGAGGGTAAAATAATAGGACGATGCAGTAAGAAAGCGTGGGCTGAGCGGCGGGTCCCAAGGGCGGGACAGTCGCCACCCCCACTCACCTACTTTTGCTTGCCAATGAGTGACTTCTGTGTTATTGAACGTAATGTAGAAATAAACACTGTTATCTGCCGTAATACGGACGCCACACTCAAATGAGGAGACAAAAATCAGACTCCTCCCATTACTGCAAATAATTCCATTTCAATCGTCAGTGATCACCTCCCTTTCTCACTAGAAGTCAACGTCATCTTCGTAATTCAGACATCCCTCATAAAAGGAAATTTAATAGCAAATAAAATTACCTCCTATCTCGTTCAGAATGCTCCCATTCTGTATGTATACATTTATGTCAATGTATTACCATTTTGGATACTAATGTATATACATAAACACGTATGAGATTGTGTGATTGCGTTTGGTCGCTTTGACGAAGGTTATGGGGTGTGATATGAAAACTATGTGTTTACGCGCTGGCCAAATTTTAAATTCTCCCCTGCCTATCCCACCTTCCTTACCCCTCTCACCTTCCTCACCCCCTCACCAAGGCGAGAGTGGTGAGCAGTTCAAAAGACAGAAGCCATCAGTCCATGGAGAAGAAAAGGACAGCACCGGAAAAGATTGGTGAGTTTCCCAATCCCGGGAAAACCCTTGCTCTCCCATTACCAGACTAAGTGGGAGGATCGTAAAGGTCAAACTTCTGTCAAAGTTATCACGGCCGCGGTTCCTCGCGACATTTTTTGGTGCCGAAACCCGGGATTTTCGTTTTTTGTTTTTTTTTGTTTTTTGGATATTTTATGTTCCATCTTGGTGCAATTTAGCTTCATTAAGGCGGGCGTTTTGTTACAATGCCGAGCCCTGAGGAACAGAAAGGGGTACCCGCTCAGACACGAGAGCAGTTTAGTTCCCGATTAAAACTGATGAGATTTAAAAGGGATATGTTAGGGGCTACGATTAAGGCGGAGAAAGAGTTGTCGGTGGAAGTAGCCGAAGTCCCTCTTGAGCTCATTGAACGGGATAAAATTGGAGTATTTAAGGCCCGATGTGCAGAGTTATCAAGTGTGTACAATAATTTTCAGGTTCATCAGGACCAAATTGTGGAATTTTGCCATAAATCCGGCCAAGTAGACGTTTTAAATCAAGATCTTGAAAGAGCTCGATAAGTTGAATCGGAATATTATCAAACGCTCTCGGTACGTGAGTTAATAGAGGCAAAGCGGGAATCAAATGACGATGAGCGGCTTAATTCTTTACATCGTTCACTTTCGTCTCAAAGGTGTTCCTTGCCTAAAATTAAGATTCCGCAATTTTCAGGTGCATTTGCGGACTGGGAGGCTTTTCGGGATCTGTTTAAATCGATTGTTCACGATCGGGAAGATATTTCTCAGACCGAAAAGTTCTCATATTTAAAAACTGCCTTATCGGGTGAGGCTTTGGCTCTCATTGGTTCAGTTCCATTTGGCAAGGCATATTATTCTGTGGCCTGGAAGGAATTGTCGGAATATTTTGACAATCCAAAGTTGTTGGGTTTTAATTACGTCGATAAATTGTTGGGATTTCCTCCCATTGTTGAAGCATCCCTTCGTAACCTTCAAAACTTCGTTACCACATTTTCTGAAGTTTATGCTTCTTTAAGAACTTTAAATATTCCCGATATGGGTGAATTCTTTTTGTATCGGCTGGCTGCCCGAAGTTTGGATCCCGCGACGTTGACGAAATTTGAAGAGTCTAATAAGGCTGAAGGTTTTCCTACAGTTTCCCAACTCATAGCATTCGTCAAACGTCATGTGAACGTCCTTCAAAGTTTTCAAGGTACAATTCCAAAATTTTTTTTTCGTGGAGGATCACGAGCTGTGCGAGATAAACAGACCGTGTCCCTTGCAACGGCAGACATTCGCGGTGAAAGGGGGCGGGTCAGCTCCCCTCTAACTCCGAAGTGTATTTTATGCTTGGCATCGCATGATCTCTCTAAGTGCCCGAGATACCTAGAGATGGGAGCTAGTCAGCGTGAGTCCTTTTTACGCTCAAGAAAGTTATGTTTTAATTGTTTGAAAACCGGACATTGGTCGCCGAGGTGCCCAGTCAAAAGGCTCCGCTGCCTAAAATGCCATCGTAGACATAACACCTCATTGCATAGTTCGAAAGAGGAAATAAGAGGCCAATTCCCGGAAGTAAATCGCAATTCGTTGCATTCTCCATCGCGTTCAGAAACGGTGGGCGGGGAAAATGAAACCTCCTCGTCCCCTCCTCGAATTCAGTTTACCTCCTGTATTCAATGCAACAATTCTCAGTTGACTGTTTTAGGGACTGCAGTAATTTCCGTTTTTGACCGTGAAGGAAGGGCGAATTCCATCCGCGTATTAGTGGATTCGGGTTCTATGATCTCGGCGGTTTCGGACGAAGCTGCCAAGAGATTGAAATTGCCTCGTTTTCCTTATCATGGTTCACTTTTGGGATTGTCGAAGACACGTATAAAAGGGCCGAAGACTTATGTTCAATGCACGGTTTCACCTCGTCAATCTCCCAATACCATTTTAATGACGCATGCTGTTGTTTTACCCAAAATCGCAGGGCCATTACCAAGCGTAATGCTTCCCTCTGAGGTAAGGGGTGAATTTTCGGATCTTTTCTTGGCCGATCCTTCATTTGATCAGCCTGCTAACGTGGAGATGTTATTGGGAATGGACTTGTTTCCACAAATTTTAACCGGAGGTAGAAGGATGCTGCCCCAGAGTAATCTAATTGCATTAAAATCAATATTCGGGTGGATTGTTTTCGGTTCACTGTCGACTGCTACTGTCCCTTGTTCTATTCCTAATTTAACTGGCTTCACCATTCAGGATTCTGCCTTAAATAATCAGTTAAAAGAGTTTTGGCAGTTGGAAGAGGCTTCTGAAAAAATGCATACCAATCCGGAAGATGATTTGTGTGAAAAAATATTTAGAGATACTTGCACAAGAGATAAATTTGGCCGGTAAATAGTTTCGCTTCCGTTTAAGCGATTACCTACAGATATGGGGCAGTCTTATGATTATGCAGTTGATAGATGGTTAAATTTAGAACGACGTTTATCACAAAAGACACAATTGAAAGCGGAGTATGAGA
The DNA here is from genome assembly GCA_947579665.1 of Sympetrum striolatum. Lineage (NCBI taxonomy): Eukaryota > Metazoa > Arthropoda > Insecta > Odonata > Libellulidae > Sympetrum > Sympetrum striolatum. Next base: position 30,020,094 of record OX388352.1, read on the forward strand.
AGTTTTTGAGTGAATATGAGAGACTTGGTCATATGTCTCCCGTTAATAAGTTGGGCTTATATTATATCCCACACCATGCGGTGGTAAAGGAAGGTCCCACCGGTCCTAAAATTCGTGTGGTTTTTGATGCGTCTGCAAAGAGAAACTTAGACGTATCACTGAACGATTTACTTATGGTTGGCCCCAAACTACACAAGGATATATTAGATATTTTGCTTGGATTCCGCTTGCACAACATTGCATTTGTGACTGATATCACAAAAATGTATAGACAAATTTTAATTTCTCCGGAGCATCGTTTATTTCAAAATATCGTTTGGCGTCACGAAGGTTCGCAAGCGTTACTGTCCTATCAATTGAATACTCTTACGTATGGACTAACTTCATCACCGTTTTTGGCTCTTCGAGTTCTTCGCCAACTAGTACAAGATGAAGGTCTGAAATATCCCCGTGCCTCGGAATTGCTCCTTAATAGCTGTTATATAGATGATATTCTTGGGGGTGCGGATTCTGTTTCGGAGGCTGAAAAGGTACGGGAAGAGCTAATTGAACTATTAAAGTTAGTTGGATTCCCTCTTGATAAATGGGCAAGCAACTCCAAGGAATTTATGATTACCTGCTCCGAAGATAATGCCGAATCACAAATATATTTTGATGGCGATGATTTCACTCGAGTTAAAGTATTAGGACTCTTTTGAGACGTGAATGCAGATGTTTTTTCTTATAAAATAAATTTTCAACGAGTAACTAATTCAAAAAGAATGGTGTTATCCAACATTGCTCGAATATTTGATCCCATCGGAGGTTTGTCCCCAATTGTATTTTGGTGCAAATGTCTATTACAAACCTTATGGAAATTGAATATTGGATGGGATGAACCGGTGCCTCTAGAAGTCAAAACTCAATGGGAAAATTTTATGTCAGAAATTGAGACATTGGCTAAAATCCAAATACCTCGTTTCATTTACGATATGGAAGCCAATGATTACCAATTGATCGGGTTTTGCGACGCATCTGAAAAGGGGTATGGTGCTGTTATTTACCTGCGTTCTGTGTCCACTTCCGTAAATATTAAAATCAAGTTTATACTAGCGAAAAGTAAAGTAGCGCCTCTGAAGGTATTGACTATTCCTAAGTTAGAATTGTGTGCTGCCCTTTTGCTCGCACGTCTTGTTTTCAGAGTTATGAATGTCTATCGAGGAAAGATCGTGTTTAATAAAATATCAGCGTGGACAGATTCTCAGACGGTTTTGTCATGGTTGAACACTCCCTCACATATACTGAAAATGTTCGTTGCAAATCGGGTGGTTGAAATCAATGATTATATTCCATATTCTTATTGGAAATATGTTCCGTCAAAATTAAATCCTGCCGACTGTATATCGCGGGGCTTAACACCCATGCAACTTAAGGAGGCCAGATTATATTGGCAGGGACCACCATTTCTTATGCTCTCGGAGGTAGAGTGGCCTTCTGGGAATTCAAACTTGTTAGATCATAAATCACTGCCTGAATTGAAAGCCCATTCATTAACAGTAGGGACCTTAGGAGTTCCAGTTGATACACTGTCATGGATACGAAGACTTTCCTCTTACGTAAAGGTAGTGCGTGTGATGGCGTATGTGCTGAGATTCCGGAATGCCTTTAAAGGGTTCAAATATAAACGGGATACTCCATTATCGGGCACAGAATGGTTTTGTGCATTAAGAAAGGTAGTCCTACTTATTCAGAATTTTCATTTTTGTGACTATTATTCAGCTATAAAGGGTGGAAGTCGTCTTCCTCCTAGCCTGGCTCGCCTACGACCCTTCATCGATGAAGACGGGTGTATTAGGTTAGGTGGCCGCTTGCAGCATTCGTTACTGGCGAGTAGCTCTAAACAGCCGTGGCTGCTCCCGAGAAATGATTTCTTCTCTCGACTAATTGTACGCCACTACCATGTCGCATATTTGCATGGCGGACCCAGGGCGGTAGAAGCGCTCGTTTCACAGAAGTTTTGGATTTTGTCTGTCCGGGTGGTAATTAAATCGGAACTAACAAAGTGTGTGCGTTGCAGCCGATATCGAGGTAACGTCCTACAACCTATCATGGCCGATCTTCCGGTCACTAGAGTCACCCCGCAACGACCTTTTGCCGTGGTGGGAGTGGACTATGGCAGGCCATTTGTTTATAAGTACAGCAATCGTCGAAATGCAGCTAAGCTGAAAGCCTATCTGTGTCTTTTTGTCTGTTTCTGCACAAAGGCCGTGGATTTGGAAATTGTTAGTGATTGTCGACTCGCTCGTTCATGGCAGCCTTTCGGCGATTTGTCTGTCGTAGGGGAATTCCTTCCACTATTTATTCAGATTGTGGAACTAATTTTGTGGGAGCCGATCGTTACCTGACGGAGCTGTATAAGCATATTCGTACCGCACGACATAAAGAAGAGATGTCCTCTATGTTCCCCGATGCTGGAATAGAGTGGAAATTTAATCCTCCTGCCGCTCCGCATTTCGGCGGTTTATGGGAGGCGGGAATTAAGTCTGTTAAGTTCCACCTCCGCCGGGTAATTCACGGACACACCTTGAATTTTGAAGAGTATTCCACACTCTTTTGCCAGATAGAAGCGGTACTGAATTCACGACCATTAGCTTCGTTGTCGCCAGACCCTTCCGAAATAAATTGCCTATCACCGGGGCACTTCTTAATTGGTCAGCCAATCTTAGATTTGCCTGAAATGCACCCACAATCTCGAGATTCGGATGCTTCTCTATCTGCTAGGTGGAAGCTCATAGAGCAAATGAAAAACCATTTTTGGAAAAGGTGGTCTGATGAATATTTACACACGCTCCAGCAACGAACAAAATGGTTAAAGAATATCCCCTCTGTTCAACCCGGAACATTATACCTAATAAAAGATCCAAATTTACCCCCGTCGTGTTGGCGAATGGGAAGGGTCACACAATGTTTTCCAGATTCGGCTGGGGTAACCCGAGTCGTGGAAATAAAAACTGAATCAGGGATATTAAAGAGGCCTGTTATAAAGCTAGTGCCTCTTCCCACATCAGATTAATTTTCTCTTCTCTAATTTACTTTTTTTTTTGGCTAGTTGCTTTTTAATTTATATAAGAACCAAGGTAATCGTGTGCTGTTTAATTTACCTTTACCGTGAGCTACCGATCTTCGTTCAAGTCTCTGGTGATGGCTCCCTCCAGAGTGAAGGTATTCGGGATCTTTCCCTATTCATTACCTTAATTTCCTTTCATTTACAGCGCACGATATAACCTATTTTATTTATTTTTTTTTCATTAGTTATGTTGTTTCTTAGCGAAGAAGATTTATTTTATTGTATATTGCACCAGGATGCGAATTTGTTAAATTCGGGTGGGCGGGGTATGTTTACGCGCTAGCCAAATTTTAAATTCTCCCGCGCCTATCCCACCTTCCTTACCCCTCTCACCTTCCTCACCCCCTCACCAAGGCGAGAGTGGTGAGCAGTTCAAAAGACAGAAGCCATCAGTCCATGGAGAAGAAAAGGACAGCACCGGAAAAGATTGGTGAGTTTCCCAATCCCGAGGAAACCCTTGCTCTCCCATTACCAGACTAAGCGGGAGGATCATAAAGGTCAAACTTCTGTCAAAGTTATCACGGCCGCGGTTCCTCGCGACACTATGTATGCGACGTCGACTAAAAAACATACAAGGAGCTTGTGGATGCTATAAAATCTGGTCCTTCTGAAATAAGTAATAAAAAAGACGACATTGACCACATTAAAAAACTTATGAGAACAAAGCTCCACCAGTGTACAAAGACGAAAAACACAAGCAAACTAAGGTACCTCGTACTTGGAATTATTCTGTGCGGTTACGGCATTTACTAAAGACACATCAGAGAAGATTTTTTCCCCACCATAAAAATTATACTGATTGAGGATAACTGCTGATTATAGATTCCCTTCCACAAAGACATTTTTTCGAAAGAATAAACAAGTTAAACGTGGAGAACTAGGCTCCACGAGAGTAAAAAGACGAACATGGGGATTGGTGAGAGAGGAGAAAAACACCAGCAAACTAAGGTACATCGTACATGAATTATTCTGAACGGTTACGGCATTTAATAAAGACACATCTGAGATGATTTTTTCCCACCTCAAAAATTTTACTGATGGTAGATTACTGCTGATTCTAGATTCCCTTGCACAAAGACATTTTTTCGAAAGAATAAACAAGTTAATCGTTGAGAACAAGGCTCCACAAGAGTAAAAAGACGAACATGGGGATTGGTGAAAGTGGAGAAAACCACCAGCAAACTTAGGTACTTCGTACATGAATTATTCTGCACGGTTACGGCATTTAATAAAGACACATCTGAGATGATTTTTTCCCACCTCAAAAATTTTACTGATGGTAGATTACTGCTGATTCTAGATTCCCTTGCACAAAGACATTTTTTCGAAAGAATAAACAAGATTAACGTGGAGAACAAGGCTCCACGAGAGTAAAAAGACGAACATGGGGATTGGTGAGAGAGGAGAAAAACACAAGCAAACTAAGGTTACTCGTACATGAATTATTCTGCACGATTACGGCATTTACTAAAGACACATCTGAGAAGATTTTTCCCCACCATAAAATTTATACTGATTGTGGATTACTGCTGATTCTAGATTCCCTTGCAGAAAGACATTTTTTCGGAAGAATAAACAAGTTAAACGTTGAGAACAAGGCTCCACAAATATTTAAAGGCGAACAAGGGAATAAGTGAGAGGACACCAGGAAACTAAGGTACGGTACAACCGGATAATGGCGAACAGAGGGTAATGTCGAACACACCTCTCTGATCGGCCAGTTACTTATTATCTTAGCTCCTTGATGTGTATCACTATAGGGGCTCCAATACGAAGAAGCAGAAATAGCACCTGCCTCTTGTCAGTTCATTCATGCATCTTAAGCTTTTTAGGCTAATATAAATCAATTTCTGCCGGTTTGATGTTTAATTTTCAGCATTGGTACTACTGTATTCTATTTTAAACTTAAGAAATTGTTCTTTCAAGAAGCAAGTTAAGCTTCATAATTGTTCAATGTTCGGTAGGAATAGTATTTTCCTTTTTTTAAATTTGTTTTTGGTTTATTTACTTTTTCGGTCACAAATCATATTATATCAGTTAAGTAACTTCATTTTACATCCTCTATTTTGTTACAGAAATACACAAAGCACTGTTTAAATGATTTGATATTACGTTACTTTTTATTTTCCTATGTTATTTAAATTGGGAATGAATTGTTCACCATTACCCGACAGATAGGGCAAGACCAAACATGGTATAGGTTTAGTAAAACATTTTTTTATAAATATATATAACGTGCTACACATGAAAAAACTATATGATATGAAGAACTAAGTACATAGTTCATTTCGGATTAGTTTGAAATGAATTTGGGTTAGGCAGTTAGATGATAAAAAAAAACTTTACGTGTTTTCCATCCCCGAACTTCCCCTACATCGTACATGAATTATTCTGCGAAGATATGGCATCTATTTAAGACGTATCTGTGAAGATTTTTTCCCTACCGTAAAGATTGTACTGATCATGGAGTAATTTTGATTCTAGATTCGCTTACACAAAGACATTTTTCGAAAAAATAAAAAAGTTAAATGTTAAATTGACGAGCTAACCACTTCCTACGGCCTCGGAATAAGAACAAATAGTGACTCAGAAGTGAAAATGAAGAACGCGATCTGGGCCATTGTAATTCGTGGTTAACTTCAGGACAGCCAGCCAAAATGTTCGCTCGTCAATGGCTCCATCTGATAAACATTTCACATCCAGGATGCGTCGTTATGGATTGGCAAATCTCCCTCATTGCAGACTAACGCTGCACTGTTTACCTAGAACCGATAGCATAGTATGGGTATTTGTCCTTACGTTTATTCGTGGATAACATTTTAATTGTCTAAATAACTTATTTCTTTTTTATCTGAAATTAGATGAGCCAAACCTCGCTAAAAGCGAAACTCTCTGCTGGAAACTCCGAAGTTTAAGAGTAAATGCAGATCCTGCTGCTTGTTTTGATGGCGCAATCCGGGAATGAAAGTGGTTTCGTGAAAGGAACCCATTTAACGAACTTAGTGTTCATAGTGTTATATATAGATAGTGTTCATTTTCCTTGAGTGCTCAGAAGGAGACGAACTCCTGTGTTTTGTGCGTGATTTTGTATTTATATCCGTGGCTGCCAGTGTCATGGTCTTCGCTGGAGAGAACCTCCGATCCAAGGGTCCCCGGCTACGGCAGACTATTTTCTCCTTCACTTCCACCGCGCCCTTACACAATGACAATAAGGAAGCGCAAGGAAGAAGAAAGTGTTTGGAAGAAAAACAGGTGCCATGAACGGAAAACAGAAATTTAGATTCTTGGTCAGCTGACACTCGTGTTTTTTTAGATGTTCTCTCCCAGCCGGATGAGTCGCCTCTTACTTCACACCTGATACAGCGGGAGTATCCTCCATCACCTTAACCGTAGGGGTGTACTTATGAGTCGCTCCAGGTGACGGAATATTTAATCACTCCATTCCTCTTAATTTACTTCAGCTATATTCCGTTGGATTAAAGACAACATTGCCTCCACCCTTCAACACTGGTGAGAAACAAGGTCTTGCTGTCATTAATTGGGGTCTTATCTGCTGTTCCGTATAAGGGCTGCCGACGCATACCTCGACGCCACAGCTGGTATACTTTTCACAGAGAGGTTTTGTCTCTGCTTTTATTTAACAGACAAATGCTGTACCTCTTGCTTCTCAATTTTATGTAGTACTAAGTGAGACGACAAAAAGGGGGAATTGAACAGTGAGCGTTCAAGACGAGAGTGGTGTAACGATCATGCCAATCGGGAGGAGATTAATCGACGAACCCATTGACCAATTTACATACATATCAAGCGTACTTTTGTCTGTTTCAATGATGTAATAAAAATGACAATGCAATTGGATTCCTGGAATTGATTTGCTTATGCCAGTGCCGCCTCCAATCAAACAGCAGTACTTTTGGAGGAAGGACGCGGCGGACACTCGAAGCCGCCAAACAAACAAACCAAATGCCATGGATACATCACAGTAGTAATATGGACATAACAGCAGGATACGAGGGCCCGGAAAACATCATTATCGCCTCATCATTATGCTGCTCGTGAAGGAGCCCTATCCCATCAGCCGGATGAAGAATAGCATTGTTCCCAAGACGATCTTCAAGACAAGAGGGTCAATATCTCCATCCACTCCTCCGTGAGAAACTTGGAAAGGCTTTTAAGTTATCGAATATGAATTGCAAGTATTTACCTTTGTGTGAGCAAAGAATTGAGCCAGAAATGAAAAAACACTAAGGAAGATGTAGGGAAGGAAGTTTCCGATTGTTGCAAAGGCGTCGGAATCGCTCCTTTTTAATGGGAATACATTTTTTTGAGTCTGTATCTCATACGTATTATCTTAATGTGGCTGTTTTCGTCAAGCAGTCGCCCGAACGAGGCACAGCTGTGCGACGGGCAAAAGAAAAGATCAATTTTTGCATTGTTGTGACCAACTGATTAGGAGAGAACATGTCAGACTCTCTCCCACCACTGTTGATGCCCCAAGGACATGCCCCACTGCCAGATGGAAGGGCCATCGCGCCAGGAGCATGGTTTACATTCCCAAGAACTTCAAAAACGAATGTTACAGTCTCGAAGGCTATCTGAAAATCCACCAACTATCCAGAGGTATAAGTAGAGAAGCCAGCGTGATGTGGGGGTGCTCGCCGTTTATTATCAGTTTCCTTCGAAAAGAACATCGCCACCGTCATTTGCATATTTTTTCCCATGTATTTGTTTATATTTTGTTTTCCTCTGCCACGCGACACTGTCGGATTACGGAGTACAAGTGTAAATGCTATATTCTTTAAAACTAAGAGCATTAAGAAAAGGCATATCTTTATTCACCCACCGGCTATGCTTCGACGTTTTGACACACGCTAGTCTGACCTGACACAACAGCCCCTCTAAATACTAAATCGAATGGCTAGTTCCATGTGGAGAAATGCAAAGAAATTCTCCATTTGTGTAAACTTACTCCCGTTAGGAAAACATGCCAAGCATTTCGACCACTAAAACCAAAAGAATTCACAAATAGAGCCACAAAATCATCAACATTCCTGTTCTCTGTGATATCGATTTTCAGAAAAAATTATTTTTCATACTGCATAGTTGTAAGTGGATGGCTTGGACCGAACGCTTACGGACAGCAGTTCCCAGCTAAGAATTGCGGACTTAGACATCCGGTCGGAGGTTAGATTTTAACTTCTTCTCAATGTGGGAACCGCTGATCCAGGTATACAACAACAGGCGAAGAATGGGAGGAACGCTTGATGGTCACGAGGGCAAGCTGCGTGGCGCGGGAGAGGATCCGAGGGAGTGAGAGTAAAGCAGTAGCGTCGGGAGCTAATCCGAGGATAGTTGATTTATATTTTTGGCGAGTGATTTCAATAAATTGTTCAAGCTTACGCTGGAGTCCCTCTCAGCTCCCTTCCTCGGGATCCTCACGGACCCTCAACTTGTGGTGACGGCTAACACTGCATTAATATTGGATAATAGCGGCAGCGGATAGCTATTGATCTTTTAACTAGGATAGCGTAAATTGTGTAAATGTGACGGATTACATTGTCAACCCTCGTGAGATATGTAAATGCATGTGAACAGGGACAATCTGAGATGGTAGGAAGATGGAGAAGCAAGTATATGGGAAACGCCCCTATAATCGTTTATATAATACAGTCGCATAATTAAATTACTGTAAAATCACACGCTGGGCATACTTTCACATCAGACAATTCTCGTTAAAATATGCTTAGGTCTGAAGCATAAATTATGAGTAGTATTCGAGGAGGCAATGGTTGCAAGGCAGGGACGGAAGAGTTGTGACGCCTCGACTGAGAGCAAGATGCAATAGAGTGATACATTGCAGGTTTGCCTAGGATTCGGGTGAGGTGAAAGCTCAGATTCTTGTGCAAATGGAACATTCGGAAGTACAATTATGAACGGATTAAAATGCAATGATTGTTAGAGACCCTACGTGCATCATGAAAAAGGGTGGTAGATTACTGGAGTAATCTATTGGGAAACGTACTCAAGGCATCAGTGGACCCTCGTTAGGAGCATCGTCACACAAGCTTCCTATCTAAGATCCACCACATGCATTCTAATGGATGTTAATTGGTAAATGAGGCATAATGTGATGAAAGATTCACCATATATTTTATAAGTCCTATTGAATAATGTATTAATCCAACGTGGAAAACAAATTGGTGAAATTTAAGTAAACAATAAAATCTCTATGAATAAAAGGAGTTAAACCTTCCAACGGTGATATCCCTCAGGCTATATCCGAATCTTTCGAATTATGAAAGATAACTAAATGGTATAGCAAGAGTATATTACGAAATTTAAACCCTGGATTATCAAAGGAAACTGCTGCTAAATATTTTCGAAGGTTTTCTTGGTGTCCTAGTAACCATGAAATCGGTGGTGACTGTATGCAACCCCCTCCTTGTATCCGCATCAATGCAGATGCAACCGGGTCATACGGAGTTAAACTGAATCAGCATTAAATGTAATTTAATGAAGATGGGCGATATGCAAGGTGATGATATATCATCATCGTGTTTTATATAAGGGCAGGTCCAACGGAGAATAAACGTTATTCGACCATCGAGCAGTGGCTTTTCACCAACCTCTCACAGAGGACAGAATTTTCATTGTTATCCTTCAATTCAAAGGTAAAACGACATTGCTCATCATTTTCTTTCAATTTTCCATCTAAAATAAGATAAAGACATGTGTTAAAAGGTATTGGATGGCTTTTGCTGGCTGTGTGTACAAGAGTTTCATCCTACATATCTACCATAAACATCTATCCTCTCTCGTGCCCTTATTTAATCATACCATGGAAGCGCAAAAGCACTTTTGAAAACACCTTTTCAGTAAAAAGGTAAATTTGAGAGCCATCCCTCATGCAAGGAGACTGCACAAGAACATCTTAGATAATATGGATTCGCTCTAAAATATGCTCAAGTTGGTTTTTCAGACATCCTCACCATCTAGGTTGAACGAAGAACTGAGCGAAATATCGATGGATAACTTTTGCTGGCTCTGCTTATAAGTAGGTTTCTTCCTTTATATCTACCAAACCATATGACCTAGCCATTGTCATAGCTATGACAAATACTGATGTAAGACTCCTCGAACGTCAAATAGACCTGCTAAAAACGTCCTCTACTGAGACAATAGATGCCCTGTCTCAAGTGACAATCATCAATTCAAGAGCGACTGACAGGGTACATAGCTTTGAACTACTGCTCAAAAGTGCCTTTGTAGAAGCTAACTCTGCACAAGAAGTGTGGGGGAATGCTTATCTACATATGAAGGAACTTCAGGATGAGATATTTTTCTCCTTAACACAACTATTTCAGGGATAGATTCCTTGCCGCTAGTCCTCCTAGGGTTCCGCGCAGCATGGAAAGAGGATCTGGGCTCCTCTTCAGCGGACCTCGTACATAATGAGCCACTCCGCCTGCCTGGGGAATTCTTTTCCACCACTGATTCACCGACTGCTCCTACTGCAGAATTCAGCAACGCGATTCGTCATCGCCTCTGTTCTCTTCTCTAATCTCACGGTCCCGGTTTCGAATCCCGGCTAGTCGGATTTTTCCGGTTAGGGAATGGTTGTCTGTGTGTGTGTGTGTGATATTAATAAAAATGAAATGCAAAAAAAGGAATAAAATTAAGAAAAGGGGTTAATTGGAGGAATAGCCTTCCTAGGCTAAAATTCGCCCAAAAAAATAAGACGGCATTATTATTATTACTATTCTCTTCGACCAGCTTCTTCGGCCCATCACTCCGTTTTTAAGGTGTTTGTATTCCGCGACCTGGCTACAACTTCTGAAGTTTTCGTCCGGCAAGACGCGCCCTACGTGGTGTCTTGGAACAACCTTACACCGGCCCCTATCACGTCATCAATCGGACCGAGAAATACTTCACCATCGACAAGAAAGGAAAACCCGCCAACGTGTCGATCGATCGGCTGATGCCGGCTTTCACAGTCGCAGCTGACAAACCTGATACCACACCAGCTTCACCGGCAATACCTGCAGCATTGGATCCCCCGACCAACAAAACTCGTTCAGGACGTCAGTCGCCCTGTGGTGCGTTTCGCCGCGGGGTCTATCACCCGGTAGGGGGGTGGTGTGGTGGCTCTTCGTCCGTCCGCCGCCGCCATCTGACGGGCAGCGGCGGATACTTTTCACTAAACGACCGAGCACATCGGCCGGAGACTCCCCCATCCGACGGATTCATCCGGAATTTCTCCCGAATTTTCGGGAGAGTTCTGTAAGATTCCGTGCGAATATAAAAGCCGAGCCTGCGGCGATAACGCGGGCCATTCGCTCGCTTACCGCTGTACTACTACCATCAATGAAGAGCATTCAAAACGACAATGCATTCAGACATCTTCCGTTCCCTCTCAACAAACTAATCTCTCAATAGTCAGCCTCAGGAGATATAAGCCTTAGAACCATTCAGACTCGTGGTGTATGTTCTAGAAAGTTTAAGATCCAACCTCCAATTCATCAGAATGAAGACTTGACGAGAACTCAAGGGGACTCTTCTTTCTTGATACTAACGAAGATGAGCCGTTGTGTACAAGGGAAGAAGAAAAACTGGAGAGTAAAAAGGGCACAAGTATTACGAATGGAATATACCCCGTCTTCAGGGATACGCTGTGCAAGTCGCCAGTGCGAGGCAATACCAAACCTTTTAACTGCCATTTTTCATTTCGTCGGAGTCGGTTAATCAGTCAGTTTTGTATAAAAAAATTAGGGAGTATTGGCATGCTCCTCGACGCATCGGAAGATTGGAATTACATCGAATCTTCAATTCTCCGCGATTTATATCGGAAAGGTAAGCATATAGTGTAATTTGTTTTATAATTGTAGTTTGAGTTTAAACATGTTTTGAAATGATGCTTTGATTACACGTGGTTGTTATGGAAATCTAACACCTAAATCTTGCATACGATTTAAATGGATGTTGTCACTACTAATGAATAGAATCCACATTTATTTATTGTGAAGCTTCATTTCTTTAGTTAATAATGCAAGAAAGATGTCGTTGGAGTTTCGCATGCCAAAAAATGTTCTCGCATGCCATAGGTTCGCCATCCCAGGCCAAGACTAAAGCCATTATAATTAGAAACTCTCGCCATGTAATTCGTCTTGATCTTGACCAAATCCCTAAAATAACATTTTGCGATACTGCAACTGGTAACTCCAATACCGTCCGTAATCTTAGCATCGTTATGAATTTAATCTCTCTTGGAATGATCATGTTTCCTTAATTTCCAATAAAGTTGATTTAATATTTTTACAAATGATTACGTCAATTAAAATTGCATAAACATCTTTTTCCTGCAGATGTTATTAAAAACCTAGTAATGACAAATCATTTATAGTATCGGCAATACATTTCTGGAATTCCCTGCTAACTACAATATGCAATGCAAAAACCATAAGTAGCTTTAAATAAAGTTTATCAATTTTTTAAACTAAAGTATTTCATATTGTAATATTTTCTTGTTTCTACAGCAATAGTTTAATTACTATAATTTACTGTTGTCCTTAGGTGGCTTACCTTAGGACATAATAAGAATTTATTTAATTTAATTTAATTCAATTTAAGTTAGGCTTAAACTGCTATATTTACTGTCGACCGAGTTGTGACGGTTTATGCCACTGATGCACTAACTTTGCCAATAACCACGATGCATTTAGAATCGCAGATATAATGTATCTTTTGTACATAAAATCACAAGCACAGAAAGGTAAGCATATAATGAAATTTTTTTGAAGTCTGATATGTTATGAAATGAAGCTTCGGATACATAAGATTTCTAACGATACCTCAGTAAAAGGGTCACAGAAGAAAGCGTTGTTTTATAGAATACTACGGGATTGCTTGACGAGGAGATGTATCAGGGGTTCTAGCCCGGTCACTGAGTGACTCCGTGACCGCTATGATATTCGAGAAGGCCTGTCATCAACCCCGAAAAATTCAGTAAAAAATGTTACAAATTATATTATAAATTCATTATTTAGTTGTAAGGTAAATATAATATAATTATACCAAGGAATGACGGACTTGGCACACCAAAATGTTCTGACCATTCACATCATGGGTCTCATCTGGGATCACAATCCCATCAATATTTACACCTTAACCAATCACAGCAGCAGCAAACTCAGGCTTACCACAAAGAATGTTCTGGCCGAGTAGCCTAAGGTTAAAGCAGCATCCCGGGTAGAGGAAGATCCCGGGTTTGATTCCCAGCCCCGTCAGACTGTTTTCGAATCCGTTTTCCCTTGGGATTTTTCCTGGGTGCACGCCCTTTTGTGCAAAGTACCTTTAACCCTTTCTTCATAATATATGTATTTAATCGTTATATGGCAATTGTATGTTAATAATTTATGCATTTAACATTAATTATGTTTATAACTCCTATATATTGTGACGGAACCCAATGCCGGTCTGCCGTCTGAGTATTTCTAGGGCAGGGGTCGAAGGAATGGCCTCGCCGAGAAAAGAGAAAGCGAGAAGGGGAGGAAAGGAGCCTTCTTCTTTAGGGCAGTGCTGGCTGGAGCTTGAAAAGGAAAAGGACGTGTGCTGGGTGGTGGCGATTTCAAAAGAATGTTATGTTTCGATAATTTTTGTGGAATACAAGTTTTTCGATTAATGCTTGCGTTTTGTTTCGCAACCAGATCGTGGACGCTCCCGACAAAATTGCACCGTCCGGGCCGGGAATGTTACAATATGTATGTAGATAAAAAAGACTTCCGCCAGGCTTACAGCCTACCTACAGTTTATGCTATAAAAATATTTATATGTAGCCAGTACGGTCATTTAAAAGCCCAATTTTAGATTTAGCAAACGTGGACATTAGGGCGGGAGTGGCCGTAAAATTAATCTCTCAAGGTAGTTCTGTTAATAGACAGTTTTAAAACCCTGAGTAAAGGTCATCAGAATGCCCAATTATTTAGGCACGGTAATCCGGATGAGAAATGCTCGATGAAAGCAAAAGTTATTCCATATGAGTGACCTAATAATGTGGATTCACGTTTCTAGTCGGAATTCTTTTACTCCTTAGCGGCGATTAACGGCAATGTTGTAAACTGCTTACTGGGTGCCAAAAGTTCTTTGATTTCCGAAAGCATTGCAGGTAAAGTTTCTAGTAACAAGGCTTCGTATTTCAATGTTTTCAAAGTAAACGGGAAGAAGACTTTTACTTCCTATTAGAAAACAAGTTGATACACAGAATTTACAGAGATCACCATTGAAGTGGTCTATGTCAACCTATCAGATTCCTATTTGAATTTCGGTGCTTCAATCATACGTTAAGTGTTTAAAAATACAGATATAGCATTTTTGCCGATATATTCGGTGCAAAGATAGACCGTAGGAATAACTGACAATTCAAAAATTCCAATTGCCTAGTCAGTTCAAAACGGAAATAATTTATCCTCTCTCCTAGAAATTCTGGACCGTAACTACAATCGCCAAGTAACGTAAAATAAGTAAAGCACAGTACTACGTATAAGAAATTTTGGTCAGTTAATTCAGTAGAAATCTGAAAATTTAATTCTAGATGTTCACCATTCTCACCGATTACTGGAAGAGCTATTCTTCTCCGAGAAAACCCGGCATTTACGCACCAAAACGAGGACCACTTCATAAATGTCGTGGATCCGGACATCGGTGCACACACGCAGTACATGCAAAGGGTGTGGGAGGACGTCAAGAGTTCATCCCTAGTTTGAGGCCACAAATAAACCAAGTTGATGCGTATCTGGCTGCATTTATGTTTGAAGCTTTAACTCTATCACCGCCAGAGGAGAGAGAACGATATATATGCAGCCGTATCTAAAATCCATGCTCCAAAACAAACTCGTCCTTTCGTGAACACCTTCAACGGTTCATTTCCCAAACCCCTACTATTTTCCTTTACCTCTTTAGTCCGCGGCCTTTTAAAGGAGGAATACAGATAAATACTACGGTAAGAGGGGCTCAAAACATGAATCATCCATTGTCCAAAAGTACGGATACGGTCGGACTGGAAACTGGCTCCTCACAGAGCTTCACCAAGAACACATTTTATCATACTAAAAACCTCGGCACAATTATAACCTTACATGGGAGTTAATGGAGGGCTTTACCTCCCGTACATGAAAAATGAGTACTAAATACGTCCTCAGACTTTTGTCTACTAGTCTAATCCCAATTGCATAACTCCCTCAGTATTCCTAATCTACATAGAGACTATTTCCCCTCAGTCCTCTCAAAAGGGTTGTTAATTCCACGCCGTAAAGACTGCAGAATATTTCGACTTTCAAGCTAAGAGAGCGTAAAACACCTGTTCAATGTATTCCAACTCGCAAATAGAGCGTACCTACGCACGTCTGCGCAATGCAAAATTTAAATCTAACTAGCAATTTCATATCAAATACACGTTCGTAGATTAATCGTTTAAAAATTAACCTGTCTGATATTCCCCGAATAAATAAAATAATTCGGTAAGACTTCTTTTAATTGTATCGACTACTTAATTATATTTGTAGTTTTTAGCAATGGTGGCTGGTTAGCGCTTTATGTTTGGATATAAATGTTACTATCCAGGTTTAATTTGAAACTACCGCATTGATTGGCTCCCTTGATAACGGAAAGTGTATTCATTACTTTTGAGATGACCAGACGTGTTAAGAGGTATCCTAGCATAGCATTGATGTTAAAGATCTGAGGATGGTGCATATAATCCATAAAAAATCAATATTGTCTGAAGTATAGATGAAGGGAAATAAGACAAACAAGTGGTACAAATTGAAATAACCCCAATGGTCTGACTATAAGTAATATTAAGGTGGAAAGGTTGACGGAGAGTTGAGGATTTAATTCAGTTCTACCTTAAGAGACTCTAGAAGTAGGATAGATGTTGAATCTAGAGCATAGTTTATTTACACCATAAATAAAAATTGAGATCTTCAACCTGAATGAAAGAAGCGGACTTGGTTTTAATTAAACAACTATTACTTGTAGAGGATTGTGATAATTAACTACAGGAATTTTGGTTTCTATAAAGATAAATAGATTTAGTTTATGAGTATAGGCTCCTTCCAAAAAGGTGACAGCAGTGACAGCTAAACGTCATTCCCGTCGCTACAACACTGCGAATCCCGAAAAACATAATTCTCGCCATGATGTTCGAACGAAGAATGAGCCTTGGGTAGAAAATTAACTTCATATACCTCCGCATTTAAAGATCGCGAGATCATTAACAGTTAGTAAGCATATAAAAATGGAATCCGCAACAGAGGAAAGTCTTTTTAGTTTCATTACGGAAGTCAGATAGAATATCAATGTTGCATATATACATGTTGTGACGTGTCTACCACTTTGGACATAGTTCACCTGCTGACCGCGAGAGCGCCTCCAAAAAAATCCCGAGGGGATGACCGGGAGAAGAGGAGTGTAAGCGACAGTGGTAATCCAGAGTCAGTCTTATACTGATCAAGAATAAAAGATTTCTTACCTTTGAGACGGACCCATTACAAGGTGAATGCGAAGAAACTCATGTAAGAATTGCATTTGTGACGAGAGTGATGTAAAATAAGATAAAATGAGAGCATGTACTACAAATTATTTGAGAATTATAATACTCTTTATTTCTCTGAATAAATTTTTTTCTTGACCCAGTGCAGCTATGATTCATAATTTCCTGTATTTGAATCCATTGCAAATTCTAATTCTTCTTCCAAAAAATGGAAGTCTCCGTGGATTCGGGCAATCCACATTACAAGTCTGTACCGCTGGATGCATAAGAGGGAGGTATCTCTTGGAATGAAACCTACACCATCAATCCATCTTTAGGAAAAATGATCAAATACTGGAAAGATGTAAGAAGAAATCATAACGGACGATCAACCTATCGAGGGGATTTAGGGAAGACAATCCTAAGGCTCTCTCCTTAAAATGACCGTAATCCTAGCAATTTTAAGAAACGAAACGCACGAGTAGGGGCTAATTACGTAATTCACAGCTCACTGTTTGCCCTCTTGGTTTTTGGGCGATACGGAACTTTCAGCCCCCTAGCTTCTAATTTCACTACATTTGTTGTCTTTATCTCACTTAATAATTCGTAATTCCAACGTAATTACTCCCAATTTAATTCCTCTTCCAGCTATCACGGCTTCTTGGAAGTGCCTGCTGGAGCAAGCGCGCACAGTAGTAAAACCATCTTAAATGAATCCCCAAACACCATAACAAGCATCAATTATGTGATTTAAGGTTCTTTAGAAAACTTTGAAAAGGCTAAATACCTCAAGACACTAGTATCAAATTCATTAGGCCGATGTCAAAACCTAAGTAACTTAAGTGTATACGGAGATGTCATCTCGAGGGATAGTGGGCGGAGAGAATATCAAATTATCCCCTTTGAAATACCCGAAAACGTGAGGACAAGCAAGTAATTATCAATTTGTAGTGGATTGCGACGATGTGATAGTTCTGAAACGGTAAAAACCCGGCATTAAAATACACAGCTTGGTTTATAAAATAATGGATCGAAGATTCCTCAAACAAGTATGAGCAAATAGCAGCGTCCAGGGGCCCTCCCATTACTCACCCGCTATTCCAAGGGTCCAATTTGTGATCTCCATGGACGGATGTGTTATCTCGTGCGTCAACATCTTTCCTCTTCAAGCCAAGGCAGAGGAGTACACTCACTTAGAATATTTGCGACCCTTTCTCTCCTGAACCACAGTCAGTCCGTAGGAGAGTAAATGAGGCACTCAGAAAAGCTTCAAACAGTCTAAATGCATACATGGATACGAGGACGACACGCTCGAGAAATTGTCACATAGAAAGTACGCCTTCAAAGAAAGTTCCGATCACCTCTAGAATTTTCACCCCTTAAAGTATATAATAATTCTTTCAATGCAAATAGAAGAAAATCCCAGACTGCCATTTCCGGAAAACCTCGTCAGACCAACACCCAATGGAGCTCCGGCGACATGACGATCAAGGAAAAACGACGCACGCCGACCAAACCCTCAAATGAGAACCCGAATAATAACAAAGGGTAGGACACCGAAATGGTTGGATAACTTTAAATATACAAGCAGGGTGGACTATACCCCGCCGAAACTTATTACTATCTTAAAGATTCTAATCTACTAGAATATAAAAATTGGATCAATATCAAAATTCCAGAATTAGGACAAAGGAAAAATGGTGATACCGCTGCGCATTGAAAACTCCACAGATTTAAAATGAAAAGACAAAAGGAAGGCAACCCATACACTCGTACTTCATAATCAGAATCCATAGCGAGAATTCTGGGGAAACAAAAGGTGTATCACAGGCATCCCTGAGCGCAGCGAGCACACCATAAGATAAGCAGAGAGAAGGGAAGAGCATTAAGACATATTCACGGAGTAACATGGAATAATTGACAATTATTGGTAATAAACATCCTCTGTGGTAGCCCACGTTGGCTACAGAAATGAGCCCTCCATCTTCTATAGACATATTTCAAAGACTTGTAATTAATACTAATACTGTAATAATTATTATTTCAAAGACTTTGTAATTTGTTTGTAAAATTTGATTTACTTTTGGAAGCAATAAAATAAACTAACATCGTTAGGTGAGACGGGGACCATAGCGAGGATGGGTATATGCTCCTTTTGATTACCTTCATGATTTCTTGTTTACGCGATATTCAAGAAAATGGGAACAGAGTTCACTCAAAAACGAGAAATTTATCAAGCATTATTCCAGTTGGCTTAATGTAAACGTTAATTTTCCC
This sequence comes from Sympetrum striolatum, assembly GCA_947579665.1. Lineage (NCBI taxonomy): Eukaryota > Metazoa > Arthropoda > Insecta > Odonata > Libellulidae > Sympetrum > Sympetrum striolatum. The sequence continues at coordinate 30,039,002 of OX388352.1, forward strand.
GACCTAGTGCTCCAGAACTTACCTAGGAGTTCTATAACTCCAGGTTAGTAAATCTAAGTTTCATTTGTTTCATGTTTAACATATTGTCGATTGATAATTTAAAATTCTGTGTATTATATATCTTAAGAAGTAGTATTTCATTTTGGTAGACGATAGAGAGCGGCCATAATTAGATTGCCATCTTTCGAGTGAACGAACGAATCGAAGGAAAACGGAATCAATTCGGGCTAGTACTCCAAACTGTCTTACGCTACAACAATAACTTTTCCAGAGGTATCAATTTAACCCCTCGTCATATTTACAATAGGTGGTAACCAAAAATGTCTATTTTATATTTGTGTGTATTCAGGGCGCATATAAAAAATACGGATATTTAAAAAAGGGACAAACAGCTGCAACGGAGAGCAACCAAATGACACTTAACTCTGTTATAGTCTGCTATAAAGGGTCTGTTTATAGTCTGCTATAAATTGGCTTATTCCCACTTGAAAATATATAGAGTGCAACTGAAATAGAAAGAAAGACATTTAACTGGGTGGTTTAACTGCCAGAGCACAAACGGCCTATCAGGAAAAGTGGTTACCGAATACTTTATAAAAGAACACCACACCAGAGACCCACGTTAGGAAAATTGGGTCACGACTCAATCTGCTGCATCCTGTCCATACAGGGACCAAGGCCTCCGGAAAATCGCATCATACTCCTCAAAGACCAGAGGTTGCAGAGAATGGAGTAAGTCGTGGAAGATGGAGGCCCAACACACGGAGCGGCGAAGAGGTCGTGGTAATGGTGTTCGAGGCTAACATACCATTGCTACCATTGAACTATCCTTAGGCAAAGTGACATTAGCGTAGGACTATATTCGTCAGCTAGATGGTTTCATCCAAACAGAGAATATCTATTCTGCAACAAAAATCGGGAAGGAAAGCTGACTGCGCACAGAGAACAGATAAAAAGTAGTTTCAAATTCATTCATGGAGAACTTTCTACACTAAATGGAGACAATTAAAGAAAATACACCACACCAGACTTCCGCTCAAGGACGGTCGAAATAAAACTGATTTGGCTGCACCCTTTACATACTGCTCAAAAGGCCTCCGCCAAATAATGTGACCACGCTCCAAGAAGACCCGACGTTGCGGAGACTGGAGGAAGACCTGGAAAACGAGGGTCTATGCTGGGGAATGGCAACGGTAGGGCAGGTCGTGATGGCGGTTGTTGACGAACACGAACCGCTGCAATCCAGTAGTTTCCGCAAACCCACAGCAATGTGGCTTGATTAGTGAATTACCGCAGCCATGTTAGAGAGGGACCGACGTGTTACAGGGGTTCAGGCTCGTGCTGGTTATTTTATTTCACTTGGTGTTCTTGTCAAACAAGCATCCTACTACTGTGTGACGGCATAAACGAATACCCTTATGCCGTTATTTTCATCACTTTGATACAAGTCTGATTGATCCTCTGTTTTTTTCCAGAATTAATTCGAAGATACCATAGTGAATGGCTCCGTAAACAACGGAAAGCATAGAAATTCCTTTAAGGAGAGCATGCGTGTCAAGCAGTGGCTCAAATTTGGGTTGAGTTTAACTGAGAATGATGTGATTAAATGTAAATACGAGGACTTAAATTTTAGTGAATTAATTTGCGATAATCTGGGCAACCAAAAGACTGACTAGCTTTGCGAAGAGCACTTCAGGCGTCGGCCTCTTCCATGTCAAGATACATTGGGAGAAATATTTTTCTGTGAAAAATATAAAAGACATCATGTGTCGATTGACCGTTCAAAACTTGAATACACCTAATACGGCGACACAACGAAAGCATAGAAAATACTTTCAAGGTTAGCATGCGTGTCAAGCAGTGGCTCAGAATTGCGTTGATGTTAACTAACTGAGAATGATGTGAGAAAATGTAAATACGAGGAGTAGATTTTAGTGAATTAATTTGTGATATTTTTGAACACGAAATGACTCTTCGTCGAAATTTCAGTAAAAACTCCTTCATAACCGGCCTTTGATTTATTCCCTTTAAATTAAAAAATACTTACAGTGTTTAATTTAAGATAACGCAAATGTATTCAAATCGGTCCTCGGTTAAAGTGATATCAAACCACGATGCTTCATAGCAGAGTGTATGCGGGAGGACAGATCCGGGGCTGGTCGGGAGACAACAATCATTTACTGTAGCTTATATGCCGAGACTAACAGAGGCAGATACTTTAGGCCGTCGCTCATTTACTAAATCTAGCTCGAATATTAATCCCTGTAATCTGCTCTATGCTCGTATTAGGAAAGAAAAAAACTTTGAAGTTCTAAAACTTACTTTTCATGATTTCATTCGCCATGTGCGATTAAATATGAATTAATATTTCATTAATCTAAAAACCTATCCATCGTACTTATTCACTAACTGAGAAATACTTAGGTGCGAACATATAAAATCGGAATTATAAAATATAGAATAACGGATTGTATGTTTTCACTGCACACTCAAATTTTCAGATATTGTTTTGGATCTCTTTGGTTTAGCTGTTCCCTCCCGAAGAACTCGCCAATCGTCTCTTTTAGCGGTTCCTTTTTTCCAAGAAGACATTACATAAGTTTTCACCGATTCCAAGAATGGCCAGAGCCGTAAATGAACTTTCTATGTAGATTTTTGCATGGACCCGCTGAGTAAAATTAGAAAGATTGCTTACGAAATTTTTATTTCTTTATTGTATTTAACTTTTTTTACGTTTTTTATTGTCCACCAATAGTATTTTAATAATGTTATGGTATATTTATAGTACTGTATGGGGGGTAATTGGGGCAACCTGTATCCATTAAAGCATTAATAATAATAATAACATGCTTCAGAAGAGAATTACGAGGCATACTTCGAAAACGTGCAGTACAAATATGTTGATGATATATTTACCATATTTAGAAATCAAAATAATCCCTTCTCGATTGACACATTAATTCAAATAGTGATATCTATTATAATAGTTTCCACAGTTTGCAAAACATATGCATTTAATGCATGTTTATCGTATTTTAGAAATCAAAAGAAGCCCTTCTCGATTGACATACTAATTCAAATAGTGATACCTATTGTAGCAGTTTTCACAGATTGCAGCACTTATGCATTTGGATATGTTTATCGTATTTTAGACACCAAAAGAAGGCCTTTCGGATTGATATACCTCAAAAGAGAAGAAGATATCTACTTCGACAGTTTCCACAGTTTTCAAGAAAAGCATGCGCAAAGAACAGTGTACAGGGCGGGAGATAGCCTACCTATCACTCACCCATTATTCAACGACCCCAATGTGTGATTTCCATGATAAAGGGAGACACTCCTTGCGTCAGTATACTTCTATGTCCAAGGGAAGGCAATGGAGCAAATCTGAGTGGCGGCATTGCGGTCCCTTCTCTCCTATAGCTTAGCCAGTCTGCTCATTGAGGAGAAAGGAGGCACCCAGAGCAGCTTAAAAAAGTCCAATGGCATCAATAGATACAAGGACGACCCGCTCTTAAAATGGTAACGAGACGGTGACAAAGAAAGTTTCCATCACCTCTTCCATTAGTCCCCAATAAGTGGTGTGACAAAATTTGATGATGGAAATAGTAGGTAACGAGAGACTGCAATTGCTAGATATCCTCGTCAGACCAACACCCAACCAATGGCACTCGGGGAATCAAGATATCAAACTATTGAGAAAGCAGATACATAATAAATGATAAGCAAATGGGATGTTATGTTTTCACGGTGCACCTAAAACTTCAGAGTTCTTTAAATAGGCATAATCAGCGGCGACGGAGAGCTACCCATAGAGTCATACTTCGGTTTAAATCGGTAATATATGACACCACCTGATAAATTAGGAGGTTTATTTCCCATTGAAAACATATATACAGCTACCAAGAAAAGAAAGTAAATCAAAAACCGTGTTTTGACGGAGCAAAACGCTCCAACCGGAAGAAGTGGTCTCCAACCACTTCCTGTAGAAACCTTAAGAAAATACATCACACCTGGTTCCGCTCAAGGACTGTCGAGACGCGGCTTGGTGAGCTGTATCCACGGATAGCAACCCAAAGATTCCTATATCGGCTAAAGCCGGTTGTATACGGTCCTACCTAATTACCTAGGTGAATTATTCCCTATAGAAAACATACATTCAGCAGCCAAGATAAGAAAGGAAAACATAAACTATCTTTTGCCTGAGCACAAAGCGCCCACCAGAAGAGGTTGACGACCACTTTATGGAGAAACTTACTCCAAATTATTGAAGTGAGGAGAAAGTCTTGTTCTGCTCAGCCGCAAAATACTGTTTATCAGTCCCATTGTTACTCAATTCCAATTCAACATTTTTTCCCTGGGGGAAGCTGGTAGGAGATGTATATTCGAGCATCGTCTGCGATGTTAGCGGCATTTCAGACGATGAAGCAGGAGATAGGTAAAATGGTGAGAGGAGCCATCAAGTTGGAGGACAGCTTGCAAAGAATGCGAGAGGAAATGAAAAACTTTTTCCAAGAACGGAAGGAAGCGTGCAAGGAAGATATCTCTAATGAATTGAAAGGGACAATAAAAGAAACGTCGTCGCGCGTCGAAGTAACGGAGGCAAGGATCGAGGAAAACGCCGCAGCCATTGCAGAAATTAAATCTCATTTTGGTACTGACGCTGTCAGGGAGGACGCAATTAGGCGAGCTGAGAATCAGAAGTGGGATGCGAAGATCCGTGAAGAGATTGAAACGCTAAAGGAAGAATTGAGTGTTGAAAGGTGTATTGGAGTAATTGGCGCACCTAGCCCCATTCAACTAGATCATCATCCAAAACCCAGGTTTGCGGGACGATCTTCGGAGCACTACAATTCCTAAAGGACCTGGAGTCTTATTTTACTATCTCCGCAACCCCAGAGGAGGCCCGGAAGACTTATTTGTATAATTTTTTGTTGGGCAACGCGAAAATATGGGCAGATTCCGTTTCCCCGCAACCCAAGACGTATGCAGAACTTAAGGATAAGTTTTGAGAAAACTACTGGAACTTGCAAGCGCAGTATTCGTACAATTATAAAATACTCACTGGAGTGTACCAGGCGAGTAAGGATGGAACCATGTTCAATTTTGTAAACAAAAAATCGCTGCATCCCGTTTGTTCCAACCCGCGATAAGTGAAGCCCAGTTGGTGTTTGCTATCATGAAGCAGTTGCCTTCCGCGATACAGAATCTCCTGAAGACAGCAGATAACTTGACCCTGGAGCGACTTCAATCATCGCTGAATTAGTATGACCAGACGGAGGATGGGGAGAGGGAGACCTACCAAGGAGAAGGCCTACCCCGGGAAGATGGTTTACGAACCAAAGAGGAGTATGGAGGGGTCGACATGGTCGAAGCCCTAGGTTTAGGGAGGTGACGGACGGAAATGAACCGCCAAGACGGAGAAATGGCGCCGAAGGCGAGCTCTACCCGCGGAACGAACGCGATTCTCCATGGAAGGGACAATCCGGTGGGGAGAAAAGGTCGAATTTTGAGCGTCTACCGAATATGGCAGGCTTTAAGGGGGAGAAGGAGAGGAAGCTCCGGCATGTATTCCATCGACAAGGAGTAAAGGGCAGTGAAGCGGATGACCATGCGGGAGGAGAGGTGTAAACGAATGGCGTTAGGATCGTTTTCTCCCCCCGGCATGAACCGACTACGAGTAAGAGTGCATGTTTACTCCTACGAGTACCTTAGGGAAGGTGAAGAAGAAGAGGCTGAGCACGGTATTCTCAAGAACTTTAAAAGGAAGCTGGTAAATCCTAAGTGCGAGGGTGAGACGGTAGAGGCCTTGCTACACTCAGGATATCAGGCGTCGTCGATCTCCGAGGAGTTTTTACAGAAGATAAGAGCGCGAATCCCATATGTTCCAGTGTTGCCGATGAACAGAACACACGTGATTTATGCAAACGGGAGAAAATCAGCGCCTATATCGCGACAGGTTCTTTTGTTGGTAAACTTGAATGACTGTGACGATGTTATAGTGTTTCTCGTTGTCAAGGCTTAATGAGGCCTGTTATTTTGGGGGCTGAATTCATGAGGGAACGAAAGCCGTGATAGATTTTAAGGAAGATTAGGTCACTTTCGACATGCCGGGTTCCTTTTGGGCTACAGAATAGTGGTGCGGTTTTGGTGCAATGTTTAATTGATACCTTTTTTCGAACGAATTTTCGAAGAAAGAATGTTACAATATGTATATATTAATTATTCAAATTAACCATTCAATATTTAAAATATGACTAGAAGAATATACAAATATCTATTCCAAGATTCTCGGTATCAAAATGATCTCCTAACTTCTCAAACCAGACGAGGCCCATACGAACAGAGTGACCTCAATTAATCAAACAAAGGAATCGCAACCGTATTTTTGAAAACGACACTTTTTAAAAAGTACCAGTGGAATTCCAATGCCATCTCTCGGATGATACTTAGACAATATAAGGATGTATGGGTTTAAATCTTTCGTGGGTCTGACGGGCGCCAGGATGATCAGAAATGCATAACATTCATGCTATTAAGAATCAGTAATCATCAATGAAACTTTAAAGGACACTCAACTAATCATTACGGACGCTTACAAAAGGAAAAACATTTCGTTGTGATTTATATATTATTATTTATATAGGTAATTAATTTGAGCTGCTTTCTCGCTATTTATTTTCCAGAATGCTCCCATTGTGTATGTATACATATATGTGAATGTATTACCATTTCGGATACTAATTTATATACATAAACACGTATGAGTTTGTGTGATTGTGTTTTGACGCTCTGACGAAGGTTATGGGGTGTGATATGGAAACTATGTATGCGACGTCGTCTAAAAACAATACAAGGAGCTTGTGGACGCTTTAAAATCTGGACCTTCTTAAATAAGTAATAAAAAAGAATGCATTGACCACATTAACAAACTTATGAGAACAACGCTCCACGAGTGTACAAAGACGAAAAACACAAGCAAACTAAGGTACCTCGTACATGAATTATTCTGCACGCTTACGGCATTTACTAAAGACACATCTGAGAAGATTTTTTCCCCACCATAAAAATTATACTGATTGTGAATTACTGCTGATCACGAACTATTTACGTTGATCATGGAAAAAAATTAACAATAAAATGAAGAAAATAAAAACTCACTACAATACACAAATCAAAGAAGGGCGTTGATTAAAAGAGGAAACACAAAGACAAGAACTAGGAGAGCGGAGACTCGTCTTGACGCAACGGAGTCTCGAGTGAGTGTGTCGCGCCTTCAACCTCGGAGGTTGCGCCCTCTCTTTTCGCCGTTCCTTTGTTTGCATCGCTTAGTTTTGTGCATGTCCTGGAAAGCCTTATGAGACTAAGCGTCAAAAAAGAAGCTTCTTATTTCCGCCATGTAGCAAAGCGGCGCTTAGGTCGAACGTCGCGAATGCGAGGCAATATCAAACGTTTTAACGGCCATTTTTCCTTTCGTCGGAGTTAGTTCATCAGTAGGTTAAAAAAAAAAATGAGGGAGTATTGCCATGCACCTCGACGCATCGGAAGATTGTAATTAGAGCGAATCTTCAATTTTCCGCGAATTCTATCGGAAAGGTAAGCATATAGTGTAATTTGTTTTATAATTGTAGTTAGAGTTAATACATGTTTTGAAATGATACTTTGATTACATGTGGTTGTTCAGGAAATCTAACACCTAGCAGCAAACTCAGGCTAACCACAAAGAATGTTCTGGCCGAGTAGCCTAAGGTTAAGGCAGCCTCCCGGGTAGAGGAAGATCCCGGGTTTGATTCCCAGCCCCGTCAGACATTTTTCAAATCCGCTTTCCCTTGGGATTTTTCCTGGGTGCACGCCCTTTTGTGCAAAGTACCTTTAACCCTTTCTTCATAATATATGTATTTAATCGTTATATGGCAAATGTATGTTAATAATGTATGCATTTAACATTAATTATGTTTATAACTCCTATATATTGTGACGGAACCCAATGCCGGTCTGCCATCTGAGTATTTCTAGGGCAGGGGTCGAAGGAATGGCCTCGCCGAGAAAAGAGAAAGCGAAGAGGGGAGGAAAGGAGCCTTCTTCTTTAGGGCAGTGCTGGCTGGAGCTTGAAAAGGAAAAGGACGTGTGCTGGGTGGGGGCGATTTCAAAAGACTGTTACAATTCGATAATTTTTGTGGAATACAAGTTTTTTCGGTTAATGCTTGCGTTTTGTTTCGCGACCAGATCGTGGACGCAAAATTGCACCGTCCGGGTCGTGAGTGTTACAATATGTATGTAGATAAAAAAAGACTGCCGCCAGGCTTACAGCCTGCCTACAGTTTATGCAATAAAAATATTTATGTGTAGCCAGTACGGTCATATAAAAGCCCAATTTTAGATTTAGCAAACGTGGAGATTAGGGCGGAAGTGGCCGTAAAATTAATTTCTCAAGGTAGTTCTGATAATAGACAGTTTAAAACCCTGAGTAAAGGTCATCAGAATTCCCAATTATTTAGGCACGGTAATCCGGAAGAGGAATGCTCGATGAAAGCAAAAGTTATTCGATGAGTCCACGAAAAATGGGGATTCACGTTCCTAGTCGGAATTCTTATACTCCTTAGCGGCGATTAACGGCAATGTTGTAAACAGCTTGCTGGACTCGGGTGCCGAAAGTTCTTTGATTTCCGAAAGCATTGCAAGTTAATTTTCTTGTAACAAGGCTCAGGATTTCAATGTTTTCAAAGTAAACGGGAAGAAGACTTTTACTTCCAATTAGAAAACAACTTAATAAACAGAATTAACAGAGATCACCATTGAAGTGGCCTATGTCAACCTATCAGATTCCTATTTGAATTTCGATCTTTTAATCATACGAAAAGTGTTTAAAAATACAGATATACCATTCTTGCCGTTAAATCGGTGCAAAGATAGAGCGTAGGAATAACTGACAATTCAAATATTCCAATTGCCAAGTCAGTTCACAACGGAGGAAACTTATCCTCTCTCCTAGAAATTCTGGACGGTAACTATAATCGCCACGTAACGTTAAATAAGGAAAGAACAGTACTACATATAAGAAATCATGGTCAGTTAATTCAGTAGAATTCTGAAAACTTGATTCTAGAAATTCACCATTCTTACTGATTGCTGGAAGGGCTATTCTACTCCGAGAAAACCCGGCATTTACGCACCAAAACGAGGACCACTTCATAAATGTCGTGGATCCGGACATCAGTGCACACACGCAGAACATGGAAAGGATGTGGGAGGACGTCAAGAGTTCTTCCCTAGTTTTGGGCCACAAATAAACCAAATTGATGTGTATCTGGCTGCAATTATGTGGAAGTTTTAACTCTATCACCGCTAGAGGAGATAGAACGATATGCAGCCGTATCTAAAATCCGTGCTCCAAAACAAACTCGTCCTTTCTTGAACACCTTCAATGGTTAATTTCCCAAACCCCTAATACTTCCCTTTAACTCTTCCGTCCGCGGCCTTTTTAAAGGAGGAATACAGAGAAATACTACTGTAAGAGGGGCTCAAAACATGAAACATCCATTGTCCAAAAGTACGGATACGGTCGGACTGGAAACTGGCTCCTCACAGAGCTTCACCAAGAACACATTTTATCATACCCTAAACCTAGGCACAATTATAACCTTACATGGGAGTTAACGGAGGGCTTTACCTCCCGTTCATGGAAAATAAGTACTAAATACATCCTCAGACTTTTGTCCACTAGTCTAATGCCAAATCGCATAACTCCCTCAGTATTCCTAATCTACACAGAGACTATTCCCCCTCAGTCCTCTCAAAAGGGTTGTAAATTTCACGCTGGAAAGACTGCAGAATATTTCGACTTTCAAGCTAAGAGAGCGTAAAACACCTGTTCATTGTATTCCAACTCGCAAATCGAGCGTGTTAGAAAGGAAAATCATCCATGACGTCACGCGGAGTAATACGTCAGAAAACGTCGGTCGAGAGTACGCCGCCTACGGTCGCGGATAGACGACTAGCGCAACGTGTGGACGAGGGTGTGAAGCAACACAGTACGGGACAGACGAGACAGACGATCGTGAGCCTTCGAATGGAGTGGATCATTGTGCTTTGTGCAGTATATTTATCCTATTCGGCAGTAAAGTGTTGTATTGAGAATTGGCGATTATATTCATTTATACGATCCTTACATCTTATGCTAGCGATCATACTAATGGGCTTTTATTATCCTTAGGCATTATTGAGATTGCTACGTAATTATTAGATTCAGTATAAACTGAATCTTACATCAGAAGTGGGATTCCTATCTACGACCTTATCCTGACATGGCGGAGAGAATGGACCAACTCCTGGGAAGCATCTCCAGTGTGTTTAACGAATTGGGCAACCGCATGGCAAGGACACCGCTACCAACCCCAGTGGAGCACCTCTCCATCCCGACTTACTACCCAGAGGATGGCGACCTAGACGAATGGATCGTCGGGATCGAGAAGTTGGGAGAGGAGTTGCATTGGACTGATCGAGAAATGGTGGTGAGAGTAGCCTCGTCTTTTTGTGGCCCCACGAAAAGATGGTACGAGAAATGGCAGCCAGATGAACGAACCTGGCAGGCAATGAAAGAGGATTTGATACTAGCTTTTCCGCGGAAACGTAATTTCGGTCAAAAATTGCACGATGCAGCGAGCTTTACCAGTAATCAGTGTGACTCTTATGGTGATTATGTCCGTGAGAAATATGCAAAAATAAAAGCCTTAAGAGCCAATTGGGCGTGGGAGGACATGATAGACATAATTGTGTTTGGCATATCAGATCCCGTAGTTCGTACAACCATAATTAACTTGAATTGTAAGACTTTGCCCGATTTAATTACGTTGATTTCGGGGTTTTCTCTTAAAAACGAGAATTCTCAGAGGCAAACGTGTCCCCCGAGAGTGGCGGAACATAATTTGATCGGCGATACCCAATCAAATGGGGCAGATTCGAGACGCTGTTTTAAATGTAACCGTTTAGGCCATACAAAGGTGAATTGTAATTCCGGTAAAGACAGAGAATGGGGTAGCAAAGATAGGAGCCGTAAGAATGACTCAAACTTTCAAGGTGGCTCTAAAATAAGGGAGTCGCCGTCCACAAGACCAGAGTCTAAGGCATCGAGGTGCCCAATTTGTTTCCAGCATGGTCACTCAGCAGAGGGGTGCTGGATGAAAGCGAAAGTTGCACGGTACGAGTCCATGAAGAATGTCGATTATGATGGCAAACGCACCGGCGGTATTTAAACGAGCAATTAACGGAGCCTTTTATTTCATTTTGAAAACGAAGGGAAGTAAAGTCAGAATGGGCGAGCGGTATCCTGAGAATATGGTTGACATTAAACGTTGCACGACAAGGACATCGCGATTATGCCACGGCCCTTAAAACCTTCACTGAGAGTGCTCGCAAGCAGAAGAAAGAATTTGACGGGAAGCGGCGCGACACTGTATACATAACAGTGGGAATGTTTGTTTTGGCTTTAAACGATACAAGGCGGAAACCACGCTTAGATAAGCATTACGTGGGCCCCTATAAAGTGATCGAAAATCTATCTGGGGACAGATTTAGAGTTGAAAAGGTAGGAGACGCCAATCGACGCAGTGTTTTTGCGAAAGAACAATTAAGGGTTTGGCCAAATGAATGGTGCCCTGAGGAAATGGAAAAATTGTTTGATTCAGATGAGGAGGAGTCTTTTGTTGAAGACTGATTTCCTTGTTACCACTTTCTTTTTTTTCCAATTTGTTTTGCGTTTTCCGATTTAGTGCTGTCCATCTTGTCATGGAGTGACAATGTTTGACTTGTTATGAAATATCACTTGATATCATTCTGTATTTTTTTTTCTTGAGATATGAAGTAAATATGATTTTGTTCAAAGAGTTGTTTTTTTATTGAGATCGCCTTAAAGGCATTTACGAGTCGGCAAGTTAAACCCCATGATCCCTGAGTCTGCCCGGAAGGGGCAGGACAAATCCGGGTCCCTGAACTTGACCGGAACTCCTGGCCGGTAAAGGCACTGCCGGTGAAGGCATTTATGTACGGCTGGTATTGCCGGGTGGATTACGGCTGGTATTGCCGGGTGGATTACGGCTGGTATTGCCGGGTGGATTACGGCTGGTATTGCCAGTATAATTACGGCTGGTATTGCCGAGATACTGCGAATCTCACCGGCGGAGTTCATCATTTTCCTTGGTAAATATACGGTACCTAGACTGCAAACTAATATCTATCTCTCCATTTACAGATATTATACGACGTTTTCATTGCTACTGCAACGGCGGCTCGAGGACGAGCCGAATGTCAGGATGGCCGTGTTAGAAAGGAAAATCAACCATGACGTCACGCGGAGTAATACGTCAGAAAACGTCGGTCGAGAGTACGCCGCCTACGGTCGCGGATAGACGACTAGCGCCACGTGTGGACGAGGGTGTGAAGCAACACAGTACGGGACAGACGAGACAGACGATCGTGAGCCTTCGAATGGAGTGGATCATTGTGCTTTGTGCAGTATATTTATCCTATTCGGCAGTAAAGTGTTGTATTGAGAATTGGCGATTATATTCATTTATACGATCCTTACATCTTATGCTAGCGATCATACTAATGGGCTTTTATTATCCTCAGGCATTATTGAGATTGCTACGTAATTATTAGATTCAGTATAAACTGAATCTTACAAGCGTACCTTCCCACGTCTGCGCAATGCAAAATGCAGAATTTAAATCAAACGAGCAATTACATATCAAATACACGTTCGTAGATTAATCGTTTTAAAATGAACCTGTCTAATATTCCCTAAATAAATAAAATAATTCAATAAGACTTCTTTTAATTGTATCGATTACTCAATTATATCTGTAGTTTTTAGCAATGGTGGCTGGATAGCGCCTTATGTTTGGATATAAATGTTACTATCCAGGTTTAATTTGAAACTACGGCAGTGATTGGCTCCCTAAATAACAGAAAGTGTATAAATTACTTTTGAGATGACCGGACGTGTTAAGAGGTATCCCAGCATAGCATTGATGTTGAAGACCTGAGGATGGAGCATATAATACATATATGAAATCAATATTGTCTGAAATATTAATGAAGGGAAATTAGACGAACGAGTGGTACAAATTGAAATAACCCCATTGCACTATAAGTAAAATAAGGTGGAAAGGTATGTATCCACGGAGAGTTGAGGATTTCATTCAGTTCTACCTGAAGAGACTGTAGTAGTAGGATAGATGTTTCGTCTACAGCATATTTTATTTGCACCATAAAAAAAAATTGAGATCCTCAACCAGAATGAAAGAAGTAGCCTTGGTTTTAATTACAAAGCTATTATTTGTAGAGGGTTGTGATAATTAACTACAGGAATTTTGGTTTCTATTAAGAGAATTAGATTTAGTTTATGAGTATAGTCTCCTTAAATGAACTTTATAATATTTTCTATAGACCTTTCATCATCGTTGAAATGACTTTCAGATTTCCATGAAGTGTATGAGGGAACAGAGCCCGAAAAAGGTGATAGCAGTGAAAGCTAAACGTCATTGCCGTCGCTACAACCCTTTCAGGTTTCCATGAAGTGTATGAGGGAACAGAGCCCGAAAAAGGTGATAGCAGTGAAAGCTAAACGTCATTGCCGTCGCTACAACCCTGCGAATCCCGAAAAATATAATTCTCGCCATGACATTCGAACGTAGGAAGAGCCATGGATCGAAAATTAACTTCAAATACCTCCGCATTCAAAGATCGCGAGATCATTAACAGTTAGTAAGCATATAAAAATGAAATCCACAGCAAAGTCTTTTTAGTTTCATTACAGAACTTAGATAGTATTTCAATGTTGCATATAAACAGGTTATGACGTGTCTACCTCTTTGGATATAGTTCACCTGCTGACCGCGAGAGCGCCTCCAAAAAAATCCCGAGGGGATGACCGGGAGAAGAGGAGTGTAAGCGACAGTGGTATTTCAGAGTCAGTCTTGTACTGATCAAGAATAAAAGATTTCTTACCTTTGAGACGGGCCCGTTACAAGGTGAATAAGAAGAAACTCATATAACAATTGCATTTTGGACGTGAGTGATGTAAAATAAGATAAAATGAGAGCATGTGCTACAAATTATTTAAGAATTATAATATTCTTTATTTCTCTGAATAAAATACTTTCTGGACCCAGTGCTGCTATGATTCAGAATTTCCTGCATTTGAATCCATTGCAAATTCTAATTCTTATTCCATAAAAAATGGAAGTCGCCGTGGATTCAGGCAATCCACGTTACATTTCTGTACCGCTGGATGCATAAGAGGGAGGGACCTCTTGGATTGAAACTTGCACCATCAATCCATCTTTTAAAAAAAAGATCAAATACTGGAAAGATGTAAGAAGAAATCATAACGGACGATCAACCTATCGAGGGGATTGAGGGAAGACAATCCTAAGGCTCTCTCCTTAAAATGACCGTAATCCTAACAATTTTAAGAAACGAAACGCACGAAAAGGTGCTAATTACGTAATTCACAGCTAACTGTTTGCCCTCTTGGTTTTGGGCGATACGGAACTTTCAGCCCCCTAACTTCTAATTTCACTGTATTTGTTGTCTTTATCTCACTTAATAATTCGTAATTCCAACGTAATTACTCCCAATTTAATTCCTGTTCCACCTTTCACGGCTTCTTGGAAGTGCCTGCTGGAGCAAGCGCGCACAGTAGTAAAACCATCTTAAATGAATCCCCAAATACCATAACAAGCATCAATTATGTGATTTAAGGTTCTTTAGAAAACTAAGGCTTAATACCTCAAGACAATAGAATCAAATTCATTAGGCCGATGTCAAAACCTAAGTAACTTAAGTGTATGCGGAGATGTCACCTCGAGGGATAGTGGGCGGAGAGAATATCAAATTATCCCCTTTGAGATACCCGAAAACGTGAGGCCAACAAGTAATAATCAATTTGTAGTGGATTGCGACGATGTGATAGTTCTGAAACGGCCAAATCCCGGCATGAAAATACACAGCTTGGTTTATAAAGATAATGGATCGAAGATTCCTCAAAAAAGTATGCGCAAATAGCAGCGTCCAGGGGTGGGAGATAGGCCCTTACATCACTCACCCGCTATTCCAAGTGTCCAATTTGTGATCTCCATGGACGGATGTGTCATCTCGTGCGTCAACATCTTTCCTCTTCCAAGCCAAGGCAGAGGTTTACACTCACTTAGACTATTTGCGGCCCTTTCTCTCCTGAACCACAACCAGTCTGTAGGAGAGTAAAAGAGGCACTCAGAAAAGCTTCAAACAGTCTAAATGCATACATTGATACGAGGACGACACGCTCAAGAAATTGTCACACAGAAAGTACGCCTTCAAAGAAAGTTCCGATCACCTCTAGAATTTTCACCCCTTAAAGTTTATAATAATTCTTTCAATGCAAATAGAAGAAAATCCCAGACTGCCATTTCTGGAAAACCTCGTCAGACCAACACCCAATGGCGCTCTGGCGACATGACGATCAAGGAAAAACGACGCACGCCGACCAAACGCTCAAATGAGAACCCGAATAATAACAAAGGGTAGGATACCGCAATGGTTGGATAACTTTAAACATACAAACAGGGTGGACTATACCCCGCCGAAACTTATTACTATCTTAAAGATTCTAATCTACTAGAATATAAAAATTGGATCAATATCTAAATTCCAGGATTAGGACAAAGAAAAATGGTGATACCGCTGCGCATTGAAAACTCCACAGATTTAAAATGAAAAGACAAAAGAAAGGCAACCCATATACTCGTACTTCATAATCAGAATCCATAGCGAGTATTCTGGGGAAACAAAAGGTGTATCACAGGCATCCCTGAGCGCAGAGCGCACACCATAAGATAAGCAGAGAGAAGGGAGGAGCATTACGACATATTCACGGACCAACTTGGAATAATTGACAATTATTGGTAATGAACATCCTCTGTGGTAGCCCACGTTGGCTACAGAAATAAGCCCTCCATCTTCTATAGACATATTTCAAAGACTTTTTTGTAAAATTTGTTTAACTAAACTAACATCGTGAGGTGAGACGGGGACGGGGAGGGAGGATGAGTAAATGCTGTTTTTGATTACCTCCATGATTTCTTGTTTACGCGATATTCAAGAAAATGGGAACAGAGTTCACCCAAAAACGAGAGATTTATCAAGCACTATTCTAGTTGGCTTAATGTAAACGTTAATTTTCCCGACCTAGTGCTTCAGAACTTACCTAGAAGTTCTATAACTCCAGATTGGCAATTCTAAGTTTAATTTGTTTCATGTTTATTACATTGTTGATTTATAATTTAAAATTCTGTGTATTATATTTCTAAAGAAGTAGTAATTCATTTTGGTAGACGCTAGAGAGCGGCCATAATTAGATTGCCATCTTTCGAGTGAACGAACGAAACGAAGGAAAACGGAATCAATTAGGGCTAGTACTCCAAATTGTCTTACGCTACAACAATAACTTTTCCAAAGGTATCAATTTAACCCCTCGTCATATTTACAATAGGTGGTAACCAAAAATGTCTATTTTATATTTGTGTGTATTCAGGGCGCAGATAAAAATTCAGATATTTAAAAAAGATACAAACAGCTGCAACGGAGAGCAACCAAATGACACTTAACTCAGTTATATTCTGCTATAAAGGGTCCTACCTGATACCTTAAATGGCTTATTCCCACTTGAAAATATATAGAGTGTAACTGAAATTCGAAGAAGGACTTTTAACTGGGTGGTTTAACTGCCAGAGCACAAACGGCCTATCAGGAAAAGTGGTTACCGAATACTTTATAAAAGAACACCACACCAGAGACCCAAGTTAGGAAAATTGGGTCACGACTCAATCTGCTGCATCCTGTTCATACAGGGCCCAAGGCCTCCGGCGAAATCGTAGAATACACCTCAAAGACCATAGGTTGCGGAGAATGGAGGAAGTCGTGGAAGATGGAGGCCCACAACACGGAGCGGCGAAGAGGTCGTGGTAATGGTGTTGGAGGCTAACATACCATTGCTACCATTGAACAATCCTTAGGCAAAGTGACATTAGCGTTGGACTATATTCGTCAGCTAGATGGTTTCTTCCAAATAGAGAATATCTATTATGCAACAAAAATCGGGAAGGAAAACTGCCTGAGCACAGAAAACAGATAAGAAGTGGTTTCACACTACTTCATGGAGAACTTTCTACACTAAATGGAGACAATTAAAGAAAATACACCACACCAGAATTCCACTCCAGGACAGTCGAAACAAAACTGATTTGGCTGCACCCTTTACATACTGGTCAAAAGGCCTCCGCCAAATAACGTGATCACTTTCCAAGAAGAACCGACGTTGCGGAGACTGGAGGAAGACCTGGAAAACGAGGGTCTAAGCTGCGGAATGGAACGGGAGGGCAGGTCGTGATGGCAGTTGTTGACGAACACGAACCGCTGCAATCCAGGAGTTTCCGCAAACCCACAGCAAATTGGCTGAATTAATGAATCACCGCAGCCATGTTAGAGAGGGACCGACGTGTTACAGGGGTTCAGGCTTGTGTTGGTTATTTTATTTCACTTGCTGTTCATGTCAAGCAAGTATGCTCCTACTGTGTGTGACGGCATAAACGAATGCTTTTATACTGTTATTTTTTCGTCACTTTGATACAGGTCTGATTGATCCTCTGTTTTTTTCCGGAATTAATTTGAAAATACCACAGTGAATTGCTCCGTAAACAACGGAAATCATAGAAATTCCTATAAGGTGAGCATGCGTGTCAAGCAGTGGCTCAGAATTGGGTCGATTTTAACTGAGAATGATGTGATAAAATGTAAATACGAGGACTTAAATTTTAGTGAATTAATTTGCGATAATAATAATAATAATAATAATAAAACGGCTTTATCTGGGCAACCAAAAGACTGACTAGCTTTGCGAAGAGCACTTCAGGCGTCGGTCTCTTCCATGTCAAGAAACATTGGGAGTAATATTTTTCTGTGAAAAATATAAAAGACATCATGTGTCGATTGACCGTTCAAAACTTGCATACACCTAATACGGCGACACAACGAAAGCATAGAAAATACTTTCAAGGTTAGCATGCGTGTCAAGCAGTGGCTCAGAATTGCGTTGATGTTAACTAACTGAGAATGATGTGAGAAAATGTAAATACGAGGAGTAGATTTTAGTGAATTAATTTGTGATATTTTTGAACACGAAATGACTCTTCGTCGAAATTTCAGAAAAAACTCCTTCATAACCGGCCATTGATTTATTCCCTGTAAATTAAAAAATACAGTTTTTCACTTAAGATAACGCAAATGTATTCAAATCGGTCCTCGGTTAAAGTGATATCAAACCACGATGCTACATAGCAGAGAGTATGCGGGAGGACAGATCCGGGGCTGGTCGGGAGACAACAATCATTTACTGTAGCTTATGTGCCGAGACTAACAGAGGCAGATACTTTAGGCCGTCGCTCATGTACTAAATCTAGCTCCAATATTAATCCCTGTAATCTGCTCTATGCTCATATTAGGAAAGAAAAAAACTTTGAAGTTCCAAAACTTTCTTTTCATGATTTCATTCGGCCATGTGCGATTAAATATGAATTAATATTTCATTAATCTAAAAACCTATCCATCGAACTTATTCACTAACTGAGAAATACTTAGGTGCGAACATATAAAATCGGAATTATAAAATATAGAATAACGGATTGTATGTTTTCACTGCACACCCAAATTTTCAGAAATTGTTTTGGATCTCTTTGGTTTAGCTGTTCCCTCCCGAAGAACTCGCCAATCGTCTCTTTTAGCGGTTCCTTTTTTCCAAGTAGACATTACAGAAGTTTTCACCGATTCCAAGAATGGCCAGAGCCGTAAATGAACTTTCTATGTAGATTTTTGCATAGACCCGCTGAGTAAAATTAGAAAGATTGCTTACGAAATTTTTATTTCTTTATTGTATTTAACTTTTTGTACGTTTTTTATTGTCCACCAATAGTATTTTAATAATGTTATGGTATATTTATTGTACTGTATGGGGGGTAATTGGGGCAACCTGTATCCATTAAAGCATTAATAATAATAATTACATGCTTCAGAAGAGAATTACGAGGCATACTTCGAAAACGTACAGTACAAATATGTTGATGATATATTTACCATATTTAGAAATCAAAATAAGCCCTTCTCGATTGACACACTAATTCAAATAGCGATATCTATTAGAACAGTTTCCACAGTTTGCAAAACATATACATTTAATGTATGTTTATCGTATTTCAGAAATCAAAAGAAGCCCTTCTCGATTGACATACTAATTCAAATAGGGAATTCTATTATAACAGTTTTCACAGATTGCAGCACTTATGCATTTGGATATGTTTATCGTATTTTAGAAATCAAAAGAAGCCCTTCTCGATTGACATACTAATTCAAATAGTGAATTCTATTATAACAGTTTTCACAGATTGCAGCACTTATGCATTTGGATATGTTTATCGTATTTTAGACACCAAAAGAAGGCCTTTCGGATTGATATACCTCAAAAGAGAAGAAGATATCTACTTCGACAGTTTCCAAAGTTTTCAAGAAAAGCATGCGCAAAGAACAGTGTCCAGGGCGGGAGATAGGCCTACCTATCACTCACCGATTATTCAACGACCCCAATGTGTGATTTCCATGATAAAGGGAGACACCCCTTGCGTCAGTATACGTCTGTGTCCAAGGGAAGGCAATGGAGCAAATCTGAGTGGCGGCATTGCGGTCCCTTCTCTCCTATAGCTTAGCCAGTCTGCTCATTGAGGAGAAAGGAGGCACCCAGAGCAGCTTAAAAAAGTCCAATGGCATCAATAGATACAAGGACGACCCGCTCTTGAAATGGTAACGAGACGGTGACAAAGAAAGTTTCCATCACCTCTTCCATTAGTCCCCAATAAGTGGTGTGACAAAATTTGATGATGGAAATAGTAGATAACGAGAGACTGCAATTGCTAGATATCCTCGTCAGACCAGCACCCAACCAATGGCACTCGGGGAATCAAGATATCAAACTATTAGGAAAACAGATACATAATAAATAATAAGCAAATGGGATGTTATGTTTTCGCTGTGCACCTAAAACTTCAGAGAGTTTTTTAAATAGGTACAATCAGCGGCGACGGAGAGCTACCCATAGACTCCTACTTCGGTTTAAATCGGTAATATATGACACCACCTGATAAATTAGGAGGTTTATTTCCCATTGAAAACATCTATACAGCTACCAAGAAAAGAATGTAAATCAAAAACCGTGTTTTGACGGAGCAAAACGCTCCAACCGGAAGAAGTGGTCTCCAACCACTTCCTGTAGAAACCTTAAGAAAATACATCACACCTGGTTCCGATCAAGGACTGTCGAGACGCGACTTGGTGAGCTGTATCCACGGATAGCAACCCAAAGATTCCTATATCGGCTAAAGCCGGTTGTATACGGTCCTACCTAATTACCTAGGTGAATTATTCCCTCTAGAAAACATATATTCAGCAGCCAAGATAAGAAAGGAAAACATAAACTATCTTTTGCCTGAGCACAAAGCGCCCACCAGAATAGGTTGACGACCACTTTATGGAGAAACTTACTCCAAATTATTGAAGTGAGGAAGTAGTCTTGTTCTGCTCAGCCGCAAAATACAGTTTATCAGTCCCATTGTTACTCAATTCCAATTCAACATTTTTTCCCTGGGGGAAGCTGGTAGGGGATGTATATTCGAGCATCGTCTGCGATATTAGCGGCATTTCAGACGATGAAGCAGGAGATAGGTAAAATGGTGAGAGGAGCCATCAAGTTGGAGGACAGCTTCCAAAGAATGCGAGAGGAAATGAAAAACGTTTTCCAAGAACGGAAGGAAGCGTGCAAGGAAGATATCTCTAATGAATTGAAAGGGACAATAAAAGAAACGTCGTCGCGCGTCGAAGTTACGGAGGCAAGGATCGAGGAAAACGCCGCAGCCATTGCAGGTATTAAATCTCATTTTGGTACTGACGCTGTCAGGGAGGACGCAATTAGGCGAGCTGAGAACCAGAAGTGGGATGCGAAGATCCGTGAAGAGATTGAAACGCTAAAGGAAGAATTGAGTGTTGAAAGGTGTATTTGAGTAATTGGCGCACCTAGCCCCATTCAACTCGATCATCATCCATAACCCAGGTTTGCGGGACGATCTTCGGAGCACTACAATTCCTAAAGGACCTGGAGTCTTATTTTACTATCTCCGCAACCCAAGAGGAGGCCCGGAAGACTTATTTGCATAATTTTTTGGGGGGAAACGCGAAAATATGGGCAGATTCCGTTTCCCCGCAACCCAAGACGTATGCAGAACTTAAGGATAAGTTTTGAGAAAACTACTGGAACTTGCAAGCGCAGTATTCGTACAATTATAAAATACTAACTGGAGTGTACCAGGCGAGTAAGGATGGAACCATGTTCAATTTTGTAAACAAAAAAATCGCTGCATCCCGTTTGTTCCAACCCGCGATAAGTGAAGCCCAGTTGGTGTTTGCTATCATGAAGCAGTTGCCTTCCGCGATACAGAATCTCCTGAAGACAGCAGATAACTTGACCCTGGAGCGACTTCAATCATTGGTGAATTATTATGACGGGACGGAGGATGGGGAGAGGGAGACCTACCAAGGAGAAGGCCTACCTCGGGAAGATGGTTTACGAACCAAAGAGGAGTATGGAGGGGTCGACAAGGTCGAAGCCCTAGGTTTAGGGAGGTGACGGACGGAAATGACCCGCCAAGACGGAGAAATGGCGCCGAAGGCGAGCTCTACCCGCGGAACGAACGCGATTCTCCATGGAAGGGACAATACGGTGGGGAGAAAAGGTCGAATTTTGAGCGTCTACCGAATATGGCAGGCTTTGAGTTTAAAGGGGGAGAAGGAGAGGAAGCTCCGAAATGTATTCCATAGTACCATAGCACTAGGGCAGTGAAGCGGATGACCATGCGGGAGGAGAGGTGTAAACGAATGGCGTTAGGATCGTTTTCTCCCCCCGGCATGAACCGACTACGAGTAAGAGTGCATGTTTACTCATACGAGTACCTTAGGGAAGGTGAAGAAGAAGAGATTGAGCACGGTATTCTTATGAACTTTAAAAGGAAGCTGGTAAATCCTAAGTGCGAGGTAGAGACGGTAGAGGCCTTGCTAGTCTCAGGATGTAAGGCGTCGTCGATCTCCGAGGAGTTTTTACAGAAGATAAGAGCGCGAATCCCCAATGTTCCAGTGTTGCCGATGAACAGAACACACGTGATTTATGCAAACGGGAGAAAATCAGCGCCTATATCGCGACAGGTTCTATTCTTGGTAAACTTGAATGACTGTTACGATGTTTTAGTGTTTCTCGTTGTCAAGGGCTTAATGAGTCCTGTTATTTTGGGGGCTGAATTCATGAGGGAGTGGAAAGCCGTGATAGATTTTAAGGAAGATTAGGTCACTTTCGAAATGCCGGGTTCCTTTTGGGCTACAGAATAGTGGTGCGGTTTTGGTGCAATGTTTAATTGATACCTTTTTTTCGAACGAATTTTCGAAGAAAGAATGTTACAATATGTATATATTAATTATTCAAATTAACCAAACAATATTTAAAATATGACTAGAAGAATATACAAATATCTATTGCAAGATTTTCGGTATCAAAATGATCTCCTAACTTCTCAAACCAGACGAGGCCCATGCGAACAGAGTGACATCCATTAATCAAACCAAGGAATCGCAACCGTAGTTTTGAAAACGACACTTTTTAAAACGTACCAATGGAATTCCAATGCCATCTCTCGGATGATACTTAGACAATATAAGGATGTATGGGTTTAACTCTTTCGTGGGTCTGACGGGCGCCAGGATGATCAGAAATGCATAACATTCATGCTATTAAGAATCAGTAATCATCAATGAAACTTTAAAGGACACTAAACTAATCATTACTGACGCTTACAAAAAGGAAAAACATTTCGTTGTGATTTATTTATTATTATTTATTTAGGTAATTAATTTGAGCTGCTTTCTCGCTATTTATTTTCCAAAATGCTCCCATTGTGTATGTATACATTTATGTGAATGTATTAACATTTCGGATACTAATTTATAAACATAAACAAGTATGAGTTTGTGTGATTGTATTTGGACGCTCTGACGAAGGTTATGGGTTGTGATATGAAAACTATGTATGCGACGTCGACTAAAAAACATGCAAAGAGCTTGTGGACGCTTTAAAATCTGACTCTTCTGAACTAAGTAATAAAAAAGAAAGCATTGACCACATTAACAAACTTATGAGACCAAGGCTCCACGAGTGTACAAAGAGGAAAAAAAAGCAAACTAAGGTACCTCGTAAATGAATTATTCTGCACGGATACGGCATTTACTAAAGACACATATGATATGATTTTTTCCTCACCATTAAAATAATACTGATTGTGGATTACTGCTGATTCAAGATTCCCTTGCACAAAGACATTTTTTAGAAAGAATAAACAAGTTAAACGTGGAGAACTAGGCTCCACGAGAGTCAAAAGAAGAACATGGGGATTGGTGAGAGAGGAGAAAAACACCAGCAAACTAAGGTACCTCGTACATGAATTAACCTGCACGGTTACGGAAATTACTAAATCACATCTGAGAAGATTTTTCCCAACCATAAAAATTATACTGATTGTGGATTACTGCTGATTCAAGATTTCCTTGCACAAAGACATTTTTTCGAAAGTATAAAAAGTTGAACCTTGAGAACAAGGCTCCACGAGAGTAAAAAGGCGAACATGGGGATTGGTAAAAGTGGAGAAAAACTCCAGCAAACTAAGGTTACTCGTACATGAATTATTCTGCACGATTACGGCATTCACTAAAGACACATCTGAGAAGATTTTTCCCCACCATAAAATTTATACTGATTGTGGATTACTGCTGATTCTAGATTCCCTTGCAGAAAGACATTTTTTCGGAAGAATAAACAAGTTAAACGTTGAGAACAAGGCTCCACAAATATTTAAAGGCGAACAAGGGAATAAGTGAGAGAGGAAAACAAAACAAGAAAATAAGAAAGAATAAACAAGTTAAATGTTAAATTGACGAGCTAACCACTTCCTACGGCCTCGGAATAAGAACAAATAGTGATTCAGAAGAGAAAATGAAGAACGCGATGTGGGCCATTGTAATTCGTGGTTAAATTCAGGACAGCCAGCCAAAATGTTCGTTGGTCAATGGCTCCATCTGATAAACATTTCACATCCAGGATGCGTCGTTATGGATTGGCAAATCTCCCTCATTGCAGACTGACACTGCACTGCATGTTTACCTGGAACCGATAGCATAGTATGGGTATTTCTCCCTACGTTTATTCGTGGATAACATTTTAATTGGCTAAATAACTTAATTCTCTTTTTCTGAAATTAGATGAGCCAAACCTCGCTAAAAGCGGAACTCTATGCTGGAAACTCCAAAGTTTAAGAGTAAATGCAGATCCTGATGATTGTTTTGATGGCGCAATCCGGGAATGAAATTGGTTTCGTGAAAGGAACCCATATAACCAATTTTTGTGAGAAGAGTACGGAAATTGCGCACGAGGTGACAGACGAAGAATGCTTTATTCCCATTCCTAGTGGGACACACAAAGAGATAGAGTTCATTTTCCTTGAGTGGTGTAACGATCATGGCAATCTGGAGGAGATTAATCGACGAACCCATTGACCAATTTACATACATATCAAGCGTACTTTTGTCTGTTTCAATGACGTAATAAAAATTACAATGCAATTGGATTCATGGAATTGATTTACTTATGCCAGTGCCGCCTCCAATCAAACAGCAGTCCTTTTCGAGGAAGGACGCGGCGGACACTCGAAGTCGCCAAACAAACAAACCAAATGCCATGGAAACATCACAGTAGTAATATGGATATAACAGCAGGATACGAGGGCCCGGAAAACATCATTATCGCCTCTGCTGCTCGTGAATGAGCCCTATCCCATCAGCCGG
This sequence comes from Sympetrum striolatum, assembly GCA_947579665.1. Classification (NCBI taxonomy): domain Eukaryota; kingdom Metazoa; phylum Arthropoda; class Insecta; order Odonata; family Libellulidae; genus Sympetrum; species Sympetrum striolatum. The sequence continues at coordinate 30,064,019 of OX388352.1, forward strand.
ATGAAGAATAGCATTGTTCCCAAGACGATCTTCAAGACAAGAGGAACAATATCTCCATCCACTCCTCCGTGAGAAACTTCGAAAGGCTTTTAAGTTATCGAATAGGAATTGCAAGTATTAACCTTTAGCGACAATAGCGATATGGAACAGGTCCTCAAAGTGTGAGCAAAGAATTGAGCCAGAAATGCAAAAACACTAAGGAAGATGTAGGGAAGGAAGTTTCCGATTGCTGCAAAGGCGTCGGAATCGCTCCTTTTTAATGGGAATACATTTTTTTGAGTCTGTATCTCATATGTATTATCTTAATGTGGCTGTTTTTGTCAAGTAGTCGCCCGAACGAGGCACAGTTGTACGACGGGCAAAAGAAAAGATCAATTTTATCATTGTTGTGACCAACTGTTTAGGAGAGAACCTGTCAGACTCTATCCCACCACGGTTGATGCCCCAAGGACATGCCGCACTGCCAGATGGAAGGACCAACGCGGCAGGAGCATGGTTTTCATTTCCAAGAACGTCAAAAACGAATGTTACAGTCTCGAAGGCTATCTGAAAATCCACCAACTATCCAGAGGTATAAGTAGAGAAGCCAGCGTGATGTGGGGGTGCTCGCCGTTTATTATCAGTTTCCTTCGAAAAGAACATCGCCACCGTCATTTGCATATTTTTTTTCCATGTATTTGTTTATATTTTGTTTTCCTCTGCCACGCGACACTGTCGGATTACGGGGTACAAGTGTAAATGCTATATTCTTTAAAACAGAGAGCATTATGAAAAGGCATATCTTTATTCACCCACCGGCTATGCTTCGACGTTTTGACACACGCTAGTCTGACCTGACACAACAGCCCCTCTAAATACTAAATCGAATGGCTAGTTCCAGGTGGAGAAAAGCAAAGAAATTCTCCATTTGTGTAAACTTACTCCCGTTACGAAAACATGCCAAGCATTTCGACCACTAAAACCAAAAGAATTCACAAATAGAGCAACAAAATCATCATCAGTCCTGTTCTCTGTGATAGCGATTTTCAGAAAAAATTATTTTTCATACTGCATAGTTGTAAGTGGATGGCTTGGACCGAACGCTTACGGACAGCAGTTCCCAGCTAAGAATTGCGGACTTAGACATCCGGTCGGAGGTTAGATTTTAACTTCTTCTCATTGTGGGAACCGCTGATCCAGGTATGCAACAACATGCGAAGAATGGGAGGAACGCTTGATGGTCACGAGAGCAAGCTGCGTGGCGCGGGAGAGGATCTGTTCCCTTCCTCGGGATCCTCACGGACCCTCAACTGGTAGTAGTAGTAGTATTGTTAAAAGTGCTTCGACAGCTTAGGTCATTTCGCACATTGGCTCCCACCGGGAATCCCTCAACTGGTGGTGACGGCTAACACTGCATTAATATTAGATAATAGCGGCAGCGGATAGCTATTGATCTTTTAACTAGGGTAGCGTAAATTGTGTAAATCTGACGGATTACATTCTCACCCCTAGTGAGATATGTAAACGCATGTGAAGAGGGACAATCTGAGATGGTAGGAAGATGTAGAAGCAAGTTTATGGGAAACGTCCCTATAAACGTTTATATAAAACAGTCGCATAATTAAATTACTGTAAAATCACACGATGGGCTCAATTTCACATCCAACAATTCTCGTTAAATTATGCTTAGGCCTGAAGCATATATTATGAGTAGTATTTGAGGAGGCAATGGTTGCAAGGCAGGGACGGAAGAGTTCTGACGGAGAGGAATTGTGACGCCTCGACTGAGAGCAAGCTGCAATAGAGAGATACATTGCAGGTTTGCCTAGGATTCGGGTGAGGTGAAAGCTCAGATTCTTGCGCAAATGGAACATTCGGAAGTACAATTATGTGCGGATTAAAATGCACTGATTGTTAGAGCCCCTACGTACATCATGAAAAAGGGTGGTAGATTACTGGAGTAATCGATTGGGAAACGTACTCTAGGCATCAGCGGACCATCGTTAGGAGCATCGTCACACAAGATTCCTAGCAAAATCCACCACATGCAATCTAATGGATGTTAATTGGTAAATGAGGCATAATGTGATGGAAGATTCGCCATATATTTTATAAGTCCTATTGAATAATGTATTAATCCAACGTGGAAAACAAATTGGTGAAATTTAAGAAAACAATAAAATCGCTATGAATAAAAGGAGTTAAACCTTCCAACGGTGATATCCCTCAGGCTATATCCGAATCTTTCGAATTATGAAAGATAACTAAATGGTATAGCAAGAGTATATTACGAAATTTAAACCCTGGATTATCAAAGGAAACTGCTGCTAAATATTTTCGAAGGTTTTCTTGGTGTCCTAGTAACCATGAAATCGGTGGTGACTGTATGCAACCCCCTCCTTGTATCCGCATCAATGCAGATGCAACCGGGTCATACGGAGTTAAACTGAATCAGCATTGAATGTAATTTAATGAAGATGGGCGATATAATGTCATTCTTCATAAAAGAGTGATACTAAATAACCAATCCTTATCATCATCGTGTTTTATATAAGGGCAGGTCCCACGGAGAATAAACGTTTTTCGACCATCCAGCAGTGGCTTTTCACCAACCTCTCACAGAGGACAGAATTTTCATTGTTATCCTTCAATTCAAAGGTAAAACGACATTGCTCATCATTTTCTTTCAATTTTCCATCTAAAATAAGATAAAGAAATGTGTTAAAAGGTATTGGATGGCTTTTGCTGGCTGTGTGTACAAGAGTTTCATCCTACATATCTACCATAAACATCTATCCTCTCTCGTGCCCTTATTTAATCATACCATGGAAGCGCAAAAGCACTTTTGAAAACACCTTTTCAGTAAAAAGGTAAATTTGAGAGCGATCTCTCATGCAAGGAGACTGCACAAGAACATCTTAGATAATATGGATTCGGTCTAAAATATGCTCAAGTTGGTTTTTCAGGCATCCTCACCATCTAGGTTGAACGAAGAACTGAGCGAAATATCGATGGATAACTTTTGCTGGCTCTGCTTATAAGTAGGTTTCTTCCTTTATATCTACCATACCATATGACCTACGGCGTCATAGCTATGACAAATACTGATGTCAGACTCCTCGAACGTCAAATAGACCTGCTAAAAACGTCCTCTACTGAGACAATAGATGCCCCGTCTCAAGTGACAATCATCAATTCAAGAGCGACTGACAGGGTACATAGCTTTGAACTACAGCTCAAAAGTGCCTTATTAGAAGCTTACCCTGCACGAGAAGTGTGGAGGAATGCTTATCTACATATGAAGGGAACTTCAGGATGACATATTTTTCTCCTTAACACAACTATTTCAGGGATAGATTCCTTGCCGCTAGTCCTCCTAGGGATCCGCACAGCATAGAAAGAGGATCTGGGCTCCTTTTCAGCGGACCTCGTACATTATGAGCCACTCCGCCTGCCTGGGTAATTCTTTTCCACCATTGATTCACCGACAGCTCCCACAGCAGAATTCAGCAACGCGATTCGTCATCGCCGCTGATCTCTTCGACCAGCTACTTCGGCCCATCACTCCGTTTTTAAGGTGTTTGTATTCCGCGACCTGGCTACAACTTCTGAAGTTTTCGTCCGGCAAGACGCGCCCTACTTGGTCTCTAGGAACAACCTTACACCGGCCCCTATCACGTCATCAATCGGACCGAGAAATACTTCACCATCGACATGAAAGGGAAACCCGCCAACGTGTCGATCGATCGGCTGATGCCGGCTTTCACAGTCGCAGCAGACAAACCTGATACCACACCAGCTTCACCGGCAATACCTGCAGCATTGGATCCCCCACCAACAAAACTCGTTCAGGACGTCAGTCGCACAGTGGTGCGTTTCGCCGCGGGGTCTATCACCCGGTAGGGGGTCGGTGTGGTGGCTGTTCGTCCGTCCGCCCCATCTCACGGGCAGCGGCGGATACTTTTCACTAAACGACCGAGCACGTCGGCCGGAAACTCCCCCATCCCACGGATTCATCCGGAATTTCTCCCGAATTTTCGGGAGAGTTCTGGAAGATTCCGTGCGAATATAAAAGCCGAGCCTGCGGCCAAAACGCGGGTCATTCGCTCGCTTACCGCTGTACTACTACCATCAATGAAGAGCATTCAAAACGACAATGCATTCAGACATCTTCCGTTCCCTCTCAACAAACTAATCTCTCAATAGTATGCCTCAGGAGATATAAGCCTTACAACCATACAGACTCGTATTATGTGTTCTAGGAAGTTTAAGATCCAACCTCCAATTCATTAGAATGAAGACTTAACGAGAACTCAAGGGGACTCTTCTTTCTTGATACTAACGAAGACGAGCCGTTGTGTAAGAGGGAAGCTGCAAAAAAAAGGGGTCTCTTCTTTCTTGATACAAACGAAGATGAGCCGTTGTGTACAAGGGAAGAAGAAAAACTGGAGAGTAAACAGGGCACAAGTCTTACGAATGGATTATACCCCGACTTCAGGGATACGCTGTGCAAGTCGCCAGTGCGAGGCAATACCAAACCTTTTAACTGCCATTTTTCCTTTCGTCGGAGTCGGTTAATCAGTCAGTTTTGTATAAAAAATATAGGGAGTATTGGCATACACCTCGACCCATCGGAAGATTGGAATTACATCGAATCTTCAATTCTCCGCGAATTATATCGCAAAGGTAAGCATATAGTGTAATTTGTTTTATAATTGTAGTTTGAGTTAAAACATGTTTTGAAATGATGCTTTGATTACACGTGGTTGATATGGAAATCTAACACCTAAATCTTGCATACGATTTAAATGGATGTTAGTTGTCACTACTAATGAACAGAATCCACATTTATTTATTGTGAAGCTTCATTTCTTTAGTTAATAAAGCAAGAAAGATAATGTCGTTGGAGTTTCGGATGGCAAAAAATTTTCTCGCATGCCATAGGTTCGCCATCCCAGGCCAAGACTAAAGCCATTATAATTAGAAACTCTCGTCATGTAATTCGTCTTGACCTTGACCAAATCTCTAAAATAACATTTTGCGATACTGCAACTGATACTCCAATACCGACCGTAATCTTAGCATCGTTATGAATTTAATCTCTCTTGGAATGATCATGCTTCCTTAATTTCCAATAAAGTTGATTTAATATTTTTACAAATGATTACGTCAATTAAAATTGCATAAACATCTTTTTCCTGCAGATGTTATTAAAAACCTAGTCATGACAAATCATTTATAGTACCGGCAATACATTTCTGGAATTCCCTGCTAACTACAATAGGCAATGCAAGAACCATAAGTAGATTTGAATAAAGTTTATCAATTTTTTAAACTAAAGTATTTCATGAATTAGGTGAAAGAAGTCTACATGAAACACATGTTTATAATATATCCTTTGTACATAAAAACACAAGCACAGAAAGGTAAGCATAAAATGAAATTTTTTAGAAGTCTGATATGTTATGAAATGAAGCTTCGGATACATAAGATTTCTAACGATACCTCAGTAAAAGGGTCACAGAAGAAAGCGTTGTTTTATAGAATACTACGGGATTGCTTGACGAGGAGATGTATCAGGGGTTCTAGCCCGGTCACTGAGTGACTCCGTGAGCGCTATGATATTCGAGAAGGCCGGTCATCAACCCCGAAAAATTCAGTAAAAAATGTTACAAATTATATTATAAATTCATTATTTAGTTGTAAGGTAAATATAATATATTTATACCAAGGAATGACTGACTTGGCACACCAAAATGTTCTGACCATTCACATCATGGGTCTCATCTGGGATCACAATCCCATCAATATTTACACCATAACCAATCACAGCAGCAGCAAACTCAGGCTTACCACAAAGAATGTTCTGGCCTAGTAGCCTAAGGTTAAAGCAGCATCCCGGGTAGAGGAAGATCCCGGGTTTGATTCCCAGCCCCGTCAGACATTTTTCAAATCCGCTTTCCCTTGGGATTTTTCCTGGGTGCACGCCCTTTTGTGCAAAGTACCTTTAAGTACCAAAGGTCATCAGAATGCCCAATTATTTAGGCACGGTAATCCGGAAGAGAAATGCCCGATGAAAGCAAATTTTATTCGATGAGTCCACGAAAAATGTGGATTCACGTTTCTAGTCGGAAATCTTATACTTTCTAGACGGAATTCTTATAGTCAACAGTTCATCCCTAGTTTTAGGCCACAAATAAACCAAATTGATACGTATCTGGCTGCAATTATGTGGAAGCTTTAACTCTATCACCGCCAGAAGAGAGAGAACGATATATATGCAGCCGTATCTAAAATCCATGCTCCAAAGCAAAATCGTCCTTTCGTGAACACCTTCAACGGTTCATTTCCCAAACCCCTACTATTTTCCTTTACCTCTTCAGTCCGTGGCCTTTTAAAGGAGGAATACAGATACAAACTACGGTAAGAGGGGCTCAAAACATGAATCATCCATTGTCCAAAAGTACGGATACGGTCGGACTGGAAACTGGCTCCTCACAGAGCTTCACCAAGAACACATTTTATCATACTAAAAACCTCGGTACAATTATAACCTTACATGTCTATGTAAGAACCCTGCAAGCCGCCTTTCGGCGTGTGGCAGGGGGTATGGGAGTTAATGGAGGGCTTTACCTCCCGTACATGGATAATAAGTACTAAATACGTCCTCAGACTTTTGTCTACTAGTCTAATGCCAAATTGCATAACTCCCTCAGTATTCCTAATCTACAAAGAGACTATTCCCACTCAGTCCTCTCAAAAGGGTTGTAAATTCCACGCCGTAAAGACTGCTGAATATTTCGACTTTCAAGCTAAGAGAGCGTAAAACGCCTGTTCAATGTATTCCAACTCGCAAATAGAGCGTACCTACGCACGTCTGCGCAATGCAAAATTTAAATTTAACTAGCAATTTCATATCAAATACACGTTCGTAGATTAATCGTTTAAAAATTAACCTGTCTGATATTCCCCGAAAAAATAAAACAATTCGGTAAGACTTCTTTTAATTGTATCGACTACTTAATTATATTTGTAGTTTTTAGCAATGGTGGCTGGTTAGCGCTTTATGTTTGGATATAAATGTTACTATCCAGGTTTAATTTGAAACTACCGCAGTGATTGGCTCCCTTGATAACGGAAAGTGTATTCATTACTTTTGAGATGACCAGACGTTTTAAGAGGTATCCCAGCATAGCATTGATGTTAAAGACCTGAGGATGGTGCTTATAATCCATAGAAAATCAATATTGTCTGAAGTATTAATGAAGGGAAATAAGACAAACGAGTGGTACAAATTGAAATAATCCCAATGGACTGACTATAAGTAAAATAAGGTGGAAAGGTTGACGGAGAGTTGAGGATTTGATTCAGTTCTACCTTAAGAGACTCTAGTAGTAGGATAGATGTTGAGTCAACGGCATAGTTTATTTTCACCATAAATAAAAATTGAGATCTTTAACCTGAATGAAAGAAGAAGACTTGGTTTTAATTACACAGCTATTACTTGTAGAGGGTTGTGATAATTAACTACAGGAATGTGGGTTTCTATTAAGAGAATTAGACTTAGTTTATGAGTATAGGCTCCTTAAAATAAACTTTATAATATTTTCTATAGATCTATCATCATCGTTGAAATGTCTTTCAGGTTTCCATGAAGTGTGTGAGGGAACAGAGCTCGAAAAAGGTGACAGCAGTGACAGCTAAACGTCATTCCCGAAGCTACAACACTGCGAATCCCGAAAAACATAATTCTCGCCATGATGTTCGAACAAAGAATGAACCTTGGGTAGAAAATTAACTTCATATACCTCCGCATTTAAAGATCGCGAGATCATTAATAGTTAGTAAGCATATAAAAATGGAATCCGCAAAAGAGGAAAGTCTTTTTAGTTTCATTACGGAAGTCAGATAGGATATCAATGTTGCATATAAACATGTTGTGACGTGTCTACCACTTTCGACATAGTTCACCTGCTGACTGCGAGAGCGCCTCCAAAAAAATCCCGAGGGGATGACCGGGAGAAGAGGAGTGTAAGCGACAGTGGTATTTCAGAGTCAGTCTTGTACTGATCAAGAATAAAAGATTTCTTACCTTTGAGACGGACCGATTACAAGGTGAATGCAAAGAAACTCATGAAAGAATTGCATTTGTGACGAGAGTGATGTAAAATAAGATAAAATGAGAGCATATACTACAAATTATTTAAGAATTATAATACTCTTTATTTCTCTGAATAATTTTTTTTCTTGACCCAGTGCTGCTAGGAATCATAATTTCCTGTATTAGAATCCATTGCAAATTCTAATTCTTCTTCCAAAAAATGGAAGTCGCCGTGGATTCGGGCAATCCACATTACATGTCTGTACCGCTGGATGCAAAAGAGGGAGGTATCTCTTGGATTGAAACTTACACCATCAATCCATCTTTTGGAAAAAAGATCAAATAATGGTAAGATGTAAGAAGAAATCATAACGGACGATCAATCTATCGAGGGGATTTAGGGAAGACAATCCTAAGGCTCTCTCCTTAAAATGACCGTAATCCTAGCAATTTTAAGAAACGAAACAAACGAGTAGGGGCTAATTACGTAATTCACAGCTCACTGTTTGCACTCTTGGTTTTTGGGCGATACGGAACTTTCAGCCCCCTAGCTTCTAATTTCACTACATTTGTTGTCTTTATCTCACTTAATAATTCGTAATTCTAACGTATTTACCCTCTAACTTAATTCCTCTTCCAGCTATCACGGCTTCTTGGAAGTGCCTGCTGGAGCAAGCGCGCGCAGTAGTAAAACCATCTCAAATGAATCCCCAAACACCATAACAAGCATCAATTATGTGATTTAAGGTTCTTTAGAAAACTTTGTAAAGGCTAAATACCTCAAGACACTAGTATCAAATTCATTAGGCCGATGTCAAAACCTAAGTAACTTAAGTGTATACGGAGATGTCATCTCGAGGGATAGTGGGCGGAGAGAATATCAAATTATCCCCTTTGAAATACCCGAAAACGTGAGGACAAGCAAGTAATTATCAATTTGTAGTGGATTGCGACTATGTGATAGTTCTGAAACGGTAAAAACCCGGCATTAAAATACACAGCTTGGTTTATAAAATAATGGATCGAAGATTCCTCAAACAAGTATGAGCAAATAGCAGCGTCCAGGGGCCCTCCCATTACTCACCCGCTATTCCAAGGGTCCAATTTGTGATCTCCATGGACGGATGTGTTATCTCGTGCGTCAACATCTTTCCTCTTCAAGCCAAGGCAGAGGAGTACACTCACTTAGAATATTTGCGACCCTTTCTCTCCTGAACCACAGTCAGTCCGTAGGAGAGTAAATGAGGCACTCAGAAAAGCTTCAAACAGTCTAAATGCATACATGGATACGAGGACGACACGCTCGAGAAATTGTCACATAGAAAGTACGCCTTCAAAGAAAGTTCCGATCACCTCTAGAATTTTCACCCCTTAAAGTATATAATAATTCTTTCAATGCAAATAGAAGAAAATCCCAGACTGCCATTTCCGGAAAACCTCGTCAGACCAACACCCAATGGAGCTCCGGCGACATGACGATCAAGGAAAAACGACGCACGCCGACCAAACCCTCAAATGAGAACCCGAATAATAACAAAGGGTAGGACACCGAAATGGTTGGATAACTTTAAATATACAAGCAGGGTGGACTATACCCCGCCGAAACTTATTACTATCTTAAAGATTCTAATCTACTAGAATATAAAAATTGGATCAATATCAAAATTCCAGAATTAGGACAAAGGAAAAATGGTGATACCGCTGCGCATTGAAAACTCCACAGATTTAAAATGAAAAGACAAAAGGAAGGCAACCCATACACTCGTACTTCATAATCAGAATCCATAGCGAGAATTCTGGGGAAACAAAAGGTGTATCACAGGCATCCCTGAGCGCAGCGAGCACACCATAAGATAAGCAGAGAGAAGGGAAGAGCATTAAGACATATTCACGGAGTAACATGGAATAATTGACAATTATTGGTAATAAACATCCTCTGTGGTAGCCCACGTTGGCTACAGAAATGAGCCCTCCATCTTCTATAGACATATTTCAAAGACTTGTAATTAATACTAATACTGTAATAATTATTATTTCAAAGACTTTGTAATTTGTTTGTAAAATTTGATTTACTTTTGGAAGCAATAAAATAAACTAACATCGTTAGGTGAGACGGGGACCATAGCGAGGATGGGTATATGCTCCTTTTGATTACCTCCATGATTTCTTGTTTACGCGATATTCAAGAAAATGGGAACAGAGTTCACTCAAAAACGAGAAATTTATCAAGCATTATTCCAGTTGGCTTAATGTAAACGTTAATTTTCCCGACCTAGTGCTCCAGAACTTACCTAGGAGTTCTATAACTCCAGGTTAGTAAATCTAAGTTTGATTCGTTTCATGTTTATTATATTGTTGATTGATAATTTAAAATTCTGTGTATTATATATCTTAAGAAGTAGTATTTCATTTTGGTAGACGATAGAGAGCGGCCATAATTAGATTGCCATCTTTCGAGTGAACGAACGAATCGAAGGAAAACGGAATCAATTCGGGCTAGTACTCCAAACTGTCTTACGCTACAACAATAACTTTTCCAGAGGTATCAATTTAACCCCTCGTCATATTTACAATAGGTGGTAACCAAAAATGTCTATTTTATATTTGTGTGTATTCAGGGCGCATATAAAAAATACGGATATTTAAAAAAGGGACAAACAGCTGCAACGGAGAGCAACCAAATGACACTTAACTCTGTTATAGTCTGCTATAAAGGGTCTGTTTATAGTCTGCTATAAATTGGCTTATTCCCACTTGAAAATATATAGAGTGCAACTGAAATAGAAAGAAAGACATTTAACTGGGTGGTTTAACTGCCAGAGCACAAACGGCCTATCAGGAAAAGTGGTTACCGAATACTTTATAAAAGAACACCACACCAGAGACCCACGTTAGGAAAATTGGGTCACGACTCAATCTGCTGCATCCTGTCCATACAGGGACCAAGGCCTCCGGAAAATCGCATCATACTCCTCAAAGACCAGAGGTTGCGGAGAATGGAGGAAGTCGTGGAAGATGGAGGCCCAACACACGGAGCGGCGAAGAGGTCGTGGTAATGGTGTTCGAGGCTAACATACCATTGCTACCATTGAACTATCCTTAGGCAAAGTGACATTAGCGTAGGACTATATTCGTCAGCTAGATGGTTTCATCCAAACAGAGAATATCTATTCTGCAACAAAAATCGGGAAGGAAAGCTGACTGCGCACAGAGAACAGATAAAAAGTAGTTTCAAATTCATTCATGGAGAACTTTCTACACTAAATGGAGACAATTAAAGAAAATACACCACACCAGACTTCCGCTCAAGGACGGTCGAAATAAAACTGATTTGGCTGCACCCTTTACATACTGCTCAAAAGGCCTCCGCCAAATAATGTGACCACGCTCCAAGAAGACCCGACGTTGCGGAGACTGGAGGAAGACCTGGAAAACGAGGGTCTATGCTGGGGAATGGCAACGGTAGGGCAGGTCGTGATGGCGGTTGTTGACGAACACGAACCGCTGCAATCCAGTAGTTTCCGCAAACCCACAGCAATGTGGCTTGATTAGTGAATTACCGCAGCCATGTTAGAGAGGGACCGACGTGTTACAGGGGTTCAGGCTCGTGCTGGTTATTTTATTTCACTTGGTGTTCTTGTCAAACAAGCATCCTACTACTGTGTGACGGCATAAACGAATACCCTTATGCCGTTATTTTCATCACTTTGATACAAGTCTGATTGATCCTCTGTTTTTTTCCAGAATTAATTCGAAGATACCATAGTGAATGGCTCCGTAAACAACGGAAAGCATAGAAATTCCTTTAAGGAGAGCATGCGTGTCAAGCAGTGGCTCAAATTTGGGTTGAGTTTAACTGAGAATGATGTGATTAAATGTAAATACGAGGACTTAAATTTTAGTGAATTAATTTGCGATAATCTGGGCAACCAAAAGACTGACTAGCTTTGCGAAGAGCACTTCAGGCGTCGGCCTCTTCCATGTCAAGATACATTGGGAGAAATATTTTTCTGTGAAAAATATAAAAGACATCATGTGTCGATTGACCGTTCAAAACTTGAATACACCTAATACGGCGACACAACGAAAGCATAGAAAATACTTTCAAGGTTAGCATGCGTGTCAAGCAGTGGCTCAGAATTGCGTTGATGTTAACTAACTGAGAATGATGTGAGAAAATGTAAATACGAGGAGTAGATTTTAGTGAATTAATTTGTGATATTTTTGAACACGAAATGACTCTTCGTCGAAATTTCAGTAAAAACTCCTTCATAACCGGCCTTTGATTTATTCCCTTTAAATTAAAAAATACTTACAGTGTTTAATTTAAGATAACGCAAATGTATTCAAATCGGTCCTCGGTTAAAGTGATATCAAACCACGATGCTTCATAGCAGAGTGTATGCGGGAGGACAGATCCGGGGCTGGTCGGGAGACAACAATCATTTACTGTAGCTTATATGCCGAGACTAACAGAGGCAGATACTTTAGGCCGTCGCTCATTTACTAAATCTAGCTCGAATATTAATCCCTGTAATCTGCTCTATGCTCGTATTAGGAAAGAAAAAAACTTTGAAGTTCTAAAACTTACTTTTCATGATTTCATTCGCCATGTGCGATTAAATATGAATTAATATTTCATTAATCTAAAAACCTATCCATCGTACTTATTCACTAACTGAGAAATACTTAGGTGCGAACATATAAAATCGGAATTATAAAATATAGAATAACGGATTGTATGTTTTCACTGCACACTCAAATTTTCAGATATTGTTTTGGATCTCTTTGGTTTAGCTGTTCCCTCCCGAAGAACTCGCCAATCGTCTCTTTTAGCGGTTCCTTTTTTCCAAGAAGACATTACATAAGTTTTCACCGATTCCAAGAATGGCCAGAGCCGTAAATGAACTTTCTATGTAGATTTTTGCATGGACCCGCTGAGTAAAATTAGAAAGATTGCTTACGAAATTTTTATTTCTTTATTGTATTTAACTTTTTTTACGTTTTTTATTGTCCACCAATAGTATTTTAATAATGTTATGGTATATTTATAGTACTGTATGGGGGGTAATTGGGGCAACCTGTATCCATTAAAGCATTAATAATAATAATAACATGCTTCAGAAGAGAATTACGAGGCATACTTCGAAAACGTGCAGTACAAATATGTTGATGATATATTTACCATATTTAGAAATCAAAATAAGCCCTTCTCGATTGACACATTAATTCAAATAGTGATATCTATTATAATAGTTTCCACAGTTTGCAAAACATATGCATTTAATGCATGTTTATCGTATTTTAGAAATCAAAAGAAGCCCTTCTCGATTGACATACTAATTCAAATAGTGATACCTATTGTAGCAGTTTTCACAGATTGCAGCACTTATGCATTTGGATATGTTTATCGTATTTTAGACACCAAAAGAAGGCCTTTCGGATTGATATACCTCAAAAGAGAAGAAGATATCTACTTCGACAGTTTCCACAGTTTTCAAGAAAAGCATGCGCAAAGAACAGTGTACAGGGCGGGAGATAGCCTACCTATCACTCACCCATTATTCAACGACCCCAATGTGTGATTTCCATGATAAAGGGAGACACTCCTTGCGTCAGTATACTTCTATGTCCAAGGGAAGGCAATGGAGCAAATCTGAGTGGCGGCATTGCGGTCCCTTCTCTCCTATAGCTTAGCCAGTCTGCTCCTTGAGGAGAAAGGAGGCACCCAGAGCAGCTTAAAAAAGTCCAATGGCATCAATAGATACAAGGACGACCCGCTCTTAAAATGGTAACGAGACGGTGACAAAGAAAGTTTCCATCACCTCTTCCATTAGTCCCCAATAAGTGGTGTGACAAAATTTGATGATGGAAATAGTAGGTAACGAGAGACTGCAATTGCTAGATATCCTCGTCAGACCAACACCCAACCAATGGCACTCGGGGAATCAAGATATCAAACTATTGAGAAAGCAGATACATAATAAATGATAAGCAAATGGGATGTTATGTTTTCACGGTGCACCTAAAACTTCAGAGTTCTTTAAATAGGCATAATCAGCGGCGACGGAGAGCTACCCATAGAGTCATACTTCGGTTTAAATCGGTAATATATGACACCACCTGATAAATTAGGAGGTTTATTTCCCATTGAAAACATATATACAGCTACCAAGAAAAGAAAGTAAATCAAAAACCGTGTTTTGACGGAGCAAAACGCTCCAACCGGAAGAAGTGGTCTCCAACCACTTCCTGTAGAAACCTTAAGAAAATACATCACACCTGGTTCCGCTCAAGGACTGTCGAGACGCGGCTTGGTGAGCTGTATCCACGGATAGCAACCCAAAGATTCTTATATCGGCTAAAGCCGGTTGTATACGGTCCTACCTAATTACCTAGGTGAATTATTCCCTATAGAAAACATACATTCAGCAGCCAAGATAAGAAAGGAAAACATAAACTATCTTTTGCCTGAGCACAAAGCGCCCACCAGAAGAGGTTGACGACCACTTTATGGAGAAACTTACTCCAAATTATTGAAGTGAGGAGAAAGTCTTGTTCTGCTCAGCCGCAAAATACTGTTTATCAGTCCCATTGTTACTCAATTCCAATTCAACATTTTTTCCCTGGGGGAAGCTGGTAGGAGATGTATATTCGAGCATCGTCTGCGATGTTAGCGGCATTTCAGACGATGAAGCAGGAGATAGGTAAAATGGTGAGAGGAGCCATCAAGTTGGAGGACAGCTTGCAAAGAATGCGAGAGGAAATGAAAAACTTTTTCCAAGAACGGAAGGAAGCGTGCAAGGAAGATATCTCTAATGAATTGAAAGGGACAATAAAAGAAACGTCGTCGCGCGTCGAAGTAACGGAGGCAAGGATCGAGGAAAACGCCGCAGCCATTGCAGAAATTAAATCTCATTTTGGTACTGACGCTGTCAGGGAGGACGCAATTAGGCGAGCTGAGAATCAGAAGTGGGATGCGAAGATCCGTGAAGAGATTGAAACGCTAAAGGAAGAATTGAGTGTTGAAAGGTGTATTGGAGTAATTGGCGCACCTAGCCCCATTCAACTAGATCATCATCCAAAACCCAGGTTTGCGGGACGATCTTCGGAGCACTACAATTCCTAAAGGACCTGGAGTCTTATTTTACTATCTCCGCAACCCCAGAGGAGGCCCGGAAGACTTATTTGTATAATTTTTTGTTGGGCAACGCGAAAATATGGGCAGATTCCGTTTCCCCGCAACCCAAGACGTATGCAGAACTTAAGGATAAGTTTTGAGAAAACTACTGGAACTTGCAAGCGCAGTATTCGTACAATTATAAAATACTCACTGGAGTGTACCAGGCGAGTAAGGATGGAACCATGTTCAATTTTGTAAACAAAAAATCGCTGCATCCCGTTTGTTCCAACCCGCGATAAGTGAAGCCCAGTTGGTGTTTGCTATCATGAAGCAGTTGCCTTCCGCGATACAGAATCTCCTGAAGACAGCAGATAACTTGACCCTGGAGCGACTTCAATCATCGCTGAATTAGTATGACCAGACGGAGGATGGGGAGAGGGAGACCTACCAAGGAGAAGGCCTACCCCGGGAAGATGGTTTACGAACCAAAGAGGAGTATGGAGGGGTCGACATGGTCGAAGCCCTAGGTTTAGGGAGGTGACGGACGGAAATGAACCGCCAAGACGGAGAAATGGCGCCGAAGGCGAGCTCTACCCGCGGAACGAACGCGATTCTCCATGGAAGGGACAATCCGGTGGGGAGAAAAGGTCGAATTTTGAGCGTCTACCGAATATGGCAGGCTTTAAGGGGGAGAAGGAGAGGAAGCTCCGGCATGTATTCCATCGACAAGGAGTAAAGGGCAGTGAAGCGGATGACCATGCGGGAGGAGAGGTGTAAACGAATGGCGTTAGGATCGTTTTCTCCCCCCGGCATGAACCGACTACGAGTAAGAGTGCATGTTTACTCCTACGAGTACCTTAGGGAAGGTGAAGAAGAAGAGGCTGAGCACGGTATTCTCAAGAACTTTAAAAGGAAGCTGGTAAATCCTAAGTGCGAGGGTGAGACGGTAGAGGCCTTGCTACACTCAGGATATCAGGCGTCGTCGATCTCCGAGGAGTTTTTACAGAAGATAAGAGCGCGAATCCCATATGTTCCAGTGTTGCCGATGAACAGAACACACGTGATTTATGCAAACGGGAGAAAATCAGCGCCTATATCGCGACAGGTTCTTTTGTTGGTAAACTTGAATGACTGTGACGATGTTATAGTGTTTCTCGTTGTCAAGGCTTAATGAGGCCTGTTATTTTGGGGGCTGAATTCATGAGGGAACGAAAGCCGTGATAGATTTTAAGGAAGATTAGGTCACTTTCGACATGCCGGGTTCCTTTTGGGCTACAGAATAGTGGTGCGGTTTTGGTGCAATGTTTAATTGATACCTTTTTTCGAACGAATTTTCGAAGAAAGAATGTTACAATATGTATATATTAATTATTCAAATTAACCATTCAATATTTAAAATATGACTAGAAGAATATACAAATATCTATTCCAAGATTCTCGGTATCAAAATGATCTCCTAACTTCTCAAACCAGACGAGGCCCATACGAACAGAGTGACCTCAATTAATCAAACAAAGGAATCGCAACCGTATTTTTGAAAACGACACTTTTTAAAAAGTACCAGTGGAATTCCAATGCCATCTCTCGGATGATACTTAGACAATATAAGGATGTATGGGTTTAAATCTTTCGTGGGTCTGACGGGCGCCAGGATGATCAGAAATGCATAACATTCATGCTATTAAGAATCAGTAATCATCAATGAAACTTTAAAGGACACTCAACTTATCATTACGGACGCTTACAAAAGGAAAAACATTTCGTTGTGATTTATATATTATTATTTATATAGGTAATTAATTTGAGCTGCTTTCTCGCTATTTATTTTCCAGAATGCTCCCATTGTGTATGTATACATATATGTGAATGTATTACCATTTCGGATACTAATTTATATACATAAACACGTATGAGTTTGTGTGATTGTGTTTTGACGCTCTGACGAAGGTTATGGGGTGTGATATGGAAACTATGTATGCGACGTCGACTAAAAACAATACAAGGAGCTTGTGGACGCTTTAAAATCTGGACCTTCTTAAATAAGTAATAAAAAAGAATGCATTGACCACATTAACAAACTTATGAGAACAACGCTCCACGAGTGTACAAAGACGAAAAACACAAGCAAACTAAGGTACCTCGTACATGAATTATTCTGCACGCTTACGGCATTTACTAAAGACACATCTGAGAAGATTTTTTCCCCACCATAAAAATTATACTGATTGTGAATTACTGCTGATCACGAACTATTTACGTTGATCATGGAAAAAAATTAACAATAAAATGAAGAAAATAAAAACTCACTACAATACACAAATCAAAGAAGGGCGTTGATTAAAAGAGGAAACACAAAGACAAGAACTAGGAGAGCGGAGACTCGTCTTGACGCAACGGAGTCTCGAGTGAGTGTGTCGCGCCTTCAACCTCGGAGGTTGCGCCCTCTCTTTTCGCCGTTCCTTTGTTTGCATCGCTTAGTTTTGTGCATGTCCTGGAAAGCCTTATGAGACTAAGCGTCAAAAAAGAAGCTTCTTATTTCCGCCATGTAGCAAAGCGGCGCTTAGGTCGAACGTCGCGAATGCGAGGCAATATCAAACGTTTTAACGGCCATTTTTCCTTTCGTCGGAGTTAGTTCATCAGTAGGTTAAAAAAAAAAATGAGGGAGTATTGCCATGCACCTCGACGCATCGGAAGATTGTAATTAGAGCGAATCTTCAATTTTCCGCGAATTCTATCGGAAAGGTAAGCATATAGTGTAATTTGTTTTATAATTGTAGTTAGAGTTAATACATGTTTTGAAATGATACTTTGATTACATGTGGTTGTTCAGGAAATCTAACACCTAGCAGCAAACTCAGGCTAACCACAAAGAATGTTCTGGCCGAGTAGCCTAAGGTTAAGGCAGCCTCCCGGGTAGAGGAAGATCCCGGGTTTGATTCCCAGCCCCGTCAGACATTTTTCAAATCCGCTTTCCCTTGGGATTTTTCCTGGGTGCACGCCCTTTTGTGCAAAGTACCTTTAACCCTTTCTTCATAATATATGTATTTAATCGTTATATGGCAAATGTATGTTAATAATGTATGCATTTAACATTAATTATGTTTATAACTCCTATATATTGTGACGGAACCCAATGCCGGTCTGCCATCTGAGTATTTCTAGGGCAGGGGTCGAAGGAATGGCCTCGCCGAGAAAAGAGAAAGCGAAGAGGGGAGGAAAGGAGCCTTCTTCTTTAGGGCAGTGCTGGCTGGAGCTTGAAAAGGAAAAGGACGTGTGCTGGGTGGGGGCGATTTCAAAAGACTGTTACAATTCGATAATTTTTGTGGAATACGAGTTATTTCGGTTAATGCTTGCGTTTTGTTTCGCGACCAGATCGTGGACGCAAAATTGCACCGTCCGGGTCGTGAGTGTTACAATATGTATGTAGATAAAAAAAGACTGCCGCCAGGCTTACAGCCTGCCTACAGTTTATGCAATAAAAATATTTATGTGTAGCCAGTACGGTCATATAAAAGCCCAATTTTAGATTTAGCAAACGTGGAGATTAGGGCGGAAGTGGCCGTAAAATTAATTTCTCAAGGTAGTTCTGATAATAGACAGTTTAAAACCCTGAGTAAAGGTCATCAGAATTCCCAATTATTTAGGCACGGTAATCCGGAAGAGGAATGCTCGATGAAAGCAAAAGTTATTCGATGAGTCCACGAAAAATGGGGATTCACGTTCCTAGTCGGAATTCTTATACTCCTTAGCGGCGATTAACGGCAATGTTGTAAACAGCTTGCTGGACTCGGGTGCCGAAAGTTCTTTGATTTCCGAAAGCATTGCAAGTTAATTTTCTTGTAACAAGGCTCAGGATTTCAATGTTTTCAAAGTAAACGGGAAGAAGACTTTTACTTCCAATTAGAAAACAACTTAATAAACAGAATTAACAGAGATCACCATTGAAGTGGCCTATGTCAACCTATCAGATTCCTATTTGAATTTCGATCTTTTAATCATACGAAAAGTGTTTAAAAATACAGATATACCATTCTTGCCGTTAAATCGGTGCAAAGATAGAGCGTAGGAATAACTGACAATTCAAATATTCCAATTGCCAAGTCAGTTCACAACGGAGGAAACTTATCCTCTCTCCTAGAAATTCTGGACGGTAACTATAATCGCCACGTAACGTTAAATAAGGAAAGAACAGTACTACATATAAGAAATCATGGTCAGTTAATTCAGTAGAATTCTGAAAACTTGATTCTAGAAATTCACCATTCTTACTGATTGCTGGAAGGGCTATTCTACTCCGAGAAAACCCGGCATTTACGCACCAAAACGAGGACCACTTCATAAATGTCGTGGATCCGGACATCAGTGCACACACGCAGAACATGGAAAGGATGTGGGAGGACGTCAAGAGTTCTTCCCTAGTTTTGGGCCACAAATAAACCAAATTGATGTGTATCTGGCTGCAATTATGTGGAAGTTTTAACTCTATCACCGCTAGAGGAGATAGAACGATATGCAGCCGTATCTAAAATCCGTGCTCCAAAACAAACTCGTCCTTTCTTGAACACCTTCAATGGTTAATTTCCCAAACCCCTAATACTTCCCTTTAACTCTTCCGTCCGCGGCCTTTTTAAAGGAGGAATACAGAGAAATACTACTGTAAGAGGGGCTCAAAACATGAAACATCCATTGTCCAAAAGTACGGATACGGTCGGACTGGAAACTGGCTCCTCACAGAGCTTCACCAAGAACACATTTTATCATACCCTAAACCTAGGCACAATTATAACCTTACATGGGAGTTAACGGAGGGCTTTACCTCCCGTTCATGGAAAATAAGTACTAAATACATCCTCAGACTTTTGTCCACTAGTCTAATGCCAAATCGCATAACTCCCTCAGTATTCCTAATCTACATAGAGACTATTCCCCCTCAGTCCTCTCAAAAGGGTTGTAAATTTCACGCTGGAAAGACTGCAGAATATTTCGACTTTCAAGCTAAGAGAGCGTAAAACACCTGTTCATTGTATTCCAACTCGCAAATCGAGCGTGTTAGAAAGGAAAATCATCCATGACGTCACGCGGAGTAATACGTCAGAAAACGTCGGTCGAGAGTACGCCGCCTACGGTCGCGGATAGACGACTAGCGCAACGTGTGGACGAGGGTGTGAAGCAACACAGTACGGGACAGACGAGACAGACGATCGTGAGCCTTCGAATGGAGTGGATCATTGTGCTTTGTGCAGTATATTTATCCTATTCGGCAGTAAAGTGTTGTATTGAGAATTGGCGATTATATTCATTTATACGATCCTTACATCTTATGCTAGCGATCATACTAATGGGCTTTTATTATCCTTAGGCATTATTGAGATTGCTACGTAATTATTAGATTCAGTATAAACTGAATCTTACATCAGAAGTGGGATTCCTATCTACGACCTTATCCTGACATGGCGGAGAGAATGGACCAACTCCTGGGAAGCATCTCCAGTGTGTTTAACGAATTGGGCAACCGCATGGCAAGGACACCGCTACCAACCCCAGTGGAGCACCTCTCCATCCCGACTTACTACCCAGAGGATGGCGACCTAGACGAATGGATCGTCGGGATCGAGAAGTTGGGAGAGGAGTTGCATTGGACTGATCGAGAAATGGTGGTGAGAGTAGCCTCGTCTTTTTGTGGCCCCACGAAAAGATGGTACGAGAAATGGCAGCCAGATGAACGAACCTGGCAGGCAATGAAAGAGGATTTGATACTAGCTTTTCCGCGGAAACGTAATTTCGGTCAAAAATTGCACGATGCAGCGAGCTTTACCAGTAATCAGTGTGACTCTTATGGTGATTATGTCCGTGAGAAATATGCAAAAATAAAAGCCTTAAGAGCCAATTGGGCGTGGGAGGACATGATAGACATAATTGTGTTTGGCATATCAGATCCCGTAGTTCGTACAACCATAATTAACTTGAATTGTAAGACTTTGCCCGATTTAATTACGTTGATTTCGGGGTTTTCTCTTAAAAACGAGAATTCTCAGAGGCAAACGTGTCCCCCGAGAGTGGCGGAACATAATTTGATCGGCGATACCCAATCAAATGGGGCAGATTCGAGACGCTGTTTTAAATGTAACCGTTTAGGCCATACAAAGGTGAATTGTAATTCCGGTAAAGACAGAGAATGGGGTAGCAAAGATAGGAGCCGTAAGAATGACTCAAACTTTCAAGGTGGCTCTAAAATAAGGGAGTCGCCGTCCACAAGACCAGAGTCTAAGGCATCGAGGTGCCCAATTTGTTTCCAGCATGGTCACTCAGCAGAGGGGTGCTGGATGAAAGCGAAAGTTGCACGGTACGAGTCCATGAAGAATGTCGATTATGATGGCAAACGCACCGGCGGTATTTAAACGAGCAATTAACGGAGCCTTTTATTTCATTTTGAAAACGAAGGGAAGTAAAGTCAGAATGGGCGAGCGGTATCCTGAGAATATGGTTGACATTAAACGTTGCACGACAAGGACATCGCGATTATGCCACGGCCCTTAAAACCTTCACTGAGAGTGCTCGCAAGCAGAAGAAAGAATTTGACGGGAAGCGGCGCGACACTGTATACATAACAGTGGGAATGTTTGTTTTGGCTTTAAACGATACAAGGCGGAAACCACGCTTAGATAAGCATTACGTGGGCCCCTATAAAGTGATCGAAAATCTATCTGGGGACAGATTTAGAGTTGAAAAGGTAGGAGACGCCAATCGACGCAGTGTTTTTGCGAAAGAACAATTAAGGGTTTGGCCAAATGAATGGTGCCCTGAGGAAATGGAAAAATTGTTTGATTCAGATGAGGAGGAGTCTTTTGTTGAAGACTGATTTCCTTGTTACCACTTTCTTTTTTTTCCAATTTGTTTTGCGTTTTCCGATTTAGTGCTGTCCATCTTGTCATGGAGTGACAATGTTTGACTTGTTATGAAATATCACTTGATATCATTCTGTATTTTTTTTTCTTGAGATATGAAGTAAATATGATTTTGTTCAAAGAGTTGTTTTTTTATTGAGATCGCCTTAAAGGCATTTACGAGTCGGCAAGTTAAACCCCATGATCCCTGAGTCTGCCCGGAAGGGGCAGGACAAATCCGGGTCCCTGAACTTGACCGGAACTCCTGGCCGGTAAAGGCACTGCCGGTGAAGGCATTTATGTACGGCTGGTATTGCCGGGTGGATTACGGCTGGTATTGCCGGGTGGATTACGGCTGGTATTGCCGGTATAATTACGGCTGGTATTGCCGAGATACTGCGAATCTCACCGGCGGAGTTCATCATTTTCCTTGGTAAATATACGGTACCTAGACTGCAAACTAATATCTATCTCTCCATTTACAGATATTATACGACGTTTTCATTGCTACTGCAACGGCGGCTCGAGGACGAGCCGAATGTCAGGATGGCCGTGTTAGAAAGGAAAATCAACCATGACGTCACGCGGAGTAATACGTCAGAAAACGTCGGTCGAGAGTACGCCGCCTACGGTCGCGGATAGACGACTAGCGCCACGTGTGGACGAGGGTGTGAAGCAACACAGTACGGGACAGACGAGACAGACGATCGTGAGCCTTCGAATGGAGTGGATCATTGTGCTTTGTGCAGTATATTTATCCTATTCGGCAGTAAAGTGTTGTATTGAGAATTGGCGATTATATTCATTTATACGATCCTTACATCTTATGCTAGCGATCATACTAATGGGCTTTTATTATCCTCAGGCATTATTGAGATTGCTACGTAATTATTAGATTCAGTATAAACTGAATCTTACAAGCGTACCTTCCCACGTCTGCGCAATGCAAAATGCAGAATTTAAATCAAACGAGCAATTACATATCAAATACACGTTCGTAGATTAATCGTTTTAAAATGAACCTGTCTAATATTCCCTAAATAAATAAAATAATTCAATAAGACTTCTTTTAATTGTATCGATTACTCAATTATATCTGTAGTTTTTAGCAATGGTGGCTGGATAGCGCCTTATGTTTGGATATAAATGTTACTATCCAGGTTTAATTTGAAACTACGGCAGTGATTGGCTCCCTAAATAACAGAAAGTGTATAAATTACTTTTGAGATGACCGGACGTGTTAAGAGGTATCCCAGCATAGCATTGATGTTGAAGACCTGAGGATGGAGCATATAATACATATATGAAATCAATATTGTCTGAAATATTAATGAAGGGAAATTAGACGAACGAGTGGTACAAATTGAAATAACCCCATTGCACTATAAGTAAAATAAGGTGGAAAGGTATGTATCCACGGAGAGTTGAGGATTTCATTCAGTTCTACCTGAAGAGACTGTAGTAGTAGGATAGATGTTTCGTCTACAGCATATTTTATTTGCACCATAAAAAAAAATTGAGATCCTCAACCAGAATGAAAGAAGTAGCCTTGGTTTTAATTACAAAGCTATTATTTGTAGAGGGTTGTGATAATTAACTACAGGAATTTTGGTTTCTATTAAGAGAATTAGATTTAGTTTATGAGTATAGTCTCCTTAAATGAACTTTATAATATTTTCTATAGACCTTTCATCATCGTTGAAATGACTTTCAGATTTCCATGAAGTGTATGAGGGAACAGAGCCCGAAAAAGGTGATAGCAGTGAAAGCTAAACGTCATTGCCGTCGCTACAACCCTTTCAGGTTTCCATGAAGTGTATGAGGGAACAGAGCCCGAAAAAGGTGATAGCAGTGAAAGCTAAACGTCATTGCCGTCGCTACAACCCTGCGAATCCCGAAAAATATAATTCTCGCCATGACATTCGAACGTAGGAAGAGCCATGGATCGAAAATTAACTTCAAATACCTCCGCATTCAAAGATCGCGAGATCATTAACAGTTAGTAAGCATATAAAAATGAAATCCACAGCAAAGTCTTTTTAGTTTCATTACAGAACTTAGATAGTATTTCAATGTTGCATATAAACAGGTTATGACGTGTCTACCTCTTTGGATATAGTTCACCTGCTGACCGCGAGAGCGCCTCCAAAAAAATCCCGAGGGGATGACCGGGAGAAGAGGAGTGTAAGTGACAGTGGTATTCCAGAGTCGGTCTTGTACTGATCATGAATAAAAGATTTCTTACCTTTGAGACGGGCCCGTTACAAGGTGAATAAGAAGAAACTCATATAACAATTGCATTTTGGACGTGAGTGATGTAAAATAAGATAAAATGAGAGCATGTGCTACAAATTATTTAAGAATTATAATATTCTTTATTTCTCTGAATAAAATACTTTCTGGACCCAGTGCTGCTATGATTCAGAATTTCCTGCATTTGAATCCATTGCAAATTCTAATTCTTATTCCATAAAAAATGGAAGTCGCCGTGGATTCAGGCAATCCACGTTACATTTCTGTACCGCTGGATGCATAAGAGGGAGGGACCTCTTGGATTGAAACTTGCACCATCAATCCATCTTTTAAAAAAAAGATCAAATACTGGAAAGATGTAAGAAGAAATCATAACGGACGATCAACCTATCGAGGGGATTGAGGGAAGACAATCCTAAGGCTCTCTCCTTAAAATGACCGTAATCCTAACAATTTTAAGAAACGAAACGCACGAAAAGGTGCTAATTACGTAATTCACAGCTAACTGTTTGCCCTCTTGGTTTTGGGCGATACGGAACTTTCAGCCCCCTAACTTCTAATTTCACTGTATTTGTTGTCTTTATCTCACTTAATAATTCGTAATTCCAACGTAATTACTCCCAATTTAATTCCTGTTCCACCTTTCACGGCTTCTTGGAAGTGCCTGCTGGAGCAAGCGCGCACAGTAGTAAAACCATCTTAAATGAATCCCCAAATACCATAACAAGCATCAATTATGTGATTTAAGGTTCTTTAGAAAACTAAGGCTTAATACCTCAAGACAATAGAATCAAATTCATTAGGCCGATGTCAAAACCTAAGTAACTTAAGTGTATGCGGAGATGTCACCTCGAGGGATAGTGGGCGGAGAGAATATCAAATTATCCCCTTTGAGATACCCGAAAACGTGAGGCCAACAAGTAATAATCAATTTGTAGTGGATTGCGACGATGTGATAGTTCTGAAACGGCCAAATCCCGGCATGAAAATACACAGCTTGGTTTATAAAGATAATGGATCGAAGATTCCTCAAAAAAGTATGCGCAAATAGCAGCGTCCAGGGGTGGGAGATAGGCCCTTACATCACTCACCCGCTATTCCAAGTGTCCAATTTGTGATCTCCATGGACGGATGTGTCATCTCGTGCGTCAACATCTTTCCTCTTCCAAGCCAAGGCAGAGGTTTACACTCACTTAGACTATTTGCGGCCCTTTCTCTCCTGAACCACAACCAGTCTGTAGGAGAGTAAAAGAGGCACTCAGAAAAGCTTCAAACAGTCTAAATGCATACATTGATACGAGGAAGACACGCTCAAGAAATTGTCACACAGAAAGTACGCCTTCAAAGAAAGTTCCGATCACCTCTAGAATTTTCACCCCTTAAAGTTTATAATAATTCTTTCAATGCAAATAGAAGAAAATCCCAGACTGCCATTTCTGGAAAACCTCGTCAGACCAACACCCAATGGCGCTCTGGCGACATGACGATCAAGGAAAAACGACGCACGCCGACCAAACGCTCAAATGAGAACCCGAATAATAACAAAGGGTAGGATACCGCAATGGTTGGATAACTTTAAACATACAAACAGGGTGGACTATACCCCGCCGAAACTTATTACTATCTTAAAGATTCTAATCTACTAGAATATAAAAATTGGATCAATATCTAAATTCCAGGATTAGGACAAAGAAAAATGGTGATACCGCTGCGCATTGAAAACTCCACAGATTTAAAATGAAAAGACAAAAGAAAGGCAACCCATATACTCGTACTTCATAATCAGAATCCATAGCGAGTATTCTGGGGAAACAAAAGGTGTATCACAGGCATCCCTGAGCGGAGCGGGCACACCATAAGATAAGCAGAGAGAAGGGAGGAGCATTACGACATATTCACGGACCAACTTGGAATAATTGACAATTATTGGTAATGAACATCCTCTGTGGTAGCCCACGTTGGCTACAGAAATAAGCCCTCCATCTTCTATAGACATATTTCAAAGACTTTTTTGTAAAATTTGTTTAACTAAACTAACATCGTGAGGTGAGACGGGGACGGGGAGGGAGGATGAGTAAATGCTGTTTTTGATTACCTCCATGATTTCTTGTTTACGCGATATTCAAGAAAATGGGAACAGAGTTCACCCAAAAACGAGAGATTTATCAAGCACTATTCTAGTTGGCTTAATGTAAACGTTAATTTTCCCGACCTAGTGCTTCAGAACTTACCTAGAAGTTCTATAACTCCAGATTGGCAATTCTAAGTTTAATTTGTTTCATGTTTATTACATTGTTGATTTATAATTTAAAATTCTGTGTATTATATTTCTAAAGAAGTAGTAATTCATTTTGGTAGACGCTAGAGAGCGGCCATAATTAGATTGCCATCTTTCGAGTGAACGAACGAAACGAAGGAAAACGGAATCAATTAGGGCTAGTACTCCAAATTGTCTTACGCTACAACAATAACTTTTCCAAAGGTATCAATTTAACCCCTCGTCATATTTACAATAGGTGGTAACCAAAAATGTCTATTTTATATTTGTGTGTATTCAGGGCGCAGATAAAAATTCAGATATTTAAAAAAGATACAAACAGCTGCAACGGAGAGCAACCAAATGACACTTAACTCAGTTATATTCTGCTATAAAGGGTCCTACCTGATACCTTAAATGGCTTATTCCCACTTGAAAATATATAGAGTGTAACTGAAATTCGAAGAAGGACTTTTAACTGGGTGGTTTAACTGCCAGAGCACAAACGGCCTATCAGGAAAAGTGGTTACCGAATACTTTATAAAAGAACACCACACCAGAGACCCAAGTTAGGAAAATTGGGTCACGACTCAATCTGCTGCATCCTGTCCATACAGGACCCAAGGCCTCCGGCGAAATCGTAGAATACACCTCAAAGACCATAGGTTGCGGAGAATGGAGGAAGTCGTGGAAGATGGAGGCCCACAACACGGAGCGGCGAAGAGGTCGTGGTAATGGTGTTGGAGGCTAACATACCATTGCTACCATTGAACAATCCTTAGGCAAAGTGACATTAGCGTTGGACTATATTCGTCAGCTAGATGGTTTCTTCCAAATAGAGAATATCTATTATGCAACAAAAATCGGGAAGGAAAACTGCCTGAGCACAGAAAACAGATAAGAAGTGGTTTCACACTACTTCATGGAGAACTTTCTACACTAAATGGAGACAATTAAAGAAAATACACCACACCAGAATTCCACTCCAGGACAGTCGAAACAAAACTGATTTGGCTGCACCCTTTACATACTGGTCAAAAGGCCTCCGCCAAATAACGTGATCACTTTCCAAGAAGAACCGACGTTGCGGAGACTGGAGGAAGACCTGGAAAACGAGGGTCTAAGCTGCGGAATGGAACGGGAGGGCAGGTCGTGATGGCAGTTGTTGACGAACACGAACCGCTGCAATCCAGGAGTTTCCGCAAACCCACAGCAAATTGGCTGAATTAATGAATCACCGCAGCCATGTTAGAGAGGGACCGACGTGTTACAGGGGTTCAGGCTTGTGTTGGTTATTTTATTTCACTTGCTGTTCATGTCAAGCAAGTATGCTCCTACTGTGTGTGACGGCATAAACGAATGCTTTTATACTGTTATTTTTTCGTCACTTTGATACAGGTCTGATTGATCCTCTGTTTTTTTCCAGAATTAATTTGAAAATACCACAGTGAATTGCTCCGTAAACAACGGAAATCATAGAAATTCCTATAAGGTGAGCATGCGTGTCAAGCAGTGGCTCAGAATTGGGTCGATTTTAACTGAGAATGATGTGATAAAATGTAAATACGAGGACTTAAATTTTAGTGAATTAATTTGCGATAATAATAATAATAATAATAATAAAACGGCTTTATCTGGGCAACCAAAAGACTGACTAGCTTTGCGAAGAGCACTTCAGGCGTCGGTCTCTTCCATGTCAAGAAACATTGGGAGTAATATTTTTCTGTGAAAAATATAAAAGACATCATGTGTCGATTGACCGTTCAAAACTTGCATACACCTAATACGGCGACACAACGAAAGCATAGAAAATACTTTCAAGGTTAGCATGCGTGTCGAGCAGTGGCTCAGAATTGCGTTGATGTTAACTAACTGAGAATGATTTGAGAAAATGTAAATACGAGGAGTAGATTTTAGTGAATTAATTTGTGATATTTTTGAACACGAAATGACTCTTCGTCGAAATTTCAGAAAAAACTCCTTCATAACCGGCCATTGATTTATTCCCTGTAAATTAAAAAATACAGTGTTTCACTTAAGATAACGCAAATGTATTCCAATCGGTCCTCGGTTAAAGTGATATCAAACCACGATGCTACATAGCAGAGAGTATGCGGGAGGACAGATCCGGGGCTGGTCGGGAGACAACAATCATTTACTGTAGCTTATGTGCCGAGACTAACAGAGGCAGATACTTTAGGCCGTCGCTCATGTACTAAATCTAGCTCCAATATGAATCCCTGTAATCTGCTCTATGCTCATATTAGGAAAGAAAAAAACTTTGAAGTTCCAAAACTTTCTTTTCATGATTTCATTCGGCCATGTGCGATTAAATATGAATTAATATTTCATTAATCTAAAAACCTCTCCATCGAACTTATTCACTAACTGAGAAATACTTAGGTGCGAACATATAAAATCGGAATTATAAAATATAGAATAACGGATTGTATGTTTTCACTGCACACCCAAATTTTCAGAAATTGTTTTGGATCTCTTTGGTTTAGCTGTTCCCTCCCGAAGAACTCGCCAATCGTCTCTTTTAGCGGTTCCTTTTTTCCAAGTAGACATTACAGAAGTTTTCACCGATTCCAAGAATGGCCAGAGCCGTAAATGAACTTTCTATGTAGATTTTTGCATAGACCCGCTGAGTAAAATTAGAAAGATTGCTTACGAAATTTTTATTTCTTTATTGTATTTAACTTTTTGTACGTTTTTTATTGTCCACCAATAGTATTTTATAATGTTATGGTATATTTATTGTACTGTATGGGGGGTAATTGGGGCAACCTGTATCCATTAAAGCATTAATAATAATAATAACATGCTTCAGAAGAGAATTACGAGGCATACTTCGAAAACGTACAGTACAAATATGTTGATAATATATTTACCATATTTAGAAATCAAAATAAGCCCTTCTCGATTGACACAGTAATTCAAATAGCGATATATATTATAACAGTTTCCACAGTTTGCAAAACATATGCATTTAATGTATGTTTATCGTATTTTAGAAATCAAAAGAAGCCCTTCTCGATTGACATACTAATTCAAATAGTGATATCTATTATAACAGTTTTCACAGATTGCAGCACTTATGCATTTGGATATGTTTATCGTATTTTAGACACCAAAAGAAGGCCTTTCGGATCGATATACCTCAAAAGAGAAGAAGATATCTACTTCGACAGTTTCCACAGTTTTCATGAAAAGCATACGCAAAGAACAGTATCCAGGGCGGGAGTTAGGCCTACCTATCACTCACCCATTATTCAACGACCCCAATGGGTGATTTCCATGAAAAAGGGAGACACCCCGTGCGTCAGTATACTTCTACGTCCAAGGGAAGGCAATGGAGCAAATCTGAGTGGCGGCATTGCGGTCCCTTCTCTCCTATAGCTTAGCCAGTCTCTTCATTGAGGAGAAAGGAGGCACCCAGAGCAGCTTAAAAAAGTCCAATGGCATCAATAGATACAAGGACGACCCGCTCGTGAAATGGTAACGAGACGGTGACAAAGAAAGTTTCCATCACCTCTACCATTAATCCCCAATAAGTGGTGTGACAAAATTTTATGATGGAAATAGTAGGTAACGAGAGACTGCAATCGCTAGATATCCTCGTCAGAACAACACCCAACCAATGGCACTCGGGGAATCAAGACATCAAACTATTAGGAAAACAGATACATAATAAATAATAAGCAAATGGGATGTTATGTTTTCACTGTGCACCTAAAACTTCAGAGAGTTTTTTAAATAGGAATAATCAGCGGCGACGGAGAGCTACCCATAGACTCCTACTTCGGTTTAAATCGGTTATATATGACACCACCTGATAAATTAGGAGGTTTATTTCCCATAGAAAACATCTATACAGCTACCAAGAAAAGAAAGTAAATCAAAAACCGTGTTTTAACGGAGCAAAACGCTCCAACCAGAAGAAGTGGTTTCCAACCACTTCCTGTAGAAACTTTAAGAAAATACATCACACCTGGTTCCGCTCAAGGACTGTCGAGACGCGACTTGGTGAGCTGTATGCACGGTTAGCAACCCAAAGATTCCAACTTCGGCTAAAGCCGGTTGTATACGGTCCTACCTAATTACCTAGGTGAATTATTCCCTATAGAAAACATATATTCAGCAGCCAAGATAGGAAAGGAAAACTTAAAGTAAGTTTTGCCTGAGCACAGAGCGCCCACCAGAAGAGGTGGTTGACGACCACTTCATGGAGAAACTTAGAAAAATTCAAAATTTTGTATACTCCGATATCCACCCCTTTTACCAGATTAGTTTGATATTATTGAACAATCGTCTGCTACCACCTAGGATAGGGACAAATCGACTACCTCAATAGGGTGAGGTCTACTTCGTGTCAACACGGGCAGGAGGGCGGCTCCGAAGGCATGCCCCAAAACCTTTGGACATTGATCGATGTAGTGATCACACAGAATGTAGCTCGGAAACTTTATGTAAACATCTCCCAACTCGGGCAGGGAGATAATCAGATAATTATCCTCAAGTGCTCCCGAAATCAATTGTCTCAAAAACGATATGCTCCGTGACAGGTTCCTAGATTCATTAGGCAATTATTTTGGTAAAGGAAATTTATTTTTTGAATTGATACTCAGTGCAAGCCGTAGCTGCTCGTGCGCTGAATTGACAAAAAGTGATTGTGCGCTGCCCTTCTCAAAGGGAAACGAAACAAACACAAGACTTCATAGAGACACATTTTCTGTACGCATTTCCATCGACGGTAGCGACGCCGGATGCGAATATAAAAAAAAACCACACCGAGGTCGCATTTCAAGACAGTCGAGACATGACTTGGTCGGCTGCAATCTGTGCTTACAGGTCCCATACTGGGGAAATACGAGTTCCAGTCAGTATTAATCTAATAGTACATTGTCTTAAAGTACAGATACGGTCAGACTGGCAACAGGGTATCTCTCCAGTCCTCCAGTGGCTTAGGAGTACAATACGTTCATCCCGCAGAAATTTGTGGTGGAGAAGTCAAAAAAGATGTGTAAGTGGGGGAAGGAATGCGGCAGGGAGTCAATTTACTAATAAATTTATTATACAACGGATCCGACGCGGAACACTAGAAAATATTACGATAGAGAGAATACAGCAAGAATGAAAAGATTTAGATTTCCATCACACAATGTTTAAGAAATTGCATTTGGGAAAATAGTACTCCAATAGCATTGCAGGAGCGCGTTCTAGGTGTCCGGTCGCTTCTACAGAGAAGACATCCAGGAGCGGAGGACAACAAGTTCAACGCTTAAACTTCACAAAATTATTTTCCTGCATTTCCGCATGGAAAGATAACTCTCCGACTCTAGAATTGATGATGATACTTAGAAATATTTAAGAGTTCAAACCAATGCACAATAAAAAGGATCTAAAGAGAAGATTTTTTTATCCAGACGCAATTCAATCTTGGTCTAACAATGAAAAGGGTTTGACAGATACTGAAACAGCACGATATGCTTTTCTTTCTGGGTTAAGTATGAGACTAAAGGCTTCCATTTTTTTATAAATGTAATAGATAGAGGGAAGAGGAATAAAAATTATCATTAGTATTTCCAAAGGAGTTCTTTCTGCAATAATTCACGACGGAATGGTGAATAGTTTCATTGAAGGAGCATGGAGATTCCTTCTTTCCAGAAGAATACCATGGACAAGCATGACGCATGTGGTGGACACTGTAATGAGAGATATTTTGAAAACTGTCTTCTCTTTAGCGCACCCAGAGGCTAAGTAATATTTTGGACTGCATCCTATCATTTTAGAAAATTAGAATACCTGCAAACAACATGTTGGAAGAAAAATCGCCGCAAAAAGTGGTTGACTACCAAACATTAATCTTATAATGCCGATTATTTGAAAAGAGACATTATTGTAAGTTTATACTACAAATTTTAGTCGAATATCGTTTAGACGAAATTTATGAAGATGTATCGGTGGTCTTCTTTTGTATAGGGGCACTGCAGGACTCATGTTGCTTAGAAGACATATTAAGCCAAATGCTCCAAATTATTGAAGTGAGGAAGTAGTCTAGTTCTGCTCAGCCGCAAAATACTGTTAATCAGTCCCATATTTACTCAATTCCAATTCAACAATTACTCATTCCAATCCAATTTTTCCCTGGGGAAGCGGGCAGGCGCCGTAAATGTAACATTTAGCTAAAATATACTGAGGGAGGAACAGAGAAAAGAAATTTGAACGTCCCTTTGTTTTTGATTTTTTTCTTTGAGGACACCTGCCTGGTTTCCCTTGCCCTTGTTCGAAATTATATCTGTTATTACAAATAAGTAACCTAAGAGAGTAAATGAATCACAAGAAAACATTTAAAAAACTTGAAACGCTAAAAATGATGTTAATCTTGCACCATCTTCCGGAAATTATGCTTCATCATAATATCCAGAATTCAGGAAGAATTCGACGTAGAAAATGGCGAATAATGAATAAATATACATCTCTCACTAAATTAATTCAGCCATTCGACGAATAGTAGCTTATAATTTTCAATTAAATATAAATAAAGCTTGCAGTGAACAGGAACAATAACTATAGCGGTGCCGAAATCCAAGCAACTATGAATCTGAAATATATTCCAATCTTGAAGGATAGAATTTCAATATCAATATACTTTACATGTACCCAAATATTATTTGAGTATCCACAAAGTATTTTATTGGAAAATACGATAGAAAATTGAGTCTCCATTACCATTTGTTGGGCGGTAAAAGAATATGAGTACCCCCTCCATAAACTACCTTCACATATTGCAGTAGAATTCCATTAGGCATCATACAATGATTAAACTTCGCCTAAGTGCAAATAAACAACCACCTAAATCAATGACTCCGAGGGTAAAATAATAGGACGATGCAGTAAGAAAGCGTGGGCTGAGCGGCGGGTCCCAAGGGCGGGACAGTCGCCACCCCCACTCACCTACTTTTGCTTGCCAATGAGTGACTTCTGTGTTATTGAACGTAATGTAGAAATAAACACTGTTATCCGCCGTAATACGGACGCCACACTCAAATGAGGAGACAAAAATCAGACTCCTCCCATTACTGCAAATAATTCTATTTCAATCGTCAGGGATCACCTCCCTTTCTCACTAGAAGTCAACGTCATCTTCGTAATTCAGACATCCCTCATAAAAGGAAATTTAATAACAAATAAAATTACCTCCTCTCTCGTTCAGAATGCTCCCATTCTGTACGTATACATTTATGTCAATGTATTACCATTTTGGATACTAATGTATATACATAAACACGTATGAGATTGTGTGATTGCGTTTGGACACTTTGACGAAGGTTATGGGGTATGATATGAAAACTATGTGTTTACGCGCTGGCCAAATTTTAAATTCTCCCGCGCCTATCCCACCTTCCTTACCCCTCTCACCTTCCTCACCCCCTCACCAAGGCGGGAGTGGTGAGCAGTTCAAAAGACAGAAGCCATCAGTCGATGGAGAAGAAAAGGACAGCACCGGAAAAGATTGGTGAGTTTCCCAATCCCGGGAAAACCCTTGCTCTCCCATTACCAGACTAAGCGGGAGGATCGTAAAGGTCAAACTTCTGTCAAAGTTATCACGGCCGCGGTTCCTCGCGACATTTTTTGGTGCCGAAACCCGGGATTTTCGTTTTTTGGGATTTATGTTTTTTGGATATTTTATGTTCCATCTTGGTGCAATTTAGCTTCATTAAGGCGGGCGTTTTGTTACAATGCCGAACCCTGAGGAACAGAAAGGGGTACCCGCTCAGACACGAGAGCAGTTTAGTTCCCGATTAAAACTGATGAGATTTAAAAGGGATATGTTAGGGGCTACGATTAAGGCGGCGAAAGAGTTGTCGGTGGAAGTAGCCGAAGTCCCTCTTGAGCTCATTGAACGGGATAAAATTGGAGTATTTAAGGCCCGATGTGCAGAGTTATCAAGTGTGTACAATAATTTTCAGGTTCATCAGGACCAAATTGTGGAATTTTGCCATAAATCCGGCCAAGTAGACGTTTTAAATCAAGATCTTGAAAGAGCTCGAGAAGTTGAATCGGAATATTATCAAACGCTCTCGGTACGTGAGTTAATAGAGGCAAAGCGGGAATCAAATGACGATGAGCGGCTTAATTCTTTACATCGTTCACTTTCGTCTCAAAGGTGTTCCTTGCCTAAAATTAAGATTCCGCAATTTTCAGGTGCATTTGCGGACTGGGAGGCTTTTCGGGATCTGTTTAAATCGATTGTTCACGATCGGGAAGATATTTCTCAGACCGAAAAGTTCTCATATTTAAAAACTGCCTTATCGGGTGAGGCTTTGGCTCTCATTGGTTCAGTTCCATTTGGCGAGGCATATTATTCTGTGGCCTGGAAGGAATTGTCGGAATATTTTGACAATCCAAAGTTGTTGGGTTTTAATTACGTCGATAAATTGTTGGGATTTCCTCCCATTGTTGAAGCATCCCTTCGTAACCCTCAAAACTTCGTTACCACATTTTCTGAAGTTTATGCTTCTTTAAAAACTTTAAATATTCCCGATATGGGTGAATTCTTTTTGTATCGGCTGGCTGCCCGAAGTTTGGATCCCGCGACGTTGACGAAATTTGAAGAGTCTAATAAGGCTGAAGGTTTTCCTACAGTTTCCCAACTCATAGCATTCGTCAAACGTCATGTGAACGTCCTTCAAAGTTCTCAAGGTACAATTCCAAAATTTTTTTTTCGTGGAGGATCACGAGCTGTGCGAGATAAACAGACCGTGTCCATTGCAACGGCAGACATTCGCGGTGAAAGGGGGCGGGTCAGCTCCCCTCTAACTCCGAAGTGTATTTTATGCTTGGCATCGCATGATCTCTCTAAGTGCCCGAGATACCTAGAGATGGGAGCTAGTCAGCGTGAGTCCTTTGTACGCTCAAGAAAGTTATGTTTTAATTGTTTGAAAACCGGACATTGGTCGCCGAGGTGCCCAGTCAAAAGGCTCCGCTGCCTAAAATGCCATCGTAGACATAACACCTCATTGCATAGTTCGAAAGAGGAAATAAGAGGCCAATTCCCGGAAGTAAATCGCAATTCGTTGCATTCTCCATCGCGTTCAGAAACGGTGGGCGGGGAAAATGAAACCTCCTCGTCCCCTCCTCGAATTCAGTTTACCTCCTGTATTCAATGCAACAATTCTCAGTTGATTGTTTTAGGGACTGCAGTAATTTCCGTTTTTGACCGTGAAGGAAGGGCGAATTCCATCCGCGTAATAGTGGATTCGGGTTCTATGATCTCGGCGGTTTCGGACGAAGCTGCCAAGAGATTGAAATTGCCTCGTTTCCCTTATCATGGTTCACTTTTGGGATTGTCGAAGACACGTATAAAAGGGCCGAAGACTTATGTTCAATGTACGGTTTCACCTCGTCAATCTCCCAATACCATTTTAATGACGCATGCTGTTGTTTTACCCAAAATCGCAGGGCCATTACCAAGCGTAATGCTTCCCTCTGAGGTAAGGGGTGAATTTTCGGATCTTTTCTTGGCCGATCCTTCATTTGATCAGCCTGCTAACGTGGAGATGTTATTGGGAATGGACTTGTTTCCACAAATTTTAACCGGAGGTAGAAGGATGCTGCCCCAGAGTAATCTAATTGCATTAAAATCAATATTCGGGTGGATTGTTTTCGGTTCACTGTCGACTGCTACTGTCCCTTGTTCTATTCCTAATTTAACTGGCTTCACCATTCAGGATTCTGCCTTAAATAATCAGTTAAAAGAGTTTTGGCAGTTGGAAGAGGCTTCTGAAAAAATGCATACCAATCCGGAAGATGATTTGTGTGAAAAAATATTTAGAGATACTTGCACAAGAGATAAATTTGGCCGGTAAATAGTTTCGCTTCCGTTTAAGCGATTACCTACAGATATGGGGCAGTCTTATGATTATGCAGTTGATAGATGGTTAAATTTAGAACGACGTTTATCACAAAAGACACAATTGAAAGCGGAGTATGAGAAGTTTTTGAGTGAATATGAGAGACTTGGTCATATGTCTCCCGTTAATAAGTTGGGCTTATATTATATCCCACACCATGCGGTGGTAAAGGAAGGTCCCACCGGTCCTAAAATTCGTGTGGTTTTTGATGCGTCTGCAAAGAGAAACTTAGACGTATCACTGAAAGATTTACTTATGGTTGGCCCCAAACTACACAAGGATATATTAGATATTTTGCTTGGATTCCGCTTGCACAACATTGCATTTGTGACTGATATCACAAAAATGTATAGACAAATTTTAATTTCTCCGGAGCATCGTTTATTTCAAAATATCGTTTGGCGTCGCGAAGGTTCGCAAGCGTTACAGTCCTATCAATTGAATACTCTTACGTATGGACTAACTTCATCACCGTTTTTGGCTCTTCGAGTTCTTCGCTAACTAGTACAAGATGAAGGTCGGAAATATCCCCGTGCCTCGGAATTGCTCCTTAATAGCTGTTATATAGATGATATTCTTGGGGGTGCGGATTCTGTTTCGGAGGCTGAAAAGGTACGGGAAGAGCTAATTGAACTATTAAAGTTAGTTGGATTCCCTCTTGATAAATGGGCAAGCAACTCCAAGGAATTTATGATTACCTGCTCCGAAGATAATGCCGAATAACAAATATATTTTGATGGCGATGATTTCACTCGAGTTAAAGTATTAGGACTCTTTTGGGACGTGAATGCAGATGTTTTTTCTTATAAAATAAATTTTCAACGAGTAACTAATTCAAAAAGAATGTTGTTATCCAACATTGCTCGAATATTTGATCCCATCGGAGGTTTGTCCCCAATTGTATTTTGGTGCAAATGTCTATTACAAACCTTATGGAAATTGAATATTGGATGGGATGAACCGGTGCCTCTAGAAGTCAAAACTCAATGGGAAAATTTTACGTCATAAATTGAGACATTGGCTAAGATCCAAATACCTCGTTTCATTTACGATATGGAAGCCAATGATTACCAATTGATCGGGTTTTGCGACGCATCTGAAAAGGGGTATGGTGCTGTTATTTACCTGCGTTCTGTGTCCACTTCCGGAAATATTAAAATCAAGTTTATACTAGCGAAAAGTAAAGTAGCGCCTCTGAAGGTATTGACTATTCCTAAGTTAGAATTGTGTGCTGCCCTTTTGCTCGCACGTCTTGTTTTCAGAGTTATGAATGTCTATCGAGGAAAGATCGTGTTTAATAAAATATCAGCGTGGACAGATTCTCAGACGGTTTTGTCATGGTTGAACACTCCCTCACATATACTGAAAATGTTCGTTGCAAATCGGGTGGTTGAAATCAATGATTATATTCCATATTCTTATTGGAAATATGTTCCGTCAAAATTAAATCCTGCCGACTGTATATCGCGGGGCTTAACACCCATGCAACTTAAGGAGGCCAGATTATATTGGCAGGGACCACCATTTCTTATGCTCTCGGAGGTAGAGTGGCCTTCTGGGAATTCAAACTTGTTAGATCATAAATCACTGCCTGAATTGAAAGCCCATTCATTAACAGTAGGGACCTTAGGAGTTCCAGTTGATACACTGTCATGGATACGAAGACTTTCCTCTTACGTAAAGGTAGTGCGTGTGATGGCGTATGTGCTGAGATTCCGGAATGCCTTTAAAGGGTTCAAATATAAACGGGATACTCCATTATCGGGCACAGAACGGTTTTGTGCATTAAGAAAGGTAGTCCTACTTATTCAGAA
The DNA here is from genome assembly GCA_947579665.1 of Sympetrum striolatum. Classification (NCBI taxonomy): domain Eukaryota; kingdom Metazoa; phylum Arthropoda; class Insecta; order Odonata; family Libellulidae; genus Sympetrum; species Sympetrum striolatum. Next base: position 30,102,350 of record OX388352.1, read on the forward strand.
TTTTCATTTTTGTGACTATTATTCAGCTATAAAGGGTGGAAGTCGTCTTCCTCCTAGCCTGGCTCGCCTACGACCCTTCATCGATGAAGACGGGTGTATTAGGGTAGGTGGCCGCTTGCAGCATTCGTTACTGGCGAGTAGCTCTAAACAGCCGTGGCTGCTCCCGAGAAATGATTTCTTCTCTCGACTAATTGTACGCCACTACCATGTCGCATCTTTGCATGGCGGACCCAGGGCGGTAGAAGCGCTCGTTTCACAGAAGTTTTGGATTTTGTATGTTCGGGTGGTAATTTAATCGGAACTAACAAAGTGTGTGCGTTGCAGCCGATATCGAGGTAACGTCCTACAACCTATCATGGCCGATCTTCCGGTCACTAGAGTCACCCCGCAACGACCTTTTGCCGTGGTGGGAGTGGACTATGGCGGGCCATTTGTTTATAAGTGCAGCAATCGTCGAAATGCAGCTAAGCTGAAAGCCTATCTGTGTCTTTTTGTCTGTTTCTGCACAAAGGCCGTGCATTTGGAAATTGTTACGTCATTGTCGACTCGCTCGTTCATGGCAGCCTTTCGGCGATTTGTCTGTCGTAGGGGAATTCCTTCCACTATTTATTCAGATTGTGGAACTAATTTTGTGGGAGCCGATCGTTACCTGACGGAGCTGTATAAGCATATTCGTACCGCACGACATAAAGAAGAGATGTCCTCTATGTTCCCCGATGCTGGAATAGAGTGGAAATTTAATCCTCCTGCCGCTCCGCATTTCGGCGGTTTATGGGAGGCGGAAATTAAGTCTGTTAAGTTCCACCTCCGCCGGGTAATTCACGGACACACCTTGAATTTTGAAGAGTATTCCACACTCTTTTGCCAGATAGAAGCGGTACTGAATTCACGACCATTAGCTTCGTTGTCGCCAGACCCTTCCGAAATAAATTGCCTAACACCGGGGCACTTCTTAATTGGTCAGCCAATCTTAGATTTGCCTGAAATGGACCCACAATCTCGAGATTCGGATGCTTCTCTATCTGCTAGGTGGAAGCTCATAGAGCAAATGAAAAACCATTTTTGGAAAAGGTGGTCTGATGAATATTTACACACGCTCCAGCAACGAACAAAATGGTTAAAGAATATCCCCTCTGTTCAACCCGGAACATTATACCTAATAAAAGATCCAAATTTACCCCCGTCGTGTTGGCGAATGGGAAGGGTCACACAATGTTTTCCAGATTCGGCTGGGGTAACCCGAGTCGTGGAAATAAAAACTGAATCAGGGATATTAAAGAGGCCTGTTATAAAGCTAGTGCCTCTTCCCACATCAGATTAATTTTCTCTTCTCTAATTTACTTTTTTTTTGGCTAGTTGCTTTTTAATTTATATAAGAACCATGGTAATCGTGTGCTGTTTAATTTACCTTTACCGTGAGCTACCGATCTTCGTTCAAGTCTCTGGTGATGGCTCCCTCCAGAGTGAAGGTATTCGGGATCTTTCCCTATTCATTACCTTAATTTCCTTTCATTTACAGCGCACGATATAACCTATTTTATTTATTTTTATTTTTATTTTCATTAGTTATGTTTTTCTTAGCGAAGAAGATTTATTTTATTGTATATTGCACCAGGATGCGAATTTGTTAAATTCGGGTGGGCGGGGTATGTTTACGCGCTGGCCAAATTTTAAATTCTCCCGCGCCTATCCCACCTTCCTTACCCCTCTCACCTTCCTCACCCCCTCACCAAGGCGAGAGTGGTGAGCAGTTCTAAGAACAGAAGCCATCAGTCCATGGAGAAGAAAAGGACAGCACCGGAAAAGATTGGTGAGTTTCCCAATCCCGGGAAAACCCTTGCTCTCCCATTACCAGACTAAGCGGGAGGATCGTAAAGGTCAAACTTCTGTCAAAGTTATCACGGCCGCGGTTCCTCGCGACACTATGTATGCGACGTCGACTAAAAAACATACAAGGAGCTTGTGGATGCTATAAAATCTGGCCCTTCTGAAATAAGTAATAAAAAAGAATGCATTGACCACATTAACAAACTTATGAGAACAAAGCTCCACGAGTGTACAAAGACGAAAAACACAAGCAAACTAAGGTACCTCGTACTTGGAATTATTCTGTACGGTTACGGCATTTACTAAAGACACATCAGAGAAGATTTTTTCCCACCATAAAAATTATACTGATTGAGGATTACTGCTGATTCTAGATTCCCTTGCACAAAGACATTTTTTCGAAAGAATAAACAAGTTAAACGTGGAGAACTAGGCTCCACGAGAGTAAAAAGACGAACATGGGGATTGGTGAGAGAGGAGAAAAACACCAGCAAACTAAGGTACCTCGTACATGAATTATTCTGCACGGTTACGGCATTTACTAAATCACATCTGAGAAGATTTTTGCCCACCATAAAAATTATACTGATGGTAAATTACTGCTGATTCTAGATTCCCTTGCACAAAGACATTTTATCGAAAGAATAAACAAGTTGAACGTGGAGAACTAGGCTCCACGAAAGTAAAAAGACGAACATGGGGATTGGTGAAAGTGGAGAAAACCACCAGCAAACTTAGGTACTTCGTACATGAATTATTCTGCACGGTTACGGCATTTAATAAAGACACATCTGAGATGATTTTTCCCACCATAAAAATTATACTGATTGAGGATTACTGCTGATTCTAGATTCCCTTGCACAAAGACATTTTTTCGAAAGAATAAACAAGTTCAACGTGGAGAACTAGGCTCCACGAGAGTAAAAAGACGAACATGGGGATTGGTGAGAGAGGAGAAAAACACCAGCAAACTAAGGTACCTAGTACATGAATTATTCTGCACGGTTACGGCATTTAATAAAGACACATCTGAGATGATTTTTTCCCACCTCAAAAATTTTACTGATGGTAGATTACTGCCGATTCTAGATTCCCTTGCACAAAGACATTTTTTCGAAAGAATAAACAAGATAAACGTGGAGAACAAGGCTCCACGAGAGTAAAAAGACGAACATGGGGATTGGTGAGAGAGGAGAAAAACACAAGCAAACTAAGGTTACTCGTACATGAATTATTCTGCACGATTACGGCATTTACTAAAGACACATCTGAGAAGATTTTTCACCACCATAAAATTTATACTGATTGTGGATTACTGCCGATTCTAGATTCCCTTGCAGAAAGACATTTTTTCGGAAGAATAAACAAGTTAAACGTTGAGAAATAGGCTCCACAAATATTTAAAGGCGAACAAGGAAATAAGTGAGAGGACACCAGGAAACTAAGGTAGGGTAGAACCGGATAATGGCGAACAGAGGGTAATGTCGAACACACCTCTCTGATCGGCCAGTTACTTATTATCTTAGCTCCTTGATGTGTATCACTATAGGGGCTCCAATACGAAGAAGCAGAAATAGCAACTGCCTCTTGTCAGTTCATTCATGCACCTTAAGCTTTTTAGGCTAATATAAATCAATTTCTGCCGGTTTGATGTTTAATTTTCAGCATTGGTACTACTGTATTCTATTTTAAACTTAAGAAATTGTTCTTTCAAGCAGCAAGTTAAGCTTCATAATTGTTCAATGTTCGGTAGGAATAGTATTTTCCTTTTTTTAAATTTGTTTTTGGTTTATTTACTTTTTCGGTCACAAATCATATTATATCAGTTAAGTAACCTCATTTTGCATCCTCTATTTTGTTACAGAAATACACAAAGCACTGTTTAAATGATTTGATATTACGTTACTTTTTATTTTCCTATGTTATTTAAATGGGGAATGAATTGTTCCTCATTACCCGACAGATAGGGCAAGACCAAACATGGTATAGGTTTAGTAAAACATTTTTTACAAATATATATAACGTGCTACACATGAAAAAACTATATGATATGAAGAACTAAGTACATAGTTCATTTCGGATTAGTTTGAAATGAATTTGGGTTAGGCAGTTAGATGATAAATAAAAACTTTACGTGTTTGCCATCCCCGAACTTCCCCTACATCGTACAAGAATTATTCTGCGAAGATATGGCATCTATTTAAGACATATCTGTGAAGATTTTTTCCCTACCGTAAAGATTGTACTGATCATGGAGTAATGTTGATTCTAGATTCGCTTACACAAAGACATTTTTCGAAAGAATAAACAAGTTAAATGTTAAATTGACGAGCTAACCACTTCCTACGGCCTCGGAATAAGAACAAATAGTGACTCAGAAGAGAAAATGAAGAACGCGATGTGGGCCATTGTAATTCGTGGTTAAATTCAGGACAGCCAGCCAAAATGTTCGCTCGTCAATGGCTCCATCTGATAAACATTTCACATCCAGGATGCGTCGTTATGGATTGGCAAATCTCCCTCATTGCAGACTGACGCTGCACTGTTTACCTAGAACCGATAGCATAGTATGGGTATTTGTCCTTACGTTTATTCGTGGATAACATTTTAATTGTCTAAATAACTTATTTCTCTTTTATCCGAAATTAGATGGGCCAAACCTCGCTAAAAGCGAAACTCTCTGCTGGAAACTCCGAAGTTTAAGAGTAAATGCAGATCCTGCTGCTTGTTTTGATGGCGCAATCCGGGAATGAAAGTGGTTTCGTGAAAGGAACCCATTTAACCAACTTAGTGTTCATAGTGTTATATATAGATAGTGTTCATTTTCCTTGAGTGCTCAGAAGGAGACGAGCTCCTGTGTTTTGTGCGTGATTTTGTATTTATATCCGTGGCTGCCAGTGTCATGGTCTTCGCTGGAGAGAACCTCCGATCCAAGGGTCCCCGGCTACGGCAGACTATTTTCTCCTTCACTTCCACCGCGCCCTTACACAATGACAATAAGGAAGCGCAAGGAAGAAGAAAGTGTTTGGAAGAAAAACAGGTGCCATGAACGGAAAACAGAAATTTAGATTCTTGGTCAGCTGACACTCGTGTTTTTTTAGACGTTCTCTCCCAGCCGGATGAGTCGCCTCTTACTTCACACCTGATACAGCGGGAGTATCCTCCATCACCTTAACCGTAGGGGTGTACTTATGAGTCGCTCCAGGTGACGGAATATTTAATCACTCCATTCCTCTTAATTTACTTCAGCTATATTCCGTTGGATTAAAGACAACATTGCCTCCACCCTTCAACACTGGTGAGAAACAAGGTCTTGCTGTCATTAATTGGGGTCTTATCTGCTGTTCCGTATAAGGGCTGCCGACGCATACCTCGACGCCACAGCTGGTATACTTTTCACAGAGAGGTATTGTCTCTGCTTTTATTTAACAGACAAATGCTGTACCTCTTGCTTCTCAATTTTATGTAGTACTAAGTGAGACGACAAAAAGGGGGAATTGAACAGTGAGCGTTCAAGACGAGAGTGGTGTAACGATCATGCCAATCTGGAGGAGATTAATCGACGAACCCATTGACTAATTTACATACATATCAAGCGTACGTTTGTCTGTTTCAATGATGTAATAAAAATAACAATGCAATTGGATTCCTGGAATTGATTTGCTTATGCCAGTGCCGCCTCCAATCAAACAGCAGTACTATTGGAGGAAGGACGCGGCGGACACTCGAAGCCGCCAAACAAACCAAATGCCATGGATACATCACAGTAGTAATATGGACATAACAGCAGGATACGAGGGCCCGGAAAACATCATTATCGCCTCTGCTGCTCGTGAAGGAACCCTTTCCCATCAGCCGGATGAAGAATAGAATTGTTCCCAAGTCGATCTTCAAGACAAGAGGAACAATATCTCCATCCACTCCTCCGTGAGAAACTTGAAAAGGCTTTTAAGTTATCGAATATGAATTACAAGTATTTACCTTTAGCGACGATAGCGATATGGGACCGGTCCTCAAAGTGTGAGCAAAGAATTGAGCCAGAAATGCAAAAACACTAAGGAAGATGTAGGGAAGGACATTTCCGATTGTTGCAAAGGCGTCGGAATCGCTCCTTTTTAATGGGAATACATTTTTTTGAGTCTGTATCTCATACGTATTATCTTAATGTGGCTGTTTTCGTGAAGCAGTCGCCCGAACGAGGCACAGCTGTGCGACGGGCAAAAGAAAAGATCAATTTTTGCATTGTTGTGACCAACTGATTAGGAGAGAACATGTCAGACTCTCTCCCACCACTGTTGATGCCCCAAGGACATGCCCCACTGCCAGATGGAAGGGCCATCGCGGCAGGAGCATGGTTTTCATTTCCAAGAACGTCAAAAACGAATGTTACAGTCTCGAAGGCTATCTGAAAATCCACCAACTATCCAGAGGTATAAGTAGAGAAGCCAGCGTTATGTGGGGGTGCTCGCCGTTTATTATCAGTTTCCTTCGAAAAGAACATCGCCACCGTCATTTGCATATTTTTTCCCGTGTATTTGTTTATATTTTTTTTCCTCTGCCACGCGACACTGTCGGATTACGGGGTACAAGTGTAAATGCTATATTCTTTAAAACTAAGAGCATTAAGAAAAGGCATATCTTTATTCACCCACCGGCTATGCTTCGACGTTTTGACACACGCTAGTCTGACCTGACACAACAGCCCCTCTAAATACTAAATCGAATGGCTAGTTCCAGGTGGAGAAAAGCAAAGAAATTCTCAATTTATGTAAACTTACTCCCGTTAGGAAAACATGCCAAGCATTTCGACCACCAAAACCAAAAGAATTCACAAATAGAATCACAAAATCATCAACATTCCTGTTCTCTGTGATAGCGATTTTCAGAAAAAATTATTTTTCATACTGCATAGTTGTAAGTGGATGGCTTGGACCGAACGCTTACGGACAGCAGTTCCCAGCTAAGAATTGCGGACTTAGACATCCGGTCGGAGGTTAGATTTTAACTTCTTCTCAATGTGGGAACCGCTGATCCAGGTATGCAACAACAGGCGAAGAATGGGAGGAACGCTTGATGGTCACGAGGGCAAGCTGCGTGGCGCGGGAGAGGATCCGAGGGAGTGAGAGTAAAGCAGTAGCGTCGGGAGCTAATCCGAGGATAGTTGATTTATATTTTTGGCGAGTGATTTCAATAAATTGTTCAAGCTTACGCTGAAGTCCCTCTCTGCTCCCTTCCTCGGGATCCTCACGGACCCTCAACTTGTGGTGACGGCTAACACTGCATTAATATTGGATAATAGCGGCAGCGGATAGCTATTGATCTTTTAACTAGGATAGCGTAAATTGTGTAAATGTGACGGATTACATTGTCAACCCTCGTGAGATATGTAAATGCATGTGAACAGGGACAATCTGAGATGGTAGGAAGATGGAGAAGCAAGTTTATGGGAAACGTCCCTATAAACGTTTATATAAAACAGTCGCATAATTAAATTACTGTAAAATCACACGCTGGTCTTACTTTCACATCAGACAATTCTCGTTAAAATATGCTTAGGTCTGAAGCATATATTATGAGTAGTATTTGAGGAGGCAATGGTTGCAAGGCAGGGACGGAAGAGTTGTGACGCCTCGACTGAGAGCAAGATGCAATAGAGTGATACATTAGAGATTTGCCTAGGATTCGGGCGAGGTAAAAGCTCAGTTTCTTGTGCAAATGGAACATTCGGAAGTACAATTATGAACGGATTAAAATGCACTGATTGTTAGAGACCCTACATGCATCATGAAAAAGGGTGGTAGATTACTGGAGTAATCGATTGGGAAACGTACTCAAGGCATCAGCGGACCCTCGTTAGGAGCATCGTCACACAAGCTTCCTATCTAAGATCCACCACATGCATTCTAATGGATGTTAATTGGTAAATGAGGCATAATGTGATGAAAGATTCACCATATATTTTATAAGTCCTATTGAATAATGTATTAATCCAACGTGGAAAACAAATTGGTGAAATTTAAGTAAACAATAAAATCTCTATGAATAAAAGGAGTTCAACCTTCCAACGGTGATATCCCTCAGGCTATATCCGAATCTTTCGAATTATGAAAGATAACTAAATGGTATAGCAAGAGTATATTACGAAATTTAAAGCCTGGATTATCAAAGGAAACTGCTGCTAAATATTTTCGAAGGTTTTCTTGGTGTCCTAGTAACCATGAAATCGGTGGTGACTGTATGCAACCCCCTCCTTGTATCCGCATCAATGCAGATGCAACCGGGTCATACGGAGTTAAACTGAATCAGCATTAAGTGTAATTTAATGAAGAAGGGCGATATGCAAGGTGATGATATATCATCATCGTGCTCTCTACAAGGGCTGGTCCCACGGAGAATAAACGTTTTTCGACCCTCCAGCAGTGGCGTTTCACCAACCTCTCACAGAGGACAGAATTTTAATTGCTATCCTTCAATTCAAAGATAAAACGACATTGCTCATCATTTTCTTTATATTTTCCATCTAAAATAAGATAAAGAAATGTGTAAAATGTTATTGGATGGCTTTTGCTGGCTGTGTGTACAAGAGTTTCATCCTACATATCTACCATAATCATCTATCCTCTCTCGTGCCCTTATTTAATCATACCATGGAAGCGCAAAAGCACTTTTGAAAACACCTTTTCAGTAAAAAGGTAAATTTGAGAGCCATCCCTCATGCAAGGAGACTGCACAAGAACATCTTAGATAATATGGATTCGGTCTAAAATATGCTCAAGTTGGTTTTTCAGGCATCCTCACCATCTAGGTTGAACGAAGAACTGAGCGAAATATCGATGGATAACTTTTGCTGGCTCTGCTTATAAGTAGGTTTCTTCCTTTATATCTACCAAACCATATGACCTAGCCATTGTCATAGCTATGACAAATACTGATGTAACACTCGTCGAATGTCAAATAGACCTGCTAAAAACGTCCTCTACTGAGACAATAGATGCCCTGTCTCAAGTGACAATCATCAATTCAAGAGCGACTGACAGGGTACATAGCTTTGAACTACAGCTCAAAAGTGCCTTTGTAGAAGCTAACTCTGCACAAGAAGTGTGGGGGAATGCTTATCTACATATGAAGGAACTTCAGGATGACATATTTTTCTCCTTAAGGGGGTGTTCTCATGTAACATTTTGAAAAATTCGAAATTTTTTTTTGAATTTTTTTCAAGTTTAGGTATCTAAAAATAAGATACCGAAAGGATTTTGCCGGATTCGAAACCTAAACCAAGTTTTGAGGCAAGTTTAGGGGCGCTCTCGCGGCGTGCCGAGCTCGCACATGGCGCGCCGGAAATCATTTGTATTTCAGGTATTTATACCAGAATTATTTCCGATATCCGAGGAAGGGAAAATAGGGCTAGGGTTTGAGGAAAAAAGTCTGTGACTAACACACTCTTACGGTTTCGCTTAGATGTAGTTAGTTTCGTTTTCGTCGTGGTTGCGTCCACTCGTATCGAAATATTCTCCATATTCTTTTGGATTCGCGAGTAATTTGCCTGTTAAACCATGGATAGGAAGGGTTCCCCAAGCAAAAGAACCTTTGCTTATCGAACAAAAAATAAAATTTACAAAGGAACGTCGGCAAGCCCGAGAAATTTACCGAGTACGCCAGCACGTCGTCACGTAAAATTGAGAGCGCAAGTGCCACTGACTTCGGCGTCCACGAACATCTAAGCTACAATTTCATCGATATTTTCTGTCTTCTCGACACATGCTAATCTTGTAGTTTGCAAGGACTGCCATGGGGAAGTAGCATTTGAGTGGAAAAGTGAACGTGGCTTAGGCTTTGCAGTGTGCATGAAATGCAAGAAGTGTGGTAGTGATGTTTTGATAAATTCGTGCCCGCTCATAAGAAATGCCTAAGAAATCAACCGTCGTAGTATTGTGCTTAATATGCATCTTCTGGGAATTGGTTTTCAAGGACTGAATTTGTTTTGTGGCCTAATACGGGACGAGAGTCGGATCATCCGTTCGGAGGGGCGCATGAGCGATCTCGCTAAAAGGGCCAGGATCTATCGGAGAGAAAGCGATTCTGCTGAACACGAGTTCGCAGAGGTCGAGGAAGATGTGTTGTACGGCCTCGGAATCGCCGATTGATTGTAAGTGACACAATCCCGAAAGAAAGCTAACTTGAAACTTTGAACGTGTTTTTCGCAAAACTACGTTTTTCAAACTGGTTCGCACGATTCCTAGAAAACTAATACACGGATTTAAATTCGGTTTCTTTTTAAACGCGTGGTAATGTTTTCGCTATCGTTTGACGGAGGTTTATCCCCCTATCATCAATAACAAATGTTTGACGAATTTTTTTAAGACGAGAAAAAGGGAAAAAAATTGTTTTTTTCTTCTTAGTCCCGCCATTTTGAAAATTTTTATCGTAATTAAAAAAGTCCCCGTCAAACGATAATCACAACGTTGTTAATTGATAAAAAAAAATTTATGCTCGTTTCAGATTAACCGTATTTGCGCTATCGTGCGAACCATCGACCAACTTTTTTTGGAAGGACTAACTTTGCAAGGGTGTAGTGGCCAAACAACGAAAGTTTTTTCACCAAATATAACTTTTATTTGTAGTTCAAAGATCAATAAGACTTTAGAAAAAAACCACATTGAAAAATATTTCATACTTTCCTCACAGTGAAATTCCGAAAAACGCTTTGAAAAACGGCCGTTACGTGAGAACACCGCCTTAACACAACTATTTCAGGGATAGATTCCTTGCCGCTAGTCCTCCTAGGGTTCCGCGCAGCATGGAAAGAGGATCTGGGCTCCTCTTCAGCGGACCTCGTACATAATGAGCCACTCCGGCTGCCTGGGGAATTCTTTTCCACCAGTGATTCACCGACTGCTCCTACTGCAGAATTCAGCAACGCGATTCGTCATTGCCTCTGTTCTCTTCTCCAATCTCACGGTCCCGGTTTCGAATCCCGGCTAGTCGGATTTTTCCGGTTAGGGAATGGTTGTCTGTGTGTGTGTGTGTGATGTTAATAAAAATGAAATGCAAAAAAAGGAATAAAATTAAGAAAAGGGGTTAATTGGAGGAATAGCCTTCCTAGGCTAAAATTCGCCCAAAAAAATAAGACGGCATTATTATTATTATTATTCTCTTCGACCAGCTTCTTCGGCCCATCACTCCGTTTTTAAGGTGTCTGTATTCCGCGACCTGGCTACAACTTCTTAAGTTTTCGTCCGGCAAGACGCGCCCTACGTGGTGTCTTGGAACAACCTTACACCGGCCCCTATCACGTCATCAATTGGACCGAGAAATACTTCACCATCGACATGATAGGGAAACCCGCCAACGTGTCGATCGATCGGCTGATGCCGGCTTTCACAGTCGCAGCTGACAAACCTGATACCACACCAGCTTCAACGGCAATACCTGCAGCATTGGATCTTCCGACCAACAAAACTCGTTCAGGACGTCAGTCGCCCTGTGGTGCGTTTCGCCGCGGGGTCTATCACCCGGTAGGGGGGTGGTGTGGTGGCTCTTCGTCCGTCCGCCGCCATCTGACGGGCAGCGGCGGATACTTTTCACTAAACGACCGAGCACGTCGGCCGGAGACTCCCCCATCCCACGGATTCATCCGGAATTTCTCCCGAATTTTCGGGAGAGTTCTGGAAGATTCCGTGCGAATATAAAAGCCGAGCCTGCGGCGATAACGCGGGCCATTCGCTCGCTTACCGCTCTACTACTACCATCAATGAAGAGCATTCAAAACGACAATGCATTCAGACATCTTCCGTTCCCTCTCAACAAACTAATCTCTCAATAGTCTGCCTCAGGAGATATAAGCCTTACAACCATTCAGACTCGTGGTGTATGTTCTAGAAAGTTTAAGATCCAACCTCCAATTCATCAGAATGAAGACTTGACGAGAACTCAAGGGGACTCTTCTTTCTTGATACTAACGAAGACGAGCCGTTGTGTAAGAGGGAAGCGGCGAAACAGAAGTCTCCGAACTCAAGGGGTCTCTTCTTTCTTGGTACAAAGGAAGATGAGCCGTTGTGTACAAGGGAAGAAGAAAAACTGGAGAGTAAACAGGGCACAAGTCTTACGAATGGATCATACCCCGTCTTCAGGGATACGCTGACAAATTTTGTTCATTTTCCTTGAGTGCTAAGAAGGAGAAGAACTCCCGTTTTGTGTGTGATTTTGTATTTCTATCCGTGGCTACCAGTGGCATAGTCTCACCTATAAATCTTCGCTGGAGAGAAGCTCCGATCCAAGGGTCATTCCGTGAGCCGTTCAGCACTTACAGTATTTGCAAAATATTTTCATCAAAACTTAAAGAGGAATGTAAATATTGTCTAAAAAATACCTCTAAAGGCAATTTCAGAACAGCAAATTTAATATTTGATAAAATATGCTTAGCTACAGAAGTATATATTATGAGTAATATTTGAGGAGGCAGTGGTTGCAAGGCAGGGACTGAAGCGTTGTGACGAAGTGGAACTGTGATACCTGGAATGTGGGCAAACTACAATACAGTGATACATTGCAAGTTTGCCTAGGATTCGGGCAAAGATAAAGCTAATACTAAATAACGGAACATCATTATACTCAATTAAAAGCCTATAAAGAGCACAGATTCATGTGCAAATGGAACATTCGGAAGTACAATTATGTACGGATTAAAATACACTGATTGTTAGAGCCCCTACGTACAAAATGAGAATGGGAGGTAGATAACTGGATTGATCGATTGGGAAACATACCCTGAGCATCAGCGGACCATCGTTAGGAGCATCGTCACACAAGCTTCCGAGCAAATATCCACCACATGCAGTCTAATGGATGTTAATTGGTAAATGAGGCATAATGTGATGGAAGATTCACCATATACAGTGGTACCTTGGTTAACGACGCTAATCCGTTCCAGGATAATCGTCGTTAACCAAAACCGTCGTTATCCAAGGCGCGATTTTCCACAGGCATAATAATGGTAATGGATTACCGTATTTCCCGGCGTCGAGGACGCACCCCAGTTATTGGAAGCAAAACTTATAATATTTACCGATTTAACTACGGTGAGACAACGTGTGCCTATGTGAATTAGCTACAACTTAGCATTGAACTTTTTTTAATATTCTCCGCTAGCTGCTATTCAGTATGTTTTTATGATGTAACATCGTAACGTACACCAAATATTAGTTTATAATATAGTGATTATAAATAGACGTGCTGAAACACGTGAAACTCCGGAAAGACCAATCGACGAGGCGTCGTAAGCCGAATCCTACGTTGTTACCCAAGATATTTTTTTGGTTACAGCAACTCGTCGTTAACCAAGTCCGTCGTTAACTAAGGCCTTCGTTAACCAAGGTGCTACTGTATTTTTTAAGTCCTATTGAATAATGCATTAATCCATTGAGGAAAAAAAATTGTGAAATGTAAGAAAACAATAAAATCTCTATGGATAAAAGGAGTTAAACCTTCCAACGGTGATATCCCTCAGGCTATATCCGAATTATGAAGGATAACTAAATGGTATAGCAAGAGTATATTACGAAACTTAAAACCTAGATTTTCAAAGGAAACTACTGCTAAATATTTTCGAAGGTTTTCTTGGTGTACTAATAACCATGAAATCGGTGTTGACTTTATGCAACTCCTTCCCTATATCCGCATCAATGCAGATGCATCAAGGTCATACGGAGTTAAACTCAATCAGCATTAAATGAGATTTAATGTAGATGGACGAAATAATGTCATTCTTCGTAAAAGAGTGATACTAAATAACCAATCCTTATCATCATCGTGGTTTCTTCAAGGACAGGTCCCACGGAATATGAACGTCTTTCGCCCCTCCTGCCGTGGATTTTCACCAACCTCTTATAGAGGACAGAATTTTCATTGCTATCCTTCAATTCAAAGATAAAACGACATTGCTCATCATTTTCTTTACATTTTCCATCTAAAATAAGATCAGTTAGTCTATTGGGACAAAAAAACAGTGCCAAGTACGGCAAAACGTAGGTGGATATGTCTTCAGTAGCGGGAGTATTCTCAACCCCCTAACTGCAGGGGTGAACTCAATCACTTCACTTCCATCAATTGCAAACTCCATCGCTGCAATCCACTTTATACACCAGCGCTCATCTCTATTAGATTTATGGGAAAATTACCTCGACCTTTGCACGCTGGTGAAGAAGCAAGTCTTGCTGGCATTAGCTGGAGTTTTATCTGCTGTGCCTTACCAAGGCTAACAACGCGAGCTTTGATGCCACCGAGGGTATGTGATTGGCACATACGGAATATAAAAACTCATCAGCTATAATTTGAACAAGGTGACCGCATAATTTTGAAGCACAAGAAATTTTGGCCATTACACCCGCGTAAGAGACTGCGAACTTGAATAAAAAATAATACGGCCACGCTGAAGAAAAATGCCTGAAAAATCTGGAAGAAATAACGGACCTATTTGACAATGATTACAATCACTTACTTTATATGTTGTGCTTGTGTATATAATATAAGTACTTTAAGAACATGATCCAGATATCAGTTAGTTATTTCCTTGTGTTGCTCTTTGGTTATGTGTGTTTTTTTACTATCCAAAATTATGCGAGGTGTATGAAACGATGTTGCGCTCAGCGCCAGTGTTTTGTTGGTGAAGCTACTGTCCCAGCAGATAAGACCCGGGATACCTGCCTAATGGGGAAAGGGTAAGAAGGGAGTGCTAAGGTTTGAGTGAGTCAAGTAACGCAATCCTCGGCTGAAAGTTTTGTTTATTCTTTTATGTGTCATACTAGCGACGAGTTGGAGAAGTCCACGACTCCGGAGCGAAAGAAATTTCGCTCATGCAGGTTTTGCCCAACGTTCGCCGCAAAAACGTCGGCATATGTGCTGATTTCAGCATTTGAGCCTACCGAAGACGACTGATCGACTCCTTCGAATAGCTGTTTCTCCCGTGATCTCTACTTTGCAGAATTGCATCTCTTTTCTGTCATCACGGCAAGCAGATATCTGGGCCAATTGGTCTGCAACGCAGTTTCTTCTGTAGGTTGGTGGCGAGGAATCTTCTTCAACCCGAGGATTTCGACCGTGGAAATTACAAGAGGCGACGGCACTCCACACTTCAACCCATTAAATTTCTCTGCAAGGAGCAGCGATGCAGAATACCTCTCAGTCCATTTTTATTTTTTCTTTTGCTTTAGGGTTTTGTGAAATTATGAAGAACCCGATGTAATTTTTTGTATTGTTCTTTTTTCCTCCTTTGCTTTCTGAAGTAATACATTGTTTTTGTCTTTTTCTAAAAGTGGATATTTGGATCTCGATCGCGCCCCGGAAATTTTGTAATTGCTCGTCGCGAAATCAACTCATCCTTTCTTTTGACAACCAAGAGCCAGGGAGCCCTCGACCCAAAGCGAGAAAAATAACGTTCAAAAGTTAACGTTTAAGTGCTTATGCAATACAATTTTATAAAAAGAATGTATTACGTTATTTTTAAAACACCCCACTCAGCCGAACGTCTATGTGATTGAATTTGAATGGATAACCGGGACTCCACTGTACTCTGTACGATGACAGTTCTACCCAATAACGTCAGAAAGCCAGAAACTATGATACAAACATTATCCAAAAATAATTGTTCTTGCAACGGTGCTCCGCTCGTTTTTAAGTACCTCGTGCATCGTAGGAGCGCGCGACACGACTCTCCTCTACATAATGCTTTCTCCCACAAGGATAATATAATCTCCATGAGAAAATAAATCTGTCGTCTGGTTTAAGAGAGCAGCTGCTGATCTACCAGCTAACCTGAACTCTCCGACTTTCAGCGAAGAGAAAGAAACGTAGGGGAATAAATCATGCCGTCGCAGGCACGCTCATATATATTTCCACGGAAGTAAATTCTCCGGTGCATGATATTTCATGAAAATGGAGACGCATAGGTCAATGCAAGGATGTTTATTCATCAAGGCCGAAATTTCAAATGTCAGGCATGTATTTTGTATGAGCTGTTATTTTCAGAAAGTACATACCCTTTGCTCAGTATATATTACACTAGAAAATAGGTGGAATATTCTTGGAAAATTACATGGATTCTCGGTTTCAAAATGATCTCCTAACTTCACGAACCAGACGAGGCCCATACGAACAGTGTACCCTCACTTAATCAAACAAAGGATTCGCCACCGTACTTTTGAAAACGAATTTTTTAACCAGTAGCAGTGGAATTCCAATGCCATCTCTCGGAGGAGACTTAGACAATTTAAGGATGTGCGGCTTTAACTCTTTCGTTGGTCTGACGGGTGCCAGGATGAGCAGAAATGTATAACATTCTTGCTATTAACAAGCATTAATCATCATTGAAATTGCAAAGGGCACTCAACATATCATTAATGGGGCTTAGAAAAAGGAAAAACATTCGTTGTAATTTATATATTAGTATTTGTTTAAGTAATTAATTTGAGCGGCTTTCTCCCTATTTATATTCCAGAATACTCTTATTGTGTACGTATTAATTTATGTGAATGTATAACTTTTTGGGATACTAATGTTACATACATAAACACGTATAACGTATGATGAAAGTGGAACAATGACTCAACTTTGCTCCTCAAATATTGTGTTAAAAATTAATTAAGAAATGAAATAAGGGGAAGAAAAAGTTAAAAGTGACCTGCTGATGCTGACGACACCTACATTTGAAAAAAAATTTTAAAAGACGCTAAAAATATCAGCACAGTACAAGGAGGAGATGAGGATCATGAAGACAACGGTGACTACAACGCCATAACCCCCTTCAAAATGTCTCATTCCGAGACCATTGGGAAAGCAAAACCTCTATGTGCTTGAATTAGTCTGGATTACCTGGCTTCTATTGCACGCTGTAAGTAACTGTTCTGCACAATAAAGTCACAAACGATGACACAAAGGTTTTCCAAAAGAAAATGATCCTGAAACGGCGCGCCGCTCCTGATAGCGCCACCCGTGCGTCGAAGGAGCGCATGCCACGACACTCCTCTACCAAATGGTTGCTCCCGCAGGGATAATATCGATCTCCATGCGATATTAAAGCAGTAATCTGGTTTAAGAAAGCATAATAATAGGATAATTGGAAGTGCTTCAACAAGTTCTGGGGGAGTTTCCTACATGTGAAAATTGTTTTAAGTCATGGATGTAAACATCCCGAATAAGGCAAATTTCCTTCAAGCGGGGATGGATAACATAAATTCCTATTAAAATAAGGTAGTCAGTTCATTCTCCGAGGCTTGAAATTTCATGGAAATGAAGACCCTTGATAAAAAAAGCTGTATTTTCATCAAGGCCGGAATTTCAACCCTCAGACACATATTGTGTATGAGTTTGTGAGATTGTGTTTGAACGCTCTGAGTCAAGATACGGGGTGTGATATGTAAACTATATAGTCGACATCGACTAAAACATATACAAGGAAGTAGTGGAGGCATTAACATTTGGCCTTCTGCAATACATAATAAATAAAAAAGAAGGCATTGGCCACGTTCACAAACTGATGGGTACAAGGCTCCACGATTGTAAAAAGATAAACAAGGGCCTTGGTGGGAGAGGAGAACTCACCAGGAAACTAAGGTACTTCGTACATGAATTATCCTGTGTGGACACAGCATTTAGTAAAGACGCATCTTAGAAGATTTTTTCCCACCGTAAGGATTATACTGATCATGGATACTGTTGTTTCTAGATTCGCTTCAACAAAGACATTTTTTCGAAAGAATAAACAAGTTAAACTTGAAGAACAAGGCTCCACGAGTTAAAAAAATAACAAGGTCCTCGGTGGGAGAGTAAAACTAACCAGGAAACCAAGCTACTTCGTACCTGAATTATCTTGCGTGGATACAGCATTTACTACAGACCATCGTTAGGAGCATTGTCACACAAGCTTCCTAGCAAAGATCCACCACATGCAGTCTAATGGATGTTAATTGGTAGATGAGGCATAATTTGATGGAAGATTCACCACATATTTTGCAGTAAGTCCTACAGAATAATTTGTTAATCCACAATCCAAATAAGTTCCAAGTTAGTCCAAAGGAAAATATTGCATTGTACTCGGCTAGATTTGGCCTCCCTAATCATTGTCAACATAGTTGTGACTGCTGAACAAGGCGTCCATACCATAGGCAACATATGGCCAACAGCAGTTCTGCAGTACAAAGCATCCCATTAACCCTTATGTCATACCACCATTGTTGAAACAGCAGGACACTTCAACCCCCTTTCCTTGGTAACGTAAAGTCATTGTCGGATCTACTGGACGCAGCATCCTCATAATCCTTTTGTCTAAGCTGTTAGCAGTGGCTGGGATAATGTGTATGCCAACTGAGCTGTGTGTGATGATGGAGAATGGCATTCATCCTAACCATTCCTAAGTAAATGCTATGCATTGTAGCTCAATTACATTACATGCAAGAAAAGTATAATTTTCCTACAGGGCAAACTCCCTTGTGCTTGGGTGTTCAGCTGAGAATTTAGCAAAATGGGAGATACTTCCCCTCCGCCCCTACCACTCAGCGAGGTATAGCATGCTCTAAGCTGTTCCTATTCTGCGTGCAAGTCACTGGAATGAGTCAGATGAAACTGTTGTTATCAGTTTCTTCTTCTTGGGATTAAATTGAAACAGTATCTTTTTATTTCTTGGGCCATCGAACTAAGCTAAGATGGACTTATTTTGCCTTAAGCATTCTGATTCAGCAAAGCAGAGAATAACCACCTTACTCCATGCACAGTTGACACAAAATCTAGCAAGCTTTTTGTAACTCATAGTTGAGGGGTTCTTTCCCCTACCATATCCTGATGAATGGGATATTTTTCATCTGGTATGGAATAGATAAAAATATATCTTTCATCTATTGGTTAACAGACTGTTGGTGGCAGTGATTAAAGGAAAGCTACTGAGGTATGAGTACGCTTATAAGGTTTGTCCTTTCAATATACAGGGACATGCACCTGTTCCACTCAAAACATTTAGGCTATCTGAGGAAAGAAATTGCTATATAATTCACACCTCATCCTGCCTAGTAAGCCTCCTTCCTCATACTTGCTCTAGGTAGTAGATGATATAATTTTAACTTAACTTTTAAAAAGGAAATAAACTATATGGGACTCATCACAGGAGATGATGACAATGATTATTCGGTTTAACCCATTTGTCACACACTCCAATTGGTATCATCCATTTCAAGTTGAGAGTGTAATGATCCAACCATTAACCCTTTGCGGTCCAATGTCGAGGTGAGGTCGACACAATAGAGCGCTGAGATTATATGCCATATTAGTAAGCTGATGCCATCTAAAATCAATTTTATAATTCTTGGACCACCAGAAACCTTTTCAAGTGTAGCTTCTTTCATGATGAAAACCACTGAACAAATGAGGGTTGATTTTGTGCATCATATGATCTCAGCTGCTGGTAAAAAGCATGTGTTGACATTACTTTTCAGTTATCCAGTAGAGTTTTCTCATTGATTTTAGCAAATTTTCTGCAGATTGTGTGTGAGTTCTGTTGAAATATTGTCATATAAATAAAATAAATCCTTATTCCTTTCTAAATATTATGTACTACACTACTTATAGTAAAATCAGTTTTCTTTTTTTTTGTGACAGTAGTGATACACTTCTGAGATTTTTCCTCCTTCACAATGAATTATATAGATTCCTTATTATATTTAGCGGTTCAAAAACAGATGAAGATGAGATAAGACTAGAAATCTAAGTAGTGATGAAGATGACTATGTGTATGATGTTGATGACGAGTCGAACGATTTATCCAGTGAAGATGATTGCAACTTTGTGAATGTTCCTGGCCAAAAGGAGATAGGACAGATTCGTAAAAGACACAAAACTGACCCTTAACCATCAAATTCCATTACAGATTCTGACTCTGATGAAGAAATTGTTTTGGCTTGGCCAAGGGGACTTGCTAGAGTCATTGAAAGTGTATCAAAGCATCTAAGGTCATCACTCATTTACTGACCGATTCTATACCAGTCCTATACTAGCAAAAGAGTTAGCTGCAATAGGATGCCACCTAACTTGGACTCATCTTACTAATAGGAAAGGTGTCTCTGAATTTTTCAAGAAGCCCAAGCTGAAAAAAGGGGGGATAATCGCCTTTAGAAGAGATGATAATATTCTCTTCCTGTCCTGGAGAGATAAGCAGGTAGTTTCTATGCTCAGTACTTGGAGCACATCTTCATCTGAGACTGTATCAAGGAAAGTAAATGGAGCTGATCAGACAAAAGTGGTTGAGAAGCCA
Organism: Sympetrum striolatum; assembly: GCA_947579665.1. Taxonomy (NCBI): domain Eukaryota; kingdom Metazoa; phylum Arthropoda; class Insecta; order Odonata; family Libellulidae; genus Sympetrum; species Sympetrum striolatum. Next base: position 30,122,469 of record OX388352.1, read on the forward strand.
ACTGCCATCGTAAACTAATAAAAATATGGGTGCAGTTGACACTGCGGACCAATATACCTCTTCCTACTGCTTCCTAAGGAAGCCTCTAAAATGGTGGTGAAAGCTGTTTTTCTGGGGTATGGAGTTTTCCCTAATAAATGGGTACATCCTCTACCTGGAATGCTGCAAGAAAAATGGTACAAAACCTATGGCCCACATAAAATACAGGAGGCAGTTGTTGATGGAGCTCATCCGCCAGGGAACTCCTGCAACCTAGAGAGGAAGAACTTCCGATTCAGACAAGGAGCAGAGAATAAATGGGAAGCTTCATATAATTATTCAGCATCCACAGGGGAAGCACGACTGTATTGTATGTTCCAAAAGAAATGTGCCTGGTGGAAGAAGGGGAACAACATATATTTGTGAAACAAGTCACCTCAAACCTTGGCTACATGTGTGGAATTGTTTCAAAAGATACCATACTATGAAAGATTTTAAAGAATAAATTACGTGATTGGATATCCTTTATTATGAAACTAGTGGAATTTTTGTTTAAAATTAAAACTAGCAAAAATAAATTGCTCAGCATTTATTACTGTATATATTACCTTTTTAAAAAAATAATTCGGACACGACTGTTGGAATTCCGAAAATAAAATTGGACTGCAAAGGGTTAAGTGTCACATGACTACATAGAAGTTTGCCAGCCACTCCTGGGTAAAACTGCAAATTTTGGCTGACAAAAACAATATAGCTTTCATGGTAAACCAAGAAAATGAAGACATTGATGAAGAACCAGGCAAGGAGAGGGATTGTAGAAGTATAAAAAAGAATTGATTTCAAAGAGTGATAGAAGATGTAATAACATAAGAAGGCAATAATACAAGAAGCTTGAAATTAGGTCACAAAAATGATTCTATGAAGAGTAATAGATCACAGAAAAAGTATTTACTGTAATTATAGGAGAAGATTGTGTAATAATTGACAATGAAAAGATGTGGCTAGTGCAATAGGCAATAATATAAGAAGCTTGAAATTCAGTCAAAGAATTTGTGTGATGAAGAGTAATACATCACAGAAAAATTCTTTTCAGAAATGATGGGTAGAAGATTGTTGACCATAATGAATATAATCACTATGCCAACAAATAAACCTGCAGCTAAGAAGTTCTCCCCTTGGCAATTTAGTGAGGAGACAGCCATTGCAGAGGGAAAGTGGTGATTGGAAGGTGCATCACAATCACCATCAACCAGTTCCTCCCATCTTGATCAGCAGTTTCCAGCAAAACATAGTCAGCAGTATCAATCTCCTTCAAGCCCAGTACCTTCCTTCTACCTCTGACTACGTTTTAAATCATCACAGAGAGGAAGGAGATGTCAGAGAATGAATCAATTACAGCAGGCAGCTGACAGTGATTCCAAAACAACATTCTGAACCCAAAATGTCAACACTAGGAGACATTTTGGGATCAGTGCATAAGGTGCCATTGGGGGATTATTGAAGGGGGACCTGGAACATGCTCTCAAAAATCCTGGACACTTACTGCCCCTTCTTTCCAACTGGGTAGTATAGAGCAGATTTTCATCTGATACCTGAGAGCACACCTCAGTAAAAAATCTGACAAATCAAGATAAATAAGATGTAGTGGGACAGTTAACTTTTCCACACATCCTTCTGTTGAAATCTTTCTTGATTTTCTATCTATAAGGATGATTTGGCAATCTGCATCTACTTTTCCACCATTCAAGAATTGACTTCCTGTTGACTGGTTTGCCAAGACATTTGTGTCACTTGAAATCAGCCTTGCTCTTCTACTAAAGTGCTTCAGCTAAAAATAAATTGAAATGATAACTTAAGATGACTGAAATCAATCAGTTTATAGGAAATGATACTTAAAAAAAAAATAAATAAAATATCAATAGCTAAGCTGGATGTAAAACAGATGATAGGATTTAATACTAACCAATTTTTCAGTATGCATACTCAAACGAATCACTCCACTAAATGGTCCTCATTTCTTGATGCTAATATTACGTATTTTATGCTCACTTTAAACTGAAAGAACAAAAGAAAAAATTGAAAAATTGAAAGCGCGATCACAAAAAAAAAACAAAAAATTAAATAATTTCAAAATTGGAGGGCAAAATAAGGAAATAATTCTTATAAAATTTAGGAAAACACTACTTAAGTTAAAGTTGAAGCATTTATACAAAAAGAGAGAATGATAATGCATGCCTTTGTGATTAATTTAATTTGCGGTGAATTATTTTGGAACATTCCAACAAAACTGATTTCATGAACCAAGACATTTCCACATTAAATCGCTGGTTCAGTCAGCCGTTTCACTTCAAGGATTTTCACCTGCTGCATCAAAGAGAAGAGACTGTGTCTCTGGGCAATTATTAGCTTAATAAATTAACTTAACACCCTGTTTTTATTGACAAGATATGTTCAAGTATTATGAACAATTAACTTGTAGGGAATGAAATCAGGTCATAACTTCCATTCCTGATATTGATTAATATGATTTATCGAGTAAAAAAGAAAAATAATTGCAACTGAAACTTCAGAGAATGAAGTGTTGGTACACCCTATAGCAATTACATTATAAAAAGACTAATGTCTAGGACTATGACAGCATGACTCATACTTTACTCGATGAGGGACAATGAGCACTTTGCAGAAGAATATTTGTACCATAACTAATATTATGAAACAAAACAGGAACGTTAAGTGCAATAATTATGGCCGTTACAATAATAAAAGTCACACGACTGGAAGAGAGTTCTTAAATTAAATTAATGGCTAACTGCAGTCTCGTTGAATTCATGATACCATTTCAAATTAAATCTAAATTCATATCACTTCAATTACGGATGTTGAAATTAGAAAAGGAAAATGAATAACTTCTACTTTTTAAATATTTCTGAAAATAAATATGGAATATTTTCCAATTAATTTAATTATTAATACTGTGTACTCAATATAAAATGCTCAGTGACAGCGAGCAAAAAGGCAATCTTAATGTTGGCTTAATACAGAGCTAGAATATTTCCAATAGTTATCTGCATTCCTCATATCTGTTCAAATTAAAGAGTTTAAGGTTTAATTGTAAGGTCAAATGACTGAATCAAAGATCTTTAAACTCTTATGCCAAATATATTGCCATGGATACCTTTCACTTCTTTGATATTTTAGGAAAGGAACTTCCAGCTAATTCTAGCAAGTGCTTAAAATAAATACGCATCAAGGACCAAATGAAAATCAGCTTGATGCATATAAGAGAAAGAATGTAATAATACTGACCTGAGAATCTCATATCCTAATCGAAGAAGTTCAGGACATAGCAGACCAGAACATTCTCACTTCTCTTGAAAATTGGAGGTTAACAAGTAAAATCTTTCCTTTTTTTCCTTTTATAATTATTATTTTCCAAATACACATTACATTCATCATTCATCTTATTAAACAGTCTTCCTCGTTTGAGGACCAAAATCACGCCTTCCAGCATTTCAATAGTACGCCACAAAATTCTTCAGGCGATAAAATGTACCAAAGATTACATTTACATCACAATTTCTAAGACCTTGCCCTTGGAAGCACCATTTATAAAAACTTTTCATCTCCTAAGGAATAAAAAATCACTGCGTAAAAATAAAAATATATTTAAGGATGACTCGCAGTGGTATAAAATCCTTCCCATAGTCCAACAACTGGAAAAGTCAATCTCGCTGGAAAATCCAAACTTACTGGCTTCTTTCCAGGATAAATATGTATTCATATATGCACTATGTCAATCCACTATCACAATACACTCCACAAGCACTCGACAGGTCTGCTTCAAATGGAAAATATACCACAGCATGAAATATTGGACATTTCAAAATCTTACCTCCTCGGGAATATCTTCGATAAATCAACAATGAATGAATGTTGTAACACAATACAGTGGTACCTCGAGATACGAGCAGCCTAACATACGAGTTTTTTGAGATACGAGCCGGAGCTCGGGCCATATTTTTGTTCAAGAGACGAGCCCAAATCCGAGATACGAGCCTTGTTTCCAAGCCAAGTGCAGCCAAGAAGGCAAAAACAAGTGATAATTAAAATTATGTAAATGTTAAGGTTAGTTTAAGTTTAAAGTTAAGTGCATTGTTTTAAGTTTTTTCTTTCATTTGAAATAAGGAAAGTGTAGTTTTAGTTTTAAAGTTACGAAAATAGTTTTAAGTTCTAAAAAAGCGCCGTTTACGTACGTGTCTAGAGTGCCTTCCCCCCTCCCTCCTCCTCGCCGTCTTCCTTCGTTAGCCGCACTCGTCTGTCTCCAAAGTAAGACTATTATGCTAAATAACCCTTTTATTTCTTTATTTCATATTTTGTTATGTATTTGTTAATTATACATGTGTATTTGATATTTAAAAACATATCTTTATTCATAATTTACAATGGTTTGGGGATTCCTCATAGGTCCGGAACGGGTTAAATCGAATTCAGTTATTTTAAACGGGAAAAATTCGTTTGAGATACGAGCTGATCGACTTACGAGCTCGGTTCTGGAACGAATTAAACTCGTATCTCGAGGTACCACTGTATTTGAACAATTAAAACAGCTTCCTATGAAATTTTAATAAACTTACAGGGATGCATAACTATACTCAAAAGACTTTAAACCAAAGAAACTTGAACTATAGTGACACCTTACCACTCTTAATCCATTGCAAATTCCAGATGAATGAAATACCAGTAATACCAACAGCAATAAAAGAATCTTATCTGTAGATAGGATATTCGTAAGTCCTAATCAGATAGCTTGTTCCATAATGTTCACACTATCACTTTGACATAAAATTTAAGATGGCCACATCTACTTCGACATTAAAACAGTGAACAGTAATTGCCTACCATCAAACATATAAACATCTACAGTGATTCTGTTAATTTCAAGTGCTACATACTCATCCAAAGGCTAAGCTACACGGTTCATGAAGTTGTTTATTTAACTACGGCCTTCGGTTATTTCTAATGGGTATTTAGCAATTAACTGCAATTATTTAAGAAAGTGACTTGTGCAAACTCCTCGTGATATTAGAGGAAAGAAAAATATGTAGGCAACATCAGGCGAAAGTGTACATTTAGACAATTAAATACCAATCCTATAGTATAACGGGGCTAAATAAGGGAGTCTCTATGTTTCCAGGAGCAAAAATGAAATATGACAAAATAAACTTGAACTAATTATTCAGTTTTTTGGATATAATATTAGCTTGATGACCAACCAGTTTGAAGACAGTTTGGCCAACTTGCAACAGGGTTCATGATACTAATTTTGTTATTGCTTTTATGTCATATTTGATAATTGAAAGACTTAGAAAGAGTAGAAATGTTAAACCGGCTAGAAGGATCAAAAACAAATGTCCTAAACTTTAAATTTCCTGACAAATAAAACTTACTGCAGTGATCCCGATAAATAGAATGGTCATACATGAAATTCTTAGATTTTCAAAATAGTGATAATTCAGATTCGTGAAGAAGTCCGTTCAACATCAAAACAACAATACTAGAAAACACTTATACAGTGATAATATTCTTCAACATAAATTATGATTTGAGAGTAACATGTAAAACACTCGGAATGTAATTGATCAGACCATTCTAATAGTAACTACAGGTAATTATTTGGATTATTGAAACAATTTGCATTTCACATGCCTACATCCCTTAGTATACTGAAAACAGAAATGGAACATTAACACACAGATTGTGAATAATATTTTGCTATATCCTCTCATTTAAAATGTACATGACTCTCGCAGAATAACGGTTGTTAGAAACATTAGCCCATATCTGAATGGGATGGTAAAATAATTAACATTTTTATGAGAAGACTTCTGGTCATTCTGAGATGAATTATCCTGAGTTGAAAATGCTACAAACTTACATGAATTACTGAAAAAATTCATGAACACCAAAAATTACACAAATAGAGAAACATCTAAAAGATGAACTATAGGCAAATGATAACAATTACTGAATTATAAAGAAAAGGGCTCAATTCCTTCTAATGTGCTAGCAAGTACACTTGAGCCCCAGAGTTTGGAACCAAGACTGAATTTAAATACCGTGCTTTATGAAACAAACTATCCTGACAGAATAGATGCTTCTACAGAAAATCTGAGTTGGTCATACATTGGTAAAAAAAAGCCTATTAGTTTCCTTGTGAAAATTACCTCTAAGTGAGAGAAAAATAATGCCAACATAAAACTAGTTTGGAAATATTAATACTCTTGAACGGCTAGTTGAAGCTCTCTGCATATCTTGCTTGGATCAATTCCTTCATTAAAAATCTCCCAATACAGTAGAACCCCGATCCATCGTTCCCGCATTTGTCGTTTTCCCGATTTATTTTTTTATTATTATTATAGATATTATTTTTATAGATTTATTTTCTATAGTCCCGACTTAGGCTCATAAGGAGACATGTAAAGTAATACCGCATTCATCGTTCATCGAAATATTATTTTCCCGTATCCATCGTCCAGATTTTTGGCCCAATCGAGGAAGAAAGACAATGTATTAGGAATTGCGACAGAAATTTTCTTTGATAGCTTGGCATGAACTTCTTTTTAAGGCTGTCGTAGCACTTGCTCAAAACGGCCGATTTTTTAAACACGACCAGGGCTGTTTTAATACATTGTATCATATTAAAGAGCTTTCACATGGGTGCGCGTACGAGCCCTGTTTGTCCATCTCAGTCTACTGGCATATTTAATCCTGTTTGTACCGTCTCTAGGAGTTCAGTACGTTTTTTTCGAAATCTTTAGGGGTTTTCTTTGGATAAACTTTCGTTATGTATTCATTTTAATAGTGAGAGCTGAGTCTACATTTCCCGTTTTGATCGTTTTCCCACATTCATCGTCTTTTTCTCTCGGTCCCTTCAAAAACGATAGATCGAGGTTCTACTGTACACTAAAATCACCTCATAATCTAATCAAAGCTAAATGTAAATAAGGGACTTTATCTGCATATCTCTCGGCTTCCATTCAAATTCAATTTTTGTCGATATTCTAAGTATTCAGATATTTAATGCTGACATTGGAAAGTCCCAATCAACCACATACAAAATACTACGAATTATTAAGGAGAGCATCACTGAACAGCAAAATCCAGGATTTAAAGTTAAAAATTTTAACTAATGAACCTTCTTTCATTCATGATAATTCTTTTACCTTATGTCAGCAATTCATAGTTCAGTAAACTCGCGGAATGAAAATGTACAAGGGCAAAATTACAGTAACATCTTATATAGATATACAATACTGCATTTGCCAATTTTGACATGCTTCAGACCTCATAGTAAGCAAATATACATTTCAACTGTAATGATATAAAGGGAAATTAAAGGCAAAATATTGTACCTGATAAAAGAAACAATTAGGAAGAATCAGTTAAAATATACATACTTAGACTCCTCTACTTTGATACAAGTATATGTGCAAAATAGACAAATAAATATATGCATCAGTATTTCACTGCTGTAAGTATTATGAGGTGAAAATATCATATGTCATTATTTATTTGTTTTCTAATACCACAAATGTTTTTACCAAAATGGAGGAGTTGAAATAGAAACTCCCTCGCAGATATAATTGAATTATAGGCCATGGATGATTTTAACTTTCTAACTGGAGGTGATTAACTTAAGTATTCAAGCAGAAAAAATAATATGATAAATATATCTCTTGGTGAAGGCATCTTGTCATCTACCCATGTTCTTTAGCTTTAATACTTGGCCAAAAATTAAGACAGAGATACTAATTACACATACATGAATATTAAGTAAGAAATTAGATTGAAATTAATTTTTTAATCCCCGATTTAGTGACTAAAATACTTACAAAATTTAAAATTAGTCTAAATAAAAAATCCATACATATTTTCTACCTATGTTGACATCATGCAGATTGAAAAGGCAACCTGTAAAAATCACCACGTAATATTTCATAGTGATTTGCTAAAAAATTTGATCAGCCACTTCCAACAAAAATTTAGATTTAGATATATATAAAAATGTGGGTATAAAAATTACATAGCTATAATAATGAACAATACTCAGTTCCACTTAAATTATGATTTCACAAAGGCATGAAAATCAAACATTTTCACTGAAAGGACAAAGTCTTCCTTGCGCTCCTTGAAATTCCCTGATATTTTAGTTTCCTTAACATTAAATCAAATAATTACACAAGATAAGAATCGACTGAAGCACCACCTTCTAGATAAGCAACAATGCCACTGCTTTTGATATTTTTACACCTCTGTAAACTTTAAACGATATTCAATCATACGAGACAATCAAAATAAGGCCACTTATATACTTATCAAAATAAGTCTACTTGATCCATATGAACTCTCTTAAAAGAAACTGCATATGGATCAAGGAGTATATGATTCGTACGGAGTCTCACTGTCACAGAAGGTTCCTCTGAGATGATTTTTCTCAGTTATCATGGAAACAATAGAATCACATTTTCATTTCAAATATTACTTTCGTGTTGAAAATAAAAGATTTAAGACTAATAATTAGAAGTAAAAAAAATGCTTTTACAGTAGCAATAGAAAATTAAAAATAAAACGAACATGGATGAGACAAAATAGTAAAATCTACCACCTTGCCTCATCTGAAATTAGGTAACATCTTAAATAATAAGAAAATAAGATAAAATGACATGATAATGAGCCAATTTTGACTAAAAATATTATTTGTTTTATTATTATTAACAAATCAATTACAAATAAATAACAAAAGCAGTGTAACATTGGGTTGTTTAGGAATCATCAAAAGTAATTCTACCTGTTCCATGATTTTTCAAGAACCTTCTGTAGGCCTTGTAGCGGGCACTCTCAGCCAACTGCCTTTTCATATCTTCTTCTAACTTTTTGAACCATACCTGAAAAGGAAATAATCTCAATTTCACAGAATTCGCTAAACTGTAAACCCAAACTGTTCAAATGTCACTAACACATGGAAGTAGACAACATATTGTTTCTAGATTGCAATGTTAACAGAAACATATTTTCTGGCAAAATTAGTCTTGATAACCGAGTTCCCAAGAGCATGTAAGCAAGAGTAAACAAGAGATACCTCTTCCATGAAATCAATGCAACTTGTGGTTTAACTTGAATCACATACTTGTTAAAGATTAAAATCTTGTACTCACTTGATACTTTTCCTTTATCCACAGTTCTTGTTTTAAATATTTTTCTTTCTCCTCCTCTTCTAAATCCTGAAAAAGAAATACAAAAATACACTTTTATCAACATAATCAACAGTTAAATTTTAACCAACTAAGAGGTAACTACTGTCTTATTAGCTACAAATAGCTAAATATCTCTCGAAAGTTAAAATAAAATCCTCATAAATAGGAATATTACGATTTTATTTAACTGTCACTGAATTTGGGATAAATTTCATCGCAAAAATTATAAGAGAAAAGCCAAAAATTTATCGACAGCACTAGTGTTTAATACCTTTTACCATCAGGTAGTGCTATTATTAGGATGGTAAAATTACCTGATTAACAAAAATGCTAACTCTAAGTTCCCACTTAAATAATTAATTACTAATTTCACAACTATTACACTACCATTTCCCAAAACATACCTCGGTATACTTCAAAATTCAAATGCAATTGCTAAGAATTCAGAAAAAATCTAGAGATTTTATGCTAAATACTCTATTTGCCTACATGTAAGATGGTATATTGGACAACTTCCATTCCAGTACAGAAAATTCAGGATAAATTTTTAACAGCATAAAAGGATATTCAACTGGAATATTAATATTTTGAATATAAATATATTGTGGGTAAACTCCCATCCCTCCCCCATTAGTTAATGTTAAGAAATTATATTAACATATAATAATTAATATAATAATTTAATTACAATTAAATCTATTAACAGACCCTAAAACACATTAAACAGAAAATGAAAAGTTAGAAATGAAGAGGTCCAACATTAATGTACTAGGGTTATGCGAAGTGTGGTGGAAAGACAGGGGAGACTTCTGAAGCGATGATATTAGATATTCAGTGGGGGAAATACTAGCCAGATGGGAGTAGCTGTAGTTTTGGATAAGAAAGCGTGAGAATCCATGATAGCCACCAAGCTAATAAGCGATCGGGTGAAGTAAAGTCAGAACCAGTAAACATGGTTATAGTCCAGGTATACTTGCCCACTAGTGATTACAATGAAGATGATGTAAACATGGTTCATGAACAAATAGAAGAGGTTATGGGAAGAGTTAAGGGCAATAAGAATCTTGTTGTTATGGGAGACTAGTTGTGCAAGGCAAAGATGGGGAAGAGGTGGGAGAATTTGGTTTAGGGAAAAGGAACCACAGAGGACAGAAACTGGTAGACTTTTGCAAAAGAAATAATCTCTGCATCACAAACACACTATTTCAGCACCACAACAGATGGAGTTACAAATGGAAAAAGCCCAGGGATACAGATAGGTGCCAAATTGATTACACTTTGGCGTAGATTAAGGATATAGAGGGCTAACCTTATGGGAGAAAGTGTCCCAACTTTTTTCTTTTGCCTAACCACTACAAGATGTCTTAGGCAGAGTTTTTCGTCCCAAGGATCGAGAAGGATACCAGCTTGTAACTTAAGACCTGGTTTCCTAGGATAAAGCTAACCCACATTCACGCTGGTTGCCTCCCCTCTGCTCACTCCCCTCTTTCGGAAGGGAAAGGGAAGTAAGGTTTCGCGGAAATAAATAAAACTTGATAGTGTTTATACTGGTTTGCTGAAGTTATTTGAAATTTGAAAGTAAGCATTCGAGATTCTGTTATCTTTGCGGCAACAACAGTACAACTCTGATTTCAATGACATCGTTATCTCCGAAGTAAGGAAAATTTTACAAAATTGTGTATAACTATAGCAAATTTGGTGATAAAGAAATAACTTTCACTTAAATATTCTGACAACATTAACCCTTTGAGTGCCATGCAGAATTGCCTAATATCATGCAAAAATTGCCAGGCTATTTTACAGAGAATTGCAGACTTTTTGAAAAATATCTATTAAACCAATAATATTCTGAATAATTTGCTGAAAGTTTTACTGGGTATAGAAACATTAACTTTTTTATTATGCGATCTCTATTTCAGAAATTAATTTTTAAAAAGTGATTACAGTAAATTCTTTTTATAACAATCATTCTTTGTATAAGAGTCGCTCAGAGTGAAGCCGGCATTTTAACGAAAATTTTCCAACGTCGATGTGAGAGACGTTGGCACTCAAAGGGTTAATATCTTTTTTATCCTAAATTCAATTTGTTATAATGAAAAATAACTTGAGGTTCAAAATCGCCTTTTTTCTGGTGGTTATACATTATGGCCAGTAGGTCATAAAAATTTCAAGTCAGTGACCCTTTTGGAACATGGTTAGAATTCTGATCCCCTATGAATAAGTGTATATATAGATATTTCCGGAGAAACGTCTATATATGTAATAGATATATAAGCGATCCTCTGAGTGTACATATGTAGATGAAAGAAGCCTGGGAAGAAATAGACAAGGGAGTAAAGGTTGGTGAGGAAGTAGTGAAGTCCGTAAGGTATGGGGAGGATAAAGCTATTGTGTGTGATTCGATAAAGGGTTGGCAAACAATAGTAAATGATCTTAACGATAAAGCAAGGGAATTTGGAATGAAAATTAACTCAAGTAAAGCTAAAGAATTTAGGTTCACTAAGGGAAACAAAGCTAAGTTAACAATAAGGTTGAATGGGGAAAAACTAGAGCAGTTGGATAAATTTACTTACTTGGGAAGTAATCTTTCATGGGATGAAAGATGCAAAGATGAAATTAAAAAAAGAATAGCCTTGGCCAAGGAAGCTTTTATGGAGGGAAGGGAATTGATGACCAAAGGTCTTCGTAAAAGAATCAGGAATAGGTTGGTGAAATCCTTGGTTTGGACTGTGTTTCTACATGGGTGAGACATGAGGACTTTAAGAAAGGAAGAAATTGAACGTTTGGAGGCCTTTGAGTTGCGGGTTATGGCATAAAAAGGAAAAAGGAAGTTGGGTTGAGTGTAAAACAAACATGGAGGTGCAGGAGATGGTTGGGGAAGAGAGGGCTTTGATTGAAGTAATTAAGCATTGACAGAAGAAATGGGTGAGTGTAATATTGAGGGGAGAGGGATTGGTGAAGACTAAAACTGAGGGTAGAATTCAGGGAAAAAAAGTGGGGAAGACAAAGACAAAAGATGTTAGACAAATTAAGAGGGAGGGACACTACAAGGAAGTGAAGTAAATGTCGTTGAATAGGGATTTTTGAGTGTACATGAACCTACTGAAACATACCGATGATGAACAAACATTAGTCAGATCAGATAGATAATATATGATTGCACATGAAATATTTTATAAGGGGTTACCCATCCAATGATTTTGCAAAAATAACTGCAACACCCTCCAATGTAAAGTTAATTACTTTGGCAGATGTTAGAGGTACTAAAAAAGGTGATTATTAAGTCTGAATGTGAAGAAAGATCCCAAAATTGTACGATAATGAAAACATCATATCATTGCCTCATTTTTTAATGTTTCAAAATATACCTAAGCTTCCTTTTTCTACACATTCCTAATCACAGTTCCTAATTAAAAATTTACAAAAAATATGTACATGTAATTGCCAAAATAAGCAAGGAATTTTCAAATGCACTTAACCAATTTTATACTCAAGGGAAACATATTAACAGCTATGAGTATGATGAAAGAGATGAAAAGCAGGTAATTCTTAGATATGGTACTTACATCAAAAGCTTTCTGATTCATCTTTAAGTGTTTCCTGATTAAATAAAACTTTTCTTCCTTCCCATACTCTTCCTTACGAACATTGAACCTCCAAATCCATTTGACATACCATGCAATATATAACATTACATGGAAAGGAAATAACAGGAGCTGAATCCAAAGAACATCTGTGACTTTGGGTTTGGCATAACCACCCCTAAAAGAAGTTTCAAACAAAAATTAGATATGATAAAAATAAAAAACAGCAAAAGCAAATAAAGAAAAATTAGTTATCCTCTTTCAATAATATTTACGATGTAAAAATTAAAAGGTCCTTATTAAGCTAGACAGAAAGAACTGATCTTATTGAGAAGCAGCTCAATGAAGTAGTAATAATCAAATTTAAACAAATAATAAGAGTAATTAATAATAATTCAAGTAATGAAAATCAAATTTAAAAAAATAAATTTTTTAAAAAATTAAAAACCCAATACTAATTAATGGAATTGACATAAAATAAAAAGTAGCATATGAGTATAAAATGCAAGTAGAATTTGAGCCTTAGATTTAAGGCAAAAAAGATTATATTTAATGCTATTAAATGCAGTCATTCTTCCTGAGATTATTCTAACATCATCAGTAGCAGGCTGATGTAAGTCTTTCTGAAATTGAGCAATTATCTATATTACTGCTTAATGTAATAAGTCAAATGAAGGGCATACCTGATGTCCATATTATTCTCCAACACCTCCCTGATTATCATTTCTTCTTCTTCTTTGATCTCGCTTTTACTTTTACGTTTATTTCTTTTATTCTGATCAAATTTTCCTTCTTTCTTAGCCACATCAAGTGCTTTCAGTCGATATTTAGGAACTGTCAACAAAAATTTAATAGCAGATTCATACCTGGAAATAAGACACTATTTATAAGCAAAAAGATACACTAAATAAAATTACAAAAATGCAATTGAACATCAATGATATAACTCTGAGATCACAATTATAAGAAAACAAGATTTATGTAACATACCCAGGAATCTAACACAAATAGCAAGAATATTTTATAATACCTGGCATTCAAATGATTGATCGGATAAGATATGTTTAAATTATTAACAAGATTTCTTCAAAGTATGCCCGTTCTTACATTAAAAGGAGTACTTTATGAGAGATGAAAAGGCATATTTCTTGTATTGTAATTTAGAAAGGATAAGATAGAATTTTCACAGAATAGGAAATCTAAAAAGAACCCTACAGAAAACCTAGACACAACCTATTTATCAGTAAAACTTAACTTTTAAGAAGGATCTAAAAATTTCCATAGCTAAATACTAATGGGAAAAGTAGAACAGATTGGAATTGATGGTATTATAGCTTGTTAGGCAACGAGTTAACTTGTTTTGAAGATTATCATTCTCCAACAATAAACTGTGATGGAATACAAGAATGAAGAACTATGAAGACTTTTTATATATCATTTAAAAATACCAGAAAGTTATAGAAGACTGAAGAAAGAATTACTTAAAGACCACTGTCTGCTGCTTAACTCACATTTTAAATGAGAGTACTCTTTTAATAGCATGGTATAAACAGCAACTGCTGGGTGTGGTGGTAAATGAAGAGGATGTGAAGAAGTCATCTGCTTCTTCCTCCATCCTTCATCCAAGAATGGGTAGTGTTTAGAACATCACAGCACCCAGCAGCCAGACGAGGCAGAGGGTCCGACGGTTACATCTGTTATATCTTTAACACCATCGTAATAGCCATTATGAGTTAAAGGCAAAAGACAACCTGACTTGAAAAATGCACTGAAGATATAACTAAAGCCTTCAAAAAAGTATGTAGCTGAAATCTTTTTGAGTTCCATGTTCTTAGAGTAAATTAAGAAGTTAAAGCTGAAATTGAACTTCAAGTGTTTAAAACGATAATTATTTTATGAACTGTAAAACTCAAGAATTTTTATAAATTTCAAAGATATTCACTCAACGAAAGAGATAATAATCATCGTAAGGTCCATGTGTAACATAGTTTTCTCATCTGTTAACGGCTAGTATTATTTAATGGATTAAAAATGGAGAAGGATGAAATATGATTTTCCTAACAGCTTAATACATAAAAAAATTGATCTGGTAGGTTTAATAAAAACTTTCATGAAGAACATTAAAAAACACATTTAAGACCAAATATCAAAAAATTTTAGTCACTCGCCTAATATAAAGGAACTACAATTATTCGAAATTTTAAATCTGAGATTAGAAAAGTGTACATAGAAATATAAATAATGTTGTATAATAAACTAGATCTGATAATACCTCTGTATTGAGTAAGCTCTAATTTCAATACTTGGACCTGCCACAAACATACCATATTTCTCAATATGTATCATGCATCATTATGTAGCAAGTAGCCCAACTTGAAGAAGTTAAAAGTAAGTATTTAAAGATTTGATCAAAACCAAAATTATCACTTTTGATAGATTTTTATGATATTCAAGATTGATCACATTTGCTTAAACATTTAAAGACACATCATACAGCAACTGAATATAATTTAAGCTATAGTAAAATGTTTCTACTCTTTTTATTTTAAGTAAAACTATCACATGCTCACCACACAAAATTATAATATATTAACCTCAAACTTATAAGAAAGAATGAAGTTAACCGTAATTAAATAGATATTTCAAGGAGAAAGTCTCTTCTCATCTTGTAATAAAAAATTATGATTATTACCTTTGACATGCATTGAAGTACTGAACAGCAGATATTATGGTGATTGTAACAGCAACCACAATACGGACATCAACCTTTGGAGTAACATGGCGACGATAGTATCTGTAGTAGTGACTGTAGATTTTCTCAGGATTATCTAACATGTAATCATAATCTGCTCGAGATTCTTCATCTTTCAGGATTTCATACCTAAGTATAAAGAGAAACCACATTGTACCGAACTTCAAGATCATAAATTACAACCACAAATTCCAAGAAAATGAACTTAATAAAATGCTAATTGCCGATTTATCCATTAATGCACTTTAATTTGGAAGTAGAAAACAAATTATAAAATGTCAGGAGAGAAAATGAGAGAAAACAAAATTCGCATTTGATGCAAGCTCAAGTATAAAATAACTCGGCATAAACAAGAAAGAAATTTCAATTTAAAACATCATTCTTGATGTTATGACATCATTGGATATTTTTAGCATTGATAACAAGAACTGTGACTGAAAAAACTTAAACCCACAGCAAGAAAAGCGCATGTGACTATTTTAAGTAAAGAAACTATGTGTTGGTTTATGAAAAAAATGTATGACTATCTATAAACAATTCCTCATGTCTGTGCATTTCATTGTTCTTTTGTTTTCTTTTCTATCATATGCCATTGTCCTCTTGTCATCAGATTTCGAAATGTTCTTTTGACTGAGCAGGATGTGGTTTTTTCATTGAACTTTATATAATTAACCCATAAACCTAACACTATGAAGGGCAATACAACATAATAACACACTATGTAACCTTAAATTATCACTATAGCTTTGAGCTCAAAGGCAGTCTTCTACCTAGAGCTCTATGAAAAATCAGTTTCTCTCAAATATTTGTTGCCAAGAGTAATAAAATGATTTTTATCCTTTCGTAAATATTTTAAAAGTAATTTTCCATCAACTTCAAATCCATTCCTGATCTCCAACTAAACCCTAACAATGGCATAAAGTTACTTGCAGTCGATTAATAAACATTAAGAAATGCACTGTAATGTACAATTTACAGATGAATCTACTCATCCTTGATTGGCAAACGTCCCCATCCCATAAATGAGATCACTATTGTTGCTTCTCCTCCTCAGCCATGGAGATACATCTAATGAGGATAAGTTGATTCAAATTTATCCCAATTGGCCAAAACATAAGATGCTTGATGAAATTATTAACTTGAGAGTCAAAATAATCAGAATAACAAAGTAAAACTTCACTTCAACTTTCAACCACTTCACACTTGAACATATTTTTTGTCACATTCCAACATAAACCCTTTTCCATTATTCAGCAATCTATAAATCCAAAAAATAAAACCATCAAAAACACTAGTTCTCTTCTGTACTATTTAACTTGGACACCATTTTATATAATTATGATAAAACTAGTCTTCACTACAGACAAAAGTAAATCACAGAAACAAAAATATATGTAATATGAAGATGGCTAAGATGATAAATACTGTTTGGTGAACCTGTTCCATTATTCCAAAGTTTACTTTCCTATAATAAGGGACATAGAAAAACTATCCAATTTTTTTGATAAACCAAACAGTTTCCCAATAGATATCAGATTACTTTTGTAAGAACATCGGTCTAAAAAACATTGCTGTAGTACTAATTATGTTACTACAAAGAACCTTGTTCAGCAGAAAAAAGACAGCTTATTTTGCAAAACAATATCCATACTTTGAGGAAGTGGGGTTCTAAATCTTTACTAGTTAGTACGTCTCAATCACTGCGAAAGATTATCTTAATTGTGATGAATGGTCAAGACAAAACAAACAATAGTTTATGAAAGGAAACTATGCATATTCTTGACCTAATCAGCAAGTTGACAGCATAAATCATAGAAGTATAGATAGCTAAAAGTTTCAAAATTGCAAGGCGGAGTTAGAGTTACATAAAATTATTCCATCAGATATTACATTTCTACCTTTTACATAGGAATGTGTATCCATCATCCAAATTTCAGATATCGTCACCCCTCTCCACTTTATCCTAGAAATCAATATCCCTCACGGAACTGCGTGCAGGTTTCACGCGACGACTTTACCTAAAGACAGAACGTTTGTTCTTGAATGGACTATTTCCTGCACAAGAAAACTACGAAAGTACCACATATTTGAATTATTATTGTATTTCTATTATTATTTTAACAACTATCTTCGTGTCCTAGGTTGCAACGAGGTACTCAGGAATACTGTCCGCTGATCAATGCACAGTTCACTTCCAAATCTACGTTCTTGATGGTAATAAATAATACTTACGCGGTAGCAATGATTTTGAACTGCTCTTCAGCTTCCTTCTTAGCTTCAGCTCCACGATGCATATCAGGGTGGAACTTTCGGGCCAACCGCCGATAGCTTTTAGATATTTCACCTTTGGTGACATCTCTTTCCACCTCCAGCACTAAGATAGACGTTGAAGATACATTACTAACGACAAACTAATGAAGTACATAAAACACGGTAATAACAAATACTATGACTGATATGTAATTAAAATCCAAACATGGTTCCACCAAATGTTGAAGATATTGAGAACGATCTTAATCATTCATTTTTCATTCTAATTGAGAAGCAATGAAGGGGCAACTAATGGGAAACGAAAATGTCTAAATACAAAGTTCTTAAAATTTCCCAACTAATTATCGTACAAATGCACCTTCCAAAGAAGAGAAATCTTCAATTGAACTCAAGTCAGCAGCTCCAATGCATATTCACTTACCTGAATAACAACTCACTTTTCCACAATAGAGTCCTTCGAGGAAAGCATCCACACCCCAAGTATTTTGCGTCAGTAAGACAACAGATAAAACTAGAGTAAATGATGAAACCATTTTCGTAGCACGATTTGGACCGAAGAAATACACTTCAAGTGCCAAAAATCTGCAAATTATTAGGATAATGAACTAAAGGATGACACCTCCATGTCAAAACGTGTCAACGTTGGCTTAGGTCCCGGGCAGCACCGAGTAAAACGAACAGATGAAAGCTGAACTCCGCGTGCTTACGATTCTCACCACGATGCCGCTACCATCGCTTTCATACTTCTGAGTTTCTTACCTAGGCTTTCCACGATGAGTAAAACCAATATAAAATAGTAAATAAGTACTCTCACAACACGAATTTTTAGAATATACTAACAGGTAGTGCGATTGCGGCTGGAATATGTATCTTACGATGTTTTATTCGTTTCACATAAACATACATTGTTACCATCGCTACATATATTCTTACCATGTTCTTACGGTTAAAAATACCGGGCTTTTCAAATTCAGAAGCAAGTAAATTTCGATACGTTTCCTTAACACTTCATGTGCCTAAGTATTTCCATCAAACCGCCAGCACAGAGTAATATTGGTTTATGTATATTTGTGTAATCAGAGGTTTCTTTTAATTGTATAAATTATTATTGTGAATAATTTAAATGTGATTCTGGAATATATTTGTGAATTACAATGAAAAATTGTCAAGGAATGTATGCACGTATAGGTGGAATCTATGTAAAAGTGATTTAAAAACTTTTCATGTTCTCTTTGGTTTATGTGTTATCACTTAATTACAGTATGACTTGTCACCAATTCATGACAGATGTTTTCTGTTTTTGTTGAATGTTATGTGACGGAATAAAATTATTATTAATATTATAATGAGATCAGATGATAAAACCGGGAAAGTCCCAAGGTAAATAGGACTTATGGTAATTTTACATAGTAATACCAATTCCTGACGTATATCTTGGTCATATATAATAAAAATATAATATATTGCAATTGTGCATAAAATACTCAAAAGTCGTACCTGCCGCGAACCATATATCTTACGACCAATAAGGACGAAATACATTGCTTATAAATGGTGATATTTTTAATAAGCTTAAACTAAATCTATAACTAGTATATAGAGTCTTAAAAGGCTGACAAATGAAATTCACGAGGTTCTCGGGGCCACTTCGAATTCCTGACTTTCGGATAGATTACGTTGACGTCATACTGCGATAACGATAGCGCGGATTGGATCGTGTGATTGAATTCGAGGATGGCCAGCTCACCTGTTCCCGTGAGAAATAGAACCGCCTCGGCTCTCAGTAATTTTCCATTCGAAGCGAAACGGTAAAACCTGTCTGACAACAGTCGGAACATCTTCCAACACGAATGTTTGACGCTTGACATTGTAAGCTCGTTGTTCAATACTCTGCTACACAATGCTACAAACTATCAAGTTTCCAACATTGGAAGGTGTTCGTAGCATTGTCTGGCGCCGGCTTTAGGTGAAAAACCCAAGGAACCGGTTAAAGTTTCCTTAGACAGGTAAACACGAAGTACATTTATTTAGTGTGGATTTGCGATAATGTCTCAGTTTCACTTGAAAGAAGTGTCGTTAGCGGGAAAATATATATAAAGTAGGGAATACCCCTTAAAACGCTGAATACGAGCACCAAAAATTAACAACGAGTAGCTAAAGAGACATATCTTGAGAAACAAACCTGCAGTTGATAGGAACTTCCCTGAAAGCAAAATAGAAGGAAAAGCACCACGAGGTAGCCCAAGGGACAAATATATAAACCAAATTAAGAGGAATATAGTAAAGAAGAGATATCTGGATGTAGTCGAGTATACAACACTATATAACGTTCCAACCATTCTAGTACAGGCGTAAGGGGAGAAAAACCCCGCGAATTTCGCCGTAAGAGGCGGAGTTAGCCAGAGCTAGCCTCTCACCAGGTCCCAAGTCAAAGCTAAAATCTCCTTATCAACTTGTAACATGTCTATCTCCTTCCATATACCTTCTACATTAATTCGTTTATCTTTATTTGATTCTATTCCTTCTCTAATATTTAAAACCTGCAATATTACAATATCTCCATCTTTCATCTACATCTACATTAATACCCTATTAGCCGCCTTTCGGCGTGTGGCAGGGAGTGTAAACGCCAGTTGAATCTAAACTACTTCCTTATTCGGTTATTGTCGCGTATCTTTGAATGAATTTTTAAAACGATTCGTCCTTGCATCTATTTCTCTTAACCTACGGTCATTATCGGATCGACCGAGGTAGCAGGGGGGTTGCATGATACCGATTGTATCTTTCGAAAACAACCAAATAGCACTGTAAAACATTATTTAACACGAGGATAGGCAATAGACTTAAATGGCAATTATTTGGCTTTTTTGATAGGACATCTCTTTACTTACGAATAATACCAATATTTATTGCTATCTCTTTTCTTATATAATCTATACGTTCAACAAGTTTAAATTTATTATCAACAATCACACCCAAATATTTAAAATTTTCAACCCATTCAACTTTCTCATTTTCATTTACAATCACCAATTGCAGAATAAATGGCAAATGTTCACAGGCAATTTTTTTAAAGCAACTGCGCTTGAACAGCACAGTTGCTCAGTTTTTCTCACTCTCTTCTCCCTCCCTTTAAGACAATTAACCAAACTGTCTCTGCCATCCAAGATTTGACCATATTCTCATCAGTCGAAGAATTAACTTGTAAGTAAAAGCAAATCATGACTTATTCTCTGGAATTCTACACATCTGAAATCTAGCAATAAAGCCAATAGGAACGCCGCGCTCGACGAATTAGCGATTAGTTCATCAAATGTACATACTTCCAGATATACGATAATAGTTTTTATAATCTTCTACACCAGTCATACTGATTTCATGCAAAAAGACGACGTGCGAATACTGCTTGCGCTTCCTTAACTAGTCCTTCGTTCGTTCGAAACATCGAGAAGCCGTCAGGAAAAATTACAAAAAATTTACATTTTTCATAAAAATTTAAAATTTCGACTGACAAGCGCAGCCTCAAGATATATTTTGAACGTGTTGGAATTTTTTAGGTTATAAGGACCACCAACTGCAAACTTTAAGGACTATCTGCAGACCGATTTCGAAAAAAAAAACGTTTTTTCGATCCATCCTAATGCTCATTCCTATGACCACCTCATTTTCGGAAAAGAGATCACCATCATCAAAGAGATCAAATAATGGTTATAGCCCCCAATTGACTGATTCACTCCTCATCAGAAAGCATAAAATCCCTTCTTGCTATATCGGCTCCCTGAACACAAACGCACTGGGAGTCCGGACTTAGCGTTTGCCGCCAATTTCCGAATTCGAGGATTATGGCGATTTTTCCTCAAAACTGCTTTACAGAGAAACAGTATGACCAACTGGAGCAATTAAACGGATCATTGGAATTGATGGCTGGGTGCCTCGATTTGATTACCTAAATATCGGAGAAATTATATTTTTTGTTTGAAAACTCCAGCATTATTTAACGTTTATCAATAACCACAAGCATACTTTGATTATCTAACACAACTTTATTGGTAATCTTGAAGAATTATTAATTTATTTCA
This sequence comes from Sympetrum striolatum, assembly GCA_947579665.1. NCBI lineage: Eukaryota > Metazoa > Arthropoda > Insecta > Odonata > Libellulidae > Sympetrum > Sympetrum striolatum. The sequence continues at coordinate 30,144,388 of OX388352.1, forward strand.
TTAAAGAAATTTTTTTTTTCAATTTATTCTAATTTGTATTAGTTGATTTTGTAGCCTTTTGCCGTTTTATATTAAAGGCAAAATTATTATCAAATCGTTAAGCATTAATGTATAGTAGAAAATTCATTCATTCATCTGGGGGATGAGTAAAATTGGGAGCGGGAATAATGTTTTTTTCAAATGTGCTGGATTTGATGCGAGCGGGCTGGGCAGGTAGTCGAGTTGCGAGTAGTTTAAAAACAAAAATACTCGCTACTGCCCAAAGAATTGCTCGTACTACGGTTGTGCACAGTACACAAATGATTGTTTTTTTTTCAGGATGAACAGGCTGTAACGCAATAATGAGAATAACTTAACTAAGCTCAAAGTAACATCTCTTTTAGAAGAGATGGATGAAGAAAATTGTGTGATAAAGGAAAAAGCTATGGATACGAAAATGGATTAATAGAAGAGATGACCTAAGAGCTATATTTAGGGACTTAGTATTCCATAAGCACCCATCTTCGATATACTCGAAACAAATTTTGAAGCTCTTCCTTCGCTCCAATGAAACGGCTTTTTCGCGGAAACGAAAGAACTCGATTAACGACAGGTAGGTCGTTTTTTGTCGTATATTGTTTGGTCGACGGACCGCTGATTGTGAGCAGTGACGCGGTGCGTGGGGCGCTACTCACCGAAAAACATACAACAAAACGTATCGACTCGACTAAATTAATTGTTAAACTACAGGACTAAATTTTGATTATTCAGAGACGTACCTATAGTTACTAAATTAATCGATACTCGACTAAATTACGATGGGAGTCAGCAGACCTAGAAGTGGGTTCCGTGGATGCCAATTTTAGGATCTTAATACCCCTTCAACGGAATCCATTCGGAAAAAGTAACTCCCCGTTTTCGCTGCAAGCAAGCATTCTATCTGCAGAAAATTGTAGCATGTCAAATAACATGCTGTACTTATAAGCCATTACGTAACAAGTGGACATAGGAAGGATAAGGAGGATTCCATCCGTAAATATTGCACCCGGACCCCCGTTGCAAAATAGTCAGTTCTACTTGCGATAGATAAATGATCAGAATACAGCAGGGTTTCCCAAACTTTTCTGAAATGGAATACTTTGCCGACCTGAGAAGTTTAACGGAACACTTTGCTTATTTTTAGGTTAGGTAATTCAACTTGTAAAATTTTAAAAATCATTTAATTAAAACAAATTATTTATTTAGTAATTATGATTAAATATAAAACTATAGTATCATAATATAAACATATTGATTTAAATTATTACTTGAAGTAGATAGTAAAACATTTTTAAATGTATTGCAGTGTATAACACCTTTCCAAATTGTCGCGGAACTCCTATTCAGGTTCAGCGGAACACCGGTGTTCCGCGGAACATAGTTTGGGAAACCCTGGCATACAGCATTGGCGATTAGTATCTAAAGCACCGTTCACACGGTATTTGATAATCCGAGATTCAACCGCCGCACAGTGGGACCAAATCAGACAAATCTGGCCAAATAAAGTTAATATATTATAAATTGGCTGAAAATGGCGACTTAGAGTAAAGTTAGCATCCTATGTTTATTTTTGGTGTCACTTCTGCCATATCTATGGTAGTTAGGAAATATAATAATTGACAACGGAAATAGTAAACATACCAATAAACTGAGAAAATTTGCTGTAATGAATCATGATATTTTTTCTACTTCTGAAATAAGAACTAAAAACTTGTTTATAATTAATAAGAAACTAAAAACTCTGTATATAAAAAATAGTGCAAATAAAGGATCATGTCTAATTTTCGAAATCGAAACTATAATCTTCATCTTCCGACCGGTCACTTTTCTCAGTTTGTGAATCACTCTACACCAGGTACGGATCTAGAAAAAAGTTTTGGGGGGGTCCGATCGAAAAATTTTAAAATAAAAGATATTTCGTCTTTCACAAAACGTGACGTTAGAATTGTGTTAGACGAACTCGATTTTTTTCCCTAGTGATTGCTTATTAAATTGTGTTTTTATTTGCGTTAATTTGAATTTTATTTTCGAAAAATAGTCACAAGTGATATTTCGGGGGGGTCCGGACCCCCAGGACCATCCCCCTGGATCCGTCCCTGCTCTACACATATTTTACTAAGCGCTGTTCCCTGAATCGACGAATGTTGTTATTTCTCGCCTCGACTGTCTCTTCCAAAGGTTGTACAAGCGGAAGAATGGCTTCATTTGCAATAGCTGCACCATGAATTAAAATGTTGTGAATGGTGGGCGGCATGAAGTAACAACTACTACAACTGCAGCTGTACATTAGGGTTGGCCAAAAAACCTTTTTTTTCCAATAAAATTTTCTCTATGCGGGAAAGTTGTATACTGATTTGGAGATCTCGCATGTAATTTTTTTTTGAATCGGATAATACTAACCACTGACCCCCCGAGCCCTAAAGTTTAAAATTTTGCGAAAATACAGGCACAGATGAAAAACAAACGCCTATGGAAACTGAGTTATTCTAAATGCTGACATTTTGGTAAGTAACAACGATGAATATATTTCTCTGAATTAAGTTCTTGAAATTTTAAGTTTATTTAACGTGATCTACGGTTCTACGATGCCTGGAAATAGTCAAGAAATTTTGATTGTAGGCAATCCGCTAAACCACCAAAAATTCCCGCGAAATAGGAAATCGCTTCACATTTTGCCATTTAGAAGCCTTGATAGCCGTAATTTTCTTATCTTATCTTATTTTATTCCATAAAAAATGTCACAGTCATCGCTTGGCACAATGTAATCTATGAAAATAAACCAAAAAAATTATAAATTTTGAAATTAACGTTTCTATTTCTAAATTCTCTTGACTCATATTTCTTTCCCTTATCATGCAATTCGAGACGAGCTACTATTTTACTTGTTTCCACTATCAATTAAGTTTTTCAAGCAGCTAAAATTTACAAATATTTAATTTATGAAGACGATCAGAAGATATGCATTAGAAATTGAATGCCAATCGATGATCCGAACGAATGCACGAAATTTTCCATTATAGTAAAGTACAATTATCAAATTGTAGATATCGTTACCGAATATATATGCTCCAGTTCTCCTTGCCTAAATGCTGGGCAGAAAGCAATGACTGCGCACATCTCGCTGTCACTAAAATAAATGTGACGATTTAGACCACGAGACAAACTGAACATTCTCGCCTCTCGTTCCATTTTTCCATGCCTAAACGTCTGTGTGGTTAAGGGATAATCCATGCTACTCAAACAATTATTACGTTAGGCAACGAGGTAAGCTAGGGTGCGAAGCTAGAAGAAACAGCAATTTGCCATCCTCCGCTAAAGTGGGGGTCGTGAATTCACGACCAGCACATAGGAGTACGAGAGGACGGTAGGACATTTGTTGGAATTATTATACCTTATGGGGTCATCAAGCGGAAGTCTGATAGTGCTAATGTGTGATCGGAAAGGATGGCAGAATTAACAAAAAGTCCTGTCAGACTATTCATAAAGCTTACTCAGTACTTCATGAATTATTACTCAAAAGAGGCGAGATGTCTCCCGATACTGCGCGCCGGAGTAAAGAGTCGGGCCCGAGCGACCGAAAAGTTACTAGAAACGGCAAGAAAGCAGTTATTTACAAGAATTTTCATTTGTTTCTTAATCTACGAATATCGTACTAAATCCCTGTGCAAAATTCGCTTCGTCGATACTTGTCGATGACAAAGATTTAGAGCTTTTTATCGAAACATATGTGCATTTTGCAACGAAATCTTAATTTTAATTGTTGAAATAAATTTACGAATGTATGAATAACATATAGTTGTTCATAGATGAGTGTATTAAAGATTCATATATAAATAGTCTCAGTGCCCGTATAACTCTGTCAATCGACCCACATTTCAGGCATAGAATTGTAGAAAATTTTCCACAGATGTCAACAGCCCTTTTCCCGTAACTTTGACCGGTTAGTGTTGCTAAAAGCCGACCTAGATAGAATCCAATGTAAGTGGATCTATAAGTCCTCATGGAGACAACAGTAATATAATTGTCTAAAAATTAAAATATAGTCGGAAAATTGATTTTTGGCCAGCTTTTTTCTGATTTGGTCCCACTGTGCTTTGCGTTTCACTACCCGTCATCTCTCATGCAGATAGATCGAACCGATCGAACTTGTGCTAAATAAAAGTCGTAAATAATAGCCTAAATAATTATTTTTCACAACAAGTTAGCGGATTTTTTTATACGAATTAATATTTAACGCAGAGATTTGCAACTATAGCAGTGTTGCCGTGTTGATGTCTTCGGGAGTTCCCAACCTCCCTATCTCGCCCTGCTCTTTCTTTGTCTCATTTTTCAGCTGCGATGACATCGTTTTATCTGAAAAAATCAAATTTTAAGTACTAACACCTCAAATTTCAAAAAGCCAGGATTAGCACTGAAGCACAGATATTCAGTTTCTACGAAACATAAGGGTAAGAAAGATGATCAAGATAAGATAATAAGGAAAAATAAGAAACGTAATTGATATGATTAGGCGTAGCTTCGCAGACCATGGCGAAAGAAAGAAAGCCTCTCTGAGGGACGGAGTGTTCAAAAGCTCGAGATGCAAGACCAATAATTCGGCAGCACTGCTGCACAATTGCGAATTTGTATTTCTACGGCTATCCACTTCCGAAAAAAAGTTGTTTTACAAAATCGACAACAACTTTTTATCATTTCATACAAATATTCTGAAACTTCGTATTTTAATTACTTATAAGCGTATTAATATTATACCAAAATATCTTTGTGATTGAAGAAATGGTTTTTGAGGAACAAACGTTCAAAAAGAGCACTCCGTGAAACAGTTCGTAAAAATGGGCACTTTTCCGTTCCATCTACGATAAATACCAAATGTTATGAAAACAGAAATGATTAGCTTATATGGTTACACGCGCAATAGAACGTACTAAACGTTGATGTCACTTTTTTTTGTGCCATTTCTACTTTAAATTTTACAAGACTTCAAATTTGAATTTTTAACGAAAAAAAAGGAATTCAGGCGTCAAGAACCGAAGAATAAACATACCTTTCTTATTTTGTTAATTGTGGAAGTTCTAACCCGTCAAATGATATAAAAATTAATTTAATACCTTCATAAAATATCTATTTATTAAATAAATTGTTCAGAGAACTAATTCCTTTACAAATGTGTTCAAAAATGAGATCTAAAGAGGTGGGTACCCGGGTACCCCGGGTGCCCAACAACGTAGGTAAAGTTGGGTGCCTACACAAGGGTTAAAGAAGTGTGAAAATTGTTAACATCTCATACCCGAATAGTGCAATAATACTTGGTTACTAAAATGCTAGTAGGTAATAAAAATAACAATTTTTGATAAGCGGTCGAAACAACTGGAAGATTGAATATGTAGTACAGATTTATCCGCTCTTCTGATCGTGTGCTGTCGTGCGATGCGTAATCCCAGTGCAAACTGGGCTTTCTAAAGTTAGGGGGTTTTAATTTGCTTAAAAAATAAATTCACTTCACTGATCCAGACGCCCTATTATAAGCGTGTGAGCTACAGATTAAAAGGAGCTAGTAAAATTACATCAAATACTTCAAAATAACGGCTAAGTTAATGTATCGAATAAATTAAATTTTAGAATGGCCATAGCAAAAGACTATGAGTCTCATTAGACTCGCATCAAACACCATATAATATCTACAAAAAGGGATTAGCTTAGACTGTTGTCAAAGTATAATATTTTTGACCAGGGATGAATATCGTTCAAAATATCTGCAGCAAACTTTGCAAATATATTAGCCTTAAAATAATATCAAACGGCCGTATTCATAGTCCTTTTAGTATGCTACTATAACCCTTAGTAGCTACTAACTCAAAAAATGGTATTCATAGACGGTAACTAGGGGTTGCTAACAATAGTAAGCGTCTAAATTTCCGCCCTTGGTAGCACGTTCGCTAGTTACCCTTTTTGGGTGACTATAGCTGTAACCGGCGACGCCATATTGGATATTTTTCTCCAGCTTTCGAAGTGCGGTCGTGTGATTGAGTGAGTTTAGGTTGTGTAGTTATATATTGTAGGTAGTTTATTTACTTTATTTTATATTCCTTACATATTGTATTATTGAAATTAATAGACTTTAGTTAGGTTTTACTTTACTTTTAGTTACTTCTAGGTATTTCATTCAGAGTAGAGTAGTTTTTGGTTTCTTTGTAGTCAATTTCCGTGTTTATTTCATAGCAATTATTTTATTTTTGGTCTAGTTTTTGCACTGTAATAAATTCATTTATATTCATGGTAAAATTTCCGGAAATTTTACCGTATTCGTTTATATTCTTATTAGATTAAGTTTAGTTAACGTTAAATTTCGTCAATGTCAATCATTCAGATATACAGTAAAGTTGTACAGTAGATTAGTTTTTTAGGTGATAGTTAGTTTATTTCGCGTATTTTATTTTCATTTTAGTGTTTATATTTTATAAGGGACTTTCAAATGGTCGGATCGGATTTTGAGGAGGTGGACGAAGTGTTGGAGGTGATGGATATGGAGAGGGCTGTTAGAAATCGCGGTCGGAAAGTTTACTTTCCGCGTATTGATCCTTTCGATAGATATAGCGATAGGCATTTCGAAAGCAGGTATAGGTTTTCGAAGGCTGGAGTAGAAAAAATACTAGCCATTATTGGGAATAAGTTGAACGAAGGTTCAAGAGGCAATAGTGGGCTTCCTGTTTCGCCTTTACTGCAAGTCCTGGCTACTCTTTGCTTCTTTGCAAAGGGACCCTATCAACAAGGGAATGCTGAAATGCATGGGCTAAGTCAGGCCACAATGAGCCGAGTGTTAAGAAAGGTTTCGGTGGCTTTGGCCGAGCTTAGAGGTGAATTCCTGATTCTGTGGCTGATCAAAGGAACGAAATGGCAGCCTTTTACCAAATCAGAACGTTTCCTAAAGTGATTGGCTGCATAGATTGCACGCATGTAAAGATAAAGAATCCTAGTGGACCTAATGCTGCTGCATTTATTAACAGAAAAAACTTCTTCAGCTTAAATGAGCAAGTAAGTAACATTCTAAGTATTGATTTTATGTAGATTGAAATTACTGCAATTTATTTAACAATGGAATTTGTCATTAATATTATGTATTTCTTTGTAAAAAGGTTGTTGGAGGAGCAGACTTAAAGATAAAGAATGTAGTTTCAAGATGGAGAGGGAGTCACATGATTCAAGAATATTCAACGAATGTAATTTAAAAAAGGAGTTTGAAAGAGGGAAATACAAAGGAATCCTTCTTGGTGACAGTGGGTATGCAATCCTCAGGTAAATCTAAAGTGCTTACTTTTAATAAATGTCGAAATTGATGTTAATCTATGTTAAACAATAATTTTCAACAATTATAATTGCAGTTAGCAGCAGAGGAAAATTATAATAATGCTCATGTTGTCACACGGAACACTGTGGAGAGGTAGTTTGGTGTGTGGAAGATGATGTTCCGAGCATTACACAGAGGGTTGACTGGGTCGCTGGATACGTCAAAGGCCATGATAGTGGCAATGGCTGTGCTCCATAACCTCAGGATAGATAACAGATTGGAAGGTATGCTATATTATTTTTCTTTCCTACAATTACATTCTTCATTCTATCTGGCAATAATCCTTATATACCTATCTTATTTCTTACATCAATTCCCTTCCCTTTCTTACCATAATCTGAAGTCCCTTGATTTGTGTCAATCCAAATCTCTACCATTTGCTTTATACCTACTTCTCAGGGTCTTGAATCCCATGTTTTCTCAGTCTATCAGGTACCCTCCCCTCTTGCAATTTGTCCCACCCATTTTCTGTCTCTATTTTATTTCCTCAGTCAGAATTCTTTCCTCTGCTTTCATACTTAATTATGTGTTTTTATATCTACACAGCTCACCTTCTCTAATCTACACCACACCCACTCTTCAAAAGCTTCTTTTGATTTTTTTCAAAGTCCATGTTTCTTATCCATGCAATAAGACAATCCAGACCAAATGTTTTACCAATTTCTTCCTAATATTTTCATCAAGACCCTTGTTATCAATTCCTTTCATCTCATGAATGCTTATTTTGATATGGCCATTCTTGTTCTAATATCTTTAGTACTTCTTCCATCTCAAGTAAGAACACTCCCTAAATAAGAAAACTTCCAGTTTTTACCCATCCATCATTATGTTAAGTCTGGGTGTCAAACCTTTGGTAAATCTCATGACTTTAGTCTTTTGTATATTAATTTTCATCCCCAGTTCCTTGGTTTTATCATTCAACAAACTGACTGGCATCTATGATGCCTTTTCAGAATCACTTATAAGAGTTTTATCATCATCCACCCACTTTCACCCTTCAATTAACATCTTCCCATGCCTGTTTTACCATTTTCTGCCTTCTCTCATTTTTATTTTCCAACCCACCATTACCTAGATCAAAATAAATAAACCACTACTCTGTCAATATAACATAAATGGTAATGAATTTGCTAGGGAACTTGTAATTCTGGATTTGTGAGTGCTGCTTGATTCCTTTAACCTTTTCCCTATTTATTGTGGTAATGCTCTCTTCCTGCTGTTTTCTTAAAGCAAATTATTGCTAAGCCATTCTTACATAAGTTATGGAAGAAATAACATGCACTTAAGTACAACTTAATCTGGCATAAAGTAGGCATTGTATAACAGTAAGATGTATCCATAGTCTGCTCCTGGAACTGCAAATTAATACATACTAATTTTCTTTTACAGAACCTGAAAGCAGTGATGATGACAGTGAAGATGAAAATTTAGAAGAAAATGAACAAGATAGTGACAATGATGAAGCATTGACAGGGAGAGGAAATATATTTCGAAGAAGTTTTATTTTCAAACATTTCTGAATAAAAAATAAAAAAATAGAAATATTTCAAATTCTTTATTTTCATTTACTAACTTCCTTCGCCAAAATAGTTTTTCAAGTCTTTTAATTTCCAAATCTTCCTTTATAATTTCCAGCTCAACATTTCTAATCTTCATCTGCATCTTTTAAACTCCTCCTTTTGAAGTTCCTCTTCCATCTCCCTTCTTCTTTTCACCTGCTCTCTTTGTTCACCAATCTTCTGCTTTTGCAATGCAAACATGGCCTCTTCATACACTGACATCTCTTTACACTTTCATTTTCCACTGAAAATTTTAGATAGGAAAATTAACCAAACATTCTGTTCTTGTTATTAAGCTTATCTTCTTTTAAGAATTGTTACTTGTATCTTATGATGTGTACAAATCATAGGAAAAGCTTTTCATTTGTTCTTTGCTAGACAAAACTTGACTCCAAAATAATAATAAGTAGAAGATTATAAAATGTTACTTGGTCCAGAAGAAAAAAGAGAGAGAAAAGGATCGGATTTTAATAAAACTTAAGTAAATTACATTTTAAAAGTACAAGTCATAGAGTACTTTTGAGTGAATTAATTAGCAAGATTTTTAAAAACCTATAAATGAAGACACTTTTGACACCATTATTCTACCAATCTCAATGACACACATGAAACAGTTATTTTATGTACAATTTCATTTAAATTATTAATTATTTAAGTATTAAAATTTTCTACAGTTTTTATAGAAATCTTCTCATTTAAGGATCTTACATAAACTTCTATACCTCCCGAGATAAACAAAATACGTTCAAGTCAGTATTATCTCAGTAGTATCATCATAAGTTATACACTGGAATTATCTCATACCTTCTTTGGACGTCTCCTTATCTCCCCTACATTCTCCCTCAATGAGTTCACTGCAATATAACGTAAACATGGATTAATGTACATCTCACTGGGTTATAGATTATCTTCAATTCTGTCCTGCATATGTTACTTTGTACTGATTCTTACTTTTTGTCGCAAATTGTTGTCTCTTGTACAACCTCTTGCACAACAATGATTGAAGTTGTGTCCAGCTCCTCCTCCTGCTGTAAATTTGATGAAATATGATATGCTTTTCAAATGCTACGTTAACAACCATGAAAGAAAAATCATTAACATGAACCTGACAACATAGGGAAGTTTTTATTACTTGCCAATTCTAAGGAATCCATTACTCTTAGGCTTACCAATATCTCCAATTCAGCATCATCGTCGTAGCTGCAGCTGTCCTTCCGAAATTGGTCAGGTATAATTGTCATAATTTGGCAATCCATTTCTGTGGGTTGTTTTATTTTTCCGTTTTCTGGAAATGCTCCTCCTCCCCCAGTTCCTCTCTGGTACTTCTTCAACTGTATGAATGACAGGTATAAGTAGAACTCTATCTTTAAAATATTGAATTGCTTAAACTGGAAAGGTTCTTACCATTTTCACGGATTCTTAAAATGATGATTTCATCCTCCTCCATTTTTCCTTTAATCTTTGGAGTTCCCTGTATCCTCCATGCTGTGTCCATCAAACAAACTCTTCACCTCCATCCACATCTTCTGTTTCCTGACAATCATTCTGCCATCACACGTTTTATTTTCTATTACCTCGATTCTCTCTCGAATTAGTGATAGCAATGTTTCCTTCTCCTCCTGCGACCTATTCCCGGACCTAGCCCTCTATGCTTTCCATCGCGAGCTTACAACCCAACTAAACAATCTTACAAAGAATATCTATCCTTTAAACCTTCAAAATGAAATAAATCTACAAATAAATAACTAAACTGTTAAGATTATACTGAAAATAATAACCTAAAGAAACGGAATATAAAGCTAAGTTTAGCGATTAAATTATACGACGTAACAAGGTGCAAATACAAAAGAAACCTACAGAAATTTACGTTAGCCCTTAATAATAGAATCTAAAATAAGTTACCCAAGATAAATCTACAAATAAGCAAAGAAACGGTGCAATTTAACTGAAACTAATCCTAAATAAATTGAAAATAAAGGTAAACTGTAATAATTAAAATATGAGACCAAACAAGATGTACACGAATATTCAAGTTAAAAGACGAAATTTAAGCAACGTAATACAACTTAATTCAAAATTTATATTACATAACTACGCGAAGGAATAAAGAAATCAAATAATACTACCGAACTAAACCTACCTAATGAACTCTATAAGAAAATGAAACACTTAAGAAAACAACTTCACCAATTGCTTGTAGCGCGTACAATTCAAACCACGCGGGAATTTGGGAATCCCCCAAAGTAAATACCGTTAATACATTGTTGCCAAGTGTAGACGCATGTCCCGTGCCGTCTGCTACCCAAAGTGACCGTTTATGTTAGCAGCTCGCAAGTTAGGGTCTATGAATACCACATTTTAGTGAGTCTCATTAACTCTCATAGTATGCTGCTATGGAGTTAGCCTTAGGAGCTACTAAAAATCAATGTCTATGAATACGGCCGAAAGTTACTTCACAATACCTAGCCGGCAATTTCAGCTGCAACCATCCCGACAACACCAGCCTCAACCTCAGCGGCATTATCAGCAGAAGCCATAGTCAGCTAACCCAGGGATCTGGTTTGTTCCAGATCCAGCGACCATCATGGTTTACCTCGCTTACCAAACAAAATCTCCCATGACAGACTACAATCACAGGAAAATGTTCAAGGCACAGCCACTAAGTGGATCTCCTGCTAACGAGCGCACGTTCCTCGTGAAAAGCTAGCGCCGCTACAGACCGAGTGCTGCGATTCCGAATTGAGGAGCGAGAACCGCGGGAGCCGTCCTGAAGAGCAGGCGGGCGCCTTTTTACTTTCTCCATATACGAAGTATAGAGAAAGTATTGCTTTCATGAAAAAAATCGACTTCGAGATTTCAACGGAAATACATGTTTTGAGGTCCCTAGAACACGTTTTAACCATTTTCGGAATGATGTCTGTGTGTATGTGTGTGTGTGTGTGTATGTATGTGTGTCTGTGCTTGTGGGCGCTCTAACGTGAAAACTATTGGTGGTATCAATAACAAACTTCATATATAGTATTGTGGTGTGTGCTGTCAGAGTTGATTAGTGTTTGGAGTAAATCGGTATACCCGAAGTCGAGCTTGATTCATTAAAGCTCATTTCCGGTTTTCAAAATATCTCCATAAATATGATATATAGGTACATTGTATTATTTATAAGAGTTTTAGAAAATGTAATTTACTATAACTTTCGTATTTATCATATTTTTGTATCACCGGTTGATTAGGAGTTATTCGTGAAAAACCGATAAACCGGAAGTAGCTGTTATGTACTTTGTGGGCGCTCTAACATACAAATAATTCATTGTATCAACACCAAATTTCATATTTAGTACTTTGGTTGGTGTCGTTAGAGTTGATTAGTTTTTGGAGTAAATTGGTTGACCGGAAGTTGAGCTTCATTCTTCAAAGCTCATTTCCGGTTTTCAAAATATCTCCATAAATATGATATTTAGGTATATACTATTATTTACAAACGTTTTAGAAAATAAAATTTACTATAACTTTTGTTTAAAACATATTTTTGTATAACTGATTTTTTAGGAGTTATTCATGAAATACTGATAAACCGGAAGTTTCTGATTATGCACTCTGTGAGCGCTCTGGGCGAAAGGCCAATTTCATCGTTTTTCTTCGAACATGTCCCAAAAAACATTACTTATAATATCTCCTCCTTTGAGGAGATAACAGAACGATATGTCACATTCTCTTTAATTTTTTTTAGATTCCAAGTTTTGTTTTTATGGATTTTTTGTTGAATTTCTTCAGCTTAATATTTATTCTGCATAATACTGGATTATGATCTGACTCGCAATCTTCTCCTGGCATGGATTTACAGTATTCAATAAAGTTTTTAGATCTATTTTCAATAATTATATAATCAATTTGATTGCCATCACTCTTTCTGATATCCTCAGTACTTCTTATATGTCAGTACTTAACGTATTTCATAAATTCACCACACACAATAAGTCCCATCCCTCTCCCTTTTGTGTCACTTCTTAAAGTTACTATTCTGTAATTTACTCCTTCCTCTTATTCTTAAATTTTACTCTAAAGTATCAACTTTTCCACTTCTCTTTGTCGTCAACTCGATTACTACATTAATCATTATGTCATTAGTGATTTATCCTTAGAAAGATGTGAGTCAGAGAATAACTGATATAGCTACCTTAAATTGCATGCAGGACTTCTTTGAATTCAATGAGACATCTGAATTGAAACTTTTAAACTGAAATTAAGATAAATTGTCAATCTATGATAAAGACAATTTCTAATGGAATTGTTATTACCTCAGCATACATCTGAGTATCATATGATATCCAAGACTGCTAAGCTAAGGCCTTCTTTCTTCCAAAATTTTCTCAAAAAAGACTTACCTTTAAAGCGGCATAGCAAGTCTCAGAATTTAATGCATAAATGAATACCTATTCTTTAACGTTCTTTGTGACAACTTGTAGAATTAATAATGCCCGAGCTGCACTGATTGGTGAGGTGATGAGGCAACCACAGCCACATATATGGTTGGCTCTGATATCAGACACTTTTAGCTGGACCACAACAAAATTTACTTTAAGGTACTATTATTTAATGTTGTCTGTTTCACTTGGAAAAAAGTCGAATTTTTTGTGAGGAAATGCGTAATGCTCCCCTTCCCTATTTAGAGAGATTATGATGAATCCAAGTAATATTATAAGGGATTCAAGTAATAGGTGCATTATAGAACTCTTGCCTCGGGTGGCAAAATGGCTTGGCATAATACTAGATCATGCTAAGAGAGTTGTTGAAGCTACCATCATAGTTAAAGTCATTATGTTGTTTTGTTGACGACTCTTATTGTTAGTTTCACAGCTGCAAAAAAAAGTTCCTTTCTCAAATACATCCAATGATTTTTTATGCTCACTATTAATCGAAAATCTTTCTGAATCAAACCAAATATTTGATCCATCTTCAAAAATCTAACAACCTGCTATATTTAGAAAAAACTAAATACAAATTTGAGCTGATTGATCAACATTATCCTTTTACATGGAGGAGGAAAAATTATTATCCCCTTGAATTTTACTAACAGGTTAGTGACTCATGATGTCCCTCTTTAATCATTGAGTTTATTATATCCTTGTTAGATAGGCAATGTTTCAGTGTTTCAAGATATAGTCTGTGAAATCATAATACTAAATTTATTCTGAAATATTAACTGAATCTATGCTAACAGAAGGATTTGAGGTCTCACAATAAAAATAGTATATTCTGACAGTTAAAAAAACTGCCAGGAAACAATTTTATTTGATACAAAGTTCTCATCAAAGTAGATCCCAATGCGTAAGTTAAAATTAATCTGAAAATAATTTCACAGATTGATTTGAAGAAAGGAAGAACAAAGAATACTGATGTAAATAATAAATTCCAAAAAGAGCATGTTCAATCAACATCTCATAAAATTGAGCTATCCCTAATATGGTTATGGTCTTTCAGATTCTGGTGGAATGGAATTGGGATATTTTCCACATTTTCTTTTCCTTGATGCTAAGTCCTAAACACTGAATGTAGGAAATTTTATAGCGTATGAATAAAATTACTAATTTGTTTTGATTGTCATCAAATTCCAAATCTTTAGTAAATCAGGGAAGTTGATTCGTAACACAAACTCAGAAATGTACTACCATAAATTAAGGAATATTTATTGAAAAGGTACAATGAAAAAGGTATTTTGTAATCCTCTTAGCTATATTGTCTTCATGATGTACAGAACTAAATTTTAAAGCTTACAGAGCACGTTTTGCTTTGACCAAATGTAGTAAGAGCACTGAGTATGACATGTTAGCCAAGGCAACAAGGAATGGGATAAACAAATATTACACAGGGATTATGATACCCTGAAATGTATTACTATACTTTCAATCATGTCTGAGGACAAGAGCAATTTTTTTATGGATAAGATGTATTTTAAACATTCAGTATGTGCCAGTTATTCTTCAGACTAACACTATGAATATTCCTTCAGCAATTGAAGGCAAAATGAAGGCCAGCATCAAATGGTCATACCTTGCTAAATTCATAACTCATGAGAATATTAATTGTATATCTGCTTACACATATGATGGCTGTGAATCTTACTTCACATTAGCTGAATAGCTTCTCAGATGCAGACATTTTAGTTCACTTAAGGGTTCATGTATTATTACCCTCTTCTCTAAAACATGTTTTAACTTTCTATTTTATATTAGTGTTTTTGTTGATCTGCACTACCATGAAGAAACATTGAAAAAATGAAAGTTAACTGCTAGATCAGAATAAAAATGGTTGCAAGCTATTTCTTTAAACAATGAAAGATAGATCAAAGCACACTTGTAAATTAAATAATTGACCGTGAGATGCAGCCTAATAGTGTTTTTTCCACAAAAATTATATGTTTAGTTAGTTCAATAGAAAAGTTATGAAACATTAGTTGTTTACTATACAATAACATCCATCCAGATGAAGCTAGTATACATACAGAAAATACTGGTCTTGAAATTTTACAGTCCCAAAAGATGACAAAGATTCACCCAAGTTTTACATTATATGTTTATATTATTTTGTAACTGTACTCAAAAGCATAAGAGAAATTTCTATCAAGAGTGGCGTTAATAAATTACTTAGTGAAATTAATTAAATAAAAGCTATGTACAATGTGTCTTTTCTATTAATGATAACATAAGATCACATGAATTAAATTGAAATATTATTCCTTAAAAAGCTACATTAGTAAATCTGATTTTAACCCTTTCGGCACTGATGTAAATCATGCAGAATCCTAAGTTTCCCGAGGTATAAAATCAAGGGGATTGAACTGGAAACATGGTTTTGATATAGTTCTCTTATGCTATAACATTTTTTTTATGAAAAATTAATTTTTAATTTTTGAGGTAATAGTAGCTCATACGTAAGCGGCGATTGGTCAATGTAGGCAACCTGCATTGCATGGTCTAAATTTGTTACACTTAATGTTTTTTTTTCCAGGAGCAATTTCACGCTGAACACGACGAAATGCGTTATTTAGTTATGTTGGCAAATTATAAGATTCCGGATGAGGGCAAAGTTCGTGAGAAAGAGCAACATGGTTGTTATGTTTTACAATATATTATAAAAGACCGAAAGAAAATTGGAAAATATTTCTGCATATATACACAGACATACTCGCTTATAGGTATAAACATACAGCAGAGTGAGGATAGTAGCACCAAATAATCTTCCAAAGTTGCAAGCTCGTAAGGAGAAGCAAAGTCATAGTAATAATAAAAATCCCTTTCTAATGTACATTTCCCAGATACACATATTGAAAAAGCCATGGGCAATGGATTGTGGAACTCAAAATATTTCGGCAAGGGACTAATACAGGTTGTTTGCAGACCCAAGCTATCTCTTTCCAAAGAGAGTACTCCCACATCCTTCTGCTTCACATGCAGGAAAGGCTGTTAAACAGTCGTAAATGAATCGGTCACTATGCAGCAGTAAGGCTAACATATTCTGGAAAAGTTATAAACCTCTGAAAGTAATACTTCAGAAGAGATGGGCGAAATTGCGGGTGTGTGGCAATACAATGACAATCGTAGTCGAGTAACTTAATTTTTTGCTATTATTAAATAAAAATTATTCCTATTTATCAAAATTGCCAAACATCATGCACTCGATCAGGAATTTGAAGATTGGAGTTATCATATAGAAGAAAAATGTATGAAAAAATGCAAGAAAAACAAATCATCAAATAAAAATATCTATTTTCAATTACTATTAAATTACAAATAATACAATACAAATTACCAAATACAAATAATACAATAAACTTTTTATGAAAACAATTACAAATTAATTACTATATGCTAACTTCCATGAAAATATTTAACAATGCCAAACAGTATTTTTATGAACACTAAAATTACAAAAAACACATTATTTACAAAAGTATGTAAAAAATACGAAATCAATTTAGATTATACTAAAATTATTCTTTGCATGCCACTCAATGTAACAGTTTTCTATGCATAAGCATGGTTCACCCTCACAACCAGGACAGTAACTTGTTACCCACTTTTTTTTTTATTGTAGCATATTTGGCATCTCTTCTGCTTCCTTCCGGATTTCCCTTCCTTTACAGAATAAAACCGGGGGAAATGCGTTGAATTCAGTATCTTTTCACACCGCACAGTCGTTGTGGTTGGCGTGACTTGTGCATCGCATAAGGCTTCAATTATGGCCAAACGGTAACTGTTTAGGTCAAAATTATTTTCTGCACTATATTTTTGTATACAAAGTAAGAATTTAAAAACAAGAGTTCAATAAAATGAAAAGATATTTTTTTATACCATTTGATGGATTTATGCTCAGAAGTGTAGTAGGATAGCAGCTGATCTACTTTGTCGACACCTATTGAATTCAATTATTGACTCCGGTTTCTCGACCACTCTGTTATTTTTGGTTTTAGTTTTTAGTAAATCACTGGAAAACTTTGAAGAAATCATCATCACCTCTCTCCTGTCTCTCAACTTGGTTACATTCACCCTTTCCTGTGACCAGGCTTGGATGATTTCTCCTTTTTTAATTTTTTTTTCAACAATGTTAGGCGGGTTATTTTTTTTCTGTTGGAACACTAGGTCCCTGTAACGTATGTTTTATCATTAAATAAATTAATTGCAAGTCCCACACTATTGTAAAAATTATCTAAATTATACGGAGCGCCCTTCCCCTTTCAATCCCTGCAACAATTTATGCACAACTTTCGCTGCATGCCCTTCCCCTTGTAACACTTAATCTTTGGCACCCCCATAAATTATTACTCTATTTATAAGACCATCAGCCTCTGTTGCCATGTATAATTTGAAGCCATATTTGTGGCGTTTTAGAGGAAGATATTGTCGGATAGAAATCCTCCCAGTCCATGGGGCTATAGATTCATCAATGGCTAATTCCTCTCCGGATTAAATAAATTGGCCATTGTAGCATGAAAGTATTCCAGCAGAGGTCTTACTTTGTGGAGTGGATCTTCCTTATTTCCCTCATCAACGTTTTTGCTCAAGTGAAAACATTGCCAAATATTTAGAAGCCGGTCCCAAGACATAGTCGATCTGAAAAATGTGAAATTAAATTTTCTATCTGTGTTCCAGTAATCGGTTATATGGTTGAGTTTCACTATTCCCATGTGTAACATAAGTCCAAGAAATTTCTTGAATTCTTCTACAGTTAGTGTTTTCCACTCCGTAATCCATGCTCTAGGCGCTACCCCACGGAGAAATAGCTCCTCAGCAAACATATTGGTCTCCCTCACAATTAAATCAAAAAATGTGGGGAGGAAAAGTTAATTGAAAAAATCAATGGCTCTCTGACCCTTACGGTGTTGTTTCACTCCACTTTGGCCAGAAAACGGGAAGTGTGCCACAGAAGGCCTATTTCCAGACCATAAAACGTTGCCTTGAGTGAACTGGGGGTCGGAGGAGAGGCTCAAAACAGGCAGTGGGCTTGACATAGGCAGCAAAGAAATGTTACGGCACCCTTCAGTCGGAAGATCAACCCTTATAGTTTCAAGAGGAGTACCTACTGTTGATGCTGATGCTGCAGATGGGGACAGCGTCTCAATTTCAATTGGGAAGATATCGTCATCTTCCAGTTCCGAAAGATCTTCCTCCTCCTTGATCTCTTCCATCAATTCCGTGAATTTCATTGGTGTCAGCTCAGTAAGGAGGTACTCCTCCTTATCTCACTTTGCAATCTTTGCTGGGTGTTCTGTTTGAAAAATATTAAGGATTTAATTTTTTTTAATAATAAAAAAATAAATAAAAAAATAGTTTTTGTATTGCAAAACTTACCAAAATTCGAAGTGAATTCACTGTCTTTGGAACATCCAGGTTGGTCCATCTTAATTATCCTGAAATATATTATGTAATTAATCAATGTTGAGTAAGAAAGTAAGCCGGTGCATGAACTAGATTTTTATTGTTTTAAATGATGCATACCAATAATTAAAAAAGTGCCATGATTTAAATTATACATTTGCATTAATAACGAATTCAACTTAGTTAAAGCTTTAATTCAATTAATTACGCTTCAGCAGTTAAAAAAAAATCCATGTACCTTTTTAGGGTTATATACTATCTTGGTTATGAAAACATTTCGTTCAACATCTTCAGATACAAAAATATATGCAACCTATAATATAAATAGCCATCTGTGAAGGGCTTCTTTCACTGGTTCTAAAAGTACAATAATATTTAATAATTATTTAGACATCAATAATTACCCTGAGGAGTTACTGGTTTTCTCCATTTTCTTCCAAGAAGGCGATACATTTGACTTACAGGGTGTTGATGGACCCGAAGAGACTCATCTCAAGATAAAATGAAATTTTATAAATAAAATTGAAAGCATCTATTATAATATTATTATTGTTTATTCCGGAGATAATCTCGGCTCAAAATCTTTACTTTTCCTTTTTCCTGTATGTCTTACTAAGATTTCAAATTAAATTATTCTTTGTTTGTTTCCGATCGATGAAAGTTTGAAATAAAATTAATTGTATAAAATATATAAATTTCTTCACATAGCATTAAAATACAGTTTTCTCACGCGATTGGCATCTTCATTTTAAACGAATAAAACATGTATAAAATACTACTAAACTTAAAAGTAGCTCACAATGAATTAAAAACAGAACAGTATAGAAGCGCAGCTACGAAGGAAAATTTAAAACTATTTATCTCATACAGCTCTAAAATATTTTAAAATCTCCGTGCCCAAATATAGATATTACATTGATAAAACAATACACAAATATGTACATTATAATGATTATTATATTAATTATGGAAAATGATATACTTACGGTTAATATTAAGAGGAAAAAACCCCAAATTTCCGAGGGATGAAGCTCTCGACGAAGTAGTTAGACCACCAAAC
Source organism: Sympetrum striolatum (assembly GCA_947579665.1). Lineage (NCBI taxonomy): Eukaryota > Metazoa > Arthropoda > Insecta > Odonata > Libellulidae > Sympetrum > Sympetrum striolatum. Next base: position 30,164,242 of record OX388352.1, read on the forward strand.
AAAGCAGAAAAATCTAAAATAATTTACAATTTATTATTTTATTTATATTCTTGTTAAATTAATAGAATTATAAGATAAAAACACTTACAAAAATACTAATGAAAATAGAAGAAGATGAGGTATTGAACGATAGAAAAAAGCTGGAAGGAAATGGTCTGCAAGATAAGAAGCTTCAAAATACACTGAAAAAGTGCTGAACATTTCGGGCAAATCCCCCCAAAGGCTAGAGATCTGCGTCATTTTATGACCGGAGAAGATTTTGGGAAACCAAGGAGGTACTATTTCCTCCTCCGTAAGGGTGCTACGGGCGGAGGAGGTAATAGTACCTCATCCACATCGAAGTGGTTAAGAGGAAGATGCATAAAAGGGAGGAGATATAAGTACTTCTTTCAGAAATAATCATTGTGTGAAATCATCATAATCATTAAGTTAAGATCTCATTGCTCCAGTTTATGCAAAATTTTGTATTGCGAAAAGTAGGAAAAATGTTTCATGTGAATTTCTTAGCATAATGTTTATTGTGGCTTGAGCCCGGAAACTTTTCCATCGTAAAGTGTGAAATTCATTTTTAAATATTTATAGTTGTTGCATGATTGAATCACCTCTGCACAAATGAAAAAGATCCTTAAATTTCTATTCACTTCATAAACCACATATTTTGCACACCCACTCCATGAGGAGAGCAATCAAGGAATAGTAAAATGAAGTCATGTGTAGACAAGTATGAAAACAAATTGGAGTTCATTAATTAGAGATTTTTTATTAAAATATTAATAAAATGTTTTCAATCTTTCCAAGAAGAATGTGATTATAAAATGCGGAGTAAAATCAAATGAAAAGAAAGTTTTAGGAAATAAACTTACTTCATTGATTAAACCAGGAAACCAATTTTATCTTTCTGTAAGTGAATCTAGAATCAACAGTAATCCATTATCAGTATAATCTTTATGGTGGGGAAAAAATCTTCTCAAATGCATCTTTAGTAATTGCTATGTTCGAAGGTCTTGAAAAGAAAAAAAAGGGGGGTTCCCTTTTCCTTCTCGATATGATGTGGGCTAGGCATTGATGTACTTGTTCTCCACGTTCAACTTGTTTATTCTTTCGAAGAAATGTCCTTTGACCTTTGACATGCATTGAAGTACTGAACAGCAGATATCATGGTGATTGTAACAGCAACCACAATACAGACATCAACCTTTGGAGTAACATGGCGACGATAGTATCTGTAGTAGTGACTGTAGATTTTCTCAGGATTATCTAACATGTAATCATAATCTTCTCGAGATTCTTCATCTTTCAGGATTACATACCTAAGTATAAAGAGAAACCACATTGTACCAAACTTCAAGATCGTACATTACAACCACAAATTCCAAAAAAATGAACTTAATAAAATGCTAATTGCCGTTTTATCCATGAATGCACTTTAATTTAGAAGTAGAAAACAAATTACAAAATAGCAGGAGAAAAAATGAGAGAAAACAAAATACACATTTGATGCAAGATCAAGTATAAAATAACTCGGTATCAACATGAAAGAAATATATATTTAGAACATCATTCTTGAGGTTATGACATCACTGGATATTTATAGCGTTGATATCAAGAACTGTGACTGAAATAACATAAACATACAGCAAGAAAAGCGTATGTGACTATTTTAAGTAAAGAAACTATGTGTTGGTTTATGAAAAAAATGTATGACTATCTATAAACAATTCCTCATGTCTGTGCATTTTATTGTTCTTTAGTTTTCTTTCCTATCATATACCATTGTCCTCTTGTCATTAGATTTCGTCATGTTCTTTTGACTGAGCAGGATGTGGTTTTTTCATTGAACTTTATATAATTAACCCATAACCCTAACACTATGAAGGGCATTTCAACATAATAACTCACTATGTGTCCTTAAATTATCACTAAAGCTTTGAGCTCAAAGGCAGTCTTCTACCTAGAGCTCTATGAAAAATCAGTTTCTTTCAAAGATTTGTTGCCAAGAGTAATATAATAATTTTTATCTTTTAATTTATAATATAATAATTTATTTAATGAGGAAAAGTTGATTAAAATTGATCCCAATTGGCCAAAATATAAGATGCTTGATAGATGAAATTATTAACTTGAGAGTCAAAATAATCCGAATAAAAAAGTAAAACACCATCGCACTTCAACATCTTATAGTCACATCCCAACATAAAACCTTTTCCATTATTCAGCCATCTATAAATCCACAAAATAAAATACTATTACTCTTCTGTACTAATTAACTTGGGCACCATTTCATATAATTATGCTAAAACTAGTCTTCACTACAGACAAAAGTAAATCACAGAAACAAAAATATGTGTAATATGAAGATGGCTAAGATGATAAATAATGTTTGGTGAACATAAATGGTATTGCCTGCTCCATTTAATACCAAGTTAGAGTTTACTTTTCCTATAATAAAGGACATAGAAACACTGTCCAAATTTCTTGATAAACCAAACAGTTTCCCAATAGATATCAGATTACTTTTGTAAGAACATTGGTCTAGAAAACATTGCTGTAATCCTAATTATGTTACTACAAAGAACCTTGTTCAGCAGGAAAAAGACAGCTCATTTTGCAAAACAATATCCATACTTTGAGGAAGTAGGGTTCTTAAATCTTTCCTAGTTTGCACGTCTCAATCACTGAAAAGGTTACCTTAATTGTAATGAATGGTCAAGACAAAATAAACAATAGTTTAAGAAAGGAAACTATGCGCATTCTTTACCTAATCAGCAAGTAGACAGCATAAATCATAGAAGTATAGATAGCCAAAAGTTTCAAAATTGCAAGGCGGAGTTAGAGCTACATAAAATTATTCCATCAGATATCATATTTCTGTTACATTGGAATATGTATCCACCATCCAAATTTCAGATATCGTCACCCCTCTCCACTTTATCCTAGACATCAATATCCCTCACGGAACTGCGTGCAGGTTTCACGCGACGACTTTTCCTAAAGACATAACATTTGTTCGAGAATGGACTTTTTCCTGCACAAGAAAACTAAGAAAGTACCAAACATTTATATTTTTATTGTATTTATATTATTATTTTAGAACTATCTTCCTGTCCTAGGTTGCAACGAGGTGCTCGGGATCACTGTCTGCTGATTAATACACAGTTCACTTCCAAATCTACGTTCTTAATGTAAATAAATAATTCTTACGCGGTAGCAATAATACTGAACTGCTCTTCAGCTTCCTTCATAGCTTCAGTTCTACGATGCATATAAGGGTGGAACTTTCGGGCCAACCGGTGATAGCTTTTAGATATTTCACCTTTGCTGACATCTCCTTCCACTTCCAGCACTATGATAAACATGATGAAGATAAATTACTAACAGCATTGTGCGTCAGTAAGACAACAGGTAAAACTATAGTAGGTAAAGTTATCGATGAAGACTGTTCGGAAATAATTTTTGTTTTTTATTAAAAAAATGCCCTATTTCAATGAAATTTTCTGGGAAGACATTTGAAATATTGCGGCTTATTTAGCAATTTAAAGGAAGGAAGTACCTCTTGTAGTTACTGAGATATGTCCATTATAGTGAACCAGGTACAGAAATGGCCTCCGGAGACCATGTTTTTTGTGATAGTTCCGGCATTTGGCCGCCAGATGTAGCGGCGATCGACGAGTTTCACATCTCGGAATAAGCGTAATATTCACTAAATGAAGCAGTGTTTTTGTCGCAAATGTTGCTTTGTGTTAAGAAAAAGATAGTCACCCTCACGTTCGGATCGCAAGCTATAGTTGGTTTGCAAGCTCAATTGGCTTCCAAGGTCTTTTAATAGAAATAGGAAATGGCTGTCTGTTAGAGTTGAAATAAGTCTAAATCGCCCTACCGGGGAAGCGAGAAAACATCAAAAATGGCGGAAAATCAGTCGAAAAATGGTCGTATTTCAAACGAAACATATTGAAAATGGAAGGTGCTATGACCGTTTTAATACTATATATATATGCCGCCATCCTTTATCTACAACATGGTGTAGGTTTTGTTGAAATATATTCAGTATCAAGGGAGATATTGAATTATTTCCAAACAGTTTTCATCGATAATTTTACCCTATAGGGTAAAGTTAAATGATGACACCATTTTTGTAGCACGATTTGGGCCTAAAAAATACACTTCAAATTCTAAAAATCTGCAAATTATTAGAATAATAAACTAAAACAGGAAACCTACATGTGGGGATCGACATCGATGTATCGGACTACTCGATGTTTTTGCCGATACATCGGAAACATCAAGTGGTAAGAAAATGAGTTGAACATCGATTCGATGTTATCGAAACACTCAACATCGCGCCGATTTTTTTGAAAAGGAGGGGGAGGAACAGATGTTTTTGGTTGACCAATAAATGCATTGCTTATGAGTAATACAAGCCTTTTTAAGAATACAAATAAACCTTCCCCACTTATGCCATCAATAATTCGTGTGTAGGGAAACAAGTAAAGGTAAATACGGTGTGACAAATGTTTACCTCGTTTTCCTACGTTTACTACCATCGCTCCATCAGTGGAGTGATACGCACTCAGCGATGTATTTGATGACTGTACGATATACAACACTTGTAATTCATTTCCTAATTCGTATTATGCGTTCTTTTGTCGATAATTTCAATCGTTGCCGAAGCTTTCAAGTTTGTAAGATACAAATTTTAATACAGTATAAGTCCGTTATAACGAGTCCGGCATATAACGAGAGTTATAGTGAGTGATTCTTTGGACGTTTTCCGTCCCACAGCAAAAAGGATAGGGAGTTATGTACAAGTATTTAAAACTTATCTTCCAGAGAATACATGTTTACAGAATTTAAAGCAATCTCCTGATTTTTTTCCTCAAATGAATGTGAATGCTTATTCTTAAAAGTAGATAGTTAACTTATAGAAAATTACTGAGCTTATTCAACCCTCAAACACAAATAACTGCAAAAGAAGGCAATAATTTATTATAACTATAAACTAAAAATTACAAAAAGTCACAAATTATTGACACCATAAGCATAGAAAATAGGTGAATGGTTTAGAATGCAGAACAAATATTTTGCATAGTTACAGAAGCTCAGTAAAAATGTTGAATGTGAACCAAACAGACATGGAAACCATCAACACCAAACACTCATAACATTAATATGATTGAAATATTCAGAATTGAGTCTTAGAATTAAATTTTAATTAAAAAGTTTTACATTATTACATACCCTAAAGACTGAACATGAATTTTCACTTTTTAAGACAGTGCTAGAGTCAAGTTATAAATTTTGAAATATTTGCAGCTGTAAATAAATGAGCTAGAATTTTTAAGCAAATCTTACATCACATTTAGAGGTTAATATGGATAATAAAACAACTTTAATCATAAAAATTTACTAACAGCCAATGCACTGAATTTGATAATGTTAACTTACATAACAAGGTTCTTAAGAAATAGTGAAGTATGGCTTCTTTTTTGGCAAAGCATTATAGAGAATGTTTTTGCCTAAATATCAGTCCCACCATTTTTTAGTTTTTACCAGTGATAAAAAAGTTATTCTATTCACTCAACTTACATTCATTCCATGATTTTTCAATCATTAGCTCTGGAATAATGGCATAATTAGTGACAAAATATACTTTAAGTATAAATATATCATCTCACATAAAACTCACTACCATAACTTCAAAGATATCTTTAAGGACTTTTAATTCATGGTGCACACACAAATTTTGCCTGATACAATACTGATATTTCTGGAGGAAAACTATAAATCTTTAGCAATTCAATACATCTTTTCTCACATCATTCGGCTTAGGCAAAATTTTCAACCTCTTAGAGTGAGGTTGACTTTGATCTTTGTTTTCTCTAACCACTTCGACCTCTGTACACAGGCCTTCTCCTGTACTCTCCAGCTTCAGGGATATTTATGCCTCCGTCCTAATTCCACGGTCTTTTAAGGCACACCGCACAACGACCAATGTGAGTTCTCAAGTCTCCTGCTTTGAGAGTTTGCTGTCGAGGTCTAGAGAACATTTGAGACTCCTCAACTGTTGCAAGCCAATAAGAATGAGCAGTGGCAAAGTAGTTGCAACGGCCAAGTCCATGGCACTCGATGAAAGGAGAAGCATGGAAATCTTCCAGACAAGATCCAGGAGATACAAGAGATTGACCACTTCCTTCAGCTCCTGAATCAGTGCTCTGCAATAGAAAAGAGTAGAAGTTGCAAATACTATAAATAGCAAATTTACTATCAATTGTGATTAATACCATATTTATTGAATGAGCACAAAGTTTCTCATCAATTGTAACTTTTTAGTGTCATTCCCTAATTAACCAATGCCATTGTTAAACAAGTGTTTGCTAACATAGTTGCTACAATACTGCCATAATTATTGGTTCAATGTAGCATGGGATCATGCCCATCACAATAAGGCAGTAAAAGAAACTTTTTCCCTTAAATTTGGTCAGTTATATTTCACTACCATAAACCGCAAATGAATATATAACCTTAAAACTTTCCCTTCTATTTGCAGATAACATACACACATTCAAAAAGCTTTCAAAATCAAGCTTCACAGCATCTGGAATATCTTACAGCCAAAATTACTGCGAAGCATTCTTGCAAGACTCTAATAAATATAATCTAGTTAAATGCAAGTATAAAACAATAAGATACCGAACAATCACTTTTTACAAATGAAAAGAGGTGTTTTATTTATAATTATAACTATCTTTGGCTTAATAAAAAAATCTAATTCAAATCTTCAACAATTGTCTTTTCCAAATTATGCAAATAGTTTGTTTTTGGATTTAAAATATCTGTGGAATAGTAAAAAAATTCACTTCAAATCTTTTACACAATCAATGATTAGTTCATCTTTTTCTTCATAAGGAAGGTGTTTTTTATCATATTCTACACAATGAATATTTTGAAAAATAAACATGTCCATAAAATTTAATTGTAAAAGCTTAAAAAGTTATACTGATATGGACATACATAAATAGCTGGGTAAGTATCATGTCCAAAAAGAAAAATATCTTGTAATTTCTGTAATATTGAACAGGAAAGTGACACTTATCATTGGATAATTTATACTGTACTGAAGTTGGTCTTGAACCGGACTCATCCACAACTGAACTGAACAACTCAATGATCCATACTGAATTGGATCTTTTAATTATCTCCAGGCTTAAAAGACTTTTTTTTGAGATTTTTCCTCCTTGGCTTTTGTGAAAGTTAAACAACCAGGAAAACAAAACTCATCATCCACATTTTTAGTTCACAGACTCACTGTCAAAGCCATCTTAGATGCAAAATTATAAGAAATAAATGCAGTGAGTGAAGCAAATTTACATTATAAGGATATTTCATTCCTGAATGGCCACGTTTCTGTACCCATTTCTTTCATGAACATCCATACTAGTGATTACTACATGGCATTGATTCCAAAATTCATTTGCATCTATGAAGCAAAAATTTGGTACCCATAGATGCTACGTCTCAGGAAACATATATATATTGCCCCCCTAGCTACATCATAGCTGAATTGGTATATTTATAGATAGTCAGTATAATGATAAGTAAAATTGTAAATAGTTTTAAATATAGTAGTAATTAAAACTAGTTTAGATATAAAAAGGTAATTTTAATAGTATGAAATTCATTCTGTCTTGTTTCAATTATTTCAATAAAATGTGCTTAAGAATCAAATAATGTTCAATCAGTACAGAGAAGACTAGTTAAAAGATTAAGATTGCAGTCAGAAAAGTAGAAATTGCCTATGGCAACAAGGTCTGCAATTTCTGTTCAAAAGCACTATCTAAGGCATTCCTATAGTCCCCATGCAAGAAAATAACATAGTCAAGGGTAACCTGTGCCTTTCAATGTGAACCAAGTAAAGGCAGTATAAAATACTAATAAACTTAGAATGAATTTAAAATTTACATTATGACTGATTGAATGTATTATGGAAAAAGAGCCTAGGTTTATTTTTGATTCAACTTTGTTTGCTAATTCTAGATGCTTTTAAGTTCACATGATTGATGGAGTAAATGAGCTTGACCAAGAAGAAATAAACACTAATCCTGTCATTATAGCAGGTGCTTATAACTGACTTCAGATCTTACATCACCTTTTATGACATTCTAAGACAATTTATAATGTAAATATTACGAATGGTTGCTGACATATGATCCTTGATTAATTTCCATTAAAAACATCCTCTATATCCCAGATAACTAAGTGGATCAAGGCAGCTATGACTTTCACATCCCAAGTATCAAATGTGAATTGAAAATATAGATAGACAACAAGCTAAATGAAAAAGCAGAGGAAGGGGGCTATGCAAGTGCTGTATTCCATTCTTTCGATTTGGCAGCCTGAGTCAAAAATAAGTTACAGCTGAAGGGATGTGCAATTTGTGCGACCATGCAGAAAAGTAATTTCAAGTTCATTCATTTGAAGTTTGACTCAAACTTTGACTTACTGAGCTGACTGGGCCAGAAGCTTTGAATTCTTAATTTCAGAATACACTTGTCTGTGGAGGTTTTGGCTAGTATCTTCATACCATGATTTGTGTGTCCTTAGTGGTTATACTTATGCAAGTTATACAGTATATTCAATTCAATTTGTATAGGTAATTTTATAATCTATTTATCTTGTTTTTAATGGTTATAGAAGGAGCCGATACAGTTAAAAGCTTTGAATTGTTGGTTTTGAATCAAATTTGGATAGTGCTTTTTTGGCCGAGATCCACAGTCCATGATTTGTGTAATTAGTGAAATTTTATCCTGCAGCTGCAACTTTTAAACTTAATCCTCTCCACTTACTCCTCTTCTACTTGTATTTATGACCTGCAATCTAGTATATTTTCACCTGAAAATGTCAACTTGTTGAAGAAACCCATTGCTATATATCTCCAATGGAAGCTAATTAGTGCCCCTTCTTTTAAAATGCATCATGATAAATAAAATACTTGTGTGTTTAATATCTTATATATACTGCCCATCCTTGATGGTATTAATATGAATCTCCTACCATATATTTAATACATGGTAATACATAATTAAACATCATTTGAGCTATGGATGAGATCCAGGCTCTCAATTTCTGAGAGGGCAAATGGAAAGAGGGGGGCTGCAATACATCCAGTCTAACCTAAATAGATTGCCGAACATCAGATATGTATAAGGCCTCTTTCCTGTTAGTGAAGACATTTTTAAGGGACTCAATAGTCTAACTGAAGAAATGGTTTGGGGACTATTGGAGGAGTTGAACAGGTGGAGGCAAGGAAGAGCACAGCTATTCCCATGGAACTCCAAGGAAATTTAGGGTTTAAGGGTGAAGTGTTTGTGATAACTAATTTAATAGAACCTTCTATGTCCTCTATGGACTATTTCTTTTGACAAGAGAGCTACCAAATGAGTGTAGCTGATGATAGCAAGACTCCTGAGTAGCCAAATGGGTTGAGCATTCAGCTTAGGTGAAAGCAGTCTCAGGTTTGATTCCTTCCCAGTCCCAGTCCTTTGTCCCAGATTTGATCCCATGTGTGAAATTACCTAAGCTGACAAAGCACTTGGTACAATACTAATACTGGTGATAGCGAACTTGGATTTAGCCAGAGCAGTGTCTGCGATGCTGTTGAGGAAGTAACAGCATGCCAATGAAGTCCTGGCATAATGGATTCATTTCCCTCTGATGTCAGGGGAAAGAAATAGGGTGATCCAGAAGTAAGTAAACATTTTGATAATTGTTGTTAGAAATTTATTCTTTTAATTGCTGCAGGAACTTGATGATTCTGCAAAGAAAGAGAATAAACATATTATAAATTAATAGATAATTTCTCTCCACTTACAAATTACTAGTCATCCCAAGTTACTGCAGACATTGGCTACTTGGAAGGAAAACACAAACAAATCAAAGCCTCGAAAGATGAAGCAAATCTTTTCAACAAGTCCTATCATTCCATACATTAAATGATAGTAAAAGGAAATAATGTAATTAGTTAGTATTTACATTATTTACTGTAAGTCCAAGCAATTACATTAAAAAGGTCCAGCAGTAAATGTTTAAAAATAATCCCATAACAATAAAGTGGCAATTGGTTTTTCATAAACAACTCTTCCCAGGTCAATTGGGCAAAGAATAGCAATGCCAACAGCCATAATTACAAAATATTAATTTTTTGCTAGCATAGATAAACTGTTCTCCTGAATTAATAATAAGTTCAGAAAGGCTTTCATCAATGCATCAGTTTATAATACACATTCGTTTTATATATTCATATATATGATGAGGAAAAAGAAAGAAAGAAGATGTAGATGATTAATACAGTTATTGAAGGGGTGGTATAGGGTAAAGTTGGAAAACGGTGAGAAAGAATGGGCAGTCAGGATGGTAAAGTGACAGAATAAAGTTAACACAATTTGTTTTGGCATTTGAATGTGAATACCTAGGAGCTAACTAATATCATATATCACTCTTCCTACTGCAAATCGACAACAATGAAAAAGGCCAATTTAAACTGACATGATTCAAATTCTAAAAGAAGACTATAAACTTTACTCATCAAAAAATTAGGCATATATATTTAAGCCTCCTGCAATGATGAGACCTTTATACACCCAGTTTTGACATATTTAAGAAATATAAGAATTTTAAGATTACACAAGTTATATGTGAAAATGAACAAATGTGATGAAGAGGAATTAGAAAGTGTGGCCAAACTTATATAATCTTGGGAGAGTAAAAGATTGAAAACATATTATGAACAACAAGGACCAGACACAAGCCTTATCTAGCTCTTAGCAAAAGGGTAGAAATTGGAGGATGAGGGATGTGATGCACATATATCACGGATATTACAATACTCCCTTTCATAAGAAACATTGTTTGTCATGCTGGACAAACTACATTTTGAATAAACAAAAAAATCATAATCCTAAAAAATATCCATCTCAAAAAATTAAAAAATTATACACTTCCACAGTTCTTCATTTGAAGGAGAAGAATGGCCCTCAAAATTCTCTGACTAATATGCTTCACTAAAGCCATCTCTTGAGGAAAATTGGAACTTTTGTTTATAAACTTCGACACTAATGCCATCTCTTGAGGGAAATTGGAACTTTTGTTTATGAACTTCGACACTAATGCCATCTCTTGAGGAAAATTAGAACTTTTGTTTATAAACTTCGACACTAATGCCATCTCTTGAGGGAAATGTGAACTTTTGCATATAAACTTTGACACTAATGCCATCTCTTGAGGAAAATTGAAACTTTTGTTTTTGAATAAATCACCACATTGGTGCACCCATCCTTATTTGAACATTTTTCGTTATTAGACTATATCATCAGCAGCTTTCTTAGGAATGACTTCATCCGTTGCTTTTAAAATTACCTCCTCTTCTAAGAAAACAAAAAATCATTTATATCAGATGAAATTTTCTGGTAGGCTTACATTTAAGCCTGATCTCGTTATTTATGTATTAGCCAAGTATTCAATTGAATGCGTCACATACCGGAGAGTACAAATTCGGCTGCATTAAACTATTATGTAGACTTTTGATTATAGTTGATATTATAATTGAATTTGCAGAAATCAAGTTATATACCAAGGTGGAAAAAATGAAGACGTCAACTTACAATTATTTAGACTAAGTGATAGGTGGTTTAACCAGCAGAGAGATGATACAAAACCCAGTCTTACGCACTGAGTGTTCAAAGGAAACAAAAATTTTCCACGAATTGAAATTTTGAATGGGCATTGCATAACCAGATATGAGATTCGTGGGATTCTATCACAAGAGAAAAAATTGGCTGCATCGAAAAGGAAGCTGAAGAATTTAAGTCACAGTTTTCAAAGTTTCTCAAATTTATTTCAAGTCATCAAGTCACAGTTACGATAAATATGTGCGTAACTTACGCGCACAATACCTTTCAGCTGACTGATTTGCTTCCAAAATGGTATATTATTAATTATATCATCGAAAATTAATTTTTACTGATATCTTGTATTGCTCCAATACTTTTACAAATTTCTACGGAAACCCGGTTATTGAATTATTTTCTTAACTACACAGCAAATTTACGTGTAATTATAAAATATGGATCAGTATATTTTATATCATCCAGAGTAATAAAGAGCCTACTGTACAGACTTTTAATCGTCCAGAATGCTTAATAAAGGAACAAGTAACTTTATAATTGTCGCTAACTCATCTTGAGATGTGCCCTCCGATAACAGCCCTAAAATAATACAATCCTAATTTATGCAACTAATAATGGTCATTTTACAAAAAACTACATAGACATTAACTTACGTTTTCCAGATAGAGGCCTCGAGCTATTAGCGGACTGTGAAAAAAATTTTTGGATGTCCATCTGTACCTTATGAAATCCAAACTAAACTCTCCTTCGAACTGTTCCCTGTGAATTTCTCAAAAGCACTATTCAAGAGCCTAGCTTTGCATTCACACCCTCAAAACAGTCACATGCAGAAGATCTAACTGAGCGTTTTATCAACCTGTTAGACACTTCTTCTATGAATGCTCGCATACAAGTGACCAGTATTCCTGACAAAATGCGACTGGAATTGGAGGGAACTAAAGTGGTGCAATGCAACAATCTATCCGTTAAGTTGGAGGAACGGTATTGTAAGATAACGAGAACTTATGCTCGATAATCTGTAAAGCTATAATTTTTCTCACTGACAATGTAAGAAAGTTGATATTTCATGAATAGGAACTGTTTTTAAATGAATACCCCGAGTAACTTCTTGTCAATTATTATGGATTGCACATTAGTGATGATTGGGCGCGGTAGAGCAGAAATCATAAAAAGTTTTGTTATTATTATTTTCTATTCTCTGTGTCAATCATTGTCAAACTTCATTAACCAAACTACGAGTAAAAGACGATGATGTTATCACACTGTATCAGAGTTAACCAAATTCGATATAGTTCACTGATATTTGGAAGACTTTTAAATTAAAACAATGATGAATAAAATTGACTCCGAGTCCCAGTTTGAGCAATATTTTTTCTCACAATAAGTGGTAATATTTAAAAATACTGCTATTTGATTATGCGACTAATGCACTTATAATTTGTAAATTTAGAGACAAAAGATATATTTTTTCCTTTTCTTTCTACTTTTACATGCCTGCTGACAGAGATGTCTATGTCCAAAACATGTCGCTTTTATTAAAATAAAATTTCATGTATGCTAAAAGCTATGATGTATGCTATTTTAATTTAATTAAAAATGATAATAATAAATATATTCTTACCTATCTGATAACAATTATTGCGCCAAATTGCACTTGCACTGAGGAAATTCCGAAACTATCAGGTATCAATACTACAAAGATGACGTGACGGGCGATGAATGACTGATGAATTTAATACTCACTCAACTTCTCACATACAAGCTCGTGGCAGTTGCGCAGAGGACGATCTGGTGGCAGATATGTCCGTTTTCTAAAACCCGGTCACTGCGGTTGGAAAAATAATGACTATATGCGCCCCTTCCTGTTTGTTTCTTCGCTGACTTTATTCTAATAGTACAACGCGATCCGACGGTAAGGTGTACATGATAAAAAGGGTACCTGAGGATCAAACGTCGAAACGCGTTGTACTGTTAAAAAGAAGTCAGTGAAAATTTACATAGATTGTGTATATTCATTCTATATGTACGATTTTACTATTTTAATTGAATTAAAAATGATAGTAATAAATACGTGCTTACCTATGTGATAATAATTATTGCGCTAATTTGCACTTGCACTGAGGAAATTTCGAAACTGTTTGGTACCAGTATTACGACGACAACGGGCGATGGGTGAGAGATGCGCAGAGGACGATCTGACAGGTCTTGATTTCTAAAACTCGGTCTCAGCGGGTGGAAAAATAATGACTGTATGTGCCCCTCCCAGATTGCCTTCGCTGATAGCTTTGGAATGCTACTATGTCTATCTGTAGCTACTTTGTTTCGCATTGGGTGGAATATTTCGGGCACACCTTTCATCCGATAGCCTATTTGTTATGAATTGCTTCTGGCCAGAGAGGATGCCTTCTTTCCTTTTATAATTTTACAATGTAATGTTAGCTCGAAGGTTTCCGTGGCGTTGGTTAGACGCTCTCTGCATTTTTTCGGTTGTCCGTCCGCGTAGGATGAATTGGTGTCAACAGTTTTGCTGACTATCCTGTATGCGTCTTCAGGTCAGGTCAAAGGTGTTAAGAGTCGAAGTTAATCCTTCGACCTGAAGACGCTGACAGGATAGTCAGCGAAACTGTTGTCACCAAGTCATCCTACGCGGACAGACAACCGAATAAATGCAGAGAGCATGTACAATGTAATGTCTGATCCGTCCCTACGCCTTGTTGCCTTTAAGCCTGGTTCTAATCCTTATGGGTATTAAGCAGTTCATTTTAGAACTCCCCCACCTTCTTATTTTCACTTTCAATTCATTGCCCTGTACTTATATTCATTCAATTTAATCATTTCCACATTTTCCTCTCTTTCCGTTATATTTGTTCTTTCATTTTTCCTATAATTTTCAATTACAAATTACGAACTATCCAAAATTGGGAATCTGAAAGCGCTTTACAGCCAAGAACGAAAATTATTTACTACGTCATTATGTGTATGTGGAAGGAGGCCGATGAAGAAATGCAATCAAAGTTTAAAAAAGTTATTGATAGGGTCATGTCATCAACAGAAAAAATCCTTGGGATTACCATGTATATTCCAAAGTAGAGAGATGATTTAAAACAATCTCTAGGGGATATAAGTGTTTTTTAATCGGGTTGAGTTTTAGTCTCCTTTTGCCAAATAAACTTAATGCAGAATTTTAACGGCAGTTATAATGGTGGGTGAGTTCTAAAATGAACTGCTTATTAGAACCAGGCTTAAAAGTTGAAGAATCGAAACAAAGATGCCAGTAATGCCGTTAGTGACCATTAAATCATCTCTACAGAGCAAGCCGAGAACTATGAGTGATAGCGATATAGAAAGCGTCTGGTGCACAATAAGCCAACAAAACAAGCCGAAAATAAATGTGTGTGCGTTGTGTGTGTGACCACCAAACTCTTCTCGACAGGTTTTGCGAAATCTTAACGACGAAATAAATTTTTACACGAGTAAGAACTACCAGAGTATAACTATAATCGGGGGGATTTTAATCTTCCAGGCATCGACTGGAATAATCATAGCATAAAGAAAAGGGCCCGGGATGTCGACTCATGTAAAAAGTTATTAAATTTATTTCAGAAAAACTCACTAAGCCAAGCAGTAATATCGCCAACCAGGGGTGACAATATACTCGATCTCCTTTTAATTAACTTTCCTGAGCGCATAGAGAACATTTCGATTGACGAAGGTCTTGGAGACCACAAAGGAGTTTTTGCAGATATTGAGATGAACCTTAGCAAGTATAAGAAACCTAAACGCAAAATTTATCTCTATTCCAAAGCCAACTTCGAGGAATTTAACGGAAAACTAACTACCGATTTTAATTAATTTAAGTCGCGCGTAAGCAACAACAACACTGAGGATACATGGAAATCATTCGTGGGGATAATGGACAAATATGTAGATTTGTATATACCTTCGAAATATTGTAAAAAAAGATTGCGTGCCCAGATGGTACGATAAAGAGGTTAGAAGGGCTCTCCGCAAACAGAGAGATTTGCACAGAAAAGTAAAGGATTTTACGGGAATAGATCAGCCTGTTCCAAATCTACCACGATCACTATTGCAAGAAAAGCACAAGAAAGCAAAATGTGACACCAAGCGAGCTATGCGTAACGCCCACAGCAACTTTATAAAGAAAATTCTTGGGGAATGCTTAGAGGAAGACCCTAAAGCTTTCTGGTCCTACGTTAGAGAGGTGCAGTGAAAGATACAAACAGTGAGCTCGATAAGGGATATTGAAGGTAACATTACTTGCGATTCGAAGAGGAAAGCGAACATACTAAACGAATTTTACCAAAGTGTATTCACATCAGATTGTAACATAGAGATCCTCCCTAAGGTTAGTATACTGGATTTCATGCCATATATAACTTTTACGACAGACGGTATAGTTAAACTCTTACGCAAAATTAAGCCAAATAAGTTGCCAGGGCCAGAAGGCATTCCAGTAAGAGTGCTTAAAGAACTGGCAGAAAGCGTCGCCCCTTATCTCAAAATTATATTTTGTAAATCGATAAATGAAGGTAGGGTCCCATCCGATTGGAAATTAGCTAATATTAATCCTGTTTACCCTCCCCTGGACTACAACCTTGTCGTGGTGGAAGGGTTTGCCTGTTCCTATGACCTAAGGAGCTAGACTGGCTGGAACATAATTCCTGGTAGGGTCACCCATGCCAGAAAGATCAATAGGTAGGGGCCAGACGTAAGGTAGTCCACGCAGCGTCTGTACCTCTGTGAGGCGGCTGCAAAGGCGTCTGTTCCCCAGTGGGGCGGCCATAATGAGTGTTGATGTCACGGTAAAAAACACCGTTGAGGATGGCAACGGGATACCACCTCGACTACATATCCCATGTTATGATGCACAAACACAATAATATTGGTACTGGCAAAGGGATTCAGCCTTCTAGGATGAGTATCATGCCCGGCAGTGATGGGAGTAAGGCCATCTCGGTTGTCATTCCACGAAACCCTTACACAAGGAAAGACAACAAAAGAAGAGAGAAGATGGAAACGAGGGTGGGGACATGGAATGTTAGGTCAATGCTCAGGAAAGGGAAATTGGAAAACGTAAAGTTAGAAATGAAAAGGTCCAACATAAATGTATTAGGGCTATGCGAAGTGCGGTGGAAAGACGAGGGAGACTTCTGGAGCGACGATGTTAGAGTCATTTTCAGTGGGGGAAATACTAGCCAGAGGGGAGTAGCTGTAGTGTTGGATAAGAAAGTGGGAGAATCCGTGATAGCCACCGAGCTAATTAGCGATCGGGTTATGTCGGTAGAAGGCAAATCTGAACCAGTAAACACGGTTATAGTTCAGGTGTACTTGCCCACTAGTGATTACAGTGAGGATGATTTAGATATGGTCTATGAACACATAGAGTAGGTTATGGGAAGGGTTAAGGGCAATAAGAATCTCGTTGTTATGGGAGACTGGAACGCAGTAGTCGGGCAAGGCAAAGATGGGGAAGAGGTGGAAGAATTCGGTTTAGGGAAAAGGAACGACAGAGGACAGAAACTGATCAACTTTTGCAAAAGAAATAATCTGTGCATCACAAACACACTCTTTCAGCACCATTACAGACAAAGGTACACATTGAAAAATCCCGGGGATACAGATAGGTACCAAATTGATTACATTTTGGTAAGAAAGAGGTTTAGAAATAGTGTTAAAAACTCGCAAAGTTTTCCTGGTGCTGATGTCGACTCGGATCATAATCTGGTCATGACGAAAACCGAGCTTAAGTTTGAAAAGATCATTAGACCAAAACGTACACCCAAACGGAATTTAGAAGCTCTAAGGGGTGGGGAGTCTAAAGAATTTCAAGAGTCGGTCAGCAAGGCTCTTGATAGTAAGGGGAGGGAATTATCCACTAACGAGGAATGCGAAAAGCTTAAAATTTGTGTGAAGGATTGTTCTCAAAAACTGTTGGGAGGGTTAAACAAACTAAAACTAGAAAACCATGGGTAACTGTAGAAATGTTAAATAAAATGGAGGAAAGAAGGAAATGGAAAAGAGTCAACACTGACCATGGGCGCAGAATGTACAGAGCACTAAACAACGAACTAAGAAGGGAAACTAATAAGGCTAGGGAACAGTGGTGGAAGGGGCAGTGTAATGAAATAGAAAAGCTGGTGGAAAGCGGGAGGGCCTACCTAATGTATAGTAAAGTAAAGCATCTGACGGGGAATAGAATTAGTAACAGAATGGTGACGTTTAAAGACAGTAAGGGAAGTCTTAAGAACCTGGGGGATAAGGCCAAGAAATGTTTCTATGATTTAATTAGGAAAATTTATGATGAAGGGCCATGGTCAGAGGATTTTACGAAAACTATCTTGATTCCTTTACAGAAAAAGCAAAAGGCTACAGAATGTCGGGATTATCATACAATTAGCCTAATCTCTCACGCGGCAAAAGTACTTCTAAGGGTTCTGATTAGACGGGTTGAAGGAAAAATTAAAGGGCTAATCGGAGAAGACCAGTTTGGTTTTCAGAGAGGAAAAGGAACGAGGGATGCAATTGGGGTGATGAGAATACTTGTGGAACGAAGCCTGGAATTTAAGAGGGACTTACATGTATATTTTTTAGATTTTGAAAAGGCTTTCGATAGAGTCCAGTGGCCAAAACTGATAGGGATATTACAGAAATATGGGTTAGACTGGAAAGATAGACGTTAAATTCAAAATTTGTATCTGAATCAAACAGCATGCGTAAGGATAGCTGATGGGGAATCCGATTGGGCTGAATTGGGTAGGGGGGTAAGACAAGGGTGTCCTATGTCACCAACGCTTTTTAATATATATGCAGAGGAATTGGTGCAAGAAGCCTGGGAAGAAATAGGCAAGGGAGTAAAGGTTAGTGGGGATGTAGTGAGGTCTGTAAGGTATGCAGACGATAAAGCTAATGTCTGTGATTCCGTAAAGGGTTTGCAAACTTTAGTAAATGCTCTTAACAATAAAGCAAGGGAGTTTAATATGAAAATTAACGTAAGTAAAACTAAAGTTTTGAGGTTCACTAAAGGAAAGAAAGCTAAGTTAACCATTAGGATGGATGGGAAAAAACTAGAGCAGGTAGATACATTTTCTTATATGGGAAGTATTCTCTCATGGGACGGAAGATGTAAAGATAAGGTTTGTAAAAGAATAGCCTTGGCGAAGGAAGCCTTTATGAAGCGAAGGGAATTAATGACCAAAGGTATTGATAAAGGAATCAGGAAATGATTGGTGAAATCCCTGGTCTGGAGTGAGTTGATCTATGGGTGTGAAACGTGGACCTTGTGAAAGGAAGAAGTCAAGCGATTGGAGGCCGTCGAGATGTTGGTGTGGCGTAGAATGGAAAAAGTTTGTTGGGTTGATAGGAATACAAACACGGAGGTGTTAGAGATGGTTGGGGAGGAGGGGGCTTTAATTAACATGATTCAGCATTGTCAGAAGAAATGGGTGGGTCAAATATTGAGGGTAGAGGGATTGGTAAAGGTTGTAATGGAGGGTATGATTCAGGGGTAAAGGCAGAAGGGAAGACAGAGACAGAAGATGTTGGACTACATAAGGGGTGGGGTTAAATATAAGGATATGAAGGAGATGGCTATTAATAGGGGTTTTTGATTGTTCCAAACCTACCAAAAGGTAGAACACTTATGTTGATTCCTGTTTACAAAAGCGGATTAAAGGAGGACCCAGGAAATTATAGACCCATATCATTAACTTCACTGTCCGGAAAGGTAATGGAACATATTGTCGTAAGCTCACTCATGGGATTTTCAGATAGAAATGAATTCCTCGACGCGAACCAGCATAGTTTTCAAAAGTCCCGATCATTTAATACCTAACTTGCTCTATTTCTACACGATATCTTAAAGCCTGCGGAGAGTAAAAAGAGAGGGGACGCTATTTTCCTCAATTTCAAAAAAGCATTCGATAGAGTCCCCCACTACAAACTGATTTAAAAACAAAAATTAGCGGGCATTATCAAGGAAGTAGTCGACTGGGTTAAGGATTTTCTCTACGAGAGGGAACAACAAGTTGTACTGGATGGCGTTAGCTAAAATAGAGTCAAAGTTACCTCTGGCGTACATCAAGGCAGTGTAATTGGACCTCTTCTTTTCCTGATTCATATCAATGACTTGAGTGACAAGATAGTTAGCAATGTGAGGATATTTGAAGATGACTCGGTTATATATAGGGAAATAACAAACGAGGAAGACCGAACATCTCTCTCAAACGATTAAGTACTCATCCAAAGGTGGTGCAAAAAATCGGAATGAGATATTAACGTAGATAAATGCTCCGTAGTTAATTTCTTCGAAAGGAAACAATTGCTTCCAAATCACCAGTACAAAATTAATGGAATGAAAAAAAAGTAGTAGATTCAGTTAATATCTCGCGATCAACATTACTAATAACTTAAATTGGAGCACGCATATTCGAAAAATCTGCGGCAAAGCAAGTAAAAGGCTTGACTTTGTAAAGCGTATTGTCTGTAAATGCGATGAAAAGGTGAGAGAGCGATGTTATTTTACCTTGATCGAACCCCCAAGTGCAGCCTAAAGCGGTTCGTTTTGTTAAGAAATGTTACGATAAAAAAGCAAGCGTTATGAATATGCTCTCAGACGTAGGTTGGGAATCCTTGAAAGAAAGGAGATTGGAGGCTAGGCTGCGATTGCTTAATAAATCCAGGGACTAGCAGTTGCTTACTGCCTGCTCCGCAGGGGAACTCGCCCTCAGCAGTGAGATCAACTGATATAGACTTAACTATGTTAAATGACGCGCAAGCGATAGGTAAGCGGCGTTCGTCATCCCAAAACAAAACGTCTCACACTGCCCTCATTTTCCCGATTTTTCAAATTTTCCCTTTTTTTAGGACAGACGGACGGACACGATTCTGTCTTAATATATATAGAAACTACATTTTCAGAAGATACAATCGGTATCATGTAACTCCCCTGCTACCTCGGTCGATCCGATAATGACCGTCAGTTAAGAGAAATAGATGCTAGGACAAATCGTTTTAAAATTCATTCTTTCCACGAACAATATACGACAATAACCGAAGAAGGAAGTAGTTTAGATTCAACTGGTGTTTACACCCCCTGCCACACGCCGAAAGGCGGCTTCTAGGGTATAAATGTAGATCTAGATGTAAGAAAGTTTACTATTAAAACGTAGTGCTGACAAACAATCAGATACCATTCCAATTACCTTTATTTATTCCTGCATGTTATCTTTATACTAAGCGTTATGTTTCACTTGCTTTCCTCTATA
This sequence comes from Sympetrum striolatum, assembly GCA_947579665.1. Taxonomy (NCBI): domain Eukaryota; kingdom Metazoa; phylum Arthropoda; class Insecta; order Odonata; family Libellulidae; genus Sympetrum; species Sympetrum striolatum. Next base: position 30,185,204 of record OX388352.1, read on the forward strand.
TTTAATCATCTTCCTACACTTTTATTACTCTTGGTTTCGTAAACCAGTACCAACACTTACTCCTGGAGTCATCCACGTTCTTGATGAGGGGGGGGGGAGGGAGGATTTGGGGGGAATACGTAACACCCTAACGTGGGGACCCGGCCAGATCAGAGTGGCGTGCAATGGGGTTCATCCTCATGCCTAAGGATCTCCCCTTTACCACTCATAGCTGGTTAACCGCGGGATCCGACCTCATAGACAGAAAGATCGAACTGGTGAGAAGAGAGGGCTAAGTTAGCTCCCCCCAGCAGAAGAAGGTGAAAGAAAGGGCCCTGGAAAAGATGCCTACATCTGTAGGCCTTTCGGCTAGGGTTGAGAGGAGTAAGGCATTACTCCCTCTTCCCCTACAGAGCAGGTAGTTAACACATAAAGATACACTCCATTTAAAGCTGCAATCAATATTTGGATTGGCAGCAATTACATGAATTTATTTTACTGAGTTTAGAAAGCATTGACTTGAATGTATTTCCATGACTTACTGCAATAATTACTTGTCATGGTGAAATGCTTAAAATCATATTTAATTCGAATTAAAGAACTAATATTTCAAATTGTAAAAATGTTTCATCATCTATGGTAAATTACACTTATCTGAACAATAAGCTGCAATTAAGCAATTGAAAAATTAACAAAGTAATGATTAAATTAAATTAGATTTAATATGTAAAGATTGTTAATACTCACAAGGTTACATCGGGAGGGTACATTGGGAGCTTTAGCTTCAGCACTTACCCTGTAGAAAGGAATTAAGGAATGAGTATTAAAAGGTAAAATCTTTTGAAGTATAACTATGTATGAATGTTTATACAGAACTTAAACGAATCATTATAATTTTCTATATGTTTCTTTTAGAGCAGTAATGTGCAAATACGACAAATCACTATCCACAAGTTAATCACAGTAATGGCTCTCAATGGTCCATCTTAGCCATATATCTTCTGTATTTTTTGCAATTTACAATGATAAATAATATTTTACGTTATCTTGATTGCCTTTTCTATAACTGTCTGTTTCTATTGTCCATCCTCAACTTTCTTAATTATTTATATTGCAAATAATTTTACTCAGTTATGTTATGAAATACTTCCAAGAACATTCCACCACTTCATTATGAAACGAAGGTATCGCTTAAAAAAATTCAATAACTAATTCTTAATGATAAATTTAGATATTTGATAATGATTTACTAACAGAATAAGACGCACTTTCAAGCCCAACAACGTAAATCAAAAATGAATCTAATTTACTTAAATGTAATTAAACAAATGAATGCCAGCCATCTGCTCCAGGAAAAACATTGTTTCCACGAAGCGAACAATGCAAGTATTATCATGATTTTTAATATTATAATAGTGAATTTTTATTTTAGGAGGTAGGAGAAATTCGGTCACCAATTTTGGATGCTACGGCTAAAAATCTGAAGGTCGTTGAGGACTGTTATCGGTCGGCTCTTTGGAATTTGTTTGTGCTTCCATGGAAGACGTTCCCAATTTTTGGAGAAAAACTTTAAAGTGAAAGTAAAGGAAAGGGAAAGCAAAACATCAATGGATATTTGAAGAAGCATATCTTAAATACTTGAAATTCCGCATTCTTTTTTTGGGACCATGGAGATAAAGAGAAAGAGTAAGTATATGTTTGTTACTTTATCTTTAAAATAACTTTACATAAATTTAAAATTTATCACTAATAGGATTGCATTTATGAAGTATTTGGTAATATTTTTAGGAAATTTCATTCGTAAACTATCGTGAGCTCTATGAATTTTCAATCTTCACCTCAATCTTAAAAGATATGCACTTTTCTATCATATCAATTAGTTATCGTTTAATCCTTCTTATATCACAAACATACACCCTTCCGTTTTATCTCTGCGTTTCTGAAAATAATCGCGGAACGGCATTTCTGCTTTTAGATAAACAGTATCTGAAGTCAATTGATAATTTGCTTTTATTTCTTGATTAAGATGTACAGTTTTCTAAAAATTGTCTTAATAACTCGAAGATGAAAAAACATGAGATAAAAGAAACAATTAAGATGAAGTTCCACTAACTGAAAGCCGAATCTTTTGAAAAGAAAATCTATTTAAATCAATACCAGGACTTAGAAGCCATAAAGCATTAGTTTTACTACTTTCAACAAGGAATATTTCATAATAAGTAAAAAATAAACAATCGATGTTAATCAATATGTCAATAAATTATTGACAAAGTATGAATAACGTAATGGATATTAAGCTTCCATACATGAACATCTTTGAGCTTTTTGCGGGAAGGATTTTATAAATGAATGTACGTGTCCTATCTATGTTTGCATATTCCCTCTTGTCCATCATCATAACATATCACTCTAGACCAATTCAAATGACATTATGTGTTTGCATAGCGAAGTTAAGGATAGTGTATTTTGAACGTAGGAATGCGCATTTGTTGGCGTGAAGGTCACTCTAGGTCTTTTAACAAGATTTTGGACTTTGATACTTTAAGATATTATAAAAATGTATCGTATGAAAGGGGTCTTCGGATGTGTTGTTTTAGATATTGTTAAATCTATAATATGTAAGTGAGATGATTGAGAAACTTCTGAAGTGACAAGAGACTTATAAAAGAAACAATGTAAAATATTATTATATAGGAACAGTAATTATAGAATACATCTGATGTAAATGTGGGAATAAATAGGTGGAGTAATATGGGGATGTTTACTAATGTTTAATTGTAGCAAACAATAAAAAAAGATATTTATTAGTTTTACTATTATGTTCCGAGGCAGTGGAAACGAAATCACAACCCACGGGCGACGCCTGCAGTGCATGCAAATGCATACGATAACCAATTATCCAATTTCTAATTCTAAATAACTAACAAAAAGTCAACGACTGCTGCGGCTTCCACGAAATTCCGTCAATGCATCTTTGCTTTCTAAGTTACAGCGATTTACTTTTATTAAAATCATTGGAAGTCGAGAATCAGCGAGTGTTCTGAAATGCCCTATCGATTGTTGCATAGCAGGGATCCGAAATATATTTTTATATGCTATGGAGCACTTATGTAGAAACACAAATAATTGTGTTTATGATGCTGTCATAAAATCGATGGACTTAAAGAAATGTTGCATGCGACTTTTACAATATGGAAGCATGATGAAAAGTATCAACGCGCCTGATTATCTAAACACTGGTTAAAACAAACTCTAATATCGCGAATTGCAAAGAAGTTCCAATGAATATCATCATGTTGTACTCATAATGTTACATTGCAGTTCATTAATGTAACTGAATTATTTTGCCGTACTAACGGTAATATTCTATATTCACTAGAGCTCTCCTATTATATCGAAACTAATTAAGGAAATATTCACCAAGTCTTTCCAATTACGTAAACGATATGCAAATGATAAAAGCCAATAAAATGAAAACATGCATTTATTGAAAATGAAATCCGTCGATAAAATGTACATATGAATTTGCTTACCTAAAAAGTTGACATCTTGGTTGCAGGAGTCCACGAAACTCTTAATCTCTTCAACGACTTTCGATTTTGAAACACGCGAGACGAACACACCAGGAAAACATCTAAATGAGAGGTTATTTACTTGAAATCTAGAAAAAATATAAATTAAATTAATATCACATATAATAATTGCTTTTAGGTAAATATTCTAATCTGCAGCCTTGAGCATGTACAGACATGACCGATATGATGGGCGACTTTCAAAGGAGATTTCTGTTACATTAATTTCAATATCTCTTCCCGCTTACTATTGAGGATCGCTACTTTAAAACCCTAAAATACAGGCATGAAAATCACTATCGAAATTTAATACTGGTGACTCTAATAATTCATTAGTTATTTAGTTAGTTGGACCCTTTATTGGCGAGGTTAGGCCCAGGTGGGCCTCTCTTCCACCTAACCTCGTATGTCGTTACATTTAAACTTATTAAAAACTCTACTTATTAAAAAAATACAAAAAAAAGAAGAGTAGGGTGTGGGAAAAATCTATGCAACTGAAGGTTGACTAAGAAAAAACCCACGTTGCGGGAAAACACCCACAAAGAAGGGGGGTGAAAAAAACCCGCGAAAACACAGTAATAGAAATAAGTACAATAATACACAAACATAGATATATGAAAAGTGAAAAAGATTATATATGAACAATTGTTTAAGAAAGTAAATTTAACAAAATGTATAGAAGATCTAATTGATTTAGTTATAATAAAAGTTTAAAGCTATAATAAACTAAATAATCTAATATTCTATAAGCTACCATATAGTATATTAAAAATTTTATAAAATTTCTTCAGCCGGAGGCATTTGTCAATAGATGTTTTCATGGACTGTCTTGAAGTCCTTGTCATTTTATTGGTAATTCCTGTTAAATGGAGGTGCCTGTAAAAAAGAAAAGGAAAGAGGACACGGTAGATGAGAAGTATTCAAGGATTAACAAAGTAATAAGTGAATCAAGTAGCATCCATGCTCTAGTGTAAGAAGTTTACCGGTAGGTGTTGGAATGATGTCAGGTGCTAAAAGGATAGTTGATGCTCAGAATTGAATAGTCTATCAGTGATATCACGCTTGAAAGTGGGGAAAGATGATTGCGCTGATTTAGAAAGAGTATGTGCATTCCAGTATTTTGCTCCAAGTACTAGAAACGTTTTACTGCATAAATCTGTTTTATGAACTGGTATCGAGAGTTTGCCGGAGGGACGAGTTCCTAGTAGTTTTGAATTGTTAAGATTAGTAAAATAGTTAATAAAGTAACTGGGACAACTTTTATTAAGAACTTTGTGAACGAGGTTAAGGGTATGCAGTTTTCTTCTTGAGTGAAGACGTAGCCATTTCAATTCTTTGAATAGTGGGGACACGTGATCTGATTTTTTGGCATTGAAGATGAACTTGATAGCATGATTAAATGCTCTGTCCAACTTAGAGGTTACTGCTTTGTTTGCTTCATTTATAAGTGTGTCAGAATAGTCAAAGATACGAAAAACTAATGCTTGAACGAGTAATTTCTTTAGCTGAAGTGGTAGTATATGTCTCAATCGTTTCATACTATGGATAGTTGAGTAAGACTTCTTGCAGACAGCTGATGCTTGAGGAATCCAAGTAAAGGATTGATCAAGTCTTACACCTAGGTTATTTACAGATGAACTGTAATCGATTTCAGTATTTTCAATTTTTATTCTAGGTAGCGTGGTTATGCTGATGCTACTAAGTGTCTTGGGATAACCAAAAATTATGGCTTGAGATTTGCTGGGATTAATTTTGAGTGCCAAAGAGTAAAGCCATGAATGTAGGAGGGAGATATCATTATTCATAAGTTGAATAGCTTCTAAGGAATTTTTTGGCTCTGTTGATAGATATATTTGCAGGTCGTCAGCGTATAAATGATAAGAAGTGTGATTCAAGTACGAGGATAGGTCTTGAAGGTAGAGGGAGAATAACAAAGGGCCGATAATAGATCCCTGAGGAACGCCATGATTGTTAACCAATATGGAGGAATAACTGTCATTGGTAAAGCAAGTTTGAGATCTGTTCACAAGGTATGATGGAAATAATGATAAGGTGGAATGGGAAAGATTAAATCTCATCAGTTTGGCTAAGAGTAAATCAATCTCTACTGAATCGAATGCTTTACTAAGGTCAATTAGAGCAAGAAAAGTTATTTTCTTATTATCCATGGCTATTTTGATGTCATCTGTGACTTTAGTAAGTGCAGTGGAGGTGCTGTGGTGACGCCTAAAGCCAGACTGGAAAGGATCGAAGAGATTGTTCTCAGATAAAAATTTAGTAAGCTGCTGATGCACTAGGCGTTCGAGACCCTTGGATAGTGATGGAAGAATACTTATCGGGCGGAAATCATTAGCATTGTGTGGAGTGCTTACTTTAGGAATAGGGTGTATTACTGAGGTTTTCCATTGAGATGGAAAGAGAGGAATTAAATATATGCGTGATATAAGGAAGGAAGGCATAAAGGATTATATGGATGAATTGAATCGGGATACCATCGATTCCTGTGGCAGTGGATTTTATAGCTAAGAGGGAACTTTTTACTTCACTGATGGATAACGGCTTAAATTTGAATTCTGACTTGGTAAGTGGAGTTAGTCTGGATATCGACAAAAGTGACTCGTGTAATTCATTTGGTGTTATTTTTGTGTAGTTGATAACGAAATGTTCGTTCAAATTGTCGGGCGTTAAATTATGATGTAAGGAGTCTTTAGATTTACCTATACCTAGTTTCGACAATCCTTTCCATAGAGATCTACCGGAAGAAATCTTAAGGAGTTCTTTTGCAAATTTGGCTTTAGCGTTTCTGATTGCTCTTTTGACTTTGTTTCGGAGTGATTTGAATTCTTCGAAATCCGATAATAGTTTAGATTGTTTGTAATAACTTAAAGCTTTATCTCTTCGTCTCATAAGAGATAAAATTGAATCACTTATCCACGGAGTCGGTTGGTTTTTCACACGTTTGGTTAAGAGAGGAGCGTGCTCGGATATTAATTCTGCAAAAATTGTATTTAGTAGCTCAACTTTTCCATCTACATCACTAATTAGGTATATATCATCGAGTGGGAGATAAGACATCGAATCATGTAAGGCATTTAAGTTCATATTATTTATGTTACGATATGTTATCAATTTAGGTGTATTTCTCTTCGAGCGTGTTACGTAGTTAATGTATATGAGATCGTGTGCAGAAATACCGGGTGCAGAAATTTGTCCATGATTTAAAACTTTACCTCGATTGCTTACAAGAATAAGATCTAATAGTGAGGCTGAGTGGTTAGTAAAGAACGTTGGATCAGAGGAGAGAATGTGAAAGTTCATGGAATTGAATACCAATTTCAGTTGCTTGGATTCAGCACTATTTGCGCAGAGGTTAGTGTTGAAGTCTCCCAAAATTATCACATCGTCGTAAAGGTGTAAGATATCTGACAAAGCCTCTTCAATGTCAGTAAAGTAACCTATCTTTGGGGGTTTATATATAACGCAGTAGAGCAGTTTTTTACGCTTTTGATTAATTTCGAGCATAATAAATTCGGGTCGCCCGCAGTAGTTTGGTTGTGAATGAGAAATTAGTTTATGTTGGAGATCATTACGTAAGTAAACACATACACCACCGCCTGTTTTACCAATTCTATCATTTCGGACAAGTTTAAAATCCGGAATATTAACGAGTGAAGACGAAATATTTGGTTTTAACCATGACTCGCTAAGACCAATAATATCAATGTCATTGACTGTTCCTATAAGTTTAATTTCATCTACGTGTGCCATTATACTCTGAGCATTGATGTGTACTGCCATGAGTGATCTTTTATGGAGTGAGGCTATTTTGCGGAGACTTTCCGATGCTGTGCACAAATCATTAGTCTGCGAGCTGGTAGTACAATGAGATGGAGACTCGATTAGGGAGATAGTGAGGACATCCGAGTTTGGAAAGAATGAGCATGCGTTGGGATTCAGTGAGTCACTACGTTTTGTTGGAAAGAATTGTGTAGCCAAGGGACTCAGGTAGGAAACACCGGGGGGTGAAAGAGCATGTTTTTGACATGTTTGAATATGAGTAGGGATGTTCCAAGAATTGTAAGTGTTCATGATTTAGCCAAGAGTAAATGACTTTAAGGAGTAAGAAATGAGAAGGAATTTCTACTGTATAGACTAAAACGAAAGAGCTTATGCTCACGGCGAGAAAGAAGTAGAACTAAAAAAATTAGGGATCTTTAGAAGAAAAGGAAATATAATCTGAAGTGCAAGAGGTAGAAAAGTTTATAAAGAGAGAAAGTAAAGAAGTTAAAAAGGGTTAAGAAGAAAAAAAATAAAAAAGGAGAAAGAAGCGAGTTAACAGAACTCTCACTTAACTTAGTTTCATTATGAAGCCGGAGTACTGAGTTGGGAGCGTGGCTTGTCGATGGTCTGCTTAATTCTGTCGATGTCCTGGAGGGTTGTTGCTGTGTACTTGGTTTCATTGGGCCCTAACACCATCACCCTACCGTCAAAGGTCCACACATTCTCTCGGCCAAAGGAATCCTTGGCCTCATCAAGAAGTCTTTTCCTATATCTGGTTAGAGATTCAGTGATTAGGAACCCAGTCGTCTCCAGTGCCTTCTTGTTCCTCCACACGACTTCGCGGTCCGCATATGATATAAATTTCACTATCAACGGCCGGTTACGTTTGCTATTGCGGTGCCACTGGCCGATACGGTGGAGAGAAAATTAATTTTTTTTGAAAGGGAAATTCAAAATTCGGTTTGGAAGGAGAAAAATTAATTACCTATGATGATGAGTAGCGAGTTAAATACTATTCAAAAGAATAGACGCAGCCTTATTTATATCGACGATAAAATACAAAAAGTGAGAAATATACCTTTCAATTATACGATGCCTATTTAACATCGACACCGTAAAGACCAGAACAAGATGCACCAAATAAATTCAGTAATGGTACTTAAAGTATCCCAATCAAAGCTATAAAAATATTATGAATGCAACAAGATATAAATTATATAATTTAAAATTACATTATAATTTAAAATAAAAGTATTTAGTGGTGAAACAATTCCTATGTCATCTAAGATAAGCAGTGGATTTCATATGCTCTAAAAGAGCACTCGGCTAAGTCTCTGAAATGCTCCCAATGTTTGTCAGTAGAGCTGTGACTATCTATTGCTATAGGTTACTTCTATTAACTCTTTGAAATTCTTTTTTTAGCAACTGCTATAAATGTTGAGTTTATTGAAGTAATGAAGAGATCAAACATAGAACTTTCAATGAAAAAAAGCCCGCATTTAGGGAATAAAAGTTTTGTTAAGATTTTGGACAAATGCGAAACGCATTAAAAATGAAATATTGAAAATTAACGTTAAAATAATCTAAAAGAGCAAACTGAAAGTCAAACAAAAAGATATTCGATCTATTTCGGCACAACTTAATTGCTGCAAATTAAATTTACTCATTTCAGAAGGCGAGGCGTAATTAATAAATTATTTAATATTATTATTATTACTTTGTTAAAAAATTGTTTAATCTTTAACAAACTAATTTCACTGTGTGGCCTTGCGCCTAATGGTTACTTCGGAAAAGTCGTTATATTATATAGTGCATTCGGAACTCCAATATTCAAGTAGTCACCGGTAGACATGAAAATTTGAAAGAAAATACAATGAAGATATGAATCAATGAAAATAAAATTAAAATTGTTAAAAATAAATACAAATTATAAAAACCAAGATTAGAACACCAGTTGTCGGTGACCGTGATACTCTTCCGTGACGAATTCCTTCAACGAACTTTGATTTCGAGAGACGCACGTAAATCATCGATGGGATACGTTAAATTTACTTAAAATCTGGAAAAAAATAGAAAATGCAATTAATATAAAATTAAGTAAAACTAATCAGGAAAATATTCTTATCTGAAGCGTTGAAGCGCTATGGACGTTAACAATTTGAGAGTTGACTTTCAAATGAGATTTCCGTTATTTTAATATCAGCATATCCGTAATGCATACTATTAAAGATAACGACTTATTCTTCATCGAGATAGATGCACTTTCATTGATCTAGGACTGAAATTCTGATGACGATAATTGATCTGACAAAACGGTAATTAACTATTCATGCATCCTTTTTCGACTGTAAATTTAGAACTTTGGTTCAGGTGAAACATTCCGTTGCCGCACTCTCGAGCATCGAATCAAATTCAAAAGAATGGTCGTGGGCTGTATCGGATTAAAAATAAAATGAAGACAATAAATTAAACTACTAATATAAGAAATAAACGTGATAAATGAAGTATCGGAACGAATCCAAATAATACAATTCCATAATGAAAGTAAATCGAATTTAATTTAATTATATTTAATCTAGGCTCGCTAAAACAATAAACTTCGATATACATTAAACTATTATGGATTGGGAAAATGACTCAGTTATTTTCAATTGACTGTAACCGTTACATTCAAAATTGGTTTTTTCCGTTATTCTATTGTTTGATAAATGTATACTCCTGGCCAAAATTAACGCAGCACCTCCCTAGCGATCCTTACGGCTGGTGCTGCGTTAATTTTGGCCAGGACTGTACCACGCGAAAATCCCAGTTTGATCCAGTTCCCTTTCCTATGGTTCTTCACTTGATATTTAGCGTAAAATAAATAAGTTTTTCCTTTTTTAACATAAGCATCGATTAAAATTTATGATATTTTTTATGACGTTCATTTGCGACAGTATCATTACGTGCTTATCAAATCGGATTATTAATTTATCGAACAGTAAGACGATCGATTTCAAAGAATGTACATTGAAGAAAAAGAAGTAATCTTCTATCTCGGAAGACGACTGCACTTAATGGCCTACTCATAGACAAAGAAAAGTGGCGCATCTATAATTCGCAATGTCGACACTTGACATATCTACATTTACAAATCGCAAGGAAAATTCTTCATTGATAGGAGACTAAAAAAATGAAATTCTATTCGGATATCTAAAATTACATACCATAAATACGAAATCCTAAGTCGTGACCACAGAAATCCTGACACCTTGGAAAATACTCCACGAATAGTGACTCCACTCCACTTATATAAAAACAATAATAACTTAACGAGTAACAATAATTGAAAAATAATCAATTGTTTAGTTATAATAAAATTGACCATTTAATATATGTGTTTTTTATTTCTAATTTAAGCTTTGATTTACTTTTCTGGCACTCGTTAACGACGAAAATTTACAAACTAATCATAACGTAATTACCAAATCGAGTGATTGCAAAAAAGAATTTTAAGTGAAACTGAGAGTAAAAGGAATACGAGATAACGAGAAAGAATTCTTCTGTCTTCAGGGACGACTGAACTGAATGACCTTCTCATAGACACGGGAACGTTACTCACAAATATTACGCAACAAACGAACTTATAATATCAGAAATTCCAACTCAAGGTAGAAAATTTTACTTTGATAAGAGACTTCAGTTTCAATTAAGATATTTCATGCAGCATATCATACAGAGGAATTCCTTCGTGACGTTCACTGATATATTAACACACCGAAATTCGTTCTCTCTTTTCGTTAACGAATAATATGGAACATGAATATTTATTAAGGAGATTGCTAGACTTTAGGAATATTAATTATTAACAAAAAATCGTTTAACTTTACAATATGGCTCCGATTCCCAGGTTTCCCAATTAACACAATTCGATAAATTTAAATTCTAACGGTTATTTCAGAAAATTCAGTAAACGGTACTCACCTGAAGAAATCCGAACAGCAAATGAGAACTTTACCGTTTGAACAAATTTTGAACACTATTCCTGTGCTGTGATTGGTCCATTTCGGATTCGCTGTCATTGGCCCTGACCACCCTCGGTTTTTATAATCAATAATTACAATTAAATTAATAGCCAAATCAATGAGATATTGTTATTATTGATTTTTAAGAATTTTTTTCTTGCTAATTATTTTTAAGCATTAATTTTAAATTTTGAATATATTATTATAACTACTTATAATCTATAAACAAATGAATGGGATAAGTAAATGGGTATACATCTGTTTTTTTTATTTGATAAGTTCATAGAAAATGAAATTATGTATTGTTGAAAGTGAATTTAAAAGGTTTTGGATGTAATTTTTTTAAATGTTATTTATTTTCACAAAATGCTAATTTGGCGATAAACTAGAATATACGAGTATCCATACCATAAATCAATTTATTTTAATATTACACCAGGATTACGACATCAAGGTATTTAATCATACATTGTAACTCCTGATTTTCTGTAACAAAGAACAGGATTTGCTTAAGCGCACATTTAATTGATTTACATTGCTATTGATGGCAATACTTTATAAAAATATTAATTTAAAGAAGCATTTACTATCCAGAATATCTCCATTATATATGAAAAGATTAATTTATTTTCACCGTAAGAATTCCTTTGTTTCGATATATCTTCACAGTGATTGATTCTCAATCGCAAAAAATCTCGTGGTTTGGTTATGTGTCCATATCTACTTCAACACAAACATTCATCTTTTTAAGTACTAGAAGGCAAACATTGCTGTCACTGAAATATCTATAAGAAGAAAGAATATATATCTTCATTTTAAAATCATGTTTCAATATGTAAACTTTTACCACTGAACCTATTAGTAAGGGGTTATTCCCATTATTTTTTTGCAGAAGCAGATAAATGACTATCTATCCCTTAGTTTTGTCTTCTTAATAGCAGTAAAATTATCAAGCTAAGGAGATAAAGGTGGGATTTGTGTCTGCCCTTGATGTAGATTGTTAAGGAAATGCAATATTTTTAGTAATAATTGTTCTGAAGTTGCATTAACTTTTCCTAACCTGCGAGAAAACCATGGCATATCTGCCTCATCCCTCATAATATCCAGAAGGCCTCATTCCCTCTACCAAATGAATTTTAGCTAATGGTGAAGAGATCGAGAATTTACCAGCATTTGAGCTGACGTCTCCTTGATATACCTCTAAAACATCAAGCCAACCAATCAAAGTAATTTCAAAGTGAAACATTAGACAACTGGAGATTATAGGTCTTGATGGATTTACAAATTAACATTCAAATTTAATTTCGTTAAAATTTACTACTCTTTCTCACTAGAAAGATAGTGGCTGGCAATGGAATCATTCGATAAATCGAATAAACAGCATCGAAAATGCTGCTATCTTTCCGGGCTAAACAATATTACACGTTCTGACAAACTAACAGATTCTATCAAATAGGAACATCGTTTTAGTAATTACATAATTATCTCCTCCTTAGGCTATGATATTGATACGAAAACTTGGCATAGATTGAAAATATAGACGTAAAATTAGATATAATTCATTCCATACTTACATTTATGTCATATATCACTGAAGGCAATATGTTTGTTTTCGAAGGTGGCACAATTCGTAAAACTCTAGCATTAACATTCATCCATACCTAGGTTGTCCTTCATTGACGATTCTTTAATCACTGATTTAGAATTCTACACTGGTACACCCTTACTAAATGTAATCACTGATTATATAATTGATTCTGCTCTAAAGCCAAGCATTTCTGGTTATACCACGGATGATTTGGAGTTATACGTCGTTCTTGTAGCACATTCACAGCATAACATTTATCCATAAGCACACTCGATCTTGATCCCTTACAACAAATCCACTTTACCTACATAAAATAATAATTAGCACTCAAATATCACTTAATTTTGGCTCTTTACTTACATACTCAATACACCACGAGGCGATTACGAGACCATTACCGCGCTTTCCAAAAATCGATCGTCTTGAAAAACCTGAATCACGTATATGGCGTTTCAGAATAAGTGAGTAATGTTTTTCTCGTGACTGACAGTCCTCGTTTCTGTTCTCACAATGGCGGCCATTATCTACCTCTAAAATACCAGCATATTTTTCTTGCGAATGTTCCATCAATGCTAAGAAAATCGGACACGTGAATTTACCAGAGGAATACTCGAAGGCCTTTCTTCGTAGTTATATCTGAACCTTCACTCTTGTGATTTCCGTCTAACTTAGACAAAGAGTTAAAAAAGTGGTACTACAGTATATATAACTCAACACCTTAATTGTGTCGTATGTGATAGTGGTAAAAGCGAATGTTATTAAATCCCGTTAAAGTAATAGCAACTAAAATACAGATTATATCCACAAATTAGGAATTTGTGAGATGAGGTGAGAAGAAAAGCTGAGGAAAAGATTTGAAGAGGAAAGACACAGAAGGTATGAATGTTGAAATACTGTTCCTTATACAAGATCTTTAAAATAATGCAATACAACTCAAAGAGAATGTCTAACTATAGAGTGTTCTTTTTGACAGGATTTAGGTGTACACCTTTTATTATCATTGCAGTAAAGTATACGACAATTTTGTGAATCTAGGAGTATCTTGTTTTCTATTTAGGAAAGGGTATCATATTATTAATCAACATATCTTAATTATAATTAGCACCATCACTAGTTTCCTTAAGGTAACTTCGTAGAAAAGGAGAAAGTCTGTTTATATATTGAAATATTATCGAAAAATCCATGTTAATTCTTTGAGTGTACAAATGCGCTTCTCCCATTCATTTGTTCATATATTAAGAGTAGTTATAATATTAATAGCAAAGTGTAAAATTGATATTTACAAAAATGTAGATGTTCGAATAATGCTAAAATTCAATTTTAACAATTTCTAATTGAAATAGCTATTGATTTAATTATAATTATAGATTATAAAAACTGAGGGTGGTCGGGGCCAATGACAGCGAATTCGAAATGGACCAATCACAGCACAGGAATAGTGTTCAAAATTTGTTCAAACGGTAAAGTTCTCATTTGCTGTTCGGATTTCTTCAGGTAAGTGACCTTTTACTGAATTTTCTGGAAAAAACCGTTAAATTTAAATTTACCGACTTGCGTTAATTGCGGAACCTGGAAATCGGAGGGATATTTTAAAGTTTAACTCTATATTTTTCTTATTAATTTGTATTTTTAAAGTCTAGCTATCTCCTTTTAGATATAATACTCACGTTCGTGATTATTTGTCGACGAAATGAGAGAACGAATCTCGGTGTGTTAATATATCCGTGAATGTCACGAAGGAATTCCTGTGTATGGTATGATTAAAAAAATATCTTAATTGAACTTATTGTCTCTTATCAAAGGAATATTTTTTACCTTGGTTTGGAATTTCTGATATTTTAAGTTCGTTTGTTGCGTAATCTTTGTGAGTAACGTTTCCGTGTCTATGAGAAGGTCATTCAGTTCAGTCGTCCCTGAAGACAGAAGAATTCTTTCTCGTTATCTCGTATTCCTTTTACTCTAAGATTGCACTTAAAATTCTTTTTTGCAATCACTCGATTTGGTAATTAAGTTATATAAAGTATGTAAATTTTCGTCGTCGATGAATGTCAGGTTTTCCAATCTCATTGTATAGAAACTAATTCTCAAATGAATAACTTAATGCATTCATATTTTTCTTTAATTTGAAATTACCTGCTACTGATTACTGCTATAAGTTTGCCAACTTGCATTAATATCGTAACCTATTAAATCGAAGAATAACTGTAAAGACTAGTGATTTATTTTGTGCTCTTTGTTATTCGTTAAGTGATTTCGGTTCAGGATTTGAAATGTATTTTCAGTTGATTTAGTAACTTTTCGATTTTTAAATGTCAATATGTCAAGAGTCGATTTGGCGTATTATGTTTGCACCACGTTCTTTGCTCTATGAGTAGCTAATTTAGTTCAGTTGTCTTTCGAGATAGAAGAGTACTTCTTCACTGTGCATTCCTTGAAATCGATCGTATTATTACTGTTCGATTTAGTAATAATCCGATATTATATGCACGTAATGATATGTCTGTAAACGATCGTCGTAAATGAATATCATGAAGTTCAGTCGATGTCTAAAATACTAATGAAAAACGTATGTCTTTTACGCTGAATTTTAAGTAAAGAAGTTTACGAAAAAGAATTTTAACGAACCTGAACTTTTGGGTGATATTTAGTAAATGTCTTGAACAATTGAATAACGGAAAATATTTGTTTGAATGTAACGGTTACAGGCCATTGAAAATAACTGAGTCACTTTCCCAATCTATAATACTTTAATCTATATCGAAGTTTATTCATTATTGTTTCAGTGAGCTTAAATTAAATATTATTACATTGGATATGATATACATTCATTATGGGATTTTACTATTTCGAGTCGTTCCGATATTTCATATATCAAGTTTAGTAGTTTCTTCAATTAGACGTGTAATTCTTCCAAATTTTGTGTATTCGCTGTTAACTATATCCATTCTTTTAATTTTATTCGATTTGGTACTCGTCAGTATGCATACAAGATTTTTGTCTTTCTCTAGCGAAGTTCGACCTTACTGTAGTAAAGAGATGCTTGAGTGGTCAATTACTGTTTTTTCCGACTCCTTCTTCATCAGAGTATCATTCCCGTATTGATGGCAATGCGTTTATCTCGATAAAAATTATTTCGCTATATTTAATACTATCCATAACTAGTATGCTGATTTAAAGTAATGGAAATCTCATTTGAAAATTGACGTTCGTATTGACAACTCTATGCATGCTTCAGGCTTCAGAGTAGAATATTTAAAGGATAGCTATAATTTGATATCACATTAATATCTTTTACTATTTTTTTCAGATTTTAAGCGAAAAATACCACTCCTTTCGTTGTTTTAAGCTGTGTGGTTCTCTCGTGTATCAAAATCAAAGGCCGTCGAAGATAGTCACGGAAGAGGCTCATGGATTCTGGCGACTGGGGATAAGTAATTACAATTTTATTTGCATCTTATAATTGAATTGAATTATATTGATTCATATCTATATTTTATTTTCTTTCAAAATCATATGTCTATCACTTACATAATTGAAGAGACTGGTTGAATTTAAAAGTTCCGATGGTAGTATATAATTGAAGGACCTCTTTAATGCAAACAGAAGGAGCAAGGGCACTCAAGGTGAAATTAGTTTATTAAAGTTAAGACAATTTGTGAACATAATACGCTTTATTAATTATGCCTCGCCTTCATAAACCATTAATTTTAATGCTCAACGATTTAGTCCCTAATCAGATGGACAGTCTTATTCAAACTTCCTTACAATTCGCCCATTTATATCATGTTAAATTTAAGTACTTTTTAATAAAGATTAATACTTGCATTTCTAATAAGTTTGTCATTCGTAGGAAATCTTAAAAAAAACTTCTTACTTCTAAATAGGGAGCTCTCTATTCTATTAAGGTATATCTTTGATTGCTGCTTTACACCATAATTTTAACACATACTTATTACCGAATTCCATTGAGTTGATTGCAGTTAAATATAAGAATAGATACTCTCAGGCGGCTCTAGTATTCGAAATGTATTGCGGGAATTCTACTTTTTTTATGAGTCATTCACCGAGAAGGTGGTAATTCAATGGCCAGGCATACTCGTATGAACAGAAATAATGAATATGTCATAAAAACATTATATCTTTTACCTTTTGATCATTAGTTCTACCCTAGGGCACCATTTATATTTTACCATATATTTCAAAGGGGCAATACAGAATTAATTTTGAGGGCTATCCCAATATGATATCGACTTAAAATTTGTATCATTAATATGCTTGCAGAATGCAATCAAACTTTTACTCGTTGAAGATAATCTCTATTTACAAATAACGACAGCATGCCAGAGAAAAAGCGGAGGGCTCTTTTGGAGGATTGGAAATTCTTATTCTTTGATGACGTAGGAATTGTTTCACCAATTTATTGTTTATTTTAATTTTGTCGCGGACTTATGCCAGAGGGACTTATTTTCATGTTGAATGTCAAAGCGCAGAAGTTGAGTGACTATATAACTTCAAAGAATTTCATTTTTATATTTAACTAATGTTTTGAGATTTAGGTTTTACAGGAATAAGTATTTTTAAATTCAGTAATATAATTCTTCGTTTTCCTCAAACTGTTTGTGCGTTGTCGTCAAGTAAAGAGAACGCTTAGTTAAAATTGAATCAAACAGTTACGCAGACATGTCATTAAGCATCCAATACGATGAATTTTTTCATTTGCTTTACTGTTTTCTCTGCTATTGCAGTCTGTATTCTGTATGAATCGATTAGTCATAGTTATGTGAGAAATCTTTTGCTGGGTGTAAATTTATCAACAATTCTATTAAATATCCGAACGTTATCAGCAGTGAATTAATAAGTGGGGTCCTATAGATAATCCTATTGGAATTAGGCTAATCCATTGTTACTGGATTTTTTTATTTATGTATCAAATAGTCGTTGTTTTCGCAGAGCTTCGTGTTTAAATATCATTATTTCGTCATAATTTCTATTTAACGTACTGAGTTATGGGCTGTAGTAATTCTATGTCAATAAAAATGTGATCCATTTATTTTCAAAGAGGAGAGTAAAAATTTGTACAGTAAAAAGGAATCCAGCCTTACGCAAATCGTCTACTCTCGGAAGACACGGTTTTATTTGGCCTTCAGCTCTCCTGCTGCGAGTTACGAAGTATGAAATGCGCTTTCGTTCTCATCGATGCATACACACAGAAAATCAAAATATTTTGTTATATCTTTGCCATATCATAATAATTAACAATTGATAACTGTACTCTTTAATAAAGGATTAAGTACATCATCATATTACAATTCTGATCTTGGAGTCGTTAAATAAAGTCTGATTGTAATTAACATCAGCCTTATACCTAATGTTTACATTTGGGTCTTCCGAACACAAACATTCTTTTGTTTAGAATAAAGAGACTTGCGAGAGACTTATGCTACATATAAAGCCTTTTTGATTTATTTGAAATTTCTGATGAGTTAAGACAACTTTTGCATGTGTAAAATTCCAGTAAAGAAGCGTTTCACCGTTATTTCGATCCAGGAATATTTCCTCTTCCTCTCCGTTTATCATTGACTGTAGTAGCATGTTGTTATAATAAAAATAATAATATAACTTTATTTATGGTGTAAGAAGAGCACATATGCAAGCAAACTTATCTGATTGTTTTTGGAAATCTTCATGCAAAATGAATACTGAAACCCCCTTGGCCCAGTGAAAATCATTTATCAATTTCTTTGTTGTAAAATCATCCCGTTAAGATTTCTTTGCACTATTAAAAGTCGTTAACTTTCCCTCGAAGTTTTATTCCTTCCATATTTTTGGTCTAAGTTTCGATTTCTAGATGGAATATTCTTCGTTGATAGTTGTTATACCAAAGTATAATTATTTTTCAACCCCGTTCTTGATTAAAAACACATTTGTATTGTTTTCTACTAATCAGTTTTCGTGTCATTCTTCTTGGTAACAAACATATACTTTCTCTTTCGCTTTATCTCCATGGTTCCAAAAAAGGAAGCGGAATTTCATGTATTCAAGATTGGCTTCATCGAATACTCATTGATGTTTTGCATTCCCTTTCCGTTAATTTCGCTTTGAAGTTTTTCTACGAAAATTGAGATTGTCTTCCACAAACGAATTCCAAAGAGCCGACCGATAAAAGTCCTCAACGACCTTCAGATTTTTAGCCTTTACATACAAAGCTCGTGACCGAATTCTCCATTATCAAATATCTAAATTTATAATTGAGAATCAGTTATTGAATTTTTTTAAGGGATACCTTCGTTTCATAATGAAGTGGTGGAATGTTCTTGGAAGTATTTCATAACATAACTGAGTAAAATTATTTGCAATATAAATAATTAAGAAAGTTGAGGATGGACAATAGAAACAGACAGTTATAGAAAAGGCAATCAAGATAACGTAAAATATAATTTATCATTGTAAATTGCAAAAAATACAGAAGATATATATCTAAGATGGACCATTGAGAGCCATTACTGTTTTCTGAAGTCATTAATTATCATCCGGAGAAAGAGATGAAGCAACTTAAATTAATCGCTTGTCTCCAAGCATGCTTTTGAATTCAAAGAAATATTTTATGTGTAATGAAACTGGTCACAAAAAGTCTGAACTGGGTGGAACTTGTGGATAGTGATTTGTCGTATTTGCACATTACTGCTCTAAAAGAAACATATAGAAAATTATAATGATTCGTTTAAGTTCTGTATAAACATTCATACATAGTTATACTTCAAAAGATTTTACCTTTTAATACTCATTCCTTAATTCCTTTCTACAGGGTAAGTGCTGAAGCTAAAGCTCCCAATGTACCATCCCGATGTAACCTTGTGAGTATTAACAATCTTTACATATTAAATCTAATTTAATTTAATCATTACTTTGTTAATTTTTCAATTGCTTAATTGCAGATTACTATTCAGATAAATGTAATTTGCCATAGATGATGAAACATTTTTACAATTTGAAATATTAGTTTCTTATACAAAATTTTTCATTCTGATAAATCATTAATAGTCAAATAATTTCACAAATTTTTCTTTAAATCGAATTAAATATGATTTTAAGTATTTCACCATGACAAGTAATTATTGCAGTAAGTCATGGAAATACATTCAAGTCAATGCTTTCTGAACTCAATAAAATAAATTCTAGTCAATTGCTGCCAATCCAAATATTGACTGCAGCTTTAAATGAAGTGTATCCTTATGTGTTAACTACCTGCTCTGTAGGGGAAGAGGGAGTAATGCCTTACTCCTCTCAACCCTAGCCAAAAGGCCTACAGATGTAGGCATCTTTTCCAGGGACCTTTCTTTCACCTTCTTCTGCTGGGGGGAGCTAACTTAGCCCTCTCTTCTCACCAGTTCGATCTTTCTGTCTATGAGGTCGGATCCCGCGGTTAACCAGCTATGAGTGGTAAAGGGGAGATCCTTAGGCATGAGGATGAACCCCATTGCACGCCACTCTGATCTGGCCGGGTCCCCACGTTAGGGTGTTACGTATTCCCCCCAAATCCTCCCTCCCCCCCCCTCATCAAGAACGTGGATGACTCCAGGAGTAAGTGTTGGTACTGGTTTACGAAACCAAGAGTAATAAAAGTGTAGGAAGATGATTAAATATAGAGGAAAGCAAGTGAAACATAACGCTTAGTATAAAGATAACATGCAGGAATAAATAAAGGTAATTGGAATGGTATCTGATTGTTTGTCAGCACTACGTTTTAATAGTAAACTTGCTTACATCTAGATCTACATTTATACCCTAGAAGCCGCCTTTCGGCGTGTGGCAGGGGGTGTAAACACCAGTTGAATCTAAACTACTTCCTTCTTCGGTTATTGTCGCATATTGTTCACGGAAAGAATAAATTTTAAAACGAATTGTCCTAGCATCTATTTCTCTTAACTGACGGTCATTATCGGATCGACCGAGGTAGCAGGGGAGTTACATGATACCGATTGTATCTTCTGAAAATGTAGTTTCTATATATATTAAGACAGAATCGTGTCCGTCCGTCTGTCCTCAAAAAAGGGATGTAACACTTTTAGCAAAATCTGAGTTTAAATTCAATCTCCCGCGACGATTCTTAGTGCGCTGGAGGCGGACGGCCTGCACGCACAGGCGTACAAAAATTTAATTGGTTGAGTTTAGAGGTGCAAAACGGGCAAAAAACTGAAAAATCGGGAAAATGAGGGCAGTGGGAGACGTTTTCTTTTGGGATGACGAACGCCGCTTACCTATCACTTGCGCGTCATTTAACATAATTTAGTCTTTATCAGTTGATCTCACTGCTGAGGGCGAGGTCCCAGAGGCCGAGGGCGAGGTATCAGAGACCGACTTTGCGGTCTCTGATATTATCTACTTTTTCGGAATCTTTTCGGAGGAAATGCCATTCAAGAGAGAAACGACAAAACCGCATACCTATCGATGCTGCCCCATCAAACGTAAGGGATTTAACCTGCCTGCGGAGCAGGCTGTAAGCAACTGTTAGTCCCTGGATTTATTAAGCAATCGCAGCCTAGCTTCCTATCTCCTTTCTTTCAAGGATTCCCAACCTACGTCTGAGAGCATATTCGTAACGCTTGCTTTTTTATCGTAACATTTCTTAACAAAACGAACCGCTTTACGCTGCACTTGGGGGTCCGATCAAGGTAAAATAACATCGCTTCGTCCTAGCATCTGTTTCTCTTAACTTAGGTCATTATCGGATCGACCGACGTAGCAGGGGGGTTGCATGATACCGATTGTATCTTCCGAAAATGTAGTTTCCCTGAATTTATTAAGTAATCGCAGCCTAGCTTCCAATCTCCTTTCTTTCAAGGATTTCCAACCTACGTCTGAGAGCATTTTTGTAACGCTTGCTTTTTTATCGTAGCATTTCTTAACAAAACGAACCGCTTTACGCTGCACTTTCTCGACTTCGCGAGTACACGTTTCATCCGCCGGATCCCATATACTTGCCGCATATTCCAGAAGGGGTCTGACCAAGGTAAAATAACATCGCTCTCTCACCTTTTCATCCACATTCATTTCACCCACAGTCATCCGCAAATATCCTCACATTACTAACTATCTCGTCACTCAAGTCATTGATATAAATAAGGAAAAGAAGAGGTCCAATTACACTGCCTTGAGGTACACCAGAGGTAACTTTGACTCTATTGGAGCTAACGCCATCCAGTACAACTTGTTGTTCCCTCTCGTAGAGAAAATCCTTAACCCAGTCGACTACTTTCTTGTTAATGCCCGCTAGTTTAAGTTTGTGAATTAGTTTGTAGTGGGGTACTCCATCGAATGCTTTTTTGAAATCTAGGAAAATAGCGTCCACTTGATTTTTACATTCGGCAGACTTTAAGATATCGTGTACAAATAGAGCAAGTTGGGTTTCACATGATCGGGACTTTTAAAAACCATGCTGGATAGCTGAAGTATTTTTATAACATACAGTAGAACCCCGGTTATCCGGACGAATTCAGGCACATAGGTGTCCGGATTAACGGGGTTTCCGGATTAGCGAGGTTGTCAAAAAATAACGTAAAAAACATTTTTTTTCAAAAATTATAATGTACAGATAATGCATGTATATATAACATAAGGTATTAGAACATATAATGTGAATGAATATTATCAGCGAGGAAAAAAGTCAGTTATTTTCTTTTGCGGAACCGTTCTTATTTTTAAATCAAGTGCGCGGTCTCTAAAACCTCTAAAGATCATAATTTCATGTGCTTCCAAAGTTTGCTCCTCGGCCCACTTTAATGATGGTATTGCTAAAAGTGCTTCGACAGCTTAGGTCATTTCGCACTTTGGCTCACACCGGGATTCGAACCCGGAACCGCTTTCATCAAAGGCAAACGCGCTGTCCACATGACTATCCGGGAGCCCACTTTAATGATGTATTGAGTGCCGCCAAAGCCTCAGAATGAGACATTTTGACGGAGTCTACAGGGTGGTCGTCGTCGTCGTCATCTTCTGTCGTTACTATTCTGATAATTTCGTCATCTGTTAAAGCTTTGTTTCGAGCCAAACTGTCGTCAGCCTCAGCAGCCCACCGGAGAGCTTCAGGGTTAGATATTGGGTTTGAATTTTGTAACTGACTAATAGTGGCGCAAGCTGAATTTCTCCAGTTTGCTGTTTCAGAAAAGTATCACGACTTAAATGTGTTATCACAATAAACGAAATACTTCGCTCTCTATCAAATCATTGCAGCTAATGGAGAAATGTTTAAATAGTCTGTCCACCTTCGTTTCTTGTTACTAATATGCGTGTTTATATGTTCACAAGAAGAAGTTGCGGGTTTGCATAACTCCCAATAGACCGTCCGGATTACCGAGGGTTCCGGATTAGCGAGTGTCCGTATTACCGGGGTTCTACTGTATATGAATTATAGTTCACAGACCTTTTAAGAATCACTAAATATTATCTACGCTATTATCACTAAATTATCACGCGCTATCACTCCACTGATAGCGCGATAGACGCAACTGATCCACAACCAGCCCTTCGTCAGTACACCCGTGTGCGGACAGAAGTTTTGTTTCAGTTGCAAACTGGTTGCAGACGCAACTGGTTTCCAACTGTAGTCACAAAATAGTCGCTCCGTGTGCGCTGGGCCTAACTGAAATAGGATTGAGTTATTTGTCCAACTTACCTTACTATCGAATTTCTGGAAAACCACCTCGTTTATATTGACGGATGAAAATAATTTCCTCTATTTTCATCGAATAATCTTAAAAACTGTTTGATGAACCGTTTTAAACTTGCGTAACTAGTTAACCAGTTCGCACTAGCTAAGTTTCAAGCCCAAAGAAATTCAAAAAATTAACGGTTTTATAATGAAAAACTGTATCAAATCCTTCCTCGATGAAATTTCTGCAGCAACTAAAAAATGCTACCGTTTGATCATGTTTGAACAATGATACTCGTCTCCCATTGGCTGATTCTCATTGGCTGCTTCTCATTGGCCAAGTCTATTGAATCGTTAATATAATTTTCATTAACTATAATTATAATGACGTTGAACTTTTTAACCGAAAAATTAATCGAAATTTAAATTTAAAAATTATGGAATAGCTAAACTTTAAATTAATTCTTTCTTTCACGTGAATTGTTTATTAACAGAAGTTACTCCTCGCCCGAGTCGAACCAAGATGGCCGAAATGACAATATTTAAACAAAATTAACACTTATTAAATAAATTCATCATATTGGCGCAAATTGATTCTTTGTTTAATATAAAATATTATTATATTGATATATATTTAAGATTTTGTTAATTTCCCGATACAAAAGAATCTTCAAAAGTTGAAATGGAAACTTCAAGGAAGTAATTGCACACCTCTCCAAATAATTACATCAAACATTAATACTTGATTAATTAAAACCGATTATAAAATGACACATGTGAGCTCTATGATTTGAATTTTTAACAATCGTAAAACAAATGGTTTTTAAGACTCTTCTGTACGATATCCAAATGATCGGCGAATATCCTTCAGTTGAAAATTGACATTTATATGCTGACTCAGGAAAATTGCTTCTCCTATTAAAATTAAATTATTAGTTATATTTAATATATATTATAACTTAATAAATTAATGAATAAATAAATTCAAGAAAAAGCAACTAAAAAAAAACATACAAATCTTAAATCTCGCTCGCTTCCAGCTGAAAGAAAATACTTAATTCTTCAATAAAAAGTAAATTAAGGAGAATATATTAATTAAATTATTTACAAATTTGTCATAAAAAGTTTTAATTTTGTATTTACCATCAGATATTTTTATGTGTGCAAATATAGTAAATATTTTGGCATTGCCGAAACAAAAGAATAAGGATGCGAGCATGCGCACTTTCGTGCTGAAATAAAATCCTTCAAACGAAGTGATTGCATCTTTTCTTCTTTTAACATTTCATCCTAAGAAACGTTTTCTTATAGTTATCTAACTAACTCATCCACACCGTGTATGATTCAAGATTAATTGGATATCACCATGTAGATTTCGTGAGCACTGTGTACACAATAAAATGACTCTTAGCAAGGGGAATACATATAAACTTCTTCATTTTCAATGAAGATGACATATTGCTTATACTGATATTGTACGTAACTATATAAGGGGGTTTACACCTTTTTGGTTTCATGGAGAGTTCCATTCCCTCCCGCTTTATCTCAATTTGGAGCCATCACAGTTGGGCTGAAGTTTCTTGAGAACCTGCCATTAAGGGTATTATCTTAAGACTCAAAGGGATTCTTTTTGTAATTATGCTGGTTGTAATTCAAACAGCATGTAATTTGCGTCTAAACGCATTTACTTTATTTCGTTTTTCATACGTTATGTAATAAAGTAGTAATGATACACAACATGATAATCACCTTGTGATGCATTTGAAATAGTATGACCAAACAGAGAATAACCAGCACTTACCTACACAAGTAAGAACTCGGTTCATCTTCTTTCGACGGCGATATTTTTCTACTAGGAATGCAGTCTCAGAAACACAAAACGAAGCGCTTTTCCCGCCATTTAATCTATGACCAAACTTCAGCTTCTACCAACACTCGAAAGACTCTTTCCTCTCACAACGTTACACTTCAATCGCATAAACAAAGGGACACATAATCCGGATTATAACAATCACATATAACGAACAATTCATCACAATTGAGAATTTACTTCGCCTCAGTTGCTCACATTTTCGCTTTACAGGTACCACGAGACGATCTCACAGCAACTTGGCGCACTTTCTAAGACTTTTCGAATCGAAAATTGTTTTCTGATATACTTCACTGAGGGCTCTCTTTTCGTGCGTGATTGTGACTTCCGTGGCATTCGTTATTCGTCTTAAATGGCTGCCGTTTTCATGCTTTTCAAGAAGGAAAGGTGTATTAAAAATTTCTCGTTAAAAATCTCGCGACGAGGAGATAGGATTGATTCAAAAGAAAGAATTCAGCGGTACATTTTGTGTCATCTGACAAAGAGTGAAAACGTGAACAAGTGAGACAAGACATACAATCCCGTTAGTGTTGTGACAGTGAAGTTAGGAATTTCAATGAAAGACATTTGGAATTAGAAGAACCTAAGCGTTGTTTTCAGGGACACTCTTTGAAAACGGTTCAAAATTACGTATAGAAGGAGGTGTGGTAGAGTGGATGAAACCAATTTCCTGTGCCAGCATAAAAATGGAGGTCTTCAACTGAAGGACATTCGTCGATCTTACGGATATCGTACAGAAGAGAGCTCGTAATCTTAAAAACCTTTTGTTTTACGATTATTATATATCCACAACATAGTTCTCACAAGCGTAATTTTATAATCGGTTTCAATTAATCAAATATTAATTGTTGAAGTAATAATTTGAAGAGGTGTGCAATTACTTCTTTGAAGTGTGCATTTGAACTTAAAGGATTCTCTTGTTCCAGGATTTTAACAAAATCTTAAATATATGCCAATATAATAATGTTTTATAGTAAATAAAAAATCAATTCGCACCAATTTTATGAAATGATACAATAAGTGTTAATTTTGTTTAAATATTGTCATTTCGGCCATCTTGGTTGGACTTGGGCGAGGGGTAACTTCTGTTAAAAAAATCCACGTGAAAGAAAGAATTAATTTAAAATTTAGTTATTCCATAATTTTCCAATTTAAATTTCGATTAATTTTTCGGTTAAAAGTTCAACGTATTATAATTATAGTTAATGAAAATTATATTAACAATTCAATGGGCTTGGCCAATGAGAAGTAGCCAATGAGAATCAGCCAATGGGAGACGAGTATCATTGTTCAAACATGATCAAACGGTAGCATTTTTTAGTTGCTGCAGAAATTTCATCGAGGAAGGAGGTGTTATAGGTTTTCATTGTGAAACCGGTAACTTTTTGAATTTCGTTGGGCTGAAACAAAAGGTCTTTGAATTTCATGGGGCTCGAAACTTAGCTAGTGCGAACAGTTTAACGAGTTAGGTAAGTTAATTAGTCAAGTTTTAAATACTATTCGATAAAAATTGAGTAAATTATTTTCATCCGTCAAGATGTAAGAGGAGGTTTTTCAGGGATTTGATAATACGGTAAGTTGGAAAAATAATTCAATCCTATTTCAGTTAACCGGATTAATTATTTGGTTGCCTTCGCGATCATACGTCTTTCTATTGTTTTAAAAAGAAAAGTCAGAATTAAATTTCATGAACGTGCGTTAGACTCTCAATAACAGTAGAATTGATTTTAAATAAGTTCCCTTAATATGTGGAATCATCATCATTCGTTAAGTTGAGGAAGTAAACATATTCTTCAAGTTTTACGTGTCCTTGTGGAGAATTTTCTTCCAACGCAAGCAGCAAATAGCGATTTGAAATTTTGGCTTTTAAATTGATTACTTACATATTTAAAGGAGGAATTCAATTAAATGATCTGCAAGTTAAGTCATGCTTATCTGCCGTCGCCGGCTTTATTTTATTTTATAAGCTTACGTATATTTATTATTAGGATTTCGTTCAGTTTCCTTTTTCTTACAATACCATCCATCTTACCATTGTTTATTTAATCATTTCTTTGGGTATGTCCCTGTATTTCTGATCATATATACACTTGGTACTCAACCTTTTTATCAAGTCAGTTCTTAATCGTAATTTAGCGCTTTATCGTTGAAGATAATCACGTTTACAATTGCAACTTATAAATTTTAAATGTTAAAATCTATTATGCGGGGTTATACCCCCTTATATTCCCGAAGAAGAACAGACATGAAAAAATATCGGAAAAAAACTCGGATATCGAAATTGCCGTTTGGTTGACCTCTCCAATTGAGCTCATGTTAGCAGCTACTTCCGGAAGAAAACTAGTCCCAAAAATGTTTTAATTATACGATTTTTACCAATATTTACCGACGGTTTATGTAGATAATTCCCTAGTTTTTGTAACGGTCAGATTTGAATTTTGAATATGACATCCATGTCTAGAGTTTGAATATCTGGTATTGTTTAGTATTTTATCCTTTCTACATGAATCATTCATTTCAACGTTTTCAAAATTTTTGGTTTAACTTAGCCTTAATTCTTTTCAAGTGTATGTATTGACTCTGCAAGTATCAACAATCCACATTTTTTTCAAATGAGGGTAGGATCTATACTAAAAAGATTTAACGGCATTTCATGTTACATCGTGGCGTTTACTAATTCCTTAAGCCTTTTGTCTCTGCCACGTAATTTCTCGTAATTACTGTGATCAGAATGCTTTTCATTAAATACTTTCTTTCTTCCCATTTGTATTGAATTTTAATTTACCTCATAGTCGTATCCTTGATGTAATCTTCGAGTGATACTATTGAATTGTATGGTTACTCACTTTGAGGTATAAGGTTGACATCTTGTATTCTAAAATATATTTTTAACACTTACTTTAATTATTTTTGAAATATTAGAACGAGATTAAATAAATAATGTGATGGTCGCAAATTTTACTCTATCACTATGATATTTTAAATGAAAGCAAATATCCTTAAATAATCCTTTTTGTTTATAGGCTATTTAGTGAATTTGTATCAAAATCATTGTTTCGAGTACGCTCTTATGAGTACTAATTAGATGAATTGAATGAATGATGAAACTTCCTTTAAGCCACGTTGATAATTAAAGTCATTACATTATAAACCATTGATTTTCATGTTTAATTAAAATAAATGATTGAATTGGTTAATCAATTTTGGTAATTTTTCATTCTCAGTTTTTGCCATTGGAATTGTAATGAAGTTTTGCATCGGAAGTATCAGAACTTAAAACTGCAAATTTATTCATGAATATTATCACCGATTTTTATTTTATAAATTTACTCAATTTGTATCATTATTTTCCCAGGTAACGGGTGATGGAATTCAATATATTTTTCGGAGATTCCTTTTGCTTCCGATGTCTCGTCTGCCTGCGGAAAATTATATTCATCTAGCAAAACTAGGGATTCCTGAGACCCAAAGCAGGTAAGTTGATAGTGTTATATATCACAATATATGTTATATAAACTAAATCGGATGTTTAATGACACTAATTAATTTTAATGATGAGATTAACCGATAGTATCTTAGTTTTCCAATTTCCATATTCATGAACTATGTTCGAATCAACACTTGTGAATGTCTTGTTAGGAAGTGAGACCTGAGATGAGAACTATTTATGAAACTGAAATATCACTTTGCATATGAAAAGCACACAACATTTTGTTTTTAATAGTAAGTTGTTGAACGCATAGCTCAAGGAGAAATTTTCCTTTCGTTGAATTTAATCAATTTATTGCTCGCCATGATTAACCTAAAGTAAAGTAATGTAGGTAAAACATTTCAGTGAGATTTAAGAAAGCAAATTGTTAAATGAACCATTAAACCAAACCTAAACCAACCATCAAACCAAAATGAATTTCTCCGTAATATTCTAAATTTGAATATTTTAACGAATTAAGTTTCATACTTCTAGAAGAAAGTCGTCAGATTTTAAACATATATTTGTAATGCGAGTTAAAATAAAGAAGCCTCGGTTAATGAATTTGTATTATCTTTAATTCTTACCTATGATTATTTCACACTCTGAAATAAGAAATTAATTACTACCGCTTAATTAGTTCCATTATTTTAATCCGATTAAATAAAATTTGGAGCATTTATTTATGCCAATGGTAATAAACGTCTAACATTTTCACAGCCAATTCCCCAATCTGTAACAAATCAGAATTTGAATTTACATTCCCCCTTATTTATCTTGAAAAGCTAGGTCTAGTGTTCATTCGTAGTTACGGTATGATGGCTCCATAATATTTGGATGCTTTACAAACAGCGTTAGTAAAAATGAAAACACTTTCCCTTAATCTCCAGCTGTCGTTTTCAGGTCGATGCCTTTTCTTTTTTGGTAATTACTTATGCACTCGAACGAACCTTGGAAATATTTTCCCTTTTACTCTGAAGCGTATACATTCCGTTATTCGCGGTCCGTGTATGTTTTTGTAAACAGAAAAGGAAAGTTTACAGGGAAATGGAATTCCCTGAAGGCCGAACGATGTACCGTCTCGACCCTCTGTTGATATCCCGTTTCAAATTGCCTTATCCAACAGAAAGCCTCTCAGGCTACATCGACCTTCAAAATTTTTCGCGGAAATCAAGAATCCCTTTCTCTCTTTCGTTTACAAACTCAGTTGCTACTTAAGTATATATTAGAGGAAAGCATAGTAATTTCGTTAACGGGATATTATTTTCGTTCTCCTATGCACCTTCACGACGCACGGCTATCTTAACTGTACCTAACATATTTCTCCGTACCCTTCAATGCGAAAAGTTTTCACCATTACTGTTTAAATTGCCGAAAACGGATGGAGAGGAATCCACGTGAACTTTATTTCAAACTTTCTAATCAATTTTACCTTCTATTGCGCGTACTATAGAATCATCACAGTCGTTCACTGAGCTACTTTCATATCAGTTTTCCTTTAGCATCAGCAACCGTGCGATAGGTATTCAATCCATTTAATATACTATGATTACGCATTCTCTTTATTACGTTCTGTCTCTGAAAAGATGGAAGGAAACAGATTATCCTTGCTCGTAAATTAACGACGGCACAGGTATATGGATTATTCAATTTCAGAAAGTAATTATACTGTAGCAATTTCTGGGACTGATCTATTTAATACATCTTTCCAATTATTTGTATTTAATGTATTTTATGCCAATATTTTGGTCAGAATTTTTAATCGTGTTTTGATTATATTGAAGAACAATTAAATTTTATGTACTACGTTTACATCACCTCACTGAATATCAGCAAAGCTTTTTTCATTGTTTTTTTTAGTTTTTTGACATGTAAATCAGTTGCATTCAGTACATATATTCTTCATGGAGATCTCTAATTAGTATTAGAATAGAGAAAACTTATCCTCTCACTTATATTATGCTTCTTGAATCTAATATCCATGCCTACGGATACACCTGTGTGATCGCAAAAACATTCTCCTTTTCAAATAATCTTGATAAGCTAATACTAGGTTTATTGGGGCAAGCGGTTTCTATCTTCAGGTCCGAAGATGACCGTGATGATCGAAACCTTTAGTCCCAATAAATCTAGTGGGAGATGCTAAGTTTTTGTTTTTAATTTAAATAGCGTTCCACAACGTTAGACCGGAGTACCTACAGTTAATCGGGAATATACTCACTGAAGATGGTTTGTTCTAGGTCTCGAATGAGTTAAAATGAAAAATATTCTTAAGTTGTTAAAGGGCTTCCAGTGCATTTTACTAATGTGTTAGCCACAAATAACTTTCCTTAAGTTGAGATTTTTGATACTGAAAAAAATTAATTTTCCTCCAAAATTAGAGCTGTGGTTGCTGGATGTTAAATTCATACTTCTTAAAAAAATATCTATTCTCTACTCAAATTCAAATAAAATTAAATTTGTTTGAAAAATGAATATTTATCTCTAATTGAGGTTATCAAGTTTTCATTTGTTGAAACTTTCATTCTATCTTTCATTATATAATCCGAGAACAATTCAAAGAAATGACTCGACTGAAATTCTCAAGAATAATTCATTTTCAGGTAATCAATATCAGGCCCTGATCATGGATATTCGTTCTCTATAACCACCTATCTACCAATCACATGCAACATAATTTCTTTAGTAAAGAAAGAAAATTGGGGAAACGCTTGTTAATGAATTGAAGTTTACGATCTCCTATAGCCGTATTAATAATTTATTAGATTTGTTTATATAAGAATAAGTTTATTATCCCTTATTACGAACTTAATGGTACTGGATATTAAAACAAATACTATATTTTTCAAAAGTAAGAGGGGCCTAAAACACTTTCACTTTTGCTTTTAATATTTTCATTCTTCGACTAATTCCTGAGTTTCAGTAGCGTTCGGGCTTCTTTTTTGGATTTCGAACATAAACAGGGTTTACACTTGCGAATTGGAACTTTTTGATTTCAAATAGATTGCATCCAATTTCTGTATAAACCCACCAAGTTAAATAATAAATTTATCTTCATAGTACAATTAAGAATATATTTCTTCCGAATTTGAGGTATAAGAAGCGAGGAGGTAAGATGGATAAAAAGTATAATTTTCGACTCTTTCATTCTAGAGCTAGACTACACCGACATGTTTTTATTATAATAAGATTATTAATTAACAATTATTATTATTATTATTATTATTTTTATTCCTATTATAAATTTCAAATTATTTTAATTAGTTCAATTAGTAACCAAATGAAGTAAAATAGGTTTATAGTACTTTTGTAAGAGCTAAGCCTAAGTTTTTCGAGAATATTTCGTTCATTTTATATTCGTATATTATGCACAGTATATATGATCGTATGGTTTCTCCCTTTAAAGTGGACGTTATGAAATATTTCAAATGGGTACATTACTCTTATTTATAGACTTTGGACCTTAATAAAGTCAAGGAACGTAAAATGTAGATAAAAGCGGGTTTTTCTTTAAAAGTATTTTTTATGTATCGTTATTGGTTATTTAAGTATAGTTTTGGCAATAACTATATGATTTGCAAAAATATTAGTTATTTACATATTAATGGATATTTGTATTAATGGTAAGCAACTGCAAAATTATAATTTTTATTATTCTCAACGGTTCCTTTTTTCCATGGCACGACATTACATTGATGGATCATGCCAGGCGGCATTCACTGTTGGTGAAAGGTGTTCAGCACAACGACTCACACGACGCCAGAATAAACTTTTCAAGATGGACCTATTCTACCGTCGCTACCTATATCGCTATTCGTTCAGAGAGTTTCCCAATATTTCCATGGTGCTGGCTGAATACTCTTGTCCGCTTTGGATATCGAACCCGGGACCGCTTTCCCTGATGTCACACGCGCTTCCTATTATGCTATGTTCAAGCATCGAAATTTTTATCATTACATATTTATGTTATAATTCATTTGATGATTTATTCTATGGATATCTTTTCTTCTGAGCCAAAATATATTTTCAATTATGTATAGTATTTAAAATTGTAAGGTCGGAACCTGTATACTGCACCATGACTTGAAATGTATAATATATTTTTTATTTATATATTTATTCTCAAAAACTACTAATAGGCACCAAGCCGGGTGGTAGTCATATCGTGGGAGAAATTACATAATCTTCCTGGTATTCACCCTTACAAAATTTAAAATAATCATACAATGTTTGAATATGGATATAAAAAACTTTGCGCCCTGAGCCAAATTAACCATTGCCAAATGTATAGATTTATTATGATGTGTAAGGCGGGGCTATGTATAATTTAAATATTCTGTACCACGTCATGAAATGTATAAAATATTTATTTATATATTCTCAAAATTACAAATAGGCACAAGGCCAGGTGGTGATATTGTGTGGGGGAAATACATAATCTTCCAGGTATACACCCAAATCGGGAGGGAAACTCCCCAAAACCTCCCGAAGGAAGAATATAATATGTATAATTACAAAACTTACAAAAATGTTTCAAAATTTACAATAATCATACAATGTTTCATTATGGATATAAAAAAACTTTGTGCCCTTGGCCAAATTAACTATTGCCAAATGCATACATTTATTATGACGTGTAAGGCGAGGCTATGTATAATTTATTTATTTTGTACCTTTTCATTGGTTGGATCGTATTTTTCGTTATGTCTTATTGGGAATAAAAAGTGAAGGTAGTAGATCGGAGATGGTTATGGGAGAGGAAGAGAATTTAGGCTATTGTTTGGAACAGGAATGGAATGGAGTGAGTGTTGGGCGATATGGAGGAAGTGAAGGTATTGGGTAGGACAGAGGGTTTGGAGTGGGTGGAATGGGTCTAGGTCAAGCAGTGGGCGGGAAGTGTGGGAGTGGTTGGGATAGATGGTGGAAATTTAGTAGGTTGGGTAAAGGAAGGATGAGAGTGGGTGGGTAGAGAAATGGATGGGAGGGGTTAGGAAAGAGGGAAGGCTGGGATTGGGTTGGGTAGAGGGTTGGAATGGAATGGGTGGTGTAGTGGGAGGTATGCGAGTGGATTTAATAGGGGTGGGATGGGAATGGGTGGGATGGAGGTGGAATGGGTGGGATAGAGTTGGGATAGTAGTGGTTGGGATAGTGGGAAGGATGTGAGTGGTTAAGGGGAGAGGGAGGGATAAGGTGGAATGGGAGTTGGGGGTAGAGGGAGTGACGGATGGGATTGGGTGGGGTGGAGGGAGGGATGGGATTAGGTGGGATGGGAGTGGTTAGGGTGGATGGAGGGAGTGATGGGAATGGAAGGGTTGGAGGGAGGGAGGGATGGGAGTGGGTGGGGTGGAGGGAGGTATGGGAATGGGTGGGTAGAGGGAGGTAGGGAGGTGTGCGAGTTGGTGGGGTGGAGGGAGGGATGGGAGTGGTTGGGGTGGGGGCAGGGAGGGATGGCAGTGGGTGGGGTGGAGGCAGGTTGGTATGGGAGTGGGGGGTGGAGGGAGGGAGGGATTGGAGTGGTTGTGGTGGAGGGAGGGAGGCCTCTGTTGGGGTGGTGTTTTGGGAGGTATGGGAGTGGGTGTAATACGGGTGGGATGGTAGTGGTTGGGATAGTGGGAAGGATGTGAGTGTTTAGGGGGAGAGGGTGGATAAGTTGGGTGTGGTAGTGGGATAGTGGTAAGGAGGGATAGGAGGATAAACAAAATATTCGAAAATATTTAAATTTTTGAATTTATCCAAACCAAATTCCTCGAAATTTGTTTTCGAAATCAAAAATTATCTTGATAGATTTTTGTCTCGAAGTTTCGAAATTTTAACAAAAACACTAAAATATTCATAATTTTTTCTCGGGTAAAACGACCATATCCTTGCGTAAAAAGATGTCACTTACAAAGAAAACTGATGATCATGCCTCAATATACCATTCATTTGCCTCTGGAGGTGGCTGAGTTGCCTCCTATGGGACCAGAAAAGGAGGAAAATTCAGTAAAATTAAGCTGTTTTATAGCACCTTCCGTCCTCGTCAATTCCTCCACACAGTGACTCGTAGTGTTTGCTAAGCATTTCTGTTTCGCACCTATTTATAACATCTAATATATTATTTGTTGTATAACCAAAGTTAATGAAATGATACAATCAAAGATGGCACCACTCCTGCAACTTAATATCTTATTTATTGTATAACCAAAGTTAATCAAATGATATAATCAAATATAGCCTGGGCCCGAACCAAGCCGCGGTAAACTTCTGTTCTATATGTTTTTCTTTAATTGTGTAGCATGTAGGCTATGAGTTTCTACATCGGTTATTTAAATTTGAAAAATTATTTAAAAGTTGTACCGCGTAATTCACGTCCATTATTACTTTGTTCTTTCCCTTTTTGAAAACGTTTGCGCAAGGATGGTCTGTTTCAATTTGCGGTTCATAAGAACCTATTTCATACTCATCACCGCTGGCGTAAATAAAGCTAACAATAAATGAGATAATTCAGAAAAGAAAAGCCTCCCGTAAGGGAAATGGAGGACGCTCTGTTATCTTAAGCTAAATATAGGGAAGTGGTATTATAATTCGGTCTTTTATGTCTTTCTTTCGATCTCATAAGGTGTTTTTCATAGAAAAACAAAATCTCCCGATCCAAAATGAAATTCTACATTCATTCTCGCGACAAATTTTCAAAAACATTACTCATTTAGAAAAAAACGGTGCCTTTATGGTCTACTCACGTAGAACACTTTCGTCATAAACATTTCAGCTAAGTTCAACCACATTAATACGAAATTATTAGGCAAATTAATTTTGCAGCATTTATTGAAGTTTCTTTTAAGATATCGACCCAAAACCAATTATGAATAAAAATTTCAACATTTATCTCAATTTCACTAGCGAAACGTTCTACGTCAAGCGAGAAATAAAAAGTTTAAGGCGAAACATAATTTAACTCTTCAACGAAATGTTTCTAAGATTACGTGATACTTAAACTATTGTTTGCTAAGTTTTGGTTTCTTTTGCTAAATAGCACTCAAATTATTCTAACGATACAAAGAGCAACTGAGGAAAAATATCAAACATTCGTATGATAGTAGATATAATGCATGATATATATAACAAAAAATACTACACACGCATATATACGCCAAGAACAACTCCTCCAGGGACAATTTATTGATATCAGCGTAATAGCGATGATCGGTAATTACGTTTCCAATCTGTCATGCCCGTTGATTCTTAAGGGAGAAATTAAAATTTATATATGAGCGTAACGGCGTTGATACAAAATTCCTCCCAAACCAATCAGCAAAAACACATCATAATATTCGAAATTCAAATAAAAATACTAAGTTTGGGGCTTTTAGATTTATTGAAACTTTATCCAAATCTATCTTCACTCTTTTGAGCCAAAAACGCGAAAATTTTATTTTATAAAGAAATGTTTTGAGCGAATGCTTTTCCTAGGCATATGAACCATCTTTAAATGGTCGCAGATGAAATGCAAACAGAAAATCACAAGGAGAGCATTCTTTTGTGAGGGATTTTCTATAGTAACGCTTAAGAGGCCTTCTGTTTACACAGAAGCGAAAAAGAGTCTGACTAACCGTAAGCCACTTCTATGGGCTTAGCGTAAGACGCCTCTTTTACAGAGCAGAATCTAATAAAGACAATTTACAAAATGTCCTTTTTCTATTGCGGAATAATTATTCATAGTTTTAAGACAATGAGTCTCCGAAAATTGGCAGGCTTAGGTGGAAACACGCACACGCTATATATGATACATACAGTTTATGTTCATCGTTAAAGAGCAATGAAAATGATTACTAGCGAATCAAGACATTTAAATTCTAATAATAATCTATTTCTTAAAGATCCTTTCATCCACATGCAATTAGCCTTTGGCTTATTTGTCTTCCTATTTTGTTGGATGTCCAAATACCCAATTGAGACACTTGCCTCCGATTCATACAGCTAAAGAGAGAGGAATTCATTAATAGGATTGCAGAATTTCGGAGACGTTACGTGATTCTATAGCTGTTTATTTTCGTTAAAAATTGATAGAATTCGAGAAATAGGACTCATAATAAGTTGTATATTAATTTCAACCTAAAATGTTGTATATTTAAATGGGAAGTCTTGTTTATATTCCATTATCATTAGTTGATTGCACGGAGAGCAAAGGGAGAGTAAAAGTCTGCGACATAATTACACCTACATGTCGGAAATTCCGTTGCCTTAAGCATTATCATAAGAATAGGAATTTAGCATACCTTAGTATTCCGTCTATAGTTTAGTTCATTAAAGATTAATTTGATCTCTGGATCGAGAAAAGCTCTACCTAACTAACAAAAACTTTTCATTACCATCGCGAAGTTTTGATTTTCCTTTAATTGTTTTCATTATCGGGCTCATATTTCTTGTATACTGATTCTTTTACGAGAATGAGATCCTGAAAGTCGTTCACGACATTTCGGCGTGTATCTACAATTTTCGAATCAGTGGAAAAGATGGTTACGGAGATATGCGGTAATTATCAGGAAACGATTTAAATCAATGACATGTTTGAAATAAGTTTTACGATATTCTATCTCGTGACATATTCTGATCGATGAAAGAAATATTACAAGAAATAAGTTACTTAAGTCTTGATTGGTGAGTAGTCGGGATAGTATATCCTCCAAGCACCCTAACGTTCATAAGAAACAACGAATGAATATGTTCAACAAGGAAATTAATTACCTTCTTGTACACCTCAATCAGGCATTGAAATGCCTGATCATATCAACTTCAATCCCGAGTCTCCATTTATAGAGGCCAAGTATCGTATCATTCTTGAAGGAACGGTATGTGCAATGAAATAGAATGTCTTCTATTCACTAGTGTTGTATTTCCTATTATCTTAGCTTTTTCCGTCCATGATGAATAAATGAGAAAAATTTGTGAAATAAACTGAGGAACGCTGGTTACAGTGAGCTACATAGAAAAAGACTTACCGAAAATGTTTTTTCTAGCGTGCGGACTTGAGCAGCGTAAGCGACTTGCAGATTCGTATGCAAAAACTATTCACCAATCGCCGTGTTTCTATGTCTGCAGTCAGCCTATTCTCGTATATATTGGCGAGCCAATGTCGACTCAAATAGGGATAAGCAGAAGCGTAGTTTTGACCCGCATGGCCGTGCCATCCTCAAAACGGGTTTTTTAGGACAGTTTGGAGGATGAGTAGCCTCGACGAGAGCAAGTAGAACCGATTCATTTAATTTTTACTCACTCTGACATATTTCGTCAGCAGCACTTACGCGCGGAATTCGAAAGTGAAGATTCGGGTATATCTCATATGAAATGATGTTTATGGGGATTATATATTATTACTAATTATTATTAAATCGCTTTCTCAAATCATTAAGTCACTTTATTAGATCCTTTATTGCAATTCAGTCATGAGAAGCATGAATATCATGTTTGGAGATCATGATTTATGAAAATAGAGCCTTGGCGACGGGTAAAACGACTAAGTATAAGTCTTTAGTGCCTTTCCTATTGAGTGTCAAATATTCCGTTACTATATATTTATGTATAACATCTCTTTTATTATATTACTAGCTGAAGTGCCCGTTGATTCTCAACGGGGAAATTTAAACTGAGAAATACTATTGTTACAGTCTTGATCGTAACACATGCCACATAATTTTTGGTAAATAGAAAATACTAGACTATAAACCAATGGACAAAGTTAATAAAATTATAATTAAGTCTACAAAGTTACCTAAAGATTCAATATCACATCCTTTGAATGAAATCTTTCTTCGAAAAAGACAAAATCATTTAAATATTATAAAAATATATCCGATGATCAGATTAGGATAAGCAGCACCACCTTTTAGGAGATATTTTCAAAAAGGGAAAATTGGTTCTCGGAAACGATGATTGAACAAAAATAACAGAAATATGGTATATATCACTCTAAAACCAACGAAGAATATTCTTTGCAGACAATAAGTGTATCATGGAGCTGAGTTGTACCCCAATACCAAAATACAAAACATTAACATGAAGCTCATCAAACAACACAAATGCAATCGCAAAGCCAAAACAGAAACAAAGATTGAACACCGATAATAGAAAGATAGTAAATTTATAAGAATCGGAAGCACTTAAAAAACCACAATGAATAACTTTTTTATTTTGCATATAACAAATCATAAAATTGCTTTACCTTTTCGATCAAAGGATACGATGTTGGAGATTTGCTACAGCTTTATATATCGCCGTTTAGCTCCAACAATAAATCTGGGAAATCTTTACGATATTCACTAAATCCATCTTCTTTAATTGCTAAATATTTATCAATGTAAATTGATAAGTTGTAATACTTAATGAATAAGATTGTATTAAAAACATCTGCAACTTACCAGGTTTATAAGTTGAATTGATCGAGAAAAAGAAATGTCATCTAACAAACTACTATAAACCCAAATATCTCACGGACTAGTCAGTAAACAATTACGAAGTCACGGCCCAAGCAGTTGATTCTAATTACGTTGATATAAATAAAACTTGGCTGCTACAAACGCTTCCATAAAATTTAAAATCTTTCTTAGATACTGGAATTCGTATGTTTGTACCGTTTGTACGCACGATTATTCACAGCATATCGTTCATAGCTGCAGTTGCTATCTGCTTAAATTTCTCACTATTCATATAATCTATCACTTATTCTTAGCATTAATTTGAAGTAGGTTTTTTCTCAATGTTTTCTCACGGATAAATACATGAGCTGAAGACTCGACAATCGCCTTGATCGTTTGGGGGATGAGATTTTTACAACCTCAAAATTTCGATTAAATATTCACGTATTTCACCAAAATGTGCGCAATTTCGAGCCGCACACGATATTCCACAACCAAAATAAGAATCCGTATTCTATTCTCTTTCTTTTGTGATGAATTCGACTTCCTACGACCATTATTTATAATTTAATTTTGAAAAAGAAATGAACCATGCAACGAAAAAATTACCTTTACATGTATGTCATACGATAAGGTTTTGATCTGTCTGGGTTTGAACCGTGGACTTTAAGGAAATAAAGAGTAGCCTATACTCTGCGCGGAGTCGACTTTTAATAATGTAGAAAATTTTGCTCTCGACTTTTGCTCGAAGTTTTGCGACTCTCGGTTCTCGAGTTTTTAGCGAACATACACACATGCACACACACACTCTATTTTATATTTATAGATGAATTATATCGATACTAAGTCAAGAAGCGGATTTAAATGAATAGTTGCGTTTTTTAATAGTGATCATTTTTAAAACAGCTAATGTTCTATTCCAATCCAATATAAAATGCTGTGTTTTTCCTCAGTTGCTCTTTGTATCTTTAGCTCGAATGCAAATCACCTGTAATTAAGTTTAGAGAAACCGAAACTTAACAAAAAATGTTTTTAGAAAAAGGTGACCTCAGAAAAAGTTCGCCGTGCAACCCAATTTATATGTCACCCAAAACTTGTTATTTCGTTCAACATTAAAACGGAACTGAGGAAATTTATAATGCATGGATGACGTTCTTTTGCTAATTATTTAGTATAATTCAGTTGTTTTCATTGCAATTAATTTCTCATTAGCCTCTCAAGCCCCGATGATGTTCTTTGAATTTCCTCTCGAGATGCCGGGTAGGTTATTAAATTTTTGCAACCGGATGAGTGTATGCGGCGGCTTTACCCATCACCGATGGGGTAAAGTAGAGTAATTCTCAAACCTCTCAAATGAGATAATGCAGAAAAACCCTCAGGGAAGCAAAATATACTGCTACCTCATCCTGCAGACTGGGAAGTGGTATCGTATTTCAGTCGTTGTTTCTTCTTGCCCTTCTTGAGTTCATACGGTTTGTTTCGTATAGAAAATAAAATGTGCATGTTCATGATGAAATTTTACATTTTATTTACGTAAAAGTTTGAAAAGTATAATTTTACGACCAAAACGGCGCCTCTCTTGTCGGTTCACCTAAAATATTTTGGTCATAAATATTTCAGCTGAATTCTATCATGTAAATGTGAAATTAAAGGATAAATTAAGTACATTGGTAAAAATTGTATTGTCTTAAACAATTAGTGCATAATCCTTGTGCTCGCTTACGTACTACAACTTCCCTCCATTTCTTTTTGTTTTCCGACGGAGGCTATTCTCAGTCGATGCTTCGACATCACGAATTCCGCCCTCGTAAATAAAAAGCAATAACTTAAGTCCCACTCAAGATATAGAACAAACATTAATTGTAAATTAAAATTCCAACATTTATCACGATTTTTCTCGCGACCTCGTAACGTGAGAAATAAAAAATTTTTAGGAGACACTTAAATTGGGCTGCACGACGACCGTTTTCTGTGGTCACGTTCTACTTAAACAATTTTTTGTTAAGATTTGGTTTCTCTTAATTACATTAGATGTAGTTTTTATGCATGCTAAAGATACAAAGAGCAACTGAGGAAAAAACCAGAATTTTATATACGATTGGTAGAGAGTATTAGCAGTTTTAAAAATGATAACGGGTGAAAAATTCGGGATAAACGTACCTAAATTTTAAGTTCATATAATACATAATATACATTACAAAAACATCAGAACACGCTTGTATGTAAAGAAAAATTCTTCTTTGATAAGATTTTTTGTAATTTATATGAATATAATACAAAAATAATGCTTATTTAAGCTAACGAAGTGAATAATAACTCTGGCGTATCCTAAGGATAGCAAGCCGGTGTATGAGCTAACTCAAGACGGGTCAGACTTGGTTCATTTTGATGTTCATTGATTTCACAACGATTCATTTTCACCCGTCGCAAGAACCGAGTGCTCGAAACGACTCGTCTACCATTTACCATTCCCCATCCCCTGTTCCTACGTCATCACGTACTCGCTCTAGGAGCTCCTCATGGCCCAGCCCATGAGGCGCTCAGAACACGGGTCGGAACGGTTAACCCTTGCCGATCTCTAGACTCAAGTCCACACTGCGATAACTAATTTTCCGTCGGTTCAAATTTAAAGAATTTTTGCGGCCCAGCTTACGGAGGAAGGCATCTGGCTAATATGGGAAAAGAAGTACTGGAACTCGGCTGCCGCGTCATTGGCTTAACTTCTATAAAAAATCTATTTGTTGTGGAAGTAAGTTATGACATGAAGTAAGTACAAAGAATGAGAGAAACGAATATGCCCAGCTTGAAGAAAGATCCTTAGAGCTGTCACATTTAAAAATTCGCAGGAGAAGTATTCCAAATAATTGAGGATCAATAGCACCAACCTCGAATATTTTGGCAAAACGTAGCTCATACATACTAATTAAAACATTTCAACTCGATAAAGTAAAACTCAACTTTTAATCGTGAGAATTGGGACATTGGGAGGATTTGAAATTTAGGTACCGAAGACAGATGATCAAAGTGGTTTGCTGATCTGCCACAGATTGAGAATCTTTCCAGTAGGCACTTGCTCATGAAACAACCATTGAAATCACTTACGAAGGAGAATCGCGAAAACAGTGCAATGGAAATTTTCTATACCCATTTCCACCGTAGGACAGACAAGAACACCATGGGGCCTTGTATTGAGAGTAAGAACAAAGGACAGTAAGTATAGAAAACGGGTATCGTATGCTCCTAATTTCAACCTAGTCATACCCTTCGAGGGGATTGTGAGCGTCACACTCCCTCCATTCAACTGCAATCGAATGACAAATTCTGTAACTTACCTTTTCGACGAAATGTGGTCAAGGTCACCCTTCCCGTCTTGGGTTCGCCCTGAGAGGTACCCCATTCAACCCCAAGCAGTGTTGACATTGAGGACCTATGGGAAGATGTAGCGAATCTAGCGGACCGTTCTGAAGAATTTTTATATTCTACTGCGAAAACTAGGGATGCCACATCGACATCGATGTATCGGAATACTCGATGTTTTTTTGCCGATACATCGGAAACATCGTGTGGTAAGAAAATGAGTGGAACATCGATTCGATGTTTTCAAAACACTTAACATCGCACCGATGTTTTAGAAAAGGAGCGGGGAGTAACAGATGTTTTTGATTGACCAATAAATACATTACTTATGAGTATCACAAGCCTTTTTAAGAATACAAATGTACCTTCCCTACTTATGCCATCATTCATTCGTGTGTAGGGAAACAAGAAAACGGTAAAAACCGTGTGACAAATGTTTACCTCGTTTTCCTACGTTTACTACCATCGCTCCATCAGTGGAGTGATACGCACACAGCGATGTATTATATGCCTGTACGATATACAACACTTGTAATTCATATCCTAATTCGTATTATGCGTTCTTTTGTCTATAATTTCAATCGTTGCCGAAGCTTTCAAGTTTGTAAGATACAAATTTTAATACAGTAGAATTCCGTTATAACGAGTGTGGCATATAACGAGAGTCGCGTTATAGCGAGTGATTCCTTGGACGTTGTCCGTCCCACAGCAAAAAGGATAGGGAGTTATGTACATCCATTATAATGAGTGATCAAATTCTGAGGTATCGTTATAACGAGTGCCACGGTTCTATATTTGTCTTGCAGGTAGCATATCTCGTAATCGAAGACGCCTTACGAGTTTCACTAGCCCCTCTGTCCCTCGCGTCTACTATATCTTATCGCCTTACATCTTGTTTCTTTTCGGTGATGTTTCACTAAACCATATTGATCATCTGTTATTTTATCTTAAATTTGCTTCTTCATCCCCCTAATTAGAAGTATTTTAGATACATGACTTGAACCCAATGCTCCCACTTGCCCTCCCTCACTCAAGTTGGAGTTGTTCAAGTTGGAGTTGGCAAGTTGGAGATCCAGGTTTGAGTTCTGGTTGCGGCAGACTTTTTCTCCCTCATTTCTTCTCAAAATTCAAGCAGGTGAATCATGCATTTTTCACTGCTTCCCAGCAAACACGCCACGTGTTCGCCACATGGCATTTTGGTGGCGAATGTGGTGAATGTGGTAAAAAGGTGGTAAGAACGTGGTCATCACCACATTGGATATTGCCAAAACGTCATATAATCGTGGCCACAACCTATTCATTTCCGTGAGATTATTATTTATAAAATGTTATATAAGAAAGATTTTCTTCCATATCAAATTCATTTACTCATAAAACAAAAGGATAAAACACAGAATCTGTGATTCTATTACGGAAGATGAATAACCCGTAGCATTATCAAATTAAGTAAAAAATAATATAAATATGCATTTATGACATATTAAAGAAGCAGCATAAAATTATTTATTTTTCCATTGTTATCTCTGTAAGTGAATTTATAATAATGAAAAATATTCAGCCGACGTTTTACTCGATTATTTAATTAAAATTAATTACAGACG
Organism: Sympetrum striolatum; assembly: GCA_947579665.1. Classification (NCBI taxonomy): domain Eukaryota; kingdom Metazoa; phylum Arthropoda; class Insecta; order Odonata; family Libellulidae; genus Sympetrum; species Sympetrum striolatum. The sequence goes on from OX388352.1 coordinate 30,229,463, forward strand.
AAGGGTACGTTTTTAAATCCATCGATGGAATCGGAAATCCATCAATCCGTTTTCAAATTCATATGAAAGAATCGTAAAACATATATGTTTTACGAATCGTTAAGAAATCGATCGCAAACGTTATTAAAAAGTTGATTTCCGTGTATATTTCTCATGGTTTATTTTTCTTTACGTTACCAAAATGATAAGGAAAACAATCATTTTTCCTTCATACACGAAAACTGACAAATCTTGCTGGTTTGAGCTTGAGCGGTTCATAGTCTCGTAGCGTGGTAGCAGTGTCGCGAATTATTTTTTGTTGGCAGTAGCTCATTTGAGTAACCGTCATTGTTAGTCTCTGCATCGTTTTGAATTTGTGAAACAATTTCGAATATTGCGATGAATTATGTCGCCCCAAAGGATATTTCAGCACAGTAGCAGTAAATGTATTCAATCTTTTCACTTTCCAAGGAAACCAGAGAATTGTAAGTACATTATTTAAGCATTGATTATTTATTGCACGTTTCAAACTATGTACTACCTAGAAATGAGTTCTTAATTGTATTTTACAGGAAAATCCTTGTCACCGTCCAATCAATTTTATGAAAGATGTTGGTTGTTCATCCGGAGCATTAAGTTTTACTATACGACCGATGTAGGGTATTTGTTGGGGGAAATAGTGTACGTAAAGTTATCCATACTGTGTAGATGGTGACAATCTGGAGATTATCTGCAGTTTTAAGCTCAGCAAAGAAACGTAAGTGATGCTTTTTGCCTTCTTTAGTAGATATTAAATATTTAATAACCTAATATTAATGCTTGCTTACAATTGTTGGTAAAATTCTCGATGATTTACCGTGTTATCGAGAATTTTACCTAAGTGTTTATTTACGTTACTCAAACATTTTCATTTCCTTAATTTGAATTAATTTAAGCCTTCTTAAAACTTAATACAACTGTCATTAAAAGTTGTATTTCACTCTCGTTTGTACGTATTGCAGTATCATGGGAAGTTTTATAGTAAGAAGCAAATTTTAATATAGTTATTCCTGTTTTATTTAGTGCAAGAAAAAGAGAAATTCTGGAACTTTAGTGTATTCGTTGAAGACTGATAGATTCTTAGACAGAATGATAGAATAATGAAGGGTTAAAGGACAAGATATGGGTTATAAGAAGAATTATCCTGGATTAAAGATAATATTACACGATCTTAGAATCCACTTAAGGCAGTTGTTCCACAAGAGGAAGACCTTATCCACAGCAGCAAAAGTGAATAACAAAAGTGAATGAAGAATTGATTTCATTTTCAATATCACAGATCGTTTTGCTTCTCTTTGCTGTATTAAGATTTCATTCCAATTCAGTTATGTTAAACCTAAATTCATTGTAATACGTATTTATTCACTAATGTATTTATTCACTAATGTATTTATGTATTAAAACAATGCATAACAATAAAAATTTCATTTACAGCATATTTTCTGGTGTATTCTTCATCCTTTACCCTTCTTTCAGTCTACTACTAAATCAATGACTACTCGAAGGAACTATTAATTTTCTTTACGATGTGTGCGGAATTTTCCTGTGCAAAATATACATCTGAGATGTAACGAAACGACAGTATTCCTAATCTAAATATTTGAATTTGTCTAAAGCTTTGATATGTTTTATCTTTTGAAATATCTTTCAGGTACTCTTAATTTACCCCTTCAATGACTTCTAAGGAAGGTCAATTTATTGCAGAAAAAATTATATTTATTGTTCTCAAAGCCTTTCAATTGGTTAATTTGGAAAATATGCAATGTGTTTTAAGTTAAGTACTTGAGTGCTCATTGGCTGCTTTCAGAGATGTCTTATATAAAGACCTTGAGATGTGATTTAAACTGAGACATTGTCTGAATAAATGCTGCAATGAATCTACTGTACATAGCACCCAGTAATATGGTATGAATGTCCTATATCTTGCTTATCCTTGTCTTAATACTGAATTCAAGTAAAAGACCATTTTTATCCAAACTTTTGATAAAGGTATGAATCTTGGGTAGCATCCTGATATTTTTTCTGAAAGAAAGTATTTCACGCCAATTTATAAAAGTTTATTTTTGTATGGAAAGGAGTGATCAGAAAGTCATTTTTCATTATAAGGGGTCCAAAATTAGCTGGAATATTTTATAAATTTTAGGATACAATATTATAGAAATGTGGTGATTATGTGGTAGTAAAGTTGCAGCGCCACGTGGTGACCACATTCCTGCAACTCCATCTCGCCATGTGGTGGCCACGTGGTATTACAACGTAACTGCCACCAAACACCACGTGGTGACCACGTGGAATTGTTTGCTGGGTTGTATGCATCTGAAATCAAACTTATTATTCTATATTTTGCACACACTATTGCATTATT